>OX638362.1:23231111-24611915 GCA_951812935.1 Hermaeophaga mercurialis | reverse complement strand
AAAAAAAAATGGTTTTTGTAAAAATCAGTTTAATAATTAAGAAGGTCTCAAAATCTTTTGTTAACAAAATTTAAAAAAAACAGTGTAGTAAGACTTCTGTATTTTACGTAGTGTACTATGAAATATAAAAAAATATTATATTATAATACATCTGTTGTTTCATTTAATAAATGAATAAAGTCAAAATCCAGGAGATTGGACTATTATAAAAACTATTTCTAGGAAATAAAATATTTTCTGCTTATTCGACTTTATGGTTTGTTTATTAGTTTGAGATTTTCATATGTACGGTATTTTTTTTATATTCCATCAAAATTCGTTAAATACTGGCCTATAAAGCATAATTTATTATATAATTCGATTCACCCCACCTATGAATTAAAAGAAAACGTTTTATGAATAAAGTTTCTCCTAGATATACTTGTGGATTTTTCAGTTTCTAACTTCGCTGACTTTTGAGACTAAAATATGGACGCAATATATTTTGATGACGTTTTTATCTCCTTTTTTGGTTTATGCTCGCATATAATAAAAAAATAAACGATATTTTTACCTTTTTTCCAGATTATGACTACTGGGTCGCATCGGGAGTAGATAAATATCTGCATTATAGTAAACAACAAAAAATATTTTATAGTCTCAGTATATCATTACTAATAGTGTTCCGTTTTTAAAACTATTACTTCAGCGTTTTTATCATTGTGAAAACAAATAAAAAACAAGGCGGAGAGACAGAGCAAATAAAATACCAATTTAAAAGATACCTAATTTTTTTACCTGAAAGTTGAATCATTAAAACTGGTCTGAGGCCAAACACTAATTTAACTCTGATAATATTTAAAAACTAAACACTTAAATGTCCTAAATTTACCGTTCGGCGTCTTTTAGATAGTTGCACTAATTATGCTCTGCTTTAAACACCCAAACAATGTACACTAAACTCATGCCGTTTAGTCCTTTTCAGACTTCTATTCATGCTAATTGTGACTTCAACATTGTTATACATACAAAATTAACCTTACATCTTGTGCAGTGACAAATATATGAATTTCGCCGGCAACTTCTTTGCTTCTAGATTTCATTTTCTGCTTTTTATGTCCAGTTCATTCGTTTTTTTTTATCATATATGTCATACCTAAATATTTAGCTTCATTGCTATAAAGGAGAATTGTGCACTTTTTAGTGCTAGTCATAATATTGTCTTGATGTTTCTGTTAGTGAAGTTTATGACAGGTAATTTATTATCTACATTCATCTACTGGTTTATTAATATTTTGTCAGATTTTACTTGGCGTTTTCTTAAATTTTTTAACATTCGATCGATCGATACGATGAGATGATGATTTCTTTAAGGTTGATTTCAAGTTACAGTCCTCCCTAATGCTTTCTAGAAATCAAGATTCAATGAGGAGTTGCTTTACGTCATCAAGTAACTGTGGTTCAATCTAATATGTGTTATTCTTAAGAGAGTAGTTGACCAACACTGACACAAGAATATCTTTGTTATTTAAAACTCGGATTGTCATTTTGGGGGTTGATGCTTTTTCGTGATTTTTTTTTCAAGAAAAAAGTCAGAGAAAATATTTTTTTAAAGATTTCATTGATCATCTCCCAAAGATAAAGCATTTTTTGTATTTTACATAAAAGCATTAAAATTGTAACTTTTACATTAAATGAGCGCATAATAGTGCATCGGTAAGTAACGAGCTCACCAAATTTCTGGATGCCCTCTACGAACTAATTCATGGGCCTACGATAGAGGCGAAGAGCAAGACGGTAAATTTTTTTTGTGTTATGGTAATTTTAGTTTATTATTTGTAAAATGACGTATAAAAAATTTAAATATTTGATGGCGGTCTCAACAAACATATTAATGTTATGGGTGTTAAAACGACCAAACAGGGAGGTGCAAAATCACATGAACGTTGCATGTCAAAATTAATTAATATTTCTAAAACGGCTCCTAGAAAACTTAATATATTTAATAGGAGTCTCAACAAAGCAATGCTAAATAATGATACAGGAATTAGAACGACTCCAGAATACAGAGAGATGCAAGAAAGTTACTTGTCACCCATAAAATTTATAATATTTATAATTACTTAATTATAATTCAGTGTAATAGGAAAAGTCTTTATTTATAAGATGGCGAAATTTTTGGTAAATAGTTACATAATAGTTGTAAGTTCAGTCCAAAGAAATTAACATTACAAATGGATATTAAAAGTGCAATAAAATCTCAAGATATAAATAAAAACAAATCCTAATAATTATTTTTCAAGGAAACTGGATAAATATTCGGTTTAACATAAATCCTACTTAATGAAGATTCATGCACGAGCTACATTCTTTATTAGTAAATAAATACCCGTTAAATCCAATCACATAAAGTTATAAATATGCAGTCGAAACTTACTTCGTCTTTTTATATGTGCGCTTTTTAGAGGGTCGGCCTACAGGCGATGCATCTCTCGAAAATTGTAGAACTAAAGAACGCTCTTAATCGTCAGTTGATAACTTTATCCTGGTCCTGTTTGGTAGTTCAACATATGTGATCAAATATTGAATTTCATGAAGATTGGTGTTCAAGAGTTTTATTTTAGATATACCCCGAAAGTCAATTGGGTTTTAAATTTCTTTTTATTTCTGTGTGTATGGTCATTAACGCAATATTTTTTTAAATATATGAAAAATATTAAGCAAATATTTATTTGCTACCTCAGGCACGTCAACAATATTTTTAGATGAGATTTTATTAAAACTAAATTTCCATGAGTTGCAAGTACAAAACAAACACGATTCATGTCACGTACTGTGAATTCCATGTACAAATGAAAATATCCAACACTGCATTGTTCATTTTACCATTTCAATTGCTCCTTTAAAGTTATATTTTTCCACATTTACTGTTAAAACAATCCGTTTTGTGGAAATCAAAACAACAAACAAAAATGCGCGCCTGATAAAAATGATATTTATTACATTCAAAACATAAATAAAAAAATTACATTTTTAACCGACAATATAAATTTATTCTTTAATATACATGCACCTTTAAGGCTAATAAGAGTCAGCAAACCTTCATCCCCTTGGTTAACAAATAATTTGAGACTAATATTTAAAGAACGCGATAACGCTTTGACTAAAATTTAGAACCATGAAAAGTATTGATAATTGGAATCATCATAAGCAGTGTCGTAAGTTTGCATTAGCTTCAATCCGTAGAGAAAAAGCAGCATTTTTGAATAAATTCCTGCATGATAAAAACGAAAAGGTATTATGGCAACACCAGCGTAAAATGAAAATTAGTGCGCCTAATGTTAATTCTTATTTACCCATTAATTTATGTAATCCCAGTGTCATTAATGATTATTTTATTAGTATTTTCAAAAAATCTGACATCTCTTCAGAGAAGTACATTTTTATGATAATAATAATTTCAATTACAATATTTTCAATTTCAATTATTAATATGAAAGCGAAAATTATTGGCTCGTTGTCTATGCTTTGCTATTTGGAAGACCAACACTAGTAATTTACTCTTTTGAAACTAAAATGGGCTAAAGGAATTGTATATCAACCTCATCACACCACAATCTTCACTAAAATCTATTTTGTTTTTTTCTAGATTTTTTCCTTTGCTCTCAGTTAAACGTTGTTTGTGACCTTTGTATGCTTTAAAATAGTGTTCCACATAAAAATTAAGACTTTGGATTCATAAATGAAATTTTTATTTTGCTCAGTTTCTATAAACCGACAGACAGAAACAAAGAGGTAACGGAAATTTTCACTTGGCGTATTGGATAAATTTCTTATAAAAATGTAACCTTATTTTTTTAATGGATGTTTGAGTATCTAACTGAAAATTTAAAATTATAAACAATAAACAATGGTACTCATTACCATCATTTGATGACTGTAATTTTGTAAAATTTTATCCGTTGAATTCTGGATCACTCTGGGTACATTATTCAACAAAAACGTTTACTAAAGCCTCGATAAAACTACATAAATAGTTTAATAATCACTTGAAAAAATAGTTTTCTTGTAAAAATAAAACAAAGACCTATATAAAAAAAAAATTTAATATTATTTTCATATACATTTTCGAATTTCATTAAAATTCAAATCAGACTAATTTCATACTTATAAAAAATGCGAAGTATTTTAATTAATTAAATTTATAAAAGAACTTCCTTATCTACAAAGTAACAACTCCCAACTTCAATAAAATTATGAATAAATTAAACACAGCCAAAATTGTAATGGAAACATTCTATGGAATCTGGATATCGTTTCCCTAATATAATTTATATTGAGAGATTAATTTCAGAAAAATGAAATAATAATAATAATAATAAACCAGAAATCTTGTTCAAATAATGGGGTCAGTTTTTACCTAGTTTGGCATCTTAAACAAACATAAATAATTCCAAAAATGGAAATAATCTTAAATTGTTTAGGTAAAATATTCCCTAGTGCAAGAAAAACGTTTATAATTTGTTTCTGCAACAAAGCCAATTATCTCAAATTGAGAATAATAATTTTAGCTCCACTATAGATCAACTCTCCTTCATTCAAACAAATTAGGAGTACTTTTTTTCTGTGTGCGGAATCAAAGATTTCGGCAGCGTCAGCACCCTAATTTTGTCGAGTGCTTTTTATCTTTCTGCCGTCACTCCTCAGCCGGAATGATGAAATAACGTTTGAACGTATCCGGAATCGGAATAATAAGGGCCTCCGGAGAGGATTCTCCGGGACAAAACATACATAATAAATACAACAAGGATACTTCAACTACTTCAGAAATGTGGTCAAAACAGAAGGATCAATAATATTTTTTTTAGGTATATATTGGCTGAAATAAAAAACATGTTTTGTAATACCTCAAATTAGTAGAGCCGATTGTAAACTAATTTTAAATAAATTTAAGGAATAAAACCTTGTTTTTTAGAAATAAAAATAGCTAATTTGTTCAAGTAAATATTTTAAATTTAATGAATAAAAAATATCTTCTTCTTTTTCTTCTTTCTAACATGGGTAACCATAGTAGTAAACTACTTGTATTCCCCGGAAGATGAGGTCCAGAATTCTCACTATCTTTTTGGTGATCTTTCCTGTGATCTGTTTCCTACTGGCTACTTGAAAAGTTAGGATAGGGACATGTAAGCCGTTTTTATTTATTTTCAACGGTTTGATATGATACGGTATGATACATCGTTGAAATTAGCTCGGCAAGAGGTTTATAAAAATGTAAAATATATGGGGTGTTCTATTTAAAAAAACAAAATTTTTTAAAGTCACAGATCTTCCAGAATAATCAAGAAGCAGTGGAGAATATATCGTCTGAAATATTGAGAGAAATCATGGAAAAAAAACTCTGTGAAACGAGCCCAAATGTGCATCAACTCTTGCCACTGCAAAATCAATAAACAGAAACAATTCTTTTTATGTACCAACGAAGTTGATACCGGAAACCGACTGAGGACTTTTGCACCAACTAGTACATGAGCTAGCACTTATACATATAAATTTATAAATAATTTCTAAATGCAGGTTTAGAAAAAAAATTATATATTTTATTATGATTCGTGCTCTCTTACTCTCTACATATTATGACCAGTTAACCAAGAGAGAGCGTAATAATATGTTACCTCCGTTATCCCTACTCTCTCGAACTCCACTGTAGTAGAGATACGATCCCAACTGCCGGTACGCTTTCGATATGCCTTTTTCAAGACATAAGAGGTAAAATTGTATTGCATTTTCGCTTTTTTATAATGGATTCTTATAAAATATTATTTCTGAAAATATAAATCCAAATTTGTCAATGTACCATAAGTTAACATAATGTTTAAACTTATTAATTATAATTTATTGAAAGACCGGCTTTAATTTCTTGTAACTACTTTAGTCTTACTCAGATTAAAGAATAATTCTAAACTTTTCTTAAATTCTGTCAGTTATTATAAAAAACTCAATTATGCTTTTAATCCACTTTATAATTTAATCCTTAAATTTATTAATTTAGTGCCCTAGTTCCTTAAGAAATATTTTATTTATTGAAAACGATCAATTAATTTCCAAAAAAAATATTAAATTCCGTTACAATACATACATAATAATATAATATTCTAATGCCTTACGAAGCAGATGTTATAATTAAATTAGTTACAGTTGCAATTAAAATTACAGATTTGATGTTTGTAAGTTTTTAAGTAGTTTACGTGCAAAGTAACAGAAGATATCTGTAATAATGAAGTGATATCTAATTTCAGTAATAAAATTCCAAAAATCACCATAAATAATTAGACCACAAAACGTGATACATAAAAGCGATCATATATGAAAACATTTTATTCTGAAAATAGCCACCAAGTCGTCAGAGCTCTCTGACAAAAAATATATAGAACTCCAAACAAATTAATTTTTAACGCAAAATATATGTATAACATATGCCTCGTATGACGTTTAATCTTTCAGAGCACTTAAGATCTCGAGAGATCCGCATTCATTTTTTATAAATCTCGGCATTGCTTGTGCGTCCAGGGTCTTATTTGGATGCAAGCTTTGCTTTGCATTTCAATAAAGTTCTACTTATGCAGCATTGTAGCAGTAAAAACGTGCCGGCCATTTAGATTTGGATTTCATGAAGAATTTCCAACCTCGAGCTCGTTAAGTCTGAATCAGATTTGGCAAGGGATTAAGTCCGGATAATCGTTTTAGCTGGTGGTTCAGAATACGTTTGAATCTTTAAAAACACAATAGCATTTTTAATAAATGAGGGGAAATGTGTGCGACGGAAGCCTGGATTGATATTATTTAAAAAGAAATTGATGCAAGACAAGCTTCATTATTGTTCAATCATATTTTTTGTGCCATAAGCTTTCAATTTTATATCTTGTTTTATAAGAAACACTTTCCTAAAATATACATGTATATATCTAAACAACAAGAACGAACGGAGGAAGTCACAGAAAATTAAAAAATCATATAATTTCTTCCTTACATTTCTTCAGTTTAAACTAAAGGGTATTTACATTCAGACCATCTCTGAATTGAACCTCTCTATACGAAACTGGTAACCTAAACACTGACTCTGGTCATGTAAAAGTTTCTTCTAAATATTTTCTGGCAAAGGTATCAGACTCTTTATTTTCCATAATATTACTGTGTCGTGTCACTCAACGTAGTATCAAAAAATTAAAATCCAGGTTATAAACTAGCGTCACTGGTTGACCATATTCCAGACCATCCACAGTTTGGCTTCCACTTCAACATATAAAGGTAAAAGCGATATCCTTTAAAGGCGCAATTGTACTAATAATAGTACATTTGACATCAATTCATACAAACTTTTGTAGCTTTTGTACTGTTAATTTTGACAACCAGCTTTTATTGGTGACCAACAACATATAAAGCATAATAGAGGAAAGGTATTTGGTGCAAAGCCTCCAAATTTTTTACAACAAGGCATTGCCATTTTAAACACCGATGTCTTTTATCAAAAAACAGATCAGAAGAGATCTTTAAAGGTTTCTATTTTCCATTTCCCTGTGAATAGTACTAATTCAATAAGCCGAAACCTTAACAATTGTACAGGATGACTGAAATTGATATGTTTTGCAGGGTATCTCGAAAAGAAGTATGAAAGTAGTTTTGACTTATCTATATGTCAAACAGACAATCGTCAAATCAAATCTCCAATAAGTTCTTTCGTTTTCAAAATACAGGGAAATTTTCTAAAATAATAGAAAATTACAAAGTTGTATAGCTTGTTTATTAAGAAAAATATTGAAAGAGCAAATTTTAACAGGGATTCAAAAGTAGGATTCAGTCACGTGCGCAATGTTTTTTTAGGGGATTTCATGGGTTTTTTAATGTATCTTTTCTCTTTTTTCGTTTCCATTTTTAATCTGCTTTCACTTAATATAGTCTAAATTTCAATAGTTGTTGAAATGTCATCTGAAACAATGCGATATGGAAAATCTACGATAAAAAAAGCTTTAAAGGGGGGAAAAATCAGATGGAGTAACCTCACCAAAGCCAAAATCAGGCAGACCAAAATTATTAAAAGTCCACGTGGATGATCTTTTTGAAAATGCAATTCGTAAGCTTGGTCACTCATTTTTGCTGAACAAGCAAATACCAACTTTAGATAAAGTTGTACAAGCTATAATCGACGATGCTGATTTACCCACAATAAGCAGAGATGAAATGTTATAGATAAAGTGTTATATGAATTAAACTTTAAACATGAAAAAAATAGATAGACACTCAATGATAATTGATTGTGAAGAAATTATATGTTGGAGACGAAAATACCTTGGAAATTAGAACGGAAAATAAAAACATTTTCTATTTAGATGAAATATGGGTTAATGCCGACTATTGTGTAAGAAAATTTTGGCAACACAAAAATATAAACTCATCGCAAGGATTTATTTCTGGTATTAATAAACCTGCAGATAATGGTGTAACAATAATTCTTTATTATATAGACAGTATTAACGGTTTTCTATAGGGTGGTTTACTTTTATTTTTTAAATAAGGCCGTTGATTGTCACAAAGAAATGAATGGAGACGTGTTTGAGAAATATCAAACAAATGTAAATTACCACTCCAGACTAATTGAAACTCTATAAACCACTATATGGAAGAAAGATGAAATTGCAACTTAAATTCTAAAAATATAGTCTTTAACGATAAAATACCAAAAGCAGAATTGTTAACCATTGTAAAGAGATATAAACAAAATAAAAAAAGTATATAATTCAGGATATCGCCAAAGAAGACGAGGAATTGAAATTCTTTACTTATCACCCTACCCCTGCGAGGTAAATCCAACAGAATTAAAGTAGGCTCAAGTTAAAAGTTACGTTGCTAGAAATAAGACAACTTTTAATTACCAGTTAAAATGTATTCAATAAGTCAATATCTGAAATAACCTGTTGGAATTGGCAAACTGTATTAATTATAACCCTTTTCACATCCTAAGTTTTTTATGGGTGTGTATCACAAAGGTCTCTACCTTTAGTATTGGTTGTCAGACTTGTGGGGCTTCCTACACTATTGTGGAGTTTCCTCTTGTTCTATTTTCGAAACCTAAGTTTAATTTTTAATTGTTGACTTCTATTTTCCTCCTCCTCTCATTAAAAGTTTGGTCTGATCAATGGGCTTATTTTTGCTACTTTACTTGGTTGCTTTGTTTAGCACGGGCACTCAAAAGGTCTATCCACTTTTGTTCCTTTCAGTTTTATATTAACAAGATTTATTTAACTATTAAATATTAAAAGTCTAATTGTTTGTTAAGTTTATCACATACTTGTTTTTAATATTGTAATTAATTTTAACATGTATTCTTTGGATTTTTACTTTTAATTTCATATGTTAATTGCTGCTTTATAATTTTTTGGTAAGTTTATGAATGTTTGCTTAATAATTGTTATTTATAGGACCTTTTTGTTTTTTGTAGACCTGATCATCCCTGTTCACAGTCGAAACTAGTAGTTTTGTTTTAATTTAAGTATTAGTGGTTAAGATTTACAGTTTTCTTTGGTTTAATCCTATACATTTAATCCTACATATTTTCAATGTTTGTATTTATGTAAAATTGGTGATCGGTAAATAAATAAAAAATAGGTATTTTTATATTTTATTAAATAAATAAAATACTGTGTTCTTGAATTTCCCTTTATTTTGGAAACGCGCGTCTATGGTTTATAGCTTTTGGGAGTGATCAACGCAACATATTTCTGGGAATTTTTTATAATTTTACTATCAGGGAATACTTTACTATCCGTCCTCTAAGAGGTTGATACATAAAAAAGTGTTTATGTGGCTTTTATTTTAAAACTTTTGATTATATACTTTTCACATAAGGCTCGTTATGAGAATTATCTTTAGTGAAGTTTATTTGACAAAGGAGTTACTGGAGTTTGTTTAAAGAATCATAACGAGAAAATTTGAGGTAACTCCGAAATGTTTTCATCTTTATAACTATAGGGGAGATAAGACATTTATAGGTAATTTTCTGTTGGGTCCCTACATGAATTTTGGACTTTAGGTATATTAAAGTTTCCACTCCGACGCGTAACTTAATTCATCAAATGAAATTCTGACTTTAAGGAAACCCAAACTTTATGCGAATTCCGTTCCCGGCGAAATAAATAAAATGGCGAAGATAATCAAGCGAAAGTTGCCAATTTTCCGCCGTGACTTGTCCTTCCCACCCTCAAGGCAATTCAATTCTTTTTTCCAACGATTGCTCTACCTGCAATTCTTACAAATAGCTTTTTCGATTCAAAAGATTCCACTAGATTTCGCAATCGGAAGGCGATCTATTAAATTATAATAATGATAGTCGGATGCTGTTGGAATAGAAAATATCGGAAAACGAAGATAGGAATTGTTAGAAAGTTCAATGCACATCAACTGACTTATTTGACTTACGTCGAAACGTTTTGGTGTTTGAATATCTACCATATAATTGTAAATAGTTTTTTTTATGCTAATTAGCACGAAAATGATAAATCGTTCAAATTAAATCTCAAGGAAATATTTCAATATTTCAAAATTAGTAAAAATAATCTATGATACTTGTGCCATAAGGACGGCTAAAAGAGAGATGAGTTAGATCAGATGTTCTCAATCTTTTGTACATAGCACTTTTCTATTTCAGCTCAAACAATTTGGTAGCCTCCATTCAGTGACACGAGTTAAAAGCCAATCGGTAGGAATTCAAATTGTGTTAGTAACTAAGCACTACCCAACACTATCTAGCGCGGCGGAGATGCTGTCGGAAAGTTCACGTCAGGTATCGAAGCTTATTGAACTTGAAAATCGTTGTCCACGAAGTTTATCTTTAATTTGTGGGAACAAGAAGAAGTCATCATGTGGCAAGTCGGGGCTGTAAGGCGGATGACCCATCAATTCGATCTTTTGTGTGTCCAAATACTCGCTTGTTACACTTGATGTGTGTGATTCGTCGTTTTGGATTGGTTTCTCTCAATTTATCGAAAACTTCTGGCAAGCAAATGGTCGTATACCACGCTGAATTAACGGTCTTTTGATTTTCGAGAACCTCAGTTGCCAAATGACCCGTTTTCATGAAGAAATACGCCACCATTTGCTTCTTAACACTTCGAGAACGACGAACTTTTGTTGGCTTTTGCCAAGTACTGGCAGTAAATGAGAAAGCACAATTGACATCATACAAAGTTGCTAAGTGTAAAAAGCCACACACTATTGCGGAGCAAATTACTACATCCGCTTGTAATGTCATTTTAGAAACAATGTTTTAAAAAGCTGTTAACGAATTAATTATATAACAGTAAATATTTAGCAACAGCTTGAATTTTAACTTACTAGAAATGTTGGCTGTACAACTTAACGAAGCCACCAGCTCCAATATTTATTCCCATTTGATTTACTACATCAGATTTCCTCAAAGTTCTACAGTATGTGAAAATTTATTGTTTTGCTAACTAATTGAAGGAAAAACTACAGACAACGAATTGTTCAAGGCGAATTTGCATTATAAAAATTAAAGAGTAGAACTGACAAGTCGGCTAAGAGCCAAAAATCTCGATTTTATTTTTTTTACACTTCAACTAAAATACTTGGATAGTTGCGGTTTAGACCACCTTGTTCAGACACTTATCTTGTATGTGACAATAAAAACATCCAAGAATCTTGCAGAATCGACCGCTAATAAATTGGAATTCCACCTCCGGAAGACAGAGAGGGCTATGTCAGAAAATCTAGCTGTTTCCCAATTTCCAGATACTCGTACTAACATTCCCAGTATCTGTATAGGCTTGAAACAAATCTTGTTTGTAGCGATAACTATGCCGGACATAATAATGAGTAATTATTTTCTTCATAATGTATCTGGTTGCGATTGGCTTATTTAAGATAATCTAACAGAAGTTTCTTGTGTACGGCCATAGTTTCCTACCCTCTGATAAGGTCTTTGCCCTAATCGAGAAACAAAGATTATTTTTCAAGCGAACTCTCCGATATTTTATTGCCTTCATCTCACAACAAGTTTCAAGTACTAGAAATGACTATGGACAAACAACTTTATCACTTAGCTGTAACAGCTCTCTAACCACTATAAAATAAAACTTCGTAGCTTTTCTGGAATGAACTTTCGAATTACAACTCCCTTATGAAAGCCAAGATGATTTGGATTCTGTTACCTTTTCTTACAGCAGAAAAAGAACTAAATGTGCCCATTTAAAACTGGAACCTGTGAGTTAGATAATGATGGAATATCAATTTATATTAGTACCGTGTGCAATTTGTCCTACGGATACCGAGGATGGAGGAAGATGATACGGGTTGGTCAGTAAAAATTATTGGATAACTGAAGAGAATATTATTTTCTAAAAAGTATCTGTTGTTATGTTAAGTTTTCCTACAAATATAATAATAATCTACACACTAGTTACATTCTTGAACAGATGCAAAAGAAAATTTTGATGATGATACCAGGAATGGAATTAAAAAATTTAAGACAAGGCTGCGAAATCGCTTTAAACCTCCATTGATAAAATCAACAAATAGTCTAAATCTTAGAGCATAAGGCAGAATGCAAGCAAATCTCTTTATGTGGATTTCAATAATTTAAATCAAATTGAGCTTTCGGCTATGGTACCGATTATAACATTGAAGTCATCCAAATAATTTAAGATTTTAAAACAACAATATTGTTAGTGCACTTTATTCTTCGTCGAGACCTTGGAATGGATATAGTTAAGAAGACAACTTCAACATTCGACAAAAGTAACGAGAAATAGCACTTCATCTAGCATGTCAACATCGAAACAATCCAGTTGCTGGACAAGACCATTCTGATAAAAAGACCCAAAAGATTCTAAACCTTTGAGCCGGTTATAAAAAACTATTTTGCAAAAAATCTGTTATTGCTAGCGGCTCTAATGAGAACGATCTTAGTGTTGAGTTGCTTCTAAACTAGAATATTTAGAATTTAGAACAGAATTATTCATTGGTCGATCATTTGATCAGCATTTAATATATAAAATAATTCAATAGGAAAAAATGGATACAGATTTTCTAATTTGTATTCAAATAGAATATCCATTTCTGATTTGCAGAAAAATCAAAAATATTCTCGTTTCGAAAATTTATCTCTGACTTGTACTCAAATCAGAATAAATTCTAGTTTAAAATTTGAGAAAGCTGTATTAAAGGAAATTTGAGTACTCTTGTATCAACAGCGAAAGGAAATAATTTCACAAAATTTCTTAAAAAAACCTCTTGAATCTATATACACTGCCTTAGATTTATGGATTTTACTTTTTCCACAGAATATCATCATATTTTATTTTCAATCTTAATATATTCTGTCGAAATCTTTGAACCTGGTATTTTTTTTTGGTTTTTTCGTTTTTATAAACAATGTTTGCGTTTTCACTGCCTCCTCAAAACAAAAAATTTATGGTAATACGAAAACTTTCCTTCTCATTCATATCTCTAGAGCTACATTCGACATATTTATGTCTTTAAATCAACATAAAAGTTCCCGAGTCTGAAGAAAAACAATATTTTCCTTCGCTCCAGTGATGAAATTTGCGTTGAGGGCAACTTTCAAAGCACATCGACATGTTGGAGCGGTAACTTATGTATGCGTCATTTCCATTTTTGGGATGATATTCAAATAAAAGTGCTAGAAGTTTAAAATTCTAATTTGGGAACTTGTGTTTTCAACACTTTATCCCCAATTTATTTTGTGGCAATGAACAGCGAAAAAAAAATGACTTCCTCTGCTTGACTAAATTTAATTTAACAAAAAACAAGTCTATAAGGAATATTACGTTTAAAATGTATTATTTAAAAATACTCACCTATTTGGAAAACAAATTAAAAAAAATAAAAATTTTAATGCGTTTAATAGGACTACAACATGAGTAAGCAATTAAACTAATACGGTTAATTTTTAATGAAGTAATAATACACAATCATACCGTAGTAAATTTAGAACAGGCATTTTTAAAAGCTTATTATTTATACATACAGTGTTTTCCAAAAGCCCTGGGACGGAGCCATAAGTTTCTAACGAGTGAAGAAAAACATCTGAAACTTTGGAGATCACTAAAGGGCCATAAAAACTGCATTTTTAGATGGTTTAAAATTTTCATACACTGGGGAGTTTTATTAGGGAGTGATAACCCCAAAATTTTTAAATTGCAACCCCTGTCGAGTTTCACCTTATTTTAAAGGTAATGAAAAAAGAAACACATCCCCAAAACCAAAATGTACTTGAAACGCTTATAATAAGGATCTTGAAGGTTCTTCAAAAAAAGATAGTAACACTTCTTCGGTTTTTTCTGGAGTTGTCGGAGATTTCAGTCTTCCAGTTCTCGGAAGATCTTTCACAGTTCCCTCTTCTTGAAATTTTCGAACAGTTCTTTCGACTGTTGATTTGGAAATCGATGGTCGTTCATGAAAAAAATCATTGAAGACTCGCCGCACTTCAACGTAAGATCTTGTTCTTTCCCCAAAGCCACGAATCATTAAAATAGTAATTCTTTCTTTTCGATCAGTTTTTGGGCCATTTTTAACAAATTATTTTAACTAATTTAAAAAAAGAAAGTAAATAGGCTCAAATTTAATACAACAATACAACAATCAATATCAATTATCACTGTCACAAACTGTTTATTAAATTTACACCTACTAATCTTCATTTTTGTTGTTATTGCAAAAAAACTAAGCTAAACTGATAGCATACTACAGCCAGAACTAAATTATTTGTGTTACAAATAATACAGGACGGCGTAATGGACCAGTATCAGTTTTGATACACATGGCAGTCAATGTGTCAAAATATAAAAATATTGGAGATGTGTTTCTTTTTTCATTGCCTTTAATAAAAATTTTCGGTTTATCACCCACTAAAAAAAATCCCTAGTATATGAAACTTTTAAACCAACTAAAAATGTAGATTATATGTCATTTTAGTGATCTCCAAATTTTCAGATTTTTTTCTTCACTCGTTAGAAACTTATGGCTTCATCCCGGGATTTTTGGGAAACCCTGTATATAAATTAGTTGTTTGCTAGGAGCAGTTTACAGAAAAAGTTGTCTTTTAGAAACTAATGAAAGAAATACGAAATTAACGATTGAAAAACAACTTTCGCAAACTTTCAAAGAACTTCATTAGGATCTCATTTATACACTTTTGATGGTGTGTTTATATTTCCCGGAAATTTCAGAGCCTGTAATATCAGATCTAACTATAAAATACTAATTAATAAATGAGTAAAACTTTTTTCGTTGAGGTAAACTTCTTCCGTGTAATGAAAATTTTTCGTTTTTGGAGCCCGTCTATTATTAACAATATTTTTTTTATGAATATTAAGTCAGAACTAAATATAATATGGATCTTAAAGCTTCATGGTACAACGCATTTAATAAACTTCAAACAAATTTTCCGAAAAAGTATTATATTCAGCAGATAAAAATTATTTTTATAAAAAATATTGATATATTTATATAATATACATATAGTAGGTCAACTTAATTTGAAACTACATGCGGAAAACTGTTAATCGTGAAGTTAAACACTAAATCTCCTGGGAATTACTCTTCGTTTGAGGTTTCAGTGCCAAATAGGGAGTGTAATAAAATCTTAATTGATAACATTTGGCCTAAAGGTGTAATAATAAATCATTTTTTATCTCAAAGAAATTGCACAAGACAAGTCTTAGCTAATGTAAACTTTGAGTCTACCTATTCTGTACTCCACATTAATGTTTGTAGTATAACTAATAAGATTGATGACCTGCATATTTATCTAGAAAAAAATAATTTTAATATTCTTTTCATTTACGAATACTGGCAAATTAGTCATACTATTCATTTTATTAAATTAAAAAATGATGATCTTGTTTTTTCCTTTTTCTGTGAAGGTCTTTATTAACACGGTTGTGTTGCAATTTGTTTTCGTTTTAATTTCAAGCTTAAGCCCATTGATATTTGTCAGTTCTCTCGACCGATACACGCTGAGTTTTGTGCTACTAGCATGGCTAGTATTGACACCTGCATTGTAGTAGTACAAAACGTGCTTTTGATTTAAATAATATTTTTATATGTACGGCTTAAAACTTTTTATTAGGGTACCTACTCGTATTACCATGACCTCTAGATCTTGCCTTCACAACATTATCACTAATATTGATCCTCAGTTCTTAAGTACTGGCGTTTGCAAACCATTAGCTTCTGATCATCTAGGAGTGTATGTATGCATAAATAAGTATATAAAACTATTCTCCCCACCAGATCATTTGACTCGTCTAATTAACAATAACACTTTAACTAATTTTGTTGGTGGCTTAGGTTCTCTAGCTTAAATATTGATCAATTAATTTTAGATAAGATTTTGCATGTCATACACTGTTCATTAGTTGAACAGATTGAGACACACATTGCTATAAAGAAAGTATCCCAAAAAACTGACAGGGTTAGGTGGTTCAACAAAGAGCTAAAGCAGCTTAGGAAGGAGGTTTTCAAATCCAGGAAGTTGTACGAACTTAATAGACACTATGAAAATTGGAGGGTTTACTGCGAAATAAGAAAAGAGTAATTCGTATTCTGAAACAATTTTGAATTCGGACAATATAGGTAAGACTACTTGGAATATTATAAACCGTGAAAGGCATACTAAAAATAAGTCTGTTGCTGACACATCCATTAGTTCTGATTAATTCAACAGTTTTTTGCTATTGCAGATAATATACGAGGGTTGTATTGAGAACTAGCAAACACTAGTGTTGCCAGGTGAAATCTGTTATTGCCATCTTAAAGTATGACATTTTTGACAGTATACGTACTCAGAACGTTTTGATGTACGAGTACTGTTTGTGTCGTTTACAGTAAGTTGAAAATCTCATCTCGGCCAAAAAATGGAATTAACTCGTTAACATTTTCGAGCTATGATTTATTATGACTTTCGACGTGGTGTAACTCAAAAATAGTGCATCAATCAACTTAATTCAACTTTTGGCGATGAAGCACCATCCAAATCCTATATATATCGCTGGGACACTGAATTCAAACGTGGTCGTAGTTCGCTCATGGACGAAGTTAAAGAAGGTCATCCAAAATCGATCGTTGTGCCGAAAAAGATGGATGCTATGCGAAAACTAATTGAAGAAGATCGTCATGTGACATACCGTGAAATCGAGGCATATTTAAACATTAGTATGACCACCATATATAATATTTTGCACTAACATTTGGGTGTTCGGAAGCTATCTGCACGTTGGATTCCCCATTTGTTAATAGATGCTCAAAAAAAAGGCTCGTGTCGATTGGTGACGTAAAATAAGTAAAAAATACAACTGTGGTGTATCCAAGGCCGAATACAGCATCGTCACAGGTGACGAGTCGTGTATTTATGCATATGAGCTAGAAGGAAAAAGGCTAATCGGCAGTTTGGGTGTTTCAATTTGAAGAAAAACCAACAAAAGTTACTCATTCTCGAAGTGTTAAGAAGCAAATGGTGGCGTGTTTCTTCACACATCAAGTGCAATAAGCGAGTATTTGGACACACAAAAGATTGAATTGATGGGTCATCCGCCTTACAGCCCCGACTTCGCACCTAATGCTTTTTTTTGTTCCCACAAATTAAAGATTAGCTGCGTGAAATCCGACTTTCATCGCACGAAGAAGCGGTTGAGGCCTTCAAAAACTACTTTTTAGAGCTGTCATCTTTTGACTGGACAAAATGCTTTGAAGGGTGGTATAATCGCATGCAAAATTATATAAAGCATAAAGGCGAATATTTTGAAAAGCAATAAATATATTTTTGATAAAATGCATTTGTTTGTTTTTTCTATTCTCAATACATAAACAGCAACCATCGTACATAATCCAATAGACCAATAGACCAATAGACAAGTAATATACCTCGACCAATCATAAAAGATGACGTCAGATCCGCCATTCTACAAATGAAAAATTCAGCAAGTACTGATTATTATGGACTAAACAACCGATTAATTAAGGCGGCAGCTGAATTTCTGATTAACCCACTCACTATTCTATTCAACAATTGTCCCTCTGAAGGAAATTGGCCAAATGATTTAAAAATTTCAAAATAGTACCCATTCATAAAAAAAGTGACCTTGAAATTTCTTTTTAGTCCAAGTTTACTGTCTTCCCTTCTAATCAATTTGGATTCAGGAAAAATATGTCTACGATTGATGCTCTTACCAGGATTATTGATATTCTAGTCGAGGGCTTTGATGAACGACACAGCACTTCTACAGTGCTGTGTGATCTCATTTGACAGTGTAGATCATAACATATTACATGTGGGAATTTCATCCTATTTGCAGACGGTACGACTCTTCTCTGCAACACGAACGAGTTTTGCAGTAAAGAGTGTATGTCAGAAGCAAAAAACTGGTTCAACGATAACAAATTGAAATTAAACGAAGATAAAATCCAAGAAATTATTTTTACATCTGACAAACTTGCAAAAAATGTAAAACCAGTTAAACTACTAGTCTTAGTCTAAATTGGTCAGCCCAAATAGATGATTTATGCTCGACACTCGCTTCTCAAATCTTTGTGCTCCGATAACTTTCGTAGTGTATGAAATCTAACGCTCTTAGAACTGCTTCTGTATCTGTAGCGTGGAGAGGGTGGAAGCCTCACAGCACTTAGACCATATTTGGCCCATTATGCATCTTCCTCTTGTTTGAGACTTCCTCTAGTTCGTCAACCAATCTACTGATTTTATGTAAGTGGTAACGTTGCCTAGAAGTGTTTTCTTTATGTGGGACAGTGTTTACAAGTACTCGTTGAACACAGAGTATCTTATCGGTGAGAGTGCTGGGCAATCGCATAAGATATGTTCAATAAAACTGCTTATTTTGGCACTTTTCACTCTCACCTTATTATGGCATTAAATTCTGAGCTAACGCCTTAAAATCATTACAAGCCTTCAAAATACAAAAAAAAGCTATAAGAATAATTGGTAATGCTGTCAAGAATTGTATAAGAGATTCAAGATTCTTTCCGTTCCTTGTTTATTTATTTTTGACACATAAAAATGTCTCGTTAAGACAAACGCGTTCATCTATTCATAATTACAACACAAGGAACTCCAAAAATCTTGTTATCCCTTATTTTAGATTGAGAATTACACAAACAAACAAACTTGATATAAATTTATATTTTTTTTTGTTAACAATTTTAATGACAGCTAAAAACTAGAAGAGTAAAGTATATTAAAAGGTTTATTAAATCCTTCCTAATTCAACATTGCTTTTATAGTATTGATGATTTTGTGAAATTCCTGACCCATCTAATCTTTTTAACCTATTAAAGTTTTTAGCTATCTGTATTATTGAAAATCGTGTATTATTCTCCTTTTTAGCTTAATTTTATTTCTTTAGTTTTTTTATAATTTTTTAAAATGTATTATATTTGTTTTGCCTTTATACCATGTTTATTACTTTACTTGTTACATGTTGATTTTACATTTAATATTTGTTCAAGTATGACTTCAAACATATTTTTATATGTAGGTATATAAGATCAATAAACTTATATCTATATATAAAAAAAGTACTCTTAATAAAAGTTCTATATGACTTAAAACTTAAAATGTAATAATCAGATGTCAGATTTTTTAATGGTACTTATACGAGATTACAAAAAATATCAATTTTAGGAAAGAGTAAATTTTTGTAAAGAAAATTTGATTAACTGTATTCTAGTTTTTTCATAGTTTTCTTGCACAATCCCAACATTTTCAATTTTTTCTTCAACACTCAATCTACATATGTGTACCATAAATTCAAAAGGGTAATTTAACGTTTGATGTAAAAAAATTCATTCCTAGTGCAAAATAAATAAAAGCAAAATTACATCAAAAAAGAACGTAGTGTGAAAATTTGTAAAAACAACAAAACCAGATTTTTACTGGTAGATAAATGGATTTGCTTACTAGTTTTTAATTTGGACCAACTTTCATTTTAACCTCGCTTACTACTGAAAGAAATTTGATGATGTGCATTTTATATTTTAGAAAATGCATAAATAACTGTTTACCAAGATGAACCTTTTTTACTAAAACTAATCATAAAAAGTTTTTCAAATGGTTCCAACTTAACTCGACACACTTATAAAAACCTGAATTAAATTGGTACACAACGAACGTTGCATACTTATACAAATTGCTCTAATTGTCAAATTAGGTTTCAGTAACCAACGTGACTTAATTCGAAGGATGCCCTATTCAAATAATTCTGGTGTTAAAACCCGATAGACTTCAATTTAATTTGGATCCCTGTCGAGGGAATAGTTCGTAATAAATTTCTCTTCACCTACAATTAACAACGCTTCCGAATACACAATGTAACCATTTCCGACTGACATTGTTTCTCTAAAGCTTTTCGTGATATACCGAAGTGAGAATTGAAATGCTATGAAAAGGCCATAAGAAACGACACTTAACCTATTTTCCAAAAACGGTATAAATATTTCTTCAGGTGTATTCCCGCAACCATGAATATCGGCGTGCTTTGGAGAAATTGTTTGATTAGATTCAGAATCCACACCTTTATTATAATGGTGCCCTTAATTTTTGATCGAAAAAGTCTATTTTTGGATATTTAGAAATAAAATATTAGAGCTTACAAATCATAAACTTTTGATTCGAAATTTTTTAATTTAGGTAAGTAATGTTAGAGCTCACTTGTGGTAAAAGTACTTACTGCAAGAAGTTGAATACCAAAATGTCCAAAATACTATTTCTAAATTTCGTCAACAAATTAAAAAAAACTAGAAAAACTAGAATATTAAAGGTATAATTTTTTGAACTCATTCTTTTCTTTCAGTTAAATACATAAATTAGCAAATAAAATGTTAATTAAGATGATTATATCAATTTTTCCCCTGTGAAAAAAGTTAAATTTTAATGAATCACAAAACCACTGTGGATTAAATTTTAAAAAATATGTGAATATTCCTCAGTATTAAATCAATAAAAATGATAAATATTCTAAATTATAAAATAAATTATTATTAAAATTTAGTTTTATATAGATAACAATTTTTAATTAAAACCAAATCTTAAATAGCAATAAAATGACTATTTTCGACGATCTATTTAGCACGAGTTGTACGCAGAACATTACAATAACGACACTGAATCTGGATCACAAAACAAATAATTTACGAACTACAAAATGTAATACGTACATTCCGATGCAGACATTACAACAAGAAAACTGAATGCTGGACCACTGAGAATGAATTCAGGAAACCATTGTAAACAATTCGTAAAAAACCTGTAGAAACTTGTGCAAACTACTAGAATACGTGCAACTACGGAAAATACACAATAAACAATCCTAACGAAACTACTTTGAGTATACATCCTGGGTCAAGCTGAAATGTGTAATAGAAAAACGAAAAGCTTGAAACAATACACTTTACTTACCTAATGAAATTAACTAGTTTATAATGGATTTTTTGCGAACGAAATAAAATCTAATAATGTAAGTTTAATTTTAGGAACAATTACATACAATTGATTGTAGAATGAAAACGTCCAATTAATTTGCTTCCGAGTGTACATTGTAACCATTCCCGGTAAATATTGTTTCTAAAGAAGTTAGTTACCGAAAAGCGGATTGAAATGTTGTGAAAAGACAATAAGAAAATGCACTTAACCCATTTTCCTCGTGCACCTAATGGTTTTCCGATAACTTTCCACCGAGGTCAAAGCTATTAGCAGATAGTCTTTTGTCTTGTGATTTCGACAGATCCTCTCAATCATCTAGATAGCTGGGGATTTTGGAATAGAAACGCAAGAGAAATTGGCAAAAATGGCCTCTAGCAAGAAGGAAAAATAGTTACGACAAAGCAGGACTGTTTGCTCTGATACGTGCATTTTACCAAAGTCAATTTAGCCTTGGCTAGGATTTATTTCTTTAGAACTAAACAATTGAATTGTCTACGCTTTCTAAAAGGATTTCTACTAGCTAATTGATACATTTAAGAGTGTAATTAATTTGGCAGGTTGATTGAACAAAAAAATCAAGCCCGTTATTTTTACGGCCCTGAGACGGTAATAAATCAATATGTCAAATGCAAAAGATAAAATATACTTATCTAAAATTTCCACGGTTTTTTAAAGTTTTTAAATATTCTTATATGACATGTTTCACCTTTCAGCATCAGCAAGATATGACTGTAATTGTTAAACAAAATCAAATCTAGAAAGTAGTAATTTTTATTTTTCTAGAAATATTTCAATAAAAATACTTAGTTATTTCCAAATTTACAAATTCAAAAGCATGCTGACCTGAATATTATAAATCTATTAAATGCAAGACTTTCCAAGGTTTCTTCCGGGAAAAATATACAAAGAATTTCAAAATCAAGTAACAGACGTTAAATTTCATTTTTAAAGGCGTAATACTAAAAATATGAGTTAACGCTTCAAATGTCATCCGCAGTTGAGCAATTTTGAAATAAAGGGCATTGTGCGGGAAGCCTGAAATTACAGTTGAAAGGTTTTGGGTTTTTTTTTCTTTCATCAAGAAAGTTGTATTTCAGAACTGTTATCCCTTTTAATCATTCTCAGAACTGAGGATCATGGTTAGTTTTGTAAAGCGGAATTCCTTAATAAACCGAAAGTCGTAAAATATCTGTGAGAACCAAAACTAAAGTTCAGTTTAGAAATTTAAACGAATTCGGGAATTAGTTGTAGTTTAATATCCGTCTCGAAAAGTACTCTTCAGTCTTGTTAAATCTTGTACTTTTCTTAATTAGTAACAGAATCAAACGGTTTATCAAAAAATTCGGCGAGGTTTAATAATTTATTCAAAACATTATCTCAATTTGTTGTATTGTAAAGTCACTCGATGGTTTCATCTTATTTTATTTGTAATTTTCACCATTTCCTCACTCAATAAATAAGTTAGAAAAAGTTCGGTTACTTTCATTGTGATTGAGTCACCTATAAGCATACCTATATACTGCATAGACAATTGTTTAATTTTCTTTTAAACAAACCTTAAAATGCAACCTTTAAACAGTTGAAATTAAGAAAAAATTTGCTTAGTATAGTTGTATCAAAAGGTTGAATATAAAATATACTAAAATTATTTATTTATTTTTTGTGTTTATATTTTATTTTGTTTTATTTTATTGTGTTTTATGTTTTATAATTTAGAACCCAATTTTGTATTCTTCTTTTAATTTTAATAAATCTCATTTTTTTTAACTAATAAGCAAAATATACTAAAACCAAAATTCTATCACAATATATTGTGACGATATTAAATAGATAAATGACATTTCATATAATTATAATTAAATAATTATTGGAACGTTCAATCTAAAACTAAAATCAAAGGTTTAATATGCCCAAATATTATGGTAAATTTTATAAATAATCATAATTATATTTTTTGATAATCATAGAAATTGTAATGCATATTAAAATTGGATGTAACGAATTAATGTATAACGTTCAATGCTAGTAAATTAAACTAATATGAATTGGATATAATTTAAATCTAATAAAAAGTACGATCAAATCTAGACATGTCAAATTTATGCTCAAGGATAATCAAATAATGGAATGAAGATTATGAGTAAATAATATTAAAAGTATAGAATATGATCATTCAAGCTCAGGTTTAAAAAGGAAATTGTTCTTTAAAACATAAAAGATTTAAAATTTGAAAAATTTGAATATAAAAATGTAAAACTTAGGATTTATTTATAAGAATTGTTCAAATATTGTCTTTTACTAGAAAATATTATTATCAGTTTTTAAAGGAAAGCTTAAACTTTCTAAAGATGTAACTATGTCTATTTAAACGTCTATGGCCAGAAAATTATCTTTAGATGAATTTAGCAAAATTTTATAAAAATATTATAAATTATGTGTCAAAAGAGGAAATTTTTGGCAATGATTTTCTCATTCAAACGACTACCGAGAAAAAATTCAAAATATTCGCTAACGCTCACAAATGTTATTTTCAACGTCTATTAATCTGTCACTGCTGAAATCAAAATTGAAAAGCCTTTTAGTGTAAATCAAACAAGAGTTCAATAAATCTCATTTGGAATATTTGCAAAAAGCGATCAAATCAGTTTTCGCACTCTATTCAAATGTTCATATCATACTACCGATTTTCTTTAAAGGAACGTAAAAGTAAGGTAATTTTTTTTCATATTTATATAGAATAAAGTCGTTTACAAGAGCACACCCATATTTGTCGACTACAATTTTTAGATAAGAAATATTAGCCTTTTGTTGAAATTGACACCTATTGATTCTATCTAATGTGTTGATATTGATGGGTGTGTATATTTCCAGTTAGTGGCTCTGAATAAATGGTATATTGGTGAAAAAATAGAAAGCCTGACATCTTGAAGACCGTATCTCCGATTTTTATTAAAATGGGTTATTTAAATTTATTTCAAACATATTCACTAAATTAAGAACTATTTTATTATTATTAATATCAATGCTCTCGTAATTATGATATTCTTTTATTACAGCTTCAGGCATAATACTCTGCTTTTTGTGACATTCGCTAAATTAACTAAAAGATTTAGAATAAAAACACAAAAAAAAAAATTTCGGCAAGGAACACCTTTTTTTGATTTTACAATTCAATCATTTTTACTTCCTTTGTTAATTAATAAAGGACCGAAACGTTGGCAATGAATTAAAAAGAAAGTTCTTCTCTTCATTTTCTGGACCCCAACCAACAACCTCAATCTTCTATATCTATATCTATCTTTTAAGGATAAGATTCTTCTTGCTTAATTTTTAGTTTTAACTTCTGGAGGGTAATGATAAAGTAGATCCATAATCAAAAATATTGGAGTAACTATCCTCTATTTCTAGTCTAAACAAGGCATTAATAAAAATAAATTTTTTTATGGTTTTCCTATGGCTTTCTTTAGGAGATACTTCAAAGTTTTCTCTATGATCTGGTCAATTCAACCCCTGTTTTCGGGCTAATTTACGTTTTCATTTTGTCTAAAGCTACTCACGAGAAGATGGATATAATAGTAATGTCTTCTTCTATTGGTTCGTTCCAGTCTTGTGAGCCATCTCCATCATTTTGTTAATGTTATTTTCAAATGTTCTGGAAATCTAACATGTTCAACTTCAATTTGCATTCCTAATTAGATAATTCAATATATTCTACTACAGATAATAACGGTTTTAATTTCGAAATAAATTTTCAAATATTTCAAGATCCCAAGTAACAACAAAGTAGATCTGTAAGACACAAGATTGGTGTAAGTTTATTCAATTTTTAGTCTAATCAAGGCTTTAATAGGTTTGGTACGTTTTAGCTTCTTTTAGAAGATGCTTCAAAATTTTCCCTATAATGTCACAATTTCAGGTGCTTTTTTCTCCATCATTTTATTGATGTTGTCAAATGCTCTGAAAATATATATGTCCAAATTCCATTTGCATTTCTAATTAGTGAATACTGCATTTATTATATTATCCAGCCGCTTGGTGACTTTCCTTTGGTTAATTAACTAATATACCAATTAGCTTATTTTCACACAAAGTTTGACTCTTTACTATATTTGACTTATACTTCATTAGTGTTTTATCAACAACAAAAGAAGAATAGAGGCAATATTATATGAAAAGTGTAAAAAAATTGCGCCAAAAATCTGAATGTTATCTTTTTCTAACTTATTTTGCTGGTTAAAAACACATATATCTGATTCCATTTGAAGCTCTTTGGGTTACGTCTGTAAATAGATCGAAACGTCCGAACGTATAGGAGAGACTAAGCCATTAAAACCAATTTTTCAAAACCCTCTTGATGAGTTATCCAATTTTTTCGATTAATGCTTTCGGCAGAGTAATGGATACACTCGGCGAATAGTTTGAGGATTATTACCGTATCAGATGAGAACTAATGATTGATGTTATATTTTTTGGCATCGAAGATTCATTTTCCAATTATGGAAAATGCCCGCATATAGACAGGATGTAGATCGTATTAATTTTTCATGCTGTTGGGTGGAGGATTTCACTTAATCAGTATCATAATTGTATTTATCAAACAATCAATATCGATAATATTACTAGCAACAATTAAATGGAATGACATAAAATATTGTAACAATCAATAATATTCTGGTAAACGTTTATAATTTTCTGGAATCTTCCACAAAACAAAAAAGGTTATAAATAGGCAGAAACTGACAGTGGTTAAGTGTCAAAATCGATGTACTTAAACGAAGTAGTCGCTATAATTCACGTTAGTTTATATTGTTTGTGAAGTTTTTCTATTTAATAGCCTGGAAAACAATCAAATTCAAAATCGTTACCACAAAATTGCTTTAATCAAAATGTAATGCATAAACTTGACGACGACTAGTTTCGGCTAAGCAGCCATTTCCAGGTTTGCAGTAATATATTGACAATAAATATGGAAAAATAAATAATACTTATCTTGAATTTCCACAGTCTTCCAAAGCGTTTTAGTATATTTAAATTTCTAACGTATCGGTATATGACAATACCATTTTCAGACAGATCTTTTTTAAAAATATTGTTTATCTTTCCATATTTATTATGAATCATTTTCATAAAGTAAGAGTTGAAACAATTAATTTAATAAATTAACAAATTATAATCAACATTAAATTACTAAAGAAAACTTACGAACTTACCAATATTGGATACATCAGTAATAGTAATTGTGAAAATTGAAGTAACTTACATTATATGTGGTAAAATTTAAAGTAAAAATAAAAGCATTATTATAAATGAAAGAATTAAGAAATTAACATTCGTAAATTGAAAATAACAATAAGTAGCAAAAAGCATACTAAAAATTACACGTTAAAAAATCTCAGTGGTGGTGAGGGAAGACAGGATAGAAACCACAAAAGAAAAATTTTTGATGCTCTATTGAGGCCAACTCAATAACTTTGAATAAGTTTGAAAATCTCAAACGAGATGTAATAGGAAATTTAATAAGGGGACAGGAATCTGCCCAACTAGTTAACATTTGGTAAAGTGAGAGACATTTGGAAAACTGAAATACGAATTAAGGTCCCTACCGTGGGGACAAATAAATTAAGGACAACGTCGTTATTAGGAGAAACGAATTTAAAGAAAAGAGGTAGAGGTGTAAGTGTGAGACACTCAAAGACGTGAAAACCCACATAAAGTGGGGCATACCCTGTTGGGGGGTGTTAAGTAGTTTTCACGTCTTCACCACCACTGAGAATCTTTCTAACTGTGTAATTTTCAATATGTTTTTTGCTACAAACTGTTATTTTCAATTTAAGTATGTTAATTTTTTAGTTCTTTCATATAGATTAATTATAATAAGTTTTGCCTTTATTTTTACATTAAATTTTACCACATATAATGAAATTTCCTGTTCACAATTCTTATTATTAATGTTTGTATCCAATATTGTTAAGTTCGTAAGTTTCCTCTAGTAATTTAATGTCGATTATAATTTGTTAATTTATCATTATAGACCTGAAGATGGCTGCTTAGCCGAAACTAGTCGTCGTCAAATGTATAGGTTACATTTTGATTAAAGGCACTTTTGAGAAAATGGATAATCTTTATCAACTTATTTAATAGCCTGTCAAACCCACATGAGTGGAGCAATATTTAGAGTAATTAATTTGCAAGAAAAAAGTGATAAATGAAAATTCTATTTATAGGCTTAGCATTCATTTTGAAAGAATATTTGAGACATTTTGTTTTATTATTTTTATATCCATTATCTAAGATCAAGGTTTCTGTAGCGTTCTCCTGGGATACATTTTTTTATCCCCCTTTGTCTCATCGTGAAGTCGTCTGCTCACACTATTCCGTTCATGCGGACAATAAAACCAAAATAGGGTAATGGTTTTTATATCAAATAAAAGTCAGCAACTTTTCCCAAACACGAATGTTTTTTAAAGGTGTCTAAGTTATTGAATTCAATTTCGAAAAAGTTAGCTCTATAGAGCAAGGTAAGTGACTCTACAAACTTATTTTTCCTGCATCTTCAACTTCACTCCCTTCATAGTTTGGAACTACGAGCAGTAGTAGGATACAATAAAATTTGTAGATATAAATTCTTTCTCGCTGATATTTACTGGATTTACAGGATTTTAAAAATACAATTTCGTCTCATCAAGCACAACCTTTCTAATTCTTTGCATTTAAAAATCGCAATTAACATTTTACCAGTCTATAAAATTTCATTCCGACGTGAACTTTCATCTTTTCAAAGTTAATTTTAGTGAAGCGGTATTTCTATAGAAAGATTGTAGCCTGGAGTTATATTAAAATCAAAAATAATGCAGCAGTAGCACAAGTAGGTCACTGTCTGAATAGCCGCAGCAAATCCTTTTTTAAAGCAAACCGCTTTCCTTCGGTCTTTTTCCCAAAACTTATAACATCGGAATGAATTCGAACGTTGTCCCGGGAACAAAACTTTCCAAGTTTTAATGACAATCGAAATGGAATGGAAAAAATAATTGGGTATGAACTGAACTCAAGAAAAATCTTTATAAACAAGTTCGGCGCTCAATTTTTAAGAATAATCGTGATTATTACGAATTGACCTATGCGGGAGAAACCTCAAAACAAAATTTAGATACCAAATATTATAACGAATATACATTTTCAAGATTAGGATTTAATAACAAAAGACATACTGCTTTCCAATAATATGAATCTGTATGCTTGGTTTGCTACATTTCAGAATTCTGCTTATTATTAAATAATAATAATAAATATTAAATGGTCAAAATCCCAATTATAAAATAATTCGATATTCGAAAAAATATTTGTAGACACCCATACATACTATTCATTTTTTTTCCAACTTTTATATCAAATTATCTCAAGATTCAACTAAAAATATAATTGTTAGGAATACAATTTAGACAATCACTAAAAGAACATATTTAAGGCCTTCACGCTTTATGAGCTTAAAAAAAACTTAGAAACGGATGGTGAATTCTAGACTAAATATCTAAATGTTCTATTTCCAAATAGATAGATTGTTACCTAGGACTTAATAGCTTGGCTTGCCCGATCAACGGACCTTGCGCCACCTGAACTATTTATAAAGTAGCCTAGACGATCGAATTCAATAGAGACAATCTATGATTGATGAATAAATATATTAAAGATTTTTTTTTAAATATATGTCGTGTCGGTAACTATTTAAAATGGAGTCGCAATTCATTTTCGTTGAAATATACATAAATTTAATTAAAAAAAGTGAAATAGATGACTTTCTAAGAATTATAAAATTAAATGAAGTTATAGAAACGTAAATAGATTTTACTCAAAATAATTTTTTATTTTTTCAAATAAGTGTTATATTGTCTATATCTAAATAAATAAGAATAGTGAGAATAAATTCTTAATAATAATAAAGAAAATGCACCGTCAGCATTTAATAGTAGTGGTTTTGTTTAAAATCTCATATTCCACTATGTGTATCTTCCACATTTAATTAATTTAATTTAATATACTTAATAATGTAACTCAATACATTAAATACTTTCCACAATTATATATAAATGTCTTAAATTATTCTTGCACTATTTTATAAACTATTAATTACTATTATAATCTTTAGTCCTTTCATAAATTGCGTAATCAAGTTCAATAACATCTATCTTAAAAGTCTGACGTCATTTTTTGAAATAATATTTTTCGATAAGGTCATGGGCAGTCAATTTCACTTTTAGATAATTTTACACGAGATCAAGAAATCAATAACCTTAAATTATTATTCATTGCCTAGTAAATATACCAGACTTTAAATTTAATATAAATAAGCGATGAACGTGAATATCTGCATATAAATTGCTAAATTTCATCAATTAATATTATATTTACATTTCTTAATTAGACAAATCAATAAACTCTTTTAGTAAAATAACGACTAATCACTAAAGGAAACTTTTATTTTTCATATTTGCCAGGTCATTATGAGAAAAAGTTGGCTCTAGTAATTATTCTGATTATTTTGTAAATTATAATCGATATATTTTTAGTAGAATTAGCTGAGATATTAAATTGGAGAAGATGGAAAGAGGCACAATCTCGAAGACGATTTTAAATTGTATTATGTTCACTTGGATTCTTGCTGGAAATCAACTATTAGATTATATCAGAAATATTCCAATTTCAAAATTTTAGCTGTGAAAGAGTTATGTTTAAAATATATTTAAACCAGAAATTTAAATCAGTATAAGTATAATATATATAACATAAAAATAAGCAGTATAATTCACTACTTTTACACATTAACAACGTAGACATAAAAGCTTTACAAGTAAAATTAATTGTTAACGCCAAAGGTTTTAGAAATATTTTGTGGTTAAGATTTGCTTATACTTATTACAAATATCAGATAGATTAGATAGATAGTTTATTAGATAAAACAACAAATACTAAGGAAAAACTACCACCAAATGCAACTATACTCTTCTCAAAACTAAATGTCATTATAAATTTCACCAAATATAAATTTGAGTTTTGGAAAGACCTATAAATTATATGGATAAATTAGATATATATGAATATTTATACATTGATAAAGCTTATGTTTTACCTAATTTAATAGATTCTATTTTATTTTTAGACCTGGGTTCTTCTACTATCCTCCGTTGGTTGCATTTCTGAGTTGTGGTAACTTGGCGACTGCCCGCAAGTGTAGATTTATAACCACCAATGGAGAAAATCGTAATTGGAATAGGATGTGAAATTTGAATGTTTTGGGTTGGTACTTTAGCCACTTTTACAGATTGTCATTTATTGACATATTCATTATAAACAAATTATATAACCTCTAAATTAAAATGCAACAAAAAAAGAATAATTCATTTAATATCGAAAACTTAATAAACATTTATATAATAATATTCTGCAATATTTGCGGTGAGTTATTGATCTCTTCACACCACTTTTCTGTTCCGTGATTTCTCAGTTCTTTCTATTTATAAATTGGTGTTAAAAAAATTGCATATGTTTAAATGGTAAGACCTAGTTGGATAAGTTTTATTTTTATTTTATTTATTTAACCTCGGCCTAGTTCTGCGACCAGGGCTGATCACCGACGCCGGGAGCACGCCACCCCTAACCAGAAATTTTGCTGACTCCTCAGGTATTCCAACCCGAGGTACGGTTCTTTAAGTTGAATATGTGATTTCAGTGTTCCTGCGTATTCTGTCATCAAGAAAATTTTCCAATATATTGAAGTATTTTCTGGTCATATGAGCTGTTGCACCATCTTGTTTAAATACCCAATTTTTATTCTTCATCATCCAATTCATTCACGAGTGGACAGAATATTTCATTACCACTTCATGGAGAACTAAGTGAGTCTTCAAAAAATTGGAACCCACCAATATTCTTTAACATATTCCAACCAAAATACCACCTTTTTGGGAATGATGGTGTTTCAACAAATAAATGGCCACCACTTCATATTCTGTGAATTAACATATCCAGAAAGAAAAGACCAAGCCTCACTGAGAAAAAAACTATGTAGAGAATATCCTCATTTATTAAAATTATTTTGGTACAATTGAGTAAATGCCACTCATCTTGGATAATCACTGGAAAATCCATAAAGCTTGTATGCATGACAGTGTATGTCTTTTTTTTTAGAATGAGTTGGCATGACCCATATGATAAATTTGTTTATTGGTCCACTACTGAAATGGATGTTTTGAATTCTCATTAATTCCATGCTGACAGTATTTTCAGATGTACGTTTAGACACGACCGTTCACTTCCAGTTTTTCGACCGACGCTACCAATCTCTTTGAATAACTGCACCGAATTTGTCCAAGAACATTGTAAAAACCATTGTAGTTACACACTAATTCAGGATGTTCTTCACGAAAATCAGCCTTGGATATGGAATGAATACTGCCATGCGCCGTTTACTTTCACACCTGTAAAGTAACATTTTTTAAACTTTATTTTCTTTTGAATGTTTGAAAAAATTTGACAAACCTTTAGATTTAATTTCAAGGTTGAAATGTAATTCTTAGGAAGTAGCTAAAGAAACCTAAAAAAATTCCTTTCACAGTCTCCTGCAACTGTGATTTTTCTCGATGGCTCGAAACTAACTCCTTTGCCCAAATATCTACGTCAAAAAGTTGATATATTACAAGATTTTTACTAATAATTATAAAAGGAGAGCCAAATTACTTAGAACAAGACAATACTTCTCCTACAGTATATGTTGGGTAAATTGTCCTTCTGAAGCCCATAAAAAAATTAAAGAAAAACCAGACTTTTTATAATTAGTGTTATTTCCAAAGACTATGTTGTCAATAATTTTAAGTAGTATAAATAATAAATTTACTTTTCAAATTATTACAAGTTTATCGACTATGTCTAATGTAAAATAATTTTATCGTTTTGTATCATGACCCATTTCTTTTCCACCTAGTATTGCTTGCTCCCACCTAAAACTTAAACGAATAAATGAAGATAGGTTGGCACCCTAGTTTTATTCTTCTATCTTTTTTTTTCAGTACAGTTTCACATGATGTTGAGGGTATTCTCTAATTATTTCTTAAAAATATTAAAGCATATTTTAATGATTAACTTATACTTTCTAATATTTCTAATCCCCTATCGCTTCATCTTCTAAACTTCTTCATAACTTCTAATTTCCAGTTTGTTAGTAGACAAAAAATATCAGGTAGAAAACTTAACCTAAAAAACCGAAAATAATTGTGTTATTTGAACAAATATTATTTTCCTCGGAATAAGACTCAAAATTTATTTCGAAGAAACACTATTACTTTTACATGTTATACTACTTTTTGTTGCTAGTTAAATAAAAAGTAAATACGGCTAAATTTGGATTTTAATTTCAAGTTGAATATAAAAAGCAATTGTTATAATCTTGACATTCAATTAAGTTATTCCATTCCAAAATTCTTTACGGTTCTTGTATTTACGAAGGAGTTTCTAATGTTGGTAATAATTCTTGCATTTACTAAATTCATACCTGTAAATATTTATTAACTTGCAATATTTAGAAAATTATCACAAGAAAATAATTTCGAAAGTGAGGTGCTTAAAAATTGCTTCAAGTGTCGCCTTCGTTCCATGTCACATACTTTTCCATACATTGTATAATATATTATAGAAATTATTAAATATATTAAAAGAGAGAGCAAACATTTTTTTTTTAATTTTCACTAAATCTATTCAAACCTAGATACGAAAAAAGGGCAACAGCAATCTTCATGGACCTGGAAGTAAAACTGGATTCATCCACCGTGTAGCAAACCTTCTTCAAAAACTCCCAGCTACTCTTATCTTCACATACTTCACTTTTCTGAAAGACTCCTAAATAAATAAATAAACTTTGACCAGTGTACGCGATCAACATAAAATGGTACTAAAAATTATTTTATTCGATCATTATTTTAAAGTTTATATTTGAACACAGAATCATAAAAATACACAAACTAATAAGCAGAAATGAAAATATAACAACTTTTTAAACTTCAAGTCATATAAAATTACCACTGTGGATAATAATATGAACCATGTGGAGCTCTAGGGGGCACGACTATGGCAGATGTGGGATGCTGGACCAATGGAGCATTATATCTACCCTCAGGATTGCTCATGTGACTTTGGGTGGAGTTGGTACGTCGAAAATTTCTTGTATAGCCCGTCCAATCACCTCGTGATTGAAAACTTGGAAAGGTCCGCTGACGGTTACCAAGGGATTCAGAAACTTGAGTTTTTCCAACCTGAGAGTAGTATGGAGGACGAGGTGGCATGTGTTCAACTTGGTTTCTTTTCTTATCAGAGTAAGCGGTTGAAGGTGGAGGAGTCCTTTCCCTGGAAGTACCACCTCTGAACTTCTTTTCTCCTCTATAAAAATTTCCATCTCCAGATGTAGGGCTATCTCTACGTCTAGGACTTTTAACGCTTCTTGTCAATGGAGATCTTTCTCTTTTAAATCTGTCTTTTTTTATATCGTTTAGCTTTTGCTTTAAGTTTTCTTTTAACTTTCTTACCTCAGCGAGTTCCTTATTAACAGCAATTTTATTTTCTTCAATTTTGATTAATTCGTTTTTTTTTGTTTTTTCGAACAACTCTTTTTCCTGATTTAGTCTTCTATTTTCCTGACGCGTTTCAATCTTTGCTTTATCTAAATCCTCTTTCAAAATACGGTATTTTCTGCACATTCCATCATAAAGGCATTGTACGTCTTCCAATCGCTGTTTCAATTTTTTATTGGCATAATTGAGGCTTTCAATTTTGTTTTGCATTTGTTCTCTTAACTGAAATGCAAGTTTATTATTATTTGATTCAACTTTCTCTATTATGGTGTTTTCATCCAATACTTTATTTCCTGTGTCCTGATCTTTGTTTTTGTTTTCTTTATTATTAACTTTATTTTTTTTTACATTATCAGTTTTTATGCCAAGTAAGTTCGGTCGTTTTTTACTAACAATTATTTTTTCTCCTCTGAACAAAGATTCATTCAAATCGGATATGCATTTAGCTGCTAACTGTGGGGTTTCCATTGAAACGTAACCATAAAATTTTTGCCCATTGGATAATATTTTAACAGAAGTTACTTTGCCTATTTGACTAAAGAACTTTTTTATATCGGTTGCTTTAACACTTTGATTTATGTTCGAGACCCAGACAAAATTTAAGGGTTTTGTCTTAGGAATAGAATTGATATTTACCGAGCTCTTAGGTTTGGAACTTGGACTACTATTAGGTAAAGCATTTTTATTATCCGATTCCTCTAGATCGAAATTCTTTTCAGAATTATCCTCATTTATAGACTTTTCTTCAGTCGTAGTATCTATGTTAGTCACTATAACAAATAAGAAATTTTTGAGATGATGTTGGAACAAAAACAAACTTCTGTATTCTCACCATCGAGTTTAATTTCAGGAATATCTGATTCGTCAAATTCTAATTTCAGGAGACCAGTTCCTTCTTTCACATCACTAGTTGTATCATCAGCAGCTTTTGAAATATCATTTTCGCAAGATGTATTATCAGAATTTTCGGTCATGTTGAGAAAATATAGGCAGTAGTAGCTGCAAACCTAGACCCAAATAAAATGGAGTTTAATACCGATGCAATGGTTACAGTTAAATGGCCTTAAAAAACGTTTTAGAGTGTTTCCTTTAGAAATTACTAACTTTTAATAATTCCAATAAAACAAACATTTCATTGGAAGAGTTGATTTCTTACAATTAACAATTATATTTTAAAAATTTTTGTAAAAAGCGTTTTAGTATACTTACAATGTACAGGAAGTTTACAGGTTAAGTATATCCTCACCTAAAAAAAAAAATAAAAAAATTATATTAAAATAAATGCCAATGTCTTTCTAAAGAAATAATGAAAAAAATAAGTACTTCTTAGTTTACCTTGTAAACTAGTTGGAAAAGATAAAGTTGTAATGCAAAACTTAAAACGTATTCCACTTCTACTTAATTTTGTTAGGAAGTTTACTTTGAGCTTTGAGTTTTATTCGTTTCCTACTTCTTGTATAAAGTTTTACTGCAAGTGGTATTTTAGGAGAAAAGTCAATTTTGCTAATAAAATAAAAATCAGTTGAAAAATTAATGACATATTAATGATTTCAGAAAACGAATGTATTTATCTAATAAGGATCATAAAAACAGTCATTATGGTACTAAACGAGAATATTGTTAGACAGCGTGTACAATTATGATCGTTAGTACGAATTGTATACAAAACTTTATGGCTTATCAGATATTATTTATATTAAATGATATAAATCACTAGCTTACTCTAAGTTAGCACATAGTTATGCTGTTAATTTATTGACTTAGTCTATACTGATATCAGTAACGAAGCATTGACGGGAATAAGCGCGCTTTGTACTAATTGGGAGATCTAAGATTTAAGAATATATGCTTTATTTTATTATTAACAGGTATACATTATTATTGACATTTGCAAACTTCAAAAGCATTAAAATTTTATCAGAAAATTTAATCTTTATTCACCCAGCCCTGATTTTGATTACATATTAACTAAGCTGGTAATTGGGACACGAGATAGGCCGCTTAATATAGTCAGGTACGGGCGTCCGATCAGAATCAGCTTTTCCTATCTAGTAATTTATGAAGCCAGAAGAAAGAAAAAAATGTAACTGATAATTCCTGTTCCCTTTCTGGGTTTATGCGGGTATTCCAATTCCCAAACATAAAGAGAATACGGCAAAATTAAAGTTTCTGGATTTGTGTCTTTTTAAATTTATTAATTTTGTTAAACACTAAATGGGTTGAAAAACTATACTCTAACACATTTTTCTGTAGTAACAAATCAATTACTTAATTGATTTCTTTAAAAACTTTGATACCAAGAAACTTGAAATTACAACCTCCTTACCTAGGTGTTTAATTGGAAAACCAATACACTAAATATTCATACATTTTCATAATAATGTGTATCATTAATCCCTGATTCAATAATCGCTAAGTGGATTTCTCCTTGGAAAATCATCGCCATAAATATGTAGAAGCTAAGCAATATATATATATATATATATATATATATATAAACAAAGACCCTTCGCACCCCTCATATTCTTCGAAACAAGGGCATTGTTTGGCCTAAATACGGGAATTTAATATCCATGTTGAACGCAAATTAACATCATCAGGTTCAGAAAACTGGCTGGGATGCCAATAAATATTCCGTCACCCGAAAACTTCACTTTATCAACTAAAAATCTTAATACTCGTTTTCAATGAACAAATTTAATTAAACAAAGTTAAGCTACATTGCACTGAAATATGAATTAATGAATATGAAATCTAGAGAGTGTTAAAAATTTGAACAGAATGTAGTATGGATCAAAATAAGTCAAAAAGTCTAAATAAACATGAGTCCCCAAATTGACGGTTTCGGCGATACAGAGAGTTATTTATTTTTGAAGCATTTTGCGGCACATTATTTTTATTATTTACAAACAAACTTATAAACGAAATCAAAAGAAAGAAAGTTAGATAAAATGCCCTCATCCCATTTCCAAACAGGCACGACATCTCTGTGGGCAGGATATTCGAACTCTCTCTAAAACTCCTACATTAGTTCGGATTTGGTGGTATTCTTGATTAATTCGTTACTGCAACTCTTCGAGGCTCTTTACAGGAATAGCGTACACTAAACTTTTTAAATATCCCAAAAAAAATCGAAGGGTAAATCAGGCGATCTTGTAGGCCATGATACAAACTTGCCCCTTCCTATCCATCGACGTGGAAATTATTTTGTTTATAAGTTTCTATCGTTTGGTTGTACACAATAAAAATAATGTATAAACACAAAATGCTTCAAAAAAAAATAACTCTCTGCATCTCCGAATCCGTCAATTTGCGGACCCATGTTTATTAAGACTTTTTGTCTTATTTTAGTCCATATTACACCCTGTTCAAATATTCGAACTTTTTTTAACACCATGTAAATTTATTTAAGCTATTTTATCAAAAAAGACAGTAAGAATGGAGTAAAAAGAAAAGTAGGAAGAATAATAAAAAAACAAGGAAGTAAAAGAATAAGTAGACCTCAAAAAACATGTAAAAATATGTAAAAACGTATGTATGTATCAGCTCTACAGGCCTCTCTTCTCTAATACTTGCTTCCTCCAATCATTTACATAAACATTTTTTTTTCGATAGTCCTGGTTGTCTTGTACTACTTTCTGCGGGAAACAAACTTTTTCTGGTACCTCTCTGTTCTGGCATTGGGATTAAGTGACTCAATCTTCTAACTCGTCGGTCTTCCATATAAATGTATTATCTCTTTATTTGTACGTCTTCTTCATTCCGCTTCTGCTTGTTTTAATTCCTCCAAATATTTTTTTCAACACTTTTCTCTCCCAAATTTGGAGTTTTGAGCGCAGCTGTTGTTTTGTATATCTACCTTTTAATGTAAAGATCTGCTCTATTGTTGATCTACTAGCTCTAAATCCTCCTTGGTAGTCTTCGATTATTTCTTAGTTACTTATTTTTATTCTTTTACACATTGGTATAGCTAGGAATGTATATGATACATCCAGTAATGAGTAGTCACCTCTAACTCTTGCAAAGTGTTTTATCGCTTTGTTTCCCTCCACGTTTGTAATACTAAATTATAAAGTTTTCCTGGAGTGCTTCTACTATTTTTCAAATGCTGTGCAGTTTTTCAGAGACTGGTCGCGTCGGTAAAAAAAACTGGTAGTGGACACCCTTATAAACGAACAGCTGGAAATATATATGAAAATCCAAAAAACATCCATTCTAGAAAATTTTTTTAAAAAGATTTACACTGTCATTCATACAAGCTGAAAAGTTATGAGATTTTTTTCAGTTGATTATCCAAGACGAGTGGAATTTTGTCAACGGTTCCAAAACAATCTGAACAATGAGGACATCCTTAATGTAGTTTTATATTTCAAATAAAGTTAGGTTTTATCTTTCTGGATATGTTAATTGATAGAACCATTCCGTTCCCAAAAAGATGATGTTGGGTTAAATTTGCTGAAGAAATTTATTCATATTTTTTTGAAGGCACTCAGTATATCGCAATAAGATACTTGACTCGTTCATAAATCAACGGAATAATTAGAAATTACATATTGGGTGTTTCTAACAGAATGGTCCAACAGTACTTAGATCAAATCAATATCTTGGAAAATATTTTAATGACAGAATAATAAGCAGGAACACTAATCCCGTATCCAACTTCGTTTAATTTTTCCTACATCATTTCTTAATGTAGAGGAACTGGGAATTTGCATAACAGGAAAAATGTTAAGAGATAAATAACTCACCGCAAATATTACATAAAGTTTTTTCTGGAATGCGGAGAAGAGTTAGTTTGTGATTAGAAGTAAATGAACAACATTTTCAAAAAATTCTATAGTTTTATGTACATTTTTATTATGATTTCGATATTTCGATATTTAATGAATTTATTTGTTTCTCTTTTTGTTGTTTTGTTGCTATATTATCTTGCGGATATAAACTTTGTTTACAATGAAAATTTAATAAAATCTAGTTACGCTATTTTAGTTACGGTATCATATTTTACAATCCGATAATTTAAGCAGCCATTACCAAAGGGTTTTCTTTGAAAGTTTTCTTTGTTATCGATCGTTAATCATTCCTTATTCAATATTTTGAGTTTTCAATATTCCTGCTGAACGAAAGCTGCCGAATTACAGTCATAACAAATTCAGATAACATGAGAGGGGGTACCAATAAACACAAACCGAAATTCGTCACGTCTTACGAAATCCACTTACAAGTTGCGAGCTAAAAGTTGTTTGCAGGTCCGACAGTCCAATCTGTCAAAAGTCGGCAAAGTTAAAGCGCGTGTACCCGACCTACTTCCTTATTTTCCGTGTCGATTTCCGTGATAACCAGAGGGGAAATTCCTGAGAAAATGGGATGTTGGTTTAGCTTCAATGAAGCTGGATATTGATTTGCATATTTTTTCTAGGTTGATAAGTAACAACCTCGGCAAAGGATGGTATATATTCTCTTTACAGGAAATACGCAATATAGGGGAAAAGTAAATAAAAAAAATATTGTACTTTTATACGGAAAAGCACATTAGCAAAATATTATCGGCTATATTAAATGTCTTAGAATCAATCTTATTTGTGCAACGGATATGGATTACAAGATCCCCTACTTTATTTAGTGTGAGACAAATTGTATACATTTCACATAAAAATAGTGTAATAAAAACCAAGCTAAACTTTTAATATATCCCCTAAATTTCACAATAGCATGAATAAGTTTTGAGACTGCCAAGACTTGCAGTAAAAGACGACAAAATACATCGTACGGGTGTACAATGTTGGGCTTTATATGACCTACGTCGCCTACAGCGAAATTTGTTTCAAATAAAAACGGGAATTTACTTGAAATATCTTCGCATAAACGAGAAACATGACCGGCAAATTGGGAAATAGGAGGGTGTAGATGATTTCAGAATATTTTTTACCCTAAAGTAGATATTATCGTTTCCGATCCCCAACCATGCCGATTTCAGATGATCAGCAAAACGAATAAAATAAAGATAACATTCCCAAAGTATATAAATTATTTGCTTGTACTTAGTTTTTATTATATTAGTTTCATTTCCATTTTTTCCCAAATATCATTTCGTGTATTTAGATCCAGTTCTAATATATATAGTGTCATAGGATTTTATAGAATGAATTTTAAATTTTATAAAATTTATTAGTAAATGATAAAATTCAGTAATAAATTGAATTAGATTTAAGAAAATTAAAAGAAAAAAGAAAAGAAATTGGTAGTTAACTTATAAACTGAAGTAAGATAAAGTAAATCAATACAAATAAAATTTAAACTATAAACTCACAAAACAATAGACAGATAACTATGGTATAGTCTACGGACGGTTTTTTCTTTTAGGGAATAAATCTTATAATGTTCACTGCTCAAAAAACTTTAAGTAACCAATTAGTTTCGAAGATTTAGAAAATTATAAGAAAAAACTATTATTAGAAATAACATTCAAATTTATTTGAAATAATTGTCACTAAATGTCAAAAACTCCTTTCCATTCACTATCACTTTATTATCCATTTAAACGTGAAAGTGGAAAATTTTTATATATTTATGGATAATTAATTTCTATCCGTGGGAAAATCTGTAAATAGTTATTTTTTAATGTTCTTGCCTCCCAAAAGTGTAGACAGTGTCCAAAATGAAGAAATTATTGATTATTCTCACTTTAAGGAAAGGGAAAACACTTCACTACAAAAAGTGGACAAAAATCTTAACTGAAATAAAATTATAGTATATGTTTCTACTTAAAATATATAATATGAAGTTTTTGACCTTATTCTTTTCAAGTCTGCATGTACCAATTTATTTTAATAATTTACATTATTCAAAATTTTGTCGATTTTAGAAAAATAATTCCTTCCTATCATTATGCCACAAAATTTTTGTAATTTTACAACATTACAAATAATAAATACAAGCCGTTTAAACATGTAACTAATCAATTAATCAATTTTAAACATTTAATTGATTATTAAATCATTATTAGTTGTGATTGTCATTTACAGATAAATCTTTTTTAGTTCTGCGACCAGGGCTGATCACCGACGCCGCTACCCCTAACCGGAAATTTTGCCGAATCCTCAGGTATTCCAAGCCGAGGTAGAGATCTTCAACGAGCCCAACATCCATGGACTCGGGACCGACAGTTTAACGACTCCTCCGAAAAACGGCATATCTCCACTATACCTCGTGCTCATTGGTATAGTGCCTGCGAGCTGTGATATGGTACTAGTCGCTGCAGGCTGTAAGGGCATATTACGACGGTGTTCGCTGGTGGTCACCCATCCAATACAACTACTAACCGCGCTGGACGCTGCTTAACCGTAGTTATCGCATCACAGGCTTATCCACTATAGAGCTGGGCCCTTGCCCTAATTATGTTTTATTTATAACCTAATAACCCTTCATTATTTTACTTGCTTTAATAATAAGATACTAAAATAAATTTTTCAAAATTTTACCACTGTCAAAAATCCTATTATATTATATATCATATCATATATATTATATATCAAACAGAATTTTTAATTTTATTTTTCTTTGACGAAATTAAATTGAACAATGATTTCCAAAGAAATGTATTTCCACAAATGAAAAGAATAACAGCGATAGTATTTTTAGTTGGTTTACCATGAAAGCAAGCCCTTGAAACTGGACCTAATTTTATAGTGTGACTCAAAATTCGGGTACCAAACTTATACCACTGAATGCTCCCATGAAATAATAAATAATTTGCATGTTATTATTATTAACTTTTAGGTAGTTGTAGAATATAGGCCTAAAGTTACTTACGTTTGCTATTTTTATAGAAATTCATGTCCCAACTTAATATGAAAACAATTTACAACCTTAATTGTACTTTTTAATTTAGTTTAAGATAGGTTAGGTTGGACTGGGTTGAGTTGGGTTGGATTAGGTTAGGTTAGGTTAGGGTAAGTTATGTTAGGTTAGGTTAGGTTAAGTTAAGTTAACTTAAGTTATGTTATGTTAGGTTAGGTTAGGTTGGATTAAGTTAGGTTAGGTTAGATTTTTTTTAAATAATGTATTTCTTCGAATCAATGATATAAATATTACGCGAATTTTAAATCACCCCGTATGTCTTAGTTAATTAATAGCACAGTTTATATAAAAAAATCTTGTTACATTTAAGTGAATAATTTTAGTAATCATAGAATCAATTCCAAAGATGGTTTCTTCAAAGACAGAATTTTCAGCGTTTAATTTAACACGATTATCTTTTAGTGAAAAGGTCAAGTAAGGAATTGAAATAAATTAACTGAACTGTTATTACAGTGTTACCATTTTAATTGGAAACAAGAAATAATAAAAAGTCTCCGCTTATATAATAATTCCATGGAGATGAAAACAAATTATATTCCTAAAAGCTTTTCAAAGTACTATAGTTGAAAATACATTAAAAAACAATTTTCAACTACGTACATATATCACAAACAAACATATCTTATAAACATTATAAAGAGAAAATATTATAGTCTTTCTCCCTTTATGATAGCAAAAAGTGATTGTTTCATGATGCAACCCAAATACAATCATAAATCTTACTTTTTGATGGCTTTCCAAATCTTAAAATCATTCAACTGATTAATACTCAGATAGTTGAATATATTCCAGCCATCTGCCGCCTTGAAAATAATCATGGAATTTATTTAAGGCAAAAAATACGGAAAACATATTTTTAGTTATAAAACAGTGTCAAAATTTCGGTTCCAGAAAGAGGGTTATAGGTTTTTTTATCTAGCTAACTGAAGTGCTTTTTTATGTGTCAGAAATTCTTAATAAAATTATATAGTTAACAGGTAACTTATATCTTCTGTAAAGTATGTTCAAGCAATAGAAGAATATTAAAAAATATATTCAAGCAACAAAAAGTTATAGTATAAATAATTGTTGGAATTTGGATATCAATTCACTACTAAATATATTAAAATACTTTTAGGAACTTGTAGAAACAACTATAGCGTTTGTAGTATCAAACTCTTTGAATAAAGGTAGACTCTTTTGATTTATAAATTGTTTGATTTTAATTATTAATTACTACCGCTGCGCGGTACTTTTTAAGACTTTTACCAAGGTTAAAAGATCACAAACATCAATTTTGACAGTTACTTTTGGCACAATAATATAAAACTAAGCACGCTCTAGAAGTTCTCGAACATAAATACTTTGAGCTCTAAAACCCTTTATTTTCCTCCTTTTTTTCGGAAGAATATCTTCTCAGTCTTCTTGGGCTTTCAATAATTTTGCTCGCAGTCTCTGCTGATAATCGAACTGTTACGAGCATCATAAATGTGGTGGGCCCACTAAAAAGGGGATTAAAGTGCAACTAAGCAAGATACCTCAGTGGGAAGCTATTTCCTTTGTTACTGAAGTTTGTAAATAGAAAAATTAGAAGATTTGCGTATTAAATACCGTTGCTGATGGAGCGTAAGTATCCGAAAGTTTGAATTTAACCCTAAATAAATAGCTAGAAAATATATTCAAAAGATATAACCTAACCCAACCTTAAATCAACATCAAGAAAATATGATTGAAAGATTGAAACAAGGTGCATACATAAGCCGTAATGCCAAAACAAAAATACCCCATCAACAAGTAGTAACTAGCGGTAAAAATTATTTTGTTATTTGATAAAGCCATGGATTTATATTTCACAACCTAACCAAAGAGGAAAAATGAATAAAATCAAACTGCTGCAGGTTAGAAGAATTCAGCTGAAAAAGATAAGTTTTGAGATAAAAAAATTTTTAAAAATGGCTTATCGAAAATTACTTTTAATGTTTTTTAACATATCCTCCATGAAGATTAATATACATTCGTTTGAACTAATTCTCGAAGCACTTTTCCTACTTCGAATGAGATAGCTCCAAAACATTCGATTTGCACGCTTCAACCGCTACTTCAGGTGTCGAAGAACGTTGACAATACAATTACTTTTTGATCTGCGGGAATAAAAATGTCATTGTTGGGTAAATAGTTGTGTAAAAGAAACAGGCGATAATTTTCTTCGAACAACTTTTGTTGAATTTGGCTCGTTTTGAAAGACCCATATAGTCCTTTGATCAGTAGATACGAACCTTTTTAACAGGAACTGTCAAATTATGAAGTATCCAACGCAAACAAATATTTTTGACGACCTAAAATTTATGCATTTGAAGTGGAACTAATAACAAGCACGCCTCAAACTCACAATAAGTCACATGACAATCTTTTGATATCAGCATCGATGTTTTCTGCTCAACAGCCGATTTTGAACATCCTTCACAAAATTCGTCCTGGAGGAAACGACAACCACGATTAAATTCGGAGAAACTATAAAGTCGAGGTGAGTTGAACGGCACATTGTTGTTGAAACAATCCTGGACGAAAATTGTAATAAATCATAGTACGAAAATTCCATTTTTTTGGCCGGGATGATTTTTTAAGTCATTGTGAATAACAAAACGTTCCGAGTATATATGCTGTTAAAAACATCAAAATTATATCGACGCTGATTTCAGGTTTGAGTACTTAAATTGGTTTTGCCATAACTCAGAACTTATTTAGTACCCTATGTAAATTTAACAGGGAATGGGAAACATTAAATAATAACATATTTCTTTAATAATTCTGTGTAAATAGTGTTTGTGTTACAGAAGTTTAACTTATTCAGGTGTTTTCGAAAATGAACAAATATAACTAAATATCAAATTTGTATGCAATTTTATTACACTATAATATCCTAATTCTGTATTAGCAGCAAAAACAATTTGTTACACGATTCTGGAATCTCAACCATCCTTCATAGAATTCAGATCGTACCCTTGTTAACGCAAATTAAAAAAGTTTAGTAAATAACATTAGCAAAAGCTTGGTATCTCCAAAAAAAGTTATCTTGTTGCTTCGAGATGTGGTTTCAAAGAGTGAAATATATTAAAACAAGAGGAAAATATTTTGTAAAAAAAATATAGAGCAGCACTCCTTTTAGACCCTATCCAAAACAATGTCCTACAAGATAAAAAAACTGGTAGATTTTTTTTATATATCGAAGTGTTTTCCACAAGTTAATTTCTTCGTTTCACTTAAACAGTTACATTTTCATAATGTAGTGGAGCTTGTTTAAATAAATTCCTTGTAGGTAGGTCAGCTATAAGTTATTCCACCAATTTGCTACTATTTTATTTATACAAAAAAATTACTTAACAAAATATAATTGCGTTTCACATTTTGTCCACAATTATTAGAGCAAATTAGTCTCATACTTAAATAAGTTTAAGCTTAACATTGATTATCGAGTTTTTAGCGATATTCTAGAACAAGCGCAAATTGATGGAATAGACTATCCTCGTATCAATTTCAAAATTTTACTGTAAATATTTAAATGCCAATTTTCGGAATATTTCCATTTTTAGGCAATTAAAAGAGAGGCTGTATAAAATATAAAAGCAATATTGTATAAGGTTTTAGCAAACCCTTTCGAGACCAAGACGCCCAAGAGGCACTTAAATTGATTAAAACTGGCTCTGAGAAGAGGATGAGGGGATGATCGTTTTACCATTTATTTAAATTTCAAATTTAATACTCCGAAACTGAAACATGCCAAGAGAACAGTGTTAATCTCAATTAAGAGCATGATTTTGAATAAATCAATTACATCTTAAAGAGCTCGCCTGCAGTATCCAAAGAAACATTTTATCGATGTAATCCATTTACACAAAAATAATACTTATTCTCTTCTTCAATGATGCAATAACAAACAAGATGTTTTAACAACCATTGTTGATGTAAGTAGGTATTTTAAATAAAATTTATAAAAATGCTCTTGTAAAAACACGTTTATGAATCTCTCCATTAAACCTAAATTATATTTATGTTTTAAGTGATTTCGAAGTTGAATTATGTTTGATTAATCACTAGATACACTGAAACAATCCAAGTCAATAAAATTGAAACTCGAGCGATAGTCAAAGAATGTCCATATCGATGATTTAATGTAGTCCCGGAATAATGCGTCGTAATATTTTTGGCCATTAGTTCCGAGTTCTAATGGTAATGGAAATACACTAGACATTAATCTTCCTACGTTACACACACAAATGGACAACTGATCTAAGTGGACCAAACTAAAATTTTACAATAAATTGCTAGATGAAAAAAATCTCACTAAATGATTCAATCACTTGATTCTCCAAATAGTGATTGTCTTATTTAGTCTAACACAACAGTAATTCTAGTTCTTTCTTACAGTTTCTGTACCTAAGTCTGCATATAATACAATTTTATATAGACATTCTGTTACTGTTGCATTATCATGGATTTTACTATTAACGCAATTCCTTCTCAAGTACAGACAAAGTTCCTTATGTCTTTAATTTGATGATTATTATCTATTTGTCATTGCGTTCCGTGACAGTGGGACATCACCAAATAAATTTGTCCATATTTATTTTGTAATTCAGATGTGTTTCGCCTCTGCATGCGTTTAGTAGTTAAGTTACAGTGCACAACTCACCTCCTAAAGAAGCCAATTATGACAAATGACGAAACTTTGAGTAATAGTTAAAAAATCACGAGGTTCTCTGAATCAGCAATCCTCAGGATGACACCACAATTGTTACTTCTTGTCAGTCTTCTATTATATTATCTATAGATCTAGGTTGATGGCTATAATACCTAATTACTTTTATAGCCATTAAATCCTATATTTATTATGTTTTGATCTTTTAATTTTTTTATTTCCTCTCTAACTACTAATAACTCAAACAAGATAAGGTCTATTGAGTACACGCTTCTACATATCAAATACAAATTAAACAAATAATTGGTCCTCATTCCCCGAAACTTGTCTTCTATGATATTCCACTACAGTGGCTTACCAAGTTGTGTTCAATTCAATTCATACTTCCCAATCATCAACTTTTCAAAAGGGGAGAAGATGACTAAATCAAAAAAGGGGATTTACGAACTGTGCAATCATTCGATATGAAATAGTTGTCCATCTAAACTTCCTTGAATGATCACAGTGAATCGTTTTTCAGAATAAAGGAAAAACAAATGCCGGTTGGGCGGCTACTAGGGCTTACGAACTTTTAATTATCGCTTTATTCGAGAATTGCCGGGATTTTGTACTAAAAAGAGTTATTCCTACATTTAGCACAGCAATTAATTGAGGATATGTGTAAAACCAAAACAAATGCTCTTTACATTAACGTTTAAAACGATACATTTTTCAATTTGCATCGATACTACAAAAAATAAAAATATTTGAAAAGCAATGTCATTTAAAAAGATACTCTAGAAATTCTGCAAATATCTACCAATGGGGAACTTGACATTTTTTTTTAATAATAATATAATTTATTTATCTCTAAAAAGAGCATTACCCAAATATTATTTCTTAAAAAAAAATAACCTCGCCTTAGTTGTACAGGGGTGTGTCAGTTGGTCTAAGACCACATATTATATTACATAAAGATATTGGAACTTCACCAAGATTAAAGGGAATGCCTGATTCAGTCATAGTATATTATAATATGGACACAAACCAAAAAAAAACTAAAATGTTTAACCACAAAATCAAAGAAAAGAATCGGAAAAATACACAAACAATTCAACTGAATACCATGTTCCTACGCTTTGATATCAAATCTTTGACAATTACCACAAAAATAAGTTGATATTGGCATGTCAGAAGGTGCTGACTTAATAAACTTTTTATTTAAGAACCAGTTCATAACAAAATTTAATATTTCACCAAAAACATTGGTGTGACGATAATGATTTACAAGTAGATTGTTTTATCAAAGAGGTTATTGGAATTCATTTTGAACAAAACTCCATTAATTTTCCAAAATAAATCAAGAATATCTGTATAAACTTATTTTATAAATTAAAATAAAATATATGGTTGTATGGAGAAAAAAATACCTTTTAAAATAATATGTTAGTTAACCACATTTATTATTTAAAAAAATAGGGAGTTGTTGAGGGGCTTCAGGGAATTGGATTTGTGCGTATAAATTTTATATAATTCGTCCCTTTACCATCAAAAGTTGACGTATTTTTTTAAATTTTGAAAATTTATTTTGTTTCTGAGTTTCTGGAGTGTCAAATTGTCGTTGGTACACCCTGTATTTGAAATTTGCTTCATTTACAAAAAATAGTATCTTAAAATCACTTAGATTTGTAATTACGAATGCCATGTAATGCCATCTTTGTCCATTTCAGGAATATAAATAGCTAAATGACTCAAAATTAAATAAGATTCAAAGACTGGAGCTTATAAATGTTATTGCTACTTTCCTTTTTCCATTTTAAAATGTTCACTGAAACTTTCAGCAGAAGGCATTTTTATACTTTTTATAAGGAAGATAACCCAATATTTTAGAAATAATTTATATACGACTCTTTGGATAAAAAAATTTTCATTCATTTGAGTTAGGTAATGACCGCTATCACCTAACTGAGTTACATATTGACCCGATTATCTAACTTAGTTCGTTAAATCAGAACCAAAACTTAATTATTTATTAATAAAATTTGAAAACAATCCTATATGAATAGTGATATTGTTGCAATTAAACAAACGAAGACTGTTCTATTAAAAAGCCAATAATTTTTGTAACTATTCTTTTTTTATGTTCTACAGATGTTTCAGTATATCCCTTAGCTACTGTATTGTTTCTCCAGCCTCCGTGTTTTTTCTTATTAGTAGATCCGCTCCTGAGTTTGCACATAGTGAAGTTGATGACCTTCTGAAGAAGTGGCCAGTATAGTCTTTTAGATTTGGTAATGTGAAAAAAGAAGTAATTTTTGACATGCTACAAATTGTGTTACCAACTTACGTCTTGAGTTTATACCCTTGGGATTTTCCCGTGATAAACGCATTCAATTAAATAATATTTACCAATATCTAAATTTTTCTTTGTTAGTATCAATGTGCGTATCATTGAATAATATGCTCAAAGCATAAAGATTTATAACTTTTAGATAGATTCTCGAAATAATCTAATAACAGCACATTCGTTTCGTTTTTCACTCTCTTTGCTCTTGCACTATTGCTACAATGTCCAAAAGCTTGTTCGTATTTTATTAATAATTTTTGTGGAATTAGTAACGAAATTGCTTTCTTTGCACAATTTTCAATATCTGATGTAAGACTTTCAGATTCAGAATCACTCGTATTGACGAATTTTCTAGAAAGAAAGATAAATTAAAAATATTTGACGTTGTTTGTAACAAACTGTTAAGTTACCATATTAATAAATAACGGCTATTACAGAATCGCTGCTTTGATTTTACATAAAATGATAATCAATTGTCAAATAAATTCAGTCAACATGTCATTCATATTTATCAATATTTTCAGTTGTTGATAATTCTTAGAAGTCGTAGATAAAATGTTGTGTGATAAATGCTATTTTCATACTCATGCTATTACCGAATTAGGCTAACGACCTCGTCTGGCAACTTAGCAAAAATGTATTTTAATAAGGCCCTTATTCCACTGATAAAATAACTATTGTTCTCTCTGTAAGCCCTCATCATTACTAATGATTGTTTCATTACTCTCTCTAATTCCAAATTACAGATTAGGGTACATTCTTCCAAAAAATATCATCTTATAAAAAGAAGAGAGAATATAGCTTTGAAAAATTGCTTTTTTTCGGTTCGAGTCGAGTCCGATTATTTTTAATTAGTCACCTCCGCCGTGACACATGTTGACGTAAATTCATTATATAAAAGGGGCAGGTTTCATGGCTACCGGCTGGGACCCTCTGAGCTGTAACTAGAGTAATATCTACCTGTTCAGTTGAGCACGGCCATTGGCTAATAAAATTTGGCACGGCTTAATCCGGACAAATTGGCGTCACGGCTAACTCGCTCGTAAAAAGGTCAACTCATAACGAGAAAGTTTCCCCTATGCAATAACCCTCGTCTTTCCAATATTTTTCACCACTTGGATTTTTCCGTCGACCAGACAGACGAATCTAATTAAATAAATTGGTTTTTTATTACCATTTTGGTAAATAATGGAATATTGATTTCAATAAAAGCTAAATGAATGCACTCTACTTGAGGGATAGGGCTTTATACCATTTTATATCAACAACCTAGGAAGATGGTACAGCAATTTTTTTCTGAACGTGACCTTATTAAGGTCTATGAATGTATTGTCTTGGCTAATAGTGGTATAATTAAAGAGGGAGGAGAGCTATTAAACAGATTTATGTTTAAAAGTTATTATTAAAAGAGCCTCTTAGGGAAACAAGTACTGGATAAATTGGCACCGAAATATATAAAGCGCTATCAACCATTATATTACTTTGGTTCTATTTGGTTAATTCTAATTTCTAACAAAGTAAATCCACGATATATCGGTTTGGTCCATAAATGATTTTCGACATCAATCTCTATTCTCCTTCTGTTTGTACACCCTTGTACGGGCGCGTTTCACTGACAAACGGTCCTTTGTCTTCGTCCCGCAAATTCCGACGCGAACCTCAAACGCCCATGTGTATTTTTCATCCCCAAACGGTGGTGTTCTATCTCATGTGCCAAAATATAGGGCAGTGAAGTGGGATTTTTAAGGAGAAAGTTTTACAAACTCATTCATATGACTTTTCGTTGAATACGTAACTGCTTAAGCATGCATATTCTAAAATTCTAGCTAGAAAGCAAAGAGATGAGCCTCTAAAATGAAACCTCATAAACAGGCTTCCCAGGTTTACGGATCATAAACGCCTCAACTACTTTCTACATTTATGCACAGTTCGTTGAGACTCAATTCTACAACTTCTTTTGGAGGAGCGGTCGTTATTTGTACATTTTCCTATAAAGATTTTGTCTAACCAGAATGCTTTTCCATCTTTACCTAACTTAACTTACATTATTAAACACTTTGTTATATTATTTTTTTTAATGTAGAATTCTACAATCTGCTTTTTTAATCTGAATTCGGTAATTCGTTAAGACAAGCTTATATTTTGTTTTTTCCAGTTCTATAACAGGCCTGTCAATATTTCTTTTTAAAATTCATATACTGGCGTTTAGATTAAGAGAGATTGTATTCAACTACTGTGTCAAATAAAATTCGTTAATCTTGAAAAAACGATAAAAATGTTTGCCTATCGACTGTTTCCATTTACCGAATAAAACGTTCGACAGAATCCATAACAATTGTCGTAGTGGTCGCAAAATGATTCTTTTTTTTTTACTGTACATACAAAAAAATTGGGTATTTCTGTTGAATTTCGTTAATGCGAGTATTTATTAAACCGAATGAAATTAATACGAAGATTATTTTTGTCAAAATAAATCCAATGGTGAGCTCGTACATAGTTCAGGCTCAAAATAGCTCTTAAGGGAGTTGAGTCACCAGGCGAAAATAATGAAAAGTGAAAAAATATTTTTTTAGTTTTATTTTTTTTTTAATTATGGTGGCAAAATCAAGATGATTAGGAAGATCTTTATGAGAAAATGGAAAAAATAATTACATGTAGGTCTTATGGGAGATAGGCCTAAATCATTCACGTTTGGAACGTTTTTTCTTGAACTCGCAAAATAATAACGGAAGAAACAAATATCAGTATGTTATTATTCTTTTAAATTTGGTACTTTTTTCTTACAAAATAGAAAAGCTCCTACTGTGATTAAAAAATAATTAAATTTAATTGACTTACAGTTTTCGCTGTTAAATAGTTGGTGACGCGGCAACATTGTTTTTGTCATAAATGTTTTGGAGGTTATCTGAATTATTAGATTTTCGATTTCAACCATTCTTTTAGCTAACTGAAGCATTGCTAATATACTTTCTCACTAAAGTATTTTCTTTTAAAAAAATATATTTACTTTCCGTTTCTATTAATTTTCATTTTCACGAAATAAAATTTAATGCTAACCTTACATATACATAAATAAGTAAATGTCTAGTTAGCCAATAAAATATTTTTACTAAAATATCCACATATTTATATATTTATTTGCATTATTTATACCTCTTACTTCATTTCTTTATCATAAACTTGGGAAAAAATTCATAATAAATAATATCCAATTTTTCTAGAGAAAAAGCTTATTATAACAATAAACAATATGTGATCAAAAAAATAATTCGAAATTATTTTGGAACACAAATTTAAAATACGTTTGATGCTGACTATCTCACACCAACTTAAATATTATTAATGAAATATGTGTATAAAAATTGTTCGCATCCTTTTTCTCATGCTGTTTTATCCAGAATTTTTTGGATTTATTTAACCTAGATCTTCCTTCATTATTCTATTTAAATCAATTAAGCTTTTAACCGGACTGTAAATAAAATTTATCTCTACATACATATTATAATATTAATAGCGGAATACTTCGCTATTTGATATCTACAAATATGATTCGTTAATTTAAACTTTCACTAAATCGTATCGCAAATATCGTAATTCTCTCGAGCAAACGCAAACCAATAGAACTCATAGCAGTTTCCGATCAATTTGACTTTTAAAGTTAAACATTCCAACTTGAATTTACCTAAATAGAATACATGTACATGTAAATCTGTTTTGTTGGCTCTGAAGTTAATAGGATTAACCTGTATACAGCAGACTGTTATGTGTGGTTTAGTTAAAACCAAACAGAAGTTCACAATATGAAACGAATTATGGTAATAAAAGAATGCAAATTCGTATATTCGTATACGATATTTTTAATTTTTATCTATCTTTGAGCCAGATTTATTTGCAGAAGAATTTTATGTTAATGTTTAAAACTTACGAGGCGGCCTGTATTAGGTATATAATATCACGTAAGTGATAAATATTGTATATTTTTAAATAGCATGTAGAATGTGTCATTTACAACAAAATATTCCAATAATTTTTTTTTCTAACCATAACATTTTATTCAAACCAAGAATATCACAACATGTTAATTAATCTAACCCGCGATGTTTTGTATCAGTATCCCAAAGATTGTTGGAAACGTGTAGTGAATTACCTAAAAAAAGTAGTAGTTAAAATCCCCTCGTATAATATATCAACCCAAACATAATTTTAAACGGGAAATAATCTTCATGAGTTCTTAATTTTTGTTAGTAAATTTCATCTTGCAGAACACAACGTTATGTTTCCAAGACTCTTATTTCAATTAAGCGAAAACTAAATTACCGCTCCTACATCATTCATCCAAATGCATGGTAAGTAAAGTTGCATTGCCTAATTAGTAAAACTTCACCAATAATTAATTAAATGAACTTTAGTTAATAGCGTATAAATAACTTTAAGGGTTGTAAAGGTTCTAGTCGTCTAAGCGGTATACAAAAAATTATATGTTGCAAATATTAAAGTTAAAAGGCTAACAAATAAAACTTACAAATTAAAATTTTAATTAATTTTTTGAAAGTTTATTAAAGATATTAAATTTAGTTGTGTATAAATGTTGTTGAATATATTTTAAATTCCTATTTTATAACTATTTATTATTGATGTTTCAAAAATTTTCCAAAAACATTTTTTTTTAAATTTAATAAAACAATTTTTCTATGTTAATTATCTATTTTCTTGACTTTTAAAACTTTTAAAGTTATACTGTGATCATAATAATACATCCAGGAATTTTTTCCTAAATGTCCATAAACTTGGAAGATCCGCTATCTATTAATAAAGTCGAATAAAACACGAAATGGCAAGTATACGAAAATGGTATATGAGACTACCGAAATACTTTTTAAAATACACTTTTCAGGAAGGAATGGAAATACCTAAAACTAAAATTGAGTCTTCAGGCAGAGTTGGCAGAAAACAAAAAGCAATTGATAGACATGGAATCAAATGGACATTAGTAAACCCACTTAAACTGTCATTATGCATGACAGGTTATAAAAGGCACAAATTTGGCCTTGGTGAGATTCCCAAAACTTGGAGAGTCATCAAAGTTACGTTCATATCTGGAAAAGATGAATTAGAGAGAGCGCAGGTTCTGAAAAAGCTGAGACTAATTAGTCTAATATCATTAATATTAAAGAATCTTGAGAAATCACTAAAAAGGTATATTATGAATGGGATATGGGTGAAATACCGTAACACCAAAACTATCAGGACTACAAAGGGAACTATTGTCAAGCCGACGCTCTGTCCAAGTTGTTATTAAGAGAATTATTTTATTTTATTTTATTTTCAGATTTTTTAATTGATGTAATGCTGCTTCTTTAGACACCGACTAACACTAATAATCCGAGCGCTAAACAATAAAAAAGTGTTGTTGAAGATGAAATGAATAACGTTGCTATTTACTTCTTCAGAAAAAATGAGAACAAGCTTACGAATTGCATTTTTTTTTAAATTCATCAACGTCGACTTTTAATAATTTTAGTCTGCCTGGTTTTGCCTTTCGTGATATTACTCCACATGATTTTTCCTCCTTTAAACTTTATATATCCTAGATTTTCCATATCCCATTGCTTTATATGACATTTCAACTATGATGTCAACAGTATTTCAAGGATTATGTTGTCTAAAATAGTAGACAATCAATATAACCCTCTTTTCATTGAGTGACAAATTATCTAGTTTTAATTATTTATGTGGTAAATGCTCACAAGTTACTTCCATTTTCAGTCATTACTATTTTTCACGTTTATCGAAAACTATATATAGGATTTTTAGTACAAATACCGTTGCACGTCAGGAGTGACGTACCTCTTTCGTCATAGTACTGCCAACTAATTAAAATTTCCCTAACTAAGATAAATCATACGAAACATCACGAAAATTCACGAGGACTCATGAACGTAGTCACAGTACTAAAAAACCGAAAAAGTAATCGTAATTATTTTGATAATTTTAGAATTATTTCAATTATATTGACTTATATACGTCTTATTCTTTATAATATAAAGTTTATAAATCATTATTATATGTTTAGTACTCAAAAAACCATAATTTACATTAAATAATTTTGAAATTTTCTACGCCCATGAGACTCGTATTTATGATGAAGAAATGACATTGTAGCGATTGGCATGCCTTGATGCGAGGTTGTCGAGTATTTAGATTGAAATATTTCAACGATTTCTAACATTCGGCCGTCAACCAGTTGTGTTTTCATCACGTTTTCGGTAATTTTATAATATTCTCTTTATTTTTTTGCTTTGCTAGATAGTTAACTTATAAAAAAAACTGTTTTTGTCAAAACAAACAGTGTGAATAAGCTGATTATTGACGTTTATTTCTACAAAATGCCAAAAAATTTAGACAAGCCGACAACACTGCAGGGTCGTGATCTCATAATTGATATATGACGTGCAACGGGATTTGTATTAAAAATCCTATAACTGAATTTCTACAGACTTGAATTTTATTTGAATAAAATATCAATTATTTGTGGAAGCGATGACCATTAAAATATAATTATCTCTTTTTATTACGGTTACGGCTATGACCGACGCTAAGATAGTAAAATAATACGATACTACAAGAAATGTTTTAAATTGTATACTGAAGTTCGTTAATACAATTAAGTTAAGTTACTTGCAGGTACCGTACTACGATTTGCATACTAAATTAGGTATCATCACAAAACATTTCTGAGAATTTACTCTCTTACTGCTCAAATAAAGTAGAGAAGAGTACGACGAATATTTCATTTTGAAAAATTTGAAAACTAAATATTCTTGTAGATGCATCAACCTTTAGCCTACTATTACTAAACTACAATAGAGATAAGTTCAATTAATTACATTACTTTTAGAAACCAATTTTATCACTGGAGTTGAATGAAGTGCGTTGACAGATGGGTCGTAACATTAAACCTCTCTGACATTGTTCAAAAAGTCTAGAAGTCCGTTGAATATCGTAATTCTTCGAGAGAACAAACATTTCTTGCTAAGAAACCCCACGACTACGAGGGTGGAGATGTCCCGCAGATGCTCCTCGGTTTCGGGTATGTAGTCGATGTTGTCCCGGGGGTGGCATATAATTAGATGCGCTCAACGTCGGCCGTGTGGCGTTGGCGGCATTGTCGGCTGCGGCAGACGTACGACATCGCCGACCCCGGTGACTTATGTGCCCGTTCACATTTCCACATCTCCTGGGGGAGGACCGTTAGCCGCAACTATGAGGCCACGTGCTGCCGCAGCACTTCTTACGCCCGACTCTCTCCACCGCCGACGATCGAGGTGTACGGTTTAATGCTTTACGGTTTTCGGGCGTCATTTACAACGAAACCTCTACGATTCACCGCCCTAATTCTTCCTCTAATACTTTATAACACCATCTTAAATCAGAATTGAAACACGGAAATATAGTTATTTATGACTTCATTGTGCATTAAAGAAAATAAAGGATTAGTTCTAGAGTTAGAAGGAAAAATATTATCAGGTCTGCCGGAATTTATTACTTCCTTAATAGATGTAGAGGGTAAAATGTTCATATCTTAAAATTCCTCGATTTTCCAAAACTTTTTAAATATTCTTGTGACAATTGTTTCACCTTTTGGCATCGTTTGATAAGATTAAAAAACTGACAGGAATTTCACATACAGACTTGATATTGTATTATAAATATTCTAACCAATAATATTTATTACAGAAGGCAATCTAAAAAAAGTGAACTCCCCAGATTTATTTTTTGTTTATTATTCTACAGTGGAGATATCGTAGACGTCTGATTATTTCAAATTCTTCCAAAAAATCAAGTTCCTGCTTCTTAATGCATATATGAAGAATTTCCAATGTTTCTTCCGTCGTTCTTTTAAGAGTAAGTTTGTATTTACTGTCAATGAGGTGTTTTTAGTAATGTGATTTATCGGGTTGTTATAATATATACGAGTAAGCTCACAAGTGATCTCTATATCTGATTTCAACATTTCTAATACCTGGAATATAGATAGCATTACAAACTGTACAATTTAACTTATAAATACCTGATTTTTTTAACTCGGGGAATTTTTGTTTTTACAGTTGTTAAAAGTGAATCTACATTATTCTCTACTTTAAAAGATATTACTAAAGATGTTGCTCGAGGTATATTTTTTTATATTTTATTTGAAATATTTGCAAAATATGTAATATGATTTGATTTCTATAGGTTGTTTTACATTTTTTTGTTACTAATATACTTCCGTTAACCGGAAATACCCTCAACTTTATTCATTTAAATACGACATCCTGTATATTTTACAGATTTTGAAAGATCTTGTTATTTCGAATTCATACATACTGGGTTAACCGTAAAAAATCTGTAAACACGAGAAATACAGCACTTTAAATTAACCACTTTTAAGTTTTTATACATTAAAGTAAAATAACACTTAGATAAACATATTGATATTGTTTGTATTAATAGTAAGAAATAAACGAGTACTGTCTAGTAGGTAACTGTTGCCAAACAGTCAAATTGTAATTTACGGAAATAAATTGTACGATTAAAAATGGTTCATTAAAGTGAAAAAGATCGTATTGAAATTAATAATGATCGGTTATGGTGATCGATTCATAGAGTGGTCTGTTCGTTCTCCGGATCTAAGCCCATTAGATTTTTTCTTTGAGATTAGCTAAAATCACGCATTTACGTTAAACGACCAATATGCTTGCATGAATTCAGACAAAGAATTATTGATGAATGTGAACTAAGACGTGGAGAAGTCATGGAAAGAGTGACTCAAGAATTTGTTAATAGGCTGGCATATTGTCAGGAGGTGAACGGAGAGCATTTTGAACATTTGAATTAATTTTGTTCAAATTATTATTCTCATTAGTCTAAACTAAATAAATTTACTTATTCTACAACTAAAAGTGAGTTATTTCTCGTTTTTACAAATTATTTCCACTAAACCGTATATACTAATTTAAGAAATAACAAACTCTCAAAATCTGCAAAAATATACAGGGTGTCCCATTTAAATGAAAAAAGTTGAAGGTATTTCCGATTAAACCGGAAGTATATAATTAACAAAAAATGTACATCAGCTGCATTTTGCCCCATTGCACTTATCTACAAAATTTCATAAATATCGTTCGTTTCGTTTTAAAGATATTTATTTGGTTCCATACTTTATCCCAACCATGTATACAGTTTCTCAAGGGGAATATCATATGATAATTAAAAAGTGTCAACTCCCTTTCTATATCAATATACAGGGTCATTTGTGAATTTGCAAGAAAAATATATTTGACTGCAGTATCTAAACGGAATATTCGATTTTTCTATTTTTTGGTAAAACTATACAACTATTGTTTAGCATTCGTATAGCTTTCCTAAAAGTTAGAAATTAGGGAAAAAATTAATTGGGACAGATTATGTCAAAAACTCCACCCTGTATGCGATTTTTTAAATTGTAATGAAGGATTTTCAGATAAAAATTGTATAGGTGACATTTATGTCACATTTTTATTGAATTGAATAATATATTAATTTAATTTAAAACAAACATTGTTAGCGGCAAATATTTTGGATAATATAATTAAAAGATTAAATGTTTATGTCATAAAATGTCATAATTTGATAAGGCACTTATTGTTAATTATTGATTAAATGTCATTATTTTATTTTTTGTTCTAGATATTTTTTGCTCTATTTAGTTTTATAGACATAAAATTCAAACATAATAAAAACATTTCTAAGGCACACGCAAAATTAAAAATTGAAAAATATCTAATATGGTCCAGGATATTAGACAAAATAACAGTAACGGTGTATTTATAACAATAGACACTAACACTTATTTTATTCAAAAAATCTACAGCCAATAATGTTCGTTTTAAATTAACACAGTATTTTGTGATATGTGATGGTGGCTTTTTAGTTTTTCTAAAATTGTTAGTTTATTACAAATTCAATAAAAATGTGACAAAATGTCTCTCATTGTATATTTATGCATTATGAAAATAATTTATTACAATTTAAAAAATTTGCTTACAAGGTGAACCTTTTGATATGATCCGTACCAATTAATTTTTCTGAAGTCGGTCCTGATTTTTTTAACTTTTAAGAACGCTGGTCGAATGCTAACCGCTAGTGTACACATAATACCACAATGAAATAAATTTTCCTTCTAAGTTCACAAATCAGCCTTTATTTAATAAAGAATAGGAGTTTAATGGTAACGTGACATTCCTCTTAAAGTAATCTATATGTATATTATAGAAGTATGTAAAGTTCCCCACGACATCCCCTGTATAGTGTTTATAAATTTGGTGTACCAATATTTATACATTTCTACGTACTATAAATGGTACTTACCTAAAAAACAAGTTGAATAAAACAAATCAATACAAAGTTACCAAGACTTGCTCAAAAGTTTTTATACCGAAACATCTTCTCAAAACTGAAAACGATTTTATACTGGTATTGTGAAATACAGAAAAATCTGGTTTAAAGACTATAAATATAAAACAGTCCTCTTTTTTAGTAAAACGGAATCAAGTTAGTGATAAGAACTTGTAGGAATAGAAGATTAAACGCTACCGGTTTATTTAATGTAAAAATGTTTGTTAATTAATTTATTGTTTATTATTAGACAAGCTAAACGGAACAAATTGAGATTTACAAGTACTTAGGAAAATAGGAACAAACATCAACAATAAAAGTTATCACAACACAGATTCTTCTTATTCTTCCTTGGATTTATTGGCTCTGTTCGTTAGCACAATCTGCCAACTCATTAAGTGAATTGAAGGCAGTCTCGCTCTAGGCGATACTGCGATTCTATTTTTTCTTGACAAGGAAGAGCGATTGGGATGCGAACCCTTTATCGCCGGATAAGAACCTTTCGGCTCTTTTCATACCGTCCCCATTTTGTGCTACCACTGACCCCTGGGCACCGACGTGATCGTCTAGCGTGGTGTAGAGAACTAGCAAATTGGGACCAAGAATGGAATTCAATTGGGTTCAGTGATGAGTCCAGATTCCATTTGGGTAGGCATGACGGTCGTGCAAGGGTGAGAAGACGGCGTGGTGTAAAGGCATGTGCACCGCACAGTTGAAGTTACGGTATGGGAGGCTATTGCTATTGGAAATGGTCACTTTTGATATTCATTAGAGGTTGCAGGACCGCTGCGCACTACATCCAGGAGGTCATAGAACCCTATATTGTAACAAAACAACACCCCGTATGTCGAATTTTTCTAAATGCTTTTTATCATTCGAAAGAGCAGAAAAAACTGAATCTACTTATGTATTTTTTATTATTCCGCTGACAATTGTACTACCAAAATTTTACCTTCATGTACTTAGGACATAATCATTTAATATATTTTGTTTGGAACATCCTGTACAAGGATATTTGGAATTTCTTCACTTGCTACATTTATAAATAACAAAAGCAATTTACAAGAAGTAAATTTTTGCTTCCAAATGCTATAAAAATACTTATTTCCACCCTACGATGTGGAGTATATAAAATATACAGGGTGCGGCATTAATGCGTCGAAAGCTGTAGATCCTTTATTAAACATAATAGACATCAAGTATGATACATCGTTGAAATTAGCTAGAGGTTTATAAAAATGTAAAAATATATGGTGTGTTCCATTTAAAAAAACAAAATTTTTGTCTGCCACTGCGTTCCTGAACACACTCTATATTTGTGACTAATTTTACAATGTAAATGTCAAGACTGCCTACACTTTTTGTAAAAACTTTTTTGTAACTTCAATAATAGCGGACTAATCGTACTTCGACGCACTGTCGCACCCTGTATATTTATGACTACAATATATTTGTAATACATTATAACATATAATGAAATAAGACAGCAGGTAGCCACTGACAAGTCTCAATTGAGCAAAGAAAAGTAATAAATAAAAGAAGGCCTTCAAATAGGACTAAATATATGGATAATCGTTGTCTATTCCAGGAGCTCCAAGAAAACGGTACACTACATTCAAGAACTAAAAATAAAAGAAACAACTTGCCAAATATATATCAATCATAAATACCCTAGAATGTCAATTATTATATAAACTATATATACAATAATAAATGAAAAATGCTGAATTACAATTATGGTCTATTTTATTTTTTTAGTGCAAAATAATTTTTTATATTTTGCTATTTTACTACAATAAAATACTGTTGGGACACATATGACCCACTATGTAATAAGAATGGGATAACAATGTCCAAATTATTTTTTAACAATGATCAATAGAACACTGCTATATTCAGCAACAAATCTTATATGGAATTAATATTTTATAAATTATAAAAATAGAAAAATCATATTGAAAGGGGAAATATATACTCTAATTAAGAACATTTTAGACACTTGGTAATAAGTAGGAATAGAACTATAAGAATGTTCACTTTTAATCTCTCAATTTAAAGACACCACTCCACAAGTGTTTGAATACAATTAAATACTAAATAATATATTTAGCTTTTAGTTAGTTAAATAATTATGTACCTACTAATATCAAAAATAGTTGTTACCACATGGGCAATGAATAATATCAAAGTTTCGGTACTCAAATAATGAGTAAACCTACCTAAAAAAACTTTCTTTTAGCATAATCTGTAACTTACCTTAATTATGAATATTCTTTACTGAAGCACTGTCCATTTAATTATTATATCTCTCAATGTTAATTAAAATTTTTGCACAGTCACAAATCACGAACTTACAAATAATCCTATTTTTGAAACTTCAAAGAACTGTCAGCTTGTCAACGCACACTAAAAAAGTATATTTTGAAAGAAGCTATTAAGCCAACTTCAAATTGTTTATAATAGTCGAAAGTTTTTACACAAAACTGTATCCGCGAAATATATCACGCGATGTTGTCTGATTGCAAAGCAACAACTCCTCTTTGAACTTCAACACAAACTGAGTTTCGTTATAGAAAACCATCCCCTCTGAATATGCGTTACTGTGGTTACGACGCCGACGCGCTTATATTATGAAATAACTTAAAATTAAAAAATATTTTGATTTACGTACTTTATTAATAACGTCGATTTACACTTATTCGATTATTAAAATAATCTGATATTTAGTTTTAATCCCTAAAGCATCGTATACCTCTAAGGTTAAGTAAAATAATTTTATAAACTGTATCACAAAACCTGATTTAGAAAATCGTACAGAAACAAATGTATTAATGTTCTAGTTTTGATATAAATTAATTTTTATAAATACATAGCCTTTTCTTAAGATCCCCGCTGACCTCCGCCCTATTAACACTTGGTTAGCGTTATGAATGAGGTTAGATACAGTTTTTTTTTTTTTTAATTTCAATTTTTTAGTTACTTGTCAAACTTAAATGATTCGGATAAAGAAAAATGATCTAAAACGATTCTCTTTATCTCTTTATATAAAGTCAATTAACGCAAAGCACGAGTACTAGAAAACCAGTCATTGTAACATAAGATTGCGCTTGCAAACGTTTAAAAAAATAATTAAAATCGCTATTAGCGTTTTTTTATTTTTATTTATATATGTTGGTATTACATTGACAGTTGACAGCACATAGAAATGGCCAGAGAATAATTCGAATACGACCTCTGGTGAAAAAAAGTGAACCTTTCAAAGCAGTAAAACAAAAATAATGAACAAATCGTAGTTGTGTTATTTATTATGATAGAATCGTGTGTGTTTTTATTGTGTATATTAGTTTGTAGTTGCTTTACTTTTACTATTTTTTAATTAATCTGTTATTATTACGTCAATAGACTATGGCCCTTTACTATTAAAATTATAGCCAATATGATTGAGCTAGCACAAAAGGGAACAATCCCAATTAATCGTTTTATAAATTTCCCTCAATTGGCACGAGTGTATTTTTAAAAAACACAACAAAAACACATACTTTAACCTCCAACAAAATAGAAGAAAGCACAATAATAGTGTGTCTTTACGGATGTTGGTTTTGGTTTTACTGTTCTGATTGACATTAAGCAGCGCCCTCTATCGAATTCTACTATTCCCAATTGTATGGCATAAAAAAATTACTAAAAAATACTGTACTACAACTGTTTTCAGTGCTAAAAAATATACTCCATAGGCGAATTATAAAAAATATTTTAATAACCATAATAATTGTTTCTACTTTGTAGAATGTATTTGTTATAAAGGTAAAAGATAAATAATGCTTATTTTAAAATTCCGCAATTTGGCAAAACATTTTAAACGTTTTTATTTGAATATACTGTACAGGGCGATTCATTAAATGTGGCGAGCGGCCGTATCTCGGAAACTGTTGAACTTGGGGAAAAAATCTTTATAACAAAATCGGCCAAAAAAATGCTTAAAAATATTTGTAAGTTCGTAGTTTTCTATTATTAGGCGAAATCTATATCTTACTTTTAGAAATTTTTTAACAAAGTAGTGATCACGTACTAAATTAATTTCTTTAACGATATTTAATGACTTCACTTGAAAAAATAATAGCGCGATTTTTAAAGGTTTCTTTAGGATTATTCATAGTTAAATAGTTTGTAAATTGAATATAATTAGTTAAATAATAAAATTTTGGAAATGATTAAATTATAATGTTGATTGATAAAGTAAAGAAACCCATCGTGAGATTTTCTTATATTTATTTGTTTATGGTATATGTTTCTGTACCTGAATTTTATTTTATTTTTGTGTTTATTTGCATCTTATTTTGTATAATGTATTTATTTGTTGGGATATAATTTGGTATTTCAACTGTTTTTAATAAACTTAATTTAACTGTGTGGCATCAATCTTTGGGGGTTATTAGCCTACGTGTTTTGTGTAGGCTTTGTTACTGTTTGCCTGCGCCACTTTGGGAACAGCACTGTTAATTTGAAGCCAACAGTGAATGCTGGAGTGGAATACCTGAATTTTATTCAATTATAAACAAAATTAAAAATTGCACAATAAAACCTTTTTTAATATATATCTTGATTGTACTTTTATAATACTGAAAACTCCGTAGAATCTATTTCCAATTAGAAGAAGTAATAAGCATAATGATTCTACAAAAGAACATGCAAATATTCGTTCGTGAAAAGCCGACAATGGAGAAAGAATCCAGCGCACAGTTTCTGTTGCAAAAAGTTAATTTGAATGAAAATAAATATTCTAATTCTGCTACAAACGTTTTGCTCTCATTTGAAGTGTATAACCGCCCTCATATAAACAATTCCCTTTTAAAGAGCCATTTGCATTTGGAAAATCCAATTTTAATTCAAATTTGCGTATACGTATTTGCACTCAGCTTCACCTAGAAATAAAATTAAAAAATATTGCCACACATACTATTTTTAACATAATTTATTGAATTTTAATTGTTTTAGCTATGCATAAATTACATTACATATTAGATACAGCAATAGGTTGGAAACAGTATTTTATTTAACGAGCATTACAGTTATGTACTTCCCTGGTAAACCTTTAAATTTATAGAGATCAGAAAATACCATAATCTAGTATTCACAACTTAATTACTTGTTAAGCGCCCAAGAGACGATTAGTTGAAATTGACAATTGAAGTTGAGAGTTTCAATTGAAGATGCGATTGATTGAACTCCAATTCAGTTCAAAAAAAGTTTCTGCGTTTTTCTGAACTTTTCTTTTCTGCTTCTTGCGTAAACTAAAGGAATAACTGTCACTTTGATAGTTACACTATCAATAGCTATCATCAATGCCTTTAATCAAAATGTCTTTCAATCGCGTTAATTGCCTCCTAGACGGTCAATGAGTACAATCAATTGCAATTGCGAACTTAGGTTTTTTAAATTTTATTTTTTTATTTTACCAGTTTTAAGCGTTTTATATGAGTAACCATGGTTGTAAAGACTTTGCTAAGTATTTACTTTGTTACTGTCACACTTCCCTCTTAGTTTACAGGTGCGTACTTAAATCTATATCGTGAATTTCTAAAATTGTGTTTGAAGTTTATCAAAATATATCCAAATGCTTAATATTCTGCATAATGTGTCGATATTTGAAAACTACGTGCACAGTACGTGGATTTGTTTGCTTGAAAATCTTAGTTTTAGAAATAAAAAAGAATTTAAAATTATTATAACAAAATGAAGGTAACTCAGTGTAAAGAAATTAGGCTTTGTTGTATCTGAATATAAAACTAAATTTTAATGTAGAAATAAAAATTATGATGCCAAACTGCAAGTGAAGATATCATATTTCAATTATAAATAATTAATTCTTTAAATCAAAAATGAGTAAAAAATGTATATTGTTATAATTTGTAATCAAGTGTCAAAAATAAAAAAATTAAACATAAAGAATGCTATGATTTCGAAAAACTATTTAATATCGGAAAGAATTTGACGGAACTCTCTTCTGTTTGTGACCTGAAAGAGAAAACCTTGTTAGTAAGAAATTCAAAATTATTACTTAACCTCAAATTTAATTGTAGCAAAAACAAAGTAATCTAATTAATAATAATTAATATTACCTAATTGTAAATAACTTAAAGCATTAAGCTGGTAGTTTTTATTATTAACAAAACAGTTGAATAAATATAACCATCTAGTGTTTAACCTAAAAAGGAAAATTATAAGAAAAATGATATTTATTTGGGTCAACGACCGTGGAGTGAGGGATATTTTGAATTGATACATAGGAAGCGACAAGAATTAGATTTTTACTTACAGCACAAAGAACTATAAAGTGGTAATTGTTGATGATATTATTTTTTTTTATTTACTTTTCTTTGTTTAACAATAATTATATTGTTTAAACACCACTTTTATTTGAACTCACCGTGAAATTAAATAGTCAATTGCATCTCATGTTAAATTTATACCGGGCATTACTAAATTGAGGAGCATCCCAAATATAACTACAATTAAATTCCCACATAACAATACATATACATGGTTGGGATAAAGTATGGAACCAAGTAAATATCTTTAAAATGAAACGGACGATATTTATGAAAGTTTACAAGTTAGTGCAATGGGGCAAAATGCAGCTGATGTACATTTTTTTGGTAATAATATACTTCCGGTTTAAACGGAAATACCCTCAACTTTTTTAATTTAAATGGGATACCCTGTATATTTTTGCAGATTTTGAAAGGTCTTGTTATTTCGAATTCGTACATACTGGGTTTAGTGTAAAAAATCTGTAAAAGCGAGGAATATAGCACTTTAATAAACCACTTTTAAGTTTTTATACATTAGAGTAAAATACCATTTAGATAAACAAATTGATATTGTTCGTATTAATATTAAGAAATAAATGAGTACTTTCTAGTAGGTAACTGTTGCCAAACTGTCGAAATGTAATTTACGGAAATAAATTGTACGATTAAGAATGGTTCATTTAAGTGAAAAAGATCGTATTGAAATATTAATTATGATCGGTTATGGTGATCGACTCATAGAGTGGCCTCCTGATTCTCCTGATCTAAGCCCATTAGATTTTTTTCTATGGGGTTATCTAAAATAACGTGTTTCCGTTAAACGACCAACATGGTTGCAGGAATTGAGACAAAGAATTATTGATGAATGTGAACTAATACGTGGAGAAGTCTTTTAAAGAGTGACTAAAGAATTTATTAATAGGCTGGCATATTGTCAGGAGGTGAACAGGGAGCATTTTGACCATTTGAATTAATTTTGTATAAATTATTATTCTCTATTATTCTCTCTCTACTAAAGTAAATAAATTTACTTATTCTACAACTAAAAGTGAGTTATTTATCGTTTTTACAAATTATTTCCACTAAAACCAGTATGTACAAATTCGAGAAATAACAAGCTCTTTCAAAATCTGCAAAAATATACAGGGTGTCCCATTTAAATTAAAAAAAGTTGAGGGTATTTCCGGTTAAATCGGTATAAAATATATACATATATATGCGAATTATTTGTTGTAACTCTATTCAATGGTTTATAATTATTGGGAATCCAACAGTAAAAGAATGTATACTTTCGAGCTTTCGAAAATTTTATTTTCATTGTCAGTGAACTACAAATCTAATAAAGTTATAAACAAAAAATAAAATTTATAATAAGATGTTACTTACAATTTTAGAGGTTTGTTTTTCTTAAAATATCTGTTCAATCGTGTTTATAAATCAATTAAAACATGTTGTTTTGTTTATTGTATTTAAAGTATTATAATAATAATAATTTTAATAATAGAAGGCGTTTCATAAAAAAATTAGAAATGGAATAAAATTGTGTTTCCTTTTACATACGTTGTGCTACATGATGATGAGTTCTTATTTTATTTTTGTTTAATATATTTACAAATTTAAAAGCGTAATTAAAATTGTATAATTTTGGGTGAGTATTTAAACTTTTTTCACATCTTCAACCATTTTTCTTCATATATATTAACACTATCCGGCCTCCCATCTTAATTTTAAATTAATACAATCCGTTTAATAAATTAGAACTTTATAAAGAAAACGAGTTAGTAAAATACATAAAATACTTATTTATCTCTGGTGATTTATGTAGTCTGTAGTAGATTAACTAATTTAACAAAGAAGAAACTCATCAATAAAATAAATATACATTAAAAAAATTGCTTTAAAAAATAGGTTGATGGCCTTTTGAAATAAGTTTATTGAACGATATTCTTTTTTTAATTTTGAGACAATAACCTCCTGCCCACTTTACCACTTTTAGTTCAGTAAACAACAATTTATTATACTAGTAACAGGTAAAAACGTATTGTACTTATGTAAATAACTAAATTACTAAAACCAATTTGAATGCTGACCACATTCGTCTAACATTTTAGCCAGAGTAAATTTCAAAATTGTTTACAAAAACATTCAAGGTTATAATGAGACCCAACTAAACAAGACACATCTTTAAACTAAGAGATATTTTTGCTATATTAATCTTAATCGATGCCTCTTCTTCAACTTCTTCAACTTATTCTTCGAATTCGGAACTCTCATTTGTAGTTTTCTCATTTAAGTCAGTTCTTCAAAGTAAAATAAATTTCCATTTTGTGTCTCTATGTATATTATACTTTCGATTAATTTGACTAAACTGTAAGTAATTGATCTTTTGATAAAAAGTATACGTGTTTTCATCTGTTAATAATGGTATACATATCTTGTCTTTTAATATTTTTTATATCACCTTAAAACACATGGTTTCTGGTTTCTTCATCTTCTTACTTATTATGTTCTGTATTACTTATATTTTAACATTTTTATATTTTAAAACCTTTCATTCAATTCTTGATAATTTGATATGTTCTAGCAGCTTAAGAAATATTTTTGAGATTAGTTTTACAAAAAATAATATTCATCTCCAGTATACTTTGAAAACGTTATCACTACACATATACAAAAAAAGCACATATTATGAAAAATTTAAATTTTTATTATCATTTTATATATTTTGCCAGTTAAAATACTTACGTGAACTTCTATACGTCTCTTAAGAAAAAGAATGAACACGAATGAAATTCTGACATAAAATAAAATAAGGGTTGTTAATTTCATCCTCTCATAAAATAATGGTAATACTGAAAAAAAAGTCCATAATTATTGCATGTAATTCCCAAAATTTCAAGTTTCTACATTAACTTGGATTTGAGGTAAAAATTAAAAACTCAACTTAAATTCTGTCCTTTCGAGGGTGGCATATCTTAGGGGTTGGACTGAGACTTTTTTTTTAAGTAAAGACCTCTCATCAGTTTTAACGAAAAACCATGTACATTAGTGTTAAGTAAAATTTTTTAGCACTCAAAATTATAATCGCAGTTTATTAGATTTTAAAAAATATATTTATTCTCTAGGAAGTATAATACAATTAAACAGGGCGATCCTTAAATAATTAGTACGTGGAAGTATAATATATTTTTGACTAAATTATTACGATTTGAACAAATTTGCCTTAATAAAATATTGATAATAAGAGAGTACAGGATGTACATAAACCACATTTGTGGAATAAATGTACGCTAAACTTTTTTATTCTTGAAGCCTAGCACTCTTCTAGTAAAAAAAAATATTAAAACAAAGTATTGTAAGTATAAAAAAATTAGTACTTGTTAATCACCTCAAAACTTAACGGTCTTCAAGATAATCGCATTTTAGGAATTGGCTGCATAATTCTTATTTAATTTTGATTAATTAACAAAGAGCCGAGACATAATAATTTTTCTAACACAGAAATGAGAGATGTGGTTGGTATTTATTATCAGCCATATTTCAATGGACGTGTCGTTTGTATAATGGGAATATTTGAAAAGACATTCAAACAGACTATAACCCAATCACCAAAGATTGAAAATCTATTTTAGAATTTAGGCGAAAATATTTCATTTTGTCCTAAACTTATTATGTATTTCATCAAAGCCTGGGGCTTTTCCCATTTTTAGACTTTTAATTGTTTCATTTATTTCATCTAATGAAACCTCACCAGGAGATGGATTGGTGCTGGTCGACGAAAGTGCTTCTTCAGTAATGGTGCTATGGAGAAATTAACTATATGCTCCATTATTTGGTTCGATGATATTGTTTACTTAACCCTTGTGATAGTACTGCTCTCTCCAACTTTCCTTAAAAGTAACAAGACTTTGCGGCTGGAATGGTTGAAGTCTAATCTCTACAGCCTCGTACGATTTCTGCAATTTACGATTGTTCAAACATAATTAGGTCGTAAACTATCTTCCGATCTCGAGATTCAATGAAATCCTTATAAAGGCTCTCGCTGTCTTCCGGTAGCCTCTTGGCATATGTTTGTTACCTATGACTGCTCCAGAAATCCGGCAGTAGTTCGCAGGTGCCGATGAAATCCACCTGATACATTTATCCAGAACTTTAATGAACAATTCCCAGTCTGCCTTACAAAAACTCAATCGTAGGAGCTAAGAGCATATTATTATGGATATTTGATGATTAGTTTAATAAAAGACCCAAAATATAGCTCAGAATTATGTTCACATCCCCATCTGGCAGAACAGAATAACTTTCTATCTATGACACAGGTATAATGTAAATAAAGTTTTTTGATAAAGTTTTAAAAAATTTACTGCATGGATATATATTCGTTTGTATGATGATATTAATAATAATAATAATAATAATAATAATAATAACAATAATAATAATAGAAGCTACCATCCAAATTCATCTACTGAAAGGATAACACTGACAAGAGAAGACGGTGGAAGAGCGTTAATGGACATCAGAACTATGCAGCAATCGCAAATTAATAATCTTAGAACCTACTTTCGCTCTAAAATGCACTCTCCACTACACTCTGCAGTAATACAATGCGATACAAACATAACCCATCTCAATTTGTCCGAAGTGAACTATAATCCTCTGCAACATATCAAATCCAACCAAGAGAAGCAAGTAGAATGGGGCGCCAAAGAACTTCATGGACGTTTTAAACATACTCTCGAACAAGACCACATCAATTCTGGAAAAACTGTGGGATGGCTGAAACAGAATGCTCTATTATTGCCATACAAGATCAGATAATAAAACAAGAAATTACGAACGTTACATCTTAAAGAACCCAATTAATGACGCATGCAGGAGATGTAATAGCTTACCGGAAACGTTGGACCATATAACATCAAGTTAAGACACCAAAAGGAGGTTACAATCTTACATATACTTATCAGTACCAGCGGATTTATACCTAAGAGCTTTGGTGCAAACTTAAGGAAACTGGGGATCAATGAGGATACCTACATTGAGTGCCAAAAAGTTAAACACTAGACATATCGTAAGAGTATTTCTGGGATGTACTAACTAAGCTCAATAGGGTACGTCTTGGTTCATACGAACTCGACTACTCTATATACGATACGGTTTTTATACCTGTAAAAAATGATAATAATAATAATAATAATAATAATAATAATAATAATAATACCTGCTAGTAAAATCCAGCAGAATTTAATTGTATGATCTGAATAATTTTATAATACAGACTGCTTATGTTATGCAATAATTATATAACTGTTAATTGAACTGTTATATTCTTTTGTCGTTAAAAAAAAATATTCTGATAAAATTATGAAACAATCCAACTGTAGGTAACAAAAATGATTTGCAGGCAACATTTATAAAATGAGCTAGAATCTTAGAATCAACAATAATGTATAATGATAATGAAATAAGACGATCGGATAAATAAAAAAATATAAAACCAATTTACAGTTTGAATATCTAGTCTTAATCATAATAACTCTCACTACAATTCACTTCGCTGCTAGTAAATTCAAAAAGAAAAAAACTTTAGCTTTAGCACTCCGGGGTTCTTAGACATTATTGATTGTGTCATTTGTCCTATTTGGTGAGAAAAACAGAGAAAACCTCAAACCTCACCATACACGAGGGCCTGCTGAGATTGAAATTAGAATACGGCGTCAACAGAAATAACTTTGTGATTAAAACATTAACCATTACAGCGATTCTCAATATTTTGTAGTTTGCGCCCCGTGGTTTTAACTCAAACAATGTCATTCCCCCAATTCAGTGATGTGAGTTAAGAGCCAACTCGTATTAATTCAAATTACACTAATTATTAGGCACTAGGGAACATTGTCAAGCGACCCGGAGATGCTGTCGGAACGTTCGAGTAGGGTATCGAAACTTATTGAACTGTCTGGATTGAAACACATTCGGTTCTTATTAGTTATTTCTACGTGCACACTACTGTTACTGAAGAAACTTTTAAGTCTGGTATTCCAAAGTATTATTGTGTGTCCTAAGTATGAATAATTTTTTGATACAAAAACTTGCAAATAAAAAGGCTTGTACATCGACAGGTCCAAAATCTAAAAGACCTAAAATACAATAAATTGTACCTATATTTCGGATCTACGAGCCTTGAAGTAAGTTGCGAAGAAAACCTTAGTTCATTAAAGTATTGGCCGTAGATAGAAACCAAATAAATTGAAAAGGCATCGAGAAACGCTACACAAAGTAGATGTGAATAAACATCGTTATTTATTGAGGGAAAACTCAGATTATTCAAAATATAAAAGTCGGATGTTTACAAAATGTTGGCAGCGAATGAGAAAGCTCTTTTGGCATCATACAAAATGGCTTATAAAGTAGGTACTTACGTGTAAAAACTACACACTATTGTAAAACAATTTATTCTACCTGCCTGTAGGGATATTTAAGAAATAATGTTAGGTGAAATCTTTGCTAAACAACTTGACAATATTCCTCTGTCGAACAATGCAATATGTAAATGAATTAATGATATGTATCAGTTGATATTCAGCAATAATTTGAATCTGAACTTACTAGAAAATCGTTTGCTGTGCAACTTGACGAAGCAACCGATTGCAAAAATAATTTGATTTGCTACATCAGATTCTATCCAGGTGGTACAAAATGTTTGTAAAATTGAATCAATAATGCCAACGTTAACGAACAATGAAAATACGAATCCATAAAAATGCATATATAAATTTTTGTGACAAAATCACGAGCACGTAGGACGAGTGATTTCGTTTGAAAATTGTTTCATACATTTTCATAAAAACAAAGTATCATTGTTATTTTAAATTTTACCAAAAAAATCAACCTCTTATGTATTTACTTCCGAAAAAAAGATAGTAGGTTTTTAAATTCGCTAATATATTGATATTTTTTAGATAAATTTTGAATAATTGTGTATCGTGTAATAAAAATTAAACAATAATTTTTTTTTAAATATATTGATTTTATTTTTATCATTCTGCGTGCAAGTGCTTTTATTCAAACATTCCATGATTACTCAAGTGACTCAATTTGTTTACAATCTCCGCAAACGGTACTGTACAGACAGTAACTCAACTTCTACCGAGAACGCACCAAACGAGAGTAAAATTATAATGGTGTGAATGGAAAACCGAAAGTGTAACCTGTAAACCTGCCAAATTATAGATTTGTATATTTCTAAGTTATAAGCGCTATCTGTTATATAATTAAAACTGTACATTTAAAAAATCTGCATGAAGGGGGAACGTATTTCTTTTTTGTTTTTATAATATTTTGTCTGCATCTCTCAGTTTTTGAATCATCCTATTACCTTAATCCGTATTCGAAAAAAAAAGCAACATTTGATCGAAGAGTAGCAGAATTGCACGACAGATTATTTTTAATGAAGCTTTCTTATTTATTAAACATTTTTGAAAAACTTAATACGTGAAATCTTCTACTTCAGGGATATAATATACATATATTTGACTTGAGTGAAAATATTGACCCTTTTTGTAAGAAAATGTTTTTGTGGAATAACAAATTAAAAGAAGTCTAATTTGAAATATTTTCCACGTTGTGTGAATTTATGCAGGATTTCCCATTGGAAAAGGATCGCAAAGCTGTGATGGTAAAACTATAGGAGATCATTTTGGAAACTTAAGTAAAAATTGAAGCTGGGTTTTAGATTCATTTTACAGTAAACTTTAATAAATTTCTGCACTGAACTTTCGAATGACTACTCCTTTATAAAAGCTTGGCGATTCGGATTCTGTTACCTTTTCCTGTGTATTATTTTAGTGAAACAGGATTTTCTGCTCTTGCTGCATTGAAATCTAAATACTGAAATAAACTTCAAGTAGAAAAAGAACGTATGGTGACCATCTCAAACATAGAACCGAATTTAGAATACCTTAAAACAAGCGCATATTAACCGTTTGTGATTAGTCCTTAACTTTTCTTTTTCTGTCAAATAAAAATTCAATAAAGAAATATTTTTTTTTAATTGGTATTGCGCCCCGTGATTAGATTAAGACGCTTTTCTAGATTATGTTTACACCTTTCTCATTATTCTACTTCTTAAAAAAAAATTTTAAGTATTTTTTGTTATTTTTCAAAAATACAGGGTTGGGATAAAGTATGGAACCAAGTAAATATCTTTAAAACGAAACGGACGATATTTATGAAATTTTGTAGGTAAGTGCAATGGGCCAGAATGCTCTCCGTTCACCTCCTGACAATATGCTAGCCTATTAACAAATTCTTGAGTCACTCTTTAAAAGACTTCTCCACGTATTAGTTCACATTCATCAATAATTCTTTGTCTGAATTCCTGCAAGCATGTAGGTCGTTTAACGTGATTTTAGATAACCCCAAAGAAAAAAATCTAATTGGCTTAGATCCGGAGAACGAGCAAGCCACTCTATGAATCGATCACCAATCATTAATATTTCAATACAATCTTTTTCACTTAAATCAACCATTCTTAATCGTACAATTTATTTCCGTAAATTACAATTTGACAGTTTGGCAACAGTTACCTACTAGACAGTACTCGTTTATTTCTTACTATTAATACAAACAATATCAATTTGTTTATCTAAATGATATTTTATTTTAATGTATAAAAACTTAAAAGTGATTTATTAAAGTGCTGTGTTCCTCGTTTTTATAGATTTTTTACTGCAAAAATATACAGGGTGTCCCATTTAAATTAAAAAAGTTGAGGGTATTTTCGGTTAAACCGGAAGTATATTATTAACAAAAAAATGTACATCAGATGCATTTTGCCCCATTACACTTATTTGTAAAATTTCATAAATATCGTCCGTTTCGTTTTAAAAATATTTACTTGGTTCCATACTTTATCACAACCATGCATGTATATTTAAATGTATTTAAATGTATATTTAAATAAAAGTCGCAGCTGTAAAGCAATGCTTATACCTGCTCGTGTTAAATTAGCATACGATAGTAGCCTATACCATACAGCAGTCAAAACATACTTATTTTATCAAACATAATGAGCAGATAATAAATGTAAAATCCCTCTTTCCGTTCTTATAGTAGAGTAGTACACACCGCCTCGTCAATTTCCTTAGCCGGTTGCAGTTAGTTTGGAACCGTGTGGGATTCTGGACGTGTTGGTCCGGTAGTCATAGAATCAATGAATCGTGCTTTAATAAGGATATTCACCAGTCAAAACAATGTAAGTTTAAATTATCATTTATTTATTAAACTGAGTGGGAATTGTCACGAATTAGGGGTATTATTTTCCAATTAAAATCTTAAGCCTGATTTAAAATAAACAAAAATAATTAAAAACATTTAAATTGATAGTAAACATTTTTATAAATTATTTATATATACCAAACGATTAAAATATAAAATATACTTAAAAACGAAAAGAATTAAGTTTGATTTAAAACGGTGTGCTTGAATTCCTTCTCGCGGTCAAAAACAATAAGGAATATCTTCCCTAGTAACTTTATCTTCTTAAGTGGCGTGTTTTAAAAATGTTTCAAATTAAAGGTTTGTCAATATATGGGTATAATATAAAATAAAAAGTGTTTCAGAAGAAATATTTGTCAATTTAAATTATTCCTAAAGTAAACAAAATGCATACAAAAAAATATAAACAACTTATATCTCTACTCTACTACTGATAGAAATTTTTTAGGCACTTTGTTGATGAAATCTAATCGAGTGAAATGCATATTTTGAAACAGAAGCAAATACGTTTTTTATATAATTTCTCCTGGTTTTGATATACAATGCGGTCCATATATATGGAATAAATTATTTTTAAACGTTATTGCGAAATTTTGGGGAAAACCTGAGACAGAGTAATTTTTATTCTTAATTTTACAAGTTATGGTATAAAAATATTATCCCCTCCTTTCACCCTTTCTGAATATCGATGTGTCTACTTTTTGAAACATTCTTTTACTCTGATGTCTTAAATCTTAATTAAAAAGGTATTTTAATGATAAACAATTTTTTTTAGGTATTTTTATTTCTTCCTCCATTCTTCAGTCTCTTATTTTTGATCTAGTCAAGTAGGTATTTGAAATTTATGTCCAACTATTTTTACTTTGTGTTTAATCGTATAATCACCAAAGCATAATTCTAATTTATTTTCTAGTATCCCTTTTTACCTATCAAATGGTTTTTAATAATGTTTCGTAGAATTTCATATGTACTAGATAACTCTTTTAATATTAAGCCATCTATCAGATCAAATAAAATATATGAACAAGAGTGAAAAAAACTACCTATGTCGCTTAATAAAATATTCCTACTTTTTAGACGAATAAAATCGGAGCTTCTAAAAAATAAGAGTAATCATTTTTTAATCACAAAATGCGGCGCAGTGTATTTATTCATTTTTATTTTCATTTAAATTTATACTCAGATTAAAAATGGAGAGTCACTGCCTTTACTCGGTAATATAAACAAAATATAATTGCAGAGCCGGATTATAAAGCATAAGCAAAACAAAAATAATTTGTAAAGTTAACTTGTTTATAAATCTTGTCGGAAGAAAAAGAGATATTTTATATAAATTGCAACTCTTTGTCACATAATATTAAAAAACGGCCCAAAATATAATTGCTTACGGCCTTAAGGGTTAATCCAGCCAGGTGAATTTGTAATAATATTATCTTATTAAACTATTTTTAGTTAAACACATATTATATTGAATGAAATTTTCCGTTAGATATTGAATAATGAAACTCACATAATGCATGATAACTAATAGTATTTACAAACAGGTCAAAGATACGTTCACTTTATTTTGAAATTATTATCATTAAACAAAAATAGTTTTTACTTTAAAGTTTCATAGACAAAGAGTCCTCCAAATTACTATATTCTAGTATTATTAAGGTTTTTTGTGAAAAATAACTTCTTCCTGTATACATTTGTTTATTATTTTATTGTCAAGCTTGCTTTAATTAAACTTTAGCGATCTCTCTAATATGTATTTCTTTATCTTGAATACTATCATTATTAAATATGAATGTAAAATCGAAACTAAAGAATGTATCAAAGTTTAAATATTTCTATAACCTAATCGACTGAGAATAACAATAATAAATAATAAATGTAATCCCACTTAATCCATAAGTTTTTAATAAAAACAGCTAATAAACAAAACCTTTAAAACAAGATCAATAATGCAGAGCCGTATTAAGAAAATATTAAAATTACACCAATGATAACAATCCAGCCAGCAAATATAATATCGAAATTATTTAATAAAATAAAATTTGAAGATAAAGGAAAAAACCTTTTATATGTTATAATAAAACCTACACCTTGTGATACAACTGTAACTTTCATTTTTCAAGTAGCACCATCCCCTTTCTTAATTTAATAGAATTAATGTTTTAACCTTTTTACGGAATAAAATATTTGCTCTATTTAAAGCCTTAAATCTGAAGTTTTTATAGTAATTTTTTGTAGTCAGTCTTCTTGTAGAAATTTATTTGAAACAATTGGTTTCACAGATATCCACTGACATTATCAAAAGCGTTAACTTGTACAATGAAATAAAAAGCTTAGGGGTGACCTGCAATAAATAAGGGATAATTTTTTGCTGTTAAAAGTTACTGCATGCGGCTCAATTGTATACAACTAAAATATAACTTAAATATAACCCTTCCAACCAAAAAATACATTTCAATTAATAATGAATTTGATACTGAAGACGTTTAATCTTTCATCATTTTACGAGGCAATATTTGAAAAGATTCTGGCCACTTTAATTGGTTCATCAAACAAAAAATTCCAGAGTAGGCCCTATGAATCTAATAATATAAGAATTCAAAATTGAAAATACATAAAACCAGCATTTTTACCAAAAGAAACTATATTACTATGAAATAAAGAACGTTAAGTTTAATTACAAAAATTTCAGTGGCGGCATTTTAATTTGTTAATAATATTATTTTTAAACTAGCCACACACGTTTTTAAATATTTCTTTTTAAAGCCGGTAATATCTTGTTTGTTTAAAGCCGGTACTGCCTTCTTGTTTAAAGGGACAATAGATTACAAAATTTAATTTTTTCTCAAATAACTTACCTATAAGCTAAAGAAATGCTAAGAAACGCCGGTGCATTTTAGAAACACCCTGTATATTTAAATCAATGTAATTTATAAATGACAGACTTGCTTTGAAACAACATTCGAGTAAATGTGGAGAAGGTTATACCTACTTAAATTAAAATTACATTTTACTTTCGATTTTCTTTCATAATCCGCGTAATTCTGCGTATATATTATTATAAAATTATTGAAGGAGAAATATTTTAGGTATCATCGCTTATTTAATTTTATAATTACACTTCTTTGCATATTTAAAGAAAAAATATGAAACCGTCGTGATATCCCTAAGCTATATCGTCTTCAACTTTTTTGATAAGATAATTAATTCTATGCGATAATATGCACAATAAGCTTCATGATAAATATAAAAAATGTTTCGTTTATTTCCGTGCTGTGTAATGGATTAAATTATACATAGATATAAGGGATTATTTGATAAAGTAGATTAGCTAGTACCTATCTACTATTTATTTATTCACAACATCTATTTAAAAGCACAAATAAAATTCTGGCACAGATAAATTTTTGGGTTACCTACTTACATTTTGTGAAGCGATTGGTGAGTTCCTAATAATAGTAATATACTAGAATTCAGTCACATTCTAAGTGTAATTTGTACAGTTTACGTGTCAGTAATGGGAATAAATTCGATACCATTGTCTTCTAATCGGTACAGTTTCTTATTTGAAATGTGTATTTTTAATGAAACTCAGCTATCGAAAAATCCCTGTTATTTGAAGGTTTTGAGGGATATCACAGTAACCCCCACCCCCTCCAAAGTGGTCCTACGAGCCGGATGCTAATTTATATCTGCCATTTGAAATTTTCTCTTAAGATCGCGACATACATAGTTCAATTTTCTCTCTTGTTAATTAATTACCTATATGCATAGTAATATTAGTTATACATCTTTTATAAAAACCAAAAAACAAGAACATTACATTACGCCTTAATACCGTAATATCAATACTGCACTTAAAACTGGCTTAAAGTTTAGTACCGGTTTCTATAGATTAGACCAGCCATACTCAAACTTTTTTTTCTTGAACCTCTATTTTTACTGCAACTAATCAAAATCTTGCCACAATTTTTTTTAATAAACTTGACAACTAGTTTCGACACAACACGGTCATCATCAGGTCACAAAATAAATTAAAAACATGATATATTTCAAATATAAAATAAAATTGAACTCGGAGACTGCACTATGAAGTCATATTATAATTAAAAATTAAAATACATTGAGTAACACTAATAAGCGGCGATAAGTAAACTTAACAACAACTCAAAAATTAATATTAAAGTCAAAATTAAAATTAGAATTAGAACTAGCATGAGACCACCATGTAAGTGCTGGTTAAAGGGAGGGCCAACAAACCTAAAGGATTGCAACCAAAATCGTAAAGAAAAAGAAAATGAAAACCAATAAAAGACATCACCTTAGGGTTATACAACTGGAACAAGAAGGAATCCCAGACTGGGCTAAAAAAACGGTTAAGGTAGAAGCATACAACAGTCTAACAAACAACATAAATGCTAGAGACCGGTGTAAAGATAACCCCTATCAACGGGAAAGGGGGGAGGGGTAAGAAATCAGCATCAAGGAAAAAGAACATGGACAGAAAAGACAACCAACCACCCTTAACGTCTAACTTCCAATATTAAAGGAAGAGGCGTGATTAAAGGTAAAAGTAAGGCTAATCAATGGAATAAAGTTTTTTATTTCTATCGCATTCTGCTCTAGAAAACTGTCAATTAAATCAAGAGAATCTGAGCCTTTGATTTGGTCTTTCATTGGAGAAATTTCAAAAAATCTTTGGAGATTGAATTTTGTTCAGTGCAATATCTAATAAAAACCGAACATTGCGATGTTGCTGTAATATCGGTGCTGGGTGGTAATAATTGACTGTTCTATTCTCTATTAATTGTTGTCTATTAGGTTAAGTTAAGCTATTTTGTATTTGTGTTTAGTTTTCTGAAGCTATTTAATTTTCCGTTTGTTTGCGTTACTATTTTGTGCTAAATTTCTTATTTCTTTTCATTAAATATCAATTTCTAGTACCTGTTCTTAGACCTCTTACCATATTTTTCTAGATCTTCCTTTTCTACTGCTTTCTTTTGTTTGATCATTTGGTGATCCTTTATTGTATTTTTCTAGATAAGTGGATCCTTTATGTCGCACCAGTAATAATTGCCAATATACGGAAAGTGTTTTTATGAGAAGCTTCAACAGACCGATCACTTCAAAAATATCTTGTAGTAGAGTCACTGAAATTTCTGATCCTTAATGGACAATTTTCTCTTGCGATGAATCTTAAATCTGGTTACTTGCTCAAGTGTCTTATAATTTAAGAGATTTGACCCAATCACTCATTCACAGACCGCCCATTATAATTACATTTTTGTATTTTATAAAACTTTGAGACCATGTGTTTTCATGTACGAATATCGAAGTATAAGAATAGCAGATCTAAAATGAAAGACCACATCTTTCAAAAAAATTTACAATTACAGTTACAATTATTCATTATACAAAAAATGAATGAAGTTTTTATAATTCAGTTACTATAAACACTCCAAAAATTATTATTGATAAAGAAGAGCCATGAATATAAATATTATGTTACCTTCAAATTATCAAAAAATATGCTTGAAAAAATAATTATACAATGAATTCTCAGGAAATAGGTACCTTTACCTTCGTAGCGGTATTTTGGTCTGCTAGTTTCGTTTCCATAGTTACAATGTCACAATAGATCCATCATTAAGATGTACCGTATTGAATGAATATGTAAATTTTAAACGGATGGATGTAAACAAATGCATTTTTCAACTAATATTTATTTTTTCTTTAAATGAATGTTCCTTGTTTAATATATATAAGTGGAATAATTGCTTTGTTTAAAGTGTTTTTACAAACCATTTTAACAAACAAAAGTGATTATTACCTTTAAAATAAAGAAACAATGCAGTTTAATAGTATTTTTTATCGTAGCATGATTTTAAAATGCGTCCAGTGGTTTTGTAATATTTATAGTGGTAATTTTTTAAATAAAACTCGTTGATAATTACTAAATATTTTAGGAAAAGAATATCGACAATTGCAATTTTCAGAACGTATTATTTTGACAAAGAACTCGTTTTCTTTTAAATTAACCAAAAATTATTTTGTAAACAGATCATACAACAAAATATCACCTTGAACATCGTAATCAGTTTCGTATTTCCCCAATATGTACCTATATTATTTGGGTCTTAGATATTTTTTTTTTGGAAGAAAATGTAAAGGTCTTTCTCCCTCGGGACCATCTACCATTAGAGCACGACATTTTCAAAACGTTAAATAATATTTTAGGCATGAATGAAAAAATATTAAATTATTTGTCCCAAACTATACAGTAAGTAATTAAAGTATGTATAAAATTATTAATACTTCATTTCTATATTTATTTTTATATTTATTTTATCATAAAATCGAATTGGATTTTGTTATACCTACATGTACTTGTGAAATAAATATTTTGATTGATTTTGCCAAAAATTCCTATTATTTATTAATATTATATAAATGTTTTTCTCAATTTAGAAAGGAATCTGATATTTTTATTTCTAGAAAAAATATGTATATCAAAAAGTGATCAAAACAATTGATTTAATTTTTGCAGACCACACGATCCTGAGATGACTTTGCTAACTGTGATATTGGCTATTTTATTTCAATCCTGCCTGTCTGAAATTCACAAAGGTGGAATTTTGTTTCCAAGAGACTCAGAAACGAGACAAGTGGTCTCTTTGGATGGCATCTGGAATTTTATAGCACCAAATATTACGAACCCGTTTATTGGATTCCAACAACATTGGTACAAGAGGAGTCTTAAAGAGGTATATATCTATATGAACAAGGGTGAAATACATTTAATAGAAAAATACTTTAAACCACATGAAGGGTAAATAAAAAACGGGAGTAAATTAGGGGTGATTAGGACCTTAAAATTTCATTTTTATTTTAAAAACTTCATGCAAAATCCTATAGAACAATTCTGTTTAGCAACAAAGTTGCACTTAATAATTTTGTTTTTAATCAGTTTATCTTTTAGTTGCCCTATTTCTTCGTATTAATTAAGCACCGTAAATTTGTATAGTCTAACAATCCAAGAAAATATTTATTTTTTAGGTCAACGATTCTGAGCTTTATTTAATGCCAGTACCTGCTAGTTTTAACGACATTACGACTGATTGGAAACTAAGAGATCATTTAGGTTTAGTTTGGTATGACAGATTCTTTTTTGTGCCTAAATATTGGGATCAAAACGTCAGAGTTTGGTTGAGATTTGGTTCCATTTCGTACGCTGGTCAAGTAGTAAGTAAAAATAAAATTGATTTTACAAAACAGTTAACTATTTACAATCATAGATTTAACATTAATTTCGTAAAATTAAAAATTATAATTAGGTGAAAGAATAATTAATTATTAAAACAATTAAGTTGTATGATTTTATAAAAACATAAAAGAAGTTAAATATTTTAAAGGTGTTTAGAGGTTTAAATTACTATTATTTTTCTAAATATCACAGGATCTAATATTATCCACTGATAAGACGCAGGTTGAAACAATTTTGTTTTTAACAATATTTTTAATTTTTAATTTTTTTCAAAAATAAGTTTCTTTTATATAATAATCTATATTCATTATCAATTTTGAGATCTGGCAGAAGGAGCATCACATTGAAAGAAGAAATTCATCTGCAGCTTTTTTGCACATTTGAAATATTAAGCAATTATCATGTTTAGGCCCTTTCGTTTTGTGATGCGTCGAAGAATTTATAAATATATTTTATAAATTCATATAAGCACATATTTTTTCATTTTTTTTTTTTTGTAATAAAAAAGTTGCGGGTCTCTAATTACCCTTTGGCCCTAGTAAGCTACTGCTCAGTTTGTTTATACGTTAATTTTGCCCTGAATATAAATATTGAGTAGCTGCTAAATAACTATTAACTGAATTTATTGTAACATTTCTTTAAATGATACCTATTAAATAATTACTAAAAAAACAGTTTTAACTGAGAAAAAATTAGACCCTCTATTATTTAGCCTGGAAATACTATTAAAATATTAATTCTTCTATATAAATCACCCAGTATATTTATAAAAGGAGATATTCACATATAGTTGTAGAATATAATTGATAAATTTTATTTTGATCTATTTTGAAGCATGAAAGATTCTACTTGTTTTAGTGGGTAAATGGAGAGCTGCTAATGAGCCACGAAATTGGTCATCTTCCATTCGTTGCAGAAGTAACACGTTATCTCAAATTTGGAAAACAAAATTTAATAACAGTATCTTGTGATAATACACTACTTCCAGATACGATACCACAAGGAAAAGTAGAAGAACTAGTCAGGTAGTTAAACCATTAAAAGATTATTAACAATAATTGCTATTTAATATGTAGAATATTATTTTGCATTTAATGAACTTAAATTATCTACTATACAGGATGTTCCAAGAAAAAGTAGCATTTTAAAGATAAATTCTAAAAATGGTAGGTTTTAAAAGATACAGGTTGATCAACTTATAATCCGAAGTTTGATATCTCCGTTATCTTGAGAAATAGCAAAGAACGTTTTAAATAAAAGTTATAGATAGAGTCAAGCTTCACATTTTAAAATTATTTCGTAATATAAAGGCTTTCTCATGAGGTCACACAATATCAAAGTTATGTTTTTTTTAATGGAATACCACATATATTTTTACATTTTTATAAACCTCTTGCCGAGCTAATTTCAACGATGTATCACACTTAATGTATATTATGATTAATAAAGGATCTACAGCCACCTGAAAATCACATTTTTTTGAAGTTAGATGTATGTAGTAGACAAACGGTTGAAAATCAAAAAAATGGTTTACTTGTCCCTATCCTAACTTTTCAAGTTCTATACTAAGGGATAAAAAAATATTTGATGCATAGTGATTATAAATCAGATGGGATTTCAAATTTTTACAGTTTAGGTCTCCCCTTCTTAAAGTTTTCTCAATCTTAAAAGGTAATGCCGTAAACAATATGTTATTTTTTAAGGTAGGTTTTTGTCCATTTTCAAATCAGGATAAAAATGTATTGCACGTTAAAAAAATATCATATTAATTACGGAATTACGCCTGCCTATTAATATATTATTTTTCAACAGTGGCCGACTGAAAGGAACTTACACGTTTGATTTTTTTAATTATGCTGGAATTGATAGGCCTGTATATCTGTATACTACTCCTAAGACCTACATTGATGATATTACTGTCGTAACTCAGGAAATTAAGGAAACTACAGGTGAGAATTATTTTACTGAATAACATCTAATTATGTTTATTTATACTGATCATTCGAGATTTCATATAACAAATGATATAAAATCACAAGTCAAAGAAAATGTAGATATTGTTAACAAAAAAATGTCTAAACACTAGTTTATCTACATATATAAATTAAAATCTAGTTAATAAATTAACAAGAGAGAGATTAAAAAAACATTTTTTTCTTTTCTAGCAACTGTAGAATACAATATTAGCATACTAGGTGATACATATACATCTGGTAGCATATGCAGAATTTGCCTGATAGATAAAGAAAATTCTGTGGTTGCCTCAAACGAAGAAGATGGAAGTTGTTATGGATCATTAAAAGTGCAAAACCCAATGTTATGGTGGCCCTACTTAATGCATGACAAACCAGGATATCAATATTCATTTCAAGTATTACCTTTAATATTTATAAACACATTTAAAGTATAATTGTATATATTTTAGGTTGAATTGTTAGATAAATCTCTAACCATAATCGATAAATATTCTCTTCCGTATGGTATAAGAATCATATCCTGGACAAACACTTCATTATTAATGAACAATAAACCTTTATATTTACATGGGTTTGGCAGACATGAAGATTCTGACATACGAGGCAAAGGTTTAGATTTACCCTTAGTCATACGAGACCATAATTTAATTAAATGGATAGGAGCTAATTGTTATAGAACTTCACACTATCCGTATGCAGAAGAAATAATGGATGTAGCAGATGAGTTGGGAATTATGATCATAGACGAGTCTCCTGGCGTAAATATCGAGTAAGTAATATTTTTCGGATTCATTTTTTAATAAAGATTCGGTCTTGGTGACTCGTCTGCTAGTTTATTACCCAGCAATGTCTCTATAGCCCGGTCCTAATATTGCATATGGTCTACTCGATTTTTAGCATTTCATATACTTTTAGAGGTGATTTTAAGTTATTGCGTTTTAAGGATATGATGCAGGTGCCTGGTTTAAGAAAATGATAATTTAATAAAAGAGTGAGATAGATATCTGGTGTTTTTGGAAATTACCGCTAATAAAGTTACATTTTTGTCATGTGTGTCATGTGATAAATAAGTAAAAAATGTATTATAAGTTTAAGGTATTACCAATGATTTTAACTAAAAGTAAACATTACTTTTATGAAATAATAAAATTTTCTGTTTAAAATTCATTTGAATTGTGATCTGGCTTCTTCATCCATCTGGGGCATTTTTAATTTTTTTCTTTGATAAAAATGAATTAATGCTAATATTTAATCCTAGTACGAGTTTCCCTCCTGTTCGTGTTTTATTTTGATTTATGTGGGTGAATTGGAAAATTTTGGAATAAACCATTTTCTGTAAAGTTTTTAGGGCTATTAATCCGTCACTATTTCAACAATTTGATTCTACAGAAATGGGCAAACCATTTTTTTGTTGAATGTATTTTTACTTAAAAAGATCCCTTTCCATTTTTATCGGTCAAAAGTTAATGAAATAATGAATTTAAATGTGTCTTCTTCAACGATTGAAAACATAATGTCCTAACATTAATGTCGAAAGTTAGCATTTCTTATTGTCTACGTGAATTTTTGCATTGGATATAGGTAATTTTAGAGAAGACTTTTAGTTATGCATTTTAATGGTATAATGCATTAGAGAAATAGATAAACCATTTTTTGTTTATTGTATTATAATATGACTTTCCGTTTTTAGATTATTTTCAGATACTCTGTTAGCAAAACATAAAATTTCTTTAACGGAATTAATTAAGAGAGACAAAAATCGTCCAGGAGTGATTATATGGAGTGCTGCTAACGAACCTAGAACACAATATCCTGCTGCTAAAAATTATTTTAAGTAAACTTTAAAATTTTATTTGTTTAATAATATTTTCAGTAATAATTTAGAGCCTTAACTAAAACTTAAGAGAAGGAAAATTATATATATATATATATATATGCATTTATTTAAAGGAATAATTAATTGTGATTAATTTTATTTACCATTTTTTTTTTCTCTGGGAACCACCGAGTTTCGGGTCCCATTAGTCCAGTAACATGAATTTATAAAACTTAAACATATATTGTTTAAATAGTAATTTAATTTATTATACAATATGTCTCAGTAAGTTGGAACCATATGGGAAACTTTTTTATTATTAATTTTAGGAAAAAAATGTATTCTTCATAAAAAGTTCTGCATGTTCTAAAATCTAAAATACTATCAACAGATATCAATTTTTTTCAGTCGTGTACGAGGTATGTCAAAAAATATTAATTTTACACAAGAGTAAAGTACCTTTAAATTTGACAATATCGAAAAATGTTACTAAAAAAAGTTGATCAGAATTAAAAATTACGTTTAAATATGCAAGTACATCCATTTAAATTAAAACTTCAGATTATTTTATTTTCTACTAATATTTCTATTTTGACTGAAATTTATCTCTTGTGATTACGAAAGACATGATAACCTTTTAGTTTTTCGATGTTTTCTAATAATTTTGCAATTAAAACGCGTAATAAGTGCACTACAGTTAAATTTGCATTATTGTAGACATACGTTTTAAAAATAATTTTATTAATGTAAATGGATGTACTTGCATATTTAAACGTAATTTTTAATTCTGATCAACTTTTTTTAGTAACATTTTTCGATATTGTCAAATTTAAAGGTACTTTACTCTTGAGTAAAACTCATTTTTTTTTGACAAACCTCGTATACCACTGAAAAAATTTGATATTTGATGACTGTATTCTAGGTTTTAGATAATGCAGAACTTTTTATGAAGAATAACTTTTTTTCCTAAAATTAATAATAAAAAAGTTTCCCATATGGTTCCAACTTACTGAGACATATTGTATAAATCATATATTTAAAATTATTTTCAGAAATGTCATTGAACATATTAAAAATTTAGACAAAACAAGGCCCACAACAATAGTAGAAGCACAAAGCTCAGATATTGTTCAATCAGTAAGTATAATAAGTATTTATTCATTTCATGGAACTTACATTTTTCAAATCATTTACAACTTTTGTATAAAATTGCTTTGTCTTAAATCTGCAGTGCTTGTAAAAAAATATATATGTTTATACAGTGTAATCAAATCCATTTTATTTATAATATATTAATGGGAATATAAAGTATTTTTTTATTTTTTAGTCAAACTATGTTGACATTATTAGTTTCAACAGATATAATGGGTGGTATCAACAGGAAGGAAACTTAGATGTAATTTCTTATTATGTGGTTAAAGAAGCCCAAGGATGGCACAAGAAATTTAACAAACCAGTCATAATGCAAGAATATGGAGGAGATACTTTAGAGGGAATGCATTTCGTAAGTTTTGTTGTACATACGTTCAGTTCATTTTTAAAATAAACCTCTTATTTTAGTTACCTACGTATATTTGGTCAGAAGAGTACCAAGTGTCTCTGATGTCGGAACATTTTAAAGCTTTTGATGAACTGCGAAAACAAGGATTCTTTATTGGAGAGTTCATATGGAATTTTGCAGATTTTAAGACTGCGCAAAGTAAGTCAATTTTTCTGATAAATACAATTGAAAATGAGGTAAAAGGTAGTCATGTGCTCATATTTTTTTTCAGCTTATACAAGAGTAGGAGGAAATAAAAAAGGGATTTTTACAAGACAAAGACAACCTAAAGCAAGCGCATATCTACTAAGAAAACGATATTGGGGTTTAGCAAAGGAGTACAACAATAATATTTCCCTTCCTAACGATCTCGGATATTATGTAGCTTCAAGAGACTCTCATTCACATTCTGAACTGTGATTAGTTAATTTTAATGAACTCTTTAAATAAATAAAGTAATTTAAATGAAAATATATTTAGTTTTTTCTTATATAATAATTTTTTTCATATAGTTTAAATGAAAAATAAAAATAATAGCTTTTCACATATAATACACCTTTCTATTAATGAGGACCAGAAATCTATGATTATCAAAGTTTTAAGACTGGGTAACACTCTTTATATGCTACTCTTTTATTTATATTTGTTCTCTTCAAACGATTAAAAGAAGTAAAATTCGACATTTTTAAAATCCAGTTTCAATAAAACTATAAATAAATTATATGGTAATAATCTTTAATTTTGAGAAATTATGACACAGCCAAAATTCCCTTAAATTAGTGAGTTGAATATTTTGTATAACTTGTATTTTTTTTATTATTGTATTATATTTGAATATATCATTGTAATGATAACGAAATATGTATGTGAATGTTTTAAAAAATGAGGGAGAAAAATGAAATTAAATAAATCTGTTTTTACAACATTAAAAAAAACCCAAATAGGCTTCGAAACGTCGACCATTTTAAAATAGTATCTTTATTAAAATCACTAGTTATTAAAAATTCTATTTTCAATTTAAATCTCGATTTTAAAATCATTTTATTACATTTTAAAGAGGCTCGACTTTAAAACAGAAATTTATGAATCTCTATTTTAAAACAGAAATCTCTTTGCTATCGAGAGTTTCTTTAATTCCACTTTACAGAGGTAAATTTTAATAAAACTCGATTTTAAACCAAAAATCTTATAGCAAAGGTTAAAAATAATCCAAAAACAAAAAATTGAAGAATGATAAATTTTTATATTTTCAAAAAATTACAATTTTCATTTATTTTTTATTATTATCAGAATATTTATGTAATATAATTATTATATAAGCTTTTGAATATTTTGTATACGTAAAGTTATGAATAATTACTGTATATGATTCAGCAAATATTACTGTTCAAAGATATTAAGAGCATTCATTAAATATTGTAAACCAAGTATTTATTTTAAATAACAAATATTTAAAACATATATAATATTTCTGTTATATAAAGTATTTATTTAGGATCAATAAAAATATAAGTAGATATGTAAATATGTATAAATTTCATTATAACAGCAGCTATGCATGTAAATGTGCCCATAATTTAATTTTAAATTGAAAGTTTTTCTTATAGGTATATTTAGACACTTTTTCTATATTTATTAAAATTTTCCACCTCAAAACTAACGATTTTTTTAGTTTTATTCATATTCCATATTCCACTTATAACCCAGATTTCCTGTCAGATTTTGTTTTTAAAATAGTACATATCAAAATGACATTTCTAACACACCCAAATTGAAGGTTTCAATTTTTAAGACATAATAACAAAAAATACTAAAAAAAATCTAGAAAATAACAATATTTTCATGCCAAAAATCTTCACTTTTCTAAAAATATAGCCCCTTAAACTACTTTATACCATCGTTTTGAATTTTTAAAACAAAAATAGCAAAATTTAATAAAAATACATATTTTCTATAGAACCTTTCAATAAAAAAATCACCCCTTTATAACAAATTTTATGTAAAATTCAACCCCTTAATAATTTTATGAGAGCATTGGTTCTAGCACAAATTGATTATGGGGTATTGAGGAGAACAAAAAAAAGTATTTTTTTAATTAAAAGAAACACTTCTAATAAATCTTACTAAAAAACACACCCATTAAACCATCAATTTATTCCTAGCGCTCCCCAAATTAAGAACTAAGCAAAAAACAGTACCACACCAACTAAAATTTAACCCATGCTTTCAAAGCATACCGCATCACTTTAAATTCCTAAAAAAACATTAGCGCAATTCGATTAAGACGCACATTTTTAACAAAAATGATATGATTTTTGAGGCTTAAGTTTTCACACACAAGCCTTAACCTAGAAAAAAGAAGCAAAAAAGTAATAAAATAATACAAAAAAACAGTATACCCTTGTGGGGTTAGCAAGATGATCGTGCATCCCTTTAAATTTTTGAGCACAATTCGATTAAGCACTAACTTTTTCAGATAAAATAACAAAAAACAGTTACAAAACAAACAATATCAATATCTTATTTCTAAGGTTCCAAACTTTAGTCGTACTACCAAAAAGCCGTCCTCTTTTCTGCTAATCTCTTCACCTCATTAAAGCTTTTACTTGTCCATCATCTAACATTTTGTTCCTCCTGCCACTTGAAGAAAGCTGCTACTCCTTGAAACTGATTTTCAATAACCGTTATTTGTTTTCTAACATTATCTAAATCCGCTTCACACGAAGCCAGTTTTGATGTATAAGTACGAATTAGATGCATATTTCTTTCTTTTGCACCAGCAACTTATGGCTGAAATGTTTTCTTACTAAAACAAATAAATAATGCTATGTTCTACTACATATGTTCAACTGTCTTTCGAGTGCTAAATTTTCTCCTGATGAACGCGGTTTTCACAAACCAAAATGCAAATAGTTTAGCTTTCCAACTACGTTTTACATTTATGAACAGAATTAATCACTGAATGGAAACTCTAATCTCATTAGTGCGGCTGTTATCAGACGAATATACCGTATTTAAGTTGTTTTTTATAGATTGGTGCTCATCCACGTATCCATTCGAAGCCAGGATAAGTAGTTGCATGATCGACAATCTTCCAATACATGAAATATACCCTGAATGAATAGCCCCTCAGCTACTAGAAATAAACACCAGTATGAAGAATTTTGGGTTATTACAAGAATTCCCTTATATGTCTATTAAATATGGAAACCAATCACAATTTCAGCTTAACACAACATACTAACTTCATTCTTTATGTTTATATTACACAACTCTAAAAACTCGTACACCTGAATATCTGCTGGATAAGGTTAGGTTTCGAACTAACATCCATAATATAAATCTAAGACATAGGAATTTGATTGATGTTACTGTGCCTAATAAAGAACTATATAAGAGATCCTTTACTTACCAAATATCATCAATGAGTCATCTTCTGGATATCCCTAATTAAACGCTTTCTGTCAATGCTTACAAGAAAAAATTTAAAAGGCAATTTAATACTCTATTTCATGATATTTCAACCAAAGATCTGCTCGTCGATTTCCCACAGTAATATATTCAGGAATTGGATTAAACTGGCGTGAGTATGTCAAGGCAAATCACATCAAGGACTGTAGTCCACGTTCATTCAATTATTCCTTCTGATACCTTGCAAAACCCTTTAAAGAGCTCTACCAGATTCCCATAGAGTGATTCCAAATCACTTTTGTATAGGGAATAATCATCTAACAAGCAAGTGTTTTGTAACTGTCTGAATATCTTAACATTTTTTTACATAGCAGTTATCAAACTTACTAACCGGAATATCATAATTTAGTAACATTGCCTGGAAAACACTTCTAATTTCTTCATTGGGCACCCTGACACTCATTTGTCCAGGAGAGATGTGTGCCCTTTTCTGTGTGTTCGTAAGAAAGCCTACCTTCATCAGCAATGAGAATAGGATGTTTCTATAAACTAAATCATTTACTACTCCAACATTTTGAAAATGTGTAAGTTGCTCCAATCTCACTTTATTAATAAATTCCATAGTTATGTTTTGCTTTGCTATCAGTTCCAGGATAAGTTTTCCAACTTCTACATCAAAAAAAGCCTTTTTGTAGCATCTACCAACATAATCCATTCCTTCATGTGTGTCTGTGTTGTTATTAGATACTAAATAAAACATAACAGACCAAAGAGAAAGCACGCATTGCCCTTTTTGACAGTAATATCAATTGTAGAATTCTTTGATAACTTTTGCTCTTGTCAATGGGTGCACTAAGCTTACCTTTTTGATCCAATTTAATTAGAAGGTCACAAAGATGATCCTCATATAGATCATAATTCTGAACAATTAGTTGTGCACTATTTTTGTGTTGTCCCATTTTTATTCGGTAATTGACCTCGCCAATTTTTTCCATAATGTAGTATGGTCCAAACCAGCACAAGAGAAGTTTTTCGCTTCTTCTTACTTTTCTTATCGGAGTAAAAACTTTTACTTGATCCCCTTTTTTAATTTCTATTTGCCTGTGCTTTGTAGATATTCCCTGTATAGCCAAGTTCCTTACTGACATGGCTCGATCTCTGATTTGTTGAGCATCCAGGTTATTTGACGGACTCATTAGGCTTGCCCCCGAGGATAGGACGGGTTCCCGTCCGTATTACTAATATAAACGAAGAGAATTTAGTACTGTCCTGTTTAGCTGTGTTGTAGGCAAATATAACTAGGCTGAAATATTAATCCCAGTCTGTTTGCTCTGTATTAGTGTACATTGCTAGCCAAGATTTTGTTAAATCTTTCTGCCAGGCCATTTGTAGCTGGGTGGTAGGCCGTTGTAAATTGGCTTACCGTTCCCATCATCATTGTTAGCTCTGTGACCATTTCTGATCTAAAGTTAGATCCTTGGTCGTTGAGCAAGAAGAGTGGTCTCTAGTGTCTACAAATTATTGAATTCATAATGAATTTCGCTATCTGATTAGATTTGGTAATAGTTAGGGCCATTGTTTCGGCCCATCTAGTGGCATAGTCTGTGGCAACTATTATTACGCTTTTGCCATTTCGACTTTTGCGAAATGGTCCTAATGTATCGATACCTACTCTTCCGAATGGAACTGCTACGGGGATTGGTTGCAACATTCCTAACGCCTTGGGGCCCGCAACGTTGCTTTGGCTGAGGTTGAGGTGAACGTTGTACTGTGTTTTTCTTCTTTCTTCGGGTCTTTTTTGTTTTCCATTCCCACGAGTGGCTGAGGAAGGACGGTCACCCCTGACAGAGCCTCGCATTGTCAGGGGGAAGGCTAGATACAAGGGGGCGTCCTGGTTCTGGTGCCCCCAGGGGATGGTTCGCGACTACTTAATGCGCCCAGTGGCTAGAGGAGTATATTTTTCCTCAAAATATCTGATCCGTAATGGACAATTTTCTCTTGCGATGAATCTTAAATCTGGTTACTTACTTAAGTGTTTTATAATTTAAGAGATTTAACCCAATCACTGACCGTCCATTATAATTAAGCTACTTTTTTATTTTATAAAACTTTGAGACCAGGTGTTTTCATGTATCTATTATCACATCGGATTTGATGAGAACATTAGCAAATATAAAATGAAGGACCACATGTTTCAAAAATCCCTTCTGTGTACAACCAACTATTTGTAGCGCTGGTACGGTTATGACTATTTATTATACAAAAAAAGAAGTAGGATAAAATGAAGAAAAAAATTATATAATTGAAGTTTTCATTACGTGTGTTTAAAATAGATATTCACTAGAAACTCTTTTTTGGAGTGACTTGTTTAATATGATCGCTTGTCCAGAAAATAATTAAAAAGCATCGCACAATTTAAATCAATACCATAGTTCAAAAATCGTATAAACCTTTAAGAAAGCGCCAGTCTTGAAGCTAGTAAATTCAGCATTTTCTCATATATTATAATTATTCAAAAATCCTTTCCGTGTATGAAGACATTTTCATTACTTGTGATTAAAATAGATATTCACAAGAAACTCTTTTTTGGCGTGACTTATTCACTATGACTGCTTGTTTGAAAAAGAATTGAAAAGCGCATTACGATTTAAACTAATACCATACTCCACAAATTTCTATTTAAATGAGTGTAAGTAGAATTTGGATTTATTTATAATACTAGTATTTATCATAAAAATATTTTTATTACAGATACTATAAACATTGCAAAAATTATTATTGAGAAAGAAGAATCATGAAAATAGAATATGAATATTATGTTACCTTCTAATTATCAAAACTAAATATGCTTAAAAAAATAATTATACAATGAATTCTCAGGAAATAGGTACCCTTACCTTTGTAGCGGTATTTTGGTCTGCTAGTTTCGTTTTCATAGTTACAATGTCACAATAGATCTATAATTAAGATGTACCATATTGAATGAATATGTAAATTTTAAACGGATGGATGTAAACAAATGCATTTTTCAACTACTATTTATTTTTTTCTTTAAATGAGTGTTCCGTCTGTAATGTAGGTAATTCATAGCATGAGTCGAATACGCAGCAATTGCTTTGTTTAAACATTTTTACAACCTCATTTGCAGACAAAAGTGATAATTGCCTATAAAAGTTTAATGTTTTTTTTTATTGTAGCATGACCTTTAAAATACAATATTTTTTATTATAATTTTTTTTATTAAAATTCGTTGGTAATTAGGAAGTATCCTAGAAAAAGAATAACGACAACTGCAATTTTGTAAAGGTATTTTTTGTCAAAAAGAAACTCATTTTTTTTAAATCAACAAGAAATTTGGACATATAAACATATTAACATAGTTTCCTAATTTCCTATTCTGCACTTATATTATCTACGTCTTAGGTATTTTTTTGGAAGAAAGCCTTTTAAAGCTTTCTCTCCCTCGGGAGTATCTGCTATTATTGTAAGGTTAATTTACCAATTTACTTCGATGATATTTTCGGAATTAATATTTTAGGCATGAATGCAAAAAATATTAAATTATTCCATTTTTACCATAAAGTAATTACACGGTGTAACATTTTTAATACTTCATTTGTATATACTTTTATTTTTATTATATCATAAAAAGCTCTTTGTTTCAATCGAAATTCATTTTATCAGTCATTTTTAATTATGTTTAACTAAATGTTTAATCAATTCTTATCTCCAAAATTAATAAATCATGTAATTAATTATGATAAAGTAGTTCCAATGTATTTTAGGTTTTATATACCTCTATGGATGTTTTGTTAATTAATTAGTTTTCAAAATATACAACAGTACTACGGAACTTGTAGAAATAAACAGCGTGATTGATTTTGCAAAAAATTACTATTATTTATTAATATTATACAAATGTGATATTTTTATTCCTAGAAAAAATTTGTACATCAAAAAGTGATCAAAACAATTGATTTAATTTTTGCAGTTCACACCATCCTGAGATGACTTTGTTAACTGTAATATTAGCTATTATATTTCAATCCTGCCTGTCTGAAATTCACAAAGGTGGAATTTTGTTTCCAAGAGACTCAGAAACGAGACAAGTGGTCTCTTTGGATGGCATCTGGAATTTTATAGCACCAAATACTACGAACCCGTTAACTGGATCCCATAAACGTTGGTACAAGAAAAGTCTTAAAGAGGTATATATCTATACGAACAAGGGTGAAATACATTTAATAGAAAAATACTTTAAACCACATGAAAAGTAAATGAAAACGGGAGTAAATTAGGGGTGATTAGGACCTTAAAATTTCATTTTTATTTTAAAAACTTCATGCAAAATCCTATAGAATAATTCCGTTTAGCAGCAAAGTTGCACTTAATAATTTTGTTTTTAATCAGTTTATCTTTTAGTTGCCCCATTTCTTCGTATTAATTAAGCACCGTAAATTTGTATAGTCTGACAATCCAAGAAAATATTTATTTTTTAGGTCAACGATTCTGAGCTTTATTTAATGCCAGTACCTGCTAGTTTTAACGACATTACGACTGATTGGAAACTAAGAGATCATTTAGGTTTAGTTTGGTATGACAGATTCTTTTTTGTGCCTAAATATTGGGATCAAAACGTCAGAGTTTGGTTGAGATTTGGTTCGATTTCGTACGCTGGTCAAGTAGTAAGTAAAAATAAAATTGATTTTACAAAAAAATAACCTATTGAGAATCGTATATTTATTAGTAATTTCGTAAAATTAAAAATTGTATTTAGGTGAAAGCATAGTTAAATTATTAAAACAATTAAGATATATGATTTTATAAAAACATACAAGGAGTTAAATCGTTTAACTCTGTTCAAAGGTTTAAACTAATAATATTTCCCCAAATACCACAGGGTCTAATATTGTCTAATATTGAAATATTTTTTATTTCTTCGCATTATTCCGCTTAATAATTTATAAATTCATTTTAAAAAACACATTTGTTTAAATAATAATCATATTCATTATCAATTTTGAGATCTAGGAAGGGAGTGTCACATGCACGATACTGAAAAAAGAAATTCACCTGCAACTTTTTTTGCTCGTTTAAAATACATATTATTTAATAAACACATTTAAAATTGGTTTTGAATTAAAAATATAATCTCTTGAAAGGCTCTAAGCAAATTTAATTATTTAGAGCCTTTTTGTATTATGATTTGTCGAAGAACATTATTTTTTCATTTTTTTATAAATAAGAAAAAATTGCGGGGCCTAATTTAACTGGTGCCCTAAGCAACTGTTGATTTTGCTTATGCGTTAATCTGGCGCTGAATATAAATATTGAGTAGCTGCTGAATAACTATTGACTGCATTTTTTGTATAATTTCTTTATTGTAGAGTTATCAAATAATTGTACTAAAATATATTTTAACTTAATGTTGTGAACTCATACACTGAATTGTTAGGTTGAGAAATAATACTGTGTAGTGTCCAGTTATATTCCAACAAAGTAGAGGAAAATGTTATATGTTACAATTACAAATTATAAAACTAACAAAAGTACATCTGACTTGTTCAAGAACTGACGCAGAAGTCCCTCTTAATTTCGAAATCTCAGGACTTGAAAGTAGCAATGCAAAAGAAAAATTAATTTCGAGTGATAACAGCTAAAATGATACTTAATAAAACAATGCATTATAAATGTAACTAAGAAATGAGAAACAAAACTTATTTCGTTTAGAATCTTACAGAAAAGCCGTTCTAAGAAATAAACTGAGTATGACAAAATATGGATAGTTATATATTGTTACAAAGAATATTAAATTATGTTCGTGACTTTAAGGGTAAAGTTAAACTGATAACAAAAAGTTTTAAATATCATTTTGTAGTCTTAAGACTCACTTACGTAAAACAAATATATAGTATTACTAAAATATAATATTACTGAACAAAATTATGATAATCAATAAGTAAAGAACTAAAATAGCTACAAGATTACAAAATTAAACGTACTATATGTCACTGAAAGATAAAATTAGCCTAATGTGATTAGACTAAAAATTTATTATTAAAATATTTACCTTTCTTTCTGTATAAATCAACCTGTAGATGTAGAATATAGTTAATATATTTTACGGTGATCTATAAATTTCAACATGAGAGGTTCTACTCGTATATGTTTTAGTGGATAAATGGGGACCTGCTAATGAGCCACGAAATTGGTCATCTTCCATTCGTTGCAGAAGTAACACGTTATCTCAAATTTGGAAAACAAAATTTAATAACAGTATCTTGTGATAATACACTACTTGAAGATACAATACCACAAGGAGTAGTAGAAGAACTAGACAGGTAGCTAATCCATTAAAAGATTACTAAAAATAATTGCTACATAGTATGCAGAAAATATTAGATTAAGTGAAATTAAAATGAATTTTTAAACAATTAAATAATTGCACCAATGACAACATGTTTGGGTAACTCAAAGATAAAATGAATTGAACTCGTAGTGGAGCTAATCTGTGAGATCTCAAATTAGTCTGGTTTGGTAGGAACAAAAATCGGAGTGGGTAGTTAATATACAAGATGAGTTATAATTATAAACAACTGAAAACACAATAAGTGGAGATTCTTAACAAACATGCTCAAGTAAAATGTTCTTATTAAAAAGGATTAGTGTATTGGCACATTTTATTATTATTATTATTATTTTTTGCATATATATATATAAATATTTTAGAAATCAGATATACAGGGTGTTCTAAAATGTTACACTGCTGGGAAAAATATCCTATAATTTTTTAACATTATACAGAGTGTAAAAAAAAGAAATCGAATATTTGAATAGGGTATAATATGGATCAAAATAAGTCAAAAAGTCTTACTAAAAATGGGTCCGCAATTGACGCTTTCGGAGATACAGAGAGTAATTTAATTTTTAAGCATTTTGCGTTTACACATTATTTTTATTGTGTACAAACAAACGATAGAAACTTATAAACAAAATCGTTTCCACGTCCATGAATAGGAAGGGGCAGGTCTGTATCATGGCCTGCAAGATCACCTGATTTAAATCTCTTTGATTTCTTTTTTTGGAGACATTTAAAAAGTTTAGTGTACACTATTCCTATAAATAGCCTCGAAGAGTTACAGTAACGAATTAATCAAGAATATCACCAAATCCGAACTAATGTAGTTGTTTTAGAGAGAGTTCGAAAATTCTGCTCGCAGTGATGTGGTGCCTGTTTGGAAATGGGAGGAGGGCATTTTGAACATCTTATCTAACTTTCTTTCTTTAAATTTTGTTTATAAGTTTCTATCGTTTGAAAATAATAAATATAATGTGTAAACACAAAATGCTTCAAAAATAAATAACTCTCTATATCTCCGAAACCGTCCATTTTGGAACCCATATTTATTAAGACTTTTTGACTTATTTTGGTCCATATTATACACTGTCCGAACTTTTTTTAACACTCTCTATGTACATGGCCACTTTAATAACGTAAAATTATAATATAGTCATGAATTATTCTATTCTATTCTATGATATAAATGAGTCGTTCAAATCAATAATATTGGAAATCGTCAGAATTTTTATATTTGATGTCGAAAATAATTTTGATCTTAACTGAACAAACAGTTTCAGACTTATACGATTTTTTTTAAACTTCAACATCATATCTAACGAATTGAAAACGATTCTACTAAAGATTGCTTTTATTTTTACACAAAAAAGTATATTTCAGATATTTCTTTTAAACTCACCTACACGTGCAGTAGATTTAACTACCTTTTCAATCTATACCTATTGAATAAGCCCCGTCTTAAAAGTTTTCTTATTCTAAAGAGGTAATTCCGTAAGCAATATGTTATGTTTTAATATTATTAATATTCAATTAATCATTACTACTGATTAGAAAATTACGACAAAAATTTAATACACGTTAAAAAAATAACATATGGGTTATGGAAATAGGCCTGCCTATTAATATAGTATTTTTCAACAGTGGCCGACTGAAAGGAACTTACACGTTTGATTTTTTTAATTATGCTGGAATTGATAGGCCTGTATATTTGTATACTACTCCTAAGACCTACATTGATGATATTACTGTCGTAACTCAGGAAATCAAGGAAACTGCAGGTCAGAATTGGTTTATATGACCAACGAAATATAATCAAAACTGAAAAAAAACGAATAATTTTTACCTTTAATGTAGATACTGTTAACAAAAAAATATCTAAACAATAGTTTATTAACACAAATAATTCAAAATCAGCTTAAAGATTTGATAAGAGAGATTAAGAAAACAATTTTTTTGTAGCAATCCTAGAATACAAAGTTAGCATATTAGGTGATACTAATACAGCTGGTAGGATATGTAGAGTTAGCTTGATAGATAAAGAAAATTCCATGGTTGCTTCAAACGATGAAGATGGAAGTTGTTATGGATCATTAAAAGTGCAAAACCCAATGTTATGGTGGCCTTACTTAATGCATGACAAACCAGGATATCAATATTCATTTCAAGTATTACGTTTAATATTTATAAACACAATATAAAATATATGTGTATATATATATATATATATATATATAATTGTATATATTTTAGGTTGAATTGTTAGATAAATCTCTAACCATAATCGATAAATATTCTCTTCCGTATGGTATAAGAATCATATCCTGGACAAACACTTCATTATTAATGAACAATAAACCTTTATATTTACATGGGTTTGGCAGACATGAAGATTCTGACATACGAGGCAAAGGTTTAGATTTACCCTTAGTCATACGAGACCATAATTTAATTAAATGGATAGGAGCTAATTGTTATAGAACTTCACACTATCCGTATGCAGAAGAAATAATGGATGTAGCAGATGAGTTGGGAATTATGATTATAGACGAGTCGCCTAGCGTAAATACCGAGTAAGTAATATTTTTCGAATTCAACTTTAATAAAGATTCGGTCTTGGTGACTCGTCTGCTAGTTTATTACCCAGCGATGTCTCTGTAGCCCAGTGCTGACTAGTAATAATTCCTTTTAACGCTTAATCTTTCTAATCGCTTCCAAATGAAATACTGTCCCTAAAGCAAAGCTCATGCTCTCCAAGACTTTTTATCTTCTATCGCCAGGTTCCTAGAGAGTATCTGGTTTTCCATTATTAGATTATTGTTTGATTCAATTGCCTTCAGAATTGATTAGTCCTTCCTCTTAAGGAAAGGAGTTCGCTCTCTATTTTTTTGGATATTGCAGGATGTTTTTCTCTGCTATAAGCAGGCCGATCGCCTAAGTGCTATGGGGGGGCGTTGTCCCCATCACTCGTTTTTGGAAATAGGCTACCCTTTGAACCTGCGCTAGTTTGCCACACCTACTTGAGCGCAATGTAGAAATGATTAAAGACGTTTGACTGTAAAACCTAAACCCATATTATTTTGGCCATTTAACGAAATTTTTGCTACATTTTAATGATTGACATGCCAATAACTCTTTAATATTTATGAAGAGGATCATCTTGTTTTCTTATTTGGATTGAATTATAGATGAAGTTTTATTAGTGTGGATTAGAGACAACTGCTTTGAGTGAAGCTCTCTCCACCTAAGCCACTGGAGAACGTCATTTGGAATAACTGCACTTCTCTGTCAGCAGATATCGTCAGAAGAGTACTTCTAGATGGCAACACAGTTTCTATGAAGTAATTTCCTCTTTCCTTGTTGAATACCCCTCCCTCGTCACAGAATATCGCTCGGGCTGCTTCGTCGAACTATAAAACTTCCCTTTATTGTTTATTTTATTACATGTTTTCAGAACTATATGATTTGCATAAAACAGAGTGTCCACATTTTTTTGGCAACTGGATATAAGTCCCTTTATTTTTCTCTTCCTGTATTGATTTAGGCCTTGTGAAACTCAATTTGTCTTCTCATTTGAAATCTATCCTTAGCCTTAGAAGAAGTTTAAGATTTTTCCAAAATTCCTTTGATCAAGTTTACTTTTCCCTGTCTCTGATTTGTTGAAGATTTTTAGCTCGAAAGGATCTAATAAATTAAATCCATGACGCTAACTCATTTAGGCTTTATAAGAAATTAAAAGTTAAAACGTTTCAAAATTTTTAAGTTAAAAACAGTTCCATGAAGACATAAACCTAAAGTTTTTGATTTGATCCTCTCACATAAGTTTTACAAGATGTCATTATTGAACAGAAAACGTTGCCATTTCACTTTTAGTTCACATTAACTTCTTCTTTTTGCTTTAAAAAGTTGTATCTTTAGATTGTTGCTATTTTAATTGATTTCATTACTGGGCACTCTTTTCTATTTATTGCAAGTTTTAATAATGAAACGTAGAAATGATGATCTTTCGATGTTTGATGAATCTTTAGCTAGATGTTTATCGGTCAAAAGTTAATGAAAGAATGAATTTAGATGTGTCTTCTTCAACGATTGAAAACATAATGTCCCTACATTAATGTCGAAAGTTCGCATTTCTTATTGTCTACATAAATTTTCGCATTGGATATAGGTAATTTTAGAGAAGACTTATGTTATGAGTTATGCATTTTAAAGGTATAATGCATTACAGAAATAGATAAACCATTTTTTGTTTATTGTATTATAATACGACTTTCCATTTTTAGAATATTTTCAGATACTCTGTTAGCAAAACATAAAATGGCTTTAACGGAATTAATTAAAAGAGACAAAAATCGTCCAGGAGTGATTATATGGAGTGCGGCTAACGAACCTAGAACTGAAGATGGTGAAGCTAAAAATTACTTTAAGTAAGCTTTTAAATTTTGTTCTGTATATATCATTATTATTTGCAGTAATAATTTAAAGCCTTAACTAACCCGTAAAAATAGGAAAATTATATAGATGCATTTTTTAAGAAAAATTTAATTGTGAAAAATTTTATTTACAATTTTTTACTCTGAAAATCTCCGAGTTTCTGATCCATTAGGGCAATAATATGAATTTATGAAACATAAAGATATATTGTCTTAATTCTAAATAGCATTTTAATTGATTATAAAAAGCATACATTTAAAATTGTTTCCAGAAATGTCATTGAACATATTAAAAGTTTGGACAAAACTAGACCCACAACAATAGTATTAGCAGAAAGTTCAGATATTGATGAATCAGTAAGTATAATAAATCTTTAATAATTTCTTAAAACTTTAATTTTTCAAATCATCCACATATGCACAAAATTGTTTTGTCTTGAATCTGCAGTGCTTGTAAAAAAATTACGTTCTTTATAAAAACTCTATTACTCAGATTCTTCTTTACTCTTTTGTGAAAAGTCCATGCATTTCCTGGTTTTCGTGGTAATTCCTTTCTATGGTTCTCATAACAGACCATCCATAAACATACAGTGTAATAAAATCTATTTTATTTATAATATTTTTTTTTCAAAACAATACATTTCCAATATATTCCACACTATACTTATATTAATGGGGTATATAAAGTATTTTTTATTTTTTAGTCAAACTATGTTGACATTATTGGTTTCAACAGATATAATGGGTGGTATCTTGAGGAAGGAAACTTTGATGTCATTTCATATAATTTAGTTAAAGAAGCCCAAGAATGGCACAATAAATTTAACAAACCAGTCATAATGCAAGAATACGGAGGAGATACTTTAGAGGGAATGCATTTCGTAAGTTTTGTTGTACATACGTTCAGTTCATTTTTAAAATAAACCTCTTATTATAGTTACCTTCATATATTTGGTCAGAAGAGTACCAAGTGTCTCTGATGTCGGAACACTTTAAAGCTTTTGATGAACTTCGAAAACAAGGATTCTTTATTGGAGAGTTCATATGGAATTTTGCAGATTTTAAGACTGCTCAAAGTAAGTCAATTTTTCTGATAAATACAATAGAAAATGAGGTAAAAGGTAGTCATGTGCTCATATTTTTTTTCAGCTTATACAAGAGTAGGAGGAAATAAAAAAGGGATTTTTACAAGACAAAGACAACCTAAAGCAAGCGCATATCATCTAAGAAAACGATATTGGGGTTTAGCAAAGGAGTACAACAATAATATTTCCCTTCCTAACGATCTCGGATATTATGTTGTTGGAAGAGAATCTCATTCTTATTTTGAACTATGATTAGTTCATTTGAATGGAATTTTTAAAGAAATAAAATAATTTAACTGAAATTATATTTTAGTTTTGTCCTATATAACATTTTCCACGCATGGTATTAATGAAAAATAAAAATAATAGCTGTACACTGTACACATATTGTACTTAAACGATTAGTCAGGACCAGATATCTATGATCACTTGATCACCAATAATATTTATGCAAAAGCAACTTGTTTCATAAAAGTACAGATGAAAATTATAGAGAAAAAAGTAATAATATTATTAATAAAGTCGTGCAACAAAATTTCTGATAGACGAAATTTTGTTCGGAAATTTTGTTGTCACGAATATACAGGGTGAGTCACCGTAGACACGACGATCTATAACTCCAGAACGATGATGAAAATTTTTTAAGAGTACTTTTATGTGTATATTCAAAAAAACCATGGTTTAAATTGGTTCCACTTATACAGGTTGTCCCAAAAAAAATATGTATCAAAGTTACGTTTTTTAAAAGAAATGTATGTTTTCACATTTATATAAACCGCTTGCCGAGCTGATTTTAACAATGTATCACATTTGATGTCTATTCTGTTTAATAAAGGATCTACAGCCACATGAAAATCACATTTTTTTGAATTTAGATGTCTGTAGAAGCCAACCGTTGAAAGTAAATAAAAACGACTTACATGTACCTATTCTAACTTTTCTGTATTATGGCATTAAAAAATATTTGATACACAGTTGTCAAAAATTTGATATTCCATCAGAAAAAACTTCTTTTTAATTCATTGTGAATTTATATTATTTCAATATATTCACTTATTGTCTCATTGCTTAGTTTAAATAAGAAAATTTAAATTTCAAACAAAAGGGTCATGCCTTGGTTTTATCACCAGTTATTTGATTTTTTAATGAAGAACTTTTAAAACATATGATAAATGAATCGAAGTATTTATATTATCGAAGAAACTAATCTGACTGACGAGTTAAATAAAAATTTTTTTATGTAGATTTGAATCTCATTGAGAATTGCGAATTTTTAAGAGCGTCTTAAGGCTCGATGACATTGAGCGAGTTTACAATCTACTAGCCAGCGAATTCACTATCTGCTAGTAAACTCGCCCAGTGTAATCATGTTCACTAGTTACTAGCAGATTGTAAACAATCTACTGAAAAAAGTTGAAAGCCGGGCTACTTTGCTCGCTACTCGCTGGCGTGTGGGCTTGTTAGCTAGTAAACTAGCCGTGTGTCATCTAAGTTGCTAGTGAGATAGCTGCGAGTATCTTGTTTGTCTACAAAATGTCGACGGAATTAGTTCGCGCGGGGGTCGTTATTTTAGCTCATGCTATCAAAAAGGAGTTAAAAAGGAAAGCAAAACGGCACAGAAAAGTGTGGGTAAAATCCTGGATAGAAAGACGTGAGAAATATGGTGCATCTAGCAATTTACTAAAAGAGTTAAAGGAGGAAGATCCGTTGGCTTATCGAAATATTCTGAGATTAAACTGTACCAATTTTGATAATTTACTGCAGATGGTAGACGGAATGCTCAAAAAAAACGATACGAAAATGAGAATGACAATCCCAGTAGTCACAAAACTGGAAATAACACTACGTTATCTAGCAACTGGCGATTCTTTCAAGTCTCTCGAATACATGTTCCGAGTTCCGGAATCAACAATATCGAAGTTTTTGCCTGAAGTGCTCACGGCGATTTCTCGCGCCCTTCAACCATTCATTGAGGTAAGTGAAAATTAATTTGGTACGAATTAATAACAAAAGAAGGAACGTATTTATTAAAATTATAGTTACAGTATATATTACAGCATAATACTTTATCCAAACGTATTAATCATAACCTGTTGTAAAACGTCATCATCATCGTTGTTTGAAGAGAAAGAATGGTTAGTAGATGGTGAAAATGCACCATCGACAACCACATGATCCACAGAGGCCAGTTTAGAATGAATGATACAGTTTTGAATTTCCTGCTGTAGCAAGATGGCTTGTCGCTGTGGTAGCTGACGAAGCTCAGATGCAACAAACTTTCCGAACTGGTCATACGGCTTCTCTTCAGCTGCATTTTGTGCAATTTTGTCCAATTGGTTAATCGCTTCTGATATTTCAGAAGAGGATTTTTCGGATGCTCCTTTTTTAGCCCTTTTCATTGGCGTCGCTGGTGGTCTCATTTTTGCAGGCAACTTGTTCTTGAAGGTTCCGTTTTCGTCCTCGGACTCAAAAGATTCCTTTTCACTGTTCTCATATGACACTGATTCTTGACTGTATTGTGACAGATCCTAGAAAGAATACAAAAAATTATTGATTTAAATTTATTTTTTGCAGGTACCTAAAACTGCTGTTATTGATTTAAATTTATTGTTTGCAGGTACCTAAAACAGCTGATGAATGGAAAAATATCGAAAAGAAGTTCTTCCAGCGTTGGAATTTTCCTAGATGTTTTGGGGCCATCGACGGGAAACATGTCATCATTAAAAGACCACCGTGTTCCGGTTCAGTATACTTCAATTACAAAAAAACCTATAGCATCATATTATTTGCTATGGTTGATGCCGATTACTGCTTTACTTACATTGACGTAGGTGGAAATGGCCGAGCAAGTGACAGCGCAATATTTAGAGACAGTACTCTGAACATTGCAATGGAAAGCAATACTCTTGGGATACCTGAATATGGCGTTATTATTGGAGATGATGCTTTCCCTTTAAAAACAAATATTCTGAAACCTTATAGTAAAACTGGTCTCGGTGAAATGGAAAAAATATTTAACTATCGTCTTTCTCGTGCCCGAAGAGTTGTAGAGAATGCTTTTGGCATACTTGTATGGCGATTTAGAGTATTTTCAAGGCCAATTGAGTTGAAAACCGAAACTACCGATAAAGTCATTTGGGCTGCTTGCAGTCTTCATAACTGGCTACGAAAGATTGTTCCGGGCAACTACTTACCACAACAAGCAATAGATAGAGAAGATTTAAACACTGGGAATATAACACCTGGGCTCTGGAGGGAAAATGTCAACATGCTGCAGTCTATTAACAATCTAGGCAGCAATAATTACAGACGTGCAGCTGAGGAAATAAGACGAACATATGCTACATATTTTACGGAAGAAAATCCTTTGCCTTGGCAATGGGAGAAAGTTGGAATAGTCTGTAATAATACATAGATAATTAAATGAATATATTTTACTCACCAAATTTGATTTACTACTTCGTGTAGCCAAAACCTCTGACAAATAACTTGCTTCATTGAACCATGCCAGCTTTGGTGCATAAACTTCCTCAGTACCACAGCCACTTTTCTTACTTTTTTCAATTTTGTTTAGTTCCTGTCTGTAGACATCTTTAATTGATTTGATTTTACTCTTCAATTGCTTCATATCCATTCCCATAATTAAATGCTTTTCATTGAGTTCACCAAACAAACGTTGGAAAATTTCAATTTTTAGTATTGCGTTGCAATAGTCTTTGTCTTTTATATTCCATAACACAGGGTACTGCTGATAGACGTTAAGAAATTCCACAATTTGATTTACATTCCACTTCATTTTTTCGCACCCAGAAAAAGTTTAGAATTCGATTATTTAAGGTTATAAAAACAAAACAACACGTGTTAACTCGCTAGCTAGTTGGCTTCTGAGCGAGTAGAAAGTTTTGTGTGTCATCATCACTAGCGCACACGCCGATTTGTCCGCTTGTAAACTCGCTGGCTAGTAGATTGTAAACTCGCTCAATGTCATCGAGCCTTTACTCACTAAACTGATCAAGCGATAGATAGAGAATCTTATTTATTTACTGACGTAAAACAGATATAATAGTATATTCTGTAGCAAGGTTAGAATGAAAAAAAAACGATATGAGTGGAACATTCCGAACGCGAGCACTAGCGAGCCTGAGGAACCACGAATATCGAATTTTGTTATTTCAACCGAATCAGAAATTTAGTCGATTTTTCACTCATTATTTTATTTAAATTAAAATTTGTTATTTCGGCGCCGCCATTTATATCTGGCATTGACAGTTTTGACATCCATTCTATCACTTGTTATGGAATGAAAATAAGTGCAAAACGCATAAGAAGCAAGTGTTTCAGAATAAATATTATATCCCAAGCGTGAGAATGTTTACATTTTATTATTAAAAATGATTTTAGAATTAATACATTCCAGTAATGGTCGTGGAGAAAAATGATGCTAGTATGACATATTTCCGGAAATATACAGGGTGTTACTATATTCGACCGACAACGCTTTACCCCAGAGAGCTCTCGTTAATTGATGAATTTTGATATGGGAACATAAACCCTTAAAGGGCTTAGTTTCCGAGATACAGGGTGTTAAAAGTTTGAAATCAAAATTAAAAATTTGTCATTAATCAGAAACGCCTCCAAATATTTTTTTCAAATTTGGTGACCAATATGCTCTTTAAGAAAGTAATATTTTGACATAAACTGACTTTTGAAAAATTTAACCAGTGGCGCGCTATCAGGGTTTGTGGCAACTTTTATCCCCCTATCTTTTACGCCACTGGAACAAATATTTTTTTTTTTATTTTTTTAAATTCTCTGTTCATTTGTAGGTAAAAAAGTAATAACCTTTTATGGAGCTAAAATGAACGGTGTTGTAGATATTTGATTCTGAACAAAAGTCTGCAAGTACTTAGATAATTCACAAATTATGATTTGTTGTGTAATTTGCCCGTCGGCGATTTGCTAAACAAGTAAGTATTTGCTTTTAATCCATACTATTAATTCGATTTCGAATAATAACTAAGCGTTAGGCGTTAGTTGAAAAAAGGATACATGCTATTTCTGAGATTTTCTGAGAACTTGATAAAAGTAAAAATCACAATAACGCAAAAGCTATCAAAATTAAATTCAAACAAATGTATTAGATACAACAATAACAAAATTGACAAAATTACAATAGTTGTTCAAACTGTCGGCCGTTTACTTGTAAGCACGTTCTACACCGTTTTCTCATTGAAAAACGTGTTTTAGAGAATAACTCCGGATTGGACTGAATGAGTTCTGTCGCAGCTTGAATTCTCGCTATTAGATCTTCTTCAGTTTCAACGATGGTTTCGTACACTAAGGACTTCATGTAGCCCCAGATAAAAAAATCGATAGGGTTTAAGTCGGGTGACCTTGGAGGCCAACATTGGGGTCCACCCCGACCAATCCATTTTTCTCTAAATCGTCTGTTTAGGAAATTTCTAGCACTTGCAGCAAAATGAACAGATGCCCCATCGTGCTGAAGAATGTGGAATTCGACGATTGCGGAATCTTTGTTGGTATAAACAAGCTGACATTCTACCATTTTTTTGAGTTTCCACGCAGTTCATTAACTTATCGGTAAAATCTTCAAATGAAAAATTTATTTTGAAAGAACAAAATACCTTTTTCCAAATAAATTAGGAGGTATTTAGCCCAATCCCGAGTTATTCCCAAAGTCAGGTTTTTCAATGAGAAAACAATGTACAACTTGTTTGCAAGTAAACGGCCAACAGTTTGAACAACTATTGTAATTTTGTTATTATTGTAATACATTTGTTTGAATTTAATTTTGATAGTTTTTGTAATCTATCGCTATTGTGATTTTTAATTTTATTAAATTGCAGCAACTGGTCTCAAAATCAAGCCCATAAATAGCTTGTATTTATTTTTCAACTATTTAGGTACACTTAATCATTATTTAAAATCGAATTAATAAAATGGATTAAGACAAATACTTGTTTAGCAAAACGCCGACGGATAAATTACAGCACAAATCATAATTTGTAAATTATCTAAGTACTTGCAGACTTTTGTTTAGAAGCAAATATCTACAATACCGTTCATTTTAGCTCCATAAAAGGTTATAACTTTTTTACCTAAAAATGAACAGAAAATTTAAAAAAATTAAAAAAAAAATATTTGTTCCAGTGGCGTAAAAGATAGGGGGATAAAAGTTGCCACAAACCCTGATAGCGCGCCACTGGTTAAATTTTTCAAAAGTCAGTTTATGTCAAAATATTACTTTCTTAAAGAGCATATTGGTCACCAAATTTGAAAAAAATATTTGGAGGCGTTTCTGTTTTATGACAAATTTTTAATTTTGATTTCAAACTTTTAACACCCTGTATCTCGGAAACTAAGCCCTTTAAGGGTTTATGTTCCTATATCAAAATTCATCAATTAACGAGAGCTCTCTGGGGTAAAGCGTTGTCGGTCGAATATAGTAACACCCTGTATGTACGTAATGGTTATGCACCTTTTGAATTAAATGATGTGTCTTGTGTATTGCATAACATGAACTGATTATGTTTAGTTACTAGAAAGTATATGCATAATTTTTAAGTATTTGGATGAAAGCAACCACAATAAATAAATATTCAAATAAAGGCAGCTGCTAAATTTTAGGATGCTCTGCGTTTGACGGTAACCACAAGAAGAATGGCTAAATTTACATAAATAAATGAAAATAGATTAAGTACCTTTAATAAAAATATTCATTAAATACATAAAGAAATATTATATGCTTAACAATGGAGGTATTGAACATACTATTAGATTAAGTTTACTTAAATAAAAATATAAAATTAAAATTTTTCCATTTTATTAGAAATAGACAATTTTTTTTCTATTGATACGCCTATGTTTTTGTTTCAACTTGTTATTGCGGCGCGCATTAGCATCAAAATGTCAAATTTAGAGGTTAGCATTGGAAAATGAAATCTCTAATCTATAGAAAAATAAAAATATTTTAATTTAAAATGAAATATAAAATAACACCAATTATTTTTAGAAAAAATAAAAAATGGATATAGAAGAGTTAAATGCCTACCAACAACAGGTTATTTTTAACATAGATATTGGTCATAACATGATTATTTTTATTATACATATATCATTACTTTATTCTGTATTGTAGTTGGTGCAAGTGAATGAAGCCTTATTAGTATGTCCAGAAGGGCCGGAAAAAACGGAATTATTAAATCTCAAAGCTAGCATTGAGGAACTTTTAGAATTAACCACTGACTGTGCAGAAACCAGCAAATCTAACAATGATGACAATGATGAATTTGCTGCATTTATGGCAGAAATGGAGAAAGAAGGTAATCAAAATAATTATATAATCGTTATTTTATTTTAATCTAACATTTCAGGTGCAATAGAAAAAAAGAATACTAATGCGAATTTAAAAGATATTGAAGGAAAAAAATGTAAAGCTCCACATCAACATCAATGGGGCAGTGTGGTCTATCATAATGCAATTATTTGTTCTATCGTATCTAACGAAAATGAAGAAATTAAAGTCAAAGTTCTCTACACAAACCCCACTCACCAAGAAATGTTACCCTGTCCATATTATTTTGACTCAGATTGCAAGTTTTCTGATGAACAGTGTAGGTTTTCTCACGGTGAAATAGTTTTATATTCCAGGTAGGTAAATTTACGAGGAAGACAATATTTAACTTATTTAAACTTAAATCATAATGAATTTCATTTTTTGTTAGTATCCAAGAATATCTTGAACCAAATTTTGAATTACTTACAAAAGGCAGCAGAGTTTTGGCTAAACAATTAAATAATCTATGGTACAGGGCAAAAATTAAGGATTTGTATGAAGGAAAATGTCTGGTGAAATTTGAGAGTGACTCAAAGGAATTAGAAGTAAACTTAGAATATGTGTTTCCTTTGGAAATTGATGAAAATAGTAGTAGTGGCGAAGACAGTGATAGTTTAAAAGATGAAATTATTAGCACAAAAGATATTATAAATCAAAGTCTTTTGATTACTCCTGATAATCAAGCAATGGGACATTGGGAGAAATACACAAAGGTATAAAAGCATGTTATTCTGTATTGAAATAAGAAATATTTTTAAGTTTAATAAAATATTTTAGGGAATGGGTTCTAAACTTATGATGCAAATGGGATACATCTTCGGAACCGGATTAGGAAAAAATGCTGAGGGAATAGTGAATCCTGTTAGTGCTGTTATTTTCCCTGCTGGAAAATCATTGGGTACCTCAATTTTACTATTAAATTGTTTTACAAAGTTTTAACATTTAAAAAATATTTTCAAACTCTACTATATTTTTAGACCATTGTATGAAACTTAGAGAACAGGCTGGTGGTGACAAAGATTTGTTTAGTGTAGAAAAGAAATTGAAAAGATTACAGAAGAGACAAGAAATACAAAATAAAAAGGCATATGAGAGAGAAGCAAAAAAGCAAGATGTATTCACTTTTATAAACAGTACATTTCAGCAAAAAGAAATAAGCAAAAAAGATGTGAAAAACCATAAAGAAAATCTCAAACAAGAGAGTTCCAGAAATTTAAATGTTAAAAGTCTACAAATAGAAAAAGATATCAAAGATGCTGAAAGGGATTTAGACAATCTTAGGAATTCATTATCAAGGCATACAGATGTTACCTCTGATGTTTATAAAAAACTGAAAGATAAATTTTCACAGAGGCAAGGGGATCTGAAGAATTTTAAAAGTCAAGCAGTCAATATTAAAAATGAACAGAATTTAAGGGAAAACAAAAAGAAAATGACTGTGTTTTAAGTGAAAATGGCCAACAATTTTATTTATTTTATTTTAAGCATGTAAAATAACATTTTAAAGTATTAAATAATTATTTTTCAAATTATCCCCAAATTTTTATATATATATTAAGAAGTTTTATTAGGTAACTTGATGGTATAATAAAGTATATGTTTATAAGGTATAATATGTATAGCAACATGTGAAATATATAAAATGACAAAATATTGTCAAAAAAAATACAAATATTTCTACAAGTCAAAAAACCGTTTTTATTAAATAAAAAGGAGCATTGGTACAGTTTACCTATTTATAAATTTTAAATACAAAAAAATATATTGCTACCATACAATTATTTAAAATCCTTTTTTTGTCCTAACTGGCAGAAGTGATTCTTTTGCATAATTAAAGAAAGTTAGCAGCCCAAATTTCTTATTCTTTTTGGAAAAGTAATTGGATACGACATCCGCATCTAAAAATTATATTATTAGGGATGTACTTATTATTAGTATAAATCATATAAACACCTCTTCCGTCTATGCTGGTTGGTAAAACATTATCGTTTGCTGACAGTGAGACAAACAAAGCAAATGGCACTAACCATAAATATAAAGTGAAATATGCCACTACCTATAAAAAACATAAAATAAGAAAGTAAAATAAAGCATTATTCATAAAAAAAATTACCTCCGAAAAGGGATAGTACACGGAAGCAAAGTACCGGAACGCCATGTAATGATTAATTATAATTAAGAGTACTGTCGTTATAAATTCTAGAGATAGAAATGATACAAATGGAAAACTTCTTAATATCACAAAATGAGTGAGTTGAGCGATGATACCACATACAATCATTGAAATAGGGAAGTTTTCAAATATCCATAATAACATAAATAAGAGAAGAATAGTCTGAAACAAAAACATATGAAATTAATTATTGTATTTAAGTTCCATAATAAACAAAAATTTTGAATTTAGGTCGTTGTAAGGCTTTAAACGTACAAGATCAAAATATTTTCAAAAAGAAGATTAATATTCATAACCTCTCTTTACTGACAGATTAGTAATAAAAAAAACTATTCTGAGTACGTTTATCAAGTTTTTGCTAATTATGCGTTTGTTACGACCAATATTACAGACAGGTAAATTTTCGTATGAAGGAGTTAATCTTAAGTACATATATAAATATCATTATAGCATGATCTAATTAGATTTGTTTCAACCGATCTTTAATACCTGTAATTTTTAGGTCACTTCAGAAAATTTAACACATCAAATAGTTTACAATTAATACAAAAATGGAGACAAGAGAGAGGTCTACCCCTAAATCCAAATGCCAATGGAGTCTTGACTGATAGTCCTGATTATACATATTTAGATGGCAGACTTACTCCCTTTGGGGAAGGGCAAAAAGAAAGGCTATTAAAACAGAAAAACATAAAAAGCCAAATAATAGATTTAAGTGGAGAAATTGATTTCGCTGTTGAGAGGCACAAACAACAATTGCAGGCTGAAAAAAATAAGAAACAAGCCATTTTGAACAGAAAATTAAAACCAAAAGGAATGGCATTATTAAAATCTAAGACATAATGTTTTATGAACGTGTTTAAATAAATTAGTAATTGTAATACATATATTTTTTGATACCTAATCAGAGATATTAGAAACCTATACCATGTCAATTTTAATAAAAAATGAAGAATCTCACTAGGGGCAATAGTTAATAGGTTTAAACTATGCCATAAATTGTATATTACTGTGTTCAACTTTTATAAATATTTATTTGCGTATATTATTAATCCTAAAATTAAATTATAATTGCTGACGCGAATAAATAAATTTAAGGTTAGACTTTTCAGCTTACTATATTCATCCACCATATGATCTTTTTTGCTATACTAGTGTATTCCTCTACCATTTCTGCCAGATAGTAGAGACCAGCCGCTAAAATTAATTTTTCTTTAATACAAAAATTGCTTAAACTTACACCTAATACTTACCGATTGCAATTGTAAGGAAAATTATTTGTATTATTATTGCTAAATAACTAATCAGTGTAAGGAACCACATTATTGAAAATGGATCATATTTTTGGATGTCCAAATGTAATATCAATAGTAATGGTTACATCTATAGACTAAGATTTATTTTGTAATTTTTTACTTTTTAGTTATTTTTCGTCTCATTTGACATACTCATATTACCAAATCCTAAATGTTTACTAATTCCTACATAGTCAAAGATCACACTAAAATGACATCTTTTTCTTCTGTTCAGGACTGATGAACCAATTTTTTTATAATAAGCTGTTCTTTGAAAGATACAGTTCTTTATTTCTTGTAATTCAGGTAGATCCATTTTTATTTTCAAATATTGATTATTATGATTAAAAAGGAATACCTATTGCAACTATATTTATATGGAAACAAAAGGATGTGTTGCTAATTTTTAGTATAAATTTTATCTATTTTTCCTTATAAAACTAGCAAAGAAAAGAATCACAATTTTGTTTAATTAAAATAAAACATTTAATAAATTAGAATTAAAAAAATTATCGAATTTCGGACAAATAAAAATAAATTATATAGAAACCAATTGTGGTGTATATTGAAGTAATTAGTATAATAATTGTTTAATTAAAATAATTGCTTAGTTAAAACCAACCAGAAAAAGGGTAATGTGGTAAATGTATTTTTTATCGTTTTTAAATTCATTAAATTATCGTCTTCAAATTTGCCGCTGTTTTTGTTGATTGGTCAAAAAATAGATCTATAACTTAAATTTGGCCATTATGCGCATACGCATACGTATTACCTTTCGTGAAAACATCCTCCATTCTTTGTGCTTTGTTTACCTGGGTTGACACAACGCCACCATTTTCTATTTCTGTTCATCGGTTATGTTCTTAGGTGAGTTGTGAAAACGTTTTTTCAAGTGATGGATGATCCTGGAAGAATGATGGGTGGTGGTTTGATGCCTCCACAACCGTACGGTATGACCCCGCAAGGTGAGGCCCCCGCTGGAAATGAGAACGAACCCAGGAAGCAGGACATCGGCGAGATTCTTCAGCAAATAATGAACATTACCGATCAAAGTTTAGACGAAGCCCAAGCTAGGAAGCACACTCTCAATTGTCATCGTATGAAACCAGCTCTTTTTTCCGTTTTGTGCGAAATAAAAGAAAAGACAGTTTTGTCCCTCAGAAACACCCAAGAAGAAGAGCCTCCAGGTATGTTAACAAACATACCTATGTACCTTCATTTTCATACACTCTGCTTACAACACAATACGAGATATCAAATCAGTTAAAATTACCTAATAAGTAAACATATATTTATAGAATGTTATATTTATTTATTTATTTTGATTTAGAATCAAATATTTATACACAAGCAGGTAATAATAAAATACGGTTTTATTTTATATTTAACAAAATAAGCAATATGTAAGATTTATTTTTGAAGCCTAACATAAGAATAGGTATTTACACATACATATTTAACTTTTTAATAAACATAACATATATTTATGCTGCTCTTTAGTGGCTTTGAATTGTTATTTTGTAATAATGAAAATTCTAATAATTTGGTACTAAGAAGTCTATCATAGCTTTAATATAGCCTAAATGTCATTTTAATGTTTTCTAATTTTACAGTACCTTAAATAAATGTATAAATAAATTATAGATCCACAATTGATGCGTCTGGATAATATGCTCATTGCCGAGGGAGTTGCTGGCCCTGAAAAAGGCGGAGGGGCTGGAGCTGCAGCTTCTGGCTCAGCAGCTGCTCAAGCTGGCCAACCTGATAATGCAATTGAGCATTCAGACTACAGAGCTAAGTTAGCTCAAATTAGGCAAATTTACCACCAGGTAAATAAATTAAAGCCTAATATTGAGCAGTATTTAATGAATAAAAAAGTGAAAACCAGTGTGCAAATTTTACTAATTTCTGTTTATGTTACAGGAACTTGAGAAATATGAACAGGCTTGTAATGAGTTTACAACACATGTAATGAACCTTCTGAGAGAACAGAGTCGCACCAGACCTATTACACCTAAAGAAATTGAAAGAATGGTGCAAATTATCCACAAGAAATTCAGCTCTATTCAGATGCAGCTCAAACAGTCTACTTGTGAGGCAGTTATGATTCTTAGGTCTAGGTTCTTGGATGCTCGTAGGAAGAGGCGCAACTTCAGCAAACAGGCTTCTGAAATATTAAATGAATACTTTTATTCACATCTGTCTAACCCCTATCCCAGTGAAGAAGCTAAGGAAGAGCTTGCCAGGAAATGTGGCATCACTGTCAGCCAGGTAAATTTATAATTATCCATAAATTGGGAACCTATTACACAAGATTTGTTGCGTTCTTATAAAAATTGGTACCTTAACATGTATCTAGTAAAAATGCTTCTGACTTTTATTATATCACATTTTAGGAATGATGTGACCTATTCTAATTAAACCATAAGCAAAGAAGTTATTCCAGCCGAAATAATCCATCCTAAATATTTTGGATAAATTTCAAAATATTTATGATTGATCATTAGGACCAGGATACCCTTTTATCAAACGTTGTAATGTAATAGGTTGGGTTATTTTTTTATTCTTTTAACAAGCAGTTCAATATATAAAAACGTAAAACAATTTTCCAAAATTAAACACAACAAGGCGAAAATGTTAATAACTTAAGGACAATTTTTTAAAATATTTATTTTGGATGTTAAATCTGTTTAATGTATAAAGATGCGTTTTTGTTGAAATATAAGTGCTGCAAGATGAAGATCATTTAGGTATGTATCAACCAATGGCCTTCAGCTTTCTTAGGGTGAACCGTGAAATGAACTATTTTAAATTAGGATAGGTGCAAAATATCCCGACCTAATACAATACTTCCAATATTTTAAGTAGAATAGGTCATTGAATCACCACTTACTTATCATATTGAGCAATTTTCCCTCACCAGTAGTGATAAAAATCTGACAAACCAGTTTAATGTTTCAGGTGTCAAATTGGTTTGGAAATAAGAGAATTCGTTATAAGAAAAATATTGGCAAAGCCCAAGAAGAAGCGAACCTGTATGCTGCCAAAAAAGCAGCCGGTGCATCTCCTTATAGTGGAACTGCCACTCCAATGATGTCACCAGCCCCACCCCAAGACTCCATGGGCTATTCTATGGGATCCGCATATGACCAGAGCTCCGCATATGACGCAAGCAGTTGCGGTTATGATCCCATGCACGCTCAAGAACTATCTCCCTAAATTTAAATTAGGAATTATCGATAATTCTTCAAAGACATTTAAACTATTCAGGCTGTAAATTCTCCAACTATTTTATTATAATACATAATCTTAATAAATAATTTTCAATACCATATGGATATATAGGTCTAAAGAGTTTGTAGATTCAAAATAATAGTCTGAGATCCTAAATGGAATAAAATACTCTGTTGAAAGTTACACTTTAATTTAGCCTAAATGTTTAAATGTCTTTGCCATTCTTCGCTCTTTCAAGATACATAAGTATACTAAAGCTTGTATACCAATTTTGAATGTATACTACTTTTTGTATTTTGTGCAATGTCTGTGTATTTATCAACTTGTGGCAGCTACCACAGAGATTTTATTCTATTTTATTGCGCACATTTTTATCTACTACGATTTTTAGTAGTGTTCCCCAAAGGAATGTAGCTGAATATCGCGTCAATATATTTAAATGTGATGAAGAGCATTTTGGGCAGCTTTTATTGTCATTTATGACGTCAGCGACTTTTTTTAAAATCGTTTAATGGAAGCGTTCTCTCTGAAAATTATGTAACATGTCAGATTTTTTATCCAAGTATCTTTATCTAGTTAGTTGCTATGGCACGCATATTCAATTATATTATAATTGTTGGCATTCGAAACTGTTTTATAACCCTATGTTTTAACTCCCAAACTTTTAATGCATATTTTTAAATGTCCATAAAATAAATTCTACCAAAACTGTATATGGAAAAGTACTTGGGATCTTCTGTAAATAAAAGCCTACAATTAAAAATGAAGAAAACATTTAACTTTATACCTTAAAAACACTGAGAGGTCTACAAATAACTCGACCACACATGAATATTTTTTAATGGACCAATTTTTAAAGTTTTAAAATGTAAAAGATAAAATATACTTATTTGAAAATTTCACAATATCTAAAAAATTTTAAATGTTCCTGTATTTTTAGAATTCTCATGAATTTTAAGAAAAGTATATTTATCATTTACAATGGATAGATTCCATAAAATAATGGCAGAAACAATGGTTTTATAGTTCTGTTTTTAGGCAAAATAAACATTCCTCTCCCGCTCGGTATATTCATTTTTTATATTATATTGCTTTATCACATTCAAATATACTTTAATAAATGTTGCCGTTGAATGTATATGCCTTTAGAATATTTTAAATTGCTACTATATTTTCTATATACATTTTTTTTCGCGGATATATGGTATTTTAACCGATTTTTTGCGGTATGACTGGGAGACTAGGGACAAATTTGCTAGTTGGTGATCAATAGAGTGAAAGTGACCTGTTTATCATATCACCTAAATGTATGTTAATTCATGTAAACCTGTGTCTCAACATTTTTTTTTCACCTGGGTCTTTCAAAACCTTATCTCTGTCTGATCTTTAGTTAACTCGTTTTTAGAAAGAAATGAATCATTGAAATATAAGTATGGTCATTTTTCAAAAAAAAAATTACCAATTTGCTTCATTTGCTTGGGTTTATACACATTTTTATATAAACTGAAAAGACGCGTAAGAAATAGTACCGAAAATCAGTATCTCGGTTTATCATTATTTAATTGGATGTTTGAAGTACTATTATTAAAGAGAACTCTGCCATTAAACTTTTCTATAAGATAATATATTTACAAATCATTCTACAAGAAGTTATGTATACGAACTGGATATAAGCATTACCCTGCATTGAAATTATACCTTTTATGTTCATATAAGGTAATTCGGTAGCGTGATAATTTCTTAGTTCTTTCACTTGTTGCATTTTATTACAAGCTACTGAAACGCCCTGTATTTTTTATTTTAGTTTTGTTTGTATGGACAAGTTATAAAAAATAGATTGGACAATCTGTGTTAAAAAAAGCATTGCTTAATAAAAAAATATATTTATTTTGTAATGAATGCCTGTGTTTTAGGGTATGAATAAAACTAATTTCACAGTATTGAGTAGTTACTCAGTATATTCTTTAATGGAGTTGGTAATTGGACAGACTAGGAAATTTTATGTCGTGAGTTTTTAACAATGATTTACCTTAAGGCAAAAATCTGTATTTTAATTTAGAAAATAAAGGGTCTTAAATAAGAATTTTGATGTTTATTTATATTACCAAGAATAAGTGTAGCAACTACACCACTCTGTGTAAAATCACCTTATCTATTAAAAGAAGTAATTCTGAGTTAATGTCATCAGATACCAAAGGTTTGGGGAGCCTGGGTGTTGCTACAGATCGTACAAGAAAATTTAAGCAATAATAATAAAACGCACATTTGTCAATAACTAAATCAAAACTTTACAAAAAAAGAAAATTAAATTTTGACGCATAAAATAAAAAAATAGTCCAAATATTAATTTAAAAAAATGGTCCAAATATTAATGGTGTTCTGAAATACCGGTAACCAATAAAAAATCGAGAAATCTGGAAATTTTGGATATTGTTTAAGATTCAAGGCTCAAAAATCTATTTCACCAAGTATTCATTTCTTAGGGTTTCTTTTAATTTCAATATTGTTAATTTTTCAATTTATTTATAATGGTAATACATTTTCTACTATTCTAAAAATTATCACGGTACTGAAAAATCTATGTTGACCTGTGCATATCAACTCCCTAAAAACATCTTATTACGATGCAGAAGGCAAGGAAAACTGTTAAGAATTTCAGTCTTAAAATATATTTTAATAAAACTCGACATTGAGCAGTTATTATATGTTTTGTTATTGTTCAAATTATTTGTCAATCAAAAATTAAAATGAATACAGATGACCTAGTGGACCATACCACATAACTACTGTTTTTTGATGATGACGGTGTGCTCTATAATAATTTTTAGAAGCCTCACCATGTTATTGCCGTCCTCATAAATTAAAATTTGTTCATCTCGTTCTTACTTTCCTTTATTTGCTTTTATTTCTCCTTAATTTATTTTAAATTCCTTCATATTCTCTAATTATGTCCTAATCTTATATTTTATCGTCGTGATTAGTGTAACTTCATACAAATTAAGGATGATAATAAAAAATGTATATTTTCAGATCGCTAGCTGGTTTGCTAACAAACGTATCCGTTATAAAAGAAATGTTGGGCAATCTCAAGAAGAGGCAAATTTATACGCAGCTAAAAAAGCAGCAAGAGCAGCTGCTTCCTACACTGAATCACCTTCTCCAATGACTTCACTGGATTCGTTAGGTTACTACGAGTAAAATTTCAATTTTCTGCCATCATCTACTAAAATATCTTGTTACATTTTTCCATCAAATAAAGACTTACTAATATTAAACATCTTAAAGCAAAGATATACTTCAAACTCAAATTTGTAAGTTGTGAAAAATACTATTGCAATGTACCTCCAAAACTTAAATGATTTCCTAGTAGTTTAAGTACAAGATACGATTGTATACTATTTAACTTGTATACTAATTTTTGTATACTTTAGAATATTTGTTTGTGATTTATTTAAAAACCCATTTTAAAATAAATTGTGTTTTATTTTAAAAATATATGTTATTAAATATGCCCGTTAATGTGTATTCATATAATTTTGATCTATTCCCACACCTTTCTAAAATCACTAGTTTGCATATCTATATTCTTCACGGAATATTTTTTACTTTTATCATAGCTTGATCAGATTAAATAGTCTAACTGGAATGAACAGTACAATGTGGCAATAACGTTAGAAGACGTGCCCCAGTAGTTTTATTGAATATATCGCAACCTGGATTAGGATGGGCGCTGGAAGCTTACGACACTGCGATATCGAAGAGGTCATAGAGAGAATTAATTATTTTAACTCCCAAGATAGTTTGTAGTCAATTATTTATCTAATGACGGACTACACTAATAAACGTGACGAATTTCTACAGGACGAGGTCAGCTCCATAAGCACTTAGAAAATAATCCCAATAAACAATGAGACAAAAATCTTAAATTCAAGGCTACAGAAGCTCCTAATTAGTAAAAGTACATTCCACAGTTTAGTATCCTCGTTTTCCACTGTTCTGAAAATTGGGCTAACTAAGAAATCGCTATTAATGATCAATCAGACAAGCTAGCAATATTCCGAGCAACAATAAATTCTTTGGGCCGGAATTTATGATAAGATTAAGCATTAATGGGGTATACACCTACACACAATAAGCAATTGCCGGCTCAGATTCGATTAAGATCCGGACGTTGTTGAACAAATCTAAATACTCACTGATGTTAATTGTCTGAATCTTTATATATGAGGATTGCAGACTGCAATGGAATCCACCTACCAGATGTTCAGGAAATTCAGATAGATAACCGCCCTCTCACGAAACCACGTCTCTGCCTTTATAAAGAGGTTAGTGAATTTCATGGATGGGTGAGCTGAGTGGAAGTTCTAGTCAAATAGAACCTTAAAATGTAGGTCATGCATTGATCCAATACCTTCCTTTATACAAGCTCAGAAATAAAATTTGTATACCTTAAGAATAAATCGTAAAGGAGTAAAAAGAATACCATTAATATAACGATTAGTTAACCAAGAGAGAGCGCAATAATGTGATCATCCGTTAACCACACTGTCTCGAACTCCGCTGTGCTGAATGTACTATCACATACGCCGGTACGTTACTACTGAATTGACAGGAATTATAATTCTACCTTCAGAATATTGGAGGGGACATTGTAACGTGTTCTCTTAGGCTTGCATGGATTCCTATAGATATAAAAAAAAAATTTCTGGACCTGTATAGCTGTATCAATTTATTGTACCAAGTGTGTGTGACTGGTCAGAACAATAAAAGTCTCAATTATCCAGAAGATTTGGTTGATGAACTTACCTTTACATTTTTATGGAATAATATCTATTATTTATTAAATTAAAACAAATACAAATTGGTGCATATATTTTCTTAGTGAAAACAACGATACATTATAAATAACTAGTAATAAAATAAAACAACTTAAAATTATCTATCACGACGACTATATCACTAAAAAATATATGGCTACATGTTCTTACACAAGCCACGTGTGTACTTCCCTTACACATATTAATTTTAAAGATGAATTTCTTATCAACTACAATTTCCAACACTTTTTAATTAAGTTCTTAAAAAAAATGTTTTACTAAAGATTATAACAGTAATTAGTATCAAAAGAAAAATTAAAAATTGCTAAATAATTACTATAAATTCTTTCTGGACTAGAAATTTAACTAGTGTGATGTGTAATGAAATTATGTAACAAATTATGAAACAAACCGTGAAAAAAATTGATTTTTTTAAAAATATTTAAATATCTATCAATTAAGTATCTATCAATCTTTGTATGAAATTGTAATCAAATGAAATTCACCATTAAAATTGCCTAGTACTTTATGATATAAGATTTATACAAAAACGAATAGCATTCATGTTAGTAATACAGATAAAAAATAACAAGTCTTATTAATTCTGATATAGTATTTTTGCGATTAAACGAAGCACAATTCAAATAAAATTTTGAAAGCCTGGCATCATATTTTAGCTTTCTTTGATATATACTTGTGGTTCGTTCATTCGCTTATAAAGTTAGTAAAGGAATATCAATACTGAGTACGAACGTGTTCAAAAGATATTTAATACAATCTTATAAAAGAAATATCTATTATGTTATAGCTGCTTCTTCGCATTCTACCTAGAATATGTCGTGGAAATTATTTAAAGAAATGGCAATTTGTGTACAAAACTTTAAAGCAAACATGAGATTCAAAAAGCAACTCGTCAAAAATAAGTTTGGTAACTTGGGTCAAAAAAATACATATTAACAATGCTAAAAAGACAAAATGGTCGCAATTTTGTTTTAATGTTTATATACTAGAACGTCGCATATCTGCATTTAAACCCATCTATGGCATTTACTGTAAGTATAAAAACATTAATTTTTAAAATACATTGAATGTATATCACCAGAGTTAAACCAATATGACCAAATTTAAAGCAGACACCAAACGTCTTGATTTAGGTCGAAGTTTAACCTGTTACAATAAAAATACAAATGTTTGTTATGTAACAAGTAATAAGAGGTATCTGTAACTATTATATGGTTTTCTTGATTTAGCAAAAGAAATCTATACGGCGCCACATAATTATAGGTACCTTTAATTACTTTTTTACCAAAATTGGAAGCGCGCCATGCACATTCCATTTCAAGAAGTCTTCCTTTACAAACATCAACGTATTTTGTGTTTAAATTACATTTTTGCATGAATAATGCCAAACCCAAATTGAACCGAAATTAAAGTTTTATAAAAAATAACTACACTCAGTTATGGCTCTTTAAACTACTGCAACTTTGAGAATCTTTAATGATTGGTACTGATTCTCTTCTAGATTCCTTCGTAAAAATGTTATCTTGTTTCAATGGCACGCTTTCACGCCTGACGGACCTGATGTGTGAAATAAAAGTTGGCGTATTGGCGGGAATAGTTGTATGTGGTACTCCGAAATTGGAAAATTCCTTTTTATTGGCTACTTCCTTAATGGAACTCAGTGTCTTGCTTACCCAAGGCGGCCAACTATTTTTCGCTGTTGTCAGTTCTTGTTCAGTCGCTCGAAGTTGATGTGTCAAATTCTAAATTGACCAAAAAGTATTTTTTTAATGAAAAGAAAAAGGTTTAATAAAGTGATAAGTAATAATATATGTATTCAATTATCAATATCACAAAGTCATAAATTATTAAATTACGTTGTTTTAAGGCATACCTGATTTCGACATTCTGCTTCAACGTGTGCTAGTTTCGTTTGCGCTAGCTCTAACTCTAATTCCCGAATCCTTTCTTCCTCGGTAGCACCGTCATCTCCCTGGCATTTATTTGGACTAGACTTTTCTAAATAATGAGAACAATTCTCACATTTTGTTACTTTGGCCTGAAAAATATCAAAAATAAGCATATAAATAATTACATTTGTCAAGCAAATCAGTAAACTTATATGTATCTTTTTCTTTCTTTCACAGTTCAATATTTAAAAGGCTACATTTAAAAACTCTTCTATTTGTATTCAATTAATTTTATTTAGAATAAATTGAAATACATTAAAAATATTACAATATCTGTACAAATTCTCTTCATTCTTTGTGTAGTCTTATTCACAACCTAATTTTTTACAATGTGCACAGTCTCGAAAAATGAACATAAATATTTTTAAACTCAAATTACTTGAAAACGACTATTTTTTGGATAACGCATTAAGAGTGCCTTTTTCAAGAAACAATAGAGCAACTCATTCCTTAAAAACCACTCTTACCGAATTCAAAGAAACAAGACAAAATAGCGTATCTTACTACCCTGAGACACCACCTCAGATTTAAATTTATTTTGAAACATATTTATGAGAAAATCAATAATCCTTAAGTACTTTCTAAGGGTTGTTGCAAACATATTAAGCGGTTTTGCACATATGTTCATTAGACAACTACTAGTGTTTTACCATTCCTAGAAATATTGCTTTACAATTTTGGTCCACCTTTTATATCGACTTCTGAAGTATAGTGTAAAAGTCAAAAATAGTTAAATTTTTATCATTTATAATTTTACCACTTGTACTGATAACTGATAATGGAAGTATTAATAAAAAACCAAAATTATAAACTAACCTTAAGGGTGTCCAGTTCGACTTTGACTTGTTGTAATTGGGTATCTAATCGTTGCCTAACCAATTTGTAATCGTTGATAATAGCAATATTGTTAGTTTTTTCAGTTTCCGCTTGATTCACTTCTCTTTTAAGCATTTCTTTTAACTGGGTTATTTCATCCATCATTAGTTTCGTTTCTTCTTCATACCTAAGCACAGTCTCCCTGAGTTGCTCCACTTCGCTGGCCTCTTTTTCTGCCTGGTCTGCAGCCTCTGAATCCAAATTGATAATTTCCCAGCTGTCTGGAGTTAAACGCAACGCGTTTACACCTAATGCTTTTTATAGACAATTCACAAAACAAACATTTTTGTAATGACAGAAATTATAAAAAAAAATGAATCAAGTCGATCTATACATATAGAAAATATTGTCATTAATAAATTGTTACACTATAATTAGTATTAATATAACCTTTTGAACTGTCTATGTATAAAAGCACTAAGTTTGTAGAATTTAAGAGTGTTTATAATTTTTTTTAAAGTCAAGATGAAATTTTAATATAAAAAACATCATACTATTGAAAAAATAATATACTCCAATTTTGCACCATTCACGAAATGGCGCTAAAAAATATTGATGCAATAAGTATTTCTATCAGTCCCAAATTTTGAAAATAAGCTATAAAGGAACACTAAATACAAAGGGCAGACAAATAACTACATATGCTAACGACATTATGGTGAGTTTGTAAGTCAAGGAACGTAATGGAACAAATACAAAACATAGACTAGACTTGGAAAGAAAAAGATGGGAAGGGAAATAGCAATACTAAAAATTTGAGAAAGTTAACAAATTGTTAAGTGGTTAGCCATAATGCTTGGAAGTGACCTCTAGAGAAAAAAGGAAATAAAATTAGTTCATTAAAAATCGATTTCCAAGCCAGCAAGAAAATTCAAAAATAGGGAAGTAACAAAAAACAAAAGTGAAACTTAATGACAAAAATAGAAGCGGAATCAAGAAGCAGAAGCGGAATGAAGAAGCAGAAACCGAGAACGAAAGAAGATACATTTAAAAACAACATTGACTAAATGAATGGGAACTGATCTATTGGGTAAAAATTATAACATTAAAAGGCCAATGGGCCCGTGAAAGTTATTGGAACTACTCCAAATTATACATAAGTTTAAGGAAATCTTATTTATAGGAACAAATTATTTTTTTTAATATTTGCCCATTTTCTAAACAAAAAAGGTTTTGAACTTATAACTGTAGGGTATTTTTATGTATAGCCATATTACCTAGAACCGGAAATACTAAGAAGAATAATTTCACAATGACTTCAATTATTGCAACCTAATTAAAAATGATATATTGCTAGATACCGTTGTATTAACAAAAATTGAATTTTAATTACTTATATTGTCTTCCATGAAATTATTATGTAATTCATTCTTCACGATGACACCAATTTGAGATACAATGAGAAAATGGGCCCCCAATGTGAGTTTGGTTTTGTGAATATTTTTCATTTTAGTAATCCTGAATTGTTAGCAATAAGGCATGGCGCAACTAAAGTTTTAACAATAAACATCTGCTCTATTTTGACTCTTTTAAGTTAGTTAATTTCTCTTAAGATTCTAATTCAATAAGGAAACCTTATTTGGATGTGCGAAATATTATACAGTTATTTTGCTTAGATTTAACCAATAATTGTTTTCCATTCACAAATGCCTTGAAATCTAAAGTATCATGAAATATTTGAACGGTTTTTATGTCATCCTTGCTATATAGCCATAGCAATTAAGCTGTTTTCTCTCCATATAATTTGTTAGTACTTCTTGGTTTACCATTATACGTCACCTCTACCTATTCTACTAACTTTTCTTGCTGTTTATTTCTTTTGATGGTAGGTATAAGGTATATTTTGTTTGTCTTGATTCATTCAAGACACATCTTCATTGTTTTATTAATAACAATCTATAGATTGTTTGTTTTCTGAATGATCTTTTACATTAACATCTTTATTTTTCCAACTTCTGTTTTTGTAATTCCTAAGTATTCATAGTTCTTGATCCCTATCTTGTTTTTAATTGATAATGATTGTCTTTGGTATTCCACATTTATTTCCAGTTTATTTATTTCTATTTTCTTAATACATTGATATTATTTTGTTTTCCTTTTTCTATTGTTTCGTTAGGTATTATTTTTGTTATCGTCGGCATAAATAAGACTAGCAATTTTACGAGTTTAATTATTATGTAACCTATATATGCTTGACCTTAGACAGGTCTGTCTTTTTTCAAAATTCTATCGTTATTAATCTCTAGAGATGAGGTTTTAACTATTCGCCTATTCCCTTCTCCAATTTAAATTCCCCTCCTATATATTTCATTTTTGTTTTTAGTTTATTTACTTTTATCTTATTACTTTCTCACAGTTTACTGCTGTTTCTTTATTTTTTAAAATAAAGGCATAGCATCGAAAAAACATCGAAATTTATTTAATTAAAAACATATGTTAGCTTTTATGAAGTCACAATTGAATTTATATATGTAAGAAAAAAATAATAACTTACCTTTTAATGCAATAAAGTCAGCCTCATATCTTTTCAATTTCTTAACTTTGATACTACAAGCCAATTTGATGAGTTGTTTTGCAGATTCTTCAGACCTGCACTTTTTTGGCAATGAGACTCTAAAATATTTTAAAATACCCTCAAAATCCAACTGCAAGAGGTCTTTTTGACACATCTAAAAAATTAATATCAATTAATCGCTATATTTGGATAGTAAAGAATAAATTACCATGAGTAGAGCAATGGCCACTTGGAAAAGTGTGTCTATTCCTTGTAAAAGGAAAATGTCAATAATGTGAAAAACGAAATACAAAGGAAATCTGGCAGTAAATAACGTCAAAAACCATTGAGAAGCGAACATATGCGTCTCGATATGGTGATCTGTGAAATGGACCCAAAGTGGAGTTAAATGTTCTTCCATTAATTTATTCAATTGATATAACCTCAGATACAAGTTGTCAAATCCATCTTTATACAAGTCCCTTAACTTATAATCATACATAAGCTTCACCAGAATACAGAAAGCTTGTTCTTCAGGCATCTAAATAAATTTAAAATAAAGCATATAATAATAAAACCAGTAAAGAAAATAATAGACTAAATTATTTTACTTACATGTAAAAGAAGTGTAGCAGCTAGGAAGCTTAATCCTTGACAATATCCAACTTCTGAGTCATAGACAGCATAAGCTTTACTCACTCTGTATAAAGAATCTTGACCTAATCCACCAGCTTCTTTGAAAAAGTCGTGAGCGGGAAAAGTCCTAGCTATATCTCGTTGTATCACATTTTCGCAACTTGATTCCTACAAATTTTTATTTAAGAAAATTGAAATTATAAATACATTAATTTAAGCAATACAGTCATTCCAACGGATCTTTGCCCATCATGCCTCACAATGAAGATGCTTATAAAATAAGTCGAGAAATTCTTAAGTCAAAGCGATGTCTATTTTGTAATTAAATATAAAACAGATATTGTTTTGATTAAGGAATTTTAGATGTATTTTCCATGAGTATTAGTTAGGATGAGCAGACAAAGATCTCTTAGAATAACTGTTGTAACTCTCTACTACAGTCGGAACCATTAATCTATAGATAATTTTTTAAATCTATTCACCTTCGTAATAAGTAACCTATAATTTTCCATCATATGCGTTGACTCTTCTATACCACTCAATCGTTGCCAAACTTCCCCTCTGAGTGCTTCTGGAATTCCTAATCTCACTAGACCAGCAAGTTGTTTGGGTTTTTGTTTGAAATTTGTAGACTTCCATTTTTGTAAAACGTCCGCCCAACTTTCGAGGACGTCCACTGAACAGTCTTTGGACACTGACCCTGTTCCACTTAAAAGGGGCTCGTCACCATCTAAAATTACATCCTTATGATCAACTATCGGAACACAAACACAAACTTCAGTAACAATATTTATTAAAGAGAATTTTGAGTATAGATGGATTAGGTGAAACAAAATAATTTTATATTAAAAACAATATATACATAATGTTTTAAAAGGATAAAAAAATTTATAAATCGAATATTAGATTTGCATTTAGGCTCTCTGCAATTTACTTTTAGAATATTTTGTTATTTAAATGTTAGTTTGGTACTTTAAAGTAATGTAACACTTATTTGGCGAAATAAAATAATTCCCTAAAATGCATCACTCAGTTCTATTAATGTAATACAAAAAAATGTATAGATTTATAATTTTACTTACCCAAATATTATCTTGTTCTCATAGCTAAAATATTACTTATAATACAATTACCTGATAAATATTCTTCTTTAGGTGTTAGAGTATCTATAGATGTGATGCTAGGCGAATGGATCAAACTGGATAAGTTCAAATTAAGGTTCAACAAATTTCTGTCTAATTCCCCTGATGTTTCCATGTTTAAAACTTCGTAGTATACGTCATTAAGTTCTGACACAACCTTGAAATGTGTAATAAAATATAAAAATATCAAAGAAAAAAATATAATATTTAATAGTGAATTGATATAACGTTACTATCTATTTGGTATGAGTTTTAAGATTAAAATGGATGGAATGTCCTACTTAGTTAGATAAACAAATCGATGATAAGAAATAGCCGTTTAATATATACAACTTATCGATTTATAAATGGTATATTCTTATACTATAAATATTGATAACTTTAAAAAAATACATAGAAATGATAAAATATTTTGTTGTGGAATAAACACTATTTCATTGATTGCGAAACTTACTCTGTTGTATTTTATTACTAAAAATTTATATGTAAATAAGTTCTTAGACTAGATGCCCGATTGTACTTACAAATGAAAACATTTTCTCTAATAACACAAGTAAATTGAAAGTTAATTAAAAAATAAACAAAGTTTTGTAGCTACATAACCACTTAACTAAATCGTGATGTATGAAAAAAAAAATATATATATATAGACTGATCAATTAAAATTTAATTTTTTTTAAATTCGCAAATATGTAACAGAAATTTGATTAAATTTTGGAATTTATTGAATAGAATTGGTATATATTTTTTTTTAATTTAATTATAAAGATAAACAATGCTGTATTTCATAACATTTAAGAGACTTATATTTTATTACACTAATTTTTGGTGTTCCAATTTATAATAAAAGTGTAACATAATACTTTACATAACACGCCCAGTATCAATTGTTTGTTATATATTTTTTATCAAAGATAAATGCAGCATAACAATTTAAATGTTTCATCCTATAGTGGTTTATTTAATATTAAAGGCCAATCGATAATAAATAAATGTATCTGTAATAATTTTATATAAATTATTTAATACTTTAAAAGCTTAAATCTGAATAAAAATATATTATTTGAAAAAGAATTTAATGAAAATAGAAATATCTATTCTCACATAAAATCAGAATAAAAAACTAAATTGTTTAAAAAAACCCAAAATGATTCAATCACTTACATAAAAAAATTCTAAAAGGTTTTGTTTTCAAAAACATTGCCTAACCATCTATATTGGTTTAGTATTAGACAATAAAAAACGAATTATATGTATATAATACAATACCATCAAGAAAGAAGTATGCTATTAAAAATTATTTTCCTGTAAATGTAACGGTATCTCTTTTAATGCAATAAATGAAGATGTGAATAATATCTTGTGGTAAGTACATATTTACCAAATACTTCAGTACTATTGCGTGTACTATTTAAGAATTTGCAGACGATTAATTTGTTCTTTGTGACAAGTAAATATGTATGACTATTATAAAAAATTAGTCAATATGATTGAAATGTATATTAATGTTTTAGACAATAAAAACAAAACTCCTTGAAAATCTACTACAGCACAAAATTTTTTTTACATTTTTACATATATAAACCAACCTTAAACTAACAATAATCTACAGAAGAGAGACATGATATATATAAAGTGGGAGGTAAAAGAACGAAATTTCAAAGTCTCAAACATCTATTAATATCAATTTGATTATCTCCGTGCAAAAAAAGGGCATCTAAAGATTTTTTGATATAAATATTTATTGCAATTCTTTTTGAGTTCATTTAGTATTTCCCTTTATTTTATTGGCGCATAATAAGTCATGTAAATTATTATAAAATTATTATTAAAAATACCACTCACGAAATTAGTAAATAAATTTAGAATGTTTAAAATATTACAAATATCAATAAAAAGTATAATAAGAAATATTTCCCTTATGGAAGTTTTTTAACTTTTCTGGAAAAAACATTATTTACCCTAGTGACGTGGTATCGACTCTAGCACTAAATATGATACAACATTGCTTTTTAGCTCAGTAATCATTAATGTAAGTTTCATTGTTCCAAATGCTTTTTGAGGCTATGAATGCATTTAATACTGCAATGAGGGCAAAAATGCTGCATAAATGACTAATTATTTATTTAATTGCAGACGTTTCAGTTATTATTTGCATCTTGGTCGACACTCATCTATTAATCAAAAGATGATTTATTAATTTAATTTTTAAGATATTAAATTAAAAAGAAATAATTTTAAAATGAATATCCAAATATCAATAAATTTATAAATTTTCTAATATTCTTGAATTTTTGTATTATTATTTAAAATTACTTACCTCTTTCAGATTCAAGAAAAATTGCTGTACCAAACTTTTTCGTTGAAAGTACCAAAAATTTCGTTCATTTTGGGAATACACACGAACAGCAGTTTCAATAAGAAATCTCACAGGTTCTTGTATCCCTCTGATTACTAAATCTACAGCAACAGTCATGTACTGCTTAAAATCTTTTGGAGTTTCTGTGTTCAGAGGCTCAAATGTAGGCTCGGCCGGGTCCCAATTAGCAGAAATAATTGTGCAATTTCTTTCATGAGAAGCCGCCCCAGATGCAGCCTGTTCAGTCTGCAATGATAAAATGTATTTTATACGCGATGCTACGTCCAATTTAAGGAGTTGTTAGTTACACACAGATTAAAAAAACCTAATTATATAAAATGTTTATACTTTACAATCGTTTAAAATATTTCAATAAAATTGGTGATTGATTAAAGTTAGTGACAATCAATTTCCAGAACCTTTTCAGTAATTATTTGTGGCAAAAAACTCCTTGACAATTTTATGTACAATTAATGCAGATTATACGTATAAAATTACCATTTCTAATAATTGCATATCAGAATGCCTAACATGTCTTCCAGCAGCCACTAATACTCCAAAACAACGTTCAATAAACAGTTGTGGCCCATTGTCAGACACCTGACGAATACTTAAACATAATTGTTTCTCTAGGTTTGTTTTCAATCTGAATCCATTTTTGTCTTTTCCTACAGCTGAAAAAGAACCCTAAAAACATTGTTTTTTGTTTAATCTGATAAATATTATTGATTATTTACCTTTCCGTCATCTTCCTTTATTTCCAAATTAACTTCAAAAACGTACAACAGTATTCTAGCTTCTGAGCTGCAAGTATTTACAGAGCCACTCATTATATCCGCAGCAAAAGCTGATACAGAAGCAACTGAACTGCTCATTGATCTTGGTACCCTCTAACAATAAAAATAATATTTTTTAATAACAATGTTTTCTAAGGTAAGTTTACCGGATTACTGAGCAGAAAATATGTCAGTAATTTGAAAAGATGAAATTCTTGCTTTATATAGAAAATTCTTTAACTTGCATTAAAAAACATGGTAACATTTTAGGTCAAATCAAATTTTAGAATCACATTTTAAAACAAGCTTATCTCTTTAACGTTTTATCAATTTCACATGAATTAATACTCAGACACAATTTAACAACTTCTTCATTGTAACAAAAACCAAATTCGAATGTTCATAGTTAAAATCAAGGTCCAGCTTTATAAATTTTAATGGTTTCTTTCTATCTCACAACAGCATGTGTAATAAATTTTTGCAAATCTAATAAGATTAATTTTGATTTGTTTTTTTTCTAATTTATGGATGTCGATCCATTATCTTCAGTTTAAAATGTTTATAAAAATAATTCATTTTCATAATTTAAAAACCTTTTTTATAGAAAAATATGAAAATAATTATTGTTATGTAGTAGTAACTTTAAAATTGTTAAATTGAAGCCAAATATAGATAAAATCAAATAAATACCCAATATCTAGTTTAGGATATGTATATTTCACTAAAAAATCCTACATATATAAATTGGTATATATTCTACTTCAATTATTTTGTATTTTAAACGTTTAGCATTAATAGTTGATTACTTGATTAGTATGTAATCTTTTCTTAAATTATTTAGCTGGAATAACTAGTATCCCCTTCCCTCCTCTCCCTATTAACTACCCAAATTTATAAAAATAAACTAAACGCTATGACTGGACTTTTTTAAAAATCATCATTCCTTGTTGTACCAGAAGAGCTTAGAGACTCTCTGATCCGCTTTCAGGTAACATTTTGTACGCAGTTTTCTAAAATATACTGGTGTATAAGAGAGAGGACACTTATTGGGCACAGTATAAGAATATTCGTAATCATTATTTCTAAAAAAAAAATATGCAGTAAAGTTAAAGTAGACATTTTACTAGTGGTCCAACCCTTTAAATCTTTAAGCATTTGCAAATTAGTGTTTATTAAGATTAGAAAGTTATTTAGTCAACTTTCTAGCCTCATTTTTGGTGATTTACATTAAAGTGACAAACAAGTCTTAGGTGTCCTTACCCTATGTAAATTTGACATACTCTTATCAACAAGATTTAAAAAAATAAAATTATAGCAATTCTAAATTAAAGGACCATTTCTATAAATATGAATAAATTATAAAATAACAAAATAAAATATGTTTATACTAACTTAGTATTTACAAATCATGAATTATGTTTTCTACTTATGTAAAAATCTATAAATATTAGCATATTACCTGAAATGCTTTAGCAAAACATGATGAAACTCGCGAGACAGCTTCGGCGATGTCGCAACGAAACACATGGCACTGAAATATAGCCGATTCTTGAGTATCCCCATGGGACCATGTAAATGCAAAACAACTCGCTTCTGGACTGTCTGCTGGACCACGGGCGTAGAACAAAATGCGGTGAATTTCATAACGAGATATCACCGAATTACTGGCGGCATCATAAAGTCTAGAAATAAAATTTAATCGTTTTCTGTCTAATGGAATGTACATGTTCATTATAATTTTTTTAATTTGTTTCAATATTGTCATAACATAAATAAAAAAATTCATTTCTGAGGCATAATGAATTTAGATATTAAAATATACTTGTTCCTAAAGAATAAGCAAAAACAAAAGTAGTCATTATGTTTCATATTATTTTAAAATTTAGATGAGTCAAACTACACAAAACAAAATTTTCTTACACAACAAGTCCTTGCGAAGATGAAGGAACAGATACAGAAACTTTAATTCCTTGTTCTACACTTTGTTCATTTAATATAACAATATTGCGTTGTATTTCACATTCAGATTTTGGAGCATTAATTGCAGCTGCTCCAAGATATGTAACTCCTGAGAATATTGTACAATCTTGATCCACATCTGAAACTTAGGATAAATATTACTGAGAAAAAAATGTGCTACATTATTAACACTTCTTTTGGAATATACTGTGTATTATTTTATTTCTATGATTATCAATTTGTAATTAATGTGCACTCTCACAAATTGTAGAATGTTGCTAAAGACTTTTGTATGGAAAAAAACTCATGTATTTTCAATCACTAATCAAAATCATAATTATAACTTGATAATTTTTATGAACTATAAATTTTTGTTGGTAATTATTATATTTATTATTAATTGTCTTAAAGAATGACACGTACTACTACAGTCTTCCTCAGAACTTGAATCTGCTTTCTTAGTATTTGCACTATTGGCAGTGCTTTGATCCTGACTTAAAGGGTCTTTGCCTGGCTCCACTGGACTACCATAGAAAGTACTTTGACCAATTTTCTTCCCATCAGTTTCTACAGCACTGCTCATGGCGCTCTCAGGTTCTTGCAAAACTTCAGTCAAAGCATTTGTCAATTCATTTAAATCTCCGTTATGAAAATCTAATGTTGGAGTCTTACTAATTCCGGGTTTGTCACCATCGGCAACAAAATCGAATTCCTCACTTGTAGCTACAGATTCATTAGATTTCACACTTAAACTATCCTCCATAACTAACTGAAATTTCAGAGTTCTCAATATAAATAGAATCTCCTGATTTTACCTCTAAATGTTGATACACACAATAAATATTTACATAACTAAGCAGTAGTTTATCGATATATAAACTTATTTTTGCCAACTAATAATCTCAAAAATTTTTCTTTTTAATAAAAACACCATTTTTTTGTATTCTGTCAACGTCAACATTTATATGATAAACGGATTTGACAGTTGACTACATTGACCTTTATAAGTTCAACAATGACATTTTGGAAATGCATAAATTCGATGCAAATCTATTTTATACAATTTTATTAGGTTTAAATTAGATTGCCCATTCTTGGAACGGTTCAGACTAACTAAATATTGGTATTCAATCACTGTGAAAATAATTTTACTAGTTGCGCCATCTAAACGGGAACTGTAAAAATTAGTTTGTAGGGACACCTCTCCTTAAATAACACTTTTGAAAAATGTGTTTCTTTATTAAAATTATATTATAGTCTTCAAACGATTACTGTTAAATTGCAAATATAAAGCATTAAGAAATAATATTATACTTCATTTTCTTTCAACCCCCATTCAAAAATATTTTAAAGCTGGCTATTTTTTAGTAGTTCTTATGTGCTCTTTTTTAATGTCTGACAGATCCGCGTTCCAGTAGTTACTCCGCCTCGTAGTTTAAATGATACTTCTTCACAATAATTATTTGACATTTCCTATTTTTTCATTTTCACGTTTTTTTATCGCTGCAACAGCATGGACCGCGTGGACATTGTTTAGCCTTTTAATTTGAAATATTGAATGTAGACTATTTTAATGATTTTTTAAAGACATGTTGACTTCAACTGAAGATATACTGAGTACTGAATTATATTTCGTAAATTCATCGCTTGAAATTACTGAAGATGTGCAATTAAAAAATATTTTACTGGAACTGGAAAAGACTGTTAAAGAAAATGAACAAAAAAAAATTATCAAAGAAATTGTAAGTATATTGTACTTAATTTATTTAATATTTAAAAGATTTATTCTTAGCTATTTTTTTTAGGTAGAAATATATTTGACCAGTATAAAAGAACAGAACCAAAATATTGAAGCAAAAAACTGTTTCTTAGAATTTTTTACAACGTTCAATTCAAAAAAAGTATTGAAGAAATACTTACAAGATGTTGTGACAAAAAATAACATAACAAATGTATTAATTGAACAAACAACTAAAGAAATTCAAGAAGCAGCAAAAAATAAAAAATGCAATATTAGACAGTGCATAAACTTATTAAATTTTGTCTATTATATGCAAAACTCTTCAAAATTCGATTATGAACTACTTATCAAACATTTATTTCCTATTTATTATTTAATTTTTGAAGGCTTTATTTACCATTCAAAGTAAGTTTATTAAGGGGTTGTGTCCATTCATCAGATATCTCGTTATTTAAAATAAATTCATGTTGGTGGGAATATTTGTTAGCAAAAATTATGTTAGTTATAAAAAAGAAGAAATTTGTGTGAATATAAGTTTGCAAATTTTAAATGCTAGATTCATGTCTTGTTGAATTAGATTTACCTAAATCCTTAGGTGTTATACAAGGAAGCCCACCTGCAATAATATTCTAATCTTAAAGAAGGAAAGTCAATTAATATTTATCTTAATTCAAATACTGAACAAAAATAAATTTTATATTTTTAATTTTTTAAGGTCAGATTTCACACAAATAAATGCAATATTAGAAGAAGTATTTACATTAGTGAATGTGGTTTTAAAACAGATTTTACCAATTTTTGTAAGACATGTTCAATATATTGACACTGTGGCAGAGGATTACAGTGTTAATCTTATTTTATTGTCACATGCTGTTATAGTTCACAAAAAAATTGGATTTGATATAAAAACCAAAGCTGGACTCATTTTGACACATTCCTTTAATGTAATTCCAGAAAAATTTTCCAAAAAATTTGTAAGTATTTATTTAATGTATTTTTTGTTAAAATATATTTATATGGACCTCACTTTAACTGAAATGTTTTCAACCAATTTATTACTCAGCTTGTCAATATTTTATGGATATTTTTATCCAGTTATTTAATTTAGCTAAAATATTTCTATGTTAACGCAATTTGGCCAAGAAGTTTCTTCTTAGCTTATTGTCTTGCTGTTTAATTAATTAAACTGTTTTGGTATGTAATTTTACAATTTATAATATTTTCAGAAATATAAAGATTGTCCTTCTCTAGAGCTCTTGGAAGAATATAATAGCAGTAACTTTATATTAAATAAAAATGAGTTGATAGTATTTTCTGAATCTGAAAAATTGGTTATTATTTATGCTTCAATTTTGAATGTTGTGCCAAAGGAAAAGCTGTGTCAAGCCGAAATCAGTAATAAAAGTTTATTGTGTATTCTCTATGATGGTCTCATAAACTGTGCAAAAAGGTATATGTAATAAAAGAAATTTTGAAGGCATGTAAAAAAAGATTTTGAAATAAATCTACTATTAAAAAATTGGATCAATTTGAATTTTTGATAATAAATTTTACTTTTTGCTTATTTAGATCAACCAGTATTCCTCATATAATAGTGGAAATTAGTAGAACTTTGTCAGTAATTAGTAAACAACTGAAAGATGTACCACTAAATTTGACAGAACCCTTATTTTTACAAGGAATTTCATTTATTTGGTCTCATATTGAACACTTTGTTGACAGTGTACGAAATTATACCAGACTATTCTTTATAGAATTGGTTAGCATTGCAGCTCATCATAAAATTAATGGTAAGTGAGACTATTACCACAGGGGTACTCCAGACCACAGTAACTTTAAAAACTTTGTATCTTAATTTAGTAAACCAATATAAATATGTAACTATTTTTCAGGATCTAGTATATTATCTGACATTTTATTAGAAAATATTAAGCAATTAGGTTCGACTCAAACATTAAAATTTTTGGCGTTTGAATATTTAGCCATAAATATGGGTACCATATATTTGTTAGAACATTTCAAAAATCTTCCAGAAGATTTGCTTAAAGTTATTTCAGAACCTACTATCTCTGATGAGGTATGTAAATATTAATACTGCCACTAATAATAATTATTAGCATGTCTTTAAAAACAATGGCTTTATTCAGTAAATCGCTATTTTTTAAGGTATGTAAGTGCTACATAGCAATGATGGAAAAGAATTTTCAAGAAGTGGATAAAGAAATATGGATAAACACATGGGTTACTCCTGTTACTAGGCTGTTATCTACTTGCGCTCACTGCACTCCTTTGTGTCAAAGAATAATAACCAGGGCGTTTCAACTATATTATATTGTTTTAAGAAAAATGTACTCAATTTTTGTGTACTCATATCCAAATTTATATAAAATACTTATTTTTTTTAGTTTTCCTAATGATTATATTGGTAATATACAAGAATGTCAAGTTTTAATGAAATGTTTACATTATGCTCGTACATCAGGCATGGAGTTACCTATTGAGAAAAGTGATAAAACGGCCTTATATTGGAGAGGCTTAATTGACAAACCAAAGTTAGAAAATTTTATGATCCATCAAGATGAAGAAGTAAGAAAATTTATGTTTTATATTGTACATTGAATCACGGTTTTTTTTTTTAATAGAAACAATAGATATATTTTTTAACATATGTTTTTAGAGATTTTTACTTTTATAGATAAGAATATCAGTATTAGCTGCCATAGTAGAATGTCAAAAATCAACAGAAGTATTTCTAAAATGGGAACTGAACTTTCTAATGAAATATTTACATTACAACATAACTTCACAAATACCACATTTTCGTAAACAGATTGTCTCTTATTACAGAAAGGCATTAGCCAGGTAAGTCATTGATTTTTATAGTTAATGGCTGGTTAATTTTATTAGTTGTATATCTAGATTGAATGCCGGTTTCCATGTTTTATGCAGAAATATCTGCATCTTGAAAAAGAAGGCTGCGACATTAGAAGAAGATACAGAAGTATTAAACATGATTTTTATTTATGAAGAACTTAAAGACACTTACAAAAATTTTATAGAAAACTTTACTAAATTCTTAATTTCTAATTTATCTTTCGATTCAAATTTTCCTCGCCGCTCCATAAGTTTGGAGTTGTTAATTGTCATACAGGGGTTAGCTCCTGTGGAACATTGGCAACGTCTTTGGACAGAAGATGACGTTAAAAACTGTCACAGCATTCTGTTTGATAGTTACGAAAGTAATAAGAAGATGGCTGCTTTATTGCTGAAAAATTTACCTGCTAGTGCTATTGGATTTACAGTAAGTTATCAATAATTTTGTAATAATAAAACATTATCTATGATTAAGGAATATTTTTTATGATTACCCACTTGGTTGACTAATACGTAATATTATACTATACTTCATAACAAACTAAAACCAGAGCGCACATAATTGCCAACTCTCCAAAAAAATTTAAAAAACGATAATAGTTTTTTTGTATATGGCTATACCAACGCCCCTCATTATTTTTAGAAATATGATTAGGTGTTTTTAAAACACCAATGTGCTGAGATAGTTAACAAAGGCGGGGAAGTAGGCACAGATCTAAATTTATCTGCCTTTATTCCCTGTTAATTTAATCCTTTTCTAGCTTATTAAACTAAAGTTCTACTTTCTTTTTTAAAACCTACATACTTTTTACTATTAAATAAAACCTTGAACACTTTATGGAAAAGTAAATGTTGTCCCATGATTATTAATTGTTTTTGTTTCAGAACATCGAATTTACTTTCAAATATATGCAACGTTGCCTGAATATAGCATTGGCAATTAAACCGAGTAAAACGTTGTCTGCTGCGTATCTATTAGAAATTTGTGCTTTTTCTCCATTCTTTTATGACATAGTACAATATGGTCAAAATGAAGTTGCAAAGCAGATTCTTAATCCCATTTTGGATATGCTTGTTGTTTTGACAGCCAAGCTAATAGCACAAACAAATATTGAAGTTGATGTTTCCAATCCCAAAGTAGCCAATTACGGAATTTTGCTGAGTATTAGACATCTTTTGCAAAGTAGGGATATGAGGTAGTTAATATAATATATATGAATACCTAGTTGATGTTAGCAGAAATTAGCTCCTCAGATTCATTTGTTTGATGACTTTTATTTAAATATTGCACACGATTTACTTCCATTTTTTCCTCTCTCTGGTTTCATTTATTACTATTTCGCCACTTTCCTGGTCTTATTGACACTTCAATTGTCTTAATTTTATATTTTTATAAGATTTGAATCAGTTTTGTATCTCTATCTCAGATTTATTACAAGGGAATACTTTGATTTTCACAATATATATTGCATTCACATGAAGACAATCCAAAATACTAGATCGAAAGATTGAAAAAATCAAAAAGTCGAAACAATGGAAGCATAATCATTATTAATTTGTAGGCCTAGTTTTTAGTGTTGTGATGAACTATTTTTTTTAGTAAAAACAATGGAGCATACTCAGGATTATTTGAACAGCTCACCACAATTTGCCTTAATCTTAAAGATCACATCATGCCAATCGTTTGTAATCCTTCTCCTGAAGGATACTTACCCGAATCTGGAGAAATAATGTGTGAAACGGATGAGTCGACTAAAGCCCAAATGATATTGGTATATGCTTGGAGAACTATGAAAGAAATGACTTTGTTACTAGCTGAAATTATTAGGCAGAGCGTGAAATTAGAAAGTATCTGTGAAATGTTGGCAGAGAGCATTATGGTTAACGTTGGAACATTTTTTCTTGATGTGTTTATAGCTAGTAAACATAGAGGTGTTTTTGAGCAAGCCTATGTCGGATTTTCAGTTATTTGTGAATCGTTTTGGACGTAAGTAGTCTTGAAAATGAGAAAATTCAGTTTGTTTTGATATTTTTAAGGCCAGACATTCATGTATCTGAAATTAAATACAATGTCAAATTTTAACAGATACTAGTTCACTTTAGAAATCAGATAAAAATGTAAAGTTACTTTACTAATTTCCAGTAAGTCATTTTTACAAAAGTGTTTCTTCACCATGAGATTAATACAAAATCTGAGTTCTGGTGAGATGTCTAGACATTATTTTTTATAGATCATTTAATCCACAACTGAACTGTCTTCCGAAAATGTGGCTAGAAGACGCTTTGTGTCTTTGTACAGGTGAAAAACAATCTGATAAACTGTGTGCTACAAGAAGAAGTGCGGGTTTACCATTTTTAATACTAGTAAGGAGTGTGTTTTAATTTAATTTTAATTTCATTATACACTCGTATATTTCAGTCAATTTTAAGTTCTGAGCCAGTTTTTGACAAGAATCGCTTCCACGCTGCCATTACAAAACTTTTGAAAGCTTGCGAAAATTTAGAAGAGAGCAACACCGAATATCGAATGCATTGCATGAATGTTTTAAGAGCTATGTTTCGACATAGCAGACTCGGGGAACTGGTAGCTTCTTATATTGCACAGGGAGTAATTGTTGCAATAACCGGATTCAAGAGTGATACATGGGGTGTAAGTAGACTCCTTTCCAGTGCATTTTTAAATAATTGGAAAATTCATATATTTTAGATTAGAAATTCTGCAACACTTTTATATGCTGCATTGATGACCAGAATGTTTGGGGTTCAAAGAACTCAAGATTCAGATGATTTGTGTTTGAAAAACCGGTTAACCGTTAGAGTGTTTTTCATGAGATTCCCAGAACTTTTTCAATTTTTATTGGAGACATTGACTGAAGAGAGTAGCAAAAGTGATAGTTTACTCTTGCATCCAGTATTAATGATACTTGCTAGACTATATCCATCGCACTTTGACGAGTACAATACACAGGTAAGACAATTAGTATAAATATTGAAGTAGATATGTTTCTATTTCATTACAGTTTCATTAATCGTCATAGGCAATAAAAACAGTATTAATACAAATATTTAAACCTTCTACATCTATTCAGTATCTATTTTTTATTAAAAACCGTAACTAATATAACATCAGTTTGGCACAATATTTTCTCTATATATGTGATAAAAAATAAAAAATAAATATTGAGTAAAATTTATTGATTCTTTATAAAATTTTTGTAAACTATTAATTTTTTAAATTGATAAATACATAGAAGAAGGTAAACTTTTCATCATATATAAACAACAAAGAAGAAATAATAGAAGTTTAAATGAAACTTACCTGTTCAATGTCTAGTTTTACTTGTTGAACTGTTAATGTTCTATTTTCGTTTGGTGCAATTATATACCAGTGAAAAAACGATTCTGCAAAAAAGAAATTTATTTTATTGTATCAGTTATATATAGTAGATCTGATATAGATGAGTAAAAATATTAAATAACAATTGTGTATCAGTCAAATATAGATTGGAAAATGAAATTATGTTGTTAGTTGTATGGTCATAAAGATAATTGATAATAATTATTGGCTAATTTAAAATTTTAAGAATCTCAGGCAAAACTGTTGTTAAGAAATTATCGTTTAATGTTCTGCTAAACGTAATTTCCATCTTTAACTATTTTTCAGATGGAGAAATATCTACCGCACTTAACGACATGTCTTTCAAATCCCGTTTATAGAACAAGGGAGCTTGCTGCAAGAGCAATAGTTCCTTTTATTAGATGTGAGCACGTTGCTAGTCATTTAGATAAAATTTTTAATATTTTTGATAACCCTATTATCAATGATAACCAAGCTCATGGTTACCTGCTGCAGGTAAATAAAAATACTTTAAATTATATAAATATATATCACTACATTATTGTTGGGATCAGTCAAAATAAAAAAAAACAGATTTGCTTTTAAATGCCATTGATATATTCGCATATTTCGGCAATAATGTCAATTTCATTTTGTAACTAAATTGTTTTGTTTTAGGTTTTATTTATTCTAAAATCCAATACTATACCAGATATTCCGATTTCCAATTATCTTAATAAAACGTTTCATATATTGAAGCTGGCAGGAAAGAAATTTAGTTATATGACAACTTCCCTTTTTTTAGAAATTATTATGTTATTTTTAATGAAGTAAGTTAGTACAATTGAAATTTCAATAATTAATACAATATAACGTAAATAAGAATTTCACATCTTTGGAACTTCTATTATAGTCTTGATGATTTCATTTTCATGACGTTTCAATCTACCTTATATCTCCGATCGTCTTTATGGATGTAATATTCAAGAAGAAAGAAAAACATACTGATGAAATTATGGAAAATACTTCATTTCAAGTTAAATCATCCTATTTTTTACAGAGAACAGTAGTAAAAGCGCTGATAGATCGAGTTATAGTTATCTTCAGCGAGAAAAATGGAACAAAATGTCTAAATGTTGTCCAGCAAATCAACCCAATCTAAAGCAACTGTTAATGGTCTTCAATTCGTCTTGGGTTCTATTTCCGTCGAACTAGTTATCACTAAGTTAATTATTCCATAGGGGACCAGCCCTCACTGATAGGTTTACACATTGAAAATAAAAAGACATTCTGAGATTTGTTTATTAACATTTGTCTGAAGACGATTAGTGCTTGATACGTCATAAAATTTAATACATGAAGATAGTGGAAGTTCCAAAGCATCGCATAGCAGTATGCTCATTATTGACCAATTTGAAAAAATATAAATATTCTTTTTCTAGATACTTAAATTATGAAGATTTTGAGATGCTAAAAACCATTGTAAACACGATATCAAGACAAATAATGTCTAATATCCTACCAATAACCTCAATGTCAAAATTTCTTCAAACTAGAATGTCATTGCTTTTATATATTATAATCAACAAATTCGAGGAAAACGAGCTGACTTTTTCAACAATTACCAATCAGCTAATGTGTCAATTGTATGGACATGACATAGGAATGAAAAAATACTGTCTCAATTTACTAATATATCTCAATGAACGTAACAGTGGCTTTAAACATCCCCTATATAGATTGGAAGAATTACAAATACCATTTGAGATAATAACCTTAGTTAATACTTTTGATAAATCTTCATTAACCAAAATGTTAACAAATACTCATCAATATCTTAAGTATTTTCTGACTGAAGAAATCAAGCATCAACATTACATTAGAAAAGAAGATCAAGTGCTAGTTTTTATTTTACTCAATTATTATCCTTGCGTTGTAAAACACCTCAATTTAAGCAAGCAGGAAACGCTAGATTTTTTGGTCAAATTATGCGGCTGTGATAATGAAGAACTTATTAGCGCTATTGTTAGTTGTATAAGCACATTTTTGTTGCAATTAGATTACAATGTTTTGAAATACGACAAGCTGGTGCAAGTGTTACTCGAAAGTGCTTCACCTGCGGCGAGTGATTATAGGAGGTTAGCCGTTTGTGACTTTTTGGCCAAAAATTATATTTTGTACTGCAATGAGGATAGCATATTAACAGGTAATTTTCAATTTGTAAATAATCCTTTTTTAATTCTTACGGCTTTTATAAAAAAAGAACTTAAAACAATACACATAATCATTTTTTAAATCCATTCATTGACCTGATTTCAAAGATATGCCTCGATGCAACATAGATGTGGGTGTAAATTTTATAATATATGCCAGCTTTATAACCCATTGAAGGAATTATGAAAATTTAATAAATTAAACTTTCTTAGACAACATTATGAGGATTCTTTATCTATTGTGGAGGAAACAATTTAAAAGTATAAATTATTTTTGCTTTATCTTAGAGATTTGCAAAAAATGCAGGGACACGTCAATTTTTAAACACAATTCTACGTTCTCACAACGAAAATCGAAATATAGAGAGTGATTCATGTATGCGCAACACAACAGATAACCTTTTATTTTCAGTGGATCACCCGGTATCAATGTATATTTTTGAAAGCTCCTTGATAAGCTAAATTCCACGACCTATATTAATAGCCTAAATTTAAATAAATAACTACAGGCTGAAATTTTGAATTTCTTTAGCATTCTCTGTAAGAAAATAAACGCATAAAAGAGGATTTAGTTGACTAATACATTAAAATAAATGTTCAAATTGTTCTTCAACTAATTTTGTCTAGGATCTAACAGAACATGATCCAGAATGGAGTTTGAAAATGAATAAAGAACAAACTGGACAGAAATGAAATAACTCTTGATACCTTCGTTTTTTTGATGATTCAATTTTAGGTACTGTTGTAGGTAACCATATCGCAATTTTTTTTTCTGTGAGACCATCTCAAGAATAAGATTGTATATACAACAAAGCCATCTATCATTGGAGATCTCAAAGAAAGAATAGCAACAGAAATAAGTAATATTTCACCTCGCACGTTAAAATTAGGAAGGAACTTTCTATGTTATTGCCAACAATTACATGGAGAAATTTTGAAAATTTATTTTAATGTAATACAGCCAACTAAATTAAATCTTTCATATTCATATGAGCCTATACTTGTTCATTTAGTTAGATCATCACCGTTATAATAAAGTAACTGCAAAAATAATTTTATTCCATAGGTGGTTGTTCCTACACTATATTAATCTAAGTACTGCCACAAATAAGAAAATTACATTATACTGAAAAATTAAGAACTAGTCGTTTACATCTAGAATCTTCTGAATATATCATAAAAATGTAGAAAAAAAAATTGAAAACGATTTGACCTATATGATAGTACCTACCCATTATCTTTGGTTTACTATCTTTTAACTAGTTATTTTACTATTTAGTTTCCACTTTTCTTCCTGAATACATATTTAGTAGAAATTTTAATTGAGGTGTTTGTATTATACCGCAATCATAATACATATTGCTTGCAAGTCCAGGTTTGAATTTTGATTCAGGTTAATTAATTTTTAATCATGCGTCCAGGTATTTTACTTTTAATCAACATATAGACTCCAAAATATTGTTTTAGGTACTTGTTTGCACTATATTTTTTAACATAGTTTGTAACCAGGAGAAAATAAAATATTTTTGTAAAAGTGATAAACGCCAGTAAAATTTAATAAAAAGGTATTTTTTACACATGCCGTAAATATATGAAAGGAACAGTTTTTGTGATTTTGATTCTTTCACTCCTGCGTTGAAGATATAAACTATAGTTTAAAAAAAGGTTTCATGAGTGTTGCTCCTCATTTTTTATTTAATCTAAAAATACATTTTTATTAACAACTTTAATTTTAATCAGGTGACGATCTCCAAATGGTCTTAAACATTGTAATGATTTTGCTGGAAGATGATGATATTATGGTTCGAAATGGCATAAGTGAATTTGCGACTGCTTTAAAAGTGAAAATAACTCTTAGCTCTAATTCCAAACAAACCATGTAAGTCTCCTTTGTATACATAACAATCAAAATTTATTACTACGTAAACAAAATTCAATACTAGGACTTTTATAAAGTAGAATATAAATAGAATTCATCACATATGTATTTTAAAGTTCTCCATACACTTAGTAAATGATTAAAAGTAAATATAATTTTTTTAGAAAATAAACTATGGTAACAACAAGACTCTAAGAAATGATTAATTCATCTTGTCCAGTAAAGGTCAAGTTGGTAAAGTTGATAGACTATTTAGTTTAATGTCATAGACGTTAAAATATCATTATTATTATAATAATAGTAATAAAAGCACAAGAAAGTATTTCTAGGCAACTGTATGGGTACTAGATACGATAATATATCTAGTCGAGGTTTTTACACTTTAGAGCTGTGGAGCTGTGGTGTGTACATTTTATGTATGATGTGATAATTGACGAGTTTATTTTACTAAACTATCACTTTACTACTGAAAAATACACTTTATGACCCAATCGTACATAAATTACTAATAATTTAAGCCGTTTTCGCTATTTACATTATATTTTTTTAGATCGGGTCAACGGTGGACAGTAATACCGGAGAAAGCTCGAGAAGACTTACTTACACTAGCCTCAATAATACTTACTAAAGATAGGGCAATTTGCTTTTTATTTTCGTGGACTTGTCGCCATTTTCCTGATACTTCAAATGACGCTTCAGAGGTAAGCATTAATAAAATATTTGAAAATAAAATGAGAGCCTACATATAACACTGTATTACACATCAAAATATACTTTTTACACTAAACTCGTATTCTAGGATTAAATATTCACAAAATCAATTTTAGTATCTGGTAATAAAAAAGTTATTTACATTTTAGCTTTATTGTTATATTTCCAAGATGTTTTTAATTAAGTCTAATCTTTTACACACTGTATATATGTAAAATTTTGAACAGGTGTTTGAAAGAGGAGAACTCAATTCATTTGCCGAAAACGTCCCATTCGTTGGTCATTGTAACAGTCTCTTGCATGATCTCCTTTGGACCCTAGAAGATGGCCTAAGCTACGAAGACAAGTCCATCTTCATAGAAGAGCACACGCTTCTTGTTACAACTATTCTTCTAGACTCGCTTTTGAAACATCCTTCGCCGATGATGTTATACAAAACTAAAGTGTCTGTGATATGTGCTTTAAAATCGACTGTCAAATTTTTAGAGCGCTTCGAAATTAATAACAATTTTAGGAACGAGTTTAGGGTTTATCTGAACGAGACGATTTTAGGATATCTGACTAAACACGTGGAGCACAGTGATCTCTTTAGTGTCAAATGGATTATTAAAAATATTTATGATCCTGTTTTAAATGCCAAAACATAATGATTAAATCGATATTCGTTTGTTAATTTTTAAAGTTTATTCAGCATTGGACTATATCAGACAGTGAAGTCCAAATTTCAATTTTTGTTTGTTTGCCCATCTGTTAATTGTTACAATGTCCAGTGCAGGATAATGTTTATTGTATTTTATATCTGTAAATCGACCAATTTTTTTTATTCAAAAATTTGGAATTTTTCTTTGAACTAGTTTTAAATGTTATTTTTTGAATGTGTTTTTATAGAATGTTATTATCAACTGTAAGTTTCTGTTCCCGGAAATATTTAATACACTATTTTAATATTACATTTCTTTAATAAAGAAGTAAAAAATATATGCTAAATAAACATAGTGGATATTCCCACAAAATTATCATTTTGAAAAAGTAGTCTTATTTACAAACACGATGTTGACTTGAGATACATCCTTAAGGGGAAGTCATAAGGTATGAAAACGAAACCAAAAATTGGCTGTACTAATTCACAATTTAAAAAAATACTTATTTTACTAGTAATTTTAGATACTTTCTATTCTGGCGCAAAATTAAAAGGACATCATGGTTTTCAGGAGAAAAAAGTAAATTGAGGTTTCAATTGATATCTTTTTCTTAATTACATTTTTTTTATAAAGAAAAAAAAACTTAAAAAAGTAAAAATAATTTTTGAGTCATAATCTGAACTGGTTTTAGTCAAGAAAAAATTAGTGTTTCCTCCTTGACCTTGAGCCCGAATGACAGCCCTCATTCTTTCGGGTATACTTTGCCTCAAAGAAGCAACCTCATTTTGAACCACTTGTTCCCATTTATTGAGCCATGCTTGTTCCACCTCATTCAATGCTTGGAACTCGCCATAGTTTTGCCTAGCTTCTCCTACATATGCTCTATTGGATACAAGTCAGGACTTAGGAGTAGTCATCTAAATACCTGAATACCAATATTATTAAAGTACTAACGAGTTATTTGGGATATGAGGAAGTATGCCTAGGGAACTACATGTTCTTCTAGACACTCCCTCCCACATACGCCTCCATCGCCAAAATGTACCCTAGTTGGACATATTCTTTTACGACCATCCAGTGATGTATTGTGAAACGTGACTCAGCTATGAAAAGAATACATCGCCAATCATCTCTATCGCAATATGTATGTGCGTCAGTAAGTTGCGTAAAAATATAGGGCATGCCACAGGTATGTAACAGCTAACATTTTGTATATAAACTTTATACATCCAGAGTTAGATGAAACTAAAGTTCTATGAACATCTGCCAACTATCTGAAAAAAAGTTGTAGAACTTGCTGGCAAAAAAATCAGTCTTCATCTGCATTTGTGCCTCTTGGTCTACGTTGTCCAGATCTTCATAAATAGAACGACTCTCTCTAAATATCTGTATTGCATCCGATACTGTACTCCGAAGAATACCAAATACATTTTGTTTAATACAAATAATTCCAACCATCATTATGTAGAATAACAGCTGGAATAGCTTCTTCTGGGCTCATTTTAAATTTTTCCTAGTAAAACAACAGGATAGGATCAAAAATGCACAAGGAACATAAGCTCAAACTGGTTGAAGACATCAAAGAATTTTCTACAATAAAGAATTTGGTACCATATTCATATCTACCATATCAGTGTGGTTTTTCTATGCTAAAAATGAGATAAAATAACGATGAAAACATGTCTTGTCAATTTATTTTTTATGATAAAGATCAATTATTATTCTTTAGGTCCCTTTGTCGGTATCAAAAGAAAAAATCTCAAAAATTGAAGGGTACCATTAATTTTGTGATTTAATGTATTTTTCATTATTCATATAATTTTTTTTATTCTACCCAGAATGAAATTATAAGCATAATTATAACTTTACCTAAAATCTAATATAACCGGAGTACACTTTTCATTTTTTTTTCTACATTTAGGCAACGCGCAATAAACTGTTTTCCAGCTTTTAAATTATTAATTCTTAATAAAAAAAATGCCAAATTCTCGTTTTTTATTACTACTTCCTGGATTTTTATGAAATATTGTCCTTATTATATTATATAGTACATCAAGCAAATATGGCTGAGCTTGGGTATTTGGTAGTAACAATAGACATTTAGATGTGCTCGTTCGATTAAAAAAATAACAAATTTTTATTCTAAAAAGCATACCCAATCAAACCTAGACAAATTATATTTTATAAATCGTCAATAAGAAAGGGGCTGTCATTTTGAAACATGGACTGCTTATATAGGCAAAACACATATACTGAGTTTGTTAAATAAGTTTCTAGATATTTTGTAGATGGAATAAACCATTATATAGGGTGTTTGTTAAACGTAAAGCAAAAATGCAATAGGGTATTCTCTGGACTATTTTAACAATATTTTGTCCTTTGATGGTTTTTGAAAAGCCCCTTTGTTTCGAAGATACAGTGGAAAAAAATCGACAATTGCAACATTTTATTACCAAAAAATACATGTAAAGCTTCTTAATCTACAAAAACTGTTGAAAATGACTACCTCCAATTAAGTGCAATTATCCAATCTTTCATTTTTAAAGATTGTTCTAGAGAAAACCTTATTATGATTATACTCAAGACTTCCACTTAACTTATTTTACGTTTTAAATGAGAGTATCAAAAAAGTACGCTATTGAAAAAGGGAAGATATAACAATATTGAAAGGGTCCATATTCGACAGAGTTATCTCTTATTTTAAAATTCTCACGCCTCTTTGGGTTAGATAACGTAAACAAATTCTCGAAAACCAGAGCAGGTTGCGTATCGGGGAGATTAGTAGCAGACCTTAGGGAAGAAAGGTGGGTTTTTAAAAATAGTGTTGTGTCACAAATTTAAATATGTAAGTATTATTTTTTTGGGTATATATATCATATTATTTCTATCAAATTCACTTAAATTTAACCATAAAAATATATTTATTGGGATTCATGATTTTTTTTCCTTTGTTATTGTATGTTTTATGTTCACCTTTTTATTAAATATTTGAATGTTGCTGTGGCTAGGGGTGACATAGGGTTTAGGTGTTCATTAACCTACCAGATTTCACCTCTAGAATAAAGTTTGACCTCAACTTTAGACAGGTAGTCAAGTATATACTTCGCTATTACCGTTATATTAGCTCTTCTGCTGTTTTTGTGTGAAAATGATTGAGATTTAATTAACGTCGTACTGTTTAATGTATAAATATATTCGTAATCTAGTTTAGGGGAAACATTGAGCTATGTTTTTGGCAAGTGGGTTACATTACAATATATATAAATATATGAAACTTAACAGTAAGTATAAAACAACGGAATAAAAACATTCAACATAAAAATAAAACAAAAACTATGATTATTATCAGAAAGAAAAAATATAAGGTATAAATAGAACAGGTCCCAAATTTTAAATATCTTGGCAAAGTGTTTTCACAGGACACAAACGAAATAAGTATAGAATAAACGGGAGTAGCAGAAAGGCTATTTAACTCAACAAAATACCAATCCTAGGCAAGAAAAGTATACTAAGACTCATCAAATCGGAAACTTTCTAAAAAAGTAGCCACAATTCTTAGACGTTTCAGAGCGTAAAACGCACACATCAATATAAAATAAAAACAATTATCCAAAACAGTGAAATAAGATTTAAGAACAAAACTGATACAATAAACAACGGAAAAAGCTAACCAATTGGGTTAATATTAGTATTTGGTGTGACCAACAGTTTTCATCCGCCAAACTAAAGATAATAGAAATTATTTGTTCACAAAAAGGAGGATGTAAATAATTTTAGGGCTCGGATTTCAAGTGGGGTTGGGAAGCCCCTGGAGAATGATTAAAAGGCAACTCAGCATTTTTGTTCTAAGAAGAAGTTAGCATTGCGTCAGACGGTAGGAGAGACCTGAACCTGAATAATGAGTTCTTCCAGTCTAGAGCGCTATCATGAAACTTAATGAGTCCATATAGGCTCAGTCAGGTAGTCAATTTCTAAATAATAGAAACTTTAAACTATAAAGTACTGGATATCTGTTTAAATTATGCCTCTAATCATTTGGATTATCATGGGCATGAAAGCAGAATTCCTAAGATTGCTGGATATTGAGTGAAAATTCTCAGAATATTATATAATAGATTTTTTTGTTAATATTAATTTTCAACTTATTTTGCTTCATAAATAATTATAATTTATATTCCAAACAGCTAAAACAATTTTAAAAGGTAATTGTATTTTTTAATGTTACTGATAAAAAAACGTTTTAACAAAATAATAAATAATTTATTGATATTTTTGGACTAAAAATATTTAATGGTTTATTATAATTTATTCACCACAGTAGTTTTAGTATTGTAAGTAACCATTTCATAAAATTTAGTTGAAGTGAGTATGTTTTAAAAAAAGCGAATGAACAAATAGTGTGGACGCTTAAACTGCCTCTCTTAACATTTTCCAAAATTACTGTACTGTTGAAATTAGATACATTTATCTTATTTAATTAACTTAACAAGACCTCAGCTAAATTATCGCAGGTTCATATCTCATGCATTCATCGTTAACCATTTTGTTTTGGTTGAAGTGCTCTCTTTCAGAATCGGCTAGCAATCCCTCCACCTCTACTGTCAGAATGAGAACTCAGCTCGTCTTTGTTTTTTTCTACAATATTGCAGCTTTCATAAGGTTCCGGAACCAGATAAGGTTTTAAAGTAAGCGTTTCTAGATATTTCAGAACTTCATCACTGAAAGAAGGAAAGTGAGAACCTGAAAACAATAAAACACAGATGGTGATGTGCTAGAATAATGGAAAATTTGTTAAATTATCATAATATTTATCGATTGCCATAAACATATTTAAATAAAAATGTAGATACCTTCAATTTCTATTGTTCCATTAATACCAATGTGAAACCTAGGGGCTTCGATACTTTCAGTGCCGCTTTCCTTTGCTATTAATAAAGATGTTACAATCTGAAGACCCGTCGCTACATTATTAATTCCAAACACTAATCTTTTCCCACAAATATATTGACGGTCAGTTATTAAAACCGGTGTCCTAGTGCATATTGTATCCTTAACTTTTACATCCTCCACATACCCTAGAGATGTCATTTCTCCTGAGCCAAAAAATTTGTACATTCCTCTAGAAAAATACATTGTCATTTATTAATGCTTTAAAAAAATTATTAAAAAATATTTTTTTAACTAATTTTTGCTATCCAGTATCAATAAGAAAGCTTTATTAGCTGACTAGCTAACGAGTTGCTAAAGTAGGACCTGTATGCAGTTGCGTTTTGCTAGCAGCCCTGAATATGGTTGAAATTATTTAGGGTCAACAAGAGGTAAACAAACGCAGAATAAATTATATGGCCGGTGACATTCGTGTACAATTAGTGAAAAAGAAAGAAGAGCTCATACTTATGTTTTAAGTGGTGCTCATTTTGCCGTATTTGTACGCTTTGAAGCAGATGAAAGTATCATAGAAGACAATTTATTTTGCAAACATAACTGATTAGTGCTTGTAAGAGATATTTTTAGTACTCACGACTAAGAACTAGACTAGACCAAATGTACTGCCATTTGTAACAATAGTGCTGAAGCTTTGAGTGGCAACTAAAGCAGGCTCGTTGCAAGATTAAAATCACTAATGTCAAATGTTTCATGCGCACATTAATTTTTTCATCGACAAGCTCTGATAACTAAGGTTTTATCTTCTGATTTAAATGATTACTTAAAGAAGCCATCAACGGTGAGAACTCTATTAAAGATAAAGCCTTGCAAATTCAACTGTTTAGAGTTATTTGGGAAGAAATGGGATTGCTCCATCAAAATCTCCTTTATCACACAGAAGTCACATGACTGTCCTAAGGAAGGAAAGTTATTGACACAACTTCTTGACCTAAAAGCTGAATTGTTAATGAGCGTACAAGATGCTAATTTTAAATATGCGAATGATTTTTGTGACCTTGTTTGGTTGTTAAAAGTAGCATTTCTAAATGATACTTTACCACCTATATTTTAATTAATAAAACCCTCCAAGTAATAACAATGTAACAACTAAGGATAAAATCAAAGGATTTCTTGTGTTCAGAACATTGTAGAAGGAGAAGATGAAGAAATTGCCAATGGACAAATCGTTTGTGGTAAATTTCATATTCCTTACATGATACAGAGCCTGCATAATTTGGAAGACAAACTATTAAGTTACTTTTCAGAACTCGACTTTGAAGCTGACAATGGACATAGATAGATACTAAAATCCTATTTTGGATATGCCGGTACAAGTAGCTGATGTGGTCACACTTTGCGACTCACAGCCTGGTGTTAGATCAATTGCACCTCTTGTGATATAGTTTTATTCAAAAATACTTACGTAACTAAAGATACATAGTTATCATCAGTGTCCATTACAGCAACAGTGGAAATGGTCCCTTCATGGAAAACATCGTTAATATTAACTTTTTCATAAAAATATTGAGCAGCTTGAGCTAGGTGGTAAATAAAATCTGGTCTTAAGCTACCTTGTCTTGTAAAATTGAGTTTTTCAATTCCCTTTAGGGCTCCAATCAAGAAAGGCCCGATAGAATTATTTTGAGGGGTGTAAATATTATGTTTATTGAATTTAGCTTTGTCCACTAATTCAGTTATCATTGTTTGGTTGATATCATTTAAATATGAATATAAAACTAAAAACATCGGATACATTATATTTTCAACTAACGAAAAAAAAAATACAAACTCTACCTTGCAGATTATAATGAAATTATCTTAGGAAAGGAAGGAAGGAAGGAAAACTGGTTATTGTATAATATTAAAGAGTCACCTGGTTCTGAAATATTAGCAATTTGTCCAAGTGTGTTAGCCAAAGATTCTTGTTCAAGTAATTGTCCAGGTTTTAATTGTCCAAATAAATATTCTGCTTTGGAATATGTTATTGCTTCAACCAACATTTTGGAAATTATTATTCCTTGCCTAAAACCAATCAAAAATATATTTTTCTGTAAAATAAACCGTTGATTTCCACTAGTAATTCACCTTGTATAAGCTGTTCAGATACATTTATATTAAATAAAAATAGTTCTTACCTTGCCAATCGCACTGAAGGATACACTAATTCTTCCCATGGCAAATTTCCGAAGTTTTTATGTATGTAAGCCAGTCCCATAACTAAAGTTGGTAAATTTTTTGATGCTACAGCTATATGACTAAAATCGATTACAGTAGGACTATTTTTCATTCTATGATTATATATAAGTATTTGTCCTTCACTAAAAGTTTTTTAAAGTTCATTAATAAGTGTAATAAAAAAGACTTGTTTATGTCTAATATATAGATAAGTTATCATACATTATTTATTCCTACAATTGCTAAATGCCATTGGTAATTTTTTCTAGCCGAGTCTTATAATTATCAATCACAAAATGTATGTATTAAAATAAATCTTACGCATCTAATCCTGTAAGATGTGGAGTTGCAACAGAAAGACAAAACGCACATGCTATAGCAGCATCTACAGCGTTACCTCCTTTCTTCAATATTGACGTTCCTATTTTTGAACATTCCAAGCTATCTGATGCAACACTACCATGAGGAACCACCTGTTCAAAAATTAAAAACCATACTTGTTAAATAAAAACCCAATCTCATTGAATAAATATGTTACGTTCTTCACAAAATGTGTTCTTATTTGAGATATGCAGAGGCAAATACATAATTATAGGAAAAACGAGCCTGTTTATTATGCGAGAAATTCATATTGTTTTTGATTTGCTTTTTTCAAAATAATATATTATTAATTACCTGGTAATCTCCATAATATATTTGAATAATTAATGCAAAAGTGATTATCACAGTGAGGGTACCAAAAGCTACGGTTATGTATTTTGAACCATTATAATAGTCATCATGACAAAAATGATACCATTTCGTTGTAGCTTTTCCATTTTTTAGGGGTATATCCTCCCTAGACACTAGAAAAAAGTTATTCATTTATACCAGAAAAAAACTTTCACTAGCTATTTATATAGTACTTATTGCACAAAAAAACTGTGCTAATTGAATATAGCACTTATATACTTGGTTTTTCATAGTTAAATGTACGTTAACCATGATTAGGGGGTTTATTAACGATCCCAAATCACCTGTAATAGTAAAGTATGTCTATTGCTTTAATTTAGTCAAATTTTTCATTTCTAGTTTTCTATTATAAACTGCTCAGTTAATTTTTTTATTCTTGATTTGTAGCATTGTCTACTTCGTTATTTCAAAAACATGTAAAAGTGGCAACGAGTAGTTTAAGATATAAAACAAAGGTTTGATGTTAATTTTGAAAACGTCCTGTATATTACTAACAACACCAAAGGTTTCGTCCTAATCTTGATTGATATGTAAATTAAACTTATTTCTCATTCACCCTATAGACAGAAAATATTTTTAATCCTTAATAAAAATGTCAACAGGTGCCATTGGCTCCTAATATGTAGTAAATAAAATATGTAATTATAATATTCTACCACATTGTCGTACTTTTCAGTACAAAGTTTTATTATTGTCGATCCTTTAAGTTTGTCTAAAAACCCTCTTAAAAATGCCTACGCACGGAACTGACATTCCTAAATTTTATTCTTCTTTTTCATTTTTTCTTTTTCGAGTTTGTCATGTATATTAAAATTGCAATAATATCAAATTTATAATGTATAATTAACAATTTCATTACTCACCTACAGATTCCGTCATTTTCACATTTTTTACACCAACTCCATTCGTGAATCGGCGAACACATTTACAATTATACGCATTGGAAATAAACTTAACAGTACATTAGGTAAACTTTCACGGTCTTGACTCAAGTCTTGGGAGAGGTAGAGGAAAGGTAACTGTTATGATGAATCAGCAAACCATTAAATTCTTTCAAAAGCAGAAGCGTATCTTCTGGGAGAGATACGGGCAATTTTAATAAAATAGAAATACATTATTTTATGCCCTTAATAGACTAATCACCCATTAGGTAAAAAAATCCCACTTATTTGATTAAAAAGATGAATAGAAGAAACTGACAAACAATTTTATTCATGAAAATTAACATTGAATAATCATTAGCTTTTATCATTTTTACCCAAATAAAAAGTTTTGTTGTGTCTGTTTTAATTTTCATTAACCAATACTATATCTGTATATAATAAATAAATTTGAATAATAATAAATGGAAAATCAAGATTTGTAACTTTTTTTGAATCAGTATTTTCTGCATATATCATTATTTTAAAATGTATAAAAAGCAGACACCTTCATTTGAGATCTATTTTCATTTAATAGATACATATTTTATCTAAAAACAATACGACTTTCATATGCTTGCTCGTACTCTTTGCGAAATAAGTTGACATATCAGTCATTGGCGCCAAAAATACGAGGATAAGGGTTAAGTTACTGAAACGCTTTGCCATACACCACTGGAGCAAATAAACTAAGTAAATTTTCCATTAGGATTAGAATTGTATCACCTTCAAACAAAAAATAATTGATATAGTTTTTGCTAAGAATTTCTAAACTACTACCCAAAAGCGCGCTTCATATTTTGTTAGTATTGAGTTCCATTTTTTTCAAGAAACCAGGTGTGAACATTTAATCTTATTTTTTTAAATTTGGCAGTAAATATTTGCTCTTATATTTATATTTTTTAATAACTAGTTTTGTTTATTAAAAGAACAAAGTATGCTTTACCAATTTTAAATTATTTGAAAATTGATTTAGGCCATTTCCAGAACAGCTTTGCCAATAAATTATGATGGAAAATTATCACTCCATGTATACGAATTTGAAGTTTACGGTTTCTCACTATATAAATAAATGAAAAAATGGTATTAACCGTTTATTCATTTATCCATCAATACAATAAAATTTATGAATATTTTGAAAAATATATAAATTCCTAAAAAAGAAGATTTTTGCGATTTTTCAATGTTACCTGGATAACATTGTGTTTCCTAAAACCTTACAATATAATAAAGAATCTTTTAACATTTTGAAATTCAAAAACTGAACACTTTAAATCATACAACAATAAATAGATATAAAAAACAAACAATAATTAATCTTGTACTACAATTCCCTTCTTAGTGTTCGCCTGATGGGCCTGAAGCACAGCAATGGCCTCTTCAACCTTAGCCCTTAATGAATCTTTGTTCTCGATCATGTGAATCAGTTCGGAATTGTCGATCTCCAGCAGCATTCCAGTAATCTTGCCCGCAATATCTGGATACATTTTTTCCACGACTCTAAACAGCTTTTCGCCAATTATCTGCTTCTGCTCTTGAGGAGCCGCTCCAGCCAAAACGTTCGGATTCAATGGGATGTCGCCCCCATTGCCAATTCCGACGTTCATAGGTCTCACAGAGTTGTTGGTGGAGCTGGTAAACTTGCTGTTCGGTCTGGAGGGGGGCGTTTGCTGACCGGTAATGGGTCTAGCGTGGATAGTGTTGCGAACGTTGATTGAAGATCTGGAAGTGGCCCTGTAAGGAGAATTCAGGAGGGACAAGCTGTACGTGCCGTTCGGACGCATAGCGTTGGGGGCGGCGGGCCAACGAGGTGCTGTTCTGATGTGGTTTAAAGGGTTCAGGTGGTTGAAAAATCGCGGCCCCTGAGCCACGGCCGGTATCAAAAAAGGTGGAGTGGTCGTAGGGAAGTTAATACTGTTCTGATGTCTCAATGCTTGAGCTCGCTGCATGTACTGGCTATTTAAGAAAGCCCTGCGATCTTCCTTTCGTTGGGCTAAAGCAACATACAAAGGTTTGCTGCCCACCATTCTACCATTCATTTCAGATACGGCTTTGGTTGCTTCCTCCGGAGAAGTAAAACATACAAACCCAAATCCTTTGCTTCTTCCATTCTCAGTCATAACTTTAGCGGAAGTTATGGTACCGTAATTAGTAAATTCTTTGCGCAACTTATCATCGTCAAAAGTATCATCCAAATTTTTGATGTACAAGTTGACTCCTTGGAATCTGCTGTAACGCTCTAAGCGTAATTGTTCGTACTTCTTCTTTAACTCATTAATGCGTTCTGTTTTCTTCTGTGCCCGACCAACGTACAACACATTTCCATCCAATTCTTTGCCGTTCCATTCTTCGACAGCCTTTTCAGCTGATTTGGCATCTGCAAACGCAACAAATCCAAACCCTTTGGATGAACCATCTACCGTTCTCATTACCACACAGCTAGTTATCTCTCCAAATCTTCTGAACATATCACAGAATTTATCGTCAGACATGTATGGTCCAAAATTCTTCACATAAATGTTAGTGAATTGTTTTGCCCGTTCCCCCAATTCCTTTTCACGTTCAACTCTTGGTATGAACTTGCCAACATAGACTTTTTTATTATTCAGAAGCATGCCATTGACCTTTTCAATGGCTTTATTAGCGGCTTCTTCAATTTCAAAGTGGACAAATCCGTATCCTTTGGAATAACCGTTATCGTCCAGTGCTACCTTGCAGCTCAAGATATTTCCAAAAGCAGAGAAAGTATCATACATTGCTTTATTATCAATGTTTTTATCGAGATTTTTGATAAATACATTACCCACTCCAGATTTTCTTAAAGCGGGATCACGTTGGCACCACATAATGCGAATTGGCTTACCTTTCAGCAAATCGAAATTCATGGTGTCCAAAGCTCTTTCTGCATCTTGAGTTTGGCTGAAGTTAACGTATCCATAACCCAGGCTCTGCTTGGTTCTTGTATCGCGGCAAACACGTAGCGAAAGAACTTGCCCTGCGGTGGTGAATTTCTCGTACAACATTGCTTCTGTGACGTCGGGATGTAAATCTCCAACATACAGCGACCCGGTCGGGAACATCACTCCTTGGGGAATACTCATTTTTGTCCTTACGAATTATCTATTTAACGCAATAGTTAAACACTATCCCAATTATTACTTACTAAATTAATTCAAATTAACACATTATTTTTTTCGATGCTTTTTTTAGACAAAAATTGTTTATGCGTTCTTGGAGACGAAAAGACAAAATTTAAAAGTTTCAGGACTCACTATGATTGCACTTGTTTAAACAAGCCTCCAAGGAAATTTATTTCAACAAAGCGCAAACGCGACCACTAGACAAGAAAATACGAAATTTTATTGGTTAATCAAAAATTTGTACGTTAGATTGATTATTCCCGATTTAATCGGAACATATATTCAAATTTGGATTTGGTGTTCTAGGAAACCTACGTATTCCCAGAGGAACAAGGACAGAACAGCTGAACGGAAAGTATAACCGGGAAACCACATTAAATGTTATCTGTATGTGTTATTCATTAATAGACAACTTAGAAAAAAAAATGGCTAATACCCACAAAACCGCATTTTAAATTAAAATGTTATCTGGCTAAGCGCTCTCTTGCAGCTACTTGAACAACTACTAAACACCAATAGGGTTTACAGAATTCTATAAATACACACGGTCAAAAAATTAGGTTATGATTTGCACAACATGGTTTTAGTATACCTCCAGTCTATAGTAAGGCGATGTTATTAAAATGGGTAAAAAACGAAAGCTGAAAGAGTCTAAAGATGAACAATTTGAATTTGACCCAATACCCAAGCATCTTGTTATAGCACATCTAAAAAACCAAGAAAAACGTTTAATTATCATATTAGAAGGTGCCCAACTTGAAACTGTTAAGGTAAATTAAATAACGCTCTCATATTAAACTACTTTAATTTAATATAACACATTGGTATCATTTATATAAATTTTGTTATTTGTAGGTCGGAAATAAATTTGAATTGCTAAATTGTGATGATCACACACATATTTTAAAGAGCAATAATCGCGACGTAGGATCATGCAGACCAGATATCACTCATCAGTGTTTATTGATGTTGTTCGATAGTCCTTTAAATAGGGCTGGACTTTTACAAGTTTATGTGCATACAGCAAATAATATACTGATTGAAATCAACCCACAAACAAGAATTCCAAGAACGTTTAAACGATTTGCAGGACTCCTGGGTAAAGGATGAAAATTATTTATCTTTTTTTACCTTCACTAAAGACACATGTACTATTTTATTTTTTTCTCTTTTAGTTCAGTTGCTACACAAGTTTTCAGTTCGAGCTGAAGATGGTCCAAAGTTACTGAAAGTAATTAAAAATCCTATTACAGATCATTTACCAGTAGGTATTAAAAAAATTGGCACCTCATTTTCAGCCAAACAAGTAACAAATTGTAGAGATTTGGTTCCCAAAGAAGAAGAACCCATTGCATTTGTAATTGGAGCTTTAGCTAGGGGGAGTGTTAATGTAGATTATGTAGAGGATTCTGTTTCTATTAGCAATTATCCGCTATCAGCTGCTTTGACTTGTACAAAGCTATGCTCCGCTTTTGAAGAAGGATGGAAAATTTTGTAAAAACTTATTGAACTGCGTTTTATCTTTTCATTTGATTAAAAATTATAATTTATATTTTACTACCTGATCACTTTGGGTTTGAATTGTTTTAGGCTAGAATTAATTTTTATAATGTAAAATAAAATTTTTAAACAATTACATTTTTTAACAAATTGGTCCGATATATATTAACGTCCTTAAATTTATGCTGGAAGTTATACTTTCATATGGTTGTAAATATATGCATAAAATAAGAAACTGTTTATTTCGAAGTATATAAAATGTTTTAGAAAAAGTTTTAATATAACTTCACACATAAGTCGCATTTGGAAATTTAAGAAAAAATACACACGTTTTTTTGATTATAAAATGGTTTTACTTAAATCAAGTATAATAAAAATACAATATTCATTATGGAAATTTCAATTTGTATGCATTTCAGAAATACATGGTATGAATAGTTTACAATTCAGTTTAATTAAAATAAACGTATTTACAAAAAAATATATAAGGGATCCTTTAAAGTAAATAACTAGTACATAATATTAAAAAAATTAATAATCCCGATGTCAGTCTCATTTAAACTAATTACAAAAAAATATTTACTTGATTTGTACAGTCTGATTATTAGATATAATTTCCAATTATACAAGTGGGCAATGTCCAAGAAACATACTTTTTTATAATACCCATATTATTCTGGATGTCCTATGAAAAAAATATATACATAAAGTTTCTTTTACATGGTGGTGATTCAATAGAGTGATCGATTTTTCTAACTTCGTAGGAAATATATCACACTTTAAAAGTTATAATAAATAATTTCGAGGATAACTTTAAAACTTTGGTAATTTTTTTTTAATAAACCTTTTCCTTCCATTGGATCACCTTTCATGAATGACAATCTTTTATTTTGTTTTATTAGGACTCTTAATTAATTCATTAACACAATTCTAAATTTAAATAAACAAGTTAAAGGCCTTTCCTAAGGATTTAACAGCTTATACAGGTTGGAATAATTCATCATACATTTCACATTAACCAGCATCTTTTGAAAAATTCTAAAATATACTAGAGAATATTCTCCAGACAGTAATATTTTTCATAAATATAAACATCTAGCATCCATTTATTTTCGCAATGTTGCAATGAAATGACGTTATGCGTATTTTTATTTTCATGCTTCACCTATTCTATTAGTATTTTTCAATGGTAACTAACGAAATTTGTCTATAATTCTAATTCAAACTTTCTTAACTTCCCAAATTAAGTTTTAGGTTACTTAAAACCAAGAACACTATACTAATAAAATGTTTTTTTGAAAGCTGTGGCTCAGTCAGAATGTCTTACTAGTAATCATTTAACCAATATTTTCATTGCAGTTATTCTAATTAAGTGTCACTAATATTTGTATGAGTTACAGAATATGAAAGATATTTATGAGAAAGTAAATTTAAAAATTCTTCTGACATTACGTCATATCATAAAACATAAGCATTTACTTAAAATTTAGACTTACCCTGCAATATTTGTCTTTGATCCTTTATTCCAATATTTGTGTTGTTTTTAAAAAGCAGGCAAAAGCGTAATAAATATTTACTACATTTATTCTGTAATCACAGTGTATAAAAATTATTATTATTTATTATTTTTAAAAATACCGCTTTTCCTATTTTTAATAAAAAAATACTTGTAAATTAGACAAAAACATTCTTGTGTATATATAAGGGTGTCACATAAAAACACCCTGCACAATAGTGTACATACAAGGTGTGTTAAATGTGAATAGAACTGGAAGCACGCAATCACCTCTGATTCGGAATTCATTTCAACTTTTTTTATCATTGATAACAAAAATACAATTACTATGGTGTATTCCATTGCACCATTTGATTTTTCAGACATTACATTTTGTTGGTAGTACCTAATTGATGGATATTGTTAAGATATTTTTTAAATATTTAAGAAAAAATATTATGGATACATTCGAGAAAAACTATAAGGCACTACAGAACTACAGAAGGAGCAAAACAACTTTTGGATGCATACCCTTAACATGAATATTTCACGCTTGTATCTGAAATAGCACTTTTCTATTGCCCTGCATAAAGTTCGACTACTGCGTTAAGTAAAATAACAAGAAAACTCTCATTGGAGCATCTACATATATTATAATTTCTTTCTTGAGAAATATTACATATAATAGACTGGAAGAGTATTTTTACAGTAATTATTCTTGTGTTTCATAAACCTCAGTTTACGCATTAGTACAAATCTGTCTGCCATTCAAATCAGTTTTTTTAAATGGTTGAAAAGAATAAATGAATGCTACATGTTAATATTCAATATATTGTTCAATTTTAATCCAAACATAAAGGCTATTCCCTTTATCTACTCTTATTTTAAGACACCCTGTATATGTATATAAGATAGGGGGTGAGTTCAGGTAACTGAAATTAAATATAAAAAGAAATAAGAAATCAAAACAGTTTATATTTTGAAAGGAATCTGATTTGCGAATTAATATTCAGTTACCACGTTTCACCCTAAATAAACAAAAAAAAATATTCAACAAATTGTTTAACATTATGAATTTATTTAAATAAATTAATTACAGTCAGTACATTCATACTCAAACTCGAGAGCTGAGAAATTTCAATAACAACTAAAAGTCTGTCGATATATTAGAGATATAGCCAAGGAAAAAACTTCAATAAAAAATATAGACAAAGATGGTCACTGTATATATTAGTTATTACTTTAAACAATGAGTAAAAAATGGCAACTTAATGAAACACAGGTTGACGTATGTTAAGTTCATTAAAAATTGTCTACAGGTATCTAATTTAACGACTAAAATATTATTTACCCGGACAGTTATAAATTTAAAATTCTCTTTAGAACACTTGAAAAATGACAAAACTATATTAAGAGTCAGTTTAATAGTATTAGTTCAAATAAGAAAATTTTGTTTTAAAGTGGGTAATTTTTTATAAAAGTTTTAGTCAAATTTTGATACTAACATTGTCAATAAAAATTAAAATATTTAGTGAGAATCACAATAAAATTGAAGACTTTAGTGCAAGAAGGGGTAAACTGATTTTTTGAAAAATAATATTACACCATATATATATACTTGGCGAAACATAATGAGCCTTCTGATGTGAATAACAAATACTTTTTCTTCTTCAAGCGTTAAAATAAAATTTTACAACAATTTTATTTATATTAATAATTAAATAGAAACATTTTTTAAACTGAAAATAAAACTACAAAATTTTCAAAGTTCTTTAAAATCTAAATTACAGAAAATATATTATTTTTGAGTACTTATTGTAATGTAAAGTTTATATAAATGTCAAAATTATTTATTAGTACTCGTTGCAATATATTTTGCTTTATCTCCAGTAGAATTTGTATTTCCATTTTTGAACGTCAAACTAACCAAAAACCTTGTGACACGTTTTGGGAATATTTTTTTATATATTTGATTTGATTAACTATGGTGGGATCACCAACTAAAATTATAAAGGACCACGATACAAAAAAAAAGGGGCGTTGTCAGTAACCGAAAATCAAAAGAGAAAAAGTAGCGAAACGTGCAGCAACCCCAAAAGATGTAAAAGAAAAAATTGTTCAAGAGATAGCTCCTGGGATTTAAAGTACAGCTGTGCGACGATCACTGAAGTAAATGTCAGGATAAAAGAAAAACAAGAGAGAAGAAAAATAAATGTTAGAGAATTCGGAGAACAACACAAAACAACAATACTGTTGTCGTTGAAAATGAAAATTATTTATGTTAATACCTTTGAGTAGCTTTGTTTTATTTTATTAGGAGTAAGCTGTTGATTTAATTGTTGTTTAATGTGTCCTATGGTGAAATAAAAAAAGGGAAAGAGAGATCCATGAGGTGAGGTAAGAATCATTCCCTTAAAGGTTGCATTAACGATTTGAAAATAAAATACATTTTAATTAAATAAAATTATTATTATATTATATTTATTAAATGAACTATTTCGTAAAATAGAAAAATATTCAACAGTAAAATATCAAAATGACAGTTCTAATAAATCAAAGCTATATAGATATCTTTTATTTAATCCTTTGTTTTGATTACTTTTTTGTACTAGTAATAAAATCAATACTTTTTTGAACTAGTACAATAACAGGCTATTCCTACAAAACGTATTATACCGTATTATTATTCTCTTGAGTGAAAAAACATATTTCCCCACCTAATCTTAATATTTCCAGATGTTTCATAAAACTAAAATGTTTTCTAAATATATTAGCGAAAAAATCAGTTTAATCGAAAGGTTTGTTCCAGCCGCTGAGACAAATGTAGTTATGCCTCAAAACTTACAAAACCAGAGTTAACCCCCTCCCGCACCAATGTCTTCAATGTAATATTTTATAGATGGACATCCCACATAGATCTCGTAAAATATGTATAGAAATTCATGTGCTATAAACAGTCCCTTCTATCCACTAGATCTCACTTCTTGACGGTATATCCGTATGTGAGACGCTGGTGCAAAATCTATCAGTCTAGTGGTGAATTAAGGGTACTGCTTGGTATAAAAATAACTTTGTAAAAAATTCAACAGACAAATATTAGATATATTATTATTGTAAAGACAATGTGATAACAATAAGATCTCTTTATAAATAAAAAAAATCATCAACAAAGTGTTTTTTATTCGATTTTTCATGCAATTTAAATAAGAGAATTAGTTACGTTTGAGTTATTAAAAAACAATTTAATTAATCTATTTTACTAAAGTCTGAGTAGCTTAAAAAACTAATAAATGCCACACTTTATTAATTTAAAAATATCGACGGACTTTCCATTAAACAAAAAATTATTAACAATAAAATGGCAGTGACTCAAGATATCTTTTGGCAGTATTATGTATTAAAAAAAGTATAAAACTTTAATAATATCTGCATTATTGTAGAAATATTAGGTTCATATAAAAGCCACTTTTTATATTTACGTCGTTGCAAAGTTTCATAGATTTTTCAATTTTAATTAGAGTTTAATAGAAAATAAATCGGTTTTTATTGAATTGCTGCCCAACAAAGCATTGACTGAAGGCCTTCAGTTCAGTGACAATTTTTACAATAGTAAAAAAATTAACGTTATTTAAATTAATAGTAATTATACAAATGCCTATCAAAAAATGTAAAAAGATAAAAACCTTTACATTATTCAATTTTTTGTTAATTTTAACATTCTTCTCCCATATAAATCCCTTACTCTTTGATTATTACTTATATCAGCTTTAGGTCAAAAGATCTTAGATAAAAAGACATTCAACTGAATTACAAGAGCGGGTGTCAAAAGTAAAGTTTTTACTATCCCAAAAAAAGATAAGTAAATGCATTTTTATTATTTTGAACATTATATAACCAAATAACATCTCTCCAATCCCCAACACAAATTGTAAATCGCTACTGATCTTTAAACATTTGTATCAGCAAAGTGATGTTTGAGTTATTGAGAAATTTGTTAAGTGGTCTCCAAGATCAAAAAGTTAATTGACCTTTAAAGATATTATAACTTTTTACTAACATAAAGATTGGACCTATGTTGAAGATCTAACGTTAACGATATTTCAAGTACTATAATGAATCGCACATTTTGTTTGCTCAAACGTTCGTTTGACTTCCGTCCATTTCCGCTGGGTAAGTACAAAAAAATTTAGAAAAATGTTAACCTTCATTTCAGTTAAGAAAATAATTAATATGTATTCGTTTACTAATTTTTTTAATAAAGCTAAGTTTTTGACTAGGGTTTAAAGGAATGTAACAAATAGCTTTCTGCCTAATAACTCGTGATTTAGGAACTGAAAAATAATAAAATAGAAAAAAAAAATTAGGAATCTAAATATTCAGAAAGAAATACTTATTATATGACACATGGAATTAACTGGGCTCAATAATTATTACAATAAAAAAAGCTAGTAAAAATAACCTTAAAAACTTTGCAAAAACGTTATCCAAGGAACAATACACGTATTTAGGTAACTGAAGGGTCAAACCTGTAATACGGATCCATTTTTGTACATTTTTGAGCAGTAGACTCACTCCCATCTTAACTGTCAAATTAAACAAATGACCAATATCAAATCGATCCAGCCGATCTTGTCATACTGATTAGACAGATGACAGATGAACGTGGTTAATCAGGTCATCCCGTTGCTCGGTCCCTCCCACTCAATTAAATAGTCCATTTTTCCTGTAGGTCCTATACGTTTAGCTTTTATCGCAAAACGTTCTCCTGCTGCGATACGGTTAGCGGCCCCAAAGTATATGTTTACGGAGCTCTTTAAATCATCGATATTAATATCCGGTTCCTGTTTTACAGGACTAGGCTTCGGTGTTGGCGGATTAGAGATTTTGTCCTTTTCCTGGGGTTTTTCTGGCCGTTGTCGCAGTCGACGTCCTGTAAGTGTGTAGTCCATGCAGTTACCTGAAAAATCAAAGAAGAGAACAATAACATATGCTCCAATAAATGCAGGACCATATACTTAGGAAACTCGTGGTATTACTAATGATAATGAAATATTATTAAATACCTAAATTAGAAGATGAATTATTCGGTGAAACGTTGCTTCTGTTGGCCCAATCTTTGCTGTCGGGCCTGGCTGGAACGACAGCCGCAGTTTTGCTGGCAGTCTGACTATTACTGTTTCCATTGCTCGTACAGCTTGGATTTGAAAGTCTGTTCCTCCTGAAACGCTTTCTTTTGATTTGCCCATTAGGCCCGATTATTATGTCCTTTTCACTCAGTTGACGCTTCATTGGTCGCATTACTGGCTTTCCCGGTATCACAGCCGTTAAGGGGAGAGGCAGAGTTATGTCTTTTTTTCTAAAAAAAAAAAAAAAAAAAATATGTTCAAGTTTCTTCATTATATATATAAATATTAACATTTTTGACTATTGTGTACAATTAAAGTTTTCTCCTCAGTAATAATAACTAACAAAATATAGTTCCTCCAGTGGATTATTAGCCATACTTATATATGATAACTTAAAAGACATACCCTTTATGTAGACTCATGTTCTACAAATCGTGAAAAACTGGAGAAAAATAATTAACTCTCTTTCTTTTAAGCACAGAATGTTGTTCTGATAACAAATACACTCAGTATAGTGAAAAGAATATTTTTTGATCAATACATATTTTAAAGTTGCAATTTGACTAGTGTACTACTTTTTTTGTTGTTTGTATCATTAAGTTTCATGTAACTTCTTTGTGATTTCAAGTCGCACTACTATACTATTTGTTTTACTAACATTTAATTTTGTTGTAAATACGTTCTATTTACAATAAAAATACCTAACCTATTTTGAATTCAAACTTGCAAGCAATAAAAAAAAATTATCAAAAAGGACAAATCCATATTAAAGATTAAAATTAATGAGAACTTTTAACATAAGAAACGTAATAATTTCAATGGGTTTATAAAAAAAATTTTTTTTTTCAATTTTTTGCTCCTTTTATTGACACTTAAAATTGGAGGATTTTCTCCAATTAAACGACTTTGTATCTCTAAGATTTGTGAAATAACAATTCGGCTCAATTTAAAAAGTTGCCACCAAGTAAACACAATATTTATAGGTTCATGAAAGCAGTAGCCACGTCCTTTTTAATTTAAAAATAGATTTAGATCAAACCAATAAATTCTTGACTTATTTCATATGCATTTTCATTATAACGTGCATTAAAGATCCGGTTGAAGAGCAAGACAAATTACTTTATCAAATTTGGATTTTTACTTGTAAAATACAATATAGCAAGTTAAAAAAAGCTTACCTCTTCAACTCATCTGTGTTTCCCCTGAGCAATGTTAAAAATGGGTTATTTTTTCCTTCAAAATCTTTAGGAGGTGGAATAATGGTATCTAAAGTACTTTTCGAGCTCGTCTCATCCCCAGAAGTATCACAGGGTGTATTTAATTCGGAATTCAATTCCAGAATGTTGTTCTTCTTTCCGGATTTTTGCGTATTAGAACCTTCTGAAAAATCGTTGCTCAAATCTGACACTACTGAAGTGGTATTAGAAGCAGGCGGTGTGGGAGGAGCGCTCACAGAAGTTGGTGGAGTTGGAGGTAATCCTTCAGATTTTGAGACATTTTTGGAATTGGTATTCAATTTTCGCTTAGGCCTTTTTAAAATTCTATCTCGTTCTCGTGTAGACATTGCCAGAAGCTTCTTTCGCCTCTGTAAGCTCATTTTTTTGAAGGGTGCCGTCTTTTTAGCACAACCTGCACCGAGATATTTACTTTTTTGCAATAATTTTGTACTTGGGGGGATAAGTGGCTCATCAAGAACCGTTTCAGGACTAGGACATGGCGAGTCAGATTCAGAGTTACCAGAATTTTGTTGATAAGAAGCTCCCATCATAATATTTTTCATATGAGCATCAGTAACTACTACTTTTTTCACTACTTGCTTTTGTTCTATAGGCAAAAACTGTAGTCTCTTATTTCCTTGCCATAATTCTCTTAAATTATCTTCACCGACCATACCGAAATTTGGTAACGTGACACAAGGAGCTGGAGGTGGTAATCTGACTCTTAGCCCCCAAATTGATGTTCTTTTTTTGATTTCACGCCCGCATTTAAATCGGTTACGGTTGTTTGTTAATACAGACATTATGTTTTCTCTTCTTTCAGATTTACTAACATTTGCAATCTTCAATAAAAAAAAACCAATTTTTAAAATAATGTATATATAAAGAAAATAAATATTCAAGTTATTTTCGATTTTATTTATAGTACACTAAAACGCACACAGAAATTACTTCCAATGACTTTACCATTTATAATTAATTTTGCCATTTTTTACATAATATACCTTTGCTTTAAATATTGAAAAGCAACAATGGATATTTCATAAAGTTTTTTTGGAACCTACCTTTGGTGGTAGCTGTAGAGCGTGCCAATTATCATTAATATATGGAATCACAACTGTATCAAGATCATAATACTTTTTGGAATTGTATGCCGTCAAGTTGAACAACATTAAGTGAACTAAATCCACCCATTTCATTTCTAATCTTCTTGAAAAGTCTTGCCCATGATTGCAGATTGAACAAACAAACACATAAAACCTAAAAAAAGCAATATTTTAAAATACGTGATGCCCACATTAGGATGCTTAATTTATTTAAATATTAGATTACACAATATAATAGATATTCCTATTTTCTAGAATCCAACTCCAATGTTGGTGCCTGTTATCTTGTTCCATTCTAGTTTAATTTGTTGTGAGCATTTCAGACACATTTCTATTTTTGTATTTATAATATTTATAAAACCAAACTTAATTGAAGGAATTTAATTTATAAACATTTTATTAACATAAATATTACTCTTCTTATTTATTTTCAACTAATTTTATTATTTGTGTAATTTTTGTAATTATTTTTTTTAATATACTTTATTTTCATAACTCAAGTGGGTCACTTGAAATTATTATATGGGTCACTAGATGACCTGCGAGTCATAGGTTGCCGACCACTATGTTAAGAGCCATATGGATGAAATTAAAGAAAAATTATGTTATTCCCCAAATGAATTCTAAAATATTACTGAAAATACTACAGGAACTAAAGTTTGGTTAGGTTAACTAGTTTCGAAAATCTAGTTTAATTAACAAGGAAGAGATAGTATCATGGTGGTGAAAATATCTTCAGAGTATTAAGGAATATCGAACTGCTAAGAAAAAAAAAATTCTCCCTTAAATTAATATGGGTCCAAGTAAAGATATGTAGCAAGTAAAAATGTTAGTTTTAAAACCAGTTTGGAACAAATAGGAGCAACAGACTGACAGAATGCTATTTCTCAGGTTGTGAAGGGAGAAGATAGATAATATGTGGAAGCTAGATGGATAAAATTATTAAAATCTACAGATTCTGATTACGCAACAAAGAGTTTGGCAAAGTCATTAGATTCCTATACTTAAAGTAAGTAAATTGGTAAATATTAACATCTTTATTTGAAATTGCAAACGATTCTTGGTATGTAACTATATTCTTATGAAAAATATTTTTACATTCACATAAGTACAATTCTAAAAAAACAATTCTGAAGTAACTTATTAATATTAATAAATAATTTGTCAAAACGCATACAATATTGATATAGTTCAAGGAAATATCTTCATATAAAGTTTGTGTGGACCAATAAAGTATTGATAATGTAACGCATAATAATTTAGTAGTTTAGAATTGTAGTTTTTTTCAGAATTGCAACCACCAGAGGAAAGATATAATGATGTGCTTCATCCTCTATGAGAAAACGTTTGACAGGGTCATAAACTCATAAATTCTAAAGAAGATGGATATAGACCAGAAAGAGATCCGTTATATAGAAAGCCTTTATTGGAACCAAACAGCCAAAGTCAAGATAGGCAATGAACACACAGAATCAACAAAAATTCTTAGGGGGACATACAGGGACGCATTCTCTCTCCACTTCTTTTTAATCTGTACTCTGAAAGCATCGATAAGGCGCTCGAAGAACGCGGCATAGGCATTAAGGTGAATGGAGTGTGGGTCAACAACATACAGTATGCAGACAACATGAAAGACTTGCAGGCACATCTAAATGTCATAGACAGCAAAAACTTGTGCCGTAATATCAACACCAAGAAAACAAAATTCATGATAGTTTCTCGCAAGCCGTAAGAACATCAAAATGCAAGTTTAACACACAACAGATAGAAAGAGTGCGTAAATTTAAATATTTAGGTACGTGACTGTGTGAAAACTGAACGTCTGATACAGAAATCAAATGTCGAATCGAAAATGCCCAAAACACATTTATGAAATTCAGGAAAGTTCTTACCAACACCGACTTTAACCTCAATCTAAGAATTGGATTTGTAAAATGTTATGCGTGATCAGTGTTACTATATGGTATGGAGGGATGGACGCTACAAGTAAATACCATGAATAAACTTGAAGCCTTCGAAATGTGGACCTACAGGCTAATACTAAAACTCCCATGAACGGCCAGAAAGACACACAAGGAGATCCTAAGAAAGATCAAAACAGAATGCGAACTGTTGAACACCATCAAGCGTAGAAAATCAGCATATCTAGGCCACGTAATAGCGAATGAAAGATACCAATTCCCACAATTAATAACCGAAGGAAAGATTAAGGGGGAAAAAGGGGGTCGGTAGGAGGAAAATATCATGGCTTCAATATGTCAGACAATTAACAGGGTTAAGAACAATAGGAGATCTATTCAACACCTTCAGAAGTAAAGAAGAGTGGGCACATGTGATCTCAAACATGTTTATGAGGATTTAACACCTTCTCCAATTATTTGTCACATTTTAGACACTTACCTATCACCACAGTAAAGAGGATATTGAAGACAATCAAGGCATTTTTCATGGAACCACTGTCTACATCTTCCACATTGTAGCATTTGCTTGTACCATTCGCCATTACCTCCACAGTAACAATATATTTGTTCACTATTTACTCTATGATATGTATCCCAGTTTAGAGAATTTAACTAAAACAAATGATCCATAAAATATTTTGGTATGTTAAAAAGTATCTAAAAATAAGTAAACATTATTTTTCTTACATCATAAGGTAATATTTTAATTGTAGATGTAGGCATCACTTGACTACCTTGAGTACTAGAAGAAGATACACTTCTAAGTGAATCTTTTCTTTGTTTATCACTTTTTTTCAGTCTATGGGGATCACTTTCAATACATCTTTTACACATCCAAGTTGAACCTGCAATATGTCCTAAGTAACATTTTAACATAAAACACGTATCTTTTTCTGAAATAACAATAAAAATAAAACTAAACAGCCTTGTTTAAAACCAATATTTAGTCAATTTCAAATTTATTATAGAAGAATATGTTATCAATTACTTTCTGAACATCTTTAAAGATTATTTTATTACAGATTTTCCCTCCCAATAATCCCGTAACTATGTTGAAAGACATGTAATGTGTACCTATAAGCAATATTAAATTGTACAAAATTGAAAATTCCATTTAAAAATGTTTTTAAAAAATATTAGGAGGATTTTTAAATAAACAATAGTCTGGCATTTGCATTTATTCAATTTAATTCAAAATAGAAGTCGACAGAATTTTTTGGGTAACTAATTATCAGTTATTCATTACACATATTTACAAGGTTATATTACACATAATAATAATATAATTTTCTTTTTCAAAAAGGAAAAATGAAAACATTAAATAACTTACCCTCTTTTTGGCAGTTGGTAGGTATCTCTGGTATATGACATTTTTGGTGATATCCTCTCCCACACTGATCACAAACAGCAATCTCTTGATTATTTTTAGGAGCAGACTTTTTACATACAACACAAAGTAAATCTTCCTGTTCTGGAGTGCTTAACTTAGTCAGATCTTTGAAACCAGACCAGTTGTAGGTGTTATCACCAAATTTCACTAAACATTGTTCTCTTATGCTATTCACTTGAACAATCGTTCCAAAGTAATATCTATCATCTTTCTGTTTTACGAGTACCTCATGACCTACAGAGAATTCAGACATTTCTATCGACGTTGTGCTATCAGGTACTGCAGTTTCACGCTCAGGAACACTTTTTTTCTTTAAATTTGTATGTATATGGCTAACTGCGGACAGCATTTTCAGGATTTGAGCCTGGATACAGTCCTATAGCAACTACAAGTAATTATGATAATTCTCAAATATTTTAAAATAAATAACATAGGTACACACTATATTGCAACACAAACATATCAGGATCACACCCTAAGTTTTCGTTATTATTAACAAAATATTTCATTTAATGAATATCTGAATTGTTTCACTTTGTTTTACAATTGAAAAATATAATATTTTAAATAAAATACCTTCGACAGCGTCTAAATACTGAATGGTACTCCATCCAAAACCTTCACATTTGCGGCCATTAAACTATTGTTTGTATAAAACCCGCCAAAGTAATTACAAATAAACTTTGCAATATTTAATGAAATATCTATCATAAACTTTGTCTAGTTGAACTTTATTAATTTTACGATAATTTATTAGTTATTGGAAAATTATTATATTAAGTAATTACTAGATATTAAAAAGAAATTACATATTTTGAATGTTAACGATATTTTATTAACCTCAGTCAGTAGTTGACAGATGGCGCAAACGTCAAATTGACAAATAAAGCTTGTTACGTTGGACACCATGAAGACTCAGAGTTGCAACACATTTATCTAATAAACGTAAAATTATTGGTAACAAATATACTACCAACATAAAAACATTCTTAATTTAAGGTAAAGATTACAAGTTGCAAGTATTTACTTATTTTAAATTCTCATATCTGGTTAGAAATATAAATATTTAAAATAAATTGTACTTTATTTTAACTTCAAAGTATATACACTAATTATAACAAAACATTTGTTTGATAGGCACATAAAAATTTAGAAATACTTATTCGAATCCATGATTTAAGAAACAATTCCAAGAAAAGTCGTATCTATAGATATCTACATACTATTTCTTAAAAAAAATGGCAGTATCCAATCGATTTATTCAAAATTGCTTTGATAAACAAATATTTCCTAGGAAACTCAACAAACATCGTTTTTAGGTTGGCCACCGTCAATGAAATGTCATGCGCATTTTGGTGATGTGCGCGATTTTTTTACATAATTCGTTCTTGAACATTAGTTCTGAAAAATAAAATTTCATTATATTATGTAATTTTTTTTGTTTTATAATAAACTTACACGGATTATTTATTTTTTGCCAAAATTTATTTTTTATTGAAAACCTCAAAATATACACGTTGGACGCGAAAACAAAACAATAATTAAAAAGTAAATAACTCATAAATTTTTATTTTACCATATAACGATTTTTTGGACTATAAAGATTCCAGAGAATTAGGGTAAAGTACAGTTATCATTTTTGTAGTAATTTCTATTTTAAAGGAAAAATAAGTTGTTTTTTAATATGAGAAGCCATTTGTATGACCTCAAAAAGTAAATCTATAATCGTTTGACATCGTCAAATAACATACCAAATAATACAATATTTTCAAGAATTTAATGGTAAAATCGCATTTGTGACCAATATTTTACAGTATTTTTTATATATTTAGCCCTTTTCACGTTGTTTTTATCATATTGGGTATTTGTTCCGCACAAGGCTCCTGCAAGTCGGCCATCACGACAGTCAGTGGCAAGCTTGGATAGCGGGTATGTGTAAGGTGAGTGAAAGTAGTGTTGCTCCGTATTTTTCACGTTACTAATGTGGATTATCACTCAAAAAACGCAGGTAATGTACTCAAAATCTTCACTAAGTCGTTATTTAACTAATTTTCATAGTAGTTGGTAATAAAAACCTATTTTATTTGTAAGAAAAGAAAAAAATTAGGGAGCTTCACTTGAAAGGCTAGTATGTAGAACCCGCCATGTTGTAAAACCACCAAAAATTCGGATTTACGGGTTTCTGCTACGTTTTTTCTACAAAAAAATTGGGTAATTTCTATATATTTTTTGTATACTTTATGTATAATTGTAGGTATAAGATATTTTTCCCGCCTTTGACCGCCAAACCACAATCAATTTCATGAAATATGAAGCGTCCGTTGTCTTCTACAACCTACTTAGTGTGATAGATTTCGGTTCCACAGTAATCAAGGTCTCGTTTTAAAAATCTATATAAAAATATTCTCCTACAAGTCCGTTTACCTTTGATACATAACTGCAATAACTTGTATCTAATATTTGTAAACATTACAATAATAAAGGTAGAGAAGTTATCGAAGTGAAATCTGTTTTCATTCCTGTCATGCAAACCATTGCTCACACTTGGAAGTATGTGTCTGAAGGTTACTTACGAAATCCCTGAAACGAAATCAAGATAAGTTTGTTTTGTTTTTAGTGAAAAATTGGGGGCGTGGCGGTTTTTCACTCAAACCAATGCATATATTTAATTGTTCATTACTATACGCTAACATATAGATGCAGAGATATTATAACTTACTGTTTACTCAAAAAAAATACATGGGCAACCAACAATAAATATTTACCAAGCTTTACAATGAAAATGCAGTTTTGCATTAAAGCCATTTAAACAAGTGATCTAATCTTTAAAACACTAGAAACAATTTTTTTCTAATCCCTTTTATTGAAATTATTAATAAAAAAAATGTTTAATTCTAAGCACTAATTCTATGCTGTTTGTAAAAAAATTACTAGTATATTTTTATTTTTCGACAAGTTATTTATTTCCTTAATATCAAGTTTAATAAGGTAATATCCAATTATAATATTAAATTTAATAATTTATCCCAACATTTCATAATGTACATAAGAAATAGACATGAACAGTAAATAACAGAAAATGGCGCCAACTTGGCACATTACCGTTTTTTCGTTTTTTCATAATCTTCTTTTCAATTCCCTAATTTAGTAATTCTAAAATATTGACAAAAAAAATATGGTTTTAACTACCTAGTGGGTTTCCAAAGTAGGTATTATTATCAGATAATTAGGGGCTTAAGTATTTGATTCCCAGAATTCTGTTTATAATAATATTATAAATGCAGTATTAAAACTTCCTAAATTTATAAATACTGTCTGGTTTAAGCGGGTAATTATTAATAATTAAATCTGACACACTCAGATTTTTCTTATAGTTTTAAGCAAAGAATTTTTGTTTCTGTAAGCGGGTTACCATGTTGTTGTGTTGTATTAACGGTTGTTTAAAGTTTTAGCTCCAAAATTTAATGTGTGATGGAAATAAATTCAACAAAACCTAGATGATTTAACTTAACTTCAACACTTTTTTTAAAGAAATTAAGCAGAATTCTATTTGTGTCATTTGAATCATTAGTATTATTTTTATCATATATTAGTATCATTTATTTTTATGTATATTTTAAAAAGATAGCCAATTTTTTGAACTTAGATACATTCATTGAGAATACCCTTTAGGCGGGAAAACCAACCCAATTGGTGAAAAATATAGATAAAGAAAAATCTATTTAGGACAAAAGATATTTTAAATTTTATGCATGCATTTTGTTCTACATCAAGTCAGGCAAAACTGTTCTTGATTGACAAAGAATTGAAAAAATGAAAATTTCTTAGTGTTATTTTATATAAGCAAATAATTAAATAATATGTGCATATACAAGAATTGACGGTAACAAATAAATTGCTGTTAAAGTTTTCTTTGTTAATTTATCCGAATGGTGTGCGATAAAATTATAGCATCTTGGTCATATTATGGATATTTGAAAAATTAAACATATTTGTAAAACTATTCTTTAAGTTACCTACAAATATTTATATTTAAAAAGCATAATTTTTTTTCTTTTCCAGATCTTAGCTAAAATGGCTTTTATCTTTTAAGAATATATTCTGTACAATGGAATATAAGTTGAAACATACAACCAGCTGATTGGTAGGCCCAGGTCATTTTTATAACTCATTTGGTAAGCAATAATAATAAAATTAATATTAAAGTAAAGTAACTTTGAGATATGTACCAACATAATAATATGGCATCTATTTTTTTATTTTATTAAAGTTTTAATGTTCTAGGAAAGAAAAATGGAACGTCCACCTCGTAACGAACCCCCTGTGGAACCCGTCAATGGAGTGGTGCAACCACACGTTCATCCACCTCCAGACAGTCCAGGGCGTATTACAAACCAATTGCAGTTTTTACAAAAAACCGTACTAAAGGCTGTCTGGAAGCACCAATTCGCGTGGCCCTTCCAGCAACCTGTCGATGCAAAGAAACTTAACTTGCCCGTGAGTATTTTTTTAACAGTAGAATCGAAAAATTAAATACTTTTTTCATTGTCATTGATGAAAGGTTTGTAAAGTATTGTAAAGTATGAGAAGTATATGGAGGTCACTTACCAAATTTTTGCAAATGTATGTAACATCTAAAAAAGTCATTATCGTCATTTAGACTTCTTATTAATTTATATTATGGTAAATTTGAAATGTGGAATTTTGTTTAAATTTTTTCTTTAGTAATTGCCAATTTTGATCATTTATCATTGATAAAGTATACTAAAGGGTCCCTGCTTTTGTAAAGCATTATTATTAAATTACGATTGTTGCGAGAATTTTTTAAAAAGTATTACTTAATTGTGCCGTCAAACGTTGTTTTAACTAGTTTAATTCTTTTTCCATTATTTATTCAATGTTGAATTCAAAACTGCAAGCAGTTTCTTTTAAATCATCCAAACCATATAAAACTTTTAAAAGTACTAATAATATAGTTTTATTTTTTTTACGTTTATAGCTTTGATAATTTTCCTGATGTCCATCAACTTTTATATACTGCCAGATATTCCTGTATTTAATAAATTATCAGACCCAATTAAATTTTGTAACATTAAAATCCTTATGGACATTTAAAAACTTTAGAAAGGGCTGTTACTTCCTAAAAATGTAACTAAACTAAGTGGTTAGTTAGTGTTTTAGAAAAATTTAGCGCATATTTGATATATGTATTTATTTATTAGGACTACCACAGAATAATTAAGCAACCAATGGACCTGGGAACAATAAGGAAACGTTTAGACAACAACTATTATTGGTCGGGCAAAGAGTGCATACAGGACTTTAACACAATGTTTACTAATTGCTATGTATACAACAAACCCGGCGAAGACGTGGTCGTGATGGCCCAAACTTTGGAAAAGGTCTTCCTGACCAAAGTGGCCGATATGCCAAAGGAGGAATTCGTGGTCGAAACTCCCGCTAAAGGTAGATAAACATAAATATATATTTAGAAATAAGCCAGCAACTTTAAAAAATAATTTAAAGTCAATCATTTATATATTAGGCATTTTTAAATAAATCGGAAGCTGTACCAGAAACTATTGTTAGTAGAAAATTTTGATTGATATATTTGTGATAGACAAAATGTTAAAACAATGATTAAATAATCGCAACAAAACACAATAGAACATAATCATTTTATCAGATATTAGATAGATAAAAGCAATTTGAATAGTATGACTGGTTACTGTATTAATTGGCCTATTAAATGAGTTTTAATGGGCTCGTATTTATGTTCATCATAGGATAAAAGTATCGCTTAGTACCCTGTTTTATATTTCCTAAAGCACTTATTTCAATGAATATTTCTCTCTAAAAATGCAAATTCATATAAAAATCAAAATGTATCAATTTTATTTTAATAGTAAAACCAATGTTTTATCTCTATATTTATTTTTTTGTAAGGAGCCAAAGGAAAGAAGGGTCGTGGTAGTTCTGGCGGAGCTGGCACTCCTGGAACTGGGGCAGTTCCGGTGACAGCAGCATCTGGAACTGGAAGAGGAAGGCCACCCGCAACTGTTTCTTCTACCAGTGCTACCCCAGTAGCAACCACAACAGGTTGGCTTTTTTAGTTTAGTTGAATTGAAACAATAATATTTATTACTCCCTTATATGATGAAATACACTATTGCTGAAAACAATGAAGCTTCAACAAATACGAGCTTTTTAACACTGAGATTTATAATAAACTTTTTATTTTACATCACATCTTTCTTTAATCGAAATGACTGATATTTGAGTATTTTCTCCTAGGTTCCTCAGGATTACCTTTGGGGACTCAAGCTCCGACCACTGTACCTGGTAGCACAGCCACAACTACAATAGCACCTTCAAATACTAATAACAGCTCTCTGGCTTCCCAACAGCTAAGCAATCCTATTAGTTCTATGCACGGAAGTGGAGCTCCTTTAGCCAATTCCCTAGATTCTAGTGGAGTACTACCAGGAAATGTAATGCCTCCCGCACAACCAGCAAAGGTAATGAGTAGTTCTAGAATTAGCATTAAAAATAGTGAAATTTTCGATTTTATGTTTAGGTAAAAAAAGGCGTGAAGAGAAAGGCTGATACAACTACACCAGCGACAGCATATGACTATCCAGCTACATTAGACTCAAAATCTGCAAAAATCTCCACTCGTAGGGAATCTGGAAGGCAAATCAAAAAGCCCGCGAGGCCAGAAATAGACGGTCACGTTCCCCAACCTGCCTCTCATAAACCTAAAGAAAAATTACCAGAGTCCCTCAAAGCATGTAACGAAATTCTTATGGAGTTATTCTCTAAAAAACATTCGGTAAGTTTCTGATTACTGTTTTACTTGATGATTTTTTTCTAACATATGATGACAGTTACTAATCTGATATCTTGATGTTATTCAAATACGAGCTTTTTAACACTGATTTCCAAGATAGTATTTTAAATCATTCTGTTTTCTTTGTTGTCAATTCTTAAGTAGCTTCTGTTTTTTAGAGTTACGCATGGCCTTTTTATCAGCCAGTAGATGCAGAATTGCTTGGGTTACACGACTATCATGATATCATAAAGAGACCTATGGACTTTGGAACTGTGAAACAAAAAATGGACAACAGAGAGTACCGCACCCCACAGAACTTTGCTGATGATGTTAGACTGATTTTTAGTAATTGTTACAAGTACAATCCTTCTGATCACGATGTGGTCGCTATGGCAAGGAAACTGCAGGATGTGTTTGAAGTCAAGTAAGAAAATAAACAAATAATAAAATTAAAAATATATTAATTTGTCTCAGTATTGATTATTAGCGCTTTAATTTAAACATGATGATAATTTCTAAACTGAACTATTGATGTTTCACAAACAAGAGCTTTTTAACACTGATTGTTTTCTTCTACATTAAACACTTCATCATGTTGTTATATTGTCAAAATTGTAACCAAGTATAATCTTTACAGATTTGCAAAAATTCCTGATGAGCCAATAAACCGAATAGGAGCAGGAGTAAATAATTTACCCGCTAAATCAGAATCGAGTAGTTCAGGATCGAGTTCAGATTCTTCTAGTGAATCTGAAGATTCAGAGGAGGAAAGACGAAACAAGCAGTTGAAACTCCTTGAGAAAGAGGTAAGATAAGGCTTGTTTTGTAACGTTAATATCAGTGATTCTACTTAACCTCTTCAGTAAATGTTAAATACGTATAGTGTCAGGTATAAGATATGAGGAATGAAAATACATAAAGGAGTATACGGTAACATAATTCTTCCATTTAGAAATTAAACTTGGCCACTAAGTAACTTTGTAAATATTGTAACTGTACCCGTTGGAAAAAGGTAGTAGCAGCATGTTGGTTTAACGTAGTGGGCTATAGAAGAAATACAATGTTTATTTATTTACCGCTGAAACAGTTTTTGATACTTTTATACCAATTTTGATATCTAGTTTAATATAGTTAAAATTAAATTTTACATAAAAATAATTTCAAAAGTTGGTCCATGAATGCTACTTAGCAACCCTTAAACTGAATGGAACATCTAATAACCACCTAAAATTTCATTTGTCAAAAATGGAGTTCAGGTTATTGATACTGAAATAAGACACACATGCCTCTTTTTTATCTTTGATTTACAAAGTAAGCATATTTTACTGTGAACATATGCTTTTATATATCCGCGACAAATGTTAACTCAGCGAGTTAAAAGAATAGGAAATACTAGTCAGTTGTTTGGGGTTTTACTTGGTGGTCAAAATATAATAATAATAATAATAATAATCAGAAACGATCTCCATGAATGTTTAGAAAGTCGGTGATCATTTAATAAAAACTTGTTGAATATAGTTGCTTTGGTGCGAAATATCTAATAACACCATTTCTTTATTGAAGTTAACGGCTATGCAGGAGAAGATGAAGAAACTAGTTGAAGAAAGTTCGCGTAACAAAAAAGAGAAAAAGAAGGATAAGGTGAAAAAGAAGCCGGGGGCCGTGTCAACCGCCGCATCGGCGGCCACGTTGCCCAACAGCAGCAGTGGCCTCGGTAAGCCCTCCGGACACGGAGCCCTAAAGTCAAACAACAATTCGATCGCGGACAGCGTTGACGACAGTATCGCCAGTGTTGTGTCGGGTGCGGATCTGAAGATGTCGGGGGCGGGATCCAACGCCTCCTCAGAACCGCATCATCCAGCGGGCGGCGGGCATGGTGCGGGATCGCAACATCCAACCAACAAGTCGCTCAACATGCATCACAACATGGCGGCGGCTGGCGCCAACGCTTCCGCCCAGGCTAAAACACCTAAAAGCAAAGGTGAGATCTTTTATTTGTATCTAGTTACCTCAGCACTAGTGACCATGTTAAAATAATGCTCTAGCACCACTTGCAACTTTTAATTATTTTAGGTTTGTATTGAAAATTCGCTGCGAACTTTCAGTCATTACATATTTTATGCCAAACAATACTCATTCATAAATTACAAGTCTTCTAAAAATGTTTGTTTACCTTATTTGATAGAGGTAGGTTTAAAAAAAATCACTAACACGTTAAGAAAATACTGATTTGCAAGATTTTACTATGCCTTTCTTTTGAATATCGCTACACTGAGGTTATTTCTTATTTTTTTATAATTCCTTAACCCTGTTACTGCTCTTGTATTCATTAAATTAACACAACATTTAATAATAAGGCAATGATTAAGTTTACAAACGTGTTAAGTGCAGATTGCATCAAAACTGTGTTAACTGCATTTTCTAATCCCTAGATATCATAGCGGAAAGGACTAGTATGTATAGCAAATTTGTTAGTGGCACTGACCACTGAGAACTGTAGTTATTACATTTGTGAGCTTAACCATAGAAATAAAGTCACCTGAATCATGTATTAAGTTATCAAAATTGGTTAGTAGGGCATTCTTTTTAAATAAGAACTGTACATTCTAAGTCGATTCAATTATAAATATCAAAATTATAAAAATATTTTTCTTTCTTCATATTCATAAAAAACTCCTATGAGATTGAGAAAAAATACATGGTAGTTAGTAGTATTTGGTAGTTATAAAAACTACCACTATAAAGCAAACTAAATTTTGTGGTGATTACTGTTTTGCATCGAATTTTAACCTGAAATTGTAGAAGCATTGACTATTTATCAAAAGAATACATTTGATAAAAATGCAGAATTGGTTTAATGGACTAAGTGCGTTAGTAGATATTTTCTATTATAGTTAGTTATCAAATTAAAGTTAATACGTAGTAAGTCAAAATAAAAAAAAATGTTACCCATTTTAATCTATGGCAGATTTTCTATTTATTATTTAAAAAAGTGTTGTATACATACAATTCTAACACAGATCATGCTCATCCTGTTCTGCTTTTTTATCTAAGATTTTTTTGTAAATAAACCTCTTGATTGAATGGTAATGGCTAGTAGTAGTATTTAGTATTTTAATTATTCATTTAACTATTTAATTTTGAAGTATATAATTGTCCTATAATTGGATTAGCCACAGTTTAAAACATTTGATAAAAAAATTTGGGGAATTGCAGAGACACTGATTATGCTCTACAGAATAATTTAATTTCATTACTTTATGGACGCATTCACTCTAGTTCATATACCTCTATACTTGAAAGTAGTTGTTTATTTTATTTTTTGTTTCTATTCATTCCATGGTCACATAAACGTATAGATTTCAAAGTAATTATTTTGCTCATATAAAAAAAAACTTTATCGACTTCATGCTAGATTGTTATAGAAATAACTATTTTATTATTTGTGGGGATAGAAACAATTAGGCATTGTATTATTCTACGTTTCGGTAGTTGCTATTTTAATCAAATAAGGCTGAAATTTTTGAATGTGTATGTGAACATTTACTTGTTTTTAGTAATATTCAAACTACAATAATTTAAAGATACTTTCAACTGAACTGAAACTGTAACTAGCCACTATCTAATCTGTTATTTTGCTGAGGTTTTACTGATAATTAAAATTGTATTGTGTAATTGCTTTGTAATAATCCACACTGATTTTTATAGAAATGTATTACTTTATAAGTAGAATTATAAAAGTCCACATTATTTCTAGCGCATGATGGTTTCGAATTGGAAATGGTCTGGAGGTTTCTTCTAAAGCATCCAAAATATCAGAAGCTTACAGATCGAGCCGTTGTTTGACTTGAAAGCTCCTGATCACATTTACTAAAGGATAAATATTGTAATAGTTTTCTTGTAACTTTGATTTCGATCATTTATGATTTTAAAAATTAACGACCATAAATGAAGAATAATAGTGTTGTAAAATTATCAAATTTTATGAAGAAACACGGAATCAAAGTTCAATTAGTCAATAGAATTATTTACAGAACGTTATTTACAGAAAGTTTTAGTATTTGATCCACATGTATAACCATGTGACCTGTTAATGTTACTACTAGATATATATAAGCAAATAAAATAAATGTAGTTTCTTATATAAGTAAATTTTTATCTCAAAATTCAGTAACTTCATATAAAAAATATATTTTATTTATTTTCCGTCATGATAATTTATATTAAGAGCTTTAATTTGAAATTGGAAATTTAAGAATTGAGAATCATATAAGGATACTAGTAATATAGTAACAGGACAGTGGTGTGCTAGAGACCGGACTAGCGTAATTTGAAGTTTCTTTTCTAGGATTGCGTGGTAACAAACCAGCGGCTGCTACAAACGCTGGACCTAACAAAAGGGTAAAAGCTAACAACAAAGCCGGTGCTGGTAGAAAGAAGAACGCAGCACAACCACCTCCAGTTCAATTCGATTCGGAAGATGAGGACAACGCTAAACCGATGTCCTATGATGAAAAGCGTCAACTTTCATTAGATATTAACAAATTGCCTGGTAAGTATGTTGTTACCTTTTATGATTCGTAATAATAGATAATAACAACCATTTTCATTACAGGAGATAAATTGGGCAGAGTTGTACATATAATACAATCCAGGGAACCATCCTTGAGAGACTCTAACCCCGATGAAATTGAAATTGATTTTGAAACATTGAAACCTTCCACTTTGAGAGAGTTGGAGAGTTACGTCGCGTCATGTCTTCGTAAAAAGCCACGTAAGCCATACTGTAAGTTCCGTTACTTCACGTCTACAAAAAAAGGTCGCCTATTTTGTGCACCAGACCACCTAAGATTAAACTGAAATTTTTATTTGCTATCGGTTAAAAAAATCTTTTGCTCTTAATTTTTCTTGTGAAATATTTTTATGTAGAGGACGTCACATCAATGCATTCAAATAGTCAAATGCAGAGGTTTACATCTTTTTAGTTTTCACTTGTTTATCCTACGGATCTTTAATAAAACTTATGTAATTAAATTAGATTATTTAAAGAAAGTATTATTATATTTTATGTCACTTGAAGATTATTACTCAATATTACAAAAAAATGGCAAATAGGAATTTTGAAAGTTGCAAATAAAAGATATTTTTTCTTTTTAAATAATGCATAATACTTATGTATTATGTATTTAATAATGCTGATAAGTTAGCATTTATAAACACCAGCTGGTAAACTTATAAAAAATAAAGATTCATTAGATTCTACTTTTAATTTGAGTAAAATGAGGGTAGGTAAAAATTTGTCTACTTGAATAAAGTAATAATGTGGTGTAAAGGGCTTAAGGTTTGACTCTCCGTTAACTAGTTTATGAATATTTTTTTACTTTTATCGTTACTTAATAAGATATTGTACAGAAGTAAAGATTTTAACCTGCAGAAATATTGAAAGAAAAACAACTATTAATAATGATTATTGTCTTATTGCCTGTCTTACAATGATAGTCATGCGTTGATTTTTAAATAATTTTTTTTAGAAAATATTTAGTAAGGATAGAAAAAATATCCTTTTTACCGTGATGAAATTAAAATTCAAGGAAATGAGTAAAGTAGGAAAGCTTTTTATTCCAAACCATTCATTTGTAAGGAGATTCTAACTACATCTTAATTCATATCTGCAATTTCCTAAGATTTGAGATCTAAACCCGTAAAGTCTGTAGTGACAATATTTTTTACTGATAGCAAACTTTTTCAGTTTTATCACATGAAAGTGGTACGCCCAATATTTGTTTTTAATAAAATATAATTGGGTTTACGACAGGCGTATGTAATTGGAACTACACATTTTTAAGCATGGTAGAACGTTCCTGGTGGGATTTTGGTTTTATATTGGTGTTCCAAGTAGTACAGTTATATGTTTAACAAAATTTTTTTTTGTACTGTTGGAAATCAAAATGGTGTAATTTAATATTCCTCTTAATAGTCTAAATTGTTAGTGAAGTGTAAGGAAAATTATTACCAAGTATCTAATCTGAATCTATTAATTGATATGACCCCGGCTTTACCATACAACATTGAAATATGTACAATTTAAATGAAACATATAATAATTTAGCACTTTGTTTAGAAAGCTTTTAAATCTTTGACGTTTCTTTTTGTGATTAATTGCGCAGAAGTATGGATATCTTGAAGGATACAAACATTCAATGAATACTTTATTTGCAAATTTATAATACCCCGTCTAAGGCTGTTTCTGCTTTTGTTGCCGAGACACTATTGTCCTTTTATACTATACCTTGGATTTTCCCCTAGCTTCTCATTTATATATAAAATGAGAGATACTCCAGGGTAAAACTGAATCTACAATGCGAATAGCGATGTCTAAAATTTAAATAATTCCAAAGGTTCAAACTGTGTCATACATTTTCATCATCTCCGGGTCCACCAATGTTGTCTTTGTTGAACTGTAGTTTAGTGTGTTATGTCATTTTATGCGACTGTATTGTGGCACTTTTTAAGTTTGTTTTGGAGGTAAAATTTTGAATTTTTCTTCAACCTTGGCAAATTTTGTTTCGTAACTGTTTACAATTTTAGCGCTCGCATTCAGTAGACTTTTTGCGCAATGATTCGCAAAAAGAAATTCATATAAATTAATTGCTTTCGTCTGTTAGTTTGCGGCTCACGTACTTTATTTGTAAGCATATATTAATATCTTATATTAAAATTGAACTAATTTTTAAACAGAAACATATTGCTTCTAATTAACAAAACAAATTAATTAAGAATTATGCTGTTTTTCATTTGCTTACTTATTTTTCATATATGTGCGTTAACTTTATTGCTTGCTTAAAACACACGATATTGTCTCATAATCATCAAGCAATCACAGAATGTTAAAGACTTAATCTTCCAGTATATAAAATTATTTGGGTGAATTGAAAAAATATTATTTAATAAAATTAGCTGCAATGAACATTCTTATTAATTAATTGAGGAATGTTGAATTTTAAAACCGCGCTGGGTTGTTTAGCTTAATAATTATTGGTATCCATTTTCAATGGTGTAATTTTTATATTGCGCATGATCTACCATTTGGGTGTATTTCTAATTTTAAGTATCTGGTGACTGAATTTTAGATTTTATGTAGTAGCGAAGCACAAATATTTTTTTCTTTTTATTTTTGAAGCGGTGGAAAATTATTTGTTTAAGTTAATAGATGTTAGTGGTTTAAAAATATTTGTGTAACTTAGTAGTCACTTCATTAGCTTGGATCGCCGAACGCCTCACAAATCGTTCAGGATGCAGATATATGTACCAAAGTATATATTAGAACAGCACTTTTGCCTGCATCCTGAACGTGTTTGGGATGCACTACGCAGACAAAGTTATTGTTTTAAATGGGATTGCTTCACTTGTGCTTTTTACATTTTTCTGACTCTTCTGTTTTAAATTTAAAGCAGATTGATCAGTATTTCTAACGCTTTTTTATCTTCGCTGCTGGTTCACTAGAAAATATCTAATTTAATTATCTACTAATATTTTTTAGGCGGACGAAATCAAATATTTTAGTATATCCATCTATATTCGTACTTTAAATATATATTTAACTGAAATATATTTCGTTTGCTAAGAAAGTGAACCTAAAAGTGTATTAATATCCTTTTTGCTTCACTGATGAATCAGTTACTCTCCAAAACGATTTTTAATAAAATTTTTTAAAAGGTTTGAAAGTATATAAAGTGAAAGCTTGTCAAGCAATCAAGATTTAATGATAAATTCAAATGAATGTTTTTATCTTTCTGATATTTCACAAGAACTGTAAGGTCTCTTGAGTATATTTCATTATTTACTTTAATATAATTCGCCTATCTAAAGTGATCACTAATTTTGTAATTGGACATTAATGAATGAAATTATTCGTAAAGACCTACAATCGAGCAAAGGGTATATTTCTTTACAATAATGATATGGCGTTACTTGTTGCGTAGTGAGCAAGTTGAGAACTCAAATTTACTTTAAGGCAATCTCTACTTGATAAACTTTTTAATAATTGTTTTAGTTCATTTTCTCTCTACAGATTCATAAACAGAATTGATTAATCATTTATTATAACTTGTGTTTAAATTTGTATATATATATATATATATATATATATATATTATTATTTCGTTTGGTTTGCAACATTCGCCCGCAATTCGTGTTGCAAACTCCTCACGTGTGCATAAACATTAGCTTCATGCGCTTGTTACACAATATACTATTAGGTACATCTGAAATTATCTAGGTCCATGTAATCTGATATTGTGACTTTATTCTTATTGCACTGATTTTTCTCTTCTAACTGAAACATGCTTATACTTTAAAACATGTTAATAGCTTTCAAAATATGTTTGACAAAATTTAATAAATTATTGGCAATAGTTTTTTAAATTAACAATATTAAATTTATAATTATTGACTTTATAAGTGAAGCCAAAAGATGGTTTATTGTGCATTTGGAGCAACACTTATTTCTGTAAAGTATTTTTCTATGATTTTTTTGTTTTAGACAAAAAAGTAGCGGGGAAATCCAAAGACGAACAAATAGCTGAGAAAAAGCAGGAGCTTGAAAAAAGACTAATAGATGTAAATGACAAAATTGGCAATTCCAAGAAGGCTCCTAAAAAAGGTTAGTAGAAAATAATCCTCATTTTATATTTAGGTTGATGGAGAATTTTTAAACTTCTTTTTATATTCTTATAGACTGTGTTTCGTATTATTTATAGATCTGATCAGCATTTTTAAACATGCCAGTTTATTGTACCTGAATTTTATTTATAATATAAAATTTTACTATTGGAAAGTATTAATTACGCTTTATTTTTATATACTCTATTTCTATGAGATTAGTTCTTGTTCCTTGTATTTCTATTTTTGTGCTTGAACAACGTAAGAAATGTAAATTTACTTATATTTATATATTTTATATAGATTTTTTTATACTATACCATATACGATATTGACATAAATTATTGTATTTATTAATTGGTTTCAAAAATAATAAATATTAAAACAACTAACTTAATTTTTTCATTTGCTAAATTTAATGTTTTCTTTTTATTTTGATACAGCGAGAGTGAGAATTTTATATACAATTATATTAACAATAACGAAACAGCTCCATAAATAAAGCGTTAAATACCCATTTTATTTTATAATATCTAATGAAGAAATCACGTTGTGCAAAAATTAATTTTGTACTTAATTAATTTGCTTCCAAATTAATTTACAGTAGTTTTTATTTACTTATAAAGGGGCTATTAAAATTTCCTGCTGTAAAATGTCACAAATTAAATGTAATGCTTCTTTTTATAAAAATATGTGAACCGGATTCTAAATGTTAATGAAAACAAAGGTAAGTGTAAACTATATTAAAACTTTCTCCATTTAAGATCAAAACCTTATTTTTTAATAATCCAGATGTTTAAGAGCTGTTGATTACATTTTAGGGAGAATTATTTAACAATTTTTTCAAGAGATTGCATTCTTACTTCTATGTGACATTTACTTTCCTAATCATTGACAGTAAAAAGTTTCTATATTAGACTTCACACTTTAAGAGCAGTACATTTATAATGGGAATAAATTCAACAACAAATTTGACATAGTACAGATATATTTATAATTTATATTTTCAGATCCCTATTTTTCTCCAAGTACATGCCTTAAATCAACTTATAATGCAATCTGGTCTTCAGATTAGATTCCAAAGTTTTCCTAATTATTTGAATATTGATGTCTTTTGAGATCCAAAGCCTCACAGTTTAAATAATGAATGGGATTTGACCTCTGATCTGATTTATTGCCCCATATGTGCACTTGACCTTTATCTGAATAATTTTTTAGTTGTATAATGCCCGATATTAGTACAGTCATATATATAATATAGTTACTTTTTGTTTGTATATTCTTATTTCAAGGATAATAATTAACTGACGTCAGATTAGCTAGCAACAAAATGAATAGTTTTAATTGGTTGAAGTTAACATTTGAATTTTAAGCTACCACACCATATTTTTTCATTGTTTTCTATTCCATGCAGTTCTTATAGATGAACAAGGGTAAAACGTGTCTCAGTGTATTTTCACAACTTTAGGATTGGCGAATGGATAACTTCTGTAGTCATATAATCACAAAAAAATTATACTTAGCTTATGCTTACCTAATTATAGAAGTACTTCAGCTTTCTTAGCATTAGTTTTCTCTTTTGTTTTACTCAGTGGCTTTGTTGCAGTTTATGTCCAGTATTCAAGGATATTATAGTGTCATTTTTGTAAGTATCCTCAGGCTGTGATCTTCATAAATTATTTCTGGTTGTAATGCAACATATTTTGTACTTCACCTTTGAACAAACTCATCAGCTTTTTTATTTTATTTATTAATCTCAAGTTTTTACGGGTACTAGAGGCAAGTGTTGTTTCTGGTATTCCATGATTTTGGTGTCTAAGTTAGGCTTACTTACTTATTTATCAGAGACGTTCTAATCAACCCACTATTCTATAATTTTAAATTTACTAGTTCATGGTCTTTTAGAACATGTTATTGAGTTTTTCAAGTTTTTTCTTATTGATGATACTGAGATCCGTTTGTTATTGGATGTTCATAATTTTGCCGGTAATTCTTAGTTTAAACATAACTTCATAAAATATCTTATCTTGGGTTAGAATAAATTCAATGAATAAAATTCTCTCCTGTTTTCATCTTACCTGCTTTTATCGGAGGGTGGAAAATAAAAATAATATTATTTAATAGGCGTATCAAAGTATTCTAAATTTAGAGTTTAAAATAAAAAGAATATATGCAAATGAATATCAAGAATTTATTGCAATTCACTAAGATCTGGACCTTTTTTCAGTATGCAATGAATTTTATTCAATTAGTTTTTTCATGGAAACCCCAATTAAATGATATTTGATTTTATATCTAATTAACTTACCAACTACCTAATTTAAATCTGCAGCGACAATATTTTAATTATTTTATTATGTAGTATTATTAAGGTATCCAAAATTAATGCACATTTTTCAGATGCTTGTATTTCTTAAACTATTATTTTAATCTAGTTTAATGTTCATGAAGTTTACCTCATAATATTTTAGACTTCATTGAGATTAATTTTAAATAATAATTTTACTAGAAGATAAATCGTTAATTTAGAAAATAATTAGAATTTGCTAAAATATTAATCCACATAAACTCCATAAATCAAATGTTACCTTATACTGGGTTAAATTAATGGTTAGCTTAAGTTTTATATTCTTTTGGTGAAATAGACTTAATGAACACTATATTAATGTATTACTAAGGTTGCTAAAACTTTTTCTTAATTAAATACAATGGCATTTGTTTTTAATTGTCATATGAATTTTAAATATTTTTTAAACAGATTTAATGGCGTTGAATTTTAAATATCTGCGATTATTTTTATTGTGAAACCAGGTCAATTTTACTTTAATACTAGGTGTTCTATTTTATTACTCCTGCTAATATTTTTTTATGGTTATTAAATAATTAATATAATTCAGTTATTTTATAAGTTTCTCAATTCTTATGCTGAATAATCCCAATTAGACAAGAATCTCTAGATGATGTGCCAAATAAAAGTTATACTTGTTTTTATACATACTATACTAGTTAAAGTTAGAATGTGAATACAATGTTTTTTATTTTTTCCAGATGAAGCTAATAAAGTTGATCCAACGGGCGCGAGTGGCCCCTCTGGTCGTCTCTCGTCGAGTTCTAGCAGCTCAGACTCGGACAGCAGTAGCAGTAGCCTGTCGACGAGCTCAAGCGATTCCAGTGACAGCGAAGCAGGTTAGCTTTCAGATAAACGTCATACGTCATTAAGATTAGTTCTCTCGAAACAAGTGCTAGATGGTGTCTTAAGAAAAAAAGTATTTAAAGGTTGCATCTAATCAAACCAACTTCATCAGTTGTATTCTTTTGTGATCTTTACATTCTCGGGCATTCGAAAAAAGTGATTTTTTCCTGAGTTAAACTCTGTTTTATGGAAAATCAGATATTTAGTAAAAACTAATGCTAGTGGGGCGAATAAATAAGGTTGTTGGGTCTGGTCTTGTAAAATTACTCAAAATAATAAGAATAACTTCTCACAATATTTTAATTTATATTGTTTAAATAATCGTTTATAGAGGTTGTTTCCTGAATAAAATTACAAATTTCTAAATTAATGCATACTTTATACTTACATTATATACATTAGCCGATTCTCTTCAATAATAAATTACGTATTTTCGTGTTGAATAAAAAAATGGCCAAAATAATTGACAGATATATGAAAAAACAAGTAGGATTATTTTTTATTCTTATTTATACATCCTGCAATGTTTGAATTTGAACTAAATATTCGTTAATACAGTTCTGGACTAAATCTTGCCACTTTGCTGATAAATAACATGGAATTTAAAAGTTAAAAAACGCTCAGCATAATATAAACAAATTCTGTTTGACTATGTAGATGTTCCAAAATCACCAATATCAATTATGGACTAAAGAAATTTGTAAGTTTTTGCGAGAAACACCATGTATATAATTTCGTAGAATATATCGTGCAACTGGTTTTGCTTAAACTATTCTTTTTCTACGAAATTATTCTGCTAGCATGATTATTTTGAATAATTTTATTCATTTCCCGTTTTCAGAAATACAAAAATAAAAGCCTTAATTTGGGACGTTCATAGTGCCATTTACTTTTATTTATTTTGAGATTTTAAATACAAACATTAAATTTGCCGAGTTTAATTGATTGGAAATTTTGAGCTACAATTTAAACTTATTACAGTTTAAATAAAAAAATTCTTAGCTTTTCTTACTTTTCATAAGGTTATTTTATTTAAAATATTACATTTCTGCATTCGGTATGTAATTAAGAAATAAGCAAAAATCTCGAAAAAGTCCAATTTGATATGGTGAAACTTAATACTTGGTGAAAATATACTACCAAAATAGGAAAATTATTTGTAAATATTGTAGCTTTTCAAAAACATGAATATATTGTATCTATATTGAGCCATAAAATGTTAAGGGTTTTTCAAAATTTAAGTGGATTCAGTTTCATATTTTTAAAATTTTCGTTTGCATTTCAACTTCAAGCTAAAAATATTAAAGCACTAAATTATAGGTTCTAATTAAAATGCTATTATTTCAATATTTTTTAAACGATTTTAAAATGTGTAACTTTCTTGAAGCATTAATTGCTTTGTACAAAAACTGTTTAGATGAAAAGCCTTTATTTTCTTAAAAAAGAAAATCGAATTAAAAAACAATAATATGACACTGTCGTTTTTGTTTAAAGTAATAAAGAACTGAAGTTTATACAGAGTTGGGTAAAGTACATGTCACAAATTTAAATTAAATAAAAAGATGTATGTTTCACATACGTTCTGCTGGTGCTCTTAAATAATAATTTGTACGAATACAATATATTTTGAAACTTAACTGCCACCAAGTCAAGCAATCCAGGGAAATGGCATATTCTTTTGCTTTATGAAAAGTGGGCAAATTTTCATTTTGTGGTACATTTTTTAATAAAATAAAGACTTGCTCACTTTTGGTGAAACCTAGGTTTTTCCACAGTACTATTTTTATCCACCTTGTAGGGGTAATTTCATATCAAGTTGACGCAACCTTGCAGACCATCGACGAAAAAATAAAATAAAACTTAATGATAATGTTTAAATAATAGATATTTTGAAAATAAAAATGTTGGGAATATTCCATAATTGTGCCGTTTTTGTCATCGAGTTTCAAAATTGAACACAATTTAGAGTAAATTTTAGGACTATATTTAGTATTTTTGTTTAATTACCCTTACTAATAAGCTTCCGTATTAAGTTCTTTGTATATTTTATGAAAGACTACATATATTTGAAAAATATTTCGGTATGACCATAATTCGGATTTAACTCTAATTTTGATGATTGTTTTATTTTTCTCATTTTGCTTCTTTAACATTGCATTATTAAAGGCAAGAAGGGTTCCACCTTAAAATCACCCCATTTTTCACAAGGCAAATTTAATCAAATGAAAACCAGAGTGTGGATGAATTAAGTTAACTTTTAAATTATCCTTCTATTAGTTTTCTTCTTATTATAAAAATTATTAGTTAAACAACCCAGATAGAAACAGTGACCAGTCTATTTGTCTACGAAGTATATAGGGTCTTTAAAGCGATTACTAATTTAATTTTATTAGACGGTTAAATTGTATGTTTATTTTGGTTGATTTGATATGGCGTTACCCCTTTTTATTGACCTGATCAATTTTTTGTTTTATTTTTGTAAGTCGTAAACCGACGATTTTTGATTGAATTTTTACACGTAGAAGTATTATGGAAACCGCCTTTCGGAAAATAATCCTGAATTAGGTTATTTATCGAAATATAGCGGTTAGTATTAATACTACCTTGAGTGCATAAACCGTGTGGGTACGGTGCGATAGCCGGACCACAACCATACAGGCCATTGGGTCTTTACCACAAAAACAACCATTTTTTGCATTCTCTATTCATATGGCCGACAGACATTTTTAAGGTGATTTTTTTTTTAGTGTTTTTATGCTTTTTTAACGACATCCGCGCTACATTTTTATGCAGACAATGTGTGTGGCGGCTAAGTGTCAAATCCGTAATTGAATTTATGGATGATTAAATCTACTTTTTTGAATTTAAATCGATAATGAAAAATGTTTATGGTGTTCACTACTCCTGCATAGCACTTTGTAGAAAATTACAAAGATTGAATTTAGAATAATTATCCATACAATTTCATAATTTTTATCCCATCAAAGTATAGTTTTAATGTTGATATAAATAAGGGTATTATTTCTGTAAAATATTTTCCGTTGCTTTGAATTACAAAATCTAGATGTGTAAACAAATTTGAAATAAATAATGCGTTTATGAATTAACAAAAAATATACTTCAATAATTTGAAACATGAAGACATGAAGACTCAAATTAAACAATATTAATTTTCAAACCGGTTTTAACATGTTTTTTATGTATATAAAACAACACTTTAGGTTATGGAGATTTTGTACCATGCTGATTAACAAAGGTAAGAAATTTCGATGTGAACACCAAAGAATTTATAGTCCGTGGTACTGTATGGTTTAATTAGTTTAGTAAAAAAACATTGGTCAGCGTAATTTATAGGTTGGCCACCACCCACATTGTTTGCACTCTAGGTTAGATTTTCCCTAAATGTTTTAATTTTTTCAATACTCGCAACAAATTAGTTATAAATAATTTAGAATCGAAACATTTGAATTGTAGAAACGCACTCTTAATTGCTTTGCATATGAAATATAGTACAGTAAATTGTATGTTGAATAAATGAGAATCGTTTTCATTAAAAATAAAGTAAGACCAACGCATTAAATAAACCTAAATGGAGTTTAAAATGATGTACCTTATTACACAAAGAAAAGCGTGTATTTTGAGTATGGATTAAAAATATTGTTTAGGGTATTGAAGAAATTAAAAGTGGCAGTTTATAAAAAAGTAGAGGCAAGTTATAAGTTTAGAGCTCTTTTTATTGTCCAGAATATTCAGAATATTCCATCCAAAATGATCCACCTTAAATAGTTGTAAAAGTACTTGAAATTTAGAAAATGAGAAGTTATTTGAAAAAAAGGATTAACTCGAATCAAAATAGTCACATGTTTCCTTAATTAGGATTTCAAATTCCCAGTACTTTAATATTTAAGTTGAATTGCTTTGATATGGACACCATGTAGGTAGATCATTATTATAAAAAAAAGTAAATGTCTCATATCAATTTACTTATGTTGTGATGTAAAATGTACATATGATTATTATTATCGATAATTTATGATTTATTGTAACCTTGAATTGAGGAGTTCATGTGTCTAGTGATTTTTTTCCAATCTTATAGGTATCATTTTTTTATGATGTATCCATATTCTTTAACATTAAAAGTCTTTTAGTATGGTTATACATACTTTAATTTGTATCTCACTTAAATAAACCGATTTTGTGCACTGTATTTTTATCATTGTTCAACATTTTATATACGATTTTGTTTTTCTATGTATTTGGCATACTTTTAATTTAAATATATTCTATTTGATTAGTTTCTATTTTTTTATTTTATGTTTTTTATAATTTTTTTGGGGGGATGTATGAATCAGTCACGGGCTATTTACTATGTAAATATAATAGAAGTTATTTTTTGTACATAATTTAGCGTTTGCAGAATAATATCTTGCCTCTAGGAGTAGTTTAGTATTTCCAGGCTAAATATTTAGAAGTTACTGATTGTATATTTATTTAAAATGCGAATGGAAAGTAAAAATGTAAGCATTAACATGAATGAATTTTATTAAATTTAATATTTAACGCAACACTTTGTTTTTGTGGTAAAACCCCATAATAAAATTATATAGTGGTAAAGCACTCAAGGTATACTCTTTTATAAGAGATGTATACTCAGTAAATAAAGTTTTATAGGTGGAACGACGAACAGGCCATCAAAAAAGAAGGGGAACAAAAAAAGTCCAAACCCTTCTGTGGGAAATACCTCTAATGTGGTAAGTGTTGTGTTCTATTTAAAATTAAACTTATTTGTTACTTGATAATCCCCAAAAACTAAAAATATTGTGTGAGAAGCCAACGCTATATATCTCTAAACTAGATTTTAACTGTAACGTTGACTATAATGCCTCTTCCATCTTATTCTATAAATATCTATTGTGAATATCTTCTTACCCCTTAGAGTATCCAGTTATATCTTCTTAAATTAATTCTATTATCTGTAGAAAGAAGCCTTTGATTATCTGGTTACCACAAGTTTCTCTTCATTTATGTCTAGATATCTTAGCCTTCCTAGACCTTCGCTTTCATTTTGGCAGAACTTGTCTGTATTTTCTTCATCCAGTCCCATAGTGCATATCGTGGTGCAATTAGCGTAATTGATTATTAGGAAACAATAATGTATCTTTTTTGGAAAAAATATTGGTCAAACTAAATTTGTTTTAATAAAATTATGAATAACATAAATAATCTCGAAAAACTTTTTCAAAATTAAGTACCTCTATTTTTCTAATCTCAGTACTTATAAACGCCGATGCGTTATACAATTTTCAGTCTTATATGGATAATTTTTCCACTTTTTTTTATTTACCATTATATCATAAGTAGAAATTTTGCAGGCTGAAATGTACATGTTTAGCAGTTGAAAGGTGTTTAAGTGCTTTAATATGAATGAAATTTTGGTCCAACTCTAAGTATTTGCTTATATTGTTTGCCGTTTGTTACGACTATTCATTATATTATTTAGTTATGTTTAGAATTTAGGATTAATCTGTACAGAAGTAACTTTGAACTTGACCGTCTTGTATGAACATTTAAACATTGTGGTTGTTGCATGATGTACAAATAGTTGTTTTTGTGTTGACAGAATATACAGAAACCACAGTCATCTTCAGCAACAGCACCACCAACGACACAAGCACCTACCAACGTAACGGCTAACACTAACGTTAACATTACGGTTAATGCAAACGCACCTCCACCAACTACGATAAGTAACAATAGTAGCATCGTCCCAGCAATAACGGGACCTTCTATTGCTGCACCACAACCGATACCGTCATCTATAAATACCAGCGTTAAACAGCAACATGTCAATGTCACTGTTGCACCGCCGATAGTACCATCTGTCAACGTAAAACCAAATGTAACCAATATCGTGGAAAAATTATCTGTAGCTTTACCTCCTACTGTTAGTTCAACTACTATACCACAAGCTCCAAAATCCATAGCCTTACCTACTCCCTCCCCTGATAAACCTAAACCTAATATTATATCGCCTCTTGGTACTTACACAGATCCTATAGAACAGAGTTTAGCTAGCTTAGAACACGATATTAAACAAAATGATCCAATGGAGGTAATTGCTGCATCCACTGTACAGCAAATGCCTATGACTTTGAGTAATCCTATTGTGTCCCATCCTCATTTAAACCTCAATCCTAATGTTAGTCATCCTATTTTACAGCCTAGTTCTCTCGGTATGGACCTAAAAGCTCCACTAACTATGGCTGGCTTGGGCGGTTCAAATATGCTACACCCTGGTATGAGTATGACCTTAGATAATGAAATCCCTACTTTATTGCCTCCTCAATCTAGTATGCTTCATGCTCAGAATAACGGTTTTGGCGTGAAGCATGACTTTGACATATCTACAAACAATAATGGTATATCTTCGATGAGTTTACCGATGGAGATGTCGATATCGTCCATGTTTGACCCACTACCTCAACATTTGAATAACCAGCTTCTTAAAAATGATCATGCATCCGATCGAATGGACACTTCTATGGTTGGTCTTTTGAATGATAAAAAGAGTATCCCTTTGACTAAACCCTTGAGCCAAACGTTTGGATTCAAGACTGACAAACCTGATCACAATATTAAAAATGCAAGTTCTTGGTCCAGTCTGGCCAAAGGGAAAAGTCCACAAAATAATACGCCAGGTGGTAGCAGTAAACAGCAAGTAATGGATAGTTTTAAAGCGTTCCAAAACAAAGCCAAGGAAAAAGCTGATCGGGAAAAACAAAGGTTGGAAAATTTGGAAATGAAGAGACAGCAACGAGAACAAGCTGAGCGAGAAAGGTTGAGGGCTGAAAACGAACGAAGAAGAGAAAGACAAGAAGAAGATGCTTTGGAAAAAGCCAGGTAATTTTGGAATTACTCAAAAGAAAGAATTGTAAAGATTTTATAACAAAGCCCTATTAGATAAATGTGCTTGCACTTAGTTTTTTATTTAAGAGGTTCAATTTGATTTTTCAGGAAAGCTGTAGCTGAACAACAGCAACAACCCATATCTAATCAAAGGGTCGATGAATTACGGTCGTCCCCGGGAGAGGGTAGCACATCCCCGGGTTCTTTAAGTTCGGGTTCTGAGAGGATATCGGACAGGGAGAGGCAGAGGCTACAAGAACAGGAGCGAAGAAGAAGAGAAGTGGTAAGTGAATAAAAGATAACTCAATACATTTTCATGAATTCTTATACATTCTTTGTTTTTATATATTATTATCCTTAGTGTTTCTTTTAATTTCTCTATTTTCTCTAGGTTCTTTTTCTTTTGTTTTTATTTATTTTTTACGAGGTAATGATCGCTTCTATTTTAATCTCTCTTTACGTTTTTGCCATGTTTCAATTTTTTGTTATTATGAAGTAATTTCTCATCTCTGCTGTACTATTGAAAATGTGTGTATCTTTTATGTTTAAACTTAGCGTCTGTGATTATATAGTTATTTTAAATATTTTATATATTATATTTTAATTTCGTTTGGCAAATGTATCTAATATTACACTTATTATTTGTAGCAAATAATAATTGTGATTTTATTTTTTATTTCAGATGGCAAATAAAATAGATATGAACATGCAGAGTGATTTAATGGCCGCTTTCGAGGGTTCATTATGAACAGTGGTACTGTGCTCCGCTTGACTGAAAAATAATAAAAAAGAGACTCTTAATGAGCGAATTTTGTGTAATTATTGTATTTATATGACAATTTTAATAGGTGTTAACTATTGTTAGACGCTCAAAAAAACTTTATATTTTGTTTTAAAAAATGCTTCCATTGAGTTCCGCTTCTTCATCAGAATCAATTCAGTTGGTGATTTTGTTTTAGTAGCCGGATCAACATTTTTTAAATCATTTTTATATATGTAAGTTAGAAATTTTCAGATGGTTTGTATATAGAATATAAAAAAATATTATACAGTTGTACAAAAAATGTTGGGTTGATTATTGTGTTAGTTATTATTTTAATAGTATTTTCTTTTATTTAGTAATTTCCAATTCTGGATTTAACAACATTGAAATATATGCTATTGGTTGGCTTGATCGCCTACATACAAAATTTTTATTTCTATGTCGATAATTCCCTTATTTGGACACGCTCCTTACTTTTTTACAATTTCGATTTCTAGGGTAATGTCTTTTATTTTGCGGGGACCCTGGATACGAAATCCTCTGTAAAATTATCTAGATTCAAGCACATTGATACTCATAATATTTAGTAAGTCATGTATCCAAGAGGTATTTTGTCTTAAAAAAATAATTTGTTAAAAATAATGTCGTTAAATAAGAGTAACCTTAAATATTCAGTTATTACTGAAGTTAGGATTTTTAAATCACATTTTAAATTTCTTGAAACGATTTATTAAAATTTACTACACACTAAGTGAAAGACACTACACTATTCTATTGCAGTGGTTATTGAGCATCGATTTGACAATAATTTTATTTAAATTGTTTTTATTTTAGGTTTTCAGTTTTTTATTAACTTCTTTCATTGTTTATCGGGATTTATTAAGAAAAGTAATATTAGCAACTTGTATGACCAATTCCACCTAATGTCTCCAAAAATAGTAATATTGTTTATGATTGATAGATTATAGTGGTGTTGGATTAATAAATTCTTGTTTCAAAGCTATTTGTTCTAAAAATTCAGTCTTTCAATTATTTTAAGATTATATCCAAAATATAAGAGACATTGGTGTGAAATTTGATATGATAATGTAAAACTACATTAGTAAGTTCATTAAAAAAGTCATGTCAACATGGTAATTTCCGTTGCCTACAGCTGTAGGGTTATTATATTTTTCTGCTTGTCATTCTTTGTATCAAATGAGTCTATGATATCACTACATTTTCACTTGATATACATATATATACAGGATTTTTTAAAAGTATGCATGTGATCTTAAATGACAATGACTTTCCCAATTTGTAATGTTAATTGTAATCTGTCTTCAGTGTGAGTGGGTAAGGAGAAGTAGATGATGCTTATTGCGATAAGGAAACGTTTTACATGCTCAATGTTATTGCAGAATACCGAATTGGGGTATAATGAGCTAACAGATCTGTTTTCGTTGTTTTAGATCCCTTGATCACCTGTAATTGTCTGTGGTTTACTGTTGTATCCTTAACAAATGTATATTGTACATGCTCAGCATTACAATTAATTTATTAATCAAACGCCAATTATATTTCAATTAGCTGTATTACTTTTTTGGGACCTTGTGTCAGGATAATACAAATATTCTAAGCTTAAAATAGGTCATTTTATAAATTAAATTGCAATGCTAAAAAGCAATTGAAAAAATTAACTTGGGATATTTATTCTGTTTACCTGTAATACTATAATAAGAAATTGGTCAAACAACGTACATGCTTTGAAATATGACATAGGGTCATTTAAAAAGAGTACTTCACGTTTACTTGATTTTTAAAATTAGTTCCTAAGCTGTGGAAGTAATTTCGAGATTTTAAAAACTTCTAGGTAAACACAAAATATTTGGATTGCGGTAAAAGTTAACTGAGGTGTCAACATTTTTGATCGCATGAGTTTATAATAATATGATCAGATTTGTTTGCATGATTGTGTGACTTTCCGTAGTACTAAGTATTGAACGAGTGGTATTTGCTGTTTTTAGAAAGTTGCAATAATTCTCGCGCAATTAAGCGACTTATTTGCTAGTTGTTTTTTTAAGTGTAACTTAAATTTGAAGAGAGTATGTGCAACGTGGTGTTTCTAACTTGTATATTTACTGAAGCTAACTGTGTACAAACTTTTACAGATTTTTAAATTCCTAATTGAAAAAGATGTGTAACTGTAACCTCTGCGTGAAAAATGTGCGTGCCCTGAAATTGTCTTACAGGGTCAATAAATATTTAAAAACGAATGTGTCTGCAGGGTGAATTATTACTATGATAGTTCAATATCCCATTGTCTTTTAAATTAAAAATAATAATGTATTTGTAATTCTAATTATTTAAATCTGGTAAAAATATTCATTTACTACATTGGATATTGAATAATGATTCGTTCAATAATTCATTCTGCTGTTTAATGATTGTAGGTACCTTTTTTATTGTGTAGAGAAACAATTGATTTAGTAATTTCTGTGATAACAGTATCATTTATATCTATGATTTGCGGGAAAACAGCCAGTTTTTATTTGATGATTTAAAAATAGACCCCTTTATTTTTAGAACAATTACTTCAAAGAAATGTTTAATAGATTTAATTAAATTTCAATATTATTAAAATATCATTATATGAGAAAGAAAAAAGCCGCTCAAAACCCTTGTTCATCTATTTTAATTTCCTTTTAAAAATAACGTATATTTTTTTATATAATTTATCAACATAGTGCTTTTTGTTTTTCAAACCTGATTATATGCCTTAAAATCACTGGGGTCTCATTATGAAAGACAAAATTCCTTTAAAAATACAAAAATAATAGTTTTCCCTAATTTAATAAATTAAAATTAGTATCACCTACACTTTTAATATATTAAATGTGCAAATATAACTGATTAGTTAGAAAATACGATTTTTGGAAAAGCCAAATCATTGAGGGTGTTTTAAAATCATAACCCAAAAGGTTTGTGGGCTATATTGAATCACCCTACGAAGCTTGGCTTAATCTTAAACAAATCGATTTTTATATATTTTCTTAAATAAAATTGTAGCAATAAAATATTATTTCCTTATTAGTTTTTTAGTTAACTTCTTCTTTGTTGTGTTTTTTATTTAATTTTATTTTTTTTTGCTTTTTCTTTAAGAAAAACACGCTGTAAAAATATCTGTAATATAATATATCCTGATTAGAATTTAGAGTGGTTCACATTACCATAACGAAAATGTTTCCAATGTAAGTTAACTACATGTATAGATGCTTTTCCAAGAATAAATCAATAAAAGAGTTTTTTTGTGTTAATTCAATCGATACAAATATTTTCTAAGAAACTACATATGTAAAATGATTTACTATTTACTTTCAAAAATATTTTTTTTTAAATATTTTAATACATTTTCATGTATTCCATTTCTGCGCAAAATAAATTATTTATTACTCTTCCCTGTCAATTAAAGAAATATATTATATGGAAAGATAAATTATACTTATCTGAATTTCCACAGTATTGGATATTCAGATGAGTACAATTTACCTTTTCATATTTATTATGGATAGCTTCCATAAAGAGTTGAAACAATTATTTTAAGGAAATAGAAATAATTATAAACATTTCATTTCAAATATTTGTGGTACATATTTGAGTTTATAAAACTTTTATTAATAAAATCACATACTGGATAATCACCCTTAAGAAACTCGCTTTATTATTTATTTTTGGAAGACGCCTTTTGATCAGTAACAGCTCAAAGTATAAATTACCAATAGTAGCAAAACAGTAAAAGATAGGTAATTAAATTTTATAGTCTGGCGATTTATACTTTAAAGGATGTTACTAAAAAGTAAAGAACTAAAATTCCTACCATTTTTTTATATTCTTGAAATACTTCGTTTACCACGATTTTAATTTATGTAATAATGAAATGTAAAATAATTGTAACATGTATGGCTGTTATCTATTTTTTCATTATTTTGAATTATAAGTCAAGAATAGTGATGTTAGAATAAATATTTAAGAACTAGTACTGCTCTTTATTTGATCAATTCCTAACATGAACGAATTAATATTAATCCGTAGTAATATCAAAAGAGAGAAAATTTCAAAATGTTGTCAGCAAATATAAAAGAGCCCAAATAACTGAATAAAATGGGTGTTAGGAAATATGAACATTTTATTTTACTAAAGTAAGTGATAAATTAATAAAAGAGAACAACATTTGTCGTTCTATTCTAATGTGTAGCTTCAACTCGCCCCATTTATATGTTTTTACTATAGAATGGTTCGAGAAAAATAAATTACTGTAAAAATAGATGTGTAATGCTTTGATCATCTTAAAAACATGTCTATTATAAATATAATAATGGATATCAATAAAAATATTTAAAAATTTATTTTTTATCCCAACAAAAATGTCAACTGTACCTCCTGCTTCAAATATGAATTAAGTTTATAAAGTTGTTTAGATGTTATTAGTAAAAAAATTTATTAGTAACCATTTTTTTAAATATCTAAAGATTGGTAAGTTTTAATGAAATCTTTATTGTGGTTGAGATTTTAGTAGCAAATAACTGAAGTTGATTCTTCAAGGGTGAATAACTTAATAATATACCCAAAATGACTTAAAGTGTAGATTTCTTAGGTACTAAAATATTTAATTTAAAAAAATTATGCTACCTCCCTTTCTATTGCTGTATTTTTCAATTTTTTTTCTCAAGGGGGGCTGCATCTAATTTTTAAAATGAGTTTTCAATTCTACTTTTTAATAACGGCAAACACGACTATATGGAAATTGCTTCAGATCAGCTTTGAAAAATCTAAATGTGTATAGTCGTTTATAAGACAATCATTCAGAAACTACGATAACATTTTATTTTTCATACGTTTATTCTGCGTTTAGATAAATAACATAATTAAATGAAAACTCCTATTTTCTAAAAAAAATGAGCCCTAGCCGCACATCTGGGAACCCTGGAGAAAAGACGACAAATAATGACGTAAAAGTTAATTTCTGTGAGTGACCTGTAATCTAACGTTCTTTCTTCTGAACTTAGCATCAACTACTAATTGCGCCTGCCGTTTCAAATATCCTCGAGAAGGGACTTCTTCTTCATCCTCTGAACCTAACGTAAAAAAATAAGTCTATAAATTTATATTTATATATAACGTATATGGCTTTTTTACGAGGTTGAGCTCATTTAACCCAAATCTGTTACTACCAAGCCATTTTTTCAAGTTTGGAAATAGACAATATTCGTAGGGGCCAAATTTACAAAATATGATGTACACCAATTCATAGCACAATTAATAAAATTTTACCATTGTGACTACAGAATTGTGCGACGATGTGTTGTCCTGCTATAAGAGCATTTTTTTTGTAAATGTTATTTTTTTTCAAATGGTTCTTTAGCTTTGAATAATATCTGCATGTAACTGTTTTGCCCTTTTCAAGATAATCGATATGAGTGATACCGTGAGGATCCCAAAAAACCATGTAATGACTTTTGTTGTCGTATAGACCCACCTTAGTCTTCTTTGGCTTGGGTTCGAAAAAGAGAAACACACTATAAGATTTGCCTCCAGTACCTCAGAGGCTTTGAGTTAATTATTTCTGACTTTTCTTCTGTTCTAAAGCCGTCCGTAAACATAACAAATACAAAAAAAAATTTCGACTTGAGAACTTTCCCATTCCTTCCTCAATGTAATGGAGTTTGTACCTACGATACATTCATATGAAGTTGCTTGAGTACAATATCTTTATGATAAAGGTGGGAGTTTCGTTTCTCTCTTCTGGATTATTTGTGGCTGTAGGGAGATAATATTGGTTGGTCTTTGCTAGTTTGCGGTGTACCAAACCGAATTAAATCCTTCATTTAAAATCGTAGAGCTATTAGAGGACCTTTAACTTCAGATTTCATACCTTTCCCACCACCAAATCTAATTGTCAGGGTAAATAATTTTGTCGGTCTGTCGCTTCCAATTCAGGTTTAGATACTTTTCACATACTGAGGACGCTCTACAAGTTTCCAGTATACATTTAAATCCCCTAAAAATCCTTTGTTTTACTCATTTTTTATTATCACCTCTTTTTGATGTGGACTGATAGTAGCGTTCTTTTGATCTTCAGTTGATACAACTAGTACGTTGTTAGCATAAGGCTGCCTACAAAAGTTTTGTTGGGTAACAGCTTTATCATCATGTGCCTTATGAGATTCTAGAGATGTGGTGAGAGGTAGTTGGCTTGAAGTGAAGTAGTTACTTTCCTTCACAATAGACTACCTAAGACACAACCGAACGGAAGTGGCCCCTTCAAATAGTAGTAAAGTAAATACCTAAATATTTTTCCTATTATTACTAAATTTTTGCATTAACTTTTGAAAATTAGATAAAATCCTGATATGGATCATTACCTGGAGGCGCTGGAGGTGCAGGTGAAGCACCTGTTTGGGGCAAAGGGGTTCTTCTAACCAATCCGGCGTAAGGTGCTGGTAACCATTTATCATCACCGGGATTCACAGTTTCTTCCTATAAATATCACACAAATACAAAAAACTCATTTATACAGTATTATATAGTCGTAATAAAACATTTTATACCTTTTCTATGGTTACCTCTTCTGTTTTTACTTCGGGTTCGGTACCGATTTTATCGGAAATTGTTTTAACATCAGCTTTAATTTTTTCCAAAGTAGCCAGAGGATCTGTGTCGGGTACCCCGAGGGGATTTATACATAAATAAAGATTCTGCAGATCAGCCAAAAGGTTGTCAATCGCTTGTTCCTTGATTTTCTTCATTTCAATGCATTTTTTTGATTTTTCGAAGTTTTCTTCTATTTGAGCTTGAATGATGTCCATTTCACCAGTTTTTCTGTATTACAAATAAAAGTATCATTTTTCTAAACAACGTGTTACAAAAAAACAAGAGTTAGTTAGTTACCTTTCAGCATCTTTTGCTTCGGCATATTTAAATGATTCTAACTTCATGTTTAAATTTTCCATTTTTCTTTCCAGCTTCTTCTTTTCTTCTTCTGCCTTTTCTCGCAAGTGCATTAATTTTTCCTCTGTTTCTTTTTGGGATTTGAACCTTTGTAATACCTCATCTGTGCTTATACCACCTGCATAAATAATTACAATTAGTCTATGAAATTAAATTTTAAATGTCCTTAGAAGTAGCCGATACCTGTAGCTCTTTTTAACACCTCAAAAGACTGAGTAATAACTTCAACCGGATGTGGTGGCGTTGAGCATTTATCTTCGTCAGGTACTTCTTCGGCACCTTCCGGTTCCGGTCTGGCTGGAAGTTTTCCTCCTTGAAAAAACATTATTTGTTATCAAATACTAAAAAAGCATGACAGTGTTTGCAGCCCCATGAGGGATGAAGAATTCAAATACATTTTACTTTGGGTTCTTTTCATTTCCGCCTTCAAAATCAAAACTTAAATACTCGTATTTCGTTAAATTTTGAAAATTTCGAGATCTTATTAGGGCCAGTTATATGAATCAAGTACAACTTCAATTCTCTTAAACAACTTATCTCTAAGGTAAATCGCTTCCAGTTGCATCAGTCACCACAAAGCCAACAATCTTCACTTTGGTTCACACCAATCTTCTTTATGATCTCCTTCATGGGACACCATAGTATTTTGAAAAAATGTTGCACTTTTGCTTATGTCTCGTCTACCATATTCTAGGAATACTTTGTTTTAAAGGGTTAGAAATATACGCCTTCAAATAGAGCAAATCGTTGCCCCTTTATTATGAACAACGTGTCTATTCAATGATATACGTTATCCACATCATTCGCATATCATTAGAAATCATCCCTAACCTAGTTAAGGATATCATCAACCAGAAGCAACTAGAACAGAAAAAACTGTCCTGAGGACAATCTGTAGTAGTTTTAAATTGAATAGTAAACTTTTGGTAAGAATATCCGATTTTGTTTGTCTGTTGATCTTTTTCCATTTTGTACGCAAGGAACCAATTAAAGTGAATAATATGTACAAAAATGACCAAATTAGCACCGTTTTTACCTTGAAAAATTTTCTTTTCTAATCTTTCTAATTCAAGTTTGCGTTCATTAACCAATCTTCGACCTTCAGTTAGTTCTTTTTCTCGTTTTTGGGCGATTTCGTTGACGGTTTTTTCTTCTTTCAGCAAAATGCTTCGCGCTAGACTCTTCATACGACTAGCTTCATCCATAACCTGCACAAAAGAAAAGAAAAACTGGAAATAACTCCGTTACTGAGAAATTAATTGACCAATAGCGATTAAATTGATGAACTTTGAAGGCGAAAGAAAGACGGAGTATCATTAAAGATATTTCGTTACGGTTGATGCTTGTTAATGAAAACATCAGGAAATTGTGAGTGAGTTGCCATCTACTAGTTTAGTACCTAAGAGAAATTTACCAGGTAGTTACTACAAACTTAGATACAGATTACTAAAAGATGTGTTCTTTTCACTTGAAAAAATAATTTTCGGTGGCATTGAAGCTAAAAAGATGCTTTAGTAAACAATGCTTAATGATTATGATAATAATGATTATGATGATGGGCAAACAAGAAGTTACAAGTTACTTTACTTTTAGTTATTCGACACTGGCTAAATTGAAGCTGGTAAATAATTATCTAAGTACTTACTTTCTGAAGTTTCTCAATGTCCACCCGTTGTTGGTTGAGAGCTTCCTCCATGTTTGAAATGTTTACTTCAAAATTATCCGAATCTGCTTTTAGTGATTTGTAAATATCTGTGTACTTGTTCTTTACATGCAAGGCTTCTCTAATTTGTACATCAACTGCATGTATATTATTTTGTAGTTGGGCTCTAGACTTTTAAGACACATAGTTCGTAAGAAAATCAAAATATAATTTCAATTTATATAGTATGGACTACTCTAATTAAGATTTAAAATGTATTATTGTTAAAAATGCTTACTTTTTTTACTGGTTGATCAATTTTCTTTTCTACCTCTTTTTTATCATTTTTAACTAATAATTTTTGATATTTCATTGCCAAATCTGTTAAATATTTACGTCTCTGAAAAATATAAAAGGAAATTTACCTTTAGTTAGAATGGGTTAAACTTAAATATTTATACAGGGTCTCCCATGACTTATTTCCCCACTTGTGGGTTTACTCTTTCCACCTCTTTGGAGGGTGGTTTTGAACAGTCCTACATGTTTTTGGGTTTTGAGCTCATTATTATTGGAAGTCAAATGTGGAGGGAATTTGTTTGGCTGACGTTTTCTGCCTTTTGTATATGTTCCTTTCATCCTTGTTACTTCCTCTTTTTGTTAGGGGCGATCCTCACACTTGTCTCTACGTTTATTATTGGTTGTATGACTTGTGTAGCTACTTCCCCTAACCGTTTTTCTACCCTATTTTGGGTTTTTTTCTTGTTCCATTTCCCCAACCTTCTGTTTTCCTCTTATTTTCATGATGATGTTGGGTTGATCATTGAATTGATTTTTGCAATTCTACTTGTTTTGGTGGCAGTTTAAAACTGGCACTCACTTTTGTTTCATTTTAACAAGATATTTTTTTACTTTTAAATAGTAAATGCGTATCGGATTGTTAAGTTTACCTAGTATTTTTTTTTAATATTGTAATTTAATTTTCACGTGTATTTTTGAAATTTTTACTTTAACTTCAAATGTTATTTTTATTGAAATTGTAAATAAAATTGTTTGGTAAGTTTTATGATTGTTTGCTTATATGTTATATTTACATGACTTGTCTTTTGTAGACCTGATATATTCTATAAAGTACAGAGGGAAACAATCATTATGATGTAAAAATTAATTCACAAATACTTGAATACAGTGGAAAATAACTTGCCATAAAAACGTAAAAAATTTTAGTTCTACAACTTATATTGATTGAGATTAGACTATGGCGTTACTTTTGCCGGTCTCTGTATTCTTATATCAAGGCAACAAAATCATCATACCTGCTTAGTCTGATATCTGAGCAAATCAGCTTGTTTTTTCTTATCTATAACTTGCAAATCAATCATCTCTAAGGCTTCCTGGGGCGTTTTTTCCATTAAAAAGTCGCTTACATCTATTGTTTTATTTTTAAAACGGTATTTCGTTTCTGTACCCGTAACCTCATGTAGAGTCACGACCAGTTGTGAAAGCTCCTTTTTTAATTTTGTGATTTCATCGGCGTTGGATTTTCGCTCAGCTTCACTGTCTTCGAATAGAGCTTTCCTTTGGCCTTCTAAAAGTAGTAAAGGAAATGTTTTAAATGTGTACGACCTGATAGAAGAGTGGGAATGTGTATTTGTTGGTGTTGACTTGATAGAGGAAATTTGCCTAAACTCTCCTTTCCGCACTCTCTTACCACATTCAATTTAGTAAACAAATCTGTTAAATAGGCATTGTCTGATTTCCAGTTAATTATAATTGGATCTTAATCATCCAAAAACTCCAAAACTGTCTCAAAAAGTAAGAAAAATATTGTCAAACAATTGAATGCCGGAGTACTTCACTGTGATTTATGAAAGTAGTTTGTAAGTAACTTCAGCTAAAATTTCGCGAACGTGAATGAATATATTATGATATACCATGAAGAAATTTGTATGATTGGTCCAAAATTTATATTTTTGTTCCACATTCAAAATATATAAATATTTCCCAAATGTTTGTGCTTGTTAGAATTTGTGATAATTGGTTGTTGCCAGTTAGTGGTACTTGTTATTTTTAAATAATAAATCTAGTAAAAGCAAAATATATATTAATTATTTGAATAAATAAACTGAATTTAATTTCAGTAGATAACGATTACCTAACAGAAGAGATAAATTAATGATTTAGATGATATATTGTAATAGTTAGCATTATTCAATATATGGCATCTATCAGATTAGGAGGAAAATATACTATTAAACCGAAATTAAAAGTATATTTTACAACATAGAAAACAAAGATCTAGCAGATGATAGCAGTAGGGAATAAATATTAAATTACAATAAATTTAACTGTTAAAATATAAAAGAAAATTTGCAAATTGGGGAGCAATTCCAAAAAGCTTAAGTGGCCCCTCTTAATAAAGGAAGAAATAAGAAAATATATAAAACTAGAGATTATATACCCTGCTCCTACTACAACTAAAGTTGGAAAAATTCATCCTAAATACAAAATTTGAAATCTGGTCTAAGTAATTATTTAATTTATTAAGATTTAAAATAAGTAGAATAAGATCACGCCGATATTAATTTTTCGCTTAAACAAAACTTTGTTTGCAAATATTTTAAATTATAATGGAAAATAAGTTATTAAACTAGATTCGGGTACTAATATAATCTTTTCAGATTTTAGAGCAACTTTGTATAAGTCTATCATGATAGACTCGGTCAATTGTATGAACTACATCTAAGGGCGTAGGTCTACGGTTCAGCAGATTGGGTCAATTGCCCCTACCTTGATTAATTTAATGAAGCAATAAATCTGTATGATGGGTGTTCCATTATGGCAGGAAAAGCAATCAACATTTGTAAATCCAAATGAAAAAATCAATGGTGATTTTCACAATAACTGGTTGAACTGTCGAGGAACAAGAGGGTATGAGAAGGCACAACATTGTTAGCCAAAAGAAGTACATAGATGTTACGAAAGCAAGAAAAAATTTATTATTGTTATGAACGATGAGTTTCCTAGGAAAAATTACCAATATCTAATTAAGTCAAGAGGGAAGACGGAAAAGTGAAGGAAAAGAAGATTCAAAGTGAATTACATCTAATCGTTGAAATTAGCTCGGCCAGAGGTTTATAAAAATGTAGAAACATACGGGGTGTTCCATTTAAAAAATCAAACTTTGGTCTGGCATTGGGTTTCTGAACACCCTGTATATTTGGGACTAATTTTAAAATGTGAATCTCAAGACTGCCTATACTTTCTGTAAAAACTTTTTTTTCGTAACTTCAATAATAGAGGACTAATCGAGCTTTGCCACATTAATGCGTCACCCTGTATAAGTGATTTCAGGTTTTAAGAAAACACATTTTTATTTCCTTTACGTTACTGCCATGTTCTATTTTTAAAAAATTCTTCCCACTCCTTTTTGCTGATGCTACCACCTCTTCGACACGTATTTTCTATTATTGTTATTAAAAACTTAATAAAAAAAAATTGACTCTTATTTTAAACTCGTACTATATGAATAAATAAAAAAATTGACATAGTTGTGTCTTTGTTTACGTATATAAAAATAATTGAATTCATCCAAAAACGTGAGACAGTAACAACCCAAACAGTCCCCAGTGAAAGGGGAAGTTCCTAATAACAGTCCTTGATTTTTTATGGTGGTCAATTAAATTCATGTAGGTGTTTGGTATCACAAGACAAGCGTTCACGTCAGAGTAGCTTAATTGATGTGTGGAGATCATAACCTCGGCACACGTAAATCAACAAATCTCGATTTGTTATTGTTGCTTGTCAGAGACCGGAAGAGCCAATAGACGATTTTTAACCACCGGACACACAGTGCTTTTTTCATTGAGGAGCTACAGATTTATTTATCTGTATAGAAGTAGTAGATGTATGAAAAACAGATCAAATACGTGTCCTAGTTAATTACTTTTTTTTAGAGGAGCTTCACTTAACTTCGTATGTTTTAAGTTACAGGGGACGATATACCTGAGAGAATGCGTCTACTACTATTCTCTGATTGTTTAGAAATTAATAGAGATTCATCTTTAATTCGTTGCCTTAGCTCTGTAGGACTTGCTGGTTTATTTTTTAAACTGAATTTTTCAAGTATCCCTAATAAAAATAATCTTTAGGATTGAAATCAGGTGAACGTGGAGGCCATTCAATTTCACAAAATTCAACTCGTCTATCAAAATCTTCTTCCATAAGTTCCTGCACTAAGTTTACTTTATAGGGACGCCACTTCTCCTTTTTTAGCGTTTTAAGAACTGTTTGATGTCCAACCTCATTGTCTAACGCTACTCGCCGTAAACTGGTATGGGGATTATTTTCAAAGACTAGCAGAACATTTAGTTTCTTGTTTTCAGATATTTGTTTTCTACTACCTTTAGGGAGGTATTTTACATGCCCGTAAAAAAAATTGACGTTTAGGTTGTTTGTATAATATGAAAATATTTTTTTTTGGTTAGGCAATTTCCATACCCCCGTATATTTTGAGAATAAAACAGATATGAAATGAATTAGTTAAGTACAAAAAAAAGTGGCGACGAAATTTTTAGCTTTATAAATATTTATAACGAAATGAAAGTAATATTTCGCTATTCAAGAGGCAGTACAAAAATGTTACGCTACTTAATCGAATTAGTCTTTTTTGGAAAAAAAATCTTGTACCTCTTTTTAGGGTTTTTACAAACATTTCACCACCTTGCAAATGAAGACTTTTTCTATGATACTGATTTGTCCACATTAAGTACTTCTAATTATTATTATTTTTAAAAGTGTAGTTTTAGATATATTGACCAATGACTTTCTTGTATCCTACTGTATTTGGAAGTCGTTCTAACCCCTGTAGCATTATTTAACATGAATTTATTGGAACCTTTACCAAATATAATAAATTATTCTGTGTAATTTTTACGCTTTTTTTACATCTGGCTGTATATCAGTTCTAAACCCCATAGCATTAATATGCCAGTGGATACCTATACTAAATATTTTAATTTTTTAAATGTCTTTTTACAAATAATAACTAAATTAAAATCAGTATAACACAAACATTTTTTATCCTCTTGCTTGCCTCTATTGTACAACCATGAACTGTATCGTAGATCGCAAGAAATCTAATGCTTGGAAACTGAGTGCATCCGTAAATTTGGGGAGGTCGCTACTTACCGATGCACGATTCTGCATTTTCTTAAAATACCTCTAATATTTTATGTTTGGAGATTATTCGTTTAAATCGTTAAAAAAATATTTTCTTTGAGTTAACAAAATGAAAAAAACACGAAGCAAAAAGGAAGATGCTCCAAAGTATCTTTACAATGCTATGGTGAAACCTCAGAGTCTTAATAAAAAATATGGGGATTGGTATACTCTTAAAATACAAACAAAAATACATAAAGGAAACTACACTTAAGAGAAAAAAGACCGCTGATCAAATTTCTAGTACCCTAATTTGTTCAATGTAAGTTTAGTAGTATTACAAAACTCCAGGAATACTTAAAGCATTATAATTAGTAATAAATTCCAACGTATTTAGAAAGGAAAATATTATATTTTAATAATAATTTTTTGGAATTATATTTTGATTTTAACTAAATTATTTAAGAAAATATTTCAACATACCGGACAATTGTATTTTTTTCTTAACTTCCAATATCTTCTTATTCAGCTCGGACAATTTCTCGGAGTGGCCTCCTGCCTCTCCTGATTTGGGCCTCATTACAAACAAATGCCGACGAACCGACGTCAATTAATACCAGGCTATCTAGATTCCAATTAGCTGCAATTTCTTTTTATCGTTCGATGCTTGTGCCGTTTCTGTACTACTCGAGTATTTGATTCTTGCTTATTGGGTTGCTTAATTGTTTTTGGAATTCCGAAATGTATGTCTTGAGGATATGGCTATTGCGAGCGCTCAGGTGGTAGTCAATAGGGCATCGATCAAACGTTTGGAATGTTAGCGTTTTGCGGCGCATTTCATGATGGTTACGTATTGTGTTACTGTTTTACAAATACGGTGTTGATAACTATAATTTCTTTATTCTCTGTTCCAATAAATATGGCGACTGGAAAAAAATCAGTTGAAGTTGTAGAGTTGCAATACAAATACTTTTTAATTCATAAAAATATTTGTAATTTAACAAACATGTAGAATATACAACATTGAAGAAAGTGTCAGTATAAAAGAAGAGACATTTTCATTAGTAAAAATATAAATTTCTAGTGTCAATAAGTAGATTTTTTACTTATCGTTTAAACTTATTTAGAGTCAAATTAATTGTTTCACCCTTTACTTTGAGGAATTTATTAATAATAAATATAAAAGATAAATTATTTTTATCTTGAATTTCTACAGTAATTTGAAGCTATTTTTAAATTTCTTTTTCTAACCAGGTTTCGCTAAATCGTATTTTCATTTTAAAGAAGAAATTAATATAATAAAACAAATCGATACCGCTAATAATTACATCTAATAAATACGTTGATTAAGAAAAAGGAAGAAAAAGATGTCATTAACTTTATAATTCAAAACAATCTAAAGATGACAGATTATAAAGTACTATAACATATTTTGATTAAATATAAAAAATTTATTATTTATATCTATATCTTTTATAGTAAATAATAATGTAGTTTCATTTTTATTAAATGTAAAACCTAAAATTAATAAATTAAAAAAACAGGTATTTACAAACTGAATTGTCCGTATTTATCTTGGACAGACCCTTAGAAATTTTAACATAAGGTACTTACGAGCTTATAGATTAAAACAACCAGATAAGTGACAAAACGCAAACCTACACTTAACAAAACAATTGAAATAAGTGTGGATGAACTTCATATAAGTGACGAAAAAGAAGAACTTGATTTATTGGAGGAATTTGAAATCAGCAAATATCTAAAATGTACTCAGTATTTACTGAGTCAGTATACTTTGTCAAGACAGCCAGCGGAAGAATTTATGTTATAAATAGAAGATTTCTTAATACGAAGAAATTTCTAAAAGGGGAGGTGTAGAGAGTGTGCAATTCTCTACATCCTTACTACTGATTATTGGGAGATTTGTTATTAATAATAAAGATTTGTCAGAAATTAGTAGTTGCATTTTTCGTTTAAAAGTTAACAATAGCAATGTTCCATAATTTTACGAAATATCAGTTGTATGTGCGTTTGTCTAGTACACCATAGGTCGCGGGTTCAAGTCCCAGTTGCACAGTTCCTGTGGTGGCTAATCGTCTTCTACTACTCATACATATAATCTTACGGTATTCAAAGGGTAGTTCGAAGTCACACGTGGAACAATGAAAATCAAAAATAAGTGTATGAAGATTGTGTTTTCAATATTCCAGTGCTAGAGCCGCTCGACTATCATTGCATTTATATTAAAATATATTCTTTCCCAATAATCGGTTTAGATGTTGCAAATTTCTCTCAACAACATTTTCTATCGATTGAAAAAGCTAATTTTCGATATCAATTGGTATTAATTCTATGGTATGGTCAACGAATAATTGCTTCGGGGATTAAGTACCGAAATTTTAGAAGTGACATTGATGAATGTAAGTAGGTACCTATTTCATAAACATCTAATAGCAGTGTATGAATCAACAAAACTACGTGGCAGCATCGTTTATATAAAGGTAAGATTAGTGTGTAACAGTAAATCATCCTAACCAAATATATCATTATCATTAGAAATTGATTAATTGGATCGAATTGAATTGAAAATCCAGATCACTAATCATTATCGTTATGTGTATTACCAGACATCGCTGAAAGGTATACGCATGTAGTAATAAAGTAATAAGTACCGGATGTCCCTAATACAAGTGCAGCTCTATTTACCTCTCAGCTTTAAACGGTTCTTAATTTCACGAGGCTTCCTAAAATAATACAAAGAAATTATCTGTGTTTAAAGAAAATACATAGTCGTCAACTTACAAAGTTGCGAGAACTGTTCGCCCATAAGGTCCTGAATTCTGATATTCATAGAGGTGTTGTCCTAGCTGATAAGAACTACACGTCACTTAACCTTCATGTTGACAATTATTCACGCCAACGTTGGTTCTAACGATGGCTTGTTTTTCTTTAAGCGCCCACACATTAGTGCCAACGTCAGTTGCCCAACGCGAACATGTCTGATGCGCAATAGCAGTCGGTGCGCGTCCATTGCACTGTACTCATTTTCGCTAATACTACTAAAAGATCCTCACACGTTCGTTGCTAAGCATCGATTGAATAGAATGCTAATGTGTGGCCGCGATCTCCAACTTTGGCGCCAATGGCTTTGATTTTTGGTGTTGGTGAGAAACTCGACTCGATTCGGATGCGGTCCAACGTTCGCGTCAACGTTGTCCGCTTTCCTATTTCACCGGTACACACATTGGGCGAACGTGTTGGAGTTGGAATTGGCGCTAATGTGTGATCCAGGGGTTAACCAGTGATCAAAAAAAACCCGAATTATGGTTTCAAAAGCAGTTACTCGGTCGACATCACTACGATCTTAGTCTGCCGCACATTAAAACAGAAGCATCCAATAGGTGGCTCAGCGACAGACAATTGTTCCCAGAGACAGAGGGTTTCATATATCCGATTCAAGATCAAGTTATTAACACCAATAACTACTAAGAAATATGTAATCCAGGACAGCAGTGTAACATCTGATATGTGTAAAAGATGCCACGAGAAGTCAAAAACACAACCAAGTATGCAACATTCTCCACCAAAAGTTAGCCAACCAATATGGGCTACTGAACACCTACGTCTATGATTGGCTTATCGTGATAGTCTATTTTTGGTTGAATCGCTACTCCCAACAACAACACGGTGGACAAATATTCAGAATAGAGCCTAATTTATTTTGATAATTCATATCTGGGATAGGTGAATTTTCAGCACTTTGCTGAGAAATGTCGAATACCATAATAATAATAATCAATTTTATGTATCATGAATATTAGTACAATATAAACTTTTGTACTGACTATAAAGATTCAGAGAACATTTAAAATCTTTTAGGTAGGTAACTTAAAGAGTAAAAGAATATGAATAACACTATATGACCATGTAACCGAGAGGTACGATCATGACTGCCAATATGTTACTATTGAATTTACTGGAACGATGTTCCCACTTCTGAAAAGACCACTACAAGATATTAGTGGAAAAATTGTAATGCATTTTCGCCTTTTCATAACGAGTTTTCTTAGGATCGCGTGGATTCGTGAATAGGATCTAAGATTTGGATCTTAATTTGTAAACATTATCTTAAGTAAAAATACAAACTAATTTAGCTAAAATATATATAAAATATATAAAATTTTAATTATAATAGATGAAGCCGTAAGGGGGAAATTGATCATGTGATACCTTGTTTGAAAGGTATTTCAATGCTCAATTCAGAAAGTCATGTGTCACATGTCATGCGTCATCTGTCATATGTTATCCATCATCAGGCGTCTGTCAACTGTCGGCAGTAGATTATGTTTATTATTGTCCTGGGATTTTTTCATTCAGAATACATGGAAAAATAATTTTCTTTTTGATCATCTAAACTAAAGATTTTCCATATGCCAAAAGAAAGCAATTGAAAATTGGAGATAGGAACGTGTGAATGATTTTTCTTCAGATATTTTCTTTAAATATAATAAAATACTAGGTGGGGAAATTTAAACATTTTCGTAGAATGTTTTGAGGATTTTTAAAATGATGACTTGAACTATTTAATTTTGTTTGAATAACGGACAACTGAAAAAAACGATGAGCTTGTAAAAAAAGTCCTTAACCCAACCGATTATTAATATCGCTAGTGTAACCTTTGATAGATGAAAATTTTCGAAAAATGTTTAGCTAACGATTTGGCAACCAAATATAAAGTAAGAATTCACTAAAAAAATGTTATTTTGTTTTATCCATTATATCACAACTTCTAACAATATTAATGATAGAAACTAATTTCGACTACGAGGTTGAAAAATGTTTTTTCAAATATCAAAAAAACAATATCCACTTGTTAAGTAGTACTACACTAGGCAGAACTAACAAGTCATTAACTTACCTAAAAATGCCAGTTCATGCCAAATAATTATTTCGGTAATAGCCTTATTTGTATTTTGTCGATTTTTGATTGATGAATGAGCGATGAAAGTAATTTTATATTTGTGAAAAAGAATAATTAGATAATTAAGTGAAAGGTTGTGACTATATTTAGGATGTTTGTTTTTATCGATGTCTAAAATTTCGACATCAATTGATTGAATAGCACACGGCAGATATTTATTATATCAGAAATCAATAATGAAAATATCTAACTTGTACCTACCTAGTAAATACACAGGATTCTAAATAGTTTTTGAAAATGTAAAACATAAATAGAAAAATAATACCTAATAGCTAATAGCATTAATCGCAAAATTGATGTAGATATAAGGAAAATAATACAAGGCTACATACATTAAGAAAATATCATAATTAAAAAAGTGGTAGAAGATAACAAAAAAAATACAAATGTACTGTATACATTTATGAAGGGTAGATACCCCAGAAGAAAATTTTAGAGGATTTGGAATGACAATAATTAAAATTAGAATCAAAGTTATAGTAATAGGAACGGAATAAAAAGAAATTAATAAAAAGGTCAACAGTATAATAGTATAAAGAAATAAAAACCAATGGGTGCAGTTTGTACATGAATTACGTTATTATGTAAATTGTAGTAGCAGAATTCAGTTTAATATAATTTTAACTGTAAATTATTACCCTACATCATGTAAATGATAATTGGGATATCGCTGGTATATATACAAACTTTTTTGAATTGCTGGATGACTGAGTAGGTGAAAAATAAGTAAAGTTGTTATAGAGATTAACATATATAGCAAAGAAAGTAAAATAAGTATATAGAAGTCTTAATGAAGGTAAGAGAACAGGAAGACAGTAATAAGGGTCTTTTCAAATAAGGTGTACTAGGCATTCAGTTAAAAATTCAGTTGGTAGTTATTACTAAGGAATATCAAGTTATCAAAAATTAGAAAATTTAAAGTTAAGAAGTTACATAAAACAGAAAGGTGCAGAAAGTAGGAAGGGATTGGAGAGAAGGGACGTAGAATAATAGAAGGTATTTTTTTAAGATTTAAAGGTTATATAAATTTTTTGGTAAAAAATTAACAGGTACGATAAATTTCAGGTAATATTTAAATGTAGTGTAAAGTCTGTTTATTTGGATTTGTTGTTATTGCCAGTGTAAGTCTACTATTAATATAAAAAAGTAGTTATTACTTGTCAAATCTAGCTCTGAATTTCTAAAAATGTGTGAGATGCGCGAATTTAGAATAAGAAAGTATTCGGACGACAAAGAGGGTATAGTATACGCTTGAGTAAATTGTACAGTCAGTCAGATGCATGAATTGAACAGTGCAGTTAAGTATACTTGTTTATTGGACTAGCCAGATCCGTTTTGCTACCGCGCATCGAAAGGCATGGCGACTTTACATTCAGAGCAAGATTTGCCAAGTTATAACCCTGATATAGTTGGTATCAAGGTAGATATATTATAAAGGTATGTTCAACTCGAACTCCAAAATTCGTTTCTTTCTGCGCAGAGTACTGAGAGGAGCCATCTTGCTTGTTTACTTGAGTGCGCGAATTTGAAATTGAACATTCACAATATCCAAGAAAATTAAATTGTGCATCCAAAAAAATGGTGGGTTGTAGTGTAAAAGGTTGTGGAAAATGACAAGGCCGAAAAATAATGTACTTGAGTTTCCCGAGAGATCCAGAAATGTTTAAAAAATGGCTTGAAATTTGTCCAGTAAAGCACGATAACCTCAAAACTAACGGTAAGTGTTTTTTATAAATGACAGAGTTTTCTTATTTTTAGACCAGACTTTTCGATACAGAAGAACTCAAATCCACTAATTTACAGTTTAGTCAATAAAAAGGTCTTCTAGTATTTCCAGATATTAAAATAACCATTCATGTCTTTCCAGCTCGGATTTGCTCCGACCACCCTGCCCGAGTTGAAGTGTTGACGAATCCCAAGTCCAGCAATTATTTCACCGCAGAGGCTGAATACTCGACAATTTGAGAACAGCGTAGCATTTAACAACAAGCCCAGAGTCCACACCAAAATATCATTCATTTTTTCATGTAGTGGAAATGACTTTTTTTCAGTTTTTCCACGCCGTTCACAAATTACATTGTAGTTATCTGAAAAGCCCTTGATCTTTTAGCTCGACCATAGCACAACTTTTCAGTGTTATCAATAAATGTTAACTTTGAAAACAAAAAAATGTTATTTTCTCACGGTACTTTCAAATCTCAGCCTCCTGTAAGAATCAGTTACATTTTAATTCGCGCGCCTTAAAGCTCTATCGCTATTGGTTCCAGGATTTCAAGATGGCGGCGCTCAGTACGAATCCTGATTGGTCAAAATTTTCTTTCAAAAATTCTGCGCCTGAGCATACCTTTATAATATATCTACCTTGGTTGGTATTAAGAAATATTATCGTATACATATAAATATAAGCCTTCTAAGTAGATCGATGCTAGACGTGTACTAGAAAAACAGAGAAGGATATCACTTGGATTTTCCATTTATAAATCTGATGATTTCGCCTGTTGCTAAATGAAGGAGGAAAAGTAAACGATTTTTATATAAAAGTAAAACAGGTTGAAAATATATGCCTAATTTTGTCGTTAATATTGATAGGTACGGTAATGAATGAATTACAAAAATTTCTTATTCGAAAAATTTAAAATCTAAAATGTGGATAAATTTTTGTTGGAATTTAAATTACTAAATAAATACAAGATAGAATTAGTTTGTGGTATCCTAATTTTCTTGAATAGTTTATAAACAAACAAAATACTTTTAATTGAAGCTATTTAAATAACTTAGATTTTAAATTTTTCGAATAAAGTTTATCTTAACATTTTTTAATGTTTGAACCACCGTGTATAGTTTAGTATATCTGAAAAATTAATAGAAAATTATACACTTTAAATCTAAACTGTTTTAAGTTTACGTAAAAATAATTTAACTTCAAAAAACTATTTTCTATGGAAAAATTTGTTTGTTTTATAAATAAACTTACAAAGATAGGAAGGAGGTTTCTGTCAATTCAGTCAGGGGATTTTTTCATATCCTTTTAATAGATCATTACATTTTGTGTAAAAAGTTTTAAAAAAGCTTCAGATTGCTTTATGGCAATATCTGACTATATATGATTCCTTCTGTAATATTTCCTATACACATTTGATGAAAAAGATGAACACGTTGCTAAAATATTAATACACATTGCACTTATGGAATGTACTTAAAAATAAGCTGTATAAGGGCGTACTTGAAATTTATACAAAAATTAAATTTACAATAAGCTCACAACACCACTTAAATAGCAAATGAACTGTACATGGATTAATCACATACTTTTCTACTTAGTTAAGTTAAGAAAGTGTCGTAAATGTTATAATTTATTAAAATTGAGATGTATTAAAACTTCCTTGTTTAATACAGAGTTATTTAAACGTCTAAAATAAAACAAAACAATGATCATAAACATATACTATTTTTTAGTAACCAATAAACAAACATTTCTAACTTTTTTAGAAACACTTCACAGTATGCAAAATTGAGAAAAAAATTTGAGAAATGGGTCATGTAAAAGACCTTATGGAAGAAGATTTTGATAGACGAGTTGAATTTTGTGAAATTCTATTGGAAAAAAATAAGAGAGACGTGATGTTTTTAAAAACGGTTATTTTTTCTGATGAAGCTACTACATTTTCCTAAACGGTCATGTGAGATATTGATGTGGGTGAATAGATATTTAAAAGACCTTTCAATTGATATATTGTAAAATCCACTTCTCTGAATAAAAATTTTATTGATGATGTCACTGAGATGACGTCAAAAATGAAAAGGTGATCTGAGGAAGCGCCCATTTAAAAATAAAAATCGACTGGTTTCATGATTTTCCCCTAAAATCACCGATTTTTGAAATAATGAAATTATTCCTTTCACTTGGACCATACTGTATATTTCAATTACATCTTATATAAATTATGATTACAATTTTAAAAAAGTGGGAGAATTTATTTAGGTTGAGTTCATCAAATTATTCTAAGAATCCATCTAATCTTGTATTTTGAGCGCAGGAAATACCATACAATATAACATGGTCAGCAGAATTCCAAAAGATTGCATGACAATCTAAAATTGCATGCATAAAAGATTTCGCCTTCCTAGCTAATGGGTTACTCTTCTAACTAACGTTGATATTCCCACGAACCGAAATTTTCGTCTACCGAATCCTAAATTGTAGTCGAAAAGAAATTTCATATATACTTTTGCTTCTTGACCTCACTGAGTTCACTTTTTTTGCTAAAAATAAACTACAGAGCTTAATGACACCATACAATATAATCAACGAAAAAATAAGAATAAAATTATAACAAATATGTACGAACGTTAAATACAAAGTCCGTAAGGGTCAAAATCGCATGGCAATTTTGACATAACATCTCTGCATTCCTACAAGTTGCTACGAAAAGTAGATCCGAAGAACCTCTCTCTTTTAACATCGGTTTATACTTGAACATAAACCAAATGCAAAGATAATTTCGATTCTTATTGATACTTTTGAACAAGTAATATCGCTTTCTGTTAGTTTAATCCCTGCTAAACGGCTATTTTAGCGATTATATTAATTGGTAATGTCAGATTCGTTGCGTAGGAATATCGCTGAGGACGTCCGCCATCTTGGCGCGTCCATGTCAAAGCTCCCCTCGGCTCCAGAAACGAGCAAACTCTTGACGAGCGCGTATCGACATCTTAACGAGTGATGCGAGTTTTTAACACTATTATAGCTCATTTTAAAGGAAGAAACTGTAAATATGTGTTTTAAGTAGTGAGTGTAAAGGGTTCAATTAGTGATTGGTGCACTGAAAGTGGTTTTTGTGCCCTTATGAGGGAAGTTACACTAAAATGTGGATTAACTGTACTAAGGATTACCAATGCTTTCGGATTATTACTACTATCATTGTTTTGGCCTTAGTACGAAAGACAACAGGTTGGTTATTTCGAATATGGCTTAAGAAAATTAAAATTTAAGTCAAATTTCATTGATGTTACAAACTTTTACTTAACTATTTGTTGGTAAATATACAAGCGGCACCAGGTGCGACAAATGTACTAATATCATTTTAAAGTGAAAAAATATTTATGTCAGATTTTTCCTTGCGGTTTTTTATTTTTCTTTATTTGTTATAAAAACGTCTTCACAGTATTCTAAATTGTCAATTTAAGTGCATCGGCAGTTCATTATATTACCGGTTATACTAAAACAATTACCGACACTTTGTCAAGCTACATGTAAATATTCAAACAAAATATTTTAAATAAAAGCAGTAGGTTTTTACCAAATTAATGTAGATAAAAGATACATGTTTTCATTTACTTTGCTTAGTTATTTTCTTGACAAAACCATAATAATAACGTAATAATGGCCGCATAGTTTCCAAAGGTGTCAGTTTGTTACAGTTCATATTAAGGGTTAGAATAAAAAAAATTACAGATACTGTATCAAGCTACAATTAAACATATAAAAGAAAATAATTTCGTTATTTTTCGTACTTTTCTTAGTTATTTTCATTATAAAAATGGCAGCTGCCTTAAAAACAACCACATGAGAGCGAATAGTTTCCCTAATTATGGGTTTGTTTGTTACAGTTCATATTACGGGTTAGAATAAAGAAATTGCAGACACTTTGTCAAGATACTTGTAAAAAACTTGAAACAAAGTATTTTAAATAAGATCAATAGCTTTTTTACACAATATAATGAAAATAGAATATATATGTTTTCCTTAATTTTTTGCACTTTTCTTATTTTCATGAGAAATATTGCAGCTGTCTTAATAAAGGCCACATGTAAGTGCATAGTTTCCAAAATTGTCAGTTTGTTACAGTTCATATTACGGGTTGGAATAAAAAAATTACAGTCACTTTGTCAAGTTACAACTAAACATATAATAGAAAATATTTTAAATCAAATCAATAGTTTTTTACTAAAAGAATATAAATACGCCATTTCCGTTATTTTTCGTACTTTTCTTAGTTATTTTCATTGTAAAAATGGCAGCTGCCTTAAAAACGACCACATGTAAGTGCATAATTTCCCAAATTAACAGTTTATTTTTTACTGTTCATATTACGGGTTAGAATAAAAAATTCAGACACTTTGTCAAGCAACTTGTAAAAAATTGTAAAAATATTTTAAATAAGATCAATACTTGTTTTTACCAAAATAATGAAAATAGAAGATATATGTTTTCCTTAATTTTTCGTACGTTTCTTAGTTAGTTTAATAAGAAATATTGTAGCTGTCTTAATAAAGGCAGAGTTTCCAAAATTGTCAGTTTGTTACAATTTATATTACGAGTTAGAATAAAAAAATTACAGACACTTTGCCAAGCTATATCTGAATATTTAAACTAAAATATTTTAAATAAAATAAATTTATTTTAATCAAAATAATGTATATAGAAAAAACAAGTGTTCTCTTATAACGGTCACAAGTTAGTGTATACTTCTTCAAATTATCAATTTTTGTATTTGTATTTCATCATACGGGTTAGAATAAATACATTGTCTAGCTAAATCTAATTATGTAAACCAAAATTATTTAAATAAAAGGAACACATATTTCTCGACTATTGGTATATTTAATTAAAATCATTAAAAAAATGTGTATATGTCTTAATGTAACTTTATAGTTTATGTTCTTTTATAGTTCGTCATATTAGGGTTAAAAAAAAAATGGAGATTGTCGAGTTACACGCCAAATGATTTTAAATTTATAATATATGTATATATATATATAAATATAAATTATACGAGTTTAACACCAGCCTAAGCAACTTAATGCTTTTTGGAAACAACCATGTCCATTGCTTTACAAAATTTATATTTGTAATATTTAATAGTAGATTAGATTACTTCTAATATACAAAAAACACCAAAATAACAAAAAGAAAACAATAAAGATGGCAACAATACTAATGGTAAAAAATAATAGTAATCAGACATGAAGAATGAAATTAATGAGAAGCAAAGAAGAAAAAATGTCAATTGTAGAATTTCAGTTCTCTTAATAGAAAAAGTTCATGTCTTTTTTAAAATATAACGTTATGTGCACATGAATATTTCATCATATTATGGGTTAGAATCAAGTAGTTATAGATCTTTGTCGAGTTACAAAATCTGCATTATTTAAATAAAATCACTAGTTTATCCTAATAAAGTTCATACTTTTCTATATTATTAGTTAATTCATCATATTACATACTTTGTCGCAGCTTGATTTAAATATAATTAGTAGATTGTTCTTTTGATTTTTTAATTAGACTTATTTGATTCTCATAAAAAAATTAGATGTGTTTATTAAATAAAGTGTAATTTTAGGTATTTGAAGTTCAGTATATTAAGGTGTAAAATAACAAAATTACAGACGCTTCGTCGAGATACCTACATTAGTGTGTTATAAATTTGATAATTAAGAAAAAACATGTAATTTCCAATATAATTTGATCAATAATAAATATTGTAGTTTATTCTATTTTGTTTGGGGACCATTAAAATCTTTATGCTATTACACTTGTTTGTTCAATGTTATCTTAAGTGTATAGAGCTAATAGAGGTTTGTAAAAATAAATAATTTTACAGTAATATTATAGATACAATGAATTCAGTATTTAACTGAGAATGTTACTTGTTGTGAATTATTTTCATCAATAATTAAACTAACGGTTATTTTAATTTAAAAATGAGCCATATTTTATAATTACAATCTCCACCTATACAAAAACGCTTCAACTAATTGTCAATAGTCAGAAACACGAAAAATTCATATTTAATTGCAAAATTATATGAGTAATTTCCTCAATTTTAACAGTTCACAACTAATTTTAGTGTTATTAACCAACAATTAAAAACGGCAACACTGGAAGTTACTATTAACAGATGTGTTTTAACATTGCCTGGGGCGTAGTTGTTTCTATTCAGTTAAGAGGGTCCCTTTTTGAATTCAAAATATATCCGTTAAATTTAAACGATAAGCAATTATTATTTAAAAAATTACTATGTACTGTAAAGAATGTAGGTTATATTAATTAAACCTGTTTTAATTTGCATACATATAAGAAGATTATAGAGAATTAATAAGCAACGAAAAAGAAAGTTTCTTAAGGATATAAAATTAATATATTTAAAAATCGTATGTCACTTGTTGAGATTTCATCGATGGTATTAAGAAAACAGAAAATACTTCGGTTTTATTGCGGCTTTTTGGTACACTAAGAAGTAATTACTTATCGATATTAGACTTGTACTTTTTTAAATTTTCACAAAGACCAGTTGATTTTCTTTAAGTTGCTAAACGGAAGTTTGCAAAAAGCTGTAGCTTTGTTGATCTGTTGGTGTAAATACTTTATGCAGTCGTAAGTAATCTTAAGATAAAGCCGTGAAACTGTTTACATACATTTACTCACGTTCTTTAAGACCACAAATACAGGAAATTTGATAAATGCAAGATTGGATTGAAAACAGTTTACCACAGAACTTATTTTTTCCTTTATGGAAGTCAGATTATGGCCAAGGGTAGTTATAAATATATGAAAAATTCATTTCGTTTTAAAATATGTGCATTGTTTTGATAACTGGTTATTTGATGATTAGACAAAATTTTTATCGTTTTAATATTAGCGTATAATCAGTATTGTTCATAATACGAAATATGCCTAGCTACTTGATTATTGTGTTACAATGGAATGACCAAAGGTTGGGTTATTCTAAGCTTTATCTTTCAATAGATTTTTATTTACGTAAAATTTAAAGTTTGGTACTCTGGTTGTATTATTGAACTTCAACACTCCGTATATGTATGTATTTATAGGCGTGGGTTTCTTTGTCATTTTTTGTCATTTTATAAAGAAATCCCTTGTAGCTGAAGGTTCTTTGAAGTCTAAAAACTTTGCAGAAATCGAAATCATAATCTGTAGTCTATGTAGTAAGGTTAGATTGTTAATATCATACAATTTCTTAGTTCCTATTTGCTTGTGTTGTTTTGGTATTTTGAAGTATTTACTATTATAAGTTTACTTCTAATATCTTCCTATCTTTTTCTATTAATTCTTAGTAATAATTAAAAGAAATTATAATCTCAATATTATACTTAACCTTGATCTAGAAAAAAGATTAACAGTAAGCAAAAGGGAGAGGGCAAAACTAGGATTTTCAAATCAAATAAAATTTTACAGATGTGTTGATGGACTGAAGTAGAATCATTTTTTTTTAAATTCCGCAAGGGTTGAAGAAATGGGAATGGGTTGACATTGGAAAATACCTTTACAAATATCTAGCATCTGCAAAGAATTACGTCGAAAACGATTCAGGCTATAACTCTCAATATAATGAGGACTATGTTAAGAGAATTTTCTCTTGGAACGGTAATCTGTGTATGTAAAGAAAAAGGTCGAAAAAAGCTAATAGGTACATACCATATACAGGGTGTGCCAATCTTACGACAAAGTGCAATAACTCTCTTGTTATTATTGATATCAAAAATTTTGTAAACGGAAGTGGTAGAGAGATTTAAAATTCGCAATTTAAAATTATTTTGAGTTATATAGGGTGTTCCATATTTCCGATACGAATCAAAGTTTGTTGTTTTTAATGGAATACCCTGTATGTTTTTACATTTTTATAAACCTTTTGCCGAGTTGATTTCAACGATGTATCGTACTTGAGATCTATTATTAATAAAAGTTCTATAGCCACCAGAAAATCACATACATCATTGAAATCAGCTCGGTAAGAAGTATATAAAAAACATACGGGGTGTTCTATTTAAAAAAGCATAACTTTGATTTGTATCGGAAATATGGAGCGCCCTATATAAATCAAAATAATTATAAATTGTGTACCTTAAATCTCTCAATCATTTCCATTTGCTAAATTTTTTATATCAATAATAGCAAGATAATGATTGCACTTTGTCGTAAGATTGGTACACCCTGTATATTAAATTAATTATCTTTATTACTTAATTAAATAAGTTGATATTTACAAAATAAATCGATTTTTGTAATGAATCACCAAAATTCTGCACGCATAGTTTAGAAAACTAAGTTTAACAATATTTTACTGATTATAAGAGATGTGCAAAGTTAGCTATAATTTTTACTTTCTTTATTCTTTATTAATTGCAAAAAGAGTTTCTCTGTTAATATTAAATAAGTATTTGCTCTAAAATAAAAGTAGGTACAGTCATATTTAAAAATGTTTAAATTTTATTTTATCACTATGCAGACATATTATAAATATCAACTTTTTTGCAGGATAAATTATAATAATATTTCCTTAATGAAAAACTGGCTGTTGCTTTTAATAATTAACAATTTTATATGCGTAACAGCAGATTAACATATTTTATTGATTAATTACTTCATTTTATCATCGACGTCCTACATTTTGAAAAACGCTTGGCATTTCCCATGTATAAACGGACTAACTTTTAAAATAAAACTTAACGTATTCGTAGTTATCAATGTAAATAAATATAATAAAGCATGCACTTGTGGTACTAATGACCGGATCATTAAACGAAACATCAGTTAAACTCAAACTTGACTTTTTGACGAGATTAATTAATATCAGGTATGCGTTCTCGGCGATCATTAACATCTCCGTATAGTTTGTGCGATTTTCACACACGGTAGCGCGGAAACTCGACAACCTGTTGCTTGGCATCGCTTCTTTCATTTCGCGTCTTTTATTCTCCGGTAGCCTTCGAAACGCCGTTTTATTCCGTCTACTACACGATTATGTATTTCTTACTTACTGGGTGTTCTATTGTATTGTCGTCCATCAAAAACAAATCATTAAATTGAATCCTTGTCTTATTGACGGCTACCCGTAACTACACTACCACTACCGTAGTGTAAAGAGCGTTTTAAAAATATATTTAAATACTATTTTACATGTAAGATGTTTCGGAATGTTTATAACCTGTGGAACATCCAATGGAATAAATACGTTATTTCAGTTATTGTGCGCATTTATAAAAAATCCCGAAACAAATTGTTTCAAAAATAAGTTATATTAAATTTCCACACTATTACAAAGTTATGTAAATATCTTTCTCTAACCAGGTTTCGCTAAATCGCATTTTCCAAGAGTGACTTAAGATTGACAGATTTCTTATAAGTGTATTGACTTCATATGATAAACATTTCAACCGATCATTATGTAATCAGTATGATTTCTTGCTATAAAACTTTAAAAATGCAATATTTTTCTTTTCCTAAAAAATTTGGTTCATTTTATATAGATATTTAGTCCAATAGGTATTCTAAAATAATTGAATTTCTCATAATTAATTGTTCATTTAGTACTCTACAGTATGGTCCAAATGAAAGGAATAAATTCATTATTTCGTAAATACGCGATTTTAAATCTTGAAACCCGTCGATTTTTATTTGTAAATGGGCGTTTCGTCAGATCATATTTTTGATTTTGACGTCATCTCTCTGAGCTTACCTTTTTCTAAAAAAAACCAATTAGTTACATTATCAAAATGACTTTATTGACATTCAGCATAATTGTTATTGTCAAGTGGGTAATGATATTGTAGTAGAAGAAATTAAAAACTTTTTGACTCTTTTATCAACATGAAGCTGACTGAAACGGAAAGAATTAAAATTCTAATATTAATTGGTTGCGGAGTTAAAGCCCGTACGCAGAAAGAAGTATGTACGTTATTCAATAATTAATATTCCAACCGAGAACCAATTACACATTCCACAGTAAGCAAAATTGAGAAAAAAATTAGAGAAACGGGTTATGTAAAAGACCTCCCTAAAGGTACTAGAAAACAAGAAACTAGATGTTTTGCTAACCTTTGAAGATAATCCCCATACCAGTTTACGGCAAGAAGCGTTAGACAATGAGGTTGGCCATCAAATAGTTCTAGGAACGCTAAAAAAGGAGAAGTAACATCCCAATAAAATAAAATTTAGTGCTGGAACTTATGGAAGAAGGTTTTAATAGACTAGTTGAATTTTCTGAAATTCTAATGGAAAAAAATAAAAGAAGACCCGATGTTTTTAAAAAAGTTCTTTTTTCTGATGAAGCTACATTTCTCCTAAACGGTCATGTGAATCGTCAGACAATCCGGTATTGGGCTAGAAAAAATCCACACTGGATGCAGGAGTACCGTACTCAATACCCAGAGAAAGTGAATGTTTGGTCGGGAATAATAGATAATAGGATTATAGGACGATACTTTTTAGAAGAAGGTTAAGGTCCTCGATATTTACAATTTCTGCAGAACTTCTTGCTCCCAGAATTAAACCGGTTGTTCCCAAACAGAAATGATTTGTGGCTGCAGCAAGATGGTTTTAGGATTTTCCCATAAAATCGCCGAATTACGTCATAATGAATTTATTCCTTTTATTTGGACCATACTGTATACTGTAGACATTTTAGATATTTCTTGAGTTCCAATAACTACAAAAAAAGTTTTTCTTTTTTATCACTTATATGAAGTATCTCCACTGTTGTTTCAATTGATTGGGAAGTTCAATTATTTTAGATTACCTTTTAGATTAAATACCTATATAATATTAACCAATTCTTTTAGGAAAAGAAGAATATTATAATCATATTTTTTTGCAAAAATTCATACGGTGTATATTCTTGATAATGATTGGTTGACATGTTTATGGTATGAAGTGAAGCACGCGCATAAGAAATCTGTCAATCCTATGCCACTCTTTGAAAATGCGATCTAGCGAAACCTGGTTAGAGAAAAGTATTTAAAAATAGCTTTGAAATACTGTAAAAATTCAAGATAACTATAATTTATCTTTTATATTTAATCCCGAAACGTGTCAATTTTAGATTATCCTGCAACGAAAAAAATTTAGCCATACATTGTATCCCTTTGAAGTGACAGTTATAAACGCTCAAATTTTGATTTTTGAATGAAAGAAGTAGGGGCTTGTGATACATCATTTGAAAGATAAGATACCAATTAAAAACAAATACATAAAAAGTTACCAAAGCAAGTTTTGCTCAAAACGACTTAGCAAATTGTAGTGTGATTATAACTGCACTACAATAGTTGTCAGTGTTATACTTGTTTGAATTTCGTTAACGGCAATTCAGAAACTTGTTTTGTTCAATAAAAATGTACAAATAACAGTTCTACAGATAATGGTACGAAGATAACATACCAACACAAATCGAAGTTGTTCGCCTATTTCAGGAAAAATTCTTATTTGCCCCCTATATCCCAACGACAATTATTTAGTAAAATAAAAAACAGTTTCACAAGTTTGAACATGTAACGCAGATAAAAAAACCAACTTCCTATGTAATAAATAATTGATCATACCAAATTGGATGTAATGCTTCAATTTGAGGAAAACCCCCAAAAATTAATTTCAACAAGCAGCCTCAACATTGGATGTTAGACATGTATAGAGTCTTCGAATATTAAAAGAAAATAAAATGCATCCCTATAAAATGATACCAATTCAGAAGCTCATGGAAGACAATTCTGTTAAAAGAACGTATTTTATGAACGAATGATGGAAGTGTTAGATAAAACTTTTTGTTTTCTGATGAATTCACTTTTACACTTCACGGTCATGTTAACCGTCAAAATTGCAGCTACTGGTTTGCAGAAAATCCTCACTGGATGAAAGAACATATGAGAGTGTTGAGACCATCCAACCAGAAAAATAAAAACATTTAAAAATGCTCATTGCAACGCCTAATACAAATATTTTTCACTTGATATCGTGACTACTTTTTGCTTTAGGTGCTCATTTTTTTATTATTAAATAAACAAGCGCTGGTAGGCGCAGCCCAGTGAGACTCGAGATCCGAATCGAATAAAACCGGCGGCGACACATAAAGTGATTTACGTTTCGTATCTATCTAAGCAAATCCACAGAATTCGACGTGTTTCTGCTTCTCAAGCTTTCTCCACAATGCAGAGTAAGGCCCACGGCCCAATGCGCATCAAGTGCAATCAATTTTTATATCTTCGCGAAACCACATGCAACTAAATTGTGATCGTAATTACCAATCGGGTTCGGTTGCAATTAGGGAAATAAATTAAGTAAAATTATGTAAAGTACTAACTTCCCCAAAGTAAAAACACTTGTCATGCAAGAGCGAATTTAATCATGTAATATAATAATATAAAAGAAATGGTAGACGACGTCAAATCTTCTAGTGACCATAAGGTATAATTAAGGGATTTATTATTAGGAAGCATTTTTACTGATAGATAAAATACAGTAGGTTATCAAATCTCACATTAAAAGGTATATAAGGCCACGTCCTCAGTTCGAACCGTTTTAATAGGGAGACTTTAGAGGGGGCGGATATCAACCGGGCACCAAAAATAAAATATATACCTACGGCGGATATCAATCTGGGTAGTAGTAGAAAATGCGATAGGCGAATTGGTCACCAGAATTGTTAATTCTTAAAAGAGTCTGTACCGTTTAAAATAAATATTACCTGGCAAATCTTGCTCTGAATGCGAAGTCGCCATGCATTTCGATGCGCGGTGGCAAAAGAGATTAGACCAGTCCGAAAAACAAGTATACTTAACTGCATTGATCAATTCTATTGCATCTGACTGACTGTATAATTTTGAAATTTTTCCCCAAGCGTATACTACCCTTTTTCGTCCGAATACTTTCTTTCTAACTTCGCGCCTCTCACACATTTTTAGACATTCAGAACTAGATTATAATTAGTATTATTATAATAGAAAAAATAAAATATTTTCCATTGTTGTGATTTTTTCAAAGATATTTAATAGTTTAAAATAATCCTTAGTGTTTGGTTGACAAATAGACAACAGAGTGCTTTTCAAAAAAAAAAAAAAACAAGTAAAAAGGGTTGATTCGTGCCCGGTTGCACCCGCTGTATACCCAATTGTATAGTTTACAATAAACCATAACAATATATATTGGTAATATTTCTTAAAAAGTACTTTTTTATATATATTTCTAATGGACCGCGATACACTTTTATTTCAATTTTATCCAAATAGTCTTGTCGCAATTTTACTATTCTAGATGTTTTTATCGTAGGCATTCGGGAAACTATTATTTTTTATATTTACAAAAATATTTCAATAAGATGGAGTAACTTGGTTTGGAAAAATCAGATAATTTTTCATTGATTAGACCTAATGTAGAGAAATTATTTTTGTATATAACTTGCCTTCTAATAAAAACCATAGCATCATTATCTATTTTGTTTATGTTTTTACCTACGTTTTTTCTTTTCGTAGGGTTCTCCAACTTCTCCTTTTTGAACAAACAAATAATTTCTTAAGATTTAATTTCATGGGTTCACAATATTTCATTTTTCGATTTATTCAACATCACTTTCTTCAGGCGCTTTTACATATTCAAAATTAGTTTCGGGATTGGTGTACACAATCTTTATTGTTAAATTTCCAACCACATATTTTCTCTCTCATCCACAGTTTCAAGTGTGAATTCAAAAACTCCCCAAAATGTAATTTTAGAAAAACGGTAAAGTATTTCTTATATTATTATATTATTAAATTATTGTTGATGACAATTGTTATTTTTTTCTTTCGCAAAGTATATTTAATTTTTGCTGAGATGTATTTATTTTAGTTGATTAAAATGTGATCAATTTGGTTAAAAGATTTTGCGATTATCTCTAATCATTAATTCAACTGCATATATGTATATCGAGTACTTTTTGATTTGGTTCTTTAGTTGAAATATAAACACTTGCCTCTCTCTGAAATAAAATTGAAATGTCCGTCTTTTGACTTTGATTAAATAAAAATGATATTTAAGTATCATTGACCCTTCTGAAGACTCGTGTTGATATTATTGAGGTAATATTTAATTTTTGAAGAACCAATATATCTTATTTCCAGTGTTTATCTTCTTCAAATAAATGACATAGTCAACACGAGTGCAAGCTGACGATAAATCTAATGTCTAAATACGAATTAAAAACGACTTAATATTAATTAAGCTGCCCGCTGTTATTCAAATATTTTCTACTGAAAAATGATCAAGATCGGAGCATAAAAGCCGGTTCAAGTTTTTATTGCTTACAAGTAATAAAAACCGCCTTTTTTATTTTATTTAACTACATTTTTTACAAACAATGCAAAAGTAAAAATGTCATTGTGTAAGCCTCGCAGAAAATAATTTAGGTTCATGTTGGTTTATGGTCAAAATTTTTTATTGATACAAGTGGTTGAACTAAAAATAAAATAATTTTAAACTCTCACATGTGTTTGTGTGTTGGTCTAAAGTACAGACATGCTAGACCAATACCATAGGAAAATAGCTTGCAGCTGGCCTCTGACGTCACACTCTCTTGGTATAATCTGCAGAGGCGTGCACTAAATTTTCTTTAAAACGTTTGTACGCTATTTATAAATTACTTATCTAAACTGCTCGTTACATCTGATACACAATAAATATTATTTCTTCCCCACTATAAAAATCAAATTTTATTTTTGCGAACTTAAAGGTTTTTTCTGTTTGTTACATATAATACCGAAACACTTAAAATAATACTATTTTTATATACATCTATTATTGAATTAAATTATAATGATGAGGAAATTTTTTTTTGGTTGTTAATATGGCTAATATTTCTATGAAAACAATTTGTTTAACATCTACTTAATAAATATCTGTTCTGTCTGTTGGCGACAATAATTTTTATTCATATTTTTTCAAAAAACTTATTTGACTAGATTCATAAATTTACATGTTTTTAAACGTTTTGTGTTAAATAATTGTGCATTTTGAATTAAAATTACACAGTAACAAATTGAAATGACCGACAATATTAAAATTAAGAATTGTTTTTTCTTATTCTTCTTCTCATAATTCCTTTTATATCCACACAATAATTTTCTAGTTTTTTCTGGATATTTGCTAAAATTCTCATTTGTTCAAAGCTTTTTCCTTGTTTCCATCGATCTTTCAGATTTAATTTGTATATATTTGTCTGGATCTACCAGGTTTCTTTTTCTTTATTGGTTTGATAACTTTATTTTTTAGAAGTGTAGTATTATTCTAGTATTTAGTTATTACATTCTTTTTTAGTTTTTTTTTTATAGTATTTATATTGTATACTATCACAATATTGACATGTATATATAACTATAATTAATTTTATTTGATTGAAGAATGGTTTTCATTTTTATAATTCATTCCTTAAAAATGGTCTTCGTTTCGAAAAAGTCATTAAAATGTTATACACATAAGATTTTTCTTCAAAATATTTAATTAACTTTTTGACTAACTGACTAGATTATTTATTTTGAAATAGAAAGTTATTTGGTTTTACATCAAATATGGACTTTTTTTCAGTGCAATATATCTGATATATTAAAAAATTAACTTCAATTTTTCAAACCCAAAAAAACTCAAATCTCCTACGAGAATTACGGTAATTAACGCCATAATTTCGTAAAAATTACTTTAAATAATTGACTTACTTATACATTATCAATCTTATACATCAGAGTATTCAAAATAATTTGAATTTTATAAATTTATTTTTTTCATTTTCTCATTTATTTGCAAAGATAAGTAAATAGAAATGAATTTTTTATTGGTATTTTTAGTGCTCTTTAATACGTCATTATCGTTTACTTAACTGCTTTTCAAATTTTAAATTCTATTATTCAGACATTATAAACCACACTTTGCGTTTTAAATACGTTTCGATCCATATATCGACATCATGTTTTTATTATTATTCGCCTGGTAATAAAAATTCTAAAATATTTACGTATTCGGCAAATCCAAATGTGACCTTACATAATGACCATTTGGTACGTCTCTGCAATCATACGAACCTTTCTCTCCCCCATTCTATAGATTATAAACTACTACTGCCACCAGTGAACACAGAAACGTTTTTCGTTTCCCTTTAATAAAGAGACAGGGAGTGGCGGTTAGGCCACGCGAGTATGGTTTTTAGCACGCTTAGACATAAGGTTCATACAGCAATACTGGGACTGCGTTTGCTGTCATTTTTTTCGTCTAAATCAAACGGTAACGGTTCAGACAGGTGGTGTTTCCAGAGACATCAACTGAATTCACTAAGGTCGACTGGATTAGTATTTTTATTTCCAAGTAAAATTATTCGATGGTACTACAACAAAAGATGTATAAAAGAAGGAGATTTTACTTACAGGACCTCAAAATTATTACCTGTATTCCAAAGGGGAATAGATGACCAATCCGAATTAATAGGTTGCATATATCGGAGAAATACACCTAATTATACAAGAGACAATGGAAAACTGCATTAATAGTATCTATAAAAAAGGAATGATGAATGCTTGAATTATAGAGGGATCGCATTGCTGGATACAATCTACAAAATAATGGCGAAGAATATAGATATGAGGATAAAAGAATACGGAGAAAACATGTTTGGGGATTACCAATGAGGACTCGGAGCAGGAATATTAGTGACGGACCATGTATTCACTCCGAAGTAAACGAAACGACGCTGTCAAAAAAAGCATCTGTATAAGATCACGAATAACCTAAACATACCAAAAAAACTGATAAACTTCAACAAAATGACGCTCGAAATCCCAAAAAATGAAGATTAAAGTGAATGAAAACACATCAAACAAACACCGGACTAAAACAAGTTGACCCAGTGTTTAATATCATACTAGAGTGGATAGTACGAAGAAGTTGAATAATCAGCACAAAGTCTCTGAAAACAAGTACGATACAACTGTTGGCATACTCAGACGATGTAGTAACATCTAAAAGGTCCCTGCAAAGCTTCATAGCAGCTGCAGAGACAGTGAATCTAAGAATTATTGAAGAAAAATCAAAGTGTTTGTAAATTGTTACATCGCAATAAAGAGAAACGGAGTGATATTTTTCACTAGAACTAAATTGACAGAGATCAATGGAATTCGATGAATTCCAAATCTATATCTACCTAGATGTCGTCATCAAGGAGGATGGCGATGAGGAGAAGAACATAGAAGCAAGGTTAGCGAAAGAGAGTAAATATGTAGGAACCCAAAATAAACTAATAAACTCAAAAAAGTATCTAGAAACTGGAGTGAAACATGGATACTGGACAAAGAGGAAGAAACCAAATTACACATATCGGAAAAGAAAATACTAAAAAGAATATTAGGAGAACAAAAAGAAGAAAGGGTGTGTAAAAAAAGGACAAACCAAGAAATAAAGAATTAATTTGTAGCAAGATAATAAGATCAAAAATACTAGTATGGCTAAGTTACTTACAGAGGATGCCAGATACCAGAATGATAAAACAACTGACAACATAGAACTAGCAGGAACAGGAAAAGAGGAACACCAAAAAAACGTGGTTTAATGAAGCAGAAGATGGCAAAAGAGAGAAAGGAAATTAGGATTGGAAGACGAAAGCAGGAGACGGGATGGAATAGAAGAAAATCGTTACCAAGTCTTCGGTTTATAAAAATGTAATACTGTCATCATTGGTTCATTCCATCCTGTTTTTTATTTCATTGATACGAAAATATAATGAAAATTAGTAATTGATTACATTAGTTGATGTACAAGGTGTCCGGATATTCGACCAACAAAGCTTGGCAGGTGATTGACATAGCCGTAATACATTGATGAAAATTTTATATTAATCGTTTAATTTTAGAAATATGCCGACGTCAAAGTTTATTCGACACAAGTCCAAAACCGAACAATAGAATTCCTCAGAGTCAAAATCTCTCTAATTCTGATTTACAAAATATTATGGCATACAGGGGGCCAGGGTAAACTTAGTCCCCATATTTACAACGCCACCGGCTTAAAACCGGTAATTTTAGCAATTGTGATTCCTTGTTTAAGTATCTGCTGTTTCATATTTTTTTAACTATTTTTGATAAGCTTAAAAAGCAAACATTTCTATTTCAGATTTGCATGAGTTTTGTACATAACTTTTTATTTCAAATGAAACTGTTTGCTTATCTATCAAAAATTAATTAAAAACTTAATCTTTGATAAACAACAGTTCCTTTTTAAATATTTAATGGTTAATATTAAGATTAGAATAATATTTTGACGTAATGCATTATAAAAACGTAGTTTTATTTTTGCATAATATTAAAATAATTAAAAATTTCTTAGTAGATTAAACAGAAACCAGTGGGTTTTTAGAGGGACAGAGATTATTTATTATCTTAATTAAACAAAATTAAATAAACAATCCAAAATATTTCAAAATTATTTATAATCCGGCAGTGGCGTCTAAAGTATGGGGGCTAACGTTACACTCACATGGTGTAGCCATTGGAAAAGTAATCAAAATATTTTTTCCATCAGAATTTAGGATTTTTACGGAGTTGGTCTAATCTAACTTTAAAGACAAAATGTAACACTCTGTATCTATAAACTTAAGATCATCAACTTATTTATCCGGTCACCCTGTGCAAGTACTTTCGGTTGTAATAAATAAAAGATAGGACGCAATGAAATTATCTAAAGATCTAAATTTAATTAGGGTTGCTCATTTTACTTGTTTTTGATTTTGATGAAAATTTATTCAATCAATTGAATTTTTTTCATTGTGTAAAAATTAGGCAGAAAGGAAGCCAATCTTTAAAATTCAGCATGATGTTAGGCAGCGTGCCACATATTAAAATTAAAAATTATACTCTCTTTAATGAAATGCATCCGGGATATAACCATTTGCCGGGCTACGCGCATAATAGATATTTTTGCTGTAAAACTAAAATTAAAATTATAGATACTATTCCAAGCACAAACAATCCAAATGTAAATATTTCAGCAAATATTAAAAATTTATCAACGCAATTTTTTATTCTTTTGAAAACAGAATTTAAAAATAATGATTTTAACCAAAAAAGCTGGCTAATTGCCCTCAATAATTCAGTATGATATAATAATGTTTTTATCATATACTTATTTAAAATTAGAATAAATCTAATCACTTAAATACAAAAATTTTTTTCACGTAACTGCTGTTATTGGTATGGTTCGAAAAAATCACCATGATTTTGATGTGAATATTTTTTAAAATACCAATAAGACAATGTAATTGAGGAGATGCAAATCTTCCGAAAATTTCAGACTGAAGTGATGATGATAATAAACGTAAAACAGACATTATTTTATCAATAATTAATCAATGTAAAGCTAGAGAAGTTTTACCTAAATCAGAGTGCTGATATTTTTTCGAGTTTCATCTAAAATTTCATCAAAGGTGAGAAATTGAACTAACCATAGAAAAAGATTAATGACTTTTGGCCTGTAAATATTTTTAGTATTTTGCTAAAGATACTCGAGTTTGCAATTTATTTAATTAAATTTATTCATTACACAGTAGTGATTGTATTTTATGAAAATTAAGATTTAAATATGATACAATTTTTCAAAATTACGAAAAATGTAAGATTACTAATATAAGATTATTAATATTAAAAAATTAGGTATTTAGATCCCACTGTAGTTACGTAACGAGATATGTAAATCGAAACAATGAAAATTAGGTTACCATTTAAAATTTCCAAACAAAAATTCTCACATATGCTTATAACGTTATAATACGAGTATATGTTTATTTATGATATCTCCAATTTCTTACAAGATCTCACAACTTTCTATTAGTTAAAAAGGTAAATTTGTAATAGGAAATGTGATACAGCTTTCATCTATCTTAGTATCTACTAGAAATATATTTTATTAGCTGTCACGTATATCTTTAATAATTATTCTATTTCTTTTAATAATAATTTTAATAACTTTGCATTACAAAAATGTTGTGTTAACGTTGTTCTTGTTTCAGGTGTTATTCTATCGTGCTCACCAAGTCCATGCAAAAATGGCGGCACGTGTGTATCACCTCCCAAAGAAGATAGTTCTTGCAAGTAAGTATAAACAAATTTCATCAAGACATACTAATAAATATGAAAAAGATAAAATATACTTATCTGTGTTTCCACAGGATTCACAGGCTTTTTTAGTTGTATTAAAACGACCACGATTTCGCTATTTTCACATATAGAATTTTCAAGTTTTAATAGAAGATTGACAGATCTTTGACAAGCATAAATTATTTCATGTCATAAATATTTCAACCAATCACCACTAAGTAATCTATGTATACAAAGTTCTTTTTTGTCTAAAAAATATTTTGGTTATTATTATATGGGTATTTAGTCCAAAAGATAATCTAAGATAATTGAACCTCCCAGGTTTAATTGTTCGTTCAATACTGTATATTGGGGACTTTTAGGTGTTTCTTAATTTCATATACCTCCAAAAAAGCAAGTTCTTCTTTCTTGTCACTTATATGAAGTATTTCCACTGTTGTTTCTACTGTGTTGCTAAATGTGGGTTTGTATTTAGTGTCAATGAGGTGTTTTGGAAATGTGACTTATCTTAATCTATAAGCTCGTAAGTGCTCACAGTAGCGTATGTTAAAATTTCTACGTGTCTGGCCAAGATAGATGGCGTTACAACATCTTCTACAATATCTTTTAAAGTAAGAAATAATGTAGGTTCAATTTTATTAAATGTAAAACTTAAATTAAAATTAATACACTTTCAAAATCGGGTGTTTACAAACTAAATTGTCGTAACATAGCATAACTAAATATATAGGATGAGTCAAAAGAAATGAGCCAAAATGTAACCGTAGTTTCAAGAGGTAAAATTATGTAAATTTGGTCTGAGTTCGCTCTTTACCGAGTTCCAATTTAATTTTTGCCCAATAGTCAGTTTCAAAATATTTTTGTAATGGCCAATAAAGATTTTATTTGATTTCTGTAAATTCGTATATCGTCGGCTTATTGCAAAAAAGACATTAAGTGTATTTTTTCATTTTTCAGTTTAAAGCAACTAAAATATTTGTTTCTATCTATAACATTTCGTATTCTAACTTTAACAAAAAAAAAACGAAACATTTAAAACAGTATACACGGGGTGACGCATTGGTATGGCAAAGCTCGATTATTCCGCTATTATTAAAGTGACGAAAAAGAATTTACAAAAAGTGTAGGCAGTCTTGAGATTCACAATTAGTCGCAAATATACAGGGTGTTCCGTAACGTAGTGCCAGACCAAAGTTATATTTTTTAAATGGAACACCCCGTATGTTTTTACATTTTTATAAACCTCTTGTCGAGTTAATTTCAACGATGTATCATATGTCTATACTATTTAATACAGGTACTAAAGCCAAACAGAAAAAAATCAATAAAAACGGTTTACATGTCCCTATCCTAACTTTTCAATTTCTATGCTACGGCACTACAAAATATTTGATACATAGTAGTCAAAAATGTGAAATTAAATATTTTTTAATGCATAGCATAAAACTTAAAAAGTTAGGATATATATATATGTACAAAGCCCTTTCTTTTTTATTTTCAACGGTTTGGTTGCTGCATACATCTAAATTCAAAATAATGAGATTTTCAGGTGGCTGTAGATCCTTTATTAAACACAATGGACATGAAATGTGATACATCATTGAAATTCTGAAGAGTTTTATAAAAATGTAAAAACATACGGGGTATTCCATTTAAAAAGACATACCATTGGTTTGGCACTACATTCCTTTAATTTCAAAATGTGAATCTCAAGATTGCCTATACTTTTATTATTTATTGTATAGCGGACTAATCGAGCTTTGCCACACTAATGCATCACCCTGTATATCATTATAAAGAATCTATGAAATACTTTTCCAAAAATCAGAAACTTCAGGATGTGATTCCAAAAGTTTGGTAAATGTAAGTTAATTTTTGCAATAAGTCGACGATTAAATGCCATATTCAACAATAAAAACCTGTTGATAAATTTGTTATCTCTCATTGATTTGTATTGTTCTTATCGGATTTTGAAAAATTTGAAAAGTATTAATCCTTTTTAATATACTTGGTTGTACAATTCACATATCCTTTTGTAGCTTTCTGAACACGTGTGCATGTAATTTCAACTGATTCAACCAATCTAACCAATTTGGGTTAAGCATGACCTCAATTGGTGACTGTTGCATATAAAATGCACTGCCATCTGCGGTTGTGCTGTACTAGTCATCAATTAAAATTAAAAAGCGGTTATTTCAATTGTTTAGCAGAAAACAAAGCAGCCTTGTTTCGTTCGAGTACAATTGAAAGAGTCCGAAAACAAAGCAATTGGTAAGTCTTCGATCTCATAGATGTGATTTCCTAAAAGATTGTTTCTTATTAATACGGACCAAACAGTTATACAGAACTATTCTATTTTTCGAATCATCTAGAAAGGCTGGATTGGACTCTGTACTGAATTTTTGAACCGCCCTGTGTGTTTGCTTTATTGCTATTCCAATGCGATGATTATTCAAATATATTAATTGGTAGTTGAGTCTCTAAACACACAATTATCATATGTCAAAGATTTGGAAAACATCCATCAGTTTGGACTTATCAGATACCAACGGTTTATGGTTTGTGAGTACTTAATTATCGATTAGTACGTTTTAGCCTTTATTTTACTCAGTATTACTGAGAACCATGACACAGTGGTATTAAATTTAATTATTTATTAACAACAATCAAAATTTTTTACAAGGATTACTCATGCTGCTAATTGAAATGAGGTAGGAGCTTTGTTAATTTTATTATAGTTTCTTGACTTTTATACAAAAAATTTAAAATGACTCATCGTTCTCATTCTCACATATTAATATATCTTCCCTTAGAAGACATGTCACCTTTTAAATGTAAAATGGTCTTCTGAAGAAAATTCTGAATGCCAAAATAAGAACCCTGCATTAGGGTTCAAGCTCTACAGGTGCTCCTAAAAATTGGGTCCAATAGTAGCTGTTTCTATATTTTATGAGCCTAGAACTTCTGGAAGGGAAGGAGTTTTATTAATTTTAGCGTATAATCGTGTTTATTCAGTGTATTTAAAATCCGTACGTTCACATTTTACTTTTACAAAGAACATTAAAAAATTGGAAAAGTAAGACTTATGTGTATGCAAGAAATTTTGGTGTGTACGGAATCCAAATACATTTTTCTAGAAAAAATGATGCCAATGTTAACATTTTTTATGAATTAGTGCTACACACAGGTTTTTTTTCTTCCATTCTCTCCTGTCCCCTGATTTCGCCTTCCAATTCTCAAATTCTTTCTCTCCTAAGTCATCTTTTGCTTCATTAATACTATCTTTTTTTGGTCTTTTTTTTTGTGTTCTTGCTATATCTGTTATTTTTTTGGTGATCCTGATATCTGGCCTTCTCTGCAAGTGTTCCAGCTAATCTAGTCTTTTTCATCTTTTTACCTTGCCCATTTCGTGTTCTCCAAATAAATGCCTTCTTTTTTGGTTTGTCAGATTAGCGAAACTTGTCACAGAAAGAATATTTTAAAAAAAGCTTTGGAATACTGTGGAAATATTCAAGAAAAGTATAATTTATCTTTTATACACGGTGTTCGTGGAAATAATGCATATTTTTAAATGGTATGTAGAACGTGTCATTTGCAACAAAATATTCTAATAACTTTTTTTAATATCATTAGTTTACACAAAAATTAACTTTAAACATTTGCTCAAAAATGTATTCGTGGCAACACCGCACACTATTAATAAAAATATGTGTCGTATAATCAAAGAATATCAACTTGAATGAATCATAAAATTGTGTTAGTTTGCAGAAGATTCAGATCGTTTAACCGTTTTCAGTTTATCGTTTAGTAAACTAGTGTGAATAATTCAGTAAAAAATAGTATTTTATTCAAATCAAGAATATTAGGACATGTTAGTTAATCTAATCCGCGATATTTTGTATCAGTGACTCAAATATTATTGGAAAAAAGTAGTGGTAGAAATCGTTCGGATATTTAATAATTGCCGAGAATACATTTTGCACTCTTCTACATTCCCTGTAATCGACAATTCTAAATATCCTGGTGTACTAAAATAAAAATTTATTTTTAGAACTTTTAAAACATTTTTTATTAATTTGTATTTATTATCAATTATCCAAGTAATATTTGCATATATCTAAAATATCAATATTTATTTTTTTGAAAACGGCTGACTTTAGAAAAAAAAATTATACGACATTTTTATTCTACATATGTTTTTACACCTCATCCATAAATATGAGCATTATTTCGAGTACACCCTGTATTTATTAACATTTATTTACTGAACAAGATGAAAGAATTTAATTTCTTAGTGTACATGTGGTATATTTATATGCAATATTGTTTTCAAATAAGGAAATTACCATTCAAGACATTGTTTAATTCAAGTATAATTTTTAAATGCTAAAATTCATTAAACTGATTCTTATAATAACATATAAAGTAATTCTTTCTAGACCTAATTTTTGTGTAAATCTTTAGTGTTACTGTACAAAAACTTCCACAATGTATAAAAAATTCTGAATATTTTACAGTGAGTCTTGTTTAGGGAATAAAGCTCTTTATCAAATTTTGACTTATAAATTCTAAAAGATCCTTCTTGGTAGTTATAAATCATTAAGTTCTAGCACTAGTCGATCTATATTTACAGCTAACGATCTTATATTTTGTTACTAAAAACCTATTTAGACTGTGTATTGAATGTTAGAATGTTATAACTTAAAAGAGTAACCAAGATTATTTATTATATACACGAATAGTTTTGTTCTCTTGGAATCCTTGGGATAAAAATCATTCCCATATCGGTTGTGCCCATGAGTTTATGCAAAGGGTTAAGTCTCACGAGAGTAAATGTGTCATCAATAAGGATGAAGTTGTTTCAAATCCCATGTGTTCAAGTGGTTTTATATGAAAGCAAGTGCATACGTACTGCAGCCTGTAATTTTTTAAACGACATGGGAAAATACTAATCTTTATTAAATAAAAACACTCATTTTACCAAGTAATAATTTTTTTTAGGATTAAAGTACATTTTGTTTCCTACATCCATCGTATCAAACGTGTTAACAAATATTGGCTTTAAAGCAAATGGACGCCATTAAAAATAATTGTAAAAATCTGTTAAATTATCTTGGAATTCCATTAAACGTGGAATGAACCGTTTTGTATGATCGACTTGACGTGGGAAAGGCCAAAAATAACGAGTAGAATTTTAATTTTGATTAAATATAAATTATTCAAATTGAAAAAACCAACAAACAATTAACAAATCTAATCGATTTTTCACATAGTTATCTACGCTTTTTTGTCGCATAAATTGATATTGTTGAAAATCGTAAGGAATGTTGAGTAAGCATGGAATTAAAATATTTGTTTTCTACTACACCACAATTTATTTATTTTTGATTTACTGTTTACAATAACCGTCAAAGAGTATTGTCCCACATTTAAAAAAATATTTTCCAAAAACAAAATTCTGCGCTATGGCTGAATGATATTGATGGAGGGCGATTTCTGTTATTTATAATTTATAATCAATAAAGACGTTCTTATTATTATTAGTTTTCCCCAGTAATTTTTGTTTCAAAGTTATTGTTTTTCAAAAATCAGTGGAACGAAATTGTTTGATATTCACTTCATCTGAAAGAGTGATAATCTGAGCAGAAAGCCTGTATTTTTATAGTTGAGTGAATAATCTCTTTTAGAGATCAAAAAACATTTTGAAACATTCTGTTAAATCCTTAAATCCACCTTAAGTCAAAACTAACTTAGATGATGCATTAAGATAGGCACAAATGTCTCTATTGTTATTCCTCGTGCGTCGTCATCCGAATTTCTGTGTAAACATAAACTCTGGTGATATTTGGTCCATTGCTTCTTAGAAAAATGAAAAAAAGACAGCCAGTTTATGAATATAACGGCATTATTATTACTGTAGAGGATACATTTGTCGCTATTTTTTAGATTTAGGCACTTTACATTTTTATTCTGAAATATCCTTTCAAAATTTGTAATTTAAAGATTGGTTCATGTAGTCTACAAGTTATAATTTAAAGGCCCTGTGTTTTCAATGAGAAATTTGATTACTCTAGTTTCTATCCTTGTAAATATAAAACTTGTTTCAATTAACCAAGAGTGTATCTCTAATGGTTTCCGATATCCCTTTAATGTTAGTACATAAAACAAGTCTCTCTTTAGACTGAGCCATCTTCAGGGCCATTATTTTCTCTTTTTTACTAATTGCACGCAAATAATATTTTGCCCGATAGTCTGTATTGAGCACAATAGACGAGATATATAGAATATATATCATCTTCTTCCAGAAATTACATACGTATTCACATTTTTTATAACAACTTAGTACCGTCCCACATGCCATATACCGAAGTGTTACCTCATTTATTTCACAATGCAGATCACATTTTCAGTTTTATTTTGTTGGACACACCCTATAAACAGAACAAAAACCGCGTGAACGCTCCGGTCAATCTTTCTTTCATTCTCTGCCCCTCTCTAGTCCACTATCGTCCTCTCGTTCTAGAAGTCTTGAGACCTTTTTTCATCTCTGTCTACAGGGTCATTCAAAACTCGAGTCCGTAAAAGGATAATGAACGACGATAGACGGAGATGAAAAATAATAAGTGGCAATAGCAACAAAAATATAAAATAAAATAAACTTTAGCTATACAGGGTGGCGGAAATTTAATAGGAATGTGATATGACCTCGCTAAATTTATAAGGAATACCAAGTCAGTTTAATGGAATAAGAGCTAGAACAAAAGTTTTTACAGAAATTTGACATAAATATAATAAATGATGGAAATTTAACTTAACTAACAGAGTTTGACGGTAGGTAAAGTTCATTTCAAGGTATTTCGTTGACCTGCCACTTGCATTCAGAGAACTATTAGTAAATTAGTTAATCCAAGTAAATTAGTATATAGTAGTAGTATTTAAACCCCTAATAATTGTATTGCTCGAAGCGTTTGAGCATCACTAGTCACTAATTTCCTGGCAGACATTCAAGTAGGATCCTGTTGTTCTTTACTTTAAAATGAAGAATTTACAAGATTAACTGATAGTACTCTCCAAGCAGATGGTAAGTCAACGAAATATCATGAAATGAACTTTTAACGCTGTTTAGCTTTAGGTTATTTGTTTGTTAGTTTAAAAAGCTAAAGACATAGATGCGCGATACTCGAATAGTATATTTTAAGCATTTTCATGTACTCGGTACTCACTCCAAGAGTACAGAACTTTGACTGTATTTGTACTTGCTGCATTTTAGACATAAAACAAGTATATTTCAGAGTATTTGAGGACAAGAAACGTAGTTCGAGTACATGAAATCTTTAAAAATGTGGAAAAAATTGGAATCGGATAATTTATTTTTGTTTAATAAAGTATGATATTGGGTATAAGGGAATAGGATTGTGAGAATTCTCACAATAACATCTGTATGATCGTGTGAGAATATATTTGTGAAGAATATGGATTTTTTCATTTTCTCTACATTTCGCTCAACTTTGAGAAGGAACAACCTGTGAATTTTATCAACGACTAGAATAAAGAATTAATTAAATCAGTAGGTATTCAAAATTGTAGAACTCAATTAGTACTTAGTACTCGGAATTTGTAAAAAAACTAGAGTGCTTGATTACATGTACCTGTAATTGTTATCCGAGTATTTCGTATAAAAAAGTATCTGTACTCAAGTACTTTCTGCCAGTACTCGGAATAGCTCCGGTCTAGTCTTACAAATTATGTATTGGGTGGTTAAAAACGGTTACGTTACTACTTTATGGAAAATGCGGCGAAATGAATGTAGCAAAGATGATATTGTGCAATTGTGGATTAAAGACTACGAAGAATTAAGTTACTATGAGAATGCTCTAAGATGTGGTTTTAGTACCATCAGTCCCTCCATAGGTCCCTGTTACTTTAATCAAGATTTCGATCCCTGGTATGTATTTCAATAACTTTATTTTGAAATCACAGGTTTTAAGAGAAATAAAGAAACTTTAATTAGATATATTGATAACCAACTTAAGACAAATTTAAGCTTGATAATAATAAATTTTATGTACATTTACTAGGGAGGTATTTTTTTTTAAATTTGACCCTATTCTATACCAGAAATTTTGTTTAATAAACTTATTCTTCTGTAATTTGAATCTAGGTTGGATCACCCTACATTTCAAGTGTAAGCATATGGAGTACGTCTGTCTTTATTTATTTCGTGCGGTCTGAAAACAGGCGGAAATACGGCAAGGCAGACACTGCTCGGTTGTGGGTACTCGGTACCTGTTCCCACGTCAAAGAAGTGGCTAGCGGCGGACCATGAGTCCATGGGTTCATACAATAACGTACCGTAGTGGGTACCGCACAATGGTCTTCAAGCAGTTTCGTTAAATATTAACATAAGCGCTATGTCTAAATTAACAATGAATTTTTTTAATGTCTTCTTCTTCTTCTTCTTCTTCTGTACCAAATTACATTCCGCTACGAAGTAGTGCCTCCAAATAATAAATGTAGTTTTCCTAACTTTATTTCTCTTATAGAGTATTTTTTATTTAAAATTAAAATAAAGTCATGCTAGAAACATTTTGGCATATAACGACTAAATAAGTTAAACAATATAAACATTTAAGGGAGTTTGTAGAGTTACATCAAGAAGAATGCCTGAATTAATATTAAATTCGAATTAAATCTTATAATAAAGTAATAAACTTAATAATAACTTGAGATATATTAGTTTTACAACAAAATGGTTGTTTTTTACAACTATTATGATTTTACTACATTCATGAGAATCTAACACCAATTTCCGGGACGCACAGGTCATAAGTAAATTTACTGATACTTTATTGAGCAAACTAAAAAGATAAGATAAAAATATGCAAGTTGCAAGTAAACACTTGCTTGATGTACTAATGTTATTTCTATGCAGTGTGGCTTTGACAAATTTGAAACTAGATAGATCACATCTTAAACGATATAGGTATAATATATTGAATGAATTCGTGAATTACTTAAATACACCAAGTAATATTCACACTTCTCACCAGAAGAATTAGGGTGAACATTTAACATCAACTATTTTAAAAAGAATTTCGACCTGATTGAGTCCATCGCAAACTCCATCCCTGTAACCTCATACGAAAATTTAAAACACTATCTATGTATCTAACATAAACTGTAACATATGCACTCAAAGAGGCTCTAACTTGTTATATAAATTTCGATTTCGTTATTGAATAAAGGTCCGCCTGACCTTTTGTTCGCGCTTTTTTAGTGCCCTTTAGGTCTATTATTTCGATCTACACATGGTGCATTAATTCCAGGAGGGCTAGTAGGGTCTAGTTTACATTAACATGTGCACGTTGAATATACGAGTATTAGGCTTTATTCTTTTCAATTTTTTTTGTGTGTGTTTTTTTTGGATCAGATTTTGTTTGATACAATGTGTAGAACATGTGCATAGATTGTACTTGATTCCCAGAAATAATAATGAACGGTGTAGGTAGATTTGTCAATATGATGTATAATATATATAAAAAATAATTTTTATACTACCATATAGTAAAAAATATCGCAGGGTTTGGTACTTTCCTTTCTGGGAATCGAATTTAGGGTTGTGTGCTTTAAATCCTGAACTCTTCCTAAGTTAGGGGCGGCATTTGTATTTTTAAAACCGTGAAATAAGTCTCCATCCTCTATTCTTTGGAGTATTTTAAACCAATAACATTTCCGAATAAAATGAATTTTTAGAAAAAAATAGCAATGATAAAAAGAAGTTGTTAAAAACGTATTAATGCCGACAATGATGTATTCTAGCGAATCATAGACACTAACACAAGCTATAATATATATATATATATATATATATATATATTGTGATAATATGGAACTACCCTAAAATATTGTAAAAGTTATTACAAACAATTTTTCTAAAGTTGCTACATTTTCTACATTTACAGTGAATTTAATATTTATAAATCAGAAATCACTACAATTTAATCAGAAGAGGATTATAAAGTGCCAACTTTAACAAAATAATAGATAAGCACAAACCTTATATTTGTCTCTATATTCATGCCATCATGACTTTTACAAAAAATGCAGGCCACACACTTTTCTGCAAAATTATAGACTATCACAAATATCCATCAAAAGTCCATTTTAAGAGACACATCGAAATTAATGAACAAAAAATCCAATTTAAAACAGAATTAAATCCGATTTTTATTACCAAAAGATGTATCATTAATAAATCATTAAAGAATGGACTTTCTAATTTTTTTCTCACATTCACACCATAATCCTGACATAATTTCATTAACAAGTAGAAGTGAACGGCAGATTGTTAAAATTTCGTCTCTATCAAGATCTTATAAAAAGTATTTCCACAATATTACACGATAAAATAAATATTTAGGTAGGTAGGTGCTCATTGCGGTTAGTTTATGTCGATTTATATAAACATGTATAAAAAAAGAGTAATTTGTGTGAGAAAGTTATTTTAAAGGATTTTTCGATAAACAAAATTTAAACTAATGGCTGTAAAGACTTTTTCGTTTACATATTGTTTGTAGGTATTACAGTGCGGTTCATTAAATATATATTTTTCTTATCTCCTGCACTTTTAATTTTTATTTCTTTGCTATTTTTTTTTTAATTATTTGAAATTTATTTTGTCCTGTGGTTTGGCGATATTCAAATGAATACCAAGAATTATTATTAATCAGAGAAAAATTATTTTAAGTCAAAATGTAAAATTATTATACAGTGAGGTCCTTATGTATGGAATACATTCATTTTTAAGGTTATTATGAACTTTTGGGGAAAAATCTAAAACAAGTCGAATTGTATTCCTAATTTTACAAGTTATGGTATAAAAATATTATCCCCTCCTTTAACTCCCTCTGAATTATGACAACCCCCCCTGAAAATAATATAATGAGAAAAGGGGTTGTGTGATACCTCATTTCGACGGGATTTTAATTCTCTGTTCAGAAATTTACAGATTTTTAAATTTTGTGCATTCATAACTGAGAAAATTGATTTTAAAAAAGTAAAATTTGATAATGTCTCCACTTCAAAAGTTTTCATAGAATGATGTATAGAACTTCACATAATTTAGAATGTATTTTCTAATTTATTTTACAATTGTATTAAGTGTTTAAAGTGACATCCATTTACTTCTTGACAATAAGCAATGCGATCTTGGAATCCTCGTAGAACATTTTATATAAGTTCAAGGCTTAATTTTCTCAGTTATGAATGCACCAAATTTAAAAACCTGTACATTGCTGAACAGAAAATTAAAATCCCTTTCAAAATGGGTATTACACGACCCCTTTCCTCATTAAAAATTTTCAGGGGGTTGTCATAATTCAGAGGGGGTGAAAGGAGGGGATAATATTTTTATACCATAAGTTGAAAATTAAGAATAAAATTCGACTTATTTCAGGATTTTTCCCAAAAGTTCTTAATAACGTTAAATATTAACGTATTCCATACGTATGGACCTCACTGTATACAGTGAACAAATACCTACTTTAGGTACTTACGAATAAAATCTCGTATAAGCCTTAAATAAAATGGTAGGAAAAAATTGGTAGCAAATTTCGAGATAGTTTTGCATATTAAATTAAAAAATTACTCTTATAATGAATAAAAAAACGTGATCTAATGATGCAGTGGCAAAATTCTTAGAAAATTTACATCATTTTTCAACATTAAATCGGCTACTTTATGCATTATTTTGCATCAAAAATGCATTATTCATAGTTGGTCGAAATTTTAACGGTGAAAAAAAATACCGCAGACTAAAATATGCATGTATAAGTAGTTAGAGGTCTCGAAACATGTGGATACAAGCCAGTTTTCAAGCTAACACATAAATCTCTAAAAATTGTCAGTCTGCCAATTTTAGGACTTACCTGATGCCGAAATTTTACCTGTGACTGACCTTTATATCTAGAAGTATCGAATTTCACAGAACATAGTATCGGATTGTGTATATTCCAAAAATATTATCCCTATTTCATTTTATGAAGAAATTATGATCTTGATAGCACATATTTTAGAAATAAATTATGCCTCAACTCCTTTACTTCTTTGTTTCAGATTACACTTTAAAAAAAATATTAATTCATTTTGTAATTTTTTTGTGAATTCCTACATTCTTTGATGTGGATAGTTAACACTGGTTTTCTATTTTTATTTGAATATGTAAATAATATTAAAGTGGTTTAAACAATTTTTGATATTATCGTTAAAAGTGATAATTAATTTAAGCTAAGTAATTATTTAAAAAAATTATCATATCTTGAAGTTATATATATTTTTAATTGCCTAATGTTCCTATTATTTTTGGTATTGCATTTTTGAAGGGGAACTTATCAGTTCAGCTGCCCTTTGAGATGAATCTGTAGCTAAACCGATTTAACGATCAAATGAACTGATATGAGAATAATTTACATGAGTAGACGTATTCATACATACATTTGGTAAGCAACGGACAAAATCTGTTAAGTAATTACTGATTAAAACGTAAAAAAAGAAAATGGGATGATGAGATATCTGCAACAATATTAAATAAAATGCAAAATTAAAGAAGATAGATATATCAATCTATTATCACAGTGTAGATTGGTGCTGTGTTACATTATTATAATTTCCCATAAAACATTCAAAATATTACTAATATAAAATTAATCTTCTTCAATAAAAACTCGTTTTTCCTACCCATTCTATCAGTGGCCATCGGAAATTCTTTTTAATCTCATCAAAAGCCAAATTGTTTTTAATTGTCACGGATGACCTGATCAAATTGCTGTCGTTGACAAGCCAAAACAATTGAATTAATGCTCGAAATTTTATCAATAAAAATATCTGAGAGCAATTGTTTCTAACACGATTAATAAATATTTATATAGGGCGAGTCCGTTTCCACATTTAATACTTACATACTAATAATTCTTTTAGATGTTGGGTTATTTACTGTAGTGTCGCCAACAAGGTCTCCATATTTCAGTACCTTCGATTTTTCGCAGCAGTTTACTGATACATTCCAGAACCGTGTTAATAATGTTCATACTGTAAAAATTATTAATGTATATCTTAATATTTTTGTCATGTTTAGTTGGTGTGTCGCAAATATCAGTACAAATATTTTACTGCAGACCAATATTTAAGAATGTTTCATTGGTGAGAAAGTTCTTCTTAATAAGGATGTTTCGTTTTAAAGCAACACCCTGTATAAGCGTATCAGGAAGCCGTAAAGCACATCGGCGATTGTTGATAGTCTACAATAGAGAGTGCGGTAACCGTTTGCGGACAATAGAGTTCATTATAGACCATAAGGGTTAATTGGGGCATTGATTCTTTTCCCGCTAATGTTTGAGCATCGATCTTGGCGTCACTGATGCTTACAATATAAATGATCGGCATCTGTCTGTTTGTATTTGTGAATTTACACTTGTGTCGCTTCCTAAATGAATACAGGGTAGAAATTTAAAAGCAAATGCGGTACAGTAGGGAAAAGTGTTCATTTATCCATTTGCTTGTAAGAAAATTGGCACAGAATCTAGTGCAAAACCATTTTTTTTCTGTGAATGTAGATGGTTATAGTTGGTACCACCTGGTATGTGGTAGGTACATACCTACCTTCTCTGTTTAGTTCCATATCTGAAGCCCACTTAGCTCGTCGCTCAAAAGGCACTTAAGTATACACAACCCGATCCGAATGGGCTGTTTCTTTTGTACGCTGAAACCTCCATACATTTATTAGATTTTTTTTAAGCGCGTGTTCGCCCCCAGAATAAGAATCAGCATATAAATAGGATGTCCCAAGAAACACCGCAAATGAGAACGTTGTTGAAAATGTATTTATTATTTAACACTATGGCTACCATGTCTATCACATGTGACACATAATTTTTCTGTCTTCGTGAACCATCAAAGAAAATTCGAAGTTTCCTTTTTTATACAAGTGTAATTTGTACAAAAATTTTAAACTCTTACTAGTAGATATCGGTCTGTCTATGTAAAATCCTCATTAGACAATGGTAAACTGAGTATTTTAGATACGGTAAATTCGAAATGATCACCGGTAATTCACTTGGTTCAAGAAGAAAATACAGAGCTAATGTTTTTTTTAGAATTACGACGTGACTAGTGTACAGGTATTTCCATATTTATAAATTGATTTATTAGTTCAAAGTGATTGTTTTTCAATTAAAAAGGATCGTACATATAAAAAACGCTTTTAAAGTAATATAACATGCTATGTTTACATTGATTTATCCAATACTCTCTTACAAAGGAAAACTCATCTACTAGGTATGAAAAATGAAAAATGAATGAAGATGTGAAATATAAAAGGCAAGGAACACACATGGGAAAAAGCCAAGACATGCCTTGCAAATATGTGAAGAAAGAACTAAAGACAATATAAAGAAAAAGTACTGTTCTGTAGGATGTTGTGAAAATCAATTAGTAGTACACAAAACATTTAAAACTACAGCGAAAAACGCAAAATTAGTTACAAAATTCTGGCAAATTGACCAGATACTCTTTTGTTTTGTTCGGAATTTCACCCAAACTAAACTACTATCTTTACATACATATCTATAGTTAACTTAATTGCTTCCAGTACCAGTTCTTCAGTTTAAATTCCTTAATATTGGAACGATATATTTTTAAATCTTATTCCAATAAGCAATACTTAATATCACCAGTGATACAAACGCTACACAAGGGACTCCAATCGCAATCTCACCAGTGACTAAATCCTGAAATATGAACTTTAGATTCAAAGCGTTAAAAAACGGCTAAGGTTTGGTAAACCTCATTTCCTATAGTGTTTCAAGTCTAATTTACTCAAAGAAAGTTAATAGTAAAGATTTTTTTTTAATAAATGCCCCCCTAACAGGAGTCACTAGACATAATCATGAGGATGTTAACAAAATAAATCAGCGTATAAAAGAGTAGCTTAGAGGATGTGTTGGATTATAAGATGCGTTTCCAGAGAATTTGAGGAATTTCTAAACAGTCTGAATGAAAAAAATACGTTAATGAGGAAATATATTTCCTTCAGTATAGAAGTTGATCTATTTTAGTGACGCGATTTACTGAATATTTTTATGAGTACTCTATCAAGAGTTAGTCCATTACACCCAAATTATGGTTAATTCATTATTGGCCGTTGGGATCAAGTAACATAACTCATGGAATGATATTTAGCGAAATATTTCTTATTAAAATACTTTTTATCACCATGTATAACCCAGAGAATGAGGAATAGAAAACTTTTTTTAATAATTCTTCATGATGTGCTTGCATTCCAGTTGACGATACTTTTTTGTGAAACATCCTGTATAAGCATATAGAAAACATATTTTCAATCCATTATGGGCATCCTCCGAGCACGGGTTCGTATATATGGTTGTCTTGGCAACCAATATGGAAAAAAAGAAGAACCAACAGACAACATATAAATAAGACCCACACGTCTTGAAAACAATGGAACTAATGAGGCCTGGCTTACCGAGATTTGATAAAAAGAGGTGGCTAGGAAAGGAATCGGAAAAAAGCAAATACTGTGAGTGGCTAAGGATAACGATCGGCTGATTTGTAAATGTCAAACCGGTAGGAATACATTGGAAGATAAGGGATCTTTACAACTTTCTCAAATTATGTTATTTACTCAAATGGACATACAAATTATATTTTTGTAGAAAAAAAACTTAGAACATTAGTGGCTTAATCTCTGGTAGTGCAAAAACTCACAAATGTGATAAAAACAACTGAATAAAAATATAGTTGAAACCATTTTTGTTCTACAGCAATGACATTTCATCAGGAACTCTCTCGAAAAAGACACTTTAAGATTAAATTCATTGTTTCAACCCTTACTTTGTGAAATTTATCCATAATAAATATAGAAGATAAATTATACTTACCTTGAATTTCCACAGTATTTCAAAGTGAAACGTGGTTAAAGAAAGAAAAAGTAGCTTTGAAACACTATGGAAATTTAAGATAAGTATAGTTTATATTTTATATTTGTTGCAAATTAATTTACTTAAAGAAAAATTTTGATTGCAATAATATCGGATGCAGTTTAATATTTAAACTTATTTATTTAATTTGAACAGTGATGTTCAAATGTTACTGTTAAAAAATATAAAACGAAACTAAAGGGAAAACTAGTTGTATGCAGAAATTGTAATAATCGACCAAACTAGGATGAACGAATAATTATACAAAAAACTTTTCTAGTTGGAAGTTTAAATCTTACTATTAAACCAAACTAGATAGATGAACAAAATATTAAATTAGAATACAAATAATCGTTCTAGTTGGATGCTGAAATCTTGGTGTATTCTAAAAATGTTTTGGTTTAAAATTAAAGTTCTTATGACTAGACATTAACCACTTGAGAAATTTGGAGTTATTTGTTTGAATTATTAGGGAAACATTCCGAGGAAGGGTTTATCAAAAATAGTTTATTTATTGAAATTGTTTTAGATATTTACAATAGATTTGTTTTTCGATTTTTCAAATGCATATTGTTGAATTATTTTAAACATACTTTTGGAAACATTTTCGTATTAATATCTAGTACACCAGCTACTTTGAACTTTAACAATAACATATTTTGCTTGCTACAATAACTTCTGCACAAAAAAACTACTAACATTGATGCTCTTGTGAATATAAAATGTTAATATTATAAACATTTAAAATTTATTATAAGTATAACTTATCTTTTATATTTATAAGACCTACAGATGTTTCCTTACTATTTATTACAATAACGATTGTATTTACTCTGGTCATCACTAGACATCAAATTCCTTCAGTATAAAAAATCTATTCAAAAATACGATGGTCATCCACTCTGTATCTCTAAAAATAGGCAATAAAGCAAGAGACAGGGCGTGCCCTGGGCAAGACACAGATAATAGATAATCTTTTTTTTTCTTCAACCCACACTCCGATGCCCGAGCTTTGCTTGTACTATCGTGCTTTTATTTTATAAGTTCTCTACCTGTTGAAACCATTTTTAAGCAAGCGCTCGCGCTCGCTCTACAATCCTTTGATTTATAACAAAGTAATCTTCCAAATTACATTGGGATTTAAAAGAATAGAAAGTCTTTTGGACCTAGTCATTCCACCAAAAAATTATGAAAATAAACTGATGCTTCTTTCCTATTGTACGAATAGAATCGAACAAAATATATATAATGTAATCAATTGATTTGTAATTTGAAGAAGGTTGAAATGTGGTAGAGCGATTTAACCTAATAAAACTCAAAATCGAACCACCGCGTTTTTTTTTGAACAAAGGTGTCAATTAGTTTCGACTATATAGCCATCATCAGTTCTAAAATATTTTTTAAAAACCGTAAGAAATCAAATAACGAAACAACTTAACTCAAAGTAAGATAAAAGGGGAACTATTAAAAAAAATAGAAACATGGTGATAACGTTAGATGTGGTAATATTGGACTCAAAGGGGTAAAATATAAAATAACATAAAACACAATTGGAGAAAACAGAACTTAACTTTTAAGCTAAACTGAAAAGGGGTCATCATGTAGCAGGAACAAGATTGATAATGGATCCTTAAAATAAACAAGGTGTAAATAAGGAACTAAGCATACAGGAATAAAATGATTTAAATGGGCGCCCTAAGGAACTCTAATTAACAGAAAACTATTTGTTAGATAGAACCCAAAAAGTAAAAAAATGGCGTTCCACAAAGATTGGGGTAAGGAACACTTTATTTAGTGTCACGCAAATATAAATTTCATTGGGCAACTATTGTGTTATGCTGATGATAAAGCTATTATATTTTGCGAAAAAAACGGGTAAATGTAATACAAATTGCAGAAACAGAATTAAACAGATTATAAATATCACTGAGTCAGAATTTGTTGGCTCTAAATATTGAAAAAACTAAATATATCACTTTTCCATCCAGAATAGTAGATCAACCTAATAATATATAGTTAAAAAAAACTTTAGAAACATCGACCTTAATTAAATATCTTAGTAGCTGAATCTTGCGTATGGAATAAAATGATATAGTCTATATAACGGTCCAAAATCATATAATTTATCACCAGCTAACTTACTTATAACAAAGAAGTTAAAAAATCATAGTAATAGTTTAAAAAGATAATAATAATAATACTTAGTTTAGTTAATATTTAAATCGTTTTTGATGTTATATTTTTTCTATGTTTCTCATTAATTACATTTTTTATATCTGATTACTATTATTTATTTCCATTAGTATTCTTATTGCTATTTGCTATTAATTAAAACAAGCATAATTTTTTAAAGCACTGTACAGAGGGCTGTCACGACAAAACAAGCATTAAGTTCTTAGTGTTACATTAATACAGGGGGCCCGCGAAAATAATACACATATTTATGGACGACGTATAAAACGTATGCAGAAAAAAATGTCTTGTATACATTTTGTTTCTGAATTCAACCGTTTTTAAAGAAATAAATATTAGTATTTTAGGTCTATCCAAATATTATTTAACGAAAAGCAACTAAACCCGATAACATCTATAACTCAGATGATCAGTCAAGTATAAAAAATGGTTTTTTAAACGTTCTAAAAATAAGTTTTTATTTTAGTACACCTGGATATTTAGAATGGTCGATAACAGGGGATGTAGAATAGTGAAAAATGAATTCTCGAGAATTATTATAGAATCCGAACGATTTCTACCACTACTTTTTTTAGGTAATACACTACACGTTCCCAACAACCTTTTTGATACTGATACAAAACATCGCGGATTAGTTTAATGAACATGTTGTGATATTCTTGAATTGAACAAAATGCAATTTTTCACTGAGTTATTGAAACTACTTTACCAAACGATAAATTTTAACGATTAAGCGATTCGAAACATTTACAGACTAACAGAATTTCATGATTCATCAGGTAGATATTCTTTGGTTACATGTTTTTATTAAAAGAACAAGGTGTGCCGCGTACAAATTTTCGAGTAAATGTTTAAAATGATGTTAGAAAAAAGTGTGATTAGAATATTTTGTTGCAAACGGCACGTTCTTCATATCATTTATAAATATGCATTAGTTTCGCCACACCCTGTATGCAAGTATTACCTTTTGTATCCCTACATAAATAAATAAAATCGAATTTGAATAAAAAATAAAAAAAAAAGAATAAAAAGTTTGTAAGCCAAATCGGCCTCGATAATCCTGAATCCTGAATCATGAATCTTAAGCATGAATCGTTTTATTCTGTAGCGCTGGATGTGGAAGATATTGTGAAAGAAATTCTAATTATGTGCAGTAATATTTACTTCAAAACCGGAAGTTACGCATATGTGACATTGCCTCTCTTCGGTTGTCAGGCGTCATTGCCGGTGGTGGCCTTTACCTAATTGGCTCTCCAATTAGCCGGCAAACGTGCTAACTCTTTTATAAGACTGCCATAATGGTTAGGCAGTATCTATCGAAAATCAGAAGAATGCCTCACGATATAACGATACTGTTTGACATGTTACAGCGCCAAAACGACTTTAGACTTCAGATTAATGCTGTCGATAGTGCGGTGGCAGCTTTGAATCAATTAATGACGGTGTTAAAACAAAATAAGTGTTCCATATGAAGTAAAGTCATTGGATGCACTTTAAATAAAAAATTTGAAATATTAATTTATTAATTTCACCCAATCTTTCTTCTTCTGCCGCAATTAATATATTAAAACCAATTATTGGCAACATAATCAATTAAAGAAAAATTAATAATACTTTAACCTAATAGTCTTATTTATGATGATGATGGGATTGATAGGTCTCTAAGAAACTATAAAACACTTGTTTTGTGACCATAGAACTACAAAAAAATAGAAAGAGTAAAATAGAATTCGATAGCTCTGTCTATATAGAATTGAAACTACAATTTAAATAGAATAAACTCGATTCCAGTGGTCCACAGAGTGCGATTTATGTACAGTCGAAATCAAAACGCGTCGAAAAATAGAATTCTATATGGCATAGAGTCTAAGCACAGAGTTGTAGCAGCTAGAATTACAATCCAGAGAAAGAATAAACATCAAAAAGACACAACAACAGTATCTAGGAGCCCTTAGTAACGACAAATTGCCAAAAGAAGCAGATGTGCCAGAGAAATACATAAGATTTTAAAATCAAAGCGTCTCTTAAGAGCAACAAAGGAAAGAATCTACAAAACAATGTACGGAAACGGAATCTGGGTTGTGAATAAGAACCAAATTGGAAATATTGGATAGCGAAATATACTACGATGCAACAATATTTGTAGTATTTCCGTCAAAAAGGTTATAATGGCTAGGACTTATGGAGCCAATGGATTAAGACATGGATGTCAAGAAGAGAGCATAGAAAATATTAGAAGGAAAGAAAAAAGGAGAAGACTAGAAGAAAGAGGAAAGAAGCAGTGATACAAAATGTAGTTGAAAATAAAGAAAGGAATGGAAAAACCTTGCAAAAATAGATCAGACAGCTTAGTACGCAGCCTATACCTAATTATAATATATATATTGTTAAACTCCCCTTACGTAATTTTTAAAATCAATTCAGTGAAGGCGATATCACAGTATAAAAATATCATTGATTGACATCAAGAAATCGAAATTCAAATATATAAAATGTGTGATATTTCAAATTTTAAAAAAGGTGCCACCCAAAGTTATGTGAATTCCAATTTCCTCTTGGTGGAATTTTTAGAATAAATGATGTTTGTTTTAATTGAGGATTATAAAAAAATCATAAAAATAAATAAATAGAAGAAATAAACTGATCTTGGTCGTAGCCGGATACGATCATAAAAACCAAGTTTATAACCTCTCAGTTACTACTATTAAATTTATATCTTAAGATTAAGATAATAAGATAGTTTACAAAGTAACAATATACGGTATGCACCTACAGTGTGTTTAAATAAAAAACGAGTTCCCTACGGATTTTTTTATTCGGTTGCAATAAACATTTTCTTGTCGAAACCTGCAAATACTGACTGGCGCGTTGCAAGTAAACAAACAGTTTTCGTGAAATATCCAACAATCATATCATACATATTTGTCCGTAATCTTAATCTATCTCAATACAAATAAATAAACGGTACGACATATCCTGTAATTATTGTTATACCCATTCGTATCTAACCGATATATTTACATGTATTTCATAGGTCTTACGTGACACCCGCAAAAATGATACTTACTGCACCTGAAAAAATAAAAATACACGACAGTCAACTAACTACAATAATGAATGAAGCCATTCATAAATTCAAGGTGAAATTTAACTAACTTTAACTAGAGCTTGTTGATATCGACAATCACAATTTGCAGTTATATGACCAGTGGAGTAGGAAAAGTAAGAAATATGAAAACGCAATATTAGGGTTCCTAGTTTCAACATTTTTTTTATACAAATTTTCGTATCTACAGCTCACACAAATGTTGAGATATTAATTTATATATTTATAAAAAAGTTTTATTTTTCTAAATTATTCATAATTAGATTTAATATAGTATAGAACTAGTAAAAACAGCAACAATTAAGCCATTAAAAGTTTGAAGAGACATTATTTAAAAAGGAAAAAGAAAAATGAGAACTGTATTTCCTTTAAACAAACGACTACCTTATAAATATATAAAGAATAAACCAATAAGTACTTGCCAATTATTCATCGAATAACTGTCGCCAGCACCGCCAATAACGCATAGATATTTAATTTACTTACTAACTTGTAATAGTTATTGTTTACTGTTTGTTGTAAACGACTTCGCCATAAAATAATCCTTTGTAATTGCTAATTAATGTGAACGACTAAGTCTACTTTCATTGATAAACTTGAACCAACATTTTCTAATAAAAATTAAAATAAAACTCGTTTATTGATTAAATTGACATTTCAAAATAACATGCATGTCCTGTTACTATTTACGACACTATCATACAGAATGAATCGTTAATAATTTAAAATAGTATAAAAATAAATATATTTGTGCGAGCCCTATAAAATTACCAATTAGTGAAAAAAAACTTACCATTATTAGTATTATTACACGATAAATTGTACTTATCTGAATTTCCATAGTATTCCAAAGTTTTTTAATTTATATTCACTCGACCTAGGTTTCGCTGTTTTGACACTGTTTTGGCATTTTCTAGATTTGATAGAAAATTGGCAGATCCTTTATAAGCGTAAATAATTTCATGTCATAAACAATATTCTTCTTTTCCTAAAAATATTTTTTGGTTGGTTTATATAGGTATTTAGTCCAAAAGGTAATCTAAAATAATTAAATTTCTCAGGTTTAATTGTTCATTTAATATTGTATATTGAGTATATTTTATTTTTATTTCATATTCTTTCAACCAATCAAGTTCTTCTGTCTTGTTACATATATGAAGTATTTCCACTGTAGTTTCAATTGTGTTATTAAGTGTAGGTTTATGTTTAGTGTCGATGAAGTATTGCGTAATGTGACTTATCTGGTTGTTTTAATCTATGAGCTCGTAAGTGTTCACAGTACCTTATGTTAAAATTTCTAAAGGTCTGGCCAAGATAGATGACGTTACAACCCGGACAATTTAATTTAGACACAATTAAAATGCAGATTTTTACCATCATCTTTAATGTTACCTTCTGTTCACCCGACCTAATTTCTTTGATTTTTTTATGGGAAAATATAACCACACTGACTTAGGCCATAATATAATTTAAACAAAGAATTACTATAAACGAGTTAAACCAGGATTTGTACGAAGTGTTTATATACAAATTCGACTTCGTCATCGAAATATTTTGAATTTGACAGTGTTCAAATTGAATAGTTGCCATCTCCTTTTATTTTATGATTTCTCAATAAGTTCTCACGTTTCTCATGTTTTTAGATCTCTCTGTATCTTTATTTTTAAATACTAGTACTATTGTATATATTTTCTTCTTTATTCATGATAAACCACACGGTACATATTAATTTTTTATGAAATTTTAAACTGGAAACTGCTTATTTATAGATAGACTTTTTAGTCGTAATAAATTTTTTATGCCCGCATTATATTTATGATAGTTGTTCACGATCCGACGCTGTCGCGCCGTATTCTATAAACCGAATTAAATAATTTGATATTTTAATAGGGCTTCCGACTTCTTAAAAGACACATGTTGAGCACATGTAACTTATACTTTAAATTTTAAAAGGAAATTATCAATTGGACGAAAGATTCTAAATATCTATAATCACTAAACATAACAAAATGAAAATTATGTATTCGAAACTAAGTGAAATTAAACTGACATTCTTTCAACCACTTTAAATAAAAGCCTACACCCCCAAAGATCTCGTTATAATGGGGTTATGATGGTAGTTAAAAAGATTATATTAGGGCATCTGGTCCAGTTTATTCACAGCTCTATTAAATATTTGGAATATGTGATCCACATATGGCTGAAAATATTCTTCCCGGTATAAGAAACCACAAAAAATGTGAGAACTTCCAGATTCCAACCGCCAAAAAATTGTTCACTAAATAAATTTTATTTATTATTGAAGGCATCTGGTCGTCTAAATTTGATAATGTATTTATTAAAAAATATACAGGGTACAGTATATGACAAGGAACTAGAAAAAATATTTTTATATAGGAATATGTAGGTCAATCAGAAAAAATATAAAGGGTAACATTGTTATGTTGTAGTCACTAGATTTCTAAAGCATATGGTGTCCCATCCTTTATTGCAGCAAAGGATTTTTTTATTATTTGCTTGAACTAGAATATTTTAAACAGTATCTTGTATTAAATATATTACCTTAATTTAAATTTAGAAACCGTTGACAAAAATTAAAACCAATTTTAAGCTATATCCATTAAAAATGACAAAGCTTCTTTTTCCAACTTTCTACGTAAATTTATCTCCAGACGAGCACCATAAACATCTTATTGACAAATTAATGGTTCAAGTTTAGAGATATCGGTAAACTCATTTAAATTTTTAATTTAAATCAATAAGTTACTTGGTCTGATGCTCTGTAAGCGCTAACGAAAAATGTTAATTTTGGTTTCCTTATCTCATTAACTAGATAACTGTTTGTGAGATTTATTTCGAAAACACCTGGAAGAAAAGTACAACTTAATTTGGATACCACTTGGAATAAAACAATTTCGTTTTCCAAGAGACGGATGTTTGTACAGTTACAGTGAACAACAATTATGTTTTATCAAGCCTGGTTATTTTTTTATATATACGTTTACCTTGCCTTTTATATATTCTTGTCGAAAAAATGTTTCCTTACAAGTAAATAACGCTAATCGATTAGAAGAAAAATTGAACAAAAAAGTTTGACTGGATTTTAATAATCTTTCATATTTATTAACTGCTTTCGTTGTTTCACTAAACATATAATTCGTATATAATAATAATAATAATAAATACGTTCTTTGTATAATTATTATAAAACAATTTAAAAAAGGAAGGAAATAATTAAAAAAGTAAATAAATAACAAATCCTGATATAATTTTGTACAGATCAATATATTGTCTAAAATCAGAAGTATTAGATATTATAGTTATTATTATATTTGGGATTTTTGCCTATTTAATTATCAAAGGCTATTTTGTGGATTTGGTCAGATCAGTAGGTATATATAATAATTTAATACCAAGTAGATTAAAATTGCTTTATAAATATAAAGAAAAGAATCCCTTTTTAGAAAGTTCTCTCCAGACTAGCAGCATATTACTATTTTCATTAAATAGTAAGTGTCACTCCCAATTAAATTTTTTAAACGACAGTTAGATGAATACTTATCTATTTCAGATTAAGTTTATAGACAATGTGGTTACATGACATTTGAACATTTTACAAGATATTGCAACATAAATTAATAAATCACTATGCTCATACAAATTATTTGCCTGCTTCTAATTTGTGGTATCCCTACTCCTTTAAGTCGCTGCGCATCTCGCGGTTTCAGATATTCTTGATGGATAGTAAGTCGCTTTAATTTTCTTTATTTTCCCATATGATTACTTTTTGTTCATGTTATTCAGTTATATTTATTACAAAGTTCCTTGTTTTTTCTCTAAAGAAAATCAGTAGTTTCTTTTTTTAACTAAAAATGTTCAAATGATTGGGTGGAAGTTTATAATATCAAAATAGTTCTGTTAACTCAATTGTACTTTTTTGTATTTTTGAATGAAGTGTACAGTAAATGGAGATTTTTGGGCAGAAAATATAAATATCAAAAAATTAACCTTAATACAAGACAACTGATCAACTAGGACTGGATATTCATTATACGAAAAATTATGGACAGAATACTAGGAAATAATGGAAAGATTTATTTATGGTCCATATCGACCTGGAAAAGGCGTTTGATTCACTACTAAGACAGCTATTTTGGGAGTATTTTTAAATAAGAGAGAGGTTAGCAAAAACACAAAACTGAAAATTTACAAAACTACCTTCGTAGCCTCTTTGGCCTATGGAAGCGAATCATGGATACTCAAGGAAAGATTGAAATAAAAAATTAAACCAAAATAGAACAAAATAAATATTCTTGATTAAATAGATACAAATTATTTTATTAAATTATATAATACTATGAGTCTCGTCGTGTTTTAGTATTACTTTCACTCATTTTGCAAATATTTTCAAAAATATTCTCAATGAGTTTTATATGCCCGCCACTGTTTTCTATTTAAAGTAAATCTATTTAAAAGGAAAATAAAATGTATACATAATTTGAGAACCCATTTATAGATGTAAAAATTGCTAGTTCCGCCTTGTTAAGTTCAATAGAGCCACTCATACGTGCTAAAATAATTTTTTGTCTATTTTATTTGAAATACTCCTTTCTTTTGATACACCTTAATTGTCGCCAGTTATTCAACCATCAAAAGATAATTGTCCATAATAAAATGAGCTCATGATTAATACGTAGATACCAATGTAAAATCTATCAAAAAGGATTACAATGGAAGCAAAAACGGTTTTAGTTAAAATTGTTGTATGGGTCCTCTATAATGGAATAATAAGGATATAACTAAAATTTGTTACTCCATATCTTTAATTATTTTTTGGACAAAATTGATAGCTAAATTATTAGAAACACAAATTATTAATAGACAATGTCTTTATCTTCTTGTTACTCATTAGTTTTGGGTAATCACTTTCTATTGTAAAATACTTATTCAAGATTAATATTTAAAAAAAATTATCCTAAATTTTGTAATCAAAAGCTTTATCCTAACAAACAATAATTCATTGTTCCTATACAAAATGAAAGTAGCAAATAGTTTACGGTACTCTTTCATCTAGGAATGTTATTCAGTTAAACGCCACATTGTTCGAGTTAAAAGTAATTAATAAATGATTTTAACATCTTGTCAAGATTCATCTTACTTCCTATCAAACTTAACACTCAGAATATAAAACTTGTATTGTGTTGATTTTACCACTGATTTTACAATGCTCCATCAACTCACCAGTTATAATTAAGCAGGGTTTACACCAAGATTCAAGGTAAATCGTATTAGATCGTACATATAAAAAATTAATATAGCTCAACACTTTTATGCGAAAATTTCAAAAGCATATTAGGAATGTCTCATATTTTCTGAAATTGAAAATAAGTTAATTCTGTGTCAATTTAGTTTATTGATGTAAACCGTGCTTAAAGAACAAAATGGCGGCATTAACAAAGTGCCTATTAACGTGTACATTATTGAGGTACGACCTTTGACCCGTTTTGGACTTGTAGACGCGCCACAAATGCTTTATTATTAAAACATCAATCTACAATCTACTAAGTGACGTATAGGAATTCAAATCCAAACCTGAAATTTATTAATGCCAAACGACCATTTGTAGCTGTCTATTCAAAACAAAATTAGACAAAAGACTATTACTTGGATTTTATACTTTTAACAATAAGATTATACAGTGTGTACATAAAGTATGGAATAAATTCATTTTAAGCTAAACAAACAATTATGAGGAAAAATCCTGAGACAAGTCGGTTTTTGATTTTAATTTATTGCATTTTTATATAACAATGAAATATACAGGGTAAACGGTTTGTGAGTAACGATGTCATCGACAATTTTTTTAAATATCACACCCTGTATATTTAATTTTTTTTAGATTGCAAATTTCTAGACGATTCACAAAAATATATCGATTTTCTTCATAGCCAATAAAACGTTTAATATTAATTACCCAACACAAGTATGATATATTTTTGGAATCGTCTTGAAATTTGCAATCCAGAAAAAATAAAATATACAGGGTGTGCCATTTAAAAAAATGTCGATGACATCATTACTCACAAATGGTTTACCCTGTATATTTAATTGTTATGTAAAAATATATTAAATTAAAATCAAAAACTGACTTATCTCAGGATTTCTCCTCAAAATTGTTGGTTTAGCTTAAAATGAATTTATCCCATATTTTATGTACACACTTATACAAATTGTTTCAGTATTAGGCTTTAAAACTTTTACGAGAGGCCTTCTCATAAAATGAGGACATATCAGAAAATAAATGAAATATTTTAAATACACCAAGAAAAATAATATATTGGTGCACTGATAGTTTGTTTAGTTTTGTTATCATCTTTGCTAAAACTAAAACTTTGCATTTATTTTCCTATATTTTTGTAATCATTATTCGATTTGCTGAGATTATGAAATTTTGTTCGTTAGAAAAATATTGCTTTTTGTAACGTCTATTTTTTTTTATTTCAAGCAGCTGTTGCACAATAAGTGATTATGATTAATATTCCCTTAGCATCTCATATGTTTTGCATATTGACTATCAACAACAAATTTTTTTTGGCCATATAATTGGTTTTATCTGCTAATGATTTGACCTTCTAATTTTAACCGCATATCAAGTTTCAGAATTAACTCCTAATTTTAGGTTAAGTTTTGACTTAACTTCAGCTTTATGCTAAACACATTGCTTGATGATTATTTAATGATAGCTTATGAGAGATTCTCGATCTCGAGTGACCTTTACCTCATGAATTTTTATAAAAGTCAATAACTTCACTTTGCGGGTTTCACAAGTTTCAGATATACATGTACAGGGCGAACCGCAAAAAAGTCTACCCCAATAATTACACAGCTACAACTTTTGTTTTTTTCCTATTCCGAGACCCATTAATGTTCTGGTAGTTTTCTGGACACACTCTATATATTCTATATAGTGCAACCTGGGCTCTTCTATTTTTCTATATATGTATTTTTGTAACGTAATACAGAAAAAAATATTGTAACTTATGTGGAATTATCTTGTATAAAAGTACGGTGTTAATTTTTTAAATTTTTGTTTTTTGAATATTCATTAAATAAAATGTGATGGGTTGTAATGCTTCTTTTACCAAGTTTGTAAACTGGCACTATTAAAATGCTAAGTAACGCAATAAAAACCGATTCGGGTCATTACCATATATTCATTTATGAAAATTTATTGAAATTAAATTAGATATAGATGTATGTAATAGTGTTGTGTCAGATGGTGGAACCGTCCTATGCAAACTATTAAATTATATTTTCTTTTGTTATGTTCAAGAAATGGTAATTAATATATCCATATTTCTTAGAACATTTTCCATTAAGTTACCATATCCTGTAGATTCCAGTTGATAAAAATTTATTAATTACATATTACCAACTCAAAAAATCTGAGCGCTTTTTTGTACACATAATTATTTAATTTAAAATCACTTTGAAATTCTCTTTACACCGCTTCTCATATTGTATTTGAAATCTTCTATTTCATAACTTATTATTGCCTTGAGCTTCAGGCCGCTAATGACCAACGAGCCTGACAAGCGAAGATAATATCCTAATAATAGATTTGCATATAGTAAGAAAAAAAAAACAGCTTCATAAATTAAGTGCCGTTATAGGTCAAACTTTAGTTGTGAATTATTTTGACATTCCATTCTTAATCCTTTTATGTATGGATTTAAGAAACCAGTTATAACAATGGAATATTTTGAAAATCATTTTTAATAACCAAAAAGCTCATTGGATTAGTTGAAACAGAACTATAAGTAATTTCTCAGTGTAATTAGATAAATTAGCGGAAAATTGATAAAGGCTCTTTTACTTTCTCGAAGCAAACCTACTGGCACGCGGTGTTTTCATTAGAGTTTTTTAATTTTAATGAACTGTAGGTTCTTTTGAATGTTCTCATGCGTAGAACCACCATATTTTTTTTAATTTTTGCATGACACAAGAAACTGTGTGTATATAATTTCATAATGAAACACAATATCTCGATGAGGTTTTAATTTTATTACGCTGCTGTCGATGCTGCTTCGAAAACCGATGATTTTGCATATTGTTGCTCGTCTGTCGAAACGTATTTAGATTGAAATCGCTGGGATAAGATCGTTTAAACCTGGCGTTGCGAAAAATATTCATACAGAAATGTGCATTAAGAGAGATTGCATTGATGACGCGTGCAAATACATAGAGCAAAATGTAGTATTTTATTACAACTTGTATGTACAGGAGGGATTCTTTTTTAATTAAGAAAGTGGAGTTTGGAATGGATCTTACATTTTTAACTGGAATTTTAAAAGAAATATTGCTTTTTGGTACTTAAACTAGGGCATAAGTGGGTGAATTTGTTCTCCAATATTTTGTATTTACAAACAAATTAGGGCAATGAATCCTGGACACCAGGTACATAAAATGTTGCAAATTGTCATATTTCTGGCTTCCACTGTTTGCCACAGTACTCCATTTTAATTGTGAATCATAATTTAAAATTATTCTTTTTCTTAGTGTAGGCGACCTTTAGATTCGACGTATGCTATTCTATCAATACATGCACTGGCCACATTCCCTAAGTAAGCGTGAAGATATCTTATCCTATAAGGAAAACTTGACGTCTAATCAGTGAGACCTTATCTGCAAAAATGGTTTTAGTTTCTGCATTGGCTTGTATTGCCTTTTACACAATCTTCAATCTGACGCTTATCTCTAATTGCTCAGATGACATGTTACTTCCACAACTATCTCGACACGACAAGAATCTTAATTTACGGGGTGCTAATGCATAAAGTGGACAAGGCATGTACAATTTCTGATAAATAACGAAAGCCAACATCCAAAGTATGTTCTATTAGATGCCTCATTAACTAAATAAATACTAATAGTGCGGCAAACTGAAGAAACCGATTTTCAGAAAATCGAGTTTTGCATGATTTTGACGATATTACAGAATTTCTTTTACATACTGATTATTTTTCAGATTATATCTCTCTTAAGGTTTTCACAATGGGGAACTTCACATTTTTTATTAAATAATATCATTTATTTATATCTAAAAAGAGCATTACCCAAATGTTATTTCAAAAAAAAAATAACAGTTTGCTTAGCCTTAGTTGTACAGGGGTGTGTCAGTTGGTCTATCACCACATCGTATAATACATAAAGAAATTGGAACTTCACCTTGATTAAAGGGAATGCCTAATTCAGTCATAGTAAATTATAATATGAACACAAACCACAAGCAAACTAAAATGTTTACCCACAAAATCAAAGAAAATAATCGGAATAATACACAAGCTACAATTGCATCCCGCTGCGCTCTATCACTTCGTGCTATGTGACGTCATGCCTAATAGCAACGTGTTTAGGGGCGGAATAATTTGAATTTAATAGCATTTTAAATACTTTATAGTGGCCGCCTGGGGCAAAATTAATTAGTTTTTTGCTGATACGTGTTTTCTGACAACGTATACTTATGATCTGTAATATTTAAGTTTCTCTATTACAGTTTTACACGTATTAAGATCAAATATTTCATCAAATCTAAAAAATCTTATAAATTTGGCAACTAGTACAGATAAATTTACTTGTTACATCTATTACAAAACCCATGAACTAAAAAGGGGAGGAGTTTAACGCAATTTTTTGCAGGAAATTTTATCTGTCTAACTGGCCCATTTATTTATTTCTATTTAGATCTTTTTTTCTAAATTGTCAAAAACACAGACACGTGTCATTTGCATTGACAATACTTTATATACAGTTTTATATTTAATAATATTATGCATTAAAACCTAAATGTCGGCGAAACTCGATCAAATATTACAAATAGACCCAACAAGCGAACTAAAGTTCAAAGGAAAGTACAATGCCGCCATAACTTCGCTACTAACCCTCACGAATCCGTCAGAGACAAGAGTGATGTTCAAAATCAAGACCACAGCTCCGAAAAAATACTGTGTTCGACCAAATTCAGGAATTTTAGAGCCCCATGACAAAATAAGTATATCAGTATGTCTTCAACCATGTATGTACGATCCAAATGAAAAAAATAAACATAAATTTATGGTGCAGAGTGCTTATGCGCCTCCTGGCGAAATTAATATGGAGCAAATATGGAAAGAAATTATTCCTGAACACCTCATGGACTCAAAATTAAAATGCACCTTCGAGATAGAACACGACGAAACTGATGTTATCAGTGAATTCACCCCTGAAAATGTTTCTACGCCTTTGAAAAGTACTGCCGAGCTCAAAAAGATTACCCAAGATATGATAAACAGTGAAGATGAGATTTACCTGAAGATGGAGAACCAACGTTTGAAAGACCAAATGGTAAAACTACAACTGAACAAAAATTATCCTAGATCAGCAGTACCATACAGAAATTGGTTTTATTTCCTTCTGTCGGTCGTAACTGGATTCATCGGTGTGGTTTTCGGAAAATATTATCTATGAAAATATTAGGACTGAAGCTGTTTTTTATGGGATTGTCATTTTTTTATATTTTATACTAATATTGAAAAAATAATATTTTTGGATTTATACGGCTCTTAATTTATTCCAAAAACAATAGGTTATACTAGATTTGGAACGGTACCATCTGTAGATCTATTGTGTCTTATGCGTTAAAATATATATTGTATATTGTCCAAAGATTCCTTCCTCTGTGTAGCTGACTGCTTTCGGTTTCTCTTCACCTCGTCTCGAAATCTTCGCAGTGGGGTGTCATTTTCTAACTGACAGAACCTACATGAGACTTTTTGTACTAGCCCTATCTGCAGACTCATTTCAGGGATTCGTTAATATTCCAACCATCTTCTGTTAGGATTCTTTATTATTTTCTGCGAGGGTTGCTTTTCTAACTCTTTAGTCTGTCTCTGTTCTGTTGAATATACCTACAATTTTTGATCCATTAGTTTTGGCGACTCTTTTTCTGCCTTTTTATTGACCTATGTGTCTTGGTTCCCAAAGTACTGCCAATCAATTCTCACTGCCTAAGTTTTGTAGGACACTCAGAGTCTGTCACACACCAGTGTTACCTATCCTGTTCAGAAATTAATGCTTTTAGCGTTGCTTGACCAGTTGGTTTAAATTACAATGGGATATTTGTTCCTTTGCTCCTGGCTTAGTAACTCCTTTTTGTGGTGCAGTATTGCTGTAATCTTAGCCAGGAACCGACTTTTCTAAGTTTAATGGGGCTCTTATCTTTTGCTTAGTTGCATAAATACATCTGCCCCCGCCTTATTATTGGTTTTGAAGCAGTATGTGGAGGTCCTTCAGATCAGAATCTTTTTCTGGAACAACTTACTAAATTATTCATAAGAAAGTATAAGAACATTTATAGAATATTACAAATTCTTCTTAAGTACATTATTTTTAAGATTAACCTTCTGTAAAAAATCCTTTTTCTTTATTTTTGATAACTCAACTACATTGGGGATTGGAACCTGCCGTTTGTCATAGCTACCTAAATGTTGAAATATTTAAACACCAAATAATGCACTCGATCCATGTTTTTCTAATTTTATTAATTGTTAAAACTTAATCATCTCCTGATGAATAGTTTTAAAAACTGGACAAATTTATCCTGTGTATTTCAAGACTTAAACTTATTACTCAAAGTGATAACGTTTTACAAGCATATCCAATCGAAAAAGAGTTTTGTTACTTCTCAAAATGTAATTAAAACGTTGGTGAGTTATGTGCGTTCAGATACCACTTAAATGGTCCTTAAGTATAAGACAACATTAAGCTTTTTCATCTCTGGACAATTAACATTTGTCTTTTAGATACCGCGCGAATGGTACTTCAATAAAAGACAATATGTAGGTAGGTAAATAAATACCTGGTTTATCAAAATAATAAAGCTGTTCTTGTATCGGTTGTTTTTTTAAATCAAATGTAACTATCTCCAGACATCAGTTTATGATTTTTATCGGCATTTGTTGTTAAGAAACGAATTCCAACAGTGAGTGGTAGTTAGCACTTCTAATATAAAAATTAATTTCCAGAAAGTAATTTAACCATTAGATGGCGGTATGAATTCATTGCTATATTTATAATATTAACGGAGAACAAGGATATTTCAATTTTCGAAGCATTGTACTGCGTAGCACACTTCGTATTTACATGCGGAAACGAACCGAATGGCATTTTGTGGAATACATTTATTTTAAGTAGCACTATTTAATGCCTAGTCACGAGTTCTTGATTCAAAGATGGGATTTCAATACGTAGAAGATCTTGTTTAAGCCGATGAAAATGTTAGCCATCCAAGATTACTTGCCCAGAAACTAGCTGGACTATATGGTTTAAAATGGTTTCTTGGATATCGACAAAGAATATTTTAAGCTAACAAAACTGCAAATGTAGAATATCTGTAAATCTTTTCTCATAAAAATACAGTTCGCTGTAAAAATTATCGAAAAAAAAATAATTTGGGCAGAGAAGATATGCAATAATGTATAAAGGAGGAAATGACATTTGTCTAATAATAAGCTGTTACAAATCATATTAATTGTTTCAACCCTTACTTTGCGAAAGTTATTCATAATATATATAAAAGATAAATTATACTTATCTTGAATTTCCACAGTATTTCAAAGTGAAAAGTGGTTAAAGAAAGATATTGAAAAAGTAGTTTTGAAACACTATGGAAATTTAAGATAAGTATGGTTTATATTTTATATTTGTTGCAAATTAATTTACTTAAAGAAAAATTTTGATTGCAATGCAGTTTAATATTTAAACTTATTTATTTAATTTGAATAGTGATGTTCAAATGTTCCTGTTAGAAAATATAAAACGAAACTAAAGGGAAAACTAGTTGTATGCAGGAATTGTAATAATCGACCAAACTAGGATGAACGAATAATTATACAAAAAACCTTTCTGGTTGGAAGTTTAAATCTTACTATTAAACCAAACTAGATAGATGAACAAGATATTAAATTAGAATACAAATAATCGTTCTAGTTGGATGCTAAAATCTTAGTGTATTCTAAAAATGTTTTGGTTTAAAATTAAAGTTCTTATGACTAGACACTAACCACTTGAGAAATTTGGAGTTATTTGTTTGAATTATTAGGGAAACATTCCGAGTAAGGGTTTATCAAAAATATTTTATTTATTGAAATTATAGATTTGTGTTTCGATATTTCAAATGCATATTGTTGACTTATTTTAAACATATTTTTGGAAAATTTTTCGTATTAATATCTAGTACACCAGCTACTTTGAACTCATTTGACAATAACATATTTTGCTTTCTACAATAACTTTTGCACAAAAAAACTACTAACATTGATGTTTTTGTGAATATAAAGTGTTAATAATATAAACATTTAAAATTTATTCCTTTAATAATTTACCGAACATATCAATTCCACGTTAAAATTTATCACCCGGTAGTACAATAACCGCAACTAATATTAATAAATCATTGGTTAATTTGAAAATATTTATATTAAAATTAAGTTAAATCGCATTATTTAAAATTTAACTACGTTTCATTTCTACTTTGTAAAGTGTAAGTGTATATCTGTATATAGAAAAAAAATTATGCTTAGTAATTATTCTCTCCTACATTAACGTCAGTTTTACTTATTTATTGCTACTCTATTCCATTGAACTTATTTGCAATATTTTTTGCATAATAAATATTGATCATAAAAGTTGAGAATTTGAAAGTAAACGAAGACAGCGCAGTGTAACAAAATGGAAGAATTGAGCAATATTCAACAAAAGTTATGAGTCATTACAAATAATAACTCTGTAGAATAACGATTCAGAAAAGATCCTTTGCCGCTAATGTATTTTTTTCCTCACGAGCTTTAATGGTACTATATGGAATAATTATATATCTTACATCTTGAGAGTAAAAACTGTACGTACCTACTAAGTGCGTTTTGAAATTCATATGAGAAACAAGACGCCAGAGGAGTATTGCTACAGGGTGTTCTTATCAATAATATTGCTCTTTTACTTTACAAAATTTATTTTTTTATCCATATTTTAATGAACTAATGTGTAAAATTTACTAATGAAATATATGTCTAACATTAAGCTCTCTGTACTTTAAGTATTTGGAAACTATTGTAAAGATATTAGTGCAGAGATTTAGTTAAATATCGCTCTGTATTTATTTTTTATTTAGCATTTTCCAAATTATAACATTTACTATTTAAGTTAATATTACGTGAGCCAAAAGTTATAGTGAGTTTTTCTTGGTTTGGGATCTTGAGAGATAGAAACGTAATAATGCCTACCCCTGCGATTAAATATGTTAGTTATTTAAAGAAGTAAGTTGACCTCAGAAAGTAATTTAGCTTGATTGAAAATGTGTTGAGATTTTTCCATATATTTATATACAAAATCGATATATAACAACTATTTTATTAAATTTTATAAAATATGCGATTGGGAAACAATCCAACTAACAATGTAGATGGCACTCGAGTAAATTTACAGTTATTTATTTCACTGGCAGATTAATCTCAGTTTTCAAATTAGAAAAAGAAAATTCATTTGTTTTTAAATTCACTTTTGTATAGCTATTTAAAAGAGAAGTTCAATAAATTTAGACTACTTTTTAAGAAAGCGAGAATACCTTATTAATTATTTAATTCTTCTTTTTAATAGTTTTGGTGAATATTTGGTTATACTGTCGTTAAACAAGAGTGTGAATTTTAGTCAGAATTGTTGTTAAAGATTATGGATGTAATCTGTAAATCAAAGAAAAAATGACATTGTAAAACAACACACTTCAAATTGTTTCGAATGTATCGATAAAATACCAAACAATGGGTACATCAAATAATACAATGGAATAAAAATACTCTATTTATTTCTATATATATTGATTTCTTTCATCATTTAATTAACATCTGACATTGAGTTGTTCCTTTAAAAGATTTATCCATCAAATTCAAACTTGATGACCGATCGTTGAGCGAACAATAGCATGCAAAGACACAGTGGCGCCTGCGATTAAATTAATTCAGTGTAAAGTGAAATCATAAGAATTTGTTTTAAATACGTAAAGAGAACGAAAACCAAATTAAGAATAAATATTATTCAACTTTTGATAGAACTAGAAGATCATTTAACCTTATTTTGAGGTACATCCTGTATTATTTTTTTCTGAGAATAAAATTTCTTGTATATATCCTTGATACGCTACTGAAAGACTAAAGAACTGAATCACATGATGACCGACAATTTTGAATCGGAGTTCAATCCATTTTTTACTTGGCAGCTTTTCTCTAGAACACCCGGTGATTAAGTTGACGAGGAAAGATAGTTTGTACATGGGCTGTAATTAAATGTTTCTTTACATCTAACCACTTCCTGTGTGTGTTTAACCGAACAGCTTTTGTTAACTTGGAAATATACATTTGGTTAATTATTGGGATTAACCGAATTTAGTTGCCTACTGATCCACTGAAATTCTAACATTTTCAGGAAATAATTTTCCCTTATCCTACTTAATTTTACTTTTTACAGGGTTTATGTTCATATATTAAATTCACAATTTGGTCCTATTATAGAATTTCATATATGGATTTGCATTCCTCTCTACTCTTAACATTTTATTAAATTGAAATACTAATTACAGGTCATCAATTAAAAACTAACATTTTGAGATCAGAGACATTCCTATAATTGGTGACCACTTTATATTTTACACAAATAACAATTAACTATCTTGTAAATTAATGTCTTTTAAAAACAATAGAATATTGTCTGTATTGCAGTTATCTTCAAGGAGATTTCTGATTCAATTGTGATTCAAGAAGATTGTTTGGGAAGTTGTATTTATCCCTAATATATTGTAATGATTGGCACTCTATTAGAAAATGTTTAACAGTTAAATTGACTAAACAATAATTACGTATTGGTCTGTTATTTTTAGTTATACGATAGAGATGTGTACTTCGAGTGGGCCCGATTCCTAGTTATGTGAGGATTACCTGTTTATTCCTGGGAAGTAGAAATTTTGGACGTTTTAACACATTATTTTTAATTTCCGATAACTTTTCACACGATTGAGACCACTCATTTTGCCACGCACTAAGAATTATGTTGTAATCCAAATTTTAACATCACTAGACACTATTTTATTTAGTAGGATATACTGAGTATCGTTTACTGCTTCTCTTACTGGACGGTCTACTGTTTCATTTCCAGAGATTCCAACATGTGAGGGTACCCAGATAAAAACAACTTTTTTATTATTTTGGAAGAGTTGATACATGTCAGCAGTAATATTCATATGGATAGGATTTTTTGAATACATCTGTTGTAATTCGAAGAGGGATCTCATAGAGTCTGTTAAGATAGGAAATTTTTGACCCTCTGAATTATTAATATATTTTAGAGCTTGCTGGATAGCAAATAATTCGGCAAAATCGGTCGTATTGTTATGAAATCTAAACTTAGCGATATGGTTAGTTCTGGTGTTTTGGAGGCATCAGCATAAATTTGGATATAGTCACTGCATTTAAGTAATATTTCTTTAAAATTGTTAATAATTGAAGTTAACTATTTCTGGTTTTTGAACAATCCATGGCGCAGTTATGTTAAAGTTGTTGTTGTTGATATCAGCAAGGGTGACTTGATATTTAAGGAGCAGGCGATCTAGCCTTTCATAAAAGGGAGGGTTGCACCGGGGATGTGGCTGGAAAAATGGGGAAAAACGATTACTCTGGACATTATGGTTCCCTGGATGAGTTGGGTTTGAGATTATTCTGGTATAAAAGGAGAAGGAGAAATTTAGTAAATAACTTCTTACTTCCAGGGGGGGGGGTTGTCCTGAATCACAGTAGAGGCTATGCACCGGGCTAATAAGAAACGCACCAAGTGAAATTAGGATTGTATTATTATGGGTAACATCCAATTGTCTAAGAGGGGATTTTTTGTAGGATGATCGAGCCATAATCAATTTTTGATCTTATTAATGAGGAGTAGATATGTAGGAAGAGAACTGCATCGGAACCCAATGAGGTTTTCGATAAAGATTTCAGTATATTGATGTTTTGACGACATGAGGATTTGATGCTTTTGATATGGTTTTCCCATGACATCTTGCTTCTTCTACAAACTCTTCTCCGTTTAAAGTGAGTTTGGGATAATTATTGATCCGACTTTGAAAGAAGAATAGGCATTTTGTTTTGCAACTAGAAAATTTTAAATCAGAAGTATGAGACCAATTTTAAAGGTTTAGAAATGCATAATCCTTTCAGTTGATTTTAGATTTTTCCTTCTGAACAGCAGAACCAGATCGTCGGTATAAAGTCTGGCTTTAATGAGTAGGGTTTAAAAATCATGGCATTTTACTTATGAAAACAAAACACATTTTGAGTAGTCTTTATAAGTTTCTTTAAAACTAAAATTATGATTTTATTCCTAAACCAAATTCCACGAATCTGTAAAGTCTCTATTTGTGTTAACAAATCAAATGAAACATTTTTCTAAATGTCTAGCAATGATTATACCAAACAGTATTCGGATAGTCCATTTACTTAAAGTGATATACGCCTTTTCTACCTGCCCTTTAATCTGCGCCACATCTAAATATCAGAAAAAGCTCTTCTGAGACTACCCTACCCACTTAGCAAATAAAGTAGACCTTTTTTTCTTTCAACGAGTAGATGGAGATATATGTTTGAACAATTCGAAAACTTTTTCGAATAGTCGCTAAGAAAGCGGGTGTAAAACACACCACGTTTTAGGATTTGTAAATATTAAATATAAATAAAAACGTTTTTTAATAAGTAAGTGAGTTAAATTTTAGTTCAAACAGAAATAATCATATAAATTAAGTAGTAAACAAACAATAAAAAGGGTGCGTTTGTATAAATAAAAGATCTTTACTTCAATTTTGGAGTTGTTTAATATTCTCATTTGCAATAGTAATTAATATAACACTAACATTTTTTAAAATATTCATTAAGAAAATGTATAAAAAATATCAAACTTATATAAAAATAAGTGTAACAAAATGACAAACGACGATAAAAATCCAAAAAGGTTGATTTAACAGAAAAAAATATGTGCAATTTGCAATATTATTTTATTATTAATTGATAATAACCACGCTCTATATTTATATATTATACAAATTCCGATTTTATAGACGTGGGAAAGTGTGTTACGTAGTTTTTTTGTATATGACATGAAGAATCAGAAACAGAGGAATGAACGCAAAGCAACTGAAAAACTGGTTGGAATATAAGAAAACAGGATGCAGATGGATGTTCGTTGTAATATTAAATGATCTTTTTATCATTAATTTAAGAATTAAGTAGCACAAAGTCATGAATTTTAAAATATTCAGAGTCCTTTTTAATTGCTTCTTGAAATTTTGTTCAATTTATGAAATTATATCTTCATTTTTTACTATAACTATAAATGAATGAATGCTGTAGATCTTCAAATGAAGGAACAATAATAATTTTTTTCTTATCGTCAAATGTATGAAAAAAATAGATTGATAATAATTCCAGCAATGCGAAACGTTTACGAAAAATATTGCTAAATACCATTAAAAATATTTCTTTGGATCACTACAATTAACAATTAAAAAATTAAACCGACAATCTGATTATAACATCCCTAATATATTTCGCTTTTGTGAACATGCTTTACATTAATTTAGTAAAATAATTATGTTAATGATAAATCCTAGAAACATTATTCATAACTGTATCGAATACATATATTAATATATATTTTCTTTGCCATGGTTTTCATTCACACGCATTATAGTATACATATGCATCGATTTCTATTCAATTAATGAATATGCAATTATTCAAATCTAATTTGAATACCAGATAATAAATTTATTACAACTTGATTTGATTGTGATTAAAGAATAGTTGCTAAAAATTAGTTTTTTGGCTATTTGTATAGGTTGTTTCATAGGAAAAGGGGTCAATGGAATATAGAGGTTACGTAGGTATATAAGCAATTTATAACATACGAGGAGCTATCCAAAAGTTCCAGGAGCTATTTAAGAACTACAAAAGTATTTAATTTTAATGAAAAATTTAATTTCCTGCTTTGAAGTAGTTGCCACAGTTCTCAGTACTCCTTAACGTTTAAACCACTCAAAAGTCCTTGATTTATATAAGACTGAATCATCCAAAGCTTGAACTAATATTTGATGCGCCCGTTCGCTGTTTTGCTGATTTTAAAGCAATATATAAAACAATCTCATTGTTATTCTATAAGAATCACAACAAACATCGCCGCGCTTTTATATCACTACAGTAAATAAAAATCTGCACTCGGCTATACGTGTTTGCGGGTACTATTTACATTTTTGGAAATTTTGGGTATGATCTCGTATGTAAGTTATGTAAGTTTTTCAATATTGATTGAAGTTTACTGGTCCAAACATATGGATAAAATCAATAAAACTGGAAAATTAATTTTTAATTGAATAATCTGTCTCTCTAAGCTATTAGGTTCTTTCACATTTTATCGCTTGGTCTTTATTTATTTTGAAATAAACTGTTTTGAAGTACGATCTGACATTCGAAGGCAAACTCAAAAAAGCTAGGAGATAAATGTTGATGATAAAATTGAAATTAATTAATGAAAAGTCTTGGCTTGTATCTTTTGTATTGCTTAGTATAATTGATTGCTTAGTCACATATTAGTCAGTGCCTGCCATACTTTAATATATCGATTAATTACTTGATGTTATTTTCTAGATGGATTTAATTCCAGTTAGAACTGATGCAAACGATATAAGTTCTACATGGTTTAACTGAAATGAAATTAAACAAATTTTAGAAATTGAGAAAATATTAGAAAATTTACAAATTCATAAAATTACCTAGTTGTAATATCCGCAATGAGTTTTCGTTTGGTTCAGATTTTGTGTTAATTTTAAAGAACCACTTTTTGCAATAATGGCGGGTATTTTTCTTTATTACTAACACGTGTGAAGTCTCAATTTTGGCAGAACGAGGTCTTGACAGGGCTGCGGGTACTCTTGCTTCTCTCTCTGTATCGTATAAAGAGGGGGAGTAAGCTGATATTCCGAATAAGCTTCCCACCAAGATTGGATATCACAGAAACCCTTTTCGTCCAACCTTTTGCTCTTTGTTTAAGCCTTCCCTCATTTCAAAACGAGTCCACAAGTGTTGTTCACTTTCGTTTTCAAAGAGGCCAATTATTGTTCTGTTTGGAAACTACACACTTAAATTAAGGTTTATTGATTGGTATTTCGTTTATTTAGACAGCTAGTGAATGGGGATTTTTATTATAATTTAAACGAAATTAATTGAAAGACGACCAAAGGAATTTGTAATTAGATACAACATTCATTCATTAAATAATGAGACAAAAATAGTGGTTTTCCTTTTATCATGCTTAGTTTTTGTCAGCTAGAGTCAAAAACATTTACCATTCAGGAAATCTAATTTCTCCACGACCATTAGTGGAATGTGTTAATTTTACCAATATGTTTGTCCAGATATGGTTATTTTAAATTTTTGATACAGAAAACTACAAATTTCATGTAAAATCTGTCTTAAATCTTTAATTTTCAAAAATTTTCAATAATAGAAACGACACATATTATCTCTTTAACATTTTAGAGCCCTGAGGATGACAAAATAAATGGTCGAAATGTAGGCCAGAGAAAACCAGTAGTTTTCTTTTTAAAAATTAACCTTCAACCCCAAAACCATAGTACAATTACCTCATAAGGTCAAAACAATCACTCTTTACTAAAGAAGAATATTTAAAAAAATCCAAAATTTACAAAAGGAAAATCTCTTTACTAGATCAGAATTGAATTCAATTATGGCAATTGTGGAATCTGAATTTAATCTATTGTAGTAATAATTCGATTATTCTGAGTAGAGACAAAGTGTTGTCGGCGGAATGACACGTCCGGCAACAGCTACAAAATTCTTCTTGAGGCATTTTCTCCTGAAACGCAATTATGAATTTGGAATAATCGATTTGGGGCGCAATTGTGGTCGCCATGGAATTTAGATTTATGATTTTAATGGCTACTGACCGGCAAAACAACTGTAATTTACCATGATTGATGACAGCTAAATGTGACAAGAAATAAATGCTTTATTAAACGAGTACAGATTCATTGCGTTTAAATTGGCCCCAATCAATTACGTTTTTTGTTAGTTTTTTTTTTCATTTAGGTTGTTTTTGCCATTTGTAATATAAAGCATAGCAATAGCATTCTGAATTATAATTTAATATAATAAAAAGGACAGACCGTAATTATTTAAAGGGTAATTAATTTTTTAGAGTAAAAAATCTATTGAAATACATAATGACTTGGTTTAACAAGAACTCTTCTGGTTAGCATAAAATAAGATAAGACAGCTAAACGGATTTATGGAAATAGAATTAACAATAAGAAATAGAAAATCATAGACAGTTAGCAAATCTAAATAAAATAAAAAAAGGAATAATGAACAGTAAAAGTGTTACAAAAACATTTATTTGAAAAAATGTAAAAAACTTACTTTAGAGTGGAATATAAAATTATCATTAAAACACCTTTTGGTTGCTTTACAATCATACATAATATTTTATTTAAAAATAAACTTTTATACTTTAAACTAAACTGTATTGAAAATAAAAAGACCGCACATGCAGATAATTGAATTACCGTCAGATGTAAATGAGGAAGAAAGTATTAGCGATTTTAATAAAAGGTTATTACCGCTTTTTAGTCGCCCAAAGGAGTGGCCAGTATAATTAGTTTTGTTTATAATTGAGCTTAATGTTTACACAAATAAACAATTACTTCATTCAGATTTTAAAGTTAAATCTCAATTACCTACAAATATTATATCTGCTTGTAAACTACCTTTTATTCAATTATTTATGATAAAGGGTAATATATCTTCTATCCATGTTCTCTACAGTTCAGACAGAGTGTTAGAAAAAGCATTAGGTAAAACCAACAATGCAATGGAAATAATATTCAGCAATAGTCATTAAAATTAATAACGACATAACCATTGTTTGTAAAACATAAATTAAAAAACACTTAAATCAACCGAATAAAATTATGAAATATGATTTAAATGTAACCAGAAGGAAAAATGTCACAACATAAATTAAATATAAATTTCCTCTTCTTTGCTTATAGATATGAGAAATGGTTTGAAACTAAAGCTTAACGAAATACGTACCTTGTTGTAGATTTTTAACTTTAATTATCGAGATGCACCACTTCATATTTTAATTCTAATCTAATATTTTGTATGTACAACTTATTTACACAATATATTCATCAACACAAATTGGAGAGAGGAATACACATTTAGTTCAGGCATTTTAGTCATTGAAATCGAAGAAAACTTAATATCTTGCTACAATTTTTTTTAATAAACTTGACAACTAGTTTCGATCTAACACGGTCTAAAAGTGAAAAAAATAGTACAAATAACAAAAGAATATAAAGCACATTATATTATTATAATTAAAAATTAAAATACATTGAGTAACACTAATCACACAGTCAAAAATTAATATTAAAGTCAATATTAAAAAGAATAATTGAAATAGAACTAGTATGAGACCACGATGTAAATGCTGGTTAAGGAAGGGCCAACAAACCTAAAGGCTTGCAACCAAAAGTTAATAATGCACCCAAAATCGTAAAGAACAAGAACATGAAAACTAATAAAGGACATAACCTAGGGGTTAGACAACTGGATCAAGAAGGAACCCTAGATTGGGTTGGAAAAACGGTTAAGGTAGAAGCATACAACAGTCTTAAAAGCAACATAAAAGCTAGAGACCGGTGTAAAGATAACCCCTATCAAATGGGGAGGGAAGAAATTAGGATCAAGGAAACAAAACATGGATAGAAAATACTTCATCCAACCAACCACTTTCCAAGTCAAACTTCCAATATTAAAGGAATAGACGTGATTAAAGGTAAATGTAAGGCTAATCACTAGAATAGAGTCCCAACAGCATGAGGTGCAATGGGCAAGCATCCTCCAAAAGGGTGGAAACAGGAAGCCCACAACAAGTGAGGAGACACTCGTTAGTCATTATCATTACACCGTATAATTTAAAAAAATATATACTGATTTAGGTATTTGATATGCCGACCTCAGTGGTCGAGTGCGATGAGAGCCGATATTCGTTACTGAGGTTCCCAGATTCGAATCTTGGCATGAGCATGGACGTTGTATGAATGGTTCCGAATGTATTAATAAAAATGCAATAACAAGCTGGGTAAATTGCTTAACTGTGCATAGCCCATAAAAGGAATGAATAAATGAACGAACAGGTATTTGGCATTAATATTTAACCAAACAGTATTTGTGGTACGGTAGATACAATCTATTTTAATTGCTCTTTCTACCGGACAACCAATAGAACAGTGCTGGAGAAAATAATATTTTGATTCTATTTTACAAAGATGGGGTGAATCTTATCCAACCTAAGACAGAAAGAAACAAAATGTGAGCTATTTAAAATAGACGTTTGTGCTAGTAAATTGGGCGCAAATTTTTAGCCTCTTTTTTTTCTATAATCAGGCCTTTTTTCCAGAATTTTCTGTTCAGCGGATGAAGAAAGTTAGCACAATATTCTGCATTTATTGTTTTACCCTTTTCAATGTTATTGTAATGTTTCTTGATTGGGAGCCATTTATCAAATTCAAAATGATAGAACTACATTCTACTTTAGATTAGATTAGATTAGATCAAATTATACTGGGATCTTGGATTAAGTTGCTTCTTCCACGTCGACCTAGATATTTCTATTGTGGCTATCCTCTTAAGTCAGTGCTTCTACTTACAGAACTATTAAAATAATAACGTAGTGCTTCTTGTAATACGATCAATTGGGTCCCCCAGATAGAAAGAAATATTAATTAAATATTAAAAAAAAATGTTTGTTAAATATTTATGGCGACAGATTTTTAAATATTTATTGAATATTATATACATACAATAGTAAAATATTAGTTTTAAAATATATAAATATTGAAAAAAATTGTGTTTAAATATTTGTTGCGACAGATTTTTAAATATTCGTTAAATATTTTCTACACATATTGGTTAATTATTAGGTTAATATTTTATGTAATACTATCTTTTCCATTAATATTACCAAGAGTGTTTGATTATTATTAAAATGCTTTTAAAAAAAAATCGCGGTTGTTAATATATTAATAGTATTATATACCAGTATCATTAGAGAATTTTAAAGTCGAGATTTTATTGAATTTAAAAATATCGAATTTTACTTCTGACCCTTTACATTAAATTCTCGTATTTTGGTTCAAAATCTCGATTTTAAAGTCGATCTTTCATAAAATTTCTATTTTAAAGCAGAATTATTAAAATGTCATATTTTTTCAAGAACTAGCTTTTAAAGTCAAGGTTTTCGATTTGGAAGTTGAAATTTTAAATAATTCTCGATTTTAAATTAGAAAATATAAAAAACTCAGGTTTTTCTTTAAAATCGTGCGTTTTTCTTCAAGATCTTGGCTTTTAAATTTGAGGTTTTAAAGTCCAGATCTAAATTAATTTCGATTTTAAAAGAGAAATCGTAGAAAATATTTTTTTCTTTAAGATCTCGATTCTGATGTCGAGATTTTAATAAATTTTAATTTTACAGACAGTTGAGATATTAATGAATCTTGCAAGCATATTCAAAAAATCTTTCGTTTTTTTTAAGCAAAAATGTTAATAACTAATTGTTATGCTTTAAGATTTTAAACCAATAAATTTCGTATTTTTCCTTAAAATCTCGCCTTTGATATCGATAAAATCTCGATTTTAAAGAGAGAAATTTTAATTAATAAACTTCTATTTTAAACCGAAAATTTTATAGATGGGCTGAAAAAATTTGCAAAAACAAAAAAAATGGGGGATGTTAAATTTTTCTTGAATATTTTGTATACGTATACGTATAATGAATATTTACTATATATTATTTGCCAAATATTAATTTTTCAATATATAAACGATATACATGAAATATTTAATAAAAATAAAGCAAATTTAATAAATATTTAGTTTGGATAACAAATATTTGAAAAACATATAATATTTCTTTTATATAAAACAAATATTTAAAAAATATTTGGTGCTATCTGGGTCACTCCCCATCAATATTAAAAAAGTATTTTATTAAATAATATAAATTACTATTGCCTAGTCATAATCTTTCCGGTTGATGGAACTGTTCTCGCCTTCTTTGGCATTGGTTCACTTCTCCATTGTCTTGACTTTTATTTGGTCTCCATTGTATACGTAATGGAAAACCCAAGTCTCGTTCATAGTTATAAATCTGATCAAAAAATCTTTTGGATTGCGCTTAAACAGCAACGTAGACTCTTTTGAAATATTCGCGAAAACGAGTTTTTACCCCGATATGAGTAACTAGAGCACCCTTCTTTCATAGTGCTGCAACCAATGAAAATAATGGAGCAGACTCACCTAAACTAAATCTGTTTAATCATAATGACTAACGAGTATTTCCCCACTTGTTGTGGGTTTCCTGATTCCACCCTTTTCGAGGGTGCTCGTCCATTGCACTTGTTGGGACTATATTCTATTGATTAGCCTTATATATACCTTCAATCACGTCTCTTCCTTTAATATTGGAAGTTTGACGTGGAGAGTTGTTGGTTGGCTGAAGTATTTTCTGTCCATGTTTTGTTTCCTTGATCCTGATTTCTTCCCTCCCCCATTGATAGGACTTGTCTACTACCTTAATCGTTTTTCCAACCCAATCTGGGATTCCTTCTTATTCCAGTTGTCTAAACCCTAGATTATATCCTTAATTAGTTTTCATTTTCCTGTTCTTTATGATTTTGGGTGGATTATTAACTTTTGGTTGCAAGCCTTTAGGTTTGTTGGCCCTTCTTTAACCAGCATTTACATGGTGGTCTCATGCGGTTCTATTTCAACTATTAATTTTAATTTAGATCGGACTTAAACGCTCAATGTGAAAATAATTTATGCCAGCTCGTATATACTTTGACCACTAGAAACTTACAACATTTCAGAGATAAACTAATGACATATCACACCAGCCAATTATTCACCTCATCCTTGTAGGTGACATCAACAATACTTGTTTTTAAAGATCATATAGTTGAGTTATCCTACTAATTATATTAATGTATTTTTTTTTTGTTTCAGTTGCACATCGAAATATGTAGGAGAGTATTGTCAATACCCGAACCCATGTCATCCGTCACAAGGCCCGCGCTGTCAAAATGGCGGTTCGTGTCAGGTGCGTGTTTCGGCCGGTGAAGCCCCGTCTTTCACGTGTTTGTGTCCGCTCGGTTTTAGTGCGTCGTTGTGCGAAATCAGGATCGCCAATTCCTGCGATCAAAAACCGTGTTTGAATGGAGGCACCTGTTCGCTCAGGTCGTTGGAGTCGTATCAGTGCGCATGTGCGCCCGGATACACAGGTAAGAATTTTATTTAAATATATGAACTATTTGGCAATCTTTGTTCATTCCATAAAAATTAAGCTATGATGGACACTCAAATGACAACCGAACTGTAGGTGAGCATAGTGTAAAGCATTATAAGTAAAGGCAAGCAAACAAAAGTAGCCTCCGTAGAGCCCAGATATTTCCCTGGATGTCAGTTTTGTTCGGACCTAACCTAAACGTCTCTACAAGACTGGAATTGATTATCTCGTCTCCCAGTGGAATAAAATGTATTTTTGACAACTACTTAAAAAAAACATTTTAGCCTATGCTTGGTTTTCATTTGACTGTTTCTCATACTTGTAGAGGATTATTTTTTGTTCTGACGATTCAAAAGTATTTATAGTGTTAAGTTTACAGCTCTCTGGAACAAGAGCGATAATGCCTAAAGATTTAAGTTTCCTCTCCAAATATGGCTTGAAAAACATTAAATAAATGCACCGAGTAAGATACAGATAAGAAATTATAATTTCATTGCATAAAAATGCAAAGTAAACAGAACCTGATTGAATTATCATTTATTAACGTTAAAATGAATGTTTTATTACAAAAAAAGACAATTATTTTACTCCAAATGGTAAATTAAATTTTTAAAATATAATTAAATTATAAAATGAGCCAGTCCTTTCTTGGAAATAAAACAAGGATATTTAAATATGAATGTGGTTCTGCTTTTGAGAGAGAAGAAATGCAGTTGATCAAATGATTGCCATTAGTCTTTAGGTTTGGCGTGACTTGAAATTCGCCTTTCATTTTTTTCCTAATTGATTGCAATCAATTATGCAAATTGAGGTACCAAAGTTTACTAAACATTAAAGATACATATATTTTATAAAAATAAATAATTTTAAAATTTAACAAATAGGAAGTTTTAAAGAAATAATCTCCTACTATGTGCTTCGTGTAATATTCAAATCAATTTGCTGTGGTGAAAACTAAAAATATAATCAAATTTCTAAATTATTCTAAAGAGCCTGAAAGACAAAAACGCTCTAACAGGAAATATTCGACTGTATCTCTGCAAGTATTTGTCGTTTTATTTCAGTTCTTGTAAAACCTTTATAGACATTACATTTCAGATGTTGCGCTATAGGATAATTATATATTCGTGAACCCTTTAGGCACACAACAATAATAATAATTTTTAAATGGCTCGCTGCGATCGTATACTATGAAATATCACTTTTATCTTCGTAAGATCTATTTTCATTGGACTACAGTTACACTAAAATTTAACAACAAATGTTTATTGTTAGCACTATAATCTGAATAAATTATATATACAGAAAAAATAATGTGTTACAAGTGTGTAAACCTTATTGATGGGAGTAGGTCACTTTATCTGGGAAATTAAAATTTCTTGAGTGACAACGTTTCTTCCGTTTATTAGTCACCAAACGATCCTAATAGTATTGATAATAATATTTAATAAATTATAAAAAATAAATAACAATTGCAACTAGTAATAATCAAACAATGGCATAACCTATAACTTGAATTCTTATAGCACCTGTGTAAACATAGTCACCGATTATCATTTCAAAATCTATTTGCCTAGACAATAATTTTTGGTTAATACCACATATTGGTAGATAAACGATCTAAAAATGAAGCAGCAAAACTAAACTGCTATTGTCATCTAGATCTTTATCTGATAAATTATAGAAGAAATTCTTGTTCACGAACTAATGGTTGGGGGCCTTATTTGAATTCACTTTGTAAGATTATGGTTTAGCCCGAGGTCTCCTTCTCAATAGCTGGCTTTGATCAATTTTTTGCATCGAGAATAGTATGTTAAAGATTTTCTCTTTTATTATAGGGTATCGTAAAGTTATCTTTGATTTGCGGTACCAAAAGTAGCCTTCGACATAATTAATTCTACTAAAATACTGTATGTCTGCCATTTTTTTAAGTTCTAATAATTATTACGATACTTTTTGAAAAAGAAAAGCATTTTAAATTTTTTTTAGATTTTACAATTGTTGATGTAAATGCTATTCTGGCAAATAATGATCTGATATTTATGATAAACTGTCAACTGGCAATGAGAAACTGATAAGTGGCAATGATAAACTGACCACACACAATGATAAATTGTCAACTGTCAATGATGAACTGATAACTGACAGCTGACAATGATAAACTGACAACTGACCATGATAAACTGACAACTGACCATTATAAACTGACAATTGACAATGATAAACTGTCAAATGTCAATGACGAACTTATAACTGACAGCTGACAATGATAAACTGACAACTGACAATGATAAACTAACAATTGACAATGAGAAACTTATAACTGACAATGATAAACTGTCAACTGGAATCTACAAATTTACAAAACTGTTTTGGTAATCAGGAAATATTTGTTTAAAAGGGCCATACTCGAGATGGCTATCTTTTATATTCCCTCGCAGTTCGGGAATTTGTAACATAAAGGGTAATAGATAATAAGTTTCGGCTCCAGAAGATAAACTAAATTGACTGTTAAGAAAGGAAATGTACCCAGTGTTTGTTATGATAATTACACTTTTATGATGGCTTCGATTCCTTTTGGCATTGAACTGATAAGTGTTTGACACTCTTCCAGAGTAATTAAATGCCATAAATTTTAAATTTCAAGCCATAATCCTATTTTGTAAGTTGGCAATTCTTTCTCAACTTTTGTTTTATATTGTTTGATAAGTTTTCAATTACGTTTAAGTCCAAATTGCTGCTGGCCCAGTCTAAAACTACCATATTATGGCAATGAAACCAGCTTTTCGTAGGTTTTCCTGTATAACACGATGCACTATCTAGTTGGGAAATAAACTCTCTATTTCCAAAAATATTCATTTCAAGAACTTCTTGCTGCTTAGCTTGACAATAAGCTTCAAACAGTCTTTATGAAACGCTTCTTTTTTACTCATAACCACTCTTTTTCGTTTGGTGACAACACACATAAAAATTTAGATTCATCACTGAAGATTACCTTACTCCACTGGTCTTTTGTCCAATTTCTTCTTTACTTGTACTAAACCAATCACCTTTCCTTTTATTTTTGCCTGAGGAGAATAATGGTTTTTATTTAGCCTACAATTACGGTTTAAAAACCTTTTAGGATGCAATAAAATATCAACAACTTTCCTAAACTCTTTGTATTTCAAATCTCTTTGATGAACTAAGTTTCAAAACCAACATCTATAACGTTCATAACATACAGAATCCAAATTTTATGGTCTGGAAGCTGTAGTATTTTAAAAGCTATTAGTATGAGGCTATAAATTATTTATATTATTAGCCTCATTTTTGAAGGATTATATTTTGGTGTTGACATCGTACTTGGGGCTAGATTCTAATAATTTTCACACTTACAACTTCCTCCCTCAAAAATTAAATGTTAGAGCGTTTCTATTAAAAATATTATAATAACCTACATCTGTACACATTGTTTTTTTACAAATAATTTGATTTTTCCCAATAATTAATTAGTTCCCTTTATGTCAACTGCAGATTATTGATATGATTTACACCATGAACATATTTCCAAAAAATTGAGTTCTACAGATTAGTTTATGGCGTCTTCACTTACAAGTATGTCCGTTAACATTTATGCAATTTACACTTGACCATTTAAGCAAGTTACGAGGGACTTAAAAGATTCCATCTACTTAATAACTCGATCTGGCAATATTTATGTAACATTAAAGTGACCTCCTTATCTGTATATGCACTTTAAGACATATTGCTGTTTTACCAGGCAGTTAGAGTAAACGCAAGTGAAGGTATTTAAGAGAACAAACACAATTTAATCCTCCTACTGTCTGTCAATACTGCCTAAGAGGAAAATGAAGAAAGTAAAAATATTTATTTTATTTTTGTCAAATATTTTACCGGAGGGTCAATTTAAATTTAAATTACGAGGAAGAAACGAAGAGTTTTTATTGAAATGAGCCTCGTACTCTTAAAATAATTTCTTGAAATGAGTCAAGCCGGTGCGGTGCGGTTAGTGCCATAGAAGTAATGTTTGCGCATGAACTCCGAGGTCAAATTGTTGAAGCCTGTAATGAGAACTTCAATTATCCAATAAATCTAAAACATGCGACCGAAAAAAATAGGATCCAGAGGCACAAATAAAATTATTAGGTAGCAAATTTTTGTGTTTGAATCTTTTAACGATATTAACAAAAAAATTAAATCAGTAATTAGAGCCTTTACTCATTTTGAATTATATACCTAACAAAAGGATTACATCATTTGCTAGATTGTACCAATAATTTTTAACCAAAAAAATATTTACTTTAAATATGAAAAAAGGGCAGACCTTACCTTACCTTAAAAGAAAAAAGATAAAAATTTCTATATAGACGAAATATGGGTTAATACAGCACATTGTGTAGAAAAAGTTTGGCAAATATAAACTCATCTCAAGAAGCGTTTTTACAGGGATTTACTTCTGGTATTAAGAAATCATAAGGAGGTGCAAGAATAATTGTTTGTCTTATAGGTAGTATGAATGGTTTTCTTGAGGGAAGTTTACTTTTATTTGATTCAAAAAAGACTGTTGATTGTAATGAAAAAATGAATGGAGAAGTATTTGAGGAATATTTCGAACAAATAATTGAATTCATACCGAAAACTTCTGTTATTGTAATAGACAATGCAAATTACCACTCCAGATTACTTGAAACTTTACCAATCAATAAATGGAAGAAAGGTGAAATTGTCACATGGTTAAGTTCTAAGAATAAAACCTTTAACGATAAATTGTTGAAAGAGAATTGTTAACCATTGAGACATACAGCGAAATTACAAAAAGTACAATGTTGAGAAAACTGCCAAAAACAAGGAATTGAAATTATTCACTTACCTCCCTACCAGCGAGATTAATTCAATAGAATTAATATGGGATCAAGTTAAAAGTTAAGTTGCTAGAAACATTACAACTTTTAAATTACACAATGTTAAAAATTTATTCAATAAGTCAAAATTTTAAGTAGTAAGAATTGGCAAAAATGTATTAATTAATCACAGGAATAGAGAAGACAATATGAGAGTTTGATATCTCTCTAGAACCTGTTGATGATAATTCTTGTGAAATAGAATGAACCACTTTATTATCATTTCCGAATTTTATTTCATATTTTCAGTTTTTATATACTCGTATTCATTTATGTAGAATTGGTGAAATTACAAAAATACTTGAATTACCCTTTATTTTGGAAATCGCACGTCTACGGTTTATTGATTTTGGGACCGATTAACGCAACATATTTCTGCGATTTAACTATCTCTTAATGTTTAAATGAAGTATATAGTCACTCTTATTCTTAAATACATCTTTTAAAGCCGGCTCTGCATAGTCGTACACAAGGTTTTACACCCGGGTATAACCATGTAACCTTAATATTAATAATAATTAGTTTATTGTTCTTTGATTCTCACTAATATTTTTCATTTATTTCAGGGGAACACTGCGAAAAACAAGATCATTGCGCATCGCAACCGTGTCGAAACGGTGCTGAATGCACGTCCGTCGGTGAATGGTACAAATGCACGTGCGCTCCTGGTTTTACAGGGGCGGAATGCAGGGAAGACAAGGACGAATGTAAGCAGAAGCCCTGTCGACACGGCAAGTGTCATAATACCCATGGAAGCTACACGTAAGTCCTTTTTATACTTTATTAGAGTTCAATCTGTTGATAAAAAAAAATAGTTCTGGAGAATGAGAGAAAAAATATTTTTAATTATTGTGAGGTAAAAACTATGTGTTAAGCAAATCAAACAGTTATGTAACCAAAAAAAACCAATTGGCAACTAGTTTTGGCCTACCATCAATAGGCCTAAAATAATTATGAAAGGACTGTTTCAACCATAACATGGTTTTGGATGTTTCTTCGTTCTGATCACTCTTTAACCATTTTAAAATATTTTTATGTTTGCACGCAGACTAAAAGTTTACATTTTCTTTAACTGTCGAATATTTTTTTAACCCAACTTTGAGATTGATTTCTTTCGCAATAATCTTCAAACCGCTTTATACGATAAACGAAGCTTACGTTCATTCATTAAAAGGAAATGTGGTAAATGATAAGCTCTTCCTTCAAATTTAAGTAAAATATCTATTTATCAGGTTGTTAAACCCTAAATAATAAAAATCTATCTTTAACTTAAAATATAAACAAAACCTAGTATTTGACTTGTTTTTGTAATTATTATTCAAGCTGCTGCATTACAATTCGTCGTATACTGTTATTTATTAAACATTTCTGCTAGAATTTCACAGAAACAATATTCATGACAATAGTTCACGTGTTGGAACTATAGAAACCTGAAACTTGGAACAACGCAGTAGAAATAAAAAATAACGGCACGGATTCATACATTCAACCACATAAAACTTGTCATACTCCTAATGAGTGTTATTTTTCTGAAAAGTATGGCATCGCATTGTGGAATGATACGGGAAAACAAGAAATAAGAAAACGACTTGCAATAGTCCATGGGCCACAACAAAAAACCAGTTTATATTCATATAATCTATTTAACGGATATTTACTGAGCATTTTTGTACCAACTGTATGAAATAAGTATTATATGTTATATTTTTGCGATTCAATAATTATGTCATTATATAATTCATTTTTATTTCAATCGAAGGAAATGTTTAAATGGGCGCACTCGAACTGACAAAATAATAATCTTTTACAAAAACTACACAAATGCATTAGGATTAATAAGTAAAGGAAATGAATTATTTAAAAACACTTGTACTATCTTTGATATTTGGTCCCCGACCCTTTTTAACTTGACTTGTTTTATTGAAATGAAACCTAACCAAACCTAACGTAATCTAAATTTTATTAGTGCATGCTTTAAAGAAAATAGTAATATGTGTACATAAAAAAGGATGTAAAAGTTTACAATTAAACTGTGGATTTTATTTACTACAAATTTTGGAAGAGAAGCAAGGTTAGTCGGTTTTTGTTTTGTTCAGTGTATTTGTTATTTTTTTCAGTTCGGGCGTGTCCTTTTAAATTTGGTGTGTTTATATAGTTAATGATATTTTATTAACAAAAGCCAAAAGAACTAGGATAATAAAAACACTATAGTTCAGGCAAAGAATGAGCTCAGCAGTTTCGAATTTTCTATGGAGTTATGCAGAAATTTCCTGTTTTCTTGAACTAACTTTTAATTCGAGATTCTCTAATCTCTTCTGAGGCATAAGATAAAAAATTATTAGATGAAGAACTGCAAAATAAATCATTTTGTTTTAATAAAAATTATGATTTTTAATTAAAATTTTCAGTCTCCAGGTAGAGCTCGCGGTCTATAAGTACAAGTCCGTTTTGAAACGTTAGAGACACGAAGAAACTATTATAAATTACATCTTTGGTGCTTTGGATGGTAAAAGGCTTGGGGGCATTCCACTAGGTTCGTTTTAGATTGTTAGTTTGTGAGTCAGTGGGCGGCGTTATATCTTTTACAATTCACTGCCTATCGCCGCAGCCGGTGCTGTATATACGTTTCCTTCTCTTTTGATTTTATTACACCTTTTTCTTTTAATATATTGCAGCGGGCATTGTTTTATATTTATACGAAAAGGCCGAAGCTCTAAATTTCTTAACAAGTAGTAGTTTCACTTAATTTGTTCAGTTTAATGAACAATCTGAAACAGTCTTATTATGACTTCAATGATATTTTAGAGAAAGAGATAATACTTTACAGCAGTAATTTTTTCTTTGTATCCTTCATCCTTTTCTTCCATTTTCACCTATTTAGAGATAATACCAACATCTCAAATGATTTGGATCTCTCTACAGTGTGTACATAAAATATGGAATGGATTCTTTTTAAGCTAAACAAACAATTTTGAGAAAAAGTCCTGAGACAAGTTGGTTTTTGATTTTAATTAAATGTATTTTTATATAATAATTAAATATACAGGGTAAACCATTTCTGAGTAACGATGTCATCGACAATTTTTTTAAATTTCTTTTCCCTCATTTGTTAAAGAAATTTTAGCAAAAATTACAAAGTTAATTCAAATCACTTTCTTTAAAGTATCAGCAATCAAATGTTAAGCTATGAGAAATTTCCTTTTTAATCGAAATTATTATATTTTTTTATTACTATTACCTTACGATTTGTTTTGGTTACCGTTACAGGATTCTAAATGTTTTTAAAACAAAAGTTTCTAATTGACTTCTTCATTAATGCTAATCATTAATTACTATTCTGTCGATCTATAGAAACTTGCTATACATAATAAAAATATAAATTTTATATCTGTAAAGAAACGAAAAGCATTTATTTAACAAATCATCCATTAAAGCCAAAAACATGGTGACAAAAATCGGTAATTAAATCGAGTGAAATTAAACTTGTAAATGATCTTTAAATAATTCCTAGCCTACTTTTTGTTAATTTAACATTATACTTTTAAATACTTTTTTCAAGTATATTTTAATGATGTTGTCCAAAAGGACTGCTCTGAGGTGTTAGTCAGATATTCGGAATGGATATATCTCGTCAGTCGATCACTATCAAAACTTTGGTAGTCCTAATTACAATTTTAAATGGGCCTTATCAGGAATCGATTATATCGATTTGAAGCTGTTTGGGTGGTCCCCGTATGTATATTCACATGTTCGACGGTGATTTTGATTGAGCAATGGACAGCTTAAATTATTTCATTTTTTTTATGGGGAGATCGCAAGATACTAATTAATTACAATATGTATAGTTAATTAAGTACAAAATGTTATGAAATGAATAAAAATACTATTGGATATTAAAACATTTGAAAAAATCCAATTATCCACTTTTATTAAACCTCATACGTAGAGAACACTTGCGTGAGTAAGCAATAAAAACTGGTACCAATAAGTCTATGAATTTAGCCGAGGCATTCTTTGTCATCATTTTTTCCCCAAAAAAATCATCTTCTTATTTGGTTATTCTTGTTGTTGTATTTGGACTGCCCGACGTCGATGGAAGAAAATCTTCTTTCGCATTCCGAGACCGCCTGACTGGTTTTAGGAAGTTGACAAACCGACTTACACCGTGGATTTTAAAACAAAACCGATACTTCTTCGGTAGGTATAGTAAATATTTTGGTAAAGGTCTACGATTATGCTTTCCCTTAAACTAAAAAAAAAATAATAAAAAATATATAAAACATTAAGAATATTTATATATTAAGTCAGGAAATTCTCTATAAATGAAAGAAAATGATGGTCAGTTCAAATGAATGTGTTTAAATGTGAATTTAATTCAGTAGTACCTAAGAGTTTCAGTTCTTTATTCAAATTCGAACTTTTGCCCTTAACTACAATTATTTCTGCGTTACAAAATTTTGCATTTTTCTTCTATAATAATTTAAAACGAGTTGTAATCAGAGAGCGCGGTTTACTGGGACATTCCAGGACTGAATTTTCATTATGACATTAATATCTCAGAGCCTTAAACATACTAATGCTATATTTCACAAGTAGCAGGAGAGAGTTTTAGAAAACAATTCGGTATTTGCAACTATGGACTGTAAATTTGATTATTTAAAGGGTAAAAAAGTGTGTGTTAATCAAAGTATAAACCAAGAAACATTAAGACAAAATATTTGCGTTAGTAGTAAGAACATGGGGCCACTCTAAATCTACAAACGGATTTTCTCGGAAAAACGGCAAAACTTAAGTTCCGAACATTATTAAGAAATATTAATTATTATTTTTTTAAGAAATGATGACCGATGTTATAATTAAATAATGTTTCATAACTTATGTTTGGAATCTTTACTCATTTTCCATATTCTAAATGTTATGTGTATCTTAATATTTTTTGTTTTGTTTTGTTTAGTTGTGTGTTGCGTTTTTCAGTACAATTATTTTATTGCAGAACAATAAATGTTCTTTTGAAATATTACAAATTATTTCCCATTATCTTCCTCACTCCGCCTCTGATAATCAGGAATTGTCGCAATAAATCTCACTCTCTTGTAATAATAGAAAGTTACTACCTTAATTTACTTTAATATTAACAATTTCATATATTTAATTTATTGGATTGTTTTAGAAATTTTTGATGTTTTATTATTTTAGATTACCCTTTTAGACCAAATATATAAAATTAATTTTTTTAGAAAAAAAAACATTTATAACATAAAATAATTCTGTTTATGTCTTATCTGATGATGCTGAAACAAAATGAAGAATGTTATTGGTTGGAATATTTATAATAAAAAATCAATTTCTTATATCTTATCTGAAAATGCTAGAGCGCGGAACAATTACCAAAATAATGTTTAAAAGTTTTGAAATAATAATAATAATAAGAGTAAGTATTTTTGTAGTGATAATAATACAATAATACTAAAAATAATAATAATAATAATACCAAGAATAATAATACTAATAATATTATTATTAATAACAATAGTAATAGTTATAATATTAATAATAATAATAAGAGTAAGTATTTTGTAGTGATAATAATGATATAATTAATACCTATAATAAGAATATTAATGATAATAATAATAATAGGAGCAATATTTTTTATAGTGATAATAATAATATAATATTTACGTTTATGATGGGTAGATTCCACAAAGTAAGGGAGAAACAATCATTAGAATTATAGAATTCTCAAAATATTTGGTTTAACCAAGAATGTTTGAAAAGGAAATTTATAAACTCAAAATGTCCAACGAAAACGGCACAAGCTGATAAAGTAATAAGACAAGCAAAAATAATTTTGTTAAAAAAAGATCGTAGGAAGTGGTTTAAAATTAAAGACTCTTTACATAAAAACTATAAATTCTGAATTGACTTACGGGCTACATCAAGTTGAATTCGATATTCTAAAGACAAGTTTCTTGATTATTAACAACAGTTTTTAAGCGGTCTTAATTATTTTTCCTAATATTTTATTTCCATGATGAAAAAAATCTTTTATAGTAGCAAGAAATTCAAGCTGAAGCAGATGATTTGTGTGAATTCAGCATGTGTTTTAAAATTGCAGTCAGGAATGCAAGATATTTTAAATTAAACGTTTTTGTTTTCATTAAATTGATTCTAATTACATATGTTGGTGTTTTATTTTTTTATTATACAAAAGTATTTCATCTTTTTCTTTAATGATGCTAATAAATTAAATGAAACAGAGAAATTTTAACAACAAAATTACAATTTATCCAAAGTTCGGAAAGCTTTTGAACAGCGTCATTTCCTTCGGAAAGAAACCAAATTTGTCGATATCGTTATTTATGATCGATATTAATGCATATATCTTTATCTCGACTGGGTTTAACAAGCCACCGAAGATGATCAAATTGAAAAAAGTTTTAACGAAGTAAAAAAATAATGTTCTTGCCGATTTGGACAGTATCTGTTAACCGGGCCCATATTCGTAAGGCCTTTTATAGACAACCAATAGCGATATGGATCGGCAGCTTTCTCCTTTGGTACATTTTAAAATACCCAATTTCGATGACTCTAATTGACGATTTGCTCATTAACAGGATCGAAACGTATTCGCTCCAAGAAAACGATATAATTCTAATTATTTATATCAGGGTAATAATAGGTGTAATATTTCTTTAGGTGGTATTGCTAATTTAATTTAATACAGTGTTTGAAAAAGTCATCTTCTTGACCTATCAAAGACTTACATGTATTTGCAGCCAGTGGCGTAGTCAACAATATTAATTCCATAAGATACGATCTTCAAATATTAAGATATATTCATTAATTATTGCTCTTTTAAGCGAAAATATTTTCATGATTACCCTTTCTGGGCGCGAAACTATGTGTACACACTTTAATAGAAATGATTGAAAGTATTTAAAATTTGTTTTTTTAATATAATTAGTCCATCGGTACTAACAAGCCATCTTCAGAACTTAATATATATATTAACGATATCCACATTTACAATTTTATAAAATCATAAAAATGCACGTCACTGTCCTTATACACGTATTTATATACGATTTTGTATATTCCATTTCCTTTGCTCACGTCTCGCGTGCAGCTAATAGCTAATGGTTCGCCATACTATGGTATCTCCCGGCCATTCTTCTCTTGTCTTCTTGCTTTCTTATAAAGGTTTATTACAAAATTACCCAGCTATGTGTAATAACTTCGTAAATAACAAAACCACAATGAGAATATAACACTCAATCTCGAGACAGCATTAGATTATAATAGCGTTCAAATCTTCGTTTTAGCAATGCTCCACATTGAATTAAAATGTCTGATTCGCGATAAACGTGTTTGAAAAATCAGAGTTAGATGGTCTACATAAGTTCAATAATTATTAAAGGGAAATACTACGACGTAAATATTAGTGGCAATGTATTGACCCTTTTCTAATAACGAATTAATTGGTCGTTTTAAAATGAAGACCATGAATCTGCAGAGTACATTTTAAGTAGAAGTCCAGCAAAGTTAGCACGTACTCAATTAGAATTACATTACATTAGATTACATGGGGAACTTTAACCTTAGGGACTTTAGGGATCAATCCCAATAAACCCTCTGGCGGTCACAGTGAAACAAAATAGCAGTTTAGTTTCTTTCTAGCTTATGATGATTATAGAATAAACACCATAGCAATAGAAATATTCGCCTCAAGCATTTGCTATCTTTTGCGACCCGAAACATTTCTGCATTATACAAAAATTTATAAAAGAACCTGTCTAGTATTGAGTTTATAAATACTTTTTTGGCAAAATTAGCAAATGATTGGGATAAGTGAAACCTAAGGTATATCAAAATAACAAGGAACTCCTCAACAAATCATAAATCCAATAAAAAAGTGGACCCTATCAGGTCTTCTCCTCGGAACAGTTGAAAGCCATAGTAAAGTTCATTTCAAGATATTTCGTTGACTTACCATCTGCTTGGAGAGTACTATAAGTTAATCTTGTAAATTCTTCATTTTGAAATAAACAGCAATAAGGTGGTACTTGAATGTCTGCCATGAATTTAGTAACTAGTGTTGCTCAAGCGCTCATATTTAATTATCCAAAAAATGAATTACTTTCATAATCAAATGTTTATAATAAAGTAAAATTCAGTTTCAAAATAATCCTCCACTAACCCCAACTTTCTCTTCGAGCAATACAATTATTAGAGGTTTAAATACCATCCTGTACTAATTTGCTTGGATTAACCTACCGAGGGATTTACTAATATCTTGAAATGAACTTTACATGTATTCTCTCCTATAAAAAATCAACATTAAATAACCCAAGAAGGGTTTCTACCATACTAACCAAATAGAACAATTATCTTTTTAGGAACTTCAAATGTGAAACTACTTAACTATCCACTTTATAGCCCCGGCCTAACACCTTGTGTTTTTTAAATCAACCTTTAAAGATAAATTATGTGGATTGTATTTGGTTGCCTGCTTTAAAAATGGTTAAAAGTAAGAATAAGGAAACCAATCAAATAATCAGCTAAAACATTGAATATCTTCTTTTATTCGGGTATGACTCCCATACGGATTTGTATTACCATGAAAACGTACTGTACTCGTATCTAACTCGGTGGTCAGGAATTTCCATAGTCCAATCCGGAATAGCCGATTGAAAAATTCAGGCCAAACGGTAAGAACTGAGTAAAAAACACAAAGAAAAAGAAAAAATCCAAGGAGCAGAACGCCATATATTGGCAAAAAGCTATTCGATTAATTGTTACAACCTAACCTTAATCTAATGATAATTCAAGCCAAATACGAATTACCTATCTTAATTGTAGTTACATTTGAAAGATTTCTATGAAGGCAGTACAAGAAGTTAGCCAGTAGTGTCGAGAAAATAATAGACTAAACTATAGAAATGACGATTATGTAATAAGTTGTACGGTATTGGAAATCTACAAAAATGACACGTTGATTGCATCAGAAACAATTCATGATTTAGGATCCTGTTAGAAAGTTCTTAAATTTCTTTCTGAAAAGGGGAATATTGCTTCAAATTTATATTGTGCAAGCTCATAATCTTGTATCACTCTTGTATTATCTTAACCACTAAATTTATTGAAATTTTTTGTTTTTCTCTGAATACTTGAATTCTTATTCTTATTTTTTTTCGTAAAATCTCCACATCTTTCATATCTTTGGCTTTGAATATGAATCGAATTCTTGTTTTAGAGTGGTTTTGTAAATTTTCTTACTACTGTGGTTTTGACTTTTGCTGGTACTTGTTCTGTATCTTCTACTCTGCTGTATAACACAAATCTGATAATTCTTTTCATTAGTTTTCCGATATATGCTAAGTTTTTCTTGCTTTCGTCCATTGTTTTACTTAGAATTATGTTGAATTGGTTTCATCTTACTTCTTAATTTCACCGACCAATTATTGGTGATAAAAGCGTTTAATGTTCCTAAAGAGATAAAACGTCAAATCTGTTGTTGGTCATCTATTAAGATATCATTAATTGTGCTTTATATGTGGCCGTATGGAAGCGCAATAAGCGCATTTTCAACAAAGCAATTGATGTTACGACACCATGTTGCACCCTATAAGGTTTTATGAGATTCTTTGTATAAGGAAAAATTGGTTGTTGCGATTGGCCTCCATGTACAAGCCTGTACCGATGAATATTCACTTTTAAGGCATTAGTACCTTGTTTTCTCTAGAAAAATATAAAAAAAATCGGTATGAACTTGAGATGACAACTTGCTAGGATTTTTTATTAGTGCCAGAACGGTAAATCAATACTATTCTAAATATACCTTATTTTATTGATAGTCATTACTAGCCTTATTATTAAATTTATTTTGGGATCTATATTGTATCAAATTTATCTAACCCGTTACGAAATATCAAATTTTAAACGCACTTTTAATGTTTTGAAACTTCACATTTTTAGTTCTTTCTCTTGACACCATTTTTCAAATTTCTTATATACTTCTTCGTACTTGTTTTTTGATTTACTAGGTATTATGGAATTTATTCCTAATTAGTAGATTCTTCTATATCAAAAGGAATATCTACATCAGAATCATCCACTTTCAACTTAAATCGCAATAAAAATATTCACCACAGACAAATATTGTTTATTTACATTTTTAACCCCATAACTCTCTATTTTAAAGCGAGGTTACATAAAATTTTGTATTTACATTTACATTTATGAAAAAACTAATTTTATTTGACTCATGTCTTTTCGTAACTGGTTACGTAATGAACTATTATGTAATTGTTGCTATAGTAATAATTAAAATATATATATTTTGTCTTGGAACTTTTTCTTCATGAGGCTTAGTTTTCAACTTTAAATAGATCAAAATTGATTCACATTCGGTTCTTCATTCACGCCACTTACATTATCTCTTAGTTATTAGGCATCTTTGTTATAAAACCCATCGTCTACATGTATGTTCACGTCAATTATAGGTTGCTAATTTGTTCTATTACTTTTCTAGAAACAATAGAAAGTGTAATTCTCTAATTAGAAGTTAGTAATTATTGTTATAATTAGTTAATAAAAAGTACTTTTTTCCCATGGATTTCAAATGTCCAATTAAAACCGTGGAATTAAATATTCCCCATACGTTTCTAGAATAATTAAGAAATAAAATATAACAACTTTTATCAAGTTTTTATAGCATACCTTTAAGAACAAGTCAATTGATTGGCAATATAAACAATACATTTTCCACTGTCGATCAATTATATTTATGACAAAGTTCACTTGAAGCAATTAACAAAATTTGACAAAAATCAAGAAACTGCAATAACTTGTTTATTTATTGCAGTGTTAATATTTCATTTTTAAAATATATCATTTTTCATATTTCTGTTATTTGTTATTTGTTATTGTTATTTTTTGCTGACCTGTCCATCCTTTTTGTTTTTCTAGTCATTATTACTCTCTTCTTCGCACTTACTATACAGTGTGTACATAAAGTATGAAATAAATTTATATTAATCTAAACAAACAATTTTAAGGAAAAATCCTGAGACAAGACGGTTTTTGATTTTAATTTAATGTATTTTTACATAATAATGAAATATACAGGGTAAACCATTTGTGAGTAACGATGTCATCTACAATTTTTTTAAATGGCACACCCTGTATGTACGTATAATTTAAATCAAAAACCGACCTGTCTTGTTTGTTGTCTAGATTTTATAAGCAACTCATGGAAATTCTTCCAGTGATATAAAAAATGTTTGCCGTGAAACACATTTATTTTTAATGAATTGAGGTACGTCAGTAATTAAAGAAGTACTTAGTTTTTCATAAAAAAAATCTAAAACTGTAATAGATACCTTAAAAGTTTTAATTTTTTTCTTGTTTAAACACAAATTATTAGAGAAGCGATAAAAGAAATGGTATTTTCAAAATAAGGTGTGTCTGTTTGAACAAGTCGATCGAAGAAGTGACCTCTCGACGAAGTCAGTCACTAACCAACACACGAGATTGCAAAAGTTGCTCTAAAATGATGGAAGGTTTAAACTGCGTTGTGCCTAACTTTCTACCAACGGGTATATTAATTCCTGTTGATAGATTTATATTACGTGACACAATAAATAAATAATTCTTATTGATATTGGAAAATAAATATTAATAAACGTGTGTGAAATATAAGTGGCAACTTAATGTTGAATTTAAAATTATAAACACCAACAGCGGGGAAATAGCTAAACTGGAGACACCACCATAGTATTTGAAGTTATTAACCGATTTCAATATATTTTTTTAAATGCTGTGCATCAAAAACTTTATTTGGAGACGAAATTTCAAACAGTTATTCCAATTTTTAAGGCACACTAAGATATTTTTTCGTAGTCAAAAATCTAGAAATATTATTAGAGATTTTTTTATCAAAAAAAGAGTACACCCTTGGATTTAGATGGCCCTTAGATAGATGTAAGCCAGCTTTTATTAAAATATTTATTAATCAAAAAGTTATAGGATCGATAGTAAATATCAATAATGTACCAGGTAAAAGTTTACAAAATGTCAACTAACGATATTTTTATCAAAAAATTAGGAAAACTATAGTAATATTATTTGAAGGGTCTAACATCAGTTTCAAAATCGTAAAAATGAATGTCATTCTGTTGTCTCAATTTAAATGTAAAATACGACTAATATTAGTTTTCAAGGAATATCTTTTACTTAAAAATCTACCTTTTACCCTTGTTTTGGTATAATATTTACATTTTGTAACATATTTTTGTGGTCATTTCCCAGAAAAATATACCATTAACATACCTCATAATCTCAAAAGTACCTGTTATACAACTGGTATGTAACCGTTGTACCACGTAACCCTTAAAAGTATCGTGTAAGATGTACTATGTGACCTTTTTACGGCGAGAGGTCGCTTTCATTTAATTGTCCTAACTGTTCCTGCTTTTTAAAACTAGTTTCTTCTGTAATATCAACGTTTATATACCTACTGGTTAAAACATTTATTGTAGAGGAAAAACAAAGATAACTGTGCTTTATTTAAATTAAAAGGTATTATTTCACTGCAACAAAAAATGTCTATGCATAACTATACTACAACATATTAATGTAGAATTGTCAATTTTTACGTCTTATGTCAAATTAGATACTGCCTAAATTTTACTACCAGTTTTATAAACGTAGAAATTTATGACAGTTTTATTATAGAGGAAAAACAAAGATAATGGTACTTTTATTTAAAAATAAATGTAAGTCGACAAAATTTATAAATGATCATATTCTTCTTAATACATATTTCTAGTTTGCTACTAGAATTTAATTAAAAGAGATTATTAACCGATCGCGTAAAATGTTACAAGTTGTTCTACAGTGGCTAATTATTAGCAAATACTTTGTATAATAATTCTCAAGGCACAGAGAGAAACCTGATTTAACAAATGGCATAAATCTTCTTTCTGGCTTCCAATTAACATGTTTGTTCCTATTAAGCGTTATTAATAATTAAAATAAATCAAAGATGTACATACAAGGTAAATCGGGAATTACAGTTTAATGATTTTTTCGTTAGTACATTTTTAAGAAAATCTTGGCTTATATAACATAAATTGACTACATATATTTTATACAATTTAAAGGAAAAATATGCAAATGAAATAAAAATTAACTAATTTAGGTGCAAATTTCAACAATGTTTATTTGAAAATGACAATTTAATGTAAATTAAATATTATATCTTTGTATTCTAAATTTATATTCATATATTCTTCAATAAATTTTTTTTAATATACCAAAACATGAAATGATACTCATGGTTCGTTTAGAACCATTTGACCTATCGAATCACATTATAAATTTGTCATTTTTTTTCTTCCATTTTGAAAAAATTATCATTTATTTATCATTTGGAAACCATCATGAGGTACTATTTATTTAAATTTTCTGTAGTAACTGAAATATTAGTTTTCCACACACTGATGGTGGACCACCCTATATATCAAATACATTTCTCCAGGAATATTCTCGACAAAAATTCCTTATTAAATACATAAGATATTTCTAATCTGAAACGTTGTACAAATCTATTAAAAATGCAAATCCTCTGGATATTTAACTAAAATGGATGCAAGAGATTGGACATCCTTGTCTTCAAGTTGTTAATCTTTTACATCTTGATTCAATGAACAAGTTCTGTTCTGCTCTTTCGTATTATTTTTGTTCCTGAAATTATAGTGCAAGTGATACACGTTACGATGGTCAAGTCGTAGACTTATAATATTGATAATACACTACTTTTAAATAAAATATTTGAATTTATTTTTTCAATAAAAGGGACTTTTAAATATAGTCCCTCTGTAAAAATATCTTTTGTCTAAAAATTCATGCCGGTCTTCTATTTTTTATATAGGGTCTACCTTAAAACTCAGAACACCGTTTGTTTGTTGTAATTAAAAAAATATGACACCCAGTAGTGTACTTAAAACTTTAGTAATCTGGAATACATTTGCAAATATATTTGTGTACAATATTTTATTTATCATAGTATTAACAATATCTGAAAATATCGCTGATACTAATTCAATACTTCTTTAAGATATATCTTGATTCTAGTAATTAGATAGATCAGATATATAGATACCAACTTTTTATTAAAATAAAACTGGTGTGTTCACTTTTATGTAAGATAACGTTCTGCCAATGAGACACTCTCTCAGATTAAATGATTTTGTTTTAATTTTTTCAAATTGATTTTGAAACCGTATTATATAGACACCTTTACCTTATACTGAATTGATTAATAAAGATAAAAAATCTAACTTAAATAAAAGTGTGTTGAAAGGTGTTCAATCAATTCATTATTTCTTTTACACTTATTTGTATCGACAGAATACAAGTAAATAAATAATATTTATTTCTCATTAATTAAGTCCAATTGCGAACGTGAATAAATATAATTGGAGTTTTTTTTTAATATCTGTACACGTATTTAACGGCTATTAGCGATAATTATTACTACATAGAAAAATAATTATTTTCTTTTATACAACTAGTCACCCAAAGGCAAGGACGTTCAATAAAATAAATTGTAAAAACTTGATAGCATTCAACCTTTTTAAAATCCATCACCAATATTCTTTATTTTGTATCCAACAAATTATAGTTATTGTCACCATCCTACCTTTGAATCATCGATGATTATTCGTTTATTGAGAAGGGGCTTGTTTTTTTACGTTTGTGTAATTTAACCACAATATTAAAATTTGCCCGAGTGACTAAACTATTTTGTTTCCAACGAAATAAATAAATACTTAATGCTAAAACCAATCTTAATGTTCAATATATTTTTATCGACCTATCTTAAGTAGATGGTTAATATTGTCCTAAGAGAGGTCTCGTTCCAGAATACATATAACGATTGTAGATAACTTTCTTAAAAGAAAACAAAATGGGTTTAGTTCAGGACAACCAACAAAAATTCAAGACATGTTAATTCAAAAATATGAAGAGATCGGTTGACTTACTAAAGCAGTGTTTTTGTATAAAGTGGCTACCGGCAAAAATATAGGTAATTCAAAACCGACACATTACATTTGTTACATTGCGACTTTTTGTCTTTATATTTTTTTATATATATGGTCGAAATATTTTTATTTTCCTTGAGTTAAAACATAAAGATTAGTTCTACTCTGTTGACCAAATCCTCTTAAAAGGCGGATCTAAATGTTGCAGTTTCATTGTCAACACGGTAACATATAAATAAATGTTAATGATACACTAGACATTTGAATATTGAGAGCTGGTTATGCATAAAGAACTGGATTTATTCTCAATTACGAGTAACCAATTTGTTATTAACCGCTAGAAGAGAAGTAAATTAATTTTAATTACATAAAGGTAACTTGAAGGTCTTTATTATTACATGAAGTAAATGTATAACATTATATTTATGTGCTTAGTATTTTGTAAAAGAGCAATTAAAGCTAAACAAATAATTAAAGATTTTATTTTATTATACGTTTAGGAGTTCATTGTTTATTATTTGTTCACGATTAAAGGATTTAGGAGTTGCATTTTCTAAACACCTGGCCACCTAGTTGATTATTTGTTGGTAAACACCAGTTATCCACTAAATAAATGTAAAAATGAAATTCCTTATGTTTGGATGTAAATTAACTTTCTTATAAAAAATACAACGTATTTTACTACCTACTGTTATAAAAATAAAGCAGCTTTTTAAATTTTTATGTGACGTTGCCGCTAATTATGTTCCCGTCGTTTTTTCATTAAACATAAAATAGTTACTTATTTAACTGATGTTTAAAAAGTAGATGTTTTTTTCTATTATTTATTATATCAGAATATATGTAAAAAAAGAATGACCGATAGATTTACTGTGACGAAACCTTGGTCAGACAAATAATTTAAAAATGCTTGTAATACGGTGGAAATTCAGATAAGTACAATTTATGAATCGTTCCGTTTAATCCAATACTAACATTACAAATTACTGCACTCTTTTTTTCCAATAAAAAAATAATTAAATAATAATGACAAAATTACTAATTACTTAAGGAACCTAATGATACTAAGTAAACTAGGTTATTGGAATTATTAATGAAACGGATTTTGTTCCTGACTTCACTTTCTTTCTGTTTTTTTCCTCTTGATTGCTGGCTTCTAAGGAAACACGTGGGTGTTCCTTAGTTTCGATATTTTTCGGATTAAATAGTCAAGAAGATAAACAGATTTTGCGTATTCCAGCATCCTCAGCCACCAAAAAACTAGCCAAATCTATCTGCTCTTCTTTGTTTGTATTCGTTTTCAATGCTGGACTAGCACACTTTTTACTACGCTCACCTACAGAGAAATAAAAAGTGTGTGTAAAGTTAATTTCAAGATATTTCGTTGATCTGCCACTTGTATTCAGAGAACTATTAGTAAATCCTTAGGTAGGTGGTCGTTAATCCAAGCAAATTAGTACAGGATCGTATTTAAACTCCTAATAATTGTATTGCTCGAACGAAAAAGTTGGGGTTACTGGAGGATTATTTTGAAACTGAATTTTACTTTATTGTAAACATTTGATTGTGAAAGTAATTCATTTTGTATTTATTATGTTTTATTCCGCACAAATTTTTTGAAAAATTAAATATCAGCGCTTGAGCATCACTAGTCACTAAATTCCTGACAGACATTTAAGTACGACCCTGTTGTTCTTTACTTTAAAATGAAGAATTTACAAGGTTAATTGATAGTACTCTCTAAGCAGATGGTAAGTCAACGAAACATCTTGAAATGAACTTTATCTGTGAATTAACATTTCTCCTACCCCAGAGTTGGCATCTGTAATTAACAACTATTGGAAAATATGATTTATAGAAGGTGTTCGGTTTTTATTTGACTACCCCTCATAAATATAAAATTGAAAATTATAACTTAAAACAATCTCTTCGTTTCGACATATACTTATTTCCTTTATTTTTAAACTTTCCAACTATTAGTTTTGCTATAATAAAGTTACAACTATATGGCTATATGGCTGTAAAGTACGAATAATAAAACAGTTGATATATGGGCAATAATTTAATTTTACTTGCTTCTAATCGTAAGTATACTAAAAGTGGGCTGATAGAAAGTTGAGATATGCGTCTATTTTATTCTATTTGTTATGTCTTTAACTTGCATATAAAATTTCGCAATATTAAATTGGAGAGGATATAGTTTTCGTAAAAATAACCGAATTAGCTATGCTTGATCTAAAAGCCTAACATGTTATAACTCACTTTTTCTTTCTGTAAATTTAACTACTTATTACTATGAATGTGAGAACAAAGTCATTTGCACCAATCCAATTAGCAGTTACGGTAATGGAGCAAATGTCTCTAAAATTTTATGAATAGATTTTTTGAATAAAACGGTTTATTAAATATATTGATTAAATGAGATAAACTTGGATGAAATTTAAACACCTCTTTTACAACCTTTCTGGTAGTTGCAAAGTGCAAAGCGACAACATTAATTATGCTAACATTGTTAATAATTATTTAGTCGTGTCTTCCTTAAACGAATACATTGAGATTTCAACGTAGTAGTTCTAATGCACCATGCAGTTTGTATACGTTGGCAGACTGAAAGTTAGCAGTACTTCGTTCTCTGCCATTTGTACTTACTTACTGCCTATTGAATTGATCTCATCTTGGCTCTTTTAGCTACAAAATATTGATGGGTTGTAACTCTACACATAATCATTTATTTTATCTTTGTCCTTTATTGGAATTCAGTTTTAATTTTAAGGTTCTACTTACAGGAGTTATTTATATATTTGACTATTTTTAAATCTAAATAAATAAAATAAAAAATACAAATAAATAAATATAGAAAATAATATTAAAATGGTCATTTATTGATATAATCTTCTATAAAAATAATTTTGTATGTAACCTATTATTCAGGAACATCCAAAAATAAAAAATAAATTTATCTGCTATTGAATTTTTGTGGTTAGTGTTAAATTTTTGTCTTTTTTTCAGATGTACCTGTAACGAGGGATACACGGGTCAAAATTGCGAAAGCGAATATATCCCTTGTGAACCTAGTCCTTGTGAAAATGGAGGAGTGTGTCGACAAAGAGACAAACATACTTACACCTGCGACTGCCCATCAGGTAAATTTCGTAAAAATTTCAAAATTTAAAAAAATATATTTCTATGAACGTACGAAAGGCTACTTTTTCGATCGAATTTTAGTTCAGAAATATTTGTGCAAATTAATATTAAGTTTTAAGAATGTGTTTGTTAGTATGTATCATATGAACATCCAGCCAAATTGTCTTAGTAACATTTTGGATGATTTATCATCATGGATTGAAGAACAATGTGATTTTACATGACGGAGCTTTCCTTCATTTCGCATTAGTAGTTAGAAATCATGCTAATTAAATATTTTCTCAACATCTTATAATATTCTGAAATAGTTTTACATTTTGTATATTTGGAAAGTTAACAATAAATTTTCTCATATAACTTCTAATAAAAATCCAAAATCTTTACCACAACTATTTAATTAAAACTTAAAAATAACAACGACGACTAATTTCTGCCAAAATGCCATCTTCAGGTCTAATAGATGAAAAATTCCTATACAATATGCACTAAACAATGTAAATAATATAAACAGTGACCACAACAACTTATCACAAAAAAAAACAAAATGTTGCACAATGAAAAACAGGTTGTGGTAAAGATTTTGGATTTTTATTAGATGTTTTATAATCCCTTAATACCACATTTGAGAATATGGATAATCTTCTTCAATAAATTTTATATTTTCAGAAAGAAAATGAAAGTTAAGAAAATGCATACAAAATTAAAATTAGGTTAAATATATTCAAAACTTCTTCACGGGAATGATACCCTAAATTAAAATCTTTTTATTTTTTATAATAACGATTTTGTTATTTACATTTTGTGTCAATTTTTCTATCATCTGTCCAGACTTGTTTCAATCCATAATTTTTTATCGATTCATTTAACATTAATCTTGTAAGAAGTTTTCTAATTACAATTCCACTTCCTTTATGCATCGTCTTTTTTGAATAAATATTTTTCGGGATTCATAATTATTCAATTTTAGATATATACCTGTCGTTCTTCTCGTGTATTTTTTTTTCTCCTTCTCATGCAAATAAAAAAATCCATATACTGTTATATTGATCCAATCTATCAATGGTTTCTTTCAAATTTTTATTTTCTTTTAATATTTTTCATAAACATAAAACTTCATTCTATTAAATTTTTTATTGGTGTCGTCCGGTCAATATAAATCACGTACGGAAAAGCATCACTTTTCACACTTTTTAGGAAAATAATTACTACAAGTATGAGGTTTGGTGAAGAATTCATTTCTGGTTTATTTACTACTTTCTTCTTATTTGAGGCGTTACATACGTCAGCTTTTGAAAAATTGGAAATTTATTTTTACATAAAGGAATCACTCTCAGGATAAACATGTTGTAACACTTATTTGGGTTTTATAAACTTTATTTTATAGGAAAATTGCCTTTAACAAACTTAAATTACAAATTAACATGATTCTAATCAAGTACTATTCGCTTTCATTAAGGTTGACACTTCACTATTACTCTTACTATCAGTTTCTTCTTATTTATATCCATTTCTTGCTTTCTCGAAAGTTACAGAAAATGATAAACGTTTACCAGAATATTCATGACGTTTACAATATATTCGAAACTAAATAGTAAGAGGGTGCCACGTTTCTTTGAAAGGAGTTAACGACGTGAATAGGATTTTAAGTAGAATTAACTGTTTCTACCTTTACTTTGTAGAATTTATTATATATATATATATATATATTATAATAAATATAAAGGATAAATTATACTGATCTGAATTTCCATAGTACTCCAAACTATTTTTTCAATTTTCTCTACCAGGTTTCGCCAAATCGCACTAACAAGTCCCAAGTTTTAATTACTTTCGTAAGTTAAACCATTTAGAGAAACCTGGTTAGAGAAAGATATTGAAAAAATAACTTTGACATACTGTGGAAATTCAAGTTAAGTATAATTTATTTTTTATAATTATTAGAATTTTAAGACTATTATTTAGACATTTAATTTCATTTTACCATTTTTGGTTTTAAGATAAAAACCTGTGAGAGATAAAAAATTCATTTTTTTTACTGTTTTAAATTTCTCGTTTCAATTGATTATTTTCTACTGTTAGTATCCAGGTTTTTCAATTTTAAAAATAGTATATATTAAAAATATAATTTTTCACAAATCGGAATGGGAAATTACTTATGTATAATAAAAAAATAACTTTCTAAAAATGTATTCGAGTACCTACTTGACCATAATAACATCTTTGTAGTTAGTTACGTGTGTACATAATGAACAAAATACAATTATACTCCTCGGTATAATTATAATGAAAAATACATTGCATTCTTAATTACAATTTAGGCAGATTACCTAAGAAACCGGTCAAAGTCATTATAATACAAAGATGGTTCGAAATTACATCGCTGGACACCGTAAGCGTAGGCAGATTTTAATGGTCCTGTATACATGAATGTCAAGTGCCAGAGTTTCATCCTTTGTTATAGTTTATTACGAACATGTTGGAGACAATTTTTAATAAAAAAATAAGACTTTCGAAATTAGCTTGAATGATACATGTAAAATAATTATTTGACTGTCTATACTTTCCATAAAATGTGGTTTTACAACCTGTGGTAAAATGGGTTAGATAATAAAGTTATATTAGTTTATAGAACATATTATTGAATCCATTTAAAATAAATATTAGATACGGCGACCATATTAACCTTTCTAGGTTTATGTGCTGATTTCATTTCCTTATTGAGCATCTTCTACAGAGTGAGCCACAATCCTGACGTTTTCTACAAAAAAAATCGATTATTTTATATAGTGTGGATAGCATTAGAATAAAACGATAAAGAATACTAAGACAGCTCAATTTTTTTCGGTACGTTTCTCAAATCAAATTTTGAAAATACAGTTCGATTCATGTATTGGCAATAATAGGTAATTATTGTTAAATGAAATGTCGTATATACAGGGTGATCAACTTATACTACGAAGTATGATATCCTGACTTTTAATGTTCTATGCTATGGCATTCAAAAATATTTGATACAGAGTGATCAAAAATTTGAAATCCCATCTGATTTTTAATCACTCTGTATCAAATATTTGTTTATGCCAACTTGAAAAGTTAGGATATGGACATGTAAACCGTTTTTATTGATGTTCAACGGTTTGACTGCTACATACATCTAAATTTAAAAAAAATTGGATTTTCAGGTGGCTGTAGATGAAGTGAGATAAAAAAAAATTGATATGCTGTGACCTTATGAGACACCCTGTATATGACGATTTAATTTTAAAATATGAAGCTTTCCTATTTCTTAAGATAACTTTAGAGTATCAGTTGATCACCCTGTATTTGAATATTTTCGGATTCTCCTTGATCAGCTGAGTTCAACAACCAACAATAATTATGTTTAAATGATAGAGATAATGATTTTCAAAGGATTTAATGATCACAAATTTTATTTTATAAAGCAATGGGTTTCCGGTAAAAAATATTTAAACAGTAGCAATTTACAGTGCTCGAGAAATGCTTAAGCTGTTCTTAAGTTACGAAAGTAACTAAAACTTTGTACTTGCTTAACGGTTCAGCGTTCCTTAAAACAGTCGGTAGATACAAATATAAATTATTTTTCTACAGACGCCAACAATTTTTTATTCGATCGTTGTTTAACTAAAACAAGAATTATTATTTTTTAAGAGCCTTGTCTCGTGTCTGCTATTAATCGTTTGATTAATTCAATATCCCTTTTGTGCCTCAGTTGAATTTCTATGAAGCCTCGCTTTTAGACTCGGCCCACTTGAATTTTTAACCACCCGCTGATTGAAGAGTCCTTTTTGTTTTTGAAGCGCCAGACAACAATAGATTGTAATGCGAAATCTGTCGATTTTAGTTTAAACCCAAAATTTTTTTTACATAAAAAACATGTTTCCGAGATTTATTAACGCAGATTTGGCAAAAAAGAATACAGATATAAAAACTAAAAATTCGACTAAATTTGTAATTGTATTTCATCCATGCAATTTATGATGTGCTATTATGGTTAAGTCAGTCTTTATAACTTAAAAAAAAAGCAGTGTGATGATATTAGAGAATCTAAAAAATGCAAATGGTTAAAGTCAGCAAGTATAAAAAGCAGCTGAAGATGATAAGACATCTACAAATCATAGAAAATATAGTCAGCAGAAGCATAAATTTTCTTAATGTATCTTTAGGTTTGTGTGCAATTTAGGAAAGGTCTTTGCAAAACATGACATAATTTGGTAAAGCACTTTATTATTGTAAATAGTGAAAGATAAATAATACTTATCTTGAATTTCCACAATATACCATTTTCCAAGACCGAAAGAAGTTTGACAGATCGTTTTTAAAAACGTAAATAAATTGTCATAAACCTGAAAATCCAATAAGTATTAAGCAATATTCTGCTTTTGATTTTGAAAATGTATTAATTTTAGGTTTTACATTTAATAAAAATGAACCTACATGTCAGATATCGAAACCTAGGTAGACTAGAATATATATTAAAACGTTTTGGAAGACTGTGGAAAATCAAGATAAGTATTATTTATCATTCCATAATTATTATGAATAATTTCCATAAAGTAAGAGTTGAAAAAATTAATTTAACTTTATTATTGTTCTTATTAAATTTATTGCGAAGTATAGAGAAGAATACGAAACCTTCTAACTTCAATTTAACTTCCTTTGCAAGAAAAAATCATTGGTTTCTTAGTCTTATTTAAGTTAATTGTTTTAACCCTTATTTTATGGAATTTATCCATAATAAATAATAAAAAAATTAATTATACTTAGTGACATAAGATTGATACATTTCTTATGAGCGTACTTGACTTCATATCATAAACATTTCAACCAAGCATTTTCAAGTAATTTTCTTCTTTTCTTAAAAAAATTGGTTGATATTTTGTAGGTGTTTAGTCCACAAGGTTATCTAAAATAATTGAACTTCCAGGTTTAATTGTTCATTCAATACTGTATATTGAGAACATTTTATATATTTGTTGTATTCCTCCAAAAATTCAAGTTCTTCTTTTTTGTCACTTAAAATGAAAATGCGATTTTGCGAAACCTGGTTAGATAAAAATATTTAAAAATAGCTTTGACATACTGTGGAAATTCAAGTATAATTGATCTTTTTTATATTTATAATCGATTATTTTCTTTATGGCGCTTATTCAAGCACCACACCTAACTTATTTTGTAATATAATTAAATTTAACTAACTATATTTACATTTTTCTCTAAACATTTCGTACCTTATGTTGCCTCTTTAATTCACTTTCAATTAAATTTTTCTCTGCTACTCAATACAATACATTTTTTAAGTGTTGTAATACGTATACAGTTGGTAAAACTTACAAATTACATTAATTTGGTAGATTAAAAACCCAGAACATGCCCGATGGTGTATGGGCTCAATTTGCAAAGTCTCGAAAAACGATTGTTACACATTTTTTATCATTTACCTCATCTTCGCATGTCCCAAGATAGTTTATACTTGATACCAAACATTTATTTCGTGTTTCCTATATTACAATTTTTCTTTTTTTCTTTTTATCCTTTGTTCCCTTCACTATTTTTTCTCTTACCAAGTAGATATACCTACGAGAAAATGGGTAAAAATCTAGAATAAATGAGATAGTGATGCAGCGGTACTAGGCATGATACAAAGTCGTGTAAGGTGTTGTAGAAGACTACATTTAACATTATGTTACAAATTTATTTGGGATTTATGTTGAAATCTACTTTCGTATTCTTAGATATAGAGAGTTGTATACATTTCTACTTCGTTTTCAATAGCGAATATATTATTGGAAAGGCATTTTAAAATACTTATTTTATGGATTATTCAGTGAAATATTGCGTATTCAATTGAAATAATCAAATAAAAGAATTGTATAGATACTGTACTTGACGTTTGTTCAAGCAACATAAGTAAATAGTCATTTTTACCTTAAACATAATCTTCAGTTACAAAGTTAACAGTAGTTTATTTAAAGTGGTTTTTTGCTATATACGAGAATGCGTAAAATCGAATTTTTCACAATGTAATCAGTGCGTGAATTGGTACTGAATTTACCATAACAAATTTCCAAGAAATTCCACCTTTACATATTGTTCAGAAAATTAAAACATACACCTATTAAAAAAAGAAACACAATTTGTACATTACCGTGCAACGACGATTTGCCCGATCACTTACTCCAAGACAATCAATACCTTGGGATTGCAAAATATCAATTTATCCGAAGTTCTCATACAATTTTAATGATCTAATTTCATAAATATCGATTATATTGTAACACAGTTTTGCCTCGAGACCCATATACCTGTTTCAGCAACAATAGCTAATGATCCAAAACCAGTACCTACAGAAATATAGAAAACGTTTACACTAAAATATAACTACAGAAATCGTAGTTTTAATATCAAATGTGTGTAAAATTCCAATTAATATGTTACAACTTTTTTTTACGTTTTCTATTTTTATTATATATTAATTAGGTTGTATTAAGCTGTGGGATATTTTATAAAATTTCAAAACCATACTTTATTGACTATGCTCTATTCTTTTCGATTAAATTTCTTATTATGAAACGTGTAATTGATTATGATTGTCCTTTTCTAGAGTGAAAGGTGGAACCATTATGGCTCGTAGGTTCATTGTATGCAAATTGTGGTACGGCCCCAATGAAATAACATCATATCTTTTGGCCTGGGACTCGAATTAGACTATTATTTCCGATTTTATTTGAGATGGAGATAAAAGCATTGATTTTTATTTCACTATTATTGAGTATTGTAACATGGGTTTGTATTTAGGAGGTATTTAGACAATAGTTATTTAAAATAAAACAATCCTATTTCCGTTCGTTCATTCATGTCCATAAATCGATCAGCGCCATTGGATGATCATTTTAAAATATCAAATTTAGCCTAAAATGTCATTTAGTAGATTCCAGTTACTAGAATTTTGTATATTGAGTTTTCTAATATAATTTTTACCTCTCTAATCAAACCGCTAAATGAAGCAGTGTACAAAAATTTGCATAACAAATTTTATTTTAAAAGATAACTCTCTAAAAAAATTGTGCGAGTAATTAACAATTAAAGACAGGACTTCACCATTTAACGTGAGAAATTAAAAATGCGATGAAAGAGATGTGTAAAAAGTTGAATATTTAATAGTATTATTGCCAGAGAAATGGCGCTGTTGCTTTGTTGTTGTTAACGGACGGCTGGTGGTGTCAGGTTAAACCCCCTTTAGTCCAAAGGCTATAATAAGGGAGGGAAAACTATATTTAAAACTCTGTTAAGGACTTTCAAAACGTAACAGGTATAGGTTTTCTAGGAAGAATTGGATAAAGCACCCCGAAGCGGTGTTTTAAGTCCTTTTATTGCTGTTGTTATCCCTAGGGGAGAAATATTATTTAAATTAATATTAACAGTGATTAATTTTTGTTTAAAAGAAAAAAATAAGAGTTCGGTTAAATTCATAACACATTTAAAAAAAAAGTCAAAAATTCTAAATTTACAATAACGTACCAAGAAGATGGAGTATAATTCGAAATCAACCTAATAATGTAAACTAAAACGAAATTTTGACAAAAAATATAAAAAGGTTTCGAAAATTAGTAAAATTGATTGAAGATATAATTAAAATAAGACGGCCTTAGTAGTTGTGTGCGTATATTGTCAATGAAATATTTTTTCAAAATTGATGCTATTAATCAACTTTTTTATAAGCACTTCTTCATATCAAATGTAGTCCTGACTTAATTGCATTTTCAAATAGGCACCAGAATAAAAATTCGATAGTATCGCTCATTTAAACGCGTATTTTTCTAAATCTATTTAAAATCACATTTTATGTTCTCAGTGTTAGTTAATCGTCTGTTCATAATAATTTAATGAACACATATATTGAAAAGTGTTGCAAAAGCCCTAAAATAACCAAATAAGTCAAAACAATAGAAACAACAATGGAAATCCTTCATATATGTGGTAAGAAGCAAAAACTGTTTGGAAGAACCGTTGAAAAACAATGAAAACGGCTTACATGTTCCTCTTCTAACTTTTCAAGATCTTTGCTATGGCATAAAAAAATATTTGATAGAGAGTGGCAAAAATTTGAAAAATTTGAAATCCCATTTGATTTTTGATCACTTTCTATCAAATATTTTTTATGCCATAACATACAACTTGAAAAGTTATTATAGGGACAGGTAAGCCGTTCTTAATGATTTTCAACGGTTTGCCTATTACAGATATCTAAATTCAAATAAATGTTATTTTCAGGTGGCTGTAGATAATAAGACGTTTATAAACATATGGGGTGTTCTATTTAAAAAACATAGATTTGAAATATATATATATTTTTTTGGGACAACATGTATAAGTGGAATTAATGTTAAATTATGGCTTTTTTGAATATACATAAAAAAGTATTCTTACAAAATTTTCGTCAAATGCACCGTTTTGGAATTATGAACCGTCGCGTCTACGGTGACTCACCCTGTATAAGTACTAAACGAACAAATAAATTAAGTTCTCTTCTTTTAGATTACTTTCTGGACTAAATATATTATGTTTATCAAATGTTTTGGAAAATGAAGAATATCATTGGTTAGAACATCTGTATCAAAATCAAGTCTATCATCAAATCATCATCAAATACCAAAAATCTTTGGGGAAACAATTATCATAAGAATATTTAAAGAATTTCCTCGTAAAATTTTAAGGCAATTAAAATTATTTTCTCTTTTACATTTTTTTTAATAATGAATTGCCATTATTTTTATTATTAAAGGAAAGTAAATTTATACAATCATTGAGTGATTTTAATTATTTTACTCTTTATAACTTTTATTTTATATTTAATACTTAAAAAAGGTTTATGGTATTAAGCAAATAGTTAATACGTTTTCCTAAAAAAAGTTATATGGCAAAGTAAGAAGCAGATTTCTAAATTATTATCACAGTATTCAATAGCCGCAGTTCTCTAAAGGTGTATTGCCTTAGAATTGATTCTTTACAAACTTTAATTACAATAATGCCATTGCAATCTACTTTTTGCAGAACTTAATATGCATCATTTGCATCTAAATCAGATGTTTCAATGGTTTCTATATAAATTGCAGGTTTAACGGCACATTTACACTTTTTTGTGTAAAAAAGACGAAATTAAAAAAACAGTTTTAATATAATCGATACAGTTACTATTTAAAGTTCCCATGTCCTAAAATTTTTTACTCTTACAAACTACTTTGGAAAATCTTAAGTAATACTCGAATTTTTAGGTGTGTCTATGCGATCCAACGTAAAATTTAAGGATTGATACTTGAAAAAATGCAGAACGTTAAAATCGTATAATAGTTATTGGTTTATGTTAATTAATAGAAAAAAGTTAAAAGTAAGAGTACACTTGAAAATGGGTACTTTTCTTTGGAGAGATCTATCTCATACTTGATTACCAACTGCTTTTAATTACCATAAGCAAATAAAATTGAAAGTGATATTTGTACCTACACTATGGAGTAAACCACATGTTGTTTAGAAATATTTTCAAGTAGAAAAAATGTTAATGTATAAAGTATATTAATATGTGTGAAAAAGTTTTCTTTTTCCTTGCGTAAAGTATAATTACAGCTTACAATAAATTAATTATATCTTTAATTATTATTGCCATATTATAGGCAATTCATGTATAAAGTGATTTTCTTCAAAAGTTCTCACTTTACGAACTTGTTGCATAAATAATTATTGTAAAACAAAATCTACTCAAACAGAATTAAATAGAGAACATTTCTTAGGGAGTAAATCTCTGAATATTTTTTTTAAATAATAATGATAGAGAACTGGCACCTGCTAAATTAATCAAGATATACAGGGTATTCAATAAAAAATGATATCGTAGACACTATGTTATTTAGGCAAACAAGAATATTTTATTCTTTTGGAGCTATTATTTACCATACTCCATGAATCACCCAGAGTAATTAAATTTTCATTTACATATCGAAATAAATCCAAAACTAATTAAAATTGTAAAGAAATTATTTTTTATTTGAAATAGAGAAACATAAGAATTTATAATATCCGAAACAAGAAATCTTAATAAAAAACATATTTAATTCAAATTCATTCGTCGCTAGACAGTCCTGAATACCACAAGAATCTGAAAAGGAAGAAGACTTCATGTACCGTTAAGAAGGTCGACTTAACTGGGCGTAACAAACACTCTGTATAAATTCTTTATTGGCGAGAAATGGCACGGATATTATGGAGATATATATTCATGCGATTTGTTCGCGTATTGAGGGTAATATCTAGTCAACAAGACATGTATCCAATATGAATCACGATGACAAACAATCTACTTCATCAAAATGTCGTTTGTCCACATCGAAAAGAAATCAAAGATTTATGACATCGAGTACCGGAGTCGAATAAATTTAATAGTATTAGTGGAATAATAAAAGTAATAACTTAATGCTGTGGAGTAGTTTATCTCGATTAACTATTTTGCAAAATAATATTAGTTGGTTTATGATTATAATGAAAACAGACATTTCTTCATAGATAAAAAAGGCGGAACAATTTTATAAATTTTCTCGTAAACATTAAAAATGTTCTGGAATGTTCGAGAATCTAAGAAAAGTGTATAAATACGAGGAAATTAACGTTAAGTACTAACCGTCAAGAATATCTGAAACCACGAGTTCAGGGTGCGCAAAAACCGAAACAAAATACATGGTGACATTGGTCATTCGAGTGACATTCTTTGAGCTGGTCACTTCGTAATATCCAGGGTTTAAAGTGACGAAAAAGGTAGCGCAATGTTGTCGGATGGACAATCATCACGAAAGTGAAAAATAAAACTTTAGGGTCACAAGCTCGAGAAATTATATATACAACTTGGAAATTATCCCAGAAAGAAACAGAAAATGGAATATTGAACAATAGATTTACAAAAAATAGTAATAGTATTTACATTTCTGTGATTGATTTTAAAAGACATTTTTATTTAAAATTAAATTTTTTTAAAGTAAGTTTATCTAGTGTTAAGAAAATTGCGAAGGAAGGGCAACAAATTGATGTTGGTCTTGTTTCCGGGTTTACATCACCTAGAAAACGCAATAAGAAATCTTCGAAATTAGCATTATATATCTTCGATAAAGGTGTCTTGCGTCGAACAATAATAAATTTTACATTATACATATTAAATTACTTAGTTACAATAATATAAAAAAATATTCTACTGTACGTATCCAAAATATTATTTATTCCCTGTATTTGAATCTGAATAACAAACAACTAACGATCATGAACATTGGAAGAAAATATGTTTTTCACTGATCCCCAAATAGCAAATACATAACTAATGTAAATTATAGTTTTAATATTTAAATAATATAATGATTTATATGGGATAAAATAGGTTCTACCTGTTTTAAATTCTTTTGAACATTATAATAACACAGTACTTTTCACTAACATTTCCAAGAATATACAAATTTTATTGCTAATTACCGGCGAAATAGTTTAATACCAATGGATTAAATAGGTAAGTAGGTTTAATTGATTTATAAAGGAAAATAATACCTTTTTAGAAAGTTCTCACCAGACTGACAGCGTATTATTATTTTCATTGAACAGTAAGTGTTATTCCCAATTAAATTTTTTAAACGACAGTTAAAAATAAATGCTGATCTGCTCTAGATTAAGTTTATATACAATATCGTTACATTTTACAAGATATGACAAGATAGATTAACAAATCACTCTGATAGTAGTAATAGTGTCACATTAATTTGTAATTTCAGTTTGTTAATGGCAGTTTTTCTGTAAATAAAATTTCTCAAACCCACAAAATGATAATGTCAGGTTAAATTTTATTCCAAAAACTTACCATGACAGTTTGTAGTGATTTATTTAGAGCCGAACTATTTCTACCCCCTTATTTTAGGGCGGGAGCCAAAAAAATTGTAGAGCAGCAGTTCCACTGTTACAAAAATTTTACCCTTTCCTCTCAAATATAATATATAAACATTGTTTTTTATCAGAAATCTAAAAAAATCCGATATATTTTATGTCATATTAGCTCCACCAAAAAGTATGGGGAAGAATGTTTAAATGAAATTTAATCAAAAATATGGTGGTGTATATTGTGGAATATTTTAAAGAAACTTTGAATCTTTATTATAGTAACATTGATATGTTTTTACTAAATTTGGAATTTTTAATTTGATATATGTATTAATTACTTTTAGTGAACATTTTCTCTCGATATTTGCGCTACTTAATATCTATTGATTGATCCATATTCTCTTTTAATATATTATACGGTTATATAAATAAATTGAAAATTTATAACACACCTGTTTTAGTTTCACATTTAAAAGATTTATGTAAGCTTTTCGAGCTAAAATACTTAATTAACTATCAATACTAATTTTAACTGAAAACGTACACCGAACAATTAACGTTAATAAATTAAAAGCTGAAATAAATCATATAAATTCTTATCTCATATGTATCTAAAATATTCCTTAATGAGACAAAAAAAATAAATGAAGTAATATATTTAACGGATGAAACCAAATATTGTAAGCACTTGAACATTATACTCAAATACAACTGTTTGGGAATAAAAAAACAGGTTTTTATGGATTTTTATACAAGATGTCCTGCTGACCAATACATTTAGATTACCATATTCATAGATCATAAATATTTTTTTTATCAGATTTTTCGAATTATATGGAATTTTTTGAGTTTATTGACATTCTTCTTGGTTTAGGTACATTATAAATAATTTTAATAGGTTACACTTTTTATAGTCTTCAAAAATTCGTAAATATGTTGCAATAATAATCAATCTTAATACTACTAAAATATTTTATACTCTGCTTAGCATTACAACACTCTTAATATTTTTGATGCTGACACACTGCAAACGTTCGTAAAGAAATAAAAAGCTAGTACAAGCCTATTTATTGTAAGTGGTAATTTTCATTTAATTCAAATATTTAAAAAGTATCATTGTTAGCCATTATTTAAGTGATACATTGTTAAGATATATGTAATTACTTATGTTTCTTGACTTTCAAAATCTTTATTAAAATATTTCTTTTCAAATCTGACAATAGGTACTTCATTATGAATTTTAATTATCCCTTTTCTTTATTTTCAGGCTATATTTGGAAATTGGATTTTATATCATAATAGGAATTTATCATAAAATAATTTGGAAATTTAATACAAAATAATATGATTATCGGGAATTCAATGTAATGGAATTCTGATCTAGCAGCAATTAAAAATAAAATTTATTTGAAATGAAAATTCTTTTATGATTGATTGAAACGAATTAACAGTAAACAAAATTCAACAATAAGAACTAATTTTCAATAGAAAATACAAAATAACGTGAGATTAACATAATTAGAAAATTTCAAGGTTAATCCAACGAATAACTGAAATGATTTAAAAAAATATATTATGAAAGATAGAAAAAAACCTACATAAGAAACATGTTATATAATTATTTAACTTTAACTAAATTTAAGTGTAAGTAAATGGTTTGACTAGAAATTAGAAATTAAAATTACTATATTATGGCTAGTTCATATCAAAAGTATATTAACATTATTTTTCAATTACAGAATAAAAATAGGTAATTTTTGAATAAAAATTAAAAATAAATGATATTATTGTTGCATGAAGTTTACACCTTTTTTATACAAAATAGTGATATAGTACTAGCTTAGATTTAGCTTACGAACATCAGCGGTCAATTGACATTTCACATTAACAGAGTACAAGTGTTTTTATTACCAATGTAAAATTAACGTGGAAGATTCTAATTATTGGCTAGTATTGGTCTATTGTCAAAATAATATTGTTCAGGTACTCACTTCTATCTCAATAGAAATATATACCATCATATACCGTAATTGAGCCAGCATAGTATAATTAAGTATAGTGGTTGGTCAATACTATAAACACTACTTATTAATACTTGTTAATGTTGCCATCAGAATACCATATATATATATATATATATATATATATATATATATTTATTGGTCTAGTATTTCCCGTCTCTTTGGCTTGTTACAAAACTATTTAGCAACCCTGTATAAGTACTCTCATAATTGTTATGTTGATTAAAGAAGGTTCGCCATTGGGCTCGAATGTGGTAAATTGGATTAATCGATTGAAACGCAAAATCTTACCACAAAATTTATTCAAATTAAAGACAACTAGTTTCGACTCTATAGAGTCATCTTCAGATCTAAAAATAACAGGATTAAAAACCTTTAAATAAGTAAAAACAATGATGAATTATATGTGGTATTACATTATATAATAAGAAAAAATGAAACAAAGTTAATAACTGAACATTATAACATCAAATTTAAATTAGTAATTTCTTCAAATTTAAACAAAAACAAATCATAAACTGAGTCTAACCGTGTGCGAATTGATGTAGCAGCAATAGTCTGATAATTAATTGAATTAATACATAAAGTGGTAAGAAAAGGAAACCACCAAAGAAAGTTGGGGGATAAATAAGTTAGTACTCCCAATTTCCACAAAAGGTACAGAAAAGCAAAAGGATAATTGAGAACAGGATCAGAAACGGCAGCCAACCTATCCATGAAGAGAAGGGAAGCTCTCTAAAAGGGTCAAACGAAATAAGCCCACTAATTGTGGGAAACTTGGGTATAACATTCGATTAAAAAGGCGACAAGAAATGCCAATTTGGCGAGATACGGAAATTAAACAATCTTGAAGGAAAACCAGACACCGGGTCGACACCACTTCGAGAAAGGTGAGGTTTTTCTTGCACCATCTTTCAAGTTTTGATGACCATGCTTGGTGGGTTACCATTTAGTCATCTGTTTTGACATATTTTTCGATAGTCACATAAATCGTTTGGTTTCATATGAACAGCCATTAAGTTAGACTTTGCTTGCCTCATCCTTTAGTATTGGATGTTCAGGTGAGTGGAGTTGAAAGGTTGTCTGCCATTACTAATCCTGTTCTCAATTTTCCCTTTGCTTTTCTGTCCTTTCTGTGGTAGCTGGAGGTTACTAACTAGTTTATCCTCCAACCTTCTTTGGTGGTTTGCTTTTTTCACCACACCTCTTCACAAGCTGTTAAATAATAAAATCAATGAACCAGGTTTTTTGTATAAACTCAATTTCATTTACCGAAAATGAAATCAAGAGCATCTAGTACGTTCTACTTATCTACACCACGAACCAATATTTTAAGATGTTCCCCCCTTCACAGAATGTGTACCGTGTGTAATCTGACAAGATATCTTTAACTGTAGCATTTCCAACATTAAGGCTTTTTATCTGAATAAGAGGCAAAATCTAGGTATATTGTATCCTTTAGATAGGTTTGTTTTATTATTTTAATATTTTATTGTAATAGTTTCTATTTTCTTGTTCTGTTCTGTAGTTGGGTGAGAACATGTTGGAACAGTAAATAAAATAAATAAATAATGAGAAGGAAAAATTCCCAATAATTAACATCTGATTTCAACCAGGTTTCACTAAGCGCGATGACATTATATTCACAGTCACTCACTTTAGTGGAGAAAGAGTCTACTTTACTATTAAGTCCTCTTACATTCTGATAGTAAATAGATACGAAGTCATTGATTCTACTGCTAGGCGAACTCAGTTTAATGGAACTATTTTGGGTATATTATTGACGTACTTAATTCGATTTAATTTAATTTTCACCAGCAGTAAGTCTCAGAGTTAATTACTGCTTTACTTTTATATAATACTCGACTTGTTTAGGTGTTCGGTCGAATAAAATAGAGACTCTAGCTAACGATGTTTCCTTTATGATTTTCTTTGCATTTTTGTTAGCAAAAGCAACCTCAGACTCATCATTTAAAAATGCAGCATACTGGACGTATTTATTATATATATGTATATTTAGATTATCTAAGAATTTTGGTTATTTAAAAATAACGATACCGAAAGTATGGAAGAGAGGGTAAGTAATTCATGGAAACAGGAAACAGCACTACCGCAGATTCGGAGGCTTACCGCGGAAAGAAATACCGAACGATAAAATGATAGTAAATGGCGACGCGTGGGTTTCAAGATAGCGCACCGTGGGAACGTGTGCGTTCGTTATCCTCGAGGATTTCCAGTATTACCCACAGCCGAGCCGGTAAGTCATCAGTGAAACTGAGTGAGGCTCGATTAAAGTCCGAATTACCGGAAACACACCGCGGTTTTGATGGTTTAATAAATTCTAAAACCAAGAAAGTGAAATGACCTATTTTTTTAATTAATAAACACCTCGCGTGGGATACTTATGGTCCGTTGGTTTCAATTTTATGTTATTCCCTGTGTACCCAGAGTGAATCAAGCGCAGGAAATAAATACGGGATCGGAAACCAACAGGAATCGAATTTTTGAAGATTTACTTTATTACATTGTTGGGTCTATTTACCGTTAGACATGATAGCGGAATTTTGAATTCCATTCTACTTTTTTTTACTGTTGTAAACAGGGATGTGTTTTTTTTCATTACCTTTAAAATACAACCCCCTAAAAAATCCCCCCCGTTGTATGAAAGTTTTAAACCATCTAAAAATGTAGTTTTTATGGCCTTTTAGTGATGCCCAAATTTTCATATTTTTTCTTCACTCGTTAGAAACTTATGGCTCCGTCCCGGGACTTTTGGGAAACCCTGTATATTATTAGTATGTATTCTTATTCCTAACCATGACAACATTGACATAGTACTTCAGTATCAAGGTAGCTTTGAAAAAACGATTAAAGTTGCTTCAAAAGAGGTATTATTTTACCCACATTTCCATTTAAAAAATTAAGTTTGCAGCCCTTGCTATGGCATCTACTATACCTCATTTTTGCCTACAGTATAATATGCGTTATCCTATTTAACATAGTTTTCATTCACAAATTAACTTAAGGCACTAATTATTTGTTTACTTAATATTTCCTTCTCAAAAAAATTTCTAAATTATTTAATTATTTTCAAACATTTGCAAAATTATAAAAATATTAATTCTAATTAAAATTTAAATTATTTGAAATAAGTGTCACTAAATGTCATAAAATTATTTTAGTTCCCTACCAATTTAGTGTTTATTTAAAAAAAAATTAAACAATTGTGTATGTTTGAAAATTAAAAATTTAAGTGTAATTTATTACTAATTAAGTTGTATCCCAAGCACAATCTCTTAATAGTTTAAATTGTTACTTACGAAATTTTCAGTCTTCTTGGGGGTTTCTCTAGTTTATGAAATCAAAAACTGAAAAATATTAAAGTCCAAATTGTAGAAATTGCTGAATATTGTCTCTCCAAAATGAGAGAAAACGCTTCACTACAGAAATTTTATAAGTGTACACAGAGTTTATAATATTTATTAATCACAAATATTTATTTACCAAAAAGTCAGGCTAATTATTACTTGTCAATGAGAGTAAGTCAAGAATATTATTTTAACGAGGTTTACTCTTAGTATTAAAATATAGAAGAGAACTCTGTGAAATTTTCCCTGGCCTTTTTTACGCAAAAAAGGGACTCTTGACACGTTTTCATAAATAGCACCCACCGTATTCAAGTAATTTAAACTTAAAAGTAAACGTGAAATTTGCAAATAATAACAAAAAGTATCTAATAAGGCAAGTGGCATTGAAACCTACAATAACGGATAATTAATTGTTTGTCCATTGAATTTCTATGAAATCTTTGAGTGTTAATTTCTTAAAAACGATCAATTTTTGGTAAGATACGTCAATAATAACTTTTTCAAGAAAAAGCTTCAGGATATAAATACGTAAAAAGCGTTCAAGACATACTTGATGAGCTTGCTTTCATTCGATTTCAAAGCCTACTTGCCATATTTGACACTTTTTTGTTATTATTTGCAAATTGTACGTCTACTTTTAAGTTTAAATTACTCGAAAACAGTGCTATTTATGGAAACGTATGAACAGTACTTTTTTATGTAAAAAGGCCAGGGAATTTTGATAACCAATTTTTTTTAATACTCGCGTATTTAAAAGAATATGACGTAATCAGTGGTACTTACCGCCAAAAAATACTTCTTGGTCAGAAAAGATGACATGATTGATAAAAATCGATTTTTTCATATTACTTTAAAGAACTGTATCTCCCTTACCATTGAGCTTTGGAAAAAAGTGTATACAAAAAGCTACCTTTATTTTTAGGAAACTATCACTCCAAGTTATACTCGACAATTTTGGACCATCCTGTATATTTACATTACCTTCTCTATTTTTTGTTTTTACAGCGGTACCCCAATAAATTTACCTACAATATTAATGTAAGAATAAAAAACGCAAAAGGTAACAAATGTAACACAAAATACACTATTTAACTTCGCATATTATATATATTATCAGTATTTGGCAAGCATTGTACAATTGACAGTAAATAAAGTATTAACAATAAAGGCATTATAAAATACAGCAATAGCTCGAGGGCATTTTCACCTTTTTTGCCCTAAACTTTTCTGTGTTAAAAGTCGTCTATTACCTTAGTACTTGAAAATAAAATAATAACAGTACCCATGTTAATAATAACGCGTCAGTAAGGCAGTTTCCGATATTTTCTCACAGTGCCAGTATTGCTAATATTACAATAGTAGTAAGGGTGCAATAAAAAAACAAACAATATTTTCACTATTTTTTAATGGATTATTTTGATATTTGATATGAATAATTAGTTCATTAAATGGTTTCTCTTAAGGCAAAAATTCCTAGTGACTTTTTCACACTGAAAATTAAATGAAATTTGTAATAATGGACCGATTTTAAATTATGTTTTGAAGACATTTATATTTGTCAGTGTAATTAGAAAAAATGTTATATATTCTCATGCTTAATATATTCAAATAGCCTTTAGAAACAATAAATATATTAGAAAGCAAATATGGTGTTCCTTTATCTATTATCAATTGTTATTGAACATTATCGATTGTTGCAATAATACAGCTACATTATCTTCCATCATTTATTATTCTAGCCTTTTAGATTGCGAATCCCATGTACCGCTAGTACTATCAATTGGGCGGTAAAAACGAATAGCTGCGTGCAGCCAATGACGACATTTTGTCCTAGGGCCATCCCGACTTGGGTTCGAAAGGGTTATCTTATTTCTGTACGCGCCCTAGAGCTACTTTTTAATTTTTTTTTGTGAGAATAGCCTTTTTGGAAAATTGTTTTCACGATTAGAAAAATTTATACTTTTCGAAGACTTGTTATTTATAATAGTGCGTCTATTTTGCTACATATTTTCGATCTTCAAATAGTCTTTTTATTCTTCCATTTATAACGACTTATGAAATATATTTTGCTACTTTGTTAAACGATACGTCTCAGTAAAGGAGAAGATTTTGCTTAATTTTATCTTTAGAAATATCATAACAATAATTCTATCACCAGTTATATCCTTTTTGTCATTAATATCGCATTCTTCGGCCAACACAATACCAAATTGAGCTTTTACGATTATATGAAGTTACCTTAAAGGTACCTGTCACTTTGCCGGTATAAATTTCAAATGCAATTCTCATTAATAATTTTTATGACAACTATAAATCCCAATTACCTTTTTAAATCAAAAATCTATAAATAAAATTGCAAGTGGACTTTAGCGCGATAGAATGTTGACCGCAGTGACGTATCAAATACTAAAATTTAAGCAAACTAGAATACTTTTTTTAAAAACTTAACACTCCAAACTGATACCATACCTCTGGCATTCTATAACTGTTTTACATGCCTCAATAATATTTTCACAATGACGAAACATACTTTATGTACACCAATTAATTATTGGGATTAGCCCAGGTTGATGAAAAAACAAGTAAAATGTATAACAAAATTTCGCTCTTATAGTAGAATATCTTTGGAGCTACAAAGAGTAATTACCATTATTAGTAATAATAATTTATTACACTGTCATTTTGTTACCTTTAATTTATTTTGATGCAAAATGATCGGTATGGGGGGGGGGGAAATATGCAGGAGTTAGAGTGTGTTGTAGATTTTTATAATTTTTAAGTTTTTTTACCTGATCGCCAAATTTTGTATAATTCTTCGAACTTTAATTAAAAATAAACGTTTTCTAGTGCAATATTGTTTAATTATCTTTATTTGTATTATACTAACGCTAAATTAAATAAAGAGTGCCAAAACAAAGACATAATTACAAAATTTATAGTGGTGCGTTAATTTTCAACAGGAGTTTATTATTACTGGTATTCTTTTACTCATTTTGATTACTGCTAAGAAATTTTAAATTCTCTCTGAATCTAGATATGCAATCAACAGATTGTTGGAAAATCGATAGTATTGTATGATAAAAGTTTTAGAGCCAGTCTTTTGACAAAGTCATACGAGAAACTTCTCATTACTTCCCTATCTATTTTGATGTACCGCAGGGGAGAGTACTTAGTCCACTCTTGTATCTACCATCAAGTTCAAGAGATATTATCACTGGAATTTTTGCTGATGACATAGTCGTAATGTCAATACATTAAGATGCTAACACAACAACGCAAAATCTTCAAGAAGATACCTAAGATCACTATAAAAATAGAAAAATAGCTGTAGAAGTGGAAGATACAAGTTAATAGATTAAAATCTTCCCAAATAATATTTTCTCTTACAAAAGAACGCTACCCTCCAGTTGAGCATAATCAAGAAATTATACCACAGTTGGAAATAATCAAATATCTTGGTCTCCACTCAACATATTATCAAAAACAAACTGATTTTTTAAAGAAATATATTAGCTAAAAGGACGAACATCAAAATTATCAATTGAAGACAAATTAGTCATTTATACAACTATTACAAGACCAATCTGGACCTTATAGATCAAAATTTTGGGGATGTGCAACCAAATCTCATATTTAAATTGTGCACAAAGCTCAACTGATCATTTTGCCATAAGTCCCGTCCCATAAGTATTGCATCATAGTATATATTAAAATATACGTTACATGCAGAGCTCAATATTACGTACCCAACAGAAATCATCAAGGATAAGAGCAGAAAGCACCATGAAAAACTAAGGTCATAGAAATCCGTTGCTGGAAGCAATATTGCAGACAAAGCATAACAGAAGGTTAAAGAAAAATTGGCCAAAAGACTTAAATGGTAACTTTGATGGTCACCTGTAACCACTGAACAATTGAACACATTATCTCATAGATTATATTGGTCAAGACTTGAACAATATGTGCGATAATATTTTGAACATTCATAAGCTAGAAATAAGTATTATATGCATTCAATTTGTTTTTTTTTCATTCGTATTACTATTTTTAGTGATAATTTTGTGAAATTCTTAACGATACGCCTATGATGTGGAATCATTTTTTCTATGGAAAAATCGCTTGCGTTGCTCGAGAAGAATACAAAACAGGTGTGAGTTAATATTGTTCCTCTCTTCCTCTACTTTTTATTCTTCTTTATCGGTGTATACATATAAATAAATGAATGGAATATATCGTATTGAAAAGGGCATTCGAGATCGATATCATGACTTTAAATCCACAAGAATTACTTACTTGATTGAGATGGATCTTGTTGATGTGTTTATACTATCGTTTTCTTATTAATTGAATTAATAATATTATCTACCATCTTCATTAAATCTTCACTTATTTTATATTCTCAAATAAATCTGAATTCTAAACACTTATATCACATAGATAAAACTAGAGCTGATAGATTTTCAAGCTAAGAACAATCACCATTAATTCAAATTATTACAAGCTAGCAAACCGTTTAGTTAAGTGAAGGTAAAGTAAAAAATATATCATTAAGAAACATATACACAAGAAAAGCATTAGGAATTGTACTTTATTCAGAAAGGAAAATAGTAATCATAAGTAGGCAATACTTATAATATATTATAATTCGCACTAATGCAGAGGTTTCCAGAAAGTAATCAATAATGTAGTTTTAAAATAAATTTATAAGTCATCAAATAATTTGAAAACATTATTTCGAAACTCAAAAGACAAAATAATGGAAAAGAGTGGAATTTTTAAATTCCGATAAGAAGTATGTTGAGCAAACGTGAACTCCATACAATTTTAAGGTAATTAGAAATATTAATGATAGAAGATTGCTAGATGTATTCGAAAGTAAAAAAAAAATATGCAGATGCAAGAATTGCCTAACTAAGGATAAATATTCTATCCCTTGCTGTCCATTGAGTTGTTTGGTTAAGGTTGTTATTTTCATATTTCACCAAACATAGAAATAGTATAAATAGTTAACTCCGTTGGTTAAGATTACTTTTAATCATTTTATAATGATACTAACATAGTTAGCGAAATACGCCTCGAGTGTAGTATTTTCATTTGGCGTTTAAATAGTTCAAGTTTAAGGTAGTTACAATAAACTAAAGGTTCCGGTCTCTCAAGTAAAAGAAAAAATTAGACAAGCTAATATTTAAAAAAAAAGCCCAAGTAGTTTATAGGTATAAGAAACAGCAATATTGCCCCTATACAAATATAATAACTTAATATGATAAATATAGTTAAAAGCTATTTAAATTCATTAATTGCTATTATTTAAATAAATCTTGGAAAATCATACGTAAGTGAAACTTGTGTGCTGCAACTTATAGCTAGTATTTTGATATGAAAAGTTACCTAACGGCAAAATTATGAGATTTTCTTATTAATTAAGTAGCTCGTCAACCAAAATTATACTCTATCAATAGTTTCGCTATGCAATATCAATTGTTTTGTCTTGTTGCTCGGTTGGTAAAGCAGTTCCCACATTCAATTGTTTGTTTTGTGCTCCGTATAATAAAATAATTAATCATTATTATTATAACAAGGTTTCCGTGGGATGAATGCATACAGTCAAGTGAATTTTCTTTATTTCGTATTTCTTTTGAAGTTATGCAAACATAGAACTATCGCGTCACATTGGGCGTATAGATATTTTCTTAGAAAGTACATTTTTTTATTATTTATTTTTAAATGTAAAATCTTGATATAAGAGCAGGTACCATTAATGATAAAAAACATATTAAATTACAATGACGTTGATTATTTTTCAAAGCCAAGACACTTTTATGGTTGAACTTCTGCTATTTGATTTATAGCTTGTTTTTACTTACCTCTATCTTTGTTTCTACATCTAGCACCGTACTGCGTTGGTTGCAGTTCCCAAAAACGTGTTATCATCAAGCAGTTATGACAATAACATTAATAAAAAGATATTAATAAGACGGGAAAATAATAAACACGCAGATGTGCAATAATAAAAAACAATCATGTACCCCGAATACTGAAAGTTTTATAAATAACCAATATACAGTATATTCGGCAATTTAGTTCAGACGATATACTGGGTGTTATTTGCAACAAATAATTCTAACAATTTTTTTTCAAATATCATTAATCTAAACAGAAATTCACGTTAAACATTTACTCGAAAATTTATACGTGGCAACATCTCACACTTTTAATAAAAATATGGGTCATGTAACCAAGGAATATCTACCTGATGAATCATAAAATTGTGTTATTTTGCAGAGGATTCAGATCGTTTAATTGTTTTAAGTTTATCGTGTGGTAAAATAATTTCAATAATGTAGTGAAAAATTGCATTTTATTCAAATCAAGAATATCACAGCATGTTAATTAATCTAATCCGCGATGTTTTGTGTCAATGTTCCAAATATTATTGACAACCTGTAAACTATTACCTAAAAAAAGTAGAGACAAAAATCGTTCGGATCGTGTAATAATTGCTGAGAATACATTTTTCACGTCCCCTGTAATGGACCATTCTAAATATATAGGTGTATTAAAATAAAAACTAATTTTTAGAACTTTTAAAAAACCATACTAACATTTATTTTTTTGAAAACGCCTGACTCTAGAAAAAAAATTATATATACAATGTGTCCACGGATAGAGTTTCGAAGAGGAAAAACTTTTTTATTTGTAGATTTGGAACAAAAAGTCATTCTTTATAAAAACGTCTGCTTGTGTAGAAAGTACAATTTTGAATATTAGATTTGTGGTTACTATACAGAGTTAGTCAGAAATAATATTTTTAGTTTTTTGGATTTCGTTTAAAACTAATTTTACGCAAAAACAAACAACTGTTGCTGCTTTTCGACTTAGAATATGATTTTATATCTGGCCGAATAATTATTTCGTTGTAAGAAAACTATTTCTTATTTGTATTTTTATTATTACATTGTCATAATTTCTTCATTTTATTCAATCATAAATATTAAAATAAATAAAGTTCTATTCAAACGTGATACCACCGAGTTCAGCGCATAGTTTATTAGACTTTTTTGCACAATTGGTGTAATAAATCACGGTTTTAAAAATATTTTCATAAAATTTAAAAAAAAAACTAAATCAAAATCATTAAAACTGTTATTTTTGATGTACCCTGTATAGTAATCGTAAATGTGATATTCGAAATTGTAGTTTCGACACAAGCAGACGTTTTTATAAAGAATTACTTTTTCTTCTAAATCTAAAAATAAAAAATTTTTCCTCTTCCAAACTCTATCCGTGGACACATTGTACATATATATATATATATATATATATATATTATAATATTTATCTCATTTTTATACCTCATCGATAAATATGTGTATTATTTTCTTGGACACTCTATAAAAGAAATATTCCTAAAAATAATGGCAAAAGCAACAGAAAAACCTTAAGTCCTTTTATTTTCTTTCTTTCTTCGCTTTCTATGTCTATGGGGTCTATGGTGGTAGGTTAGTCATTCGTTTTCATCTGTTCCATGCTATTCTGCTCCTTGTCATCTCTTCCAATGTCTTCTTTCTACTCATTTCCACCTCAACTATTTGCTGTATCTACTTTTTCTGCGGCCTACCTTTTCTCTTCTTTGTGCTATTTCTTTTTTCATATGTTTTTCTTAGTTCTATTCTCATGATGTGCCTGTACAAATTTAATTGTCTCTTTATTATTTTACTCATTATTGGTATTTGTTTAATCGTCTCTTGTGTTGTTTTGCTCCTATCTTTATCCCATTTCGTCCTTCCATCTATTCCCATTTCCATTGCGTTTTATTATGCTAGTGTGTTTTTTCTGTATTGTCCAATTTTCACTTGCATATAATATTGTCGGTACAACTGTTGTGTTATACCCTTCGTTTCGTGTTACAAACCTGTTTGAAAATATGAAAAGAGGCTTCTAAATATATAGCGTTTCAGTAACTTTTAAATCGTGTGGTTTAACTTATTTTTCTGAACTATTTTCCAGATGTTTAAATACAACCTGCATTAATTAACGGGATTTTTAACGCTTTTACAAATCTTTCGAATGTTCAAATTTTCTCGTGCAGTTTGTTTCACAATGAAAACCAATAATTGAAGTAGTGTGTGAAAATAAAGTGATGATAGGCTCCCATCTGGCGATCAGTATAAAAATGACCGTGGTTTAAACATTATAATTTTGTAATGGCGGCTCTTGCTATACACTCTGCGGAATTACAGACCATCATTGAAATAATAGTAATTAGAGAAATCGATAGAATTGAAAAATAATTTGTGCTCATTGTGATAGGTGTCTACTATTAAAGTAAGAGGAAATGAACGCCTAAATCTACGAGGTATTTAAATCGCACAAAAATTAAAGCAATAAAATATTAATCAATTTCCAAACGAATCTTCATTTTATTTTTGGCATTTTGTAAAATAATATATTGCTGCTAAATTATGGCGAGCAGTATCTTCAGTAAAGAACTTTTTTGTGAGCGGCCCTTCCGCTTTGTTATTAACTTAATGGAATCTAAAACAGATTTAAAAAAACATTAAAAAATACTTAGAACATTTTAGAAACTTAGAGCTTGCTTGGATATGTTTTTAATCTTCAAAATATGACTTTTTTTTATACCAAACCATGAGTTTTAAGTGTTTCCAACTCTTTGCAGAAGAAACAGATGAAAGTTCGAGTTAAACAGGACCCATAATTTTCCTTTCCTTAATTATTACTACTAATTGTTATTTGTTACATTTTCTTTGATTTTTGCTTACTATTAATCAACAATCAGATTTCCTGTGGTTTTATTATTGATTTTAGTCCAATCTACTACTACTTAAATTGTTGTGACGATGTTATTGCAAATTGGCACATTAGTTTTTATTTTTAGTAATTTTCGGACCCAAAATCGTGCTTGTATCTGATCTGCAAATTCTGATAGAGAAAGTATTATTGGTCGCTGTAAATATTTTCATAAATGCTCCGGATAATTTACTCCATTATCTGTTATTTAAACCGTGGTTGAAACACACCAGCGACCATCAGTATTTTTATTTGATTGATTTAAACATGATTCCTATACCCAAACCTAAATATTTTCTTAAACATCGTCTCAAATTTCTCAGACTGAATTAAAAACAATAACAAAAAACAAGTTCGTCTTACTAAATTTCATTTTCAATCTCAAGTCGATAATGAAATAAATAAACCGCACTGGATTTTCGTTCATGAAATTCAAGCCAACGAGCTGGACTACATTTACACTCAAATTGAAAACTGTAAAAACAAGTTTGCCATTATTTAAACTTAAATGTTATTCGTAGAAATGTTATTAAATTTTATTATAAATTGAGGCTAATTACAGAAAAAATAGAAAATTACTAATCAAATGTCTAAAAAACTAAAATGTATCAAACAATTTATGAGTTTCGATGATTATGTGCAAACGTAGACTTCTCTTCGGTACTTCTTCTGTTTTTTTACTACTAATATTGATTGAAAAAGAAGAAAGATCTCAGTTTTGTGGCGAGACCATAAAGTTTTAGAGGATGAGTAGAGATTCTTGCGACTTGGCTGATGGTATTAATTAATACAAAATTAGGTTTCTACTTTTTAACTTTTACTCCCTCGGGCGAAACGCAACAATATATATAAAATAAATTAACAAATAATCTGAATATGAATTTTATGGAAATTGAATTTCGAGTATCAGATGAGAAACCGTTTTCAATATTAGTATTCATTTTGGAAGCGTTTTAAAACCGTAAACAAGCCAAAAGTTGTTGACTCTCTAGGAATCAGTTTTATTATTATAAACACTTGAATATATTTTTATTTTATACAAAAATTTTCTCGATTCGTTTCTGTAATTAAAATAATAAAAAATAATTGTGGCTGGTGGGGTCACTCAAAAATAAAAAAGATAAAACAAATCCTGAAAACAAGAAGAAGAGTCAGAAGATGCAGATGAAGACATTAATAAATATAATGAATTTGTAAAAACGGCTAACAAGAGCAATGATATACATAAAAACGTGAAGGGGACTATATTTATATCGTTTGTTGTCAAAAACAGATCACAAAATTCTCTATTCTCAATAGTGTCACAAAAATTATCTTAATATCCCAAGAACTACCACATTTATCCTTCTTCGCTTGTAAAATACATTTTTGTGTTAAATATGTTAATCTTTCATTTACTTTCTATCCGTTTTTTTTAGTAATATATCAAGATTTATTTCAGCCTTTTATATAATTGTGCAATTTCTCGATATATGCTGAGAAAATCCGGAATTATGACTTCAATTTGAAATATTTAAAAACATTTGTCTAGCTTATCGCACGTTTGTACTATAGTAATTGACCAGTCAAGCTTAGTGAGTGTGAAAAACCCATTATAATGAACACGGTATTATACTTTATCGGAATAACAAAGAAATGCTATGAATTTTATACGTTATATATCTATCTACATTTTGTTTAATTTTTAATAAGATTTTCAAGGTAAAAAGTAATCGGCTCTTTTATCAAACTGGGACTATTTATTTTATCACCCGGATCTTACTATTAGTCCTACAGGTTCAATAACGGAATAAAAAGTCGCTTTTCGGTAACGGCTACTTCAAAAGACAGCTAATAAATGTTCTGAGCTCATCTTCTATGTTATTTCAATCAAAATCGTTGCTATACTCAGGTTATGCACCCTTCAGAGCAATCTGAATCAGAAACCTCGAATATTGAAGTCTCACCAATTTAAGGGTCAAACAGAATTAGCCTAGTAATAAGCTAATACGAAAACTTGCAAGATGCAACTCTGTGTTTCTCGATTTATATAGACCTGTTATTAATTTTTTTTGGGCGCATTATAGTTCGGCTAAAATTTTGTCGCTTTCTAATTCTAAATTCTAAATAAGTAAGGTGAGAAGATGAACGTTTATAGTAATTAACAAACATTTCTTAATAACTGGTTAAAAAATTTTTGTAAGATCTGGTCAAAAAGTAATTTTATTGTATGCATTTTCTTGAACATTTATTGATTTTTTAATAATATCTAGATTGTTTCTCAGTTCCTCCCATGCTTCCTCTCTTCTTTGAAGCACTTCTTCTCTAGTGTTTATAACTTGAGCACTTCTTGAATTTCAAGTGTCCCATACAACATAATCCACTGGGTTAAAATCTGGGGATCTTGAAGGCCAATTATGAGATTCATCCCTTCTTACCAGGAAAGTTATGGCCTAAATAGATTCTCACTATAATTCTAAAATGTGGGCAAGAACATATAACGTTTTATGTGTATTTATTATGCTGCAAAATCGGTAAAATATTTTGTAGAAATTTAAAAAAATTTCGTCAGTCAGTCGTCTTGGTAACACGTGTGCTCCTATCAATTAATTATTTGAAACACCATACCAAATATTAAATGAAAATTTTGTTTTGGGCATGGTCTTATCTTGTTGCTTTAGGATTTTTTCTGCACAAACATATTCATACCGAGAATTAAAAACAGCGTATCAAGTTTTAAAACCTGCCCCGTTTATTTTTTTATAATTATTCATTGTCATTTATTGTTTATGTATAATTACTTCAATTTAACTTTTAATTACACAAATTGTTAATAGCAGTAATTAGAATTAGTAAATAATAATGTAGTAAGTCGACCAATCTCTTCATATTTTTGAAATAGAATGTCTTGAAATTTTATCGGTTGTGCTGTACTAAACTCTTGTTTTAATTTAAGAAAATTATCTACAATCGTTAAGATTTCGAATTTTATGTTTCCTCGAATGACGCTTTTCTTAAGGTGATATTATCCACTTAAGATAGGTCATTAAAAACGTCTTGAGCATGAACAAGGGTTAGGATTATTTCGTTGACAACAAGATGAATTAGTCACTCGAGACTTACATAATCTAGCATTTCTTAAAATTGTTGGTGTTTGTAATTGATATGTATATAGATTGTGTGATAGTAATAACACAGAACGTCCTCTCACACTAAATCAGTGGGAAATTAAGACATAAACGCACTTTGATGATTGGAACCTCACTTATATAACTAAGTTATTACTTTACAAATTGACAGAAGTGTATGTAAAAAGTACCCCTATCGGTTCTAATCTGTAATAAACTTGCATTTTCACTGACCGAGGCCCAGCAGCAGATCATTAAAGAATTGAATATTTATAAGGTAGATACAATTTTATTACCATAACAGAATTTATCCGTTTTGTTTTTTAAGTAATGCTTTTCGAATTAATTTTCAGGATTTTTATTTAAGATTAAGACGGAAACGAAAATATTATCATAAAACTATACTAATAAAAGCGTGCAACGAATAAAGAAGATATCTTAATCTGCATATTATGTAACGTCTACCAATCTACCAAATGTATACCTCCATCGTCTTCTTGCATTTATAACGACACAGATATCAACAAAAGAATATTCACGAATTTCTGGCCGTGTCATTATATATTGCATAAATAACGATATCTCGACCAAAGCGTCAACCAAATCAGTTTCCGAGGGGTCATTCTTTCTTCAAATTAAAAAAATGCTCCTTGGCACAAAAACCTATTGATATCTAGTTAACTATTAAACAGGTCAGTGTCACTTTTCACGATGCAATAAAATGTTATAGAAAGAATGTTTACCAATATTAAGAATTTACCTTTATTCATAAGTTCTTGAAAATTCTCAACGAAGATAATCTAACATGTCTGACAAAACCACTCAAACAAATATATGCTAACAGAAAGCTGCCTTAGGAGAGGCTCAGGCTTATTTTCATACCTATACCAAAGAAAAACAATCCCAAATCCTGAGATGAATACCGTCTAATCAGCATTATGAGTCACTCATTAAAAATTTTGCTAAAAATCGTTTAGAATAGAATATATAAAAGTGTGAGAAACAACTATACGAGACACAGTTCGGACTCAGAGCTGGAAAGGGTACTAGAGAGGTTCTTCTTGCAATGAACGTTTTGCTCCAAAAGTGTCGAAAGTGTGACAAGAATATCTACATATGCTATGTTGACTTCCAAAAGGCCTTCGATAAGGTACAACATATCTTAAAGATAGCGAAATAAGAGTAAAAATTGGAGGAGAGACGGTAAATAACATAAGATTCGTTGGTGATACTGCTATTCTTACAGAGTCTATGGAATATTTACAGGAACGAGTAGAATGCGTTAACAGAGAAAGCGATAATATAGGTCTAAGAAAACCAAATATATGGTAATATCTAAAAATCGGTTAAACAACACACTCCCCCTCATTCTGAAAGACAAAGGCTGGATCGAATTAATAAGTACAGATATCTGGGAGCCATAATAAATGATAGCTGAATCAGGATGAGGAAATTAAAATCAGAACCGAGATCGCTAGAATAAAATATGCTCCACTGCTAGCTAATAAAAATCTAAACCTGAGGATTATATTGAGATTTCTAGAATGCTATGTATGTGTTGAGAAAAATTATGCGACCAAGGAAGCCTACTTGGGCTATATATTAAGAAATCAAAAATACACTTCACTTCATACAATCATACAAGAAAGAATAGAAGGAAAGAAAGGCACTGGAAAAAAAGAATGTTTTGGTTGAAAAGAGTGGACAAACATGAGTGTTGAGCAATTGTTCCGCATAGCAAGAGATAGAGAAATATTCAGAAATGTGGTCCCCAACCTTCACTAGAAGATAGCATGTAAAGAAGAAGAAGAAGAAGAAGAAGAAGAAGAAGAAGAAGAAGAAGAAGAAGAAGAAGAAGAAGAAGAAGAAGAAGAAGAAGAAGAAGAAGAAGAAGAAGAAGAAGAAGAAGAAGAAGAAGAAGAAGAAGAAGAAGTACCTACCACAATAGGAAGGAAGAAGCCTTCTATGCCAAGAAGTACCTGCGTTTTTTAAAAGTATGAATTGACCTTGGTTCCTTTCGAACCATTGAGCTTATAAGGCTTTAGTATAAACAGATCCATTTGAGACTATCAGTTTGTTCGAAAGTTAAATGAAGCCTTAAAGTCATTATTGATTTGAGACTTGGGAACTCTGATTTCTACAGGTATTTACATATATGTTAGGCAAACAAATCTCAATAATGATTAAAATGTTCTTCTTGAAGTCAGGTAGCATAGCCCTTTTCATATTCCCTTAAATTTCAAGGGGCTAAGTGATGAGCAAATATCTAATGTATTGATTAAATTGCCCATCACCTTGTTCAATCGAATTATTAGACCTATTGATGATCTATTGTGAGCAATTGTGTAATTCACATCAGAAAATATTATATGTCGTTTTTCTCATTTTATTTGAAATTGCCCATTAGGGCACGAAATATTTATTCAAGTGATCTATTTCAGATTTTCACTGTACGCCACTGAGTACTTGCATGCAAAAAAGGCAGCACTTTCATCAGGATAAGCAGTTGTAAGAAGGCGATATGTCGAATATTACTGTAATCACAGCATCAAAGAGATTTAACAAAGCCTGCCCTATAAGGAAGATTCCCCAACTTATAATTAGACCATATCTCAGTTTAGAATGAGGATCCGGGTCATACAAATGACTTCAGTCAATTTGAATGGTGATAGTTAAGTCACGTCGGTTCACTTTAAATTTATGAGTCAGTCTATCAAAATGCGTTGCAACATTTCCTTTTCGTTTTTTTTTTTCGTAAAAAATTCATTATAATATTTTGTTTGATATACCGTGTGTAATTATAATTAAATATGTACAAATATTAAAACTGAAAGATCTATGTGATACACGTAACCGATATTATTTTTTAATTCTAGATTTAAAAAACTGGGCAATTATTTGGTGCTATATCGTCACATATTATTTGCCAAATAATACATCATAACATGTTAAATATAAAGTTGCTGGGTTAATTTTTACCCAGTATAATGGTAAATAGTTGTTAAAGAAATAAAGAATAAAGTTGTAATGATTGCTCAAAATGCCGTCCACTATTTTATTAATGAAGAAAATCTCTGCTCTCCGTTGAAAACAAATTTGAGCCCTACAAATTATCTCGGAATTCTCCCGAATTCTTAGATCTGGGCATATTACAAACTAAGTGTTTCATAAGACCCTACAAAAAAAAACGAGGTGATTTAAGTTTGTAGACGTAGTAGGCCACTTTTAGCTCCATTCCTACCCATCCACCCCGAGAGCAATGTTCAGTTAGATATTCATGTAAAGCAAAATGGGGTCGATTAAATACTACACCCTTTGTCTTATCGCGAAAGATATTTTTTCTTAAAAAAACAGGCTATTCTTGTCTGAGAAAACAAAAATACTTACCCTTCTCAACTAATCTAGGGTAGTTTGGAACTCTTCATATTTTCACCAGCAATACCATATGCCAAAACCATATCAATGAAATCCATGTTAGAAAACATTTTAACAGGCAATAAAATCGTACCTACTTCACAGATGTTTCATAAATAATAATGTCACAACACCTCTTAAATTCAACATTTCAAGATAAGAAATTAGCATCGCAACACTTTCATGCAGATTTAAATCTAATACAGTGAGGCACTGCATTTTGAACCCAATTTTCAAAAATGTATATGTTATTTAATAAGAGATTAAATTTAAAGCTGTTAAACACCAAAACACTTTGAACTAAAAAATTAGCATCACAACACTTTTATACAGACTTAAATCTAATACAGTGGCGCATTGTATTTTGAACCCAATTTTCAAAAATGTATAGTTTAGTTAATAAGCGACTAAATTTAAAGCTCTTAAACGCCAACATTTTGACCTAAAAAGTTAGCAACACAACACTTTCATAGAGGTTTAAATCTACTACAGTGACGCACTGCATTTTGAACCCAAAAAGTCATGTCATGACTAAATTTGAAGCTTCTATTCATTGATTTTAAACAAGTTTACGGTTCGATAATAAAAAATATCTTTATGAAGCACTGGTAGAGCTCAAAATTTCATAAAAGCAGCATTGGAAGTTCTAAACCAGACAGACAGATCCATTATCAACTGTGCTTTTTAACTTTTGGGAAGAAAAAAAGACTAAATACATGGAAATGGATAAAGATGCTGAGAACGAAACAAATACATTAAAAGTAAAAACTGAGCAGGGCAAGGAATACAGATTGCTTTGGAGTGACAATAACAGAAAAGAAATGTATGGGAGAAGGGAGTGCTAAGAAAAATTTTTGGAGCAGTAACAGTGGACCAGAATAATTGGAGAAAATTAACGCATACGGAAATCAAAAAGTTATGTGCACAAGCAGAGATTGGATATATGGTCAGAGTAAAAAAAATGCGATTGTTAGGGCACATAGCGAGAACGGAAGATAATAGATGGGTGAATGGATTCTTAGAGAGAGGAGATGGAGGTAGAAGAACAAGAAGTCGCTCAAGATGGAAACGGTTAGATCCATGCAAAGAAGACTTACTGGGAATAGGGATAGTAGACTGGAGAAAAGCAGCCATGAACAAGAAGCAATGAGAAAAGGCAGTTTAGAGAAACTCCAAGTCAACCTATAGTTTTGGTTTCTTTTTTTGAAACAACAAAAATAAATAATAACATATACTACAAGAAACTAACACTATTTTCCAAGATTTTAAAATATTCAGAAGGTTACCGTACACCGAAGTCAAATATTACTTTTACACTTAGAGAACGTAAAATAAATTGTGTTTTAGGAAAAAATATCTTCTACCTATTTTTTCCCACTATTATTGTTTTATTTTTGAACGTTTCTTAAAAGATATAGAGAAAGAATGACTGCATACGTCGTTAACGTGTCACTTTGAATAACTACATTGTTAGATATTTTCAAGGAGCGCCTGATTCCATGCTTTTTATATACCGCCGAGTATGCTTGCATTGTAAACGTCATCTCGAACAATTCAAAGCACAGAAAATCTTTAGTTTATGATTGGGTAGGGACAATTTAGTATTCCGTGGTCAAGATTTGTTGAGGAAACGGCACAGATTTGCCTTACGCTTGTTCTGCTTCGAGCCGTTCGTGATAATGTAAATCTTATAGAATAATTTCTAATATGTTTTTGAAAATAATTACATTGAAAATAAACTAGAAGATACAGTTATCTATGGAAATCGTTTTAACAAAAAAGCAATAATAGTCTAACATTCGATAATGTCCTTTTGAACGAGCATACTAAAAAATCAAGTACATTTGCTACCTTCTTTCGAAGAATACTCCATTCCACACTTCATTATAGCCAGTAATTGATTTTATTATCCGACTTGAAGCATCATTAATTCCCTTGTCTACGCGTTTATTGTGACACTAAACAGTGGTACCAACCTGCAGACCTCGCGTCTATAGATGAATAGAAATAAATGTTACTCGTATTCAGTACTCTTGTAAGGTTCAAGCTTTTGAAGTCTATAGGCATGTTATTTCTTGAGCTACTTCATTCAACTCCATATAAAATTTTTCTCAGACGACAATATATAACTAACAAACACTTAACTTAACTGATACTATATAACTTGTCTATGTTAATCGAATAAATTCGCCAAATATAGTGGGTCTAACTAATAAATTTTGGCACAAAAAACTCACTTTTACTAATATCTGTCTAAATGATTTAAATATAAACTTTCCAAGAATTGCTCAATAATCACAACGTTAATGGTAATAAAAATTTGAAAGATACAACAAATATTTACCGGTTTTTTCAATAAAATTAACAATTAAAACATGGTTTCATAAAAATTTATAATTAATTTTTGTGACAAAATCACGAGCGAGTAGGACGAGAGATTTCGTCTGAAAATTGTTTCATATAATTTACTTGAAAACAAATTTTTATTGTTAATTGAAATTTTGCCGAAAAAATCAACCTCTTATGAGTTTTTTTTCAACACAGGTTTTTAAATTTGCCATATATTGATATTTTTATAAAAATTTTGAATAATTGGTTATAGAGCATTGAAAAATACAATTAACTTGAATTTTCACCGTATTCCAAAGTTTTTTTAATAATTAATATGTGACAACAGCTTCGCCACAGTAAAATAGTTTTTTTAAATATATTGATTTTATTTTTATTCAATACTTAAGTTTGAGTCAAATTATTTACAATATTTTCAAACGATACTGTACATGTAGTAACTCAACTTCTACCGAGAACGTGTGCTAGGCCGCAGTGAACGTCAGGCAAGAAAGAGGGGAACAGAGCACGGAAAAAATAATTACACCAAACGAGAGAGAAATTATAATGTAAATGGAAAACCGAAAACATAACCTGTAAAAATGTATCGACACTGTTTGCCAGATTCTAGATTTGTATATTTTTGGGGTCTAGGAGCAAATTATGTTGTCTACTTTTCTCAGTATTTGAAATACAATTTTACTGCTAAGCAGTTGACATTAAAACTTTACACTTAAGATATTTGCATGATAATCCAAATTTTCATTTAAAGTTGGTACTGCTAATTATCCACTTGTATGTGACTAACAGATCACATCCAAAGCAAAAAAAATAAATATATATATATATACATACTGAGGACATTATATAATTTCATTTAATGAATTTGGCCTGATGATGATTTTTAACCGAAATTAGTAGCCACTTTTATATTAGACATCAAATAATTATGTTAAGACTTTGAGTCCTTTCCTCTCTATATTTCCAAACTACTTAGGAGTAAATAGAGTCCCTCTATCATTTATATAAAACATTTTTTACAAGGAACTAAAAAATCTAACTTTTTTGTTCCAGGTTTTAAAGGCACGAACTGCGAGGAAAATATCGACGACTGCCCGGGCCACCATTGCCAAAATGGCGGCGTTTGCATAGACAGGGTGAATTCTTACACATGTAAATGCCCACCAACTTACAAAGGAGTGCACTGCGAACGAGACGTAGATGAGTGTTCCACGCGACCATCAATGTGTCAAAATGGCGCCACATGTACAAACACCATAGGCGGGTATTCTTGTATATGCGTCAATGGATGGACCGGACCTGATTGTTCTGTTAACATCGACGATTGCGAAGTGGCGGCTTGTTTTAACGGAGCAACCTGCATCGACCGAGTAGGGAGCTTCTATTGCAGATGTACTCCAGGAAAAACAGGTAATTTTGTTATTCTAAGATACTTTATTTACTATTTATTTGCACCAAATGCCTACCAACTTACAGTAAAGAGTAGTCGAAACAATAAGATTCCCTACCAGGAGGTTCAACTTCGGTTTGATCTGCTGCCCCTATAGGTGTTATGTAATTCTTTTTCTTCTTCTTCATTTGGAGGCCTCAGCTACCTCTTATATTTGCTCTAGTTAACTCAAATTATCTTACTTTTATTTATTTAAATCAATTATTTGATAAGAAGGTCTCATATTCTTATCCTGCCACATTTCAGCTCTACAGACCATAAAAGACTTTGAATTTTCGTTTTATTTATCTTCTTTTACTGCTTTGGTCCATTTTTTCCTACCCAAAGAAAATCTTCTCAATTTCTTATCTTAATTTTTCTTATATCTTCATTAACTACCTTTAATTATTTTGTTTCTGAGCATCCTCTTATCTTTTCACTTTCCCCTAGGGCTTCATTTTTTTCTTCTTTCTTAATATTAGGCATTTGTCTGTTTTTCTTTAATGTAATGCCATTACAAGTCGTCATTCTATCTTTTCTATTCTTAACTCATTTATTTCATGCTTTCTTCCCTCCTGCATTTCATTCATTTATTCAGTTATTTTTCCTTTCGTATGTCCTATGTCCCACCTCAGCCTCCTTCTCTTGTGATCCTTTATCTATAAAACTAATAATAATCTTTATTTACTTTGTTAGTGTTTTCCTCTGATTTCGTCATAACAATTATTTTGAATTAGATAGAATTTTTCTCTCTAGAACAATCTCATTCACCCTCTTTTATAAGTAATTTTCAATTTAATTGCAATCTTGGCGTTGAATAAATCAATGTATTTGGAATGTTATCTCATTTTGAGCCATTTATCTGCTGCTAATCCTAAAATGGTCGAAGAAGGGATTATTATTAACAACTATGTTTACATTTTAATTTAATCTGAATAGTTTATTATTTTAAAGAAATTAAATAAAATTCGTTCCAGTACCGTGCGTCTATGATGGGGTGAATTTACCTAGATTAAAACTATTACTGTTTTTGTTTTAAAATTCCTTTTAGATAACCTTCTAAAGCGCCTCTGTTTAATCTCGGAAGTTCGCTAAACTCTCTTTACAAGAATACGCAACTGGACACACCTTTTTTGCGGATTAAAGTGATAAATACATCGAAACAAGAATAACAATGCTATTATAATGACATACACGATAACCACACATATACCTATTTCATCTTTAGGTACCAACCTTAAATAAAAAGTGCCTTTACGGCACGACACGTAAATTTCAGTTTTTAATGAAGGTGAGGTACTACTAGTTCTTTAGAATTTTTTGATAAAATCAGAGGAACAAAAAATCTTACTTAGGTAGCCAGAACGGCCTTAGGGCACTGTCAAGGTTTTAATCAAAGGGTAGGTATATTTTCTAGACGCAGGCAACGAAAATGGTAGTTGATTATTTTTTAATAAATAAGAAAATTGGATACCTTTATTATGACGTTAAAAATAATTTATGATATAATATTTAAATAATGCGTACCAGACGATTTTTGTTATTAAATTACGCATCTGTCTCATAGTAGCAAATATGTAAATTACCGAGTGTATACTGTGTGTATACTACATATGTTAATGTAATAATAATTAACCAATTCCTGAAAAAGTTTGAACCACTTTCTCTTTAAAAATTTTGTAACAATCGTATAATGTATAAATAAGTAGCTAAGGAAACTGGGGCGGGATATTCAAGATCAAAATAATGTATTTTGAATTTGTTTTCCAAAATAAGTGTAAATAATTGTTTTTTTAGATCAGTGATCTCATATTGTTGATTGTTCATATAGAGGTAGTATGTATCCAGAAATAGACTAAAAAATGTCTTTACTTTAATGATTAAGGAATAATTTATAATAAGCGGATGTAGGTTATGAAATTCAAGCAGCAACGGTGTAAATGTAAATTTTCATCAATTGGCAGCCTGGACATTTGCTTGTGTGTGTAGGTAAATGTAAGGTAAGCATTCAATTTTCAAAACAGGAAGAAAATATATATTTGAAAAAAAAACACAGTAGTAAAAAAGTATATTAACAACGCTTAAATATAATAATTCCACCAACTAGGTAATGGGAAAAACTGTGAGTCGTTCATATTTAATTATTTTTTTTTATACAAAAGGAGTTTTCAAAAGCTTTTCTAGTTTGTTTGAAAAAATCGACAATGTTTTAAGAATAACTTACCGAAATTTTGTTTTTCTGTGATTATTACTTAGTGCGTTCAAAAGAAAACGTTACAAACATGAATGATTTTGGCTCATTTTCCATAAAACTACACGTAATCTTTTTTCTATTTATTGAACCAGATGTAATGGTCTCGATTTTGTCACAGTAAATTTTGAAAGATACAATTAATCTAAAAAATTTTACTTACGTTTAATGACCTGTCTATCTTAAGGGCATAGAGAAAGAACAATTGAATAAATAGGAAGATCTGTAAAATGAAAATATTAGAATTTATCCGAATCTCAAATATGATATGCAGAACCAAACAAAACATTACAAAACTCACTTTATATAATTAAGCAATTTTTATTCAAGAGTAACTAGGTTAAAAATGTAAAAACTTAATTGATAAGCATATTCTAAGAAAAAATTTGCAGAAAAATGTATTATCCTAACTTAACATGTTCTTTATTGTATGCTTCTTTAACACCAGTTAATTGACTACTTGAATAATTATTGATGTATGACTGAGCAATATTCGAACTAAGTGTCAGATATCAAATTTTATCCCGTCATATTCTTTATTAAATCAAGTTTTATGTAATCTAATTCATAAACGTTCAATTGAAAAGTAGCCGAGCTTTTATTGCTACCTATACAGAGTGGTTAAGTTAAAATTATTTTACTGTTTAAATAATGAGTTTAGTTAGATGCAAATATAGAATTTGGAATTTTAAGGAACCGACTAAATTTTCATGAACTAAATCATGATTTTTTCTCGCTTTTTCTGAAAATGATTAAATAGTACCCAAATTATTTAGAACGGATTTAAATTTTGAACCTTGCCAAACGTGTATATTCAGAAGTAACGTAACTAAAATACCAAACCCTCTGACAAGTAATAATCAGCCAGTAGAAGTTTATATAATTAAAAGATCGTTAAAAATCTTCTGCTTCAGTTTTAACTTTTAATAACACACTTCCATAAGTTTTAATAACACCTTACGCTTAACAAATGGATTTGCGCACATAAGAATAGTCTTTAAAAAGTTTGCTCATGTATTTTACATACACCTACAATTTATTATTGCAAATGTTACTGAAACACGAGAAATACTGAAGGATTTGTAAAAATTAGTATAACCTCTGAAAGAAGAAGGGTGAAGAGAGAAAGCAGTAAATCTTTTAATTGGGTTAAAAATATTGTAAAAATTATAATCTATTCAATATCAATAACGATCTATTTTAAGATAAAAATGTTTTTTTTAATATTGTATGATATTGGTGTTAACCAACTGGACAAATCTTCGTTTATAAATTCTGAATTAAATGATGCTTCTAGTGTGCAGTACGTTCTCATTTCTTTCTAATTCATAATGTTGTTTTTATCATATTTCTACAGGTTTTACTATTAGAATGCTTTTATTATTTTAATTATTTTCTTTTTGTTTTAATATTTTTTGTGAAAACACATACACTAGATAAATATGTTATTTTTTTTGCAGGACTCTTATGCCACCTGGACGATGCTTGCACCAGTAATCCTTGCCATGCAGATGCTATTTGTGATACGAGTCCCATAAACGGATCTTACACTTGCAGCTGTGCCTCTGGGTATAAAGGAATCGACTGTTCAGAAGATATAGACGAATGCGAACAAGGTAAGTAAACAATAGAATCTTGGTAACGTGTCAAAATTTGTAATCTTCAAAATAGTCCAGTTTTAAGTTAACTACAAGAAAAATAGTTCTTTCACATATTATATTGTAGTTTTTTCATGCTTGTTATATCATTTTCGTCATCGATGTATCTTAAATCCGCCTACTCATCGTGCGTATCTTGGATTGTCTGCGACTCACAATGGTTGGCATTTTTGAAAAAGTTTAACAGCAGGACGTCTTTACTTTGTATGACTAGATTTACACAGTGAATCTAATTACAATTTTAAATGTAATCGATCAAAAGAAAATGCTGTTCATAGTGAATGAAGCCTTAGAGAAAAGATAAATTAAAATTAGAAGGCACATTGTTAATGTTGGGTTTACAATTCGAATATTTCAGAAATTTGTGATATTTTTTACCTCAATTGTTCTTCCCTTAACACTTCCTTCCAGACCTTCAATTCCTTCTCTTTGCGTTGAGGATATCCTAACCTTCTAATCCTTTGTGCTGTTGTTTTTTGGGATTCTTCTATGCTTTTATGAACTCTTGATTTATTTTCCTCTCCTACTTCGTCCCATTAAAAATAAAAATGTTATGGTGAACCGATATAACCGGAAGTGACCTAGTGACGTTACAATAAAGAATTCTCTAGTCACAACAATTATAGTCTATTTTTTATAATTCCAGGCCGTATAAAAATACTATTTTCGGATACTCTGTATATGATTAGTAATAAATAGATACGGAATGTCCTTTTCTAAAATATTGATCTTTTGTGCTGATCAAAATAATAGTTTGGAAACTGGATCTTCCTCACCTAACCGTACACTTTCTCTTATTTAAATATAACTTTATGACCCAACGTATCAATTAATAACATCAAATAAGACCAATATAGGAGATAAAGCGATAATAATCTTAGATAGGATTTAGGAGCACAGCTTGATACCAAATAAATTCATTTATTATTTTTAAGAAGTTATTTAATAACACTAATTTGGTAAATTGACCTATTCGACGATTATATTTTGATATCGATATTTCTAATCACAATTTAATTTGAAATAACTGTCTAAAATCGGTGTTGCCATGTAAATAAAAGTAGAAGTTATGTAACTTTATCAAAAAAAAATCGTGTCTATTAATTTCCAAATTTTAATATAAGTATAAAGAAAGAAAATTTATCACATGATTAAACAGATGAAGAAGAAAATTACTCTAGAATACTGCTATACTTATCTCGAATTAGGGTGACGAATGAGGTTACGAAAAAAAAATATTCACAAAAAGTGTAGGCAGTCTAAAGATTTACATTTTAAAATTAATCCCAACGTAGTACCAAACCAAAGTTATGTTTATTTAAATGTAATACTCCCTATGTTTTTATAAACATCTTGCCGAGCTGATTTCAACGATGTATCACACTTGATATTTATTATGTTTAATAAAGGATCTACAGCCACCTGAAAATCACATTTAGATGTATGTAGCAGTCAAACCGTTGAAAATCAATAAAAAAGGCTTACATATCCATATTCTAACTTTTTAAGTTCTAGGCTATGACATTAAAAAATATTTAATACATAGTGATCAAAAATCAGATGGGATTTCAAATTTTTGACCACTCTGTATCGGATATTTTGTAATGCCGTAGCATGGATCTTGAAAAGTTAGGATACGGACATGTAAACCGTGTTTATTGATTTTCAATGGTTTGGCTGCTACATACATCTAAATTCAAAAAAAATCTGTATACGAAAAACTCCCGCATTGTCTAAAAAATTTGCAAAACAATTTTGTGGTGTCTCTCTGTAAATGTACGTACGTTTTTCAAGAAAAGTGCAGTTCAGTCCTATTAGGTTGGCTGCAGCATAGTTGGATGGTCGCAATTAGTCGTTGGCGAACCAGTTTCGTGTTAATAAAGGATGCAACTCGAGAATTCAACATGATTTATCCGGATCATTTGCCAGAATGCAAAATTTATATTAACGTTAAAACCTGTATCTACACGTACCGAATAATTGATATGCCGATTTGCATTCGAAATAACCCTAAGGAATAAATCCGAAAACAGTTATGACATTTCCCAAGAAGTAGAATCTTGCAATTTGGTACATAATAATGTACCAGTAATCGAGGATAGTTAGACACGTCAAATGTTATTTTCGGGAATAAATTGACACTTAAATATTTGTATTTAGATTAACTTATCTAATCATTTTAAATCATCAAAATTAATCAAATTTTTAGAATAATATGTATACAGGCAATTAAAGAGTGTCTCCTCAACTGGGACTCCTCTTTTATGTGAAGGAGGTGCAGGTTGCAACGGAGGAATCGATAAATTTTTATCTATAGAGAATGGGGCACTGCTCCCCATGTGAATTTTAATTGTTTGGCCCAATGGATTAATCATTGAAAGGATGGTGATTGAATTCGGATGCTGAGGTAGAGATTGCTGTTAGATAATTGTTCCTCAAACAGCTGCAAGGATTTTACAGTCAGTGAATCTATAGACTAGTGGGTCTCATGCCTTAATATTATGGGTTCAATTCGTTAAATAAGCACTAGTTTAAAGCCACTAAAAGTTATACTATTAAACTACGTACCTATGTATTGTCTAATTTATCACAGTTCAAGCAAGTTACCAGTTGCGATTTCTGTTCAGGTAAAAATTTAACAAATTACCAGTTAAGAGGTACCCAGTTGCAATTGAACCAATTAAAACGAGGGAATCATACTGATCAAATAAGTTAAAAGTTGAACATGTCTTATTATTATATTATAAATCATATAAAGTGCGGTAATTAATGTGAATTATTGTGTAGTTTACAATCGTTTCAGTTATAACTAAAGATAAATTTTCTGATTTAACTTTGCAATTTTCATAATTGTAGTAGGGGACATTCTGACATACTCTGCATTTCTATTCATTGAACTATGACTAAACATGAGTTACTTAAGATTACAAGATATTCAATTTTTTTTCATTGTATTGACTTGTCTAACACATTTTCAGTTTGTTAGGTTAATAAAATATTTATAGTGAGATTAAAAAAACTTATCCCCTAACAGTCTAGGTAAGATGGTCATATTACGTCCTCTAGGGGAAGTCTAGCAACAAATAATTATATATTTAAGAAATATAATTTCCCGTGGCCCCTCTGGTTATATCTTTTAAAATAAAATTAGAAGAATTTCATTTGTACTACTATTTTTTATGTTATTCATAACTTGCATTTATATAATATATATAAATATTTAATAAGTAGTGAGATTAAAAAAAAATCACCACACTTCTCCACTTTAGCTTTTTAAAAGTAATACTATAATTTTATTAACTTAAAACTGAGAGTCAAAAGTTGTTAAATGAATAAAGAATACGTTTTTAAAGTTGATGCCTCACTGTAATTTTGAAACTTTCGGCATTCAAATTCATGTCAAAACATAGAAAATAAATTGACTATTTTCGTATAAGAAAGATTTTGTGGCCTTAAAAAAAATAAGTACAGAAGATTAATTTATTAATTTGACGTTATTACACAATATGATGCATCGTTTATTTTTTCATTGGGTGGAAAGAATCTAATAACAGAAAGAGGTAATTCAATTTTTTCGAACGAGTATAGTTTGCATAACTTATAACCAAAGCTAATCCTTGAATTTGTTACACTTTTTCATGAAGCAAAAGAAGTCGTTAGTTAATAAGAATGAGCGGGTACAGTGAAGAAAATCAAATCCCAAGATCACCGACCTTTACCCATTCGACATGGCATTGTTGCTCGAGCTTTATACTGATCATATTCTTCTTCTTCTCGGATAAATCGTAATTTGCTATACAGCATGTCCCCCTAGATATATATATATATATATTCGCTGAAATAAAAAGATAAATTGTTTCATTAACGTCCTTCTTCTTTACTTATTCGTATATAAAAGTTATTTCAGATTAATATAAAATAAATAAGATATCGATAAACAAAAAATATATATGTTACTGACATCCAGCCTAATCGTAAATAATTTTAAAATATTTCATAGATAAGCCTCCTTTCTAGCAATGCTTGGTTGTCCGTTCAACGTGACTCCAACACGTTCGGTCTGCACAAATGTATTCTGTTTTCAAATATAACAAGATTGTATTTATGTTACCATTTTGACCACATTATTTTTGCAATATATTTTATTTTAATCATTTCATCTTATTTTTTAAATTATAGTAATTTTCTCCGTGTTATTACCGATGATGGTTTCTTCTGTCTTGTAATGCATAATGAAAGGAAAACTGGGACATCCCTTACAAATCCTGTTTAGTTCTTGCTCTGTATTCAAAGATTAAAATGTTCAACTTAAATTTTATTGAAAGATGATTGGAAATGTCGATGTCTATAAGGCAGAAAATTGAATAGAAGGTATAATGATTGTTCGCTTACTTCCAGCGATAACCGGTTACTTGTGGATCCAGAATACTTGTTTAACTTTTTGTGTTTTCTCCTGTAATAGAACGTTGAATCTAATTCTTGTTTTGCTCTTGAATTAGGCAATCAATCAGAGTTCTTCGGACTCTTTCCTTGTATTTAAATTGGCGATTATACCATAATGTCCTCATGTTCCCAACAGTTTTATTTATTCACAAAAAATCAAACATAGTTTTTATATTTATTTCCATAAGTTCTCTCTACATATGCTTTTGTTTATATCGAAATCGTTATAAAAATTGTAGTTATTTTGGTTATTTTTATTTTTATTGTCGTTATCATTAATTTATAAATATTTTTTAAAGCCATAGGTTTTTTTAATGATTTTCCAAGGTTTGGCTGCTACATACCATCTAAATTCAAAAAAAATGTGATTTTCTGGTGGCTGTAAATCCTTTATTAATAATAAAATGACATCAAGTGTGATACATCGTTGCAATCAGCTCGGCAATAACTTAATTTTTATTATTACTAATTAAGAAAAGTGCCGGAAAATTATAACGTACAAGATTTAACAAGACTGAATACATTTATCATAAAAGTACTCTTCGAGGCGGATGCTAAACTAGATTTCTAAACTGAACTTTACTTTTGGTTCTCACCTGACTTTTTATGACTTTCGGTTTATTAAGGAATTCGGCTTTTACAAAACTAACCATGTACCTCAGTTCGAAAAATTATTGGGTAACAATTCTGAAATACAACTTTCTTTACGAAAGGAAAAACCCAAAAACCTTTCAGCTGTAATTTCAGGCTTCCCGAACTATATATTTAGTATTATTCCTTTAAAAATGAAATTTAACATCTGTTTCTTGATTTTGAAATTCTTTGTATGTTTTTCCCGAAAGAACCCTTCAAAACCCTTGTATTTAAAAGATTTATAATATTCAGGCTATCATGTTTTTTAACTATTGAATTTATACATTTGGAAATAATTTTAAGTATTTTTATTGAAATATTCCTAGAAAAATAAAACTTACTAGCTTTCTAGATTTGATTTTACTTTATAGAGGCGGGCTCTGTTACAAAAATAAAGACCAGCGACACATCTTAAATTTTTTTGTCTTTTCTTTAATCCTTAATTAACTAATAGAAACCGCAATGATAATTAAGGATCAAAATTGATTGTGACCTTTGACAGTTCAATCGATCGACGACATCGAGTGGTAATTGCAATGCTGCCAACTGCCGCCAATTCAAGTAACTAAAGCTAATTAATAACCTGTGACCTTTATTTGATCTTAATTTGTCTGGTGGAGATAGCAGTTACCTGAGAATATACGATGATGTGACGAGCGGTCTGCTGGTAGAACAGAGTAAACTGATGAATAATATTCTAATTATTTCAATTTTCTTTGTGGCTCTTTTCATATCTTTGCTTCGTTTTAATCGAAATAATGATTAATGGGACTTTAATAATAGGCATAACAGGTCAATCGGCAGCTAAGAAATAGAAGCAAACGGTTCCAAGCCGGCACCGTTTTATATTAAATCAAATAATAAAATGTGATTACTGATTCCTGACTATTTTATAAAGAGTGTCCAAATTTGGCTTCGATTTAATTTAATAACAAGACACATAAAACACTTAAAATGTTCAAATTTTGAAGTACAAATGTTGCAGTTAATAATGAAAATTCATATCTAACAAATGACCCCACAATTTACTTCTTTGGTACGATCATTATTTTCCCAAAATTTTCACAATCATTCTAATTTCTCCAATTACTTGACTAATGTTTACTAGAAGCTTTTCGATTTTTTAGGGACTGTTAGTGTAAACTCTTCCTTCAAAAAGTGAAATTATTTAACCGCCAAATGTTTCCCTTAAAAGATTTATTGTGTTATCCGATGTACGGCAAGTGGTACCATCCTGTAGATGTTCTGGACGCTTTCACCTTCCAATTCATTTTACAAATAATCTGTAATCGTTGTCCTGTATCAAGCTCTATTTACAGTAACCGCATCACCAGCTTCATTCTTCATTTCTCCAGAGAAATGGATTTTTCTCACTACTTGTTTTGCAATTAGGCCCAATTAACAAGCGTACGCGGTAAAAAGTGATCCTTTGGTTTTAATTCTTGAGCGAACTGTATCTCATAAATTTTTAAATGAAGATCTTTCTTTAAAATATTATGCAGAATGATCATTTAATGTTGATCTCTAATCTCTCTACACACAACTGATTGCAAAGTTTTTGCTCTCAATATAGGAAAACTGTTCGTTAAGATTTGTTAAACAATGACCAATTAAAATCTGAATGTTTAATTTGGACAAACTTTACATTATTATTTTACTGTAATATTTTAAATGTTATACTTATTTTCAGGTTCACCATGCGAACACGACGGTATTTGTGTGAACACCCCGGGCAGTTTTGCTTGCAACTGTACCCAGGGATTTACAGGACCAAGATGCGAAACAAATGTCAATGAATGCGAATCCCATCCCTGTCATAATGATGGATCATGCCTTGACGATCCCGGAACCTTTAGATGCGTTTGTATGCCAGGTAAGATCATATTGCAAAGACAAAACATTTTATTACAGGTTATAACAATCGTTTAATAGTTCCGGATTTTGACATATGATAAATCTTTAGACTTTAGAATCTTAGACTTTAAACTTGTTTTAATAACCACGGATTAAATCTATATATTTACTTTTTCCGTGATAATATAGAATCCACTTTATTATTTATTTAATATATATATATATATATTTATACCATTTGGCCAGAGCAAATCTTGGGCAACTTTAAAAACCTTTTTAAAATATTCTATTCATATATGATGGCTCTTCATTACTAACAGAATAGATGCTTCTCATTTGAGCTTGATGGGTTTATTTTTTTTGCAGTCAGTCCCTCTTCTATTTTTTTTCTTTTATTTGTTATTGTTTATGGATTGTCTTGTCTTTTTATTTTTTTCTGTAATCTAGTTCCATTTTATCTTGTCCTTTATTTCTTTTTTCATTCATTGATATTGATTTTTCTTTGATGATCCTTTGACTTGATCATCCCATTTGTTTTCGGTTTTCTTTTTGGTCTTCTTATTTATGGTGTCCAATTAGTTATTATTATTATTATTAACCACTCCCTTCTGAACATATATCTTCTCCTTACGTTTTTTATCTAGTTTCGTGGTTCATCATATTTTTGATTTTCTCCTTTTCTGTTTTGATTGACTCAAATATTTTTGCTTCAGCTATCCTCGAAAATTCTTCATTTATACTTGTCAGGTATATTGTCTTTGTCGTATGTGTCATTGTTCGTCTTGTAACAGCTTTATGGAGTTTTCATTTAGTGTTTTTGCTTAAATTTTTATCTTTAAGCAATTTATTGTATGTTCATTACGCTTTATTTCCTGATTTTACTCTTTTTGCTACCTCTATGTTGTTGCTATTTTTTATATTTATCCTTACACTTTTTTAAATTTGTAGTTTTGTATTCGAACTAGCTTTATGTTCTCCTTTTTTTCCCTATTCATTATCAGGCATTTAATTTTTTCTTGATTAATTTCCAAATCTCCACTATTCTAAGCCGTTTTGTTACCAGTTTCTATCGCCTTAATTACACCATCATATTAAACAGCATAATTGATAGTGCATCCGTCTTACATTTTCTTGAGTAACAATTTCTTTTGTGCATCCTTAATTTGTCATTATTCTGGTTTTAGAGTTGTTCATTGACATTTTTGTTAGTCTGATTGATTTGTTTGGTATTCTAATTTTGTTCATTTCTTCTAATAGTTTTTATCTGCACACAATATCAGATATTTACTTAAAATTCACATTGGAATTGATATTTTTGTATTAGTTTATTTTCTTACTTATCAGCCATGTTAGAAACATATATACTACATTAAGTAGAATTGTTCCTCGATAGTTATGGCACTTTTCATTTTTTGATCGATATTATCAATCCTACGTTACTTTGTTGGTATTTATTCTTCATTTCATACTTCTTTTATCTGTTTATTTAGTTCTTCTTCCATATCTTTACTAATTTAATAACTAATGCATCTGTTCCTAGTGCTTTTCTCTGCTTGAAATTCAATGTTTTTTTTTCGTACTGCGTTGTTTCCTCTTCTTATTGCCCTAGTGCCTCATAATTTGCTTTTTTAATCCTTGAAGTGGATTTTATATGTTTTTCATATTTTCCATTTTGCTTTATTGTTTCTAGTAGTTATTTTATTCCTTTAACTTTCTTTTCTTTCATTGTTGTAACATCTTTTATATTATCTTTGCTGTCTTGTTCTGTCTCCATTACCCACTCAAAATTTTTGTCAGGTTTATGACATAAAATTTATTTACCTTTTTAAAAATGATCTGTCAAACTTCTTTCTAAATATACTAAAACTCTTTAGAAGACTGTGGAAATTCAAGATAAGTATTATTTATCTTTCCATATTTATTATGAATAATTTCCATAAAGTAAGAGTTGAAACAATAAATTTAATTATTTTATTACCTGTTTATAAAACATTGCTATTTTAATAATGGATGATTGAGTTTACTATAATGAAATTTAAAGTTACATTGGCCCAACGAAATAATCACATTAATTCCACGCTGTATCGCCAGCGTTTTGCCGCAGCACGTTTTATGCGTTTTTTATGAATTTGTAGCCAACATCTTATTTGTAATGTGCTAATGTTCAGTTTTTCCTGGAATAACAACATGGCATTCGTAGAACAAACATCCAATCAAACGAGAGTGGTACTAGTGCAACTGCTAACAGACTAATTATTCAGTATCACCTAATTTGAACTTTTGGGGATGTTAAAGAGACGAGTGATTCGGTGAATTAATGTTTATGAAAATCCAAACAGTTAAATTAGGAACAATTAATAAAATTATTGCCTCTCCTTTTTATTTATAACAGTCTTATACAATAAGATCTTTGTTCCAGCCGGAACGTAATGTGAATAATTTAAGCCAATTAGGTACTATATACAGAGTACTAATTAATGAGTACCCAACCTCTATTTATACAAACTAAATAAATTAAAACCAGAATCGATTAAAAAAGGAACTAAATAGAGAAAAACAACTATCCGAAGATGGCATATATCGATTTTCTAATAGACTATTTAACTAAATACCTTAGTGAAAAAATTACGTTTCCTTGAGAAATGCATGTCAACTGAGGAATGTAGTTGTAAAAAAATTAGGTGTGTTGTTCTTATTTTCTTTTAATTACTACCATTTTTAACTTCAGCGCTCTGCCGCAATTAGAATTGGTATTTTATACGGATTTTGTTCTGTATCTGTAATATTATATAATGATCTCAAAAAAAAATATTTAGCCTGCTCGTAAATATGTTAGGAATTCACTTTTAATTCATCTCCAATATTAATCACCAACGTTTTATTATAGCAAGGATTATTTTTAAACTATAGCTTTTCTGTTCTGTGTGTTACGATGCTGTTACTCTTGCCGTAAAATTAAAAAAATGGTCTACCTAGAAATTATATGACATTTTAAAAATATCCAAACTTATTTTCGTTATTCTCCAACAGCCCTCGTACACTCAACTACTTATGGCTATCATGTAAAAATTTCTTCTTATAAGACAATGTACTAATCAAAAGCGGTACCCGAAAATATTATACAGAGCGAATAGGAATTCTTTAACTAGTTAATGATGTGTAGGATGTGTGCGTGCTTGGTTTTAAAGGTCCGACTGAGTGCAGAGAAAGAAAAAAAAGGCGAAAAAGAGCTTTTGCCGGCGTCCATCACGTACCACTCAAAGGCACTGCCTGTCTGTCCCTATTTCTTCTACCTGCCACTAAACACGAGGTCAACGGAGTTTAAAATTTTTCCATTTTACTAACTTCTTACTTTTAAATATAGTGGAAACTTAATGAATTTTAAACAATCTACTCACTGTTTACTGTTTGTATATAACTATTGAAAAGTTAAACTATTATCCAACGTACTCAAACTTTGTGCTTTTATTTATTGATTTTTTTTACGATATAAATATGTCTAGCGATGTTGTGTATTATTATAATATAATTATTTAAACTTTCAAATTCCTTAGTGAATATAGATAAAAAATTCTCAACTAATAATCTACAATTGAAGACCCTGCTGCAAGAAGGAGGTATCTGCATTTTTTGGTCAAAATGAGTTATCTGCTTTAATAAACCCAAAAAGTAGTCCTTTATCGTTTGGCGCAACAACGAGAGTTCTAACCGGAACATTTATGTGGGAGGGGAGACCTGATCACATACATCCTTTTTTATTTGGTGCAATATGGATGTACCTGTAACATTATTATTATTGTTTTCACGCCACGTGCATTTTGCTATTAAAAATGAGTGATTCAGATAGTGAAGAAGAGCCATTTAGTGGTGGTTCTAGTGAAAACTATGAGCCATCATCAAGTGAAAGTGAAGGTAGTGCTAATGAAGCCGTGCCTGCGATAAAAAAACGAAAAAATAGAAACGACAATGAGTGGAAAAGAAATGTACGAAAGCGAATGCTTGCAGAAGGAAAAGAACATATAAACTCAAGAAATAGACTAAGATGTGCAAGAAAAACAGGGAATAACTGCGCTTGTAAATATAAATGTTTTGAAAAAGTACCAGAAGGAAGTCGTGATATAATAATCAAAAATTTTAACGAAATTGGTGATAAAGAGAAGCAGGATATTTACTTATGCGAGCTTATTAAACGAAAACCGATTAACCTGAATAGGAGCTTGGGTACCAGAAAAAAAAGTTGCTCTGAATACACAGTAAGTTTACTATTGTATTTTACAGCCTTTAAAACGTTTAAGTATATATTTTTATTATTTTAGATTCGATTGGGCACATTCCAGCAGAAAGTCTGCAAAAAGGCATTTTGTGCGATGCATGGAGTGTCTGGTAAAAGAGTTGAGCGTCTTTCGTCACATATTGCGGTCAACACAGCTACCACTGCACCATCAGATTTAAGGGGAAAACATCAAAATAGGCCCAATGTAATCCCACAAGACTTAGTTATGCAAGTTGATAGCCATATCAAAAGTTTTCCACGCAGAAAATCACATTATAGTAGATCAAGTAACCTGAAAAAATATTATTTGGCTTGATTTTTGACCTATAATTTTATCATAACAAATCCCCCCTAATTAAAATTCATGAAGAATCGATATCTTTACAAAGTGTTTTTTTGTATATAAAACAATTTTCTTTGAAATTTTCCCTTTATTGTATGTCCTTAAATTAGCTTAATATTTTCTGAAAATGAAATCCATCCATGGTATATATTTTTTTTATGTTGAAAATTAAAATATTTTCTATTCCTTCTTTCTCCCTCCTGTTTTTGAGTTCTTTCTAGTCCTTGTTTGTTGTTCTGTCAATTGTTCTATTTTCGTCATATTAAAAAAACTCACAATCTCTCCAATAACTGCTACTAAATATCACACAATGTATAAAACAACTTCCTCTTCTCTTACTGGATATTCTACATAAAGTGTAGAATTACACAATTGCAAAATATATTCCACACAATTTTTGTTTTCATGTTTCAACCTAAAACTTAAAATTGTTTTTATTCCTCCCAAAATTGTCTTAAAATTGCTGATCCAAATGATTCAGTGTCACTAAATTTATTTTCTTTTCCTTCTATTCTATTATTATATATATTATATTCTTTATTCTTTTTATTTATCATAAATATTGTATTTTTCCCAATATCTTCTACATAAAATCATAAGTGTTACATATGGTTGAACTCGTATTTAAGAGAAGATTTCAAAAATGACTGAATATACGGGGTGATGTATTTAAAAAACCAAAGTGACTAATAATATCAGAGAAACGGCAAATCGAGCAATATTGCAAATGTCAAATCTGGAATATCCGTATCCCAAATTTTGCAGAATATGGACTAGCATTTACGAGATAATTGGCCGTTTCCAGACTTTTGGTACACTCTGTATATAGATATGCCTGTGTTGACTTGGTGTAAAATCGTTACGCTACTGATTTGAAGTTAAACATCACATTAAAAATATGGGACTAGTTATGACAACACATTACAACTTCATGGTGTGACCTGTAATAATGAAACGGATCCTAATTTCAAATTATTTGCAATTTCAAAACTTCTAAAAAATTGTATTTCAGTGATGAGCAACTAAGATTTTTGAACGTACTTTTTTGTCAATATTAGTTACTTCCTACGTCCCACATTATGTTATCGATAACGAGGTGTGCGTTTTGCGCTAGCGATAGGCTCATCTATCTCTATTACTAAACGTGAATTATTAGACTTTGAACGTTCGTTGTTAACGGTATTTGTGCACCATGGAAAGTAAAATAGCTGAAGGCACGCCCATTCTTAGCTGAACTGAACTAACACTAGGTTTACATCGGGTTTTAATATCTCTTTAATTTTAATCTTCTATATAAGTCTATAAAGAATTACATATTAAAGCAATTAGAATTTTCTATTGTTTCTTTATTGCTCTCAATTCTGTTTGTAGTTTTCAGAAATATTTCATTTCAACTTTTTTTCTGAAAAGAATATGTTTCTATCTTAATTCTTACAATAAAATATGTCTTAGAGCAGAACCTTGTAACACTCCTGCTATTAATTATTGCTGTTTTATGTTAAAGAGTCCATGTTTCCAAAATATACTACTTTCTTTAAGAGGTAGTTGTATTCAACAGAGAAGTTGTGGTTATCTATTCAACAAGAAATTACTCCACTCTGCCATCCATTATTGTGTTTTAAATTATATAAGTGCTTGTATTTAAAGTCGCGCTGAGAAACAGTAACAAAACCTGGAGAGAACTAACTCGATGATCCTAAGTACTATTTTCGTTTTTAAATAATTTTTAAACCATACGCCTTGTTAGTTTTGTTGCTATGGTTTCTCTTGAAATAATTTCTAAAAGTAGAATATAAGTAGTTATATATTTTTCGTTAGATTCTTCTTAGTTTTCTTGTGTAAACGTAAGATTTGATAGTCTCTTAGTTGGATGTCGAACTAAGCAAGAGGTGCCCTCTTACCAACTCCCACATGGCTGCCTTTTCCATTTTATCTATTCGAAAATCAGAGATTAACATTTTAAACTTTAACCTTAGTGTGTTCTCTTACTCTTTGAAAATATAGGTACCTATATAGCATGATGCCTAAGAGTAATAACAGAAAATGTCTGTGTTTATTCCATAATTAATTAATTTTTAATGGAAATATATTATGCAAAGAATGTTTTCTGTCTCTTTAACCAGTTATCAAATTAATTAAAGTAGATTTTTAGTAATTTTTATTTTCAATTTATTAATCCAAAGTTACCAGGTTTATTTTAAAAACCTTATAAACCTGCTCTTATTAAAACGCTAGAGGAATTTAAATTGCTTTCGGTAATAATATTTGTTTGACGAAAGAAAAGATTTAGGAACCAACAATTTCTTCATTGTCGTAAAAATTTCTCATAGAATTTCTCGAAACTTATTTAGAATCGTCGGAAAATTAAACCTGTTTTACAGACCATTGGCTTAATTGGCCCCATTCTCATGTATTAAAAAACGAGCGAATTACATATGCGGATGCATACCTATATACATATATGTATTATGCACACATATAATATTGGAATTTTTACTATCTTTTTCCACTACAAAAATGTATAACAAAGTTTATGTCTTAGAAGAAGACTTAGTTCTTCCACCTGGACCTTTGAAAATCTATTGTGGACATCCGGTTCTTCAATAACATTGACAATGTTAGTGAATCAAGGGTTTTTTGTTGGTGCTTATAGTGTAATAATCTCTACCGAAAGGAATTACTTCTATAATGTATTACTTTTTTCTTAAAACATGCCGCCTAGGGACAAATATTTATTGGAAATATATACGTAATTAAACAACATACCATCAAAAAACCAATCAATATCGGATATGTTAATAACTCGTTTTAACACATAATAAAAACCATAATAAAATTAATGGAAAGTAAAATGATAATCAGGAAAAAAATGTTTGTATGGTCAGTGAGTACCGACAAAACGGAGAGATCTCAATTAGTTTTGGCCAAGAGTTAAAATTAAACGCATAGGTAATTACAAAACAACAAAAACTGAATTAGACCTATTCCACCTAACTGCTGAGCAAATTGAATATAATTATAATTACGTTTTCTACTGGCCACCTTTAAGTGAAGAGAATTGGATAAGATAAATTGTATAAAAAGTATGTCGAAAAAATATTCCGTTAATGGTTAATAATATTAAATTGTTTAGACATCATTTGAGAAATGTATATTAACGGTACCTTCTTTAAAAACAAAAGCATCTCATTAAAATATATCGATTCATAAGTAATCTTATTTAAATATTCTCCAGAAAATAACATATTAGTTTTTGTACAAAGAGATACTTTTACACCCTGTAAAACTTATTTTACTTCACAAAGATGACCTAGGTCTCTGCGATATGTGGGCTAATCGTCAGTTATCTTTTGCTTTTTTTTCGCTTACCTTACAACATCCAACTGTTAAGAGAGGCATACACCGAATTAGTTACCTTAATCTTTTATAAAAAACTTTTATAACAATATTTCGTGAATGAACCCCATTATTTAGTTATTTACGACTTTCCTGACGTGATAAAAGAAGTAAGATCAGACATGTAGGAAGTTACCATACAATTATTTTGAAACACTAAATATGTAGGAAGTATGATAAAATTGTACTGGGCTCCGCTAGAGGTACTTAAGATATTGGATTACTGTGGAATTACCTGGTGATAGCCTGTAATATTTTTTCAATGAACGTGTTACTAAATTGCCTTTTAAAATAATCAAAACAAGATGTTTTCTTAATACATTCACTCACACTTGTCAAGTTAATTCTTCTCCTTAAAGATAAAACATTATATAACTTTTAGATTTTAAACCACCTTAAAATATTATAAACAACGCTGTGAGTTTACATCTTCATTTTCAATTTTTTTCTATAATGCGTACTTATATATAAGAAGTTCTCCACCGTTATTTTTTTTTAGCATAAATTCTGGCACAAATTGTAGATGGTAAAAAGAATAATTCATCGTCTCTTGTAGTTCCTACTTAGATAATAGAATAACCTACCTTTTTTGGATTTTTTTAATTTTATCCAATTAACTAAAATAGTTTTTTCTACGATCGAATTAAATTTGTTTTTATTTCAAATTTTATTGAGTATTTTATAATACAATCAATATTACAAATTTTTAGAATAGTTACAACAATAACATGAACAGTTTAAACAAATGTTATTTTTATAAAACTAGTTCACATTTTTTGAGTTAGAGCAAATTATCATTTCCAGTCGTTTATTGATTTTTTTTGTTTTTGCTTGTGGTGGTCTCCACTTCATTAACTGAAACTCGCTTTCGGATTATTGAGAAGTTTCCCGTACCGGTAGTTGTTTTATCTTCCAGAATTTGAGTAACTATTTCATTTTTTTAGAAATTGATTCCACAAGGTAGCCCTCGCCTACAGTTCAAGATTTCATTGTGATTAGTAATGATAGGCCAACAATAAATACATTTTCTATATTTTATTTTGAACGCTTCAACCAATAATAAATCATTCTTTTTTCAGGATTCACAGGCACTCAATGCGAAATAGACATAGACGAATGCAAGGATAGACCGTGCCTAAATGGAGGCTCCTGCCACGACCTAATTAACTCTTTCAAATGTTCCTGCGCAACAGGCTTCACAGGTTCCCGCTGCCAAATCAACATAGACGATTGCGCATCAAGTCCTTGTCGAAACGGTGGAGTATGCCACGATGGAATTGCTTCTTATACATGCGAATGTCCCCCTGGATTTACAGGTTTGTTTAGTAATATTACATTTAGCAAATACCACAAAACTAAGATAATTGTATAATGCTTTGTAAGGTATGAGATCTGAACTTATGTTTAATACTTTCATTAACTGCGCTTTTTATAATGATCTTTAAAATAAAAGTTATTTTCCATGAGAAATTGTTAAATTTCAGCTTTAATTGAATGTTAATAATAATCTCTAATGATAAGAAGTGTTATCCATTACAATTACAATGTGCCTTTTCATTATTCAAATAAAGTACTATCAACGTCTTAATTGTAATCTAAACTACAGTTTTTAATATGAAGAGCACCTTCCACACAATCTTATTCTCCACTACAATGTAATCTACATATTATTTTATTCCTGTGGTGCATCTGAAATACACTTCTTAGAACCATCCGTCCAGCATGTCGTGGGTATCAAACCATATTTCGTCTAAAAAGTAAAGGCTCTTCCTTCATATCGGAAACTCCTAATTTGCCCAATGTAATCATTTCTCATCTTTATTAAACGGCTTGATTCCATTATGGCTTTCCTTTTATTTGTTGTTTTAAATGTAAAATGATTTGTAACTAAAAACCTCCACACAGTCATCTTATGACATTTTTCGATAATCATCTTCTTTTGCAGTTTATCCATGTTTGCTTAAATTAGCAGCGTACATATTATAAATAGAATGTATAATAGGCTTTAATAAATATTTTGAGATACTACGAGAAGAACTACTATCTTTACGGGTTGCACCATTGTGAATATTTCGTTTGTTACTTCTCAATGGAACAAAAATGCTTTTCTTTCGATTGCTTCCTTTGGATGTTGCAATTCCCAAAGAAAATTCTGAATAAAATTACGTACTATTACTGTCACCTATTAGTATATTAGATGGATATACAGTCATAACTATTTGCTTGGCATCAATTCAAAGATGGATGCGTTTCTTTTTCTTCTGACTCGTCTACATCAATATCAGGAATAAAATCTTCACTTTCTGAAACATACATCAAAACTATATCTCAAAATTGCAACAGAATACCCAAAAATCACCAAAATAATGCAATACTGGCCAGTGCATATTAAACACAATACTAAAAGTGGACTAAAGAAATAATATTAATTACAACTATTCTTGTTGAGAATCTATTAAGATTTAATACCTACCACTTGTTGACACCCATTTAAGACTCATTAAGGCTAAGATTAGGGATTATAATAAGCTCCATCCTGTTTAAATAATTTTTAGAATCTCTGGGTAGGCACTCACAGTAGGCACCTGTTAAGATATTGTAATGACTTTTGATTAATTTTTAATATTAAAATCTAAATAACCCACTGGCAATAAGATAAAATACATAAAAAATACCCTGCACCTTTCTTAATCTCAACTTTTGTAATAAGATATGCTGGACCCTATACCACCCTGTGAGAATTCGTACTATGTGTAACACAACAATCTACAGTAGACATTTTCATCGATACTCAGCTATCATTTCTATTGAAGGCACAAACCAGTGTCGATGTCGATCTTACGGGTATTGGGTTTTTCCAATTTTATATTTGCGACGCATTATATATGTACATATCTTTTGAGTTCAGCATTTGTGATTAGGCAACCAAAAGCTCTAAGATATGAGATTTGACTATGTCTTTCTTATATTTTCTTTTCAGCTATGAATATAATGACTACATTTTTTTTTGTAGGAATGTCATGCGAAACGAATATTAACGACTGCCTGTCTGCTCCCTGTCAACACGGAGAATGCATAGATGGAGAAAATTCCTTCACGTGTACATGTCATCCTGGCTACGCAGGAGCGTTGTGTCAACATCAGATAAACGAATGCGAGTCAAATCCTTGCCAATATGGCGGTATCTGTCAGGACTTGATCAATGGTTACCAGTGCCTTTGCAAACCTGGCACGTCAGGTCACAACTGCGAGATAAACGTCAACGAGTGTTACAGCAATCCTTGTAGAAATGGTGCTAGATGTTTAGATGGAATCAATAGGTAAGTTTTCATCATTTTAGATTTATTTATATTGGTAATAACGCTTAACATTTGTTTCACGCAATCAGAGGGTTTCCATATTTCGAAACGTAAGTTCTTTCTGCCGTCTTTTGTTTAAAATGTGAATGTCTGCATGTAAACGTTGTGTGTCTTTATGTGTGATATGTTTTAGCATGACCTTGCTCTATAGTTTAAATATGTGCTTTGTGGAAAGTATTGTTTTTCATCGACTCCTATCTAAAGTTCTTCTAGTTTCTAGACATTTAGTCACTTACTAGTTTTTCCATTTATATTGATCAACAATACTTGTTTATTAAAACATATTTGGAAGTGCCGAACGGCTTCTTAAAAAATAATAAATCCGCTTAGTATTGCTAGTTACCTCGTTATAACTGTTTTACATTGCTTTTATCACAGAATTTTCTAAATACCATCCTTATAACCATATCATAATCAAGTTACATGAAGTCGAGTAGGTATATTATGACACTTATAACAATGTTTATCTCCTAACTTGTAAGAAATTGTGGAAAACGCAAAATGGTACTTTAAAAATTATATGTTTTCAAAACTCCTTTGGATATAGAGCTGTAATAATTTGTAAAAGCATTAAGTGTAACCTTCATATAATTCCTTATTAAATAGATATATATATATATATATATATAGTGTAGCTAAAAAGTCATATAATCAGGTTATATAAGCGTATTTTATACAGCAAGAATAAATAAAATATCTCTTTAGGTCTTATAAGAGTACTTATATAATAAATATGGAAACATAAATAATACTTATCATGAATTTCCACAATCTTCCAAAGCGTATTAATATGTATTCAAGTCAAGTTCAAGTATTTGGAAAATGGTATTGTCAGATACCGAACCCTAGGGAGACTTGAATACATTTTAAAACGCTTTGGAAGACTGTGGAAATTCAAGATAAGTATTATTCTCTTTCCATACTTATTATGAATAATTTCCATAAAGTAAGAGTAGAAACAATTAATGTAATTATATAAATTTATATTCATAAGAAAATCGATGAAAAAAATATGTGCGCTCTTGGATTCCGTATTAGTGGAATATTTAGCACCCACCTGACAACTCGTGTTGTAAACATTCCACTCGTACAAAAACTGTCATTTCATGCGCCCATTGCGTTCATTTCTGCTTGGTTAACCTTTGTATTATACAATATTTATGTTAATAACTATTATAAGAGTGCATAATCTTCAGCAACTTAAAAATAATTATTGTCGATGATTGAAATGAATTTTCAAGTTCGGATGAGATACCAAATTTGTCATTTCTGTTACAGCTACACATGCGAATGTATCGCAGGCTTCACAGGCCGTCATTGCGAAAACGACATAGACGAATGCTCTTCCAATCCATGCGCAAACGGTGGTGTATGTATAGATCTAATTAATGGCTTTAGATGCGAATGTCCTCGAGGTTATTTCGACGCAAGATGCCTCAGCGACGTAGACGAATGCAAATCAAATCCTTGCAAACATGGTGGATCCTGTGAAGATGGTGTCAACCAATTCATATGTCACTGCTTACCCGGCTACGGCGGCAAACAATGTGAAATCAATATCGACGAATGTGCATCGAATCCATGTCAGCATGGAGGAAATTGCCGGGACCATCTTGCTTCATACACCTGCGAATGTTTGCCTGGATATTCTGGAATAAATTGTGAAAATAACATTGACGACTGTGCAATGAATCCTTGCAAAAATGGAGGTTCTTGTATTGATTTAGTAAATGACTTCAAATGTGTTTGCGAACTACCGTTTACGGGTCGAGAATGTCAAGACAGATTAGATCCATGTCAACCGAACTTATGCCAACACAACTCCAAATGTACCCCCAGTTCCAACTTTTTAGACTTTGCTTGCTCCTGTGGTGTTGGATACACGGGGAGATTCTGCGAACAAGATGTTGATGAATGCGTGGTGTCAAAACCATGTAGAAACGGAGCTACTTGCAGAAATACGAATGGCAGTTATATGTGTATTTGCATGAGAGGCTACGAGGGAAAAGACTGTTCAATGAATACTGACGACTGCGCTTCGTGTAAGTATCAAATGCTTTAATCAATCTCAAAATCAATTCGAATAGTTGAATATGAGGAAGTATTTAAAACACCTCATTTAATTTTAGCCCCTTGTCAAAATGGAGGCACTTGCTTGGACGAATTGGGCGATTTCATGTGCCTCTGTATCAATGGGTTTGAAGGAAAGCAATGTGAAATCGATATAGACGAATGTGCTTCTCATCCCTGTCAAAACGGGGCTTCATGCAACCAATATGTAGACTCCTATACCTGTACTTGCCCGTTGGGTTTCTCTGGAATTAACTGTCAAACCAACGACGAGGATTGTACAGAAAGTAGTTGCATGTACGGCGGGACTTGCATAGATGGAATAAACAGTTACATTTGTACATGTAAACCAGGGTATGTTATAAAAAATGCATATTAGTGTACATTTCAATTCTAATAATTCTTTATTTTAACAGATACACCGGCTCTAACTGTCAAAATAGGATAAACCTTTGCGACAGTTCTCCATGTTTAAATGGGGCCACATGTCAGGATCACACCACTCATTATACCTGTCACTGCCAATTTGGTTATACCGGCAAAAATTGTGGAGAATACGTCGACTGGTGTTCTACTAACCCATGTGAAAATCATTCAACTTGTAAGCAGGTTAAGAATATGTACTCTTGTTCATGTGGACCTGGTTGGACAGGAAAAGTTTGTGATGTCGAAATGGTCAGTTGTAAAGATGCAGCTGCCAAAAAAGGTAAGACATTGTTCATTCTAGTAAAAAATATCCAGTAAACGTAAAAACTAATCCTGTTTCTATTATTTGAAGGTATTCACTGGAAATATCTCTGTAACAACGGAACCTGCGAAACAATCGGAAATTCTCACAGATGTCACTGTAAAGAAGGTTATATGGGCTCCTACTGTCAAAAAGAAATAAACGAATGTGAATCAGCACCTTGTCAAAACGGCGCCACTTGCCACGATTTAATAGGCTCTTACAGTTGCTCTTGCCCTAAAGGTTTTCAAGGTCAAAATTGTGAACTCAACGTAGACGATTGCCAGCCTAATCCATGTCAAAACGGAGGAACTTGCCACGATTTAATCGACACTTTTCAGTGCTCTTGTCCACCTGGAACATTAGGTTATATTTGTGAAATCAACATCGACGATTGCCGTCCCGATTCTTGCCACAACAACGGCACATGCGTTGACCGAGTAGGAGGTTTCGAATGTAAATGTCCACCTGGATTCGTGGGGCCTAGATGTGAAGGAGATATTAACGAATGCCTTTCCAATCCATGCTCCACACCAGGTACCCTAGATTGCGTCCAATTAGTAAACGATTACCATTGCAATTGCAAAACTGGTTATATCGGACCGCATTGTGAGCGAAAAGTTGATGTTTGCGCAAACAATCCTTGCAAAAACGGTGGTATTTGCATTCCTACTAACAATGGGTACAATTGTAGTTGTACTGAAGGATTTTGTGGAAAGAACTGCGACCTTAGCGGCTACGATTGTGACTCGGAACCGTGTAAAAATGGAGGTATTTGTAGACTCTCAGAAAACGGATATTTCTGTGAATGTCCACCTAGTACAACAGGACCTAATTGTGAGATTGACCTTACCAACGAATGCGACAGCAATCCTTGTCTACATCCCGATGCTATCTGTCAAAATAAGATTGGGGATTACATTTGTTATTGTCCGCCAAAACACGTCGGTAAAAATTGTGAAATTTACGACAGAAACGCACCAGCCGGCATCGGTAAAGTGGTCAGAACTATACAAGATTTTAACAGTTTCTACGCCATGGACCTAGAGAAACAAAGACAACAGTGTATCCGCAACAAATGTCCTATTAAACGTGGAAATATGCGCTGCGACGAAGAATGCAACACATACGCTTGCGATTTTGACGGAAACGATTGTTCTCTTGGCATAAATCCTTGGGCAAACTGTACGGCTCCGACTAAATGCTGGGAAGTATTTATGGACGGGGTATGTAACAAAGATTGTAACAACCCGCAATGTTTATTCGATGGGAGGGATTGCGAAAAGAAATTACAAGCTTGTAATCCAATCTATGACGCTTACTGCCAGAAACATTATGCCAATGGATATTGCGATTACGGATGTAATAACGCTGAATGCAACTGGGATGGACTTGATTGTGAAAAAGAACCTCCAGAACTAGCAGATGGAGTGATATCCATGGTTATACTCATGGACATGGAGGGTTTCAGGAATAACCTAGTTGCTTTTTTGAGAGACACGAGCCACCAACTAAGAACCACAGTTAGAGTGAAACAAGATCAATTAGGAAATGATATGATTTACCCTTGGATGGGTTCTACTCCAACTAATAATCTACAGGATGATTACTTTAAAAGAAAGCACCATGTAGCATTTTCTGAGCAGGCACAAACTGGCGTTAAAGTTTTCCTAGAGATTGACAATAGAAAATGTGCTAGTTTAGCAAAAAATTCTGATTTTTGCTTTCAAACTGCTAGTGCCGCTGCCGAATTTCTAGCAGCTAAAGCTTCTAAACATACTCTTTCTTCCTCTTTTCCTATATATCAAGTTAACGGTTCTACGGGCATAGACGACGACACAAACCCTCCAGCTAACGCAAAATACGTCTTAATCGGAATCTTGATGGTAATCTGCCTCAGCGCTTTTGTCTTTGTGGTCATTCAAACCCAGCGAAAACGTGCTGCTGGAATTACTTGGTTCCCTGAAGGATTTTTACGCACCAACTCTGGCACTAGACGAAGATCCCGCCGACGTGGTCCGGAAGGACAGGAATTAAGAAATTTAAGCAAAAATCCTTCAATACCCGGTATGGAAATTGATCCTAGCAGTCACCACGGTCACGTACCTCAGTGGTCTGATGACGAGAGCGATATGCCTCAACCAAAGCGTTTTAGAGGAAATGATATGGGTAAGCTATTTACTAAATCCTATTAGTATTTTAAAATTTCACGAGCTGTATTCGTTGCAGGTTATTCCAGTGACATAGCAATTACTGACTACGAAGAGGCCGAACCCCGCTGGACACAACAACATTTAGATGCTGCTGACATTAGGCCATCGGCCATGTTGACACCGCCGCAAGGCAACGACTTAGGGGATATAAACGCTAGAGGTCCCTGCGGCATGACACCCATTATGGTGGCGGCAGTTAGAGGCGGAGGAATGGATACTGGAATAGATGAAGATGATGATGACGGTGCTGGGCAGATTATACAAGATTTAGTGGCACAAGGAGCAGAACTTAATGCCACTCTGGACAAAACTGGAGAAACTTCATTACACTTGGCAGCCAGATATGCAAGAGCTGATGCAGCTAAACGCTTACTTGACGCAGGTATAAAATAATTTCTATATATCTAATACATTAGATCCACTGGATCTTTACCGTGCAGTATTAATATTTGATAATATACCCTTTAATATAATTTCTAATTTTCGTTAAAGGTGCTGATGCAAATGCACAAGATAACACTGGAAGGACACCTTTACACGCAGCTGTTGCGGCTGACGCGGTGGGAGTATTCCAAATATTATTACGGAATAGGGCCACAAATTTAAACGCCAGGATGCACGAAGGCACGACTCCATTGATTCTTGCTGCTCGTTTGGCTATAGAAGGAATGGTACAAGATTTGATTAGCGCCGAAGCTGACATAAACGCAGCTGATAATTCTGGAAAGACTTCTCTGCATTGGGCTGCAGCAGTCAACAATGTTGAAGCTGTCAATATTTTACTAGCGCACGGGGCTAATAGAGATGCACAAGATGAAAAGGTAAAATTTAAATCCATAATATATAACAATAATTTGATAATTTTATTGCGATTACTTTACTAAACGGTTTTTTTTTCAGGATGAAACTCCTTTGTTTTTGGCAGCACGCGAAGGTTCCTATCAAGCATGTAAGGCTCTTTTGGAAGCCTACGCTAACAGAGAAATAACCGACCATATGGATAGGCTACCAAGAGATGTAGCCAGTGAAAGGTTGCATCACGACATTGTGAGGTTATTAGATGAACACGTACCTAGAAGTCCGCAAATGGTCAATGTTATGCCGAGCAATAACATTATGAGTAAGTTTATAAATTATTTAATCAGTGAACCTTATGTTAAACATTTTTTATTATTTGCTCTGGTATTCAATGTTATCTTGAACTAATGGTATATTTTTGTTGTAGCCTCCAGTAATGGCCATATGCTTCAGCAACCAACAGTCATAATTCCTAAAAGACAAAAATCTAAAAGGCCTAGTAAATCTAACGGACCAACGAGTCCCGAAAACGATGGCATGCTTAATGTGGGAAGCATGAGACGAAAACCCAGCGTCAAAAAGACCAACAAGAAAATCGTACAACAACCAGAAGTTTCACAAAGTCTGGATTCAGTCAATTCTACTTTAAGTCCCGTAGAGTCGCCTATGACGAATTTACCCAGTCCATATGATGCTACGTCATTGTATTCAAATATGAATCTTCCACAAGGTCTGGAAAGCCTCATGGCCAACAAACAGCCGCCAAGTTACGAAGATGTTGTGAAAAACAATTTAGGCTTTCCATTGGAAAATGGATATGCAACCTTCAGCTTATTCCCTGAGTCTATAATAATGCAACAACGGCAACTTCAAGCGAATACCCTAAGTCCACCTTATTCTAACCAATCCCCTCCACATTCAGTTCAGTCCAACATGTCTCTATCCCCTCAAGGATATAATGGTTCCCCTTCACCAGCAAAATCGCGACCTTCCTTGCCAACAAGTCCTACTCGCCGTGCTGCTATGATAGCTGCGGCGACTCATCAAAAGCAAGGAGGAATTCCCCAAGTTCAAAACATACCCATGGGTTTCGATTTTAGTCAAACAATGTTAGATCTACCCTTGGCTTACTCAATGGCGAGTGCTGCTCAGGCGACGTTGCAGCCGCAACATTTTCAACAGCAAAACTATTATTTGACGCCACCCAGTCAGCATTCTGATCATTTATTGCCCGAAAATTTCCCGACGCCAAGTCCCGAGAGTCCAGGTCACTGGTCGTCGAGTTCACCAAGATCTTGTAACTCTGACTGGTCGGAAAAAGACAGTCCAAATACTTACGTGTCTTCAGGACATCAGACAAAACAAGGCTCAGACGGTATTTATATTTAAAAATAGGCCCAATGAGTTGTGATCTTGTTAATTTTTTAGGTAGGTGTTAGTTAGCACAAAAGTACAGGTTGCTCTCATGTTGGGAAAAGAAGGTCGATTTTAAATGTTACGTAATAAATAGAATACCAATTTGTTTAGCAAAAAGAATACCGACTACATAGATATCTGCTAGATATTTGGCTAGAAATATCAATAGCCCTATTTTAATAGATAGTATCCTGCCACTATTTTAAATGTTACTATTGTTTAAACTACAGCTCCTTTACGTCTTTAATTTTTCTCATTCTCTCATGTTCTTAGAACATTTCTTACATGTTTATCGTTCTTCCTTCTAGATTCTTAACCGCTGCGTTTATGGGCTTTCTCTAATATTTTTATCTCTTCTTTCCATTGTGTGGCTCTTTAATCGCTTTTTTCCAGTCAATTCTAAATGCCCCTGACATTGATTTTTTTACCAACAATAATTCTAGAATTTTGTTGTTTATAACACATGTTTAGGAGCCATATGCTTTAATGTTGTTTCATAGATTCTTATTTTGGTATTCCCTTTGAATATGAATATTCAATTAAAGTGTCTTCATCAATCTATTATATTTCAAACCATACTCTTAAATACCACTAGTTTCTAAAACATTAAAAATTAGTTAAATTATATTCACTAATAAGCCTGAGATATTTTTTTTCAAAATAAGAAAACTTGAACTGATTAGTATTATGTTTGGTACCAGAAAAAGCCAAGCAATTATATTAAATGCCATATTCAGCCTTTCATAAAAAAATTATATAATTCAAAACTGTGTCATAAAAAAATCGACTTTTTTTAATATAGGGCGCAACCTAGTGAAACTTGTGGTCTCAATAATTATTATACAAAGTGTACTCTATATCAAATGCAGTATTTATTTTTGTCAAACTAAAGGCCTTTATTTTTTAGTAAAAAATTCACTCCGTGCCTTTGACAACGTTGTTAATTCATAAACATGTAATATTATATAGAATACATAAATTCTATTTTGTACATATCTCTAGTAGCTATATTATTGTTAGCTTAATTTTTATTGATCGACTAGTAATCTTTTTTAATTTGATCAGAATTTGTATGCTTGTGTACAATATTTATTATTTTCACCGCCTGTTATCAACATTCTACTAGATGTTAATGACAATTACATAACTGAAAATTATACAATAGATTTCAATTTGACCATTTCCATTTTTAAAACAGAATTAAAAAACCTTCAAAGTATCTAACGAAATTGAAATGTTTTGTTAAACTTTAAATTGATCAAAATTTTTGCCAAGAACAATTAAAATGTCCTTTTTTTCAAATTTTTAGATCGTTCCTCAATAAATTTGATAAATTTTTTATAGTCATTGACATCATTTGGAAGGAACCATTTTTTTATTGAAACATTAAGTACATTATTTTCATTTTGTACAATTTGATTTTTTTTATTTCAAGCTGTCTCTCTATATTTTTATTTTTTGTGTATGTCCCTATAAAAATTTGTTTAGAAAAATGTATTAACATCTCTATTGTCTGTGATTCAAATGTAATTAACATCAAATTTTTGACAATATGTTGTAAAATTTAGTGATACGCAATTTTAACTATTTTTGATAAAAATGTTTTAGATAAAAAAAAATAAAATGAAAGCGCACATTCCACTCTGGAATATTTGAAGAAAGTCTTTCAAAATGTTATTATACAGAGTTTATAATTTAGATAAAATATAATTGTTTTTTATTAAGGCAGTTTCTTCAATTTAGTATTTTTTGCTTACAGGTAGAACATTTTATATTTCAGAATTTGTAATTATAGAACTATGTAATTTTTAACTAAACTTGGTATTTTAAACGCTATACATTTTAGTACTTGCTCATAAAATAAGTCTTCCTAATTCAAAATTATTTTATTAAGTAAAAAGTAAAAAGAATTATCAACAGATTTATGATAAAAACTTATATAGCGTTTAATATATACTGGTCTTCTATTTAGGTTATAAGAAATCCCCAAAATTTCCTGTGAATATATTCTTAAAAAACAATTATCCAAGAAATGTTAGTTTTTGCCATTTAAAAAACGAATTAAAGAATTTGCCTTTTACAAGGTGTTTGACGAAATTTTGAAAATTTTTATGAACTTTTAAGATAACTGGCCCATATATATCTAACTTTAAATGTTAATAAATTTGTTTTAGGCTAGATCGAAAAATCCCAAAGTTTCGTGTTCCACCTTGTATAATTCTGTACAGTCAAAAATCAGCTGACTAATTCTTTATATTTATACATTTTTAATAATTAATGATCAACTCCACTTGTTCAGCTGATTTTTGTTTTTGTAAAAAGTACTGATTAGATATATCTATAGGTAAACTATATGATTTTGACTAATTGTTGGCAACAGCCAACATTTGAAGTTTTTCTTTTAGATTTAAGATCACATGCTTTGTACTATACGATTTTAAATAAATAGATTTTTTTATAATAAGATTTGGTATTTTCATTTTAACGTTATAACAATGTCAGTAAGCTACAAGAAAATGATTTCATTGATGACACGAAACAGATACTACTTACTTGTGAAAAAAAACAAACCATTTTTAATGGGCATCAAATCTGCGATAGTTTTCAATCTGGATCCCTCTATACAGGGTACTCGAATATAAAAAAATGTATGAAATAATTTTAAATATCCGTTAATTGTCTAGTTTTAATAAAGATACATTAACTGTCCAAGTATTAATAATATATTTTATATTGAGAATAAAATACTAATCTTTACAAACACTGACCGAATTTCTTTTTACAATTTAAAATACCTTCAGGGGCATGTTTGTTTAAACTTAATCAACTGAAAATGTTTATTTTATATAATTATATCGGAAAAATGTTTAGTAGTATCTATGAAATACTGCTAGTATATAATACCTTAATAATTTACTATGTGCACAAAATTTGATTTTTTTATTTTATTAAAACAATTTTGGCATTAGTTGTGATAATATGAGTAACCACGGATAAACATGCCTCAGTCTGTATTCACTTTCACACACAATAATAGTATCTTAATACAAAGTTTTAGATTAATATTGCCTAAGAAGTAACTATACTTCTATGACATTCAAATGTCACTAAAACGGTCTATTTAATACCAATAAGAGAAAAACAATATTTTTATAAATATTATGTCTATTGATAAAATATAAACAAAAAGGAATGGTACTTAATACTGAAACATTAAAATAGAACCTACTATAACTTAATATAATTTGGTACAATCTGTTACCGATTTTAATAATTAAAATTATTAAAATTATTAATTATATAAGGTTGTAAAATATTAATTTCCATACATTCTTTAAATCAATACATGTAATTAGTTTTTCTTTTGATATTTAACTGTTAAAGAAGATATTAATAAAACGGATTAAATAGCAAATCAAAATCTTTAAAATACATATTTTTTAACACGTACTCACTGACGTTAAAAAAATTAAAATATTTATATACTACAAAAATATGCTTCTAAAAGCTTTTTCAGAATCTAGTAAGTAACAATTATTAAGTTCTTGTTCAGACTTATATTCAAATCTAAGAGGAAGTTGATTTACATAATTATTTCAGAAACCATAATGTTTTACAGAGATAGATATTATATATATACAGGGTGAAGCATTAGTGAGGCAAAGCTCAATTAGTCCGCTATTATTGAAGTTACGAAAAAAATTTTTTACAAAAAGTGTAGGCAGGCTTGTGATTCACATTTTAAAATTAGTCCCAAATATACATGGTGTTCAGGAACGCAGTGCCAAACAAAAATTTTGTTTTTTTTAAATGTAACACCCCGTATATTTTTAGATTTTTATAAACCTCTTGCCGAGCTAATTTGATGTATCACACTTTATATCTATTATGTTTAATAAAGGATCTACAGCCACCTGAAAATCACATTTTTTTATGTATGTAGCAGTCAAAACGTTGAAAATCAATAAAAATGGCTTACATATTCCTATCCTAACTTTTCAACTTCTATGCTATGGTATTAAAAAATATTTGATACAGAGTGATCAAAAATTTTAAATCCCATCTGATTTTTAATTATAATTTTTTAAGGTGGCTGTAGATCCTTTATTAAACATAACAGACATGAAGTATAATACATTGTTGAAAGTAGCTCGGGAAGTGGTTTATAAAAATGTAAAAACACACGGAGTATTCCATTTAAAAAAATATAGCTTTGGTCTGGCACTACGTTCCTGAACACCATGTATATTTGGGACTAATTTTAAAATGTGAATCTCAAGACTGTCTACACTTTTTGTAAAAACTTTTTTTTCATAACTTCAATAATAACGGATATATTGCACTATTGCCGCACCATGTATGTATTTTAAATGCAACATGGAAAAACATGGATTTATTACTGATATCATCTTCATTCTTAGATTGCACTTTTGGACAGCAGTTAACGTGCATAACTACTTTATAACATACATTTAAAACCAAAATTTAAATTCTTAATTGACCGACTTTTTTCACAGAAAGATGAAAATTATTTCGAAACATCTTAGTTACTAGAAACAGATTACAAACTAAAGGTTTAAATGTTAAAGTTGATTTAGTACGGTATAATAGTTTGGGAAAGGGCTACAATAAAAACGGTTTATCAAATGATTTATTTATTTAAGTTAGCAGAAATATTAAATCGAAAATCTGCCAAGATGTAACTATGAAAGGTCTTGAAAATCAATTACAAATTATTAACAATTGAAGATACGCTAAAAAGGATATTTAATTACTTTTTATTTTCTCATTTTTTTTTCAGTCTATGGTGACGTAAGTAATATACATCATTTTATAAACCGTTTACATTATTTAAATGTTTTTATTTAGTACTTATTAGCCAAACTTTATAATCTATAACTTCAAATTTATACTGATCTACTTATTTAATAAGGTTTCTGATCCACTTTGTATTTTATATTTAAACTAACATTTTATAATATTTTAGTGTGTAAAAGTTTTTGATGTATTAACTTAATTTCTATTGTTACAATAATTGGCACACTGCGTCTAAACTAAATAATTCATTAAAATACATATAAGACGTGCCAAAACCGTTTTAGTATTTTTGAATTACTTATTACATATATACACATTATTTAGGTTGCATAACATTCAATTAAAAGATATGAAGCTCAAACAAAACAAACTTACTGACTAAATATTGCGTGATGTATAAAGAAAATTCAAATTTTTATCGAATTTTCTTTCATTTTCCAGGCCATTCACTCACTCTACCGTTATCAAAAACGAGATTGTGTCTTGGAAGTGGCACAAGCCGCCCACGTTTTAGAATCTCCATATTTTCACCAGGATAGTACTATACAAAGAATAATTAAATATTAATAATGAAAGTTCTAAATATTTATATATTTTAAAAATATTACCTGACACTGTGAAATGAAATCCAATAAAGATGATCCCAATTTTCGACTAGACTCAACCAAACATTCAAGACTAAAAAAAAAAGATAAGTATCTTTTGCAAAATGTTAATCACATTTTTGTGTGAACACTGATATTTGCTAATATTTTTATCGTTCTAAAATGGTCCTACATGTTTTATTTTATGAAACATCTATATCATTTTTTCAGTGGATTTTTACCCGCCCGATTAAAGCAAAATGCACATGAAACAAAGGTATTGTTAAAAATGTCTATTTTAAAATTAAAAATGAAACAAGGGTACTGCTCCAACAAATGTATACATATTAAATATATATATAAAGTTAATGAAATCAAGGTTCTTCTGTTCATTTATTGAAACCCTAAATACTGATAAATATAAATGAAATTTCAATATGCGTAATTTGAAGTTAGGCATTTTTACATTAAATAAAATGTAATGACTGAGCATCTAAATAATATATGCGACTTCAAAATACAGAGAAGATACCTGAAACTCAATTATACAAAACTAAACTGACAAACAAGATGATTTAGAACAATAATGACAGGACATCTATTGCGTATTAACAGGTATTAATAACAAATGGGTAAAGATTCACTGGATGACATATAAATATATAGATATTTAGACTGGAAATTATTCATAATAAACATGAAAAAAATAAATTATACTTATCTGAATTTCCACAGTCTTCCAAAGCGTTTTAAAAATGCGTTCTAATCTGACCTAAAGTTTCCGTATTTGACATACCATTTTCCAAGATTGACATTTTAAAACGCTTTGGAAGACTGTGGAAATTCAGATAAGTATAATTTATCTCTATCATATCTATATATTTAGAATGTTAAAAATATTGAAATGTGGAATATCAGCCCTAAAAAATAACAATATAAAAATGTATTCTCACCTGTTAGGTTCAGCGAGACCTCCATAAACAATAGTATCACAGATTTTTGTATTAGCATTAACATCAAATAAAGGTACACCAAAGTGACAATCCAACAAGGTCCAAACCTAAAAAAAAAGATATTAAAAAACCTAGAAACAGTACGAGTTGGAATAAAATTAGTAGTGTAATAAAGTTTTGAAAATAAACTGCACCTGAACAAATGCAAGTCTATGGCAATTTAATGAACGAATTAGTATCTTACATTAAGATGAAGTATATATATATATATATAGATGCTTAGTAAATGTATTTTTACTTGCAAATTTTAAATGTTAATAATGTTGTGCATATTTGAGTAATTAAGTTTTTTATTTTACCTCCACAGGGATTGATCCAGTATTACGATCTTCTTCCTTTTTACAATCTTCAGAAGAGTTTTCCTTTATTTCTTGTATATCCTTATCTCTTGTAAACATGCTTATGTTCTCATCTTGAGGACTAGTTAATCCATCTATCGAAATGCTATTCTTCAGAGTTAGCTCTAAAGTGCTGTCTTTAACTTCTTCGCTCACAACCTAAAAATACACAATAAACTCGAAATAACCTTTGATTAATATTCAACTTCTAAAATTATTTTTTTTTTACCAATTGATCCAGCTCCTCTTGTAATAAAGTGGAACCCTCCTGGCTCGTAAATCCATTGGCTGGTGATGACGACTGGCTATTATTCGAGACTGGAGTCACGGCAAAATGGCTTTCGACTGGCGACTGAAGTTTAGTTTCTAAAATATCTTTCTTCTCAGGAGTTGTTTGTTGAAAAGTAAAATTCTCGTTGGTTATAGTTAAGGGTTCTGCTTGATTATTATTTTTATTGTTTCCTGTTTTCACCTTGGTAGTTTTGGCAAATCCTGTGAGTATAAAAAAGAAAAATTAAACAAAATCAACATTAAATTAAAAACAAAATACCTTTTTACTTAAAAATATACTGTGGTATTTTTCGTAAGAACATTTCCTTAGATATCACTTACCGGATCCTTGATTTCTATTCCTTCCTAGCCTAACTTGCATTTCCCTATTTGGACATCCAAAATCTAAAATCCCGATATTTGCAAACGTCAAATAACCACAATTATGTTCCAAATCGATAACTTCTTGAAGATGTTTAACTGCTTTATGTTCTCTAAATTTCATATCTATTGGCTGTTCTTTAATTTTATTATCTTTTACTTTTGAAGGGGTAAGAGGTTTAAATGGAAATGGGATAATTTGAGTTTGTGCAGGTTGGTGAACGCCATAGGCTTGGATTAGCACCGGAGAAAATTGGAGAGTCGCATTGACATACAAAATATTAGCCACAGGTATAACAGCAGGCTCATGAAGCCAAGAATGAACTAAAAGACGTGTAAAACCGAGAAATACACGAGGTAGGTGGTTTATAGTGGTTCCTAGAAAAAAATATACATAGGGAATAATTTAAAAAGATTGTCTTTGCTATTTTATTCAATGAAATTCTATTTTTTTTTGTTCACTACCTTTTATAAGAAGTAAGGATGGCGGTCCATAGCCAGTTATGTGGTAAATAAATAACTTAAACCATAAAGCGTTGACTTCAGGTACAGCTGGTCCCAAATGAGGAGGTAAAAGGCTCGTTACTGGCCTAACTTCTCTACTAAGTGGAGCCATAGACACCAGTAACCTGAAAGAAATGTCATTTACTAATACTGCTTAACTAACTCAAAAACTAAAACAATTTATAAAAAAGGCAAAGAAAACTATTACTGTATTTGACTTAAAAAATATAGGTTTACGAAAAAAAGAACTAGTAAGGGCAAAAAAACAATATTAAATATAAGTAACAGGGGAAGTTGAAATGGAGAGTAAATGATACAAAAGAAAGACACGGAACTCTCAAGTAAGGTGAAAAAAAAGAATTGTTTTGAAAAAGAGTTAATTTGTAAATAATTGTTGCAAACTGTTAATAAATATTATAGGCGAAGAAAATTACTACTAAATTATAAGCAAATGGTGAAAAAAGTACACCACGGTTTAGAACGTACTTATATTTTTTCTGTAAAAGTCGTAAACATGTTGCTTCATCCAAGGAATGTAAACTTTCTAGCCTCACTAAATCTAAACCACGGCTTGGAAGTTTTCTTAGCGCCATTACCGTGGAACGCAAAATAACTGCATGGTCAAAGAATCGTCTGGCTTCACCTTCAAATAAAAATTTAATATTTAATCATATTAAAAACAATGTTTCAAATAGGTGATTTTTTTTAATACATAAGAAAAACTACTGGTCCGTACCTTCTCCTTCAGCATCTAGCACAGATACTTTTTCTAATTCCGCTAAAAAACTATCCAAACTCTCATCACAAAGTTTTCCAACTTCAAACATGGTAACGGCGTGTTTTTTTAAACCAGAGGAGAGATTTCCCATCATAAGATAGGCAGTAAGAGTAGAATCAAATAAAAATACAACTCTCTGCCCATTTCTTGGAAGGGTGTTGTTAGCAGGACTATCTGGAAGCTCAGATTGTGGCGACTGTACATCTGATGAATGATTTAGAGGATTGGAACTTAAATTTAGGGTCAATGGAGTTATATCCACGTTTCTGCAAAAAATATTTTATATTTAATTATCAAAATAGATTTTTTTAATGGAAATTAAAACCAACTCAAATTTGAATAATTCTGAAATTATTTATACCTTGAATCTTGTGTTGGAATGTTTAACCATGTAGAATGCCATTGATTTTTGTCTTGGTCTAGATCAAAATTCAGCTTGTGGGCAAATTTCAAACGACAATATAAAGAGACTGCTTGTTTAACTAGTTCCGTGTCAACTTGTAACACTCCAGCAAGCTAAAGAAATATAACAACACTCATTTGTTTAATATTCAAGTATTTATTTGCAATTGATTTTTAGAGGTAGTGCTAAATATATCTTATTATTCTACAAAAGATGCGAAAATCGCAAAATATTTTTTTAACACTATAACATCATTTAAGTTTAAAAGAAAATGTGAGTACACTCATAATTTTAATTAAAACATTAATATAAAGTAAAAAAAATGATTTAAACCCCAAAAAAAATTCAAATCAAATCAATTGTAATGCCTTAATATTTTTAGCAAATAAATATGATACTTAAATTTAATTTCCCAAAGACTTATTAGGTTGCGTGACATTAAGTTAGATTGGTTAATGTACCAAAAAAACTTTAAAAACAGGAATAGAGTATCTGTTAAATTGATTACATTCATAATATTTTAATTACACTAATAAAAATTAAGTACATATATCATAATTTGAACCTGATAATATATTTATCTTTTTTCTGCCCCATTCAAAATTTTTAAACTATAACTTTTTAAGAATTATCTGAATAAAATATTGGACAACTGTGGCCCCCGTTGTGCCCAACTAGTGCCAAATAAAGATATACAGCAAACACTAATTAATATTTACCTCTCCAACTGTAGTATGTTCATCTATAGACACAAATATCTTGTATAAAAGTGTCTCAAAATAATCTCCTAATATTCTATTCATAACAAAACCTTGAAGAGGTGGTACTTGGACCATATCTGCAGCAGTTATTGGTACATCCAAATAGATTAAACCTTTCCTAAACAATAGAATATCCATTTAAAATAATCAAGTGTAGTTCTAAGATATTACTTACTTGTATAAACTTAGTACAATAGGATAAGGTAGCTCTCCAGCATTTTGAGATCCTCGGTCAATTAATTTATCTATTACCGCTAGTTCTTCTTCATTTACCATCTACAAATCTAATAGTCAAGAAACAAAAAAATGTTAAAAATCTGTTAGCTTACTTTTATATCCTCTTCAAGAACTAACCCAACTTCAATTCTCCACCATGGTTGCATGTAAATATCACATGGAACCATTGGCAATAGCACTCTTACATTTTTTCTACCAAACAACCTTCCCTTATTTGATCTTGACTTATTCATTAATTCTATATATTCATTTCTTCCAATTCCCAGCAGTCTTAAGCCTAAGATAAATACAATAAACAATATCATGTTTATAATTTTAAATCAAATACATTAATCATTCCATACATTTTCAAATTAAATAATAACTTACAATCAGCTGCAGTGAAATTTGGTAAAGTGTCATAACTCTTTTCAGATTGTATTAGTTTTTCTATTACTGAAATATAATAATTAAAAGGAGTTATTCGAAGTCCCTTAACAATCATATCAGCTAAGTGATAGGGAAATAACATAAGTCTCTCTCTGCTGTAAGCAACAATTCTTTCGTAGTACCGTTTTTCATCTCTAAATATGTGTCTCACTGAAAAACAAATTTTGATAAGTCAATAAATATTAGCTTATCTATACAATTTATCTACCTAAATTTCCGCGATACCTTAATTGATTCTTAATACTGAAGTTAACAATGTATGTGTCGAATTCTTTAGGTGAATTGCTTAAGATCTAAAAACAAAATATTATACTTAAAACAAGCCCAGTTTTATCAAATATGGTAAATATAAACAATTTTTTTATCACCTGCTTGATATGTGAAGGCAGTTGAGACCAAGGGACTTTTTTCCAAATATTATCTTCGATTTCTGCATTCATTTTGATTCTGATATTTGTAACATAGTATTAATTTTTTTTAATAAAATGTTATTTTGAAAATATTTTAACTTAAATGTCAAATGTTTTGTCAAATTGACACCGTGACTAAGTGCGTTTTGAAACTATGCCCGTAAGATGAAGGTGGGACACTGATGACGGTAAATGCATTGTTTATCTATCATTAACGTCATACCTCATCTTGTGAGTGTGCTTTCAGAACGCACAACAGCACAAGGCTGTCCAAGCAAGTGTTGCCAAATATATAACACAGAATCTAAAATTTCTAAACAAACCCCTAAAACTTTTGCAAACCAGACCCTTATACTTAACGAATTAAAGATTGTTTAAATGTCAAATTACCCTAGTCCATGAAGTATGGAGTAAACAAATAAAATAAAAACAAAGGTGAATATATGATCAAATGCTCTCTGATCTTGTGATTAAAAACGATGAGCAAAAGATAGCTGTCCTTTTCTAAATGAACAAAATATTAAAAAATACGGTAATATAGATTTCCGTACTAACGATTGCCACTGTTTCTTGTTACCAAAAGTGGCGGCAGTTTAGTCAACTTTGTTGTCAAATTGTCCTTGGACAATACCCTTTTATTTTTTGTAATGGTCCAATAATAAATATACAAAGACTTCGTAGTGTTTATAAATCTCTAGTGTTTTAACATACATTTAGTGAACAAATTGTTTTAAATTCATTAACTTTTCGAATACTTTCTGGGAAATGGTTCTGTTTCTTTTATAATAAAGAGGAGCCACAATAATACATACTTTTAACTCCCGACAAGTAATGGCTACTGGTAGTTCAGATAATTCGTATAATGACTCTGGAAATAACAGTTTGGAAGGAAGTATAAATAATTTATCTACAGAATTTAGTGTACTAGAACTTAAAGACTTCAAAAGACAGAACAGTGGTGACTGCAGCTTACAGTCGATATCTTTGAGTTCATCCTCAACTTCTACGCCAAGATATTCCGGAACTTCAAGAGACTGTAGTATACAATCGTCTCAATCTATGTCTTTGAGCTCTCCGACAGTTACACAGTCAATATCCTTGGATTCTTCCTCGGTTTCTCTTCCAAAACACTCAGGATCATTAAGAGATTGCAATTTTCAATCCCCTCAGTCTATGTCTTTGTTTTCTTCCACAGTTACAGGGGCAGTAACTGCGGTTTGTCCAACAAGATATTCTAGTGTATCAAGAGACTGTAATATACAACTACCTCATTCTATTTCTTTGTGTTCTACTGTAGTTTCTTCCCCAAGAGATAATAGTTTATTTTCTTTGTCCTTAAATACTTCAATGTCCTCTCAGGTGGAACATTTTAGATGTGAGGGACATGCAGAGCATAGTTTAACTTGTATGAAAAATTACCTACAGGCGGGGAAGTTATGTGATGTTACTCTCATTGCAGGAACAAATGGAAAAAGAGTACAGGCACATAGGTAAATTTTATGTTCTTTTTTTGTTTTTAACTTTTACAAAAAAATGACATGTTTTAAAAAATATTAAGGGTTAGATAGGCAACTGCTACAGCATTCTTTAACTAAATTAGTCTTGTCAATATGTGCGTGGCAATGACAATAATTATTTGTGTAATAGCAGCAGCAATAATTATTGGAATTATTTGTCTTATTTTTCTTTAAGGTTGGTACTGTCTGCAGCTAGTGAATATTTCTCAGCCATGTTTACAGGAGGCCTAAGTAATAATGATGAAACCGAAATTACCTTAGTAAATGTCAGCGGGGATGTTCTTCAAGCTCTTGTCAATTATTGCTATACAGGGTGCATAGAAATTAGGGAAGATAACGTAGAAACTTTATTGGCGACAGCATGTCTGATGTTGTTACATGAAGTTGTTGAAGCTTGCTCAAGGTAAATATTCTTAACATTTTAAAATATACATTGCTCTAGTTTCCTTGGTTTGATAAATCACTTTATAATTAAAAACAAATTAATGAATTGAGTTAAAAGATACTTTATTTTTAATAAGGCAAATGCCTCACCTCTCCTACATAATATAACTGTTTAGGTCACACATATTCTAAATATAAATTGATTTCTAAATGAATATATAATTAATGGTATCTTTGTATCTCAGTTTTGGGAAATAAACTGTCAATATAGTTGCTTATTTTTATAAATAAAGAATATAGTATGGTACTTGCTTTTCCACATTGTATTACTTGTTAAGGGAAACTAACAGTGCACACTGTTCCCACTATGGCAATTATTGTCACTATGTTTGTTTATAACATCTAGAAAATTGTTTTAAAAGTGTACCCATCTTTTATCTATTTATTAAAATGCTGTCTCATATATTTCCTCTTGCACAAGCTAATAAACAATCTGTTAACTCTTCATCCATGCCGCAAAAAAATACCGTAGTTAATTTTTTAGAAAATTATTATATTTTGTTAATTAATTTTTACTAATTTGGAAAACCATAATTTTTTTAGATTTTTAGCTCATCAGCTGCATCCTAGCAACTGCCTTGGAATAGCAGTTTTTGCTGAGCACCAGTCATGTACTAGTTTACTTCAGGAAGCTAATGCTTATACCAGTCAGCATTTTATGCAGGTAAACAAAATAAAGATTAACAATATAAGATAAAAAAACACAAAAATAATATTTTTCTATTCTATGATGCAACATTTATCCTGATTAGGTAATTAGAAACCAAGAATTTCTTCAATTAAATGTTGACCAAATGTCAGCTTTACTTAGCAGTGATGATCTTAATGTTTCCTGTGAAGAAAACATCTTTCAAGCTCTAATGAGTTGGATACAACATGATGCAGATTCAAGAAGGCAATACATTGGTCACTTGCTTGGCTTAGTTAAATTACCACTTCTTCCTCCTGCGTTTTTGACTGACAAAGTTGAAACTGTTTGCGAAGGTATGTTATCATTTAAAACTAAAGATAATGTGAAAAAAATATGATGGGTATTTCTTAAAGGTGATCTATCATGTCAAAAACTAATTATGGAGGCAATGAAGTGGCATTTATTACCAGAACGGAGACCTTCAATGGCAAGCGCTAGAACAAGACCAAGAAAAGCCACTTTGGGCAAACTTTATGTAGTTGGAGGCATGGATAAAAATAAAGGGGCAACAACAATAGAAAGTTATGATCCTAGATGCGATGTATGGACAGTGGCAAATCACATGAGCGGAAGAAGGTTACAGTTTGGTATTGCTATGATGGGTTACAAGTAAGATATATATATATATATATGTCTATATTTGTGCAAGCAAATTCTTTGCTGATCACTTATGAAATTATATAGAATTTATTAGAGATCCAGCACAAATAAAAATGTTCTCTTTAAAATGAGTCCAAGGTTTCCATAATCATTGAAAATTTTGAGAAATTGGTTATATCAAAATATTATAAAACAAATAAGAATATGTAATTCTTAGTCCAAAAAGATAGAATTAGTACACTCAAAAAAGGGACTTTATTTAAACCAAACACCAATGAGTAAATATAATTCCCATTTTATATATTAATAATTTTTCAGTGACTTTGACTTTATATAACAATATAAATAAAAATAGAAGTTTGAGATTGTTGTATGGGGTCCAAAAAATTAAAACAAGAACTCTGATTTTATTTCATTGCCAACGTTTCGGTCCTTTATTGGGCTATATATAACTGATAGATAAAATATTTTCTTTTTTTTTTATATTAAGGAATTAAAAATGGTTTTCTGGTATCTGTGATTTATTATCAATTATATTTTAAAAATTTTCTAATTACATATTCTCTATTTTAATTTTTTTTTAAATATAGCACAAAGAAATAATTTTAGTCATATTGTATATTTTATGTTTTAAATTGTCCATATTTCATTCATTTTAGTATACAACTCTTTATACAGTTATAAAAATATTTACCTTGGAAATGCTATTAAATTTATGTTCCCTCTATAAAAAATAACTAGATATTAAGACAGGTAGAGTACAAATAAATATAAAGAAACACATTTTTTTATATATATATATATATATATATATATATATATAAAAAAGTACCTAAACACGACACAGAGAGAAAACCATTTTAAATAGTCTATTTATTTGTACGCTGCCACTATAAAAATTACAATTTATATTATATTAGAATTTGTTAAATTTATGAGTATTGTTATGTACAAGTTTATTGTATTGACTAAAAGAACCTAAAAAAATTTTTCGGAAAGGAACGCCTTTTTTTTTATTTTATAATTCAATCATTTTTAATTCCTTTTATTAATACAAAAAAAAAGAAAATATTTTAGTTATCCATTGTTTGTAGTGCCCTGAAGATGGTCAAATAAAGGACGGAAACGTCGGCAATGAAATAAAAAACAAAATTCTTGTTTTAATTTTTTGGATCCTATCCAACAACCTCAAGCTTCTTTATCTATCTGGGTCGCAAAGCACACAAGAAAGAAAGAAATATTTCCGAAAGGTTGGATTCATTTTAAATTTTATTTTTATTTATTTACGCTGGATTATATATATATCAGTGAGCTATTGAGAAGCAAGTACGTAATCATAATATATATTTTAATTGTTTCTATTATCCTAATAGATTGTTGGTGGTAGGAGGTAGAGATGGATTAAAAACTTTAAATACTATGGAATGCTTAGACATGGAAAATGGAAATTGGGTACAACTGTCGCCAATGAACACTCATCGTCATGGATTGGGCGTTGCAGTTTTAGGCGGGACCTTATACGCAGTAGGTGGTCATGATGGTTGGAGTTATCTGAACACTGTCGAAAGGTATTTTTTATAAATCAGCCCTAAAAAATTGTTTATATAAGGCGCAACAAACTTGGAAACTGAAAATCATATATCGTTATTTCACGTTTGTTCGTTCAAAATATCTATATATTGCGAAATCTTATTTTATTTGTATTATAATATTATTTATTTTAGATGGGACCCAGTAGCCCGTAGCTGGCAGTATGTGGCTCCTATGCAGAATCAACGATGTTCTGCTGGTATAGCAGTCTTAGGAGGTAAATTGTATGCTGTGGGCGGAAGGGATGGAGCCTCTTGTCTCAGAACAGTAGAGTGTTATGATCCACATACCAATAAATGGACAATGGTAGCTCCTTTGACTAGAAGAAGGGGCGGAGTAGGAGTAGCAGTTGCCGATGGTTATTTGTATGCCATGGGAGGCCAAGATGCTCCCGCTAACAATCCTGCAGCTTCACGGTTTGATTGTGTTGAAAGATATGATCCAAGTGAGTTATTAATTATATTACACAATATGATTCAGTCATGTATCAAGAAATAAATAGTTAACGTGTTCATATAATCGAATTTAATATACTTTTTTCAATTTGTGATTAATCAATAAAAAAATAATAAAAATTTGTTTAGGTGCTGATGTTTGGACCACTGTAGCGTCGTTGTCAAGTAAAAGGGACGCTGTAGCAGCTTGTCTTTTTGGTGATAAATTATTTGCTATTGGGGGCTATGATGGTAACCATTATCTTCGTACTGTTGAGCAGTATGACCCGAACAATAATGAGTGGACCACATTGGCCCCCCTAATTACAGGACGCGCGGGTGCATGTGTTATAGCCGTCAGCAACAAGTCAGTACAAAATACAGAATAATATGTTCAAAAATCAATTTTTGATAGTTGTCTTGATGTTTTAATAGAAATTTTGCGACTTGAAAAAAATTATCATTGGGTATAACTGCAATATTTTTATTTGTATTTTCCTTAGTAACAAAAAATTATTCCAACCCGAGTGTTTGTTAAATATATTTACTAATGTTTTATTCAAAAAATTACCTTTGTAACAATTTTAAAAGAATTGTCTCAAATGTTAATGATAAATCAAAAACCATACCACGGAATCGATTTAATGTTGGTAAAAAACTACTTAAATTTAGTATATGACGTTCATCAAACATAATTTTAAATTTAGGAAATTAACATTGATAATGTTACTTTTTAAAATGAACCAAACTACATCTAGATGAAAAATAATGTCTTTTCTATTCAACCTTAATTGGATAAATGTGGTGGCTATTTTTGAAAATAGAAGGTAGTTGGCGTTGTAAGACTGAATAACCCAGTCCAAACTTGCATTTATATTTTCAAGACTGACAAGAAAAATTATACAAGTATAAAATGAAATCGGGGGATATATTTCTAAAAAAATATAAACTCAATGTGAAATACGGATGAGCCAACAATATTAACGGTGGAATCTGTTACAGTTGTCAAACTAAAAAAAGTAAAAATCGTTTATGTTAATGTATAATATTTTAGCTATAATTATTTTACGTGTATGTTTTTATTTCAAATAATGGATTGGCAACTGCATTTATTAATTTATGGATACATACATTTTTAAACCTTTTTCAGTGTTTTTAAAATAAGAATAAATATTTGGTTGCTATATTGCTTTTTAGATCTGAGTATCGATTTAATGATACACCACTCAAATCATTTCTGTGATAAATAATTTTTCTTTTTTCATGAGGACTGTACTGTGAAGATGTAGACCTAGATTTAATTAAATTGTGATAATCTCTGTAACAGGGCTCTTTTCTTAGTAACCAAAAATGTAATTTTTAAAAATAAATGTTTTCCAAATTATCTGTTTTTTATGTTACTATTTAAAACCATTTCTTGATAGTTGTTTCCACTGTCTTGGTGAACTCAATAAAAAGGTTATACAAATCATTTTAGTAATAGAACAGCTAGTACATCCCACCTCGATGGCATACATTTTTTAAGACCACGCTTAGTGGAAAAACAATTTGTCCAGATTTTTTTTGGTCGCTATCTGTTATATCGCTTTTCTATTTTATAAATCATGGATCGCCTATGAAACAATATTTTAAATTGGTAGTCAAAATATATCTGTATGCTTTATATTTTAATAGTTTTTGTAACTCAAATTCAAATACTTTGACTACCCTGTATATGTATAGCTTATTAATACATTCACATATTAATTTAAAAATTATGCATATATTCAAACTGTTTTACACTTACATAAAAATGATTTAGTTTTTTATGATAATTGGAAAAATCGTGTTCCAGTAATGAAAATTCTATGCTAACTTAACAAGAGGATCTTTGATTAGATTTCCGTGGACCATCCATACAGGATGTATCTATATTCATGAGAAAAAAATTCAGTCGTTGAAAAGTATATGGTCTTTAAAAAAATTTCTCAGTCCAATCCATAAAGAGATATCACCCTCGAATGACCGAAATTAAAATTGATTTTAATTTTTTTCTCAAGTCCGAATTAATGTAGAAACCGGAAATGTTGTGCATTACATACACTCGTAAAGGGATAATTATGGTACTGCAACTATTTTATAAGGGAGTGAAATTAGAACTTTTGTTTTATTTTATGTCAGAATTTTTGTATGCAGTTGAATCTTATAAATCGGCCTTCCTGTTTTGCTTCTTAAATTTTGCTGCTGCCTTTTTAGATATAACTAATGGTTTTCAAACAAAAAGACAAATATAATAGCATTGTTTTAATGTTCATTAAGTGAAATAACATAATTGAAAATGAGATATAAAGAACATAAATTGTAAACAATGTTATAATGGTACTACTCAATCGCACAATTACCTCTTTTTGAGTGTATGTAATCCTCAAAATTTCAACATGTTACATTAATTCGGATTAGAAAAAAAACTGAAAACTCAATTTTAATTCTGTCCTTTCCGGAGGTGACATGAAGTTGTTAATTTTTTTATGAGACTCTTATCAATTTTTAAGGAAGAACCTCCTACTGAATTTATTCGCATGAAATTAGGAACACCCTGAAATGAAGATAAAACAGAAATAATGAAAAACGGCAAAAAAGCTGGCAAAGCACAATTGAGATAGGATGCTCTAAATTTTAAAAAATAGTGAAATTTATATACTTAGGTGCCAATCATGTTATATGCCGCAGAAATAATAATCTTAACTAGAAAAAAGGAAGATGACTTAAAATAAGAAAGAATATAACTAGAAAACGAGTATGAGCAAAGAATGTATTAGTAAATAAAATAAGAATTATTATAGTAGTGAAACCTAGTAAGAAAAATATTACAAAATGAAGTGGGGAATATACTCCTATATGAAGAACCGAGGAACAAGCAGTAACAGTACAATGACACAATGGCAACTTGGAGGAAGACATGAACCAGAAACTGAAAGAAAAATGTCATGGACAGAAAGCTATAACAAATTGACAGAAAAAATTTATTCTTGAAGACGGGGATTGATCCATCCCAATAAATAGATTTAGAAAACGTTAAGTGGCGAAGCCCCAAGAAGGTTGTCAAGCCAAAGTATATTAAATATATTATATAAAAATTAAAAGATTACAATGAGCATCTCATTCACAGGAAAAACTGAAGTATCTTAAGTTCCTAATTCTTATAAATAGTTATTACGATATTTTTGGTATTATCAAATGATACAGCAACATTAGACAGACAATATTATTATCAGAAACTACAATAAAATAACTGATAAATCAACAAGAATGTTAATTTATATGTGATAATGAGACGATTCTTCAAGAAAAACAAAATCTGATGACCCGAGAGTCAAAACATAACCTCTAAATAGAAATGACAAATCGATAGTAATCGCTGGTGTTGATACTTATTATAAAATGAATTGTTTATTAATTTTTGATCATTTAAATGATATAATTCATACAAAATATAATGAAGCATTTGCAGATCATATGAATAACTTTGCCATAGAGCAGGAACTCTTGCCTCAAGTAAGTTTAAATTGTAATTATTCTCATTCAACAGTAACCACTTGCTGATAAATAAATGTATCACACCGGAATTGATTGCTTTAGTAGTTTGCTTATTTGTGTTCTTAGGGTTCATGTGAAAAAACGATAGACCCAAATATAATAGTACAAACATTTTCTCCCATAGTAACATCACATAGAATTATGAGTTGCCAGTTTGGTAATTCTTACAATTCTATTAAATGTGAAGATAATTTGGTTGTTAATTTTCAAGAGGTAAATAATATGAATGCTAAATGATTAATTTAATAATTTATTTTAATAACAAGACTGGTATTTTAATTTTTAGTATATGGGATACTTATTTGTTACAATCTGCAAAGAAAGAGAAGAATTTATGAAATGGTTTACAAACATTTCTGTAACAATTGTTCGGTACTTATGTGGCCCTGATGTCTATCAGTAAGTTTGAATTATATAAAATATTACTCCACATTTAGCTCTAATTTTATTTTTAGATTGAAAGCATGTCAAGAAAAGTCAATTTTAGCTAACAAACTCATAGACAGTTGGTATAATTTAATATGCAATGATCAGTCAATTTACGTTGAGGCTGTTGAGCAACTTTTTATAAATCCAGAACTTAGCTCTACTACACTTCGCATATTAAAGGAATCAGTAGAAAGTGTATCAAATCATGTAGAATGCAAAAAAATGCATGGATTGATTTTGGTTCAAAATAAACTGTTATCTTTATATTCTAGGTAAGAATTTGATTTTAAAATTTAAGTAATATTTAGATTTGGAAAAATATGACAGGGCCTAGGTTTTAGTAGATCCATTATGTGTCATCCTCAAGAAGGCAGTCCCTCTCAGCTTGAGAGCCACCCTACTGTTTTAAAGTTGATAATATCACCTATTGAGATATCTTTTACAAAAGAAAATTAACACAATTAATGATTTTTTTTAGTCAAGCTGCAAAAGAACTTTCAGCATCAGATATTTTATTCCTTATAATTTTATGTAACACTCTAAATTTTGTCGAAAATTTTTCAAGTTCAAATCATTTGTCAAGTTTCCAAGTATTACTTAGTGGACCAGAAGATACACCAAAATGTCTACCACATGCCGTGCATATAATGCCACTTTCAGATGGCAGTTATTTAGTTTATTTATTGGAAATTGGAAATGCATCAATGGCAGCTTGTCTATATGAGTGTTTTTGTCATTTACACATTATGCAACAGGTAAATATTATTAGTGTTTTGAATAATGAAAAAAAAATTGCATAATTTTAAGGTACAAATTCAAAGAGAAAAAAAGACACTTCAACCAGCCTATGAAAATCTAGATTTGTCTAACAAAAAACTAAATGAAAGTTTAAAAAAATCTAAAATCAACTATGTTGATAATTGTCATAAACAGTTGGTAAAAAAATGGGACATCATAAAGAAGAAATATCAAGAATACTTAAAAAATTCGTCTGAAGAAGCCTTATTAAGAGCCGAAACATTGAGCTTAGGTTTTCTAGAAAATCTTAAGGAACTTTTGAATTTGACTTCTGTAGATGACAGTATTTTAATGTCTAGTTCAATACATGCAATTAAAGCGGCTAAAGGCGTTAATGAGAAATTGCAGAGTTATGAAGATTTTTTTAAAGCTAAGAGTATTAAAAACTTTTCACTTGGATCATATCCTTTTAAAAATAATATTAATAAAATATAATAAAGATCAGCATTCATATCTTTTATTTGGAAAATTGGTTTTATTTAATTGAGAAATGAAAGCTGACTTCATTTCATTTGAGTTTACGAGGACTGCTGCTTTAATTTCGAGATATGGTTAAATTCGCTGATGTTGAGGCGTTAATATGAAACATATTAATCAAGTTGGAATTGTAATGACTAATCCTCCATACAGCCCTAATCTAAGTCCAAACGACTTTCATACATTTCTAGAAATCAAAAGCGTTGTCACCGTTTTTCAAGCCCAGAAGATGATGTTGAAACGTTTAAAAATGCCGCCATGAGCTTGCTATCTTCAGATTAGAAAAAATGATGTGACAACTGGTTTATTCAGTGAAAAGTGCATAAATTGTCGGGAATACTTTGAAAAGCAATAAAGCCACTTTTTGAATTCTAAATGCTTTGTGTCTATCCCGAAATTAATGCAACACCTCTCCTATTCTTAATTTATTTAGTTTTAAAATTAATTTTCATTTACTAATATAGTGGTTAATTGTTACTTCGATTCCCTATCATTTAACTAATGTATCATCCACATTATCCTTAATAGTTTTTTTACTAGAGATTTCCTAACCATCAATAAGTATTTAGAGGAATTTCCTGGTTTAATCCACTTCATATATGTGGATAGAAACACTAACAGGATAACTACTCCCACCTTGGATTTAGAAACACAAGAAGGAATATTTTGTAAAAAAAAAGTGAGTCTTAAAAACTTCAGAATTATTCATCTTTAATTATTATTCCGTGAATATAATGTTACATGATTACATTAGCAATAAGAATTAACTTCATATATAGACCAACTGGAAAAATTACACATGATGATGTTAAAAAATAACTATAATTATCTATATTCGTATAATTGTTACTATAATAAAGCGCTAAGTGAATAGCGCTCTACAAACTTAGACTTGATTAAAATATTACAAAAACTCTCAAATAGAAAATTTTTATACTATTAAATATAACCAAAACATTTTTTTAAAGTTTTTTTATTTAATTTTCAGGTTTTTTATATGATTGATGTTGCTAAAGATAAGCTACAAAAAGGTCTACTACAATTTATTTGGAAAGACGCAGCCTTTAGTTATGCCTACTTTTTATGGTTTGAAGATTTAAATGGTCAGGGCATAAGACCAGTTGTGTCCCCTAAAGAAATTTCTGATTGGCCCGGTATATTATGTGAAGATTTTTATTTGTAAGTATCTACCAGATTTTATATTTCAGATATATAAAAAAATCGTATTTTTCAGAAAATTGAGGAAAACATGTTTTCCAAAAACACCGCCCTCAAAAATTAAATGTTTCGAGGTGTTTTGTCTTCATTTGGGACTAGCAACCGCATCTGTTGTTCTTGAACAAACTAGAAGACTAGCAGCTACTATTTGCGAATTAAGAGGCTATCCTTCACAAAGTGTTGATTTCTTTTAATCTTGTCCTTCTGTTAGTCATATAAATATTCATTTTTTATTTTAATCACGCATTATAGAAAAACCTATATTTGTTATATGTAAGTGTTTGTTTTTATATGTGTCAACCAAAATATTTTTTACATTTTCTGTGATATTTTTTGATATTCTATGTATTCAATAAGTTTTCAATATATTTTTACTATCTACTCACTACTTATTATTGGGATTTTCAATTATCCTTTGTATTTCCGATTGTCTGTGTAAGTACTGAAATAACAAAGACGATTTTATTTCCGATGTATGCATTAGTCCGTGCCCAGCAAGGAGTGTATTCTATCTGAAAATGTTACAATTTGACCGAATGCAGGACACCTCTTGGCAAAGTCTGTTTAATAAATTCTTTCTTAACACGTTTGCTTTTGAACATTTAATATTGCATTTTGTCTACATATGCTTTACTGTTCTAGACTTGGATGTTTCTCCATATGAGCTTTATGTTCCTTTTCCGGTTTGTCTTTAGACATTAAGTTTCTTCTATATATGATCTTCATTTTATATTGGATTAATTTAATTTTTTGAATTATTGTTAAAAAGTAAACATTTAGTTGTTCTATTGTTTTGGCATCTCTTTTTTAGTTAAGATTTCAGTGAATTGACTCTAGTTATATCCCTGAACGTTTTCATAACCTTGGATATTTAGTTATTGTTGATGTTATGGTTAAGTTACTTCAAGCGCCACTTTCAAACAGATGGATAAAATGCTACATTTTAGATGATAGATTATACAGGCTATAGTTATAAAAAAATATTGGAAAAAGTTTTTCAAACTCTTGTTTTCTCAACCAATCGATATAAAATCATTGTATTGTTTGTCGTTTTTAATTACTTTTTTTAATCATGTAAAGAAGTTAAATTTACATCTTCTCGCGTATAAAAAACAAATAATTATAAATAGTTTATTATAGATTTTTGGTAACCATAAATTAATAAGTAACAAAAATAGTAATATATAAACCATAAGAATTCGAAACATATTTATTAAATATATCAAACTTATAATGTATATATCAGAGTTTCTAAGAGAAATTAAATAACTTTGATAAAATAAAAAATGAAGGTACTTGTTTTATATTGCAAAAATTTTACAATTGTTTGTAATTATTTAAAAGAAGAGTGAAACCGACGTATATATCCAATAATGTCTACGTCCTAATAAGAGTGTTACTTAGTAACACAATTTTGAAGAATTAACATTTTAAAATTAGAACTTCATTGGTGTTCACTTAAAAAGTGCATTACAGCTAGTATTTTTATTTACAATATATTTATAGAGGTCTATGTTGCATTTTCTTGATAAAATTATTTGTGTCTACAACATAGAAAATAACAAAAATATAAAATTAATGAAAAATGCCACTAAGTGATATAACAAATTTCCAAAAGGTATGCAGCACTACAGTTTCCAACATTTATTTAGTTCAGTTTTTGTAATAATTAAACAAATCAGGCATTGAATATATCCTTAGCCTTGTTTCATGAGCAAAATATTGTACATTATTTGAATTTCTTAACATTTTTTATTATAAACACAAAGCATGAACAATAATGAAAATGAGCCTTATAGTAATCGCCAAATCTAATAATAAATTCTTATTAAAATAGCAAAAATTAAGGCTAAGTTAATTATATTACACCAAATGCTTTGAATCAAATTTAATAATATCAGAGTTGCAAGCAAGTGACTAATTAAAAACTGGATGTATATTTTTGGCATTCACATTGAAAACAGTTTTGTTTTTGTAATCCTTAACTGCAGTAATATATAAATAATTTTCTTCAGTCTTTTTTTGTTTCTCGTCTTCTTCCTCCCCTACCTTTATTATTTGACGGTTGCTTTTTTTTTACTGTCTTTCTTGTAATTTCAGGAGAGCTTTCTTCAGAACTAGTACTGTCTATACCAGGCTTCCTTTTAATTTCCTGATCAGTAGAGACTGTTTGAGAACTGCTCTGCAAGCAGTCACCCAAGCTATCTATAGCATCAAGGTTCTTCATTTTTACCTAAGAAAATAAAATGAAAAAATAAATAACTTCAATTTGATTTAATACAATAAAATATTTTTACCATATGACGACAATGAAAAGATAAACAACAAACCAACTAACCTTTTTATAAATTTCCAGTTGTTTAACATCCTCTTCCAGTTCACGTAAATATATCTCTGATTCAGAGAGGTCCTCAATTAAAGTCTCAACATGCTTCTGCAGTGCATTTTGTATCTTATTAATAAACACCAATCCTTGATCATTTTTCTTATCAACCTTTAATTCTCCGAGAATTTTTTTAAATGTTTCAGAAGAAGGTTCAGAGCTCTTGTACATATTATTTGATTCAGATAAATTAGGAATATTTATGGGGACTTTATCACACTCCCAGCTATTACATCGCATAAAAACTTGAGAAAATAAGTGAGTAGAAGCATTTTCTGAAACTTCATTAGTAAGCATACAGCAAGTAAAAAGCTCAGGACTTATTTGAAATACATCAGACAGCTGTCTATGGATTATTTTATCCCTTAAAGTAAATTTTAGGGTGGGAAGTTTTTGGTATTTGTACCAAGCAACTACTTTAGACATTTGGTTTCCCAAAAAAATTCTTATTCGTTCCTGGTCTATTTTACCAGTACCGTCATAAAAATAATGACTTTGAGGACATGGCATTACAGAATTAACTTTAATAGTTTTACTTATATTTATTTGTTGTTGGTCATTGTCAGTGATAGTTTTTATTTCCTTATGAATTATTTCGCCGAGTAAAAATCCTTCCTGATAAAAAAAATTGTGAGTCATCAATAAATATGATTAAATTTATTACTTACTTGTTGAAAACCACATTTAGCATTTTCGTAAAGTAGGAACGAAAATGCTGGTCCCGATAATGATACAGAAATTGGTGTAAACATCGTTCTAATTATGAATAATCATAAATGAATCTCAATCAAAAAATAGTCAAATTAATTCCCACAAACATTAAATGACAAGTGTCATCATATATTTGACTTGGACCAAACAGAACATAGTACATATAAGATTAAAAATGGCAGTTCAGCCAAGCTATTAAAATCTACTGCATTAGATGGCCGCCAATCTCGGCCTCTATTGTAACGGTAATCCTGATTTATATTATTCGCACCTTCTTTTCCGGGTAGCAAAGAAAAGGATGTCAGATAACAGTACTACAAACATATGTAAATTTAAAAAGCTTTTCAATAGAAACAAGCCTCAAAACGGGAGTGGATGGCTACCAATGTGAACCGTGATTTTTCACACGCAAAACAATTTCTCATTTGGCACAATTTCGCTTCGTTGTGAATTATTTCATGAATACTGAGTTTGGTCAAATGTTTTAATAGCATTAGTAAATACTAAAACGTCCAATAATTCTTAAAACAATAATGAGTGAACCGGAGACAGTCTACTTGTCGGTGCTGAAGTTCCACTAAATGTAAAGGCCATAACTAAATATGAAGATGAATGAGAATAACTACTTCCAACTCACCGTGTCACTTGTCATTTCTATATAATAAATTCTGTTTAAAATTAGTCTTGCCAAAGTTCTAGGCCATTAGTAATCTTGTTAAACCTCAGCATAATTTATCAAATTTACCCAAAATTAGCTAAATAGTCAATATCAATTAGTCAAAATGTTCATATGGGATTGGTTTACGGGAGTTCTGGGATATTTAGGTCTCTGGAAGAAATCTGGTAAACTGCTCTTTTTAGGACTTGATAATGCTGGCAAAACCACCCTTCTGCATATGCTAAAAGATGATAGATTAGCTCAACATTTGCCTACTTTACATCCAACTTCCGAAGAATTGTCCATTGGTAGTATGAGGTTTACGACTTTTGATTTAGGAGGTCACTCGCAAGCTAGAAGGGTCTGGAAAGACTATTTTCCAGCTGTAGATGCGATAGTTTTTCTTATAGATGCTAATGACAGGTTAGTACAATATATCGCGTTAGCAATAGTGTATAATAATATAGGAGAGACAAAAGAGATGTTTTTAATTTCGAGGCTAAAGCTTCATGAATCAAACGACACTTTAGTCACGTTTACACACTATTTTTTGTACAGCGAGAGAGCAAACTTCGTTTCCTAATAAATTCAAATAAAATTATGAAAAAGGTGTTTTTCAAATTCCATCAGTATTAATATTAATAATTTCATTGTTAAAATGTTAATATTACCTCTATGTTTATTAATGTGTAAAAATAGATTAATTAATAAACTAGTTAGCTGGTTTCCATTGTTTTTACTTTTATTCTTTTAGTAAACCTGTTTTCATTTATTTTGTAATTATAAAGGGCGCTTTAGTCCAAATGGCCTATAAAATAAAATGGCTTTTATACCACTGCTGTACAAAATACATTTATGTTAGTGTAGAAAGTAATTGTGCTTGAAAGAACGTCAAGGTGAAATTATGACATTTCTATAACTTGATAAATAGTGAGGTGATTAAACATATTGCAACTTAATTTTAGGTCAAGATTTGTAGAAAGCAAACAAGAATTAGATGCTCTTCTAACAGATGAAACTCTAGCAAATTGTCCAGTACTTATCCTAGGCAATAAAATTGATCTACCAGGTGCAGCATCTGAAGATGAATTGAGGAATTTCAATGCTTTATATGGTCAAACTACAGGTAAAGGCAAAGTTCCCCGATCTGAACTCCCTGGCCGACCTCTTGAGTTGTTTATGTGTTCCATTTTGAAGAGGCAGGGCTATGGTGAAGGTTTTCGCTGGTTAGCTCAATATATTGATTAAGTTGTGCTGTTATATGTCACCTTTCTGAGCTGGTTGTTATACATCAGGATGGCATATTGTTTGGATACTCATTTTCCACATATTGAAAGAGGGTTGCAGTTATTTAGCAGTAATATTATTTATATCAACACATAAGTAAGTGTTATTTAAAATATGAACATCCACGTAAAACAGTCAATAAAAAAACAATAAATCAAAAGTTACTGTCAATGTTTGAAAGATATTAAACAAATATTCAAAGTTTTATTTAATGCTTAAAATGTTTTACTAGTATTGTAAAAAAAGGTGACATGTTTGAACTGAGGCCCTCCTTCAAAAAAATAACACTATCATTTTTTTGTTTGTACCAATAAACTGAACTGTTCTGTGTAAACAAATTTTTTCCTAACTATATTTAGGTGGACATTTAGTGTATTTTAAATTCGTTAATCTAATTTTATTGTATATTATCAAATATATTTGGATTTGGAATACAAAAATATGTTTTATTTTTACAAAAAAGTACTGTGAAATGTTACCAAAGCACCTATGTTATGCATATATAATTGGTGTATTTTGAAATTAAAAATTACGGCTACCTCTGGACAAATATTATACCTCTCATAAATATAAAAATACAATTATTACATAACTGCAAATATAGGGTTAAAGGAAACAGGAGGTACAGCCCCTCACCAAATAACTTCACTAGGAATTTTTAATTTAAATAAAAGGTACTTAGAGCAAAAGTAAATACGATAACAAAATAGCTTTTATAATATATGATATTCTAAAACATAAGATACTTGAAGTTCAATAATATCTACTTAAACTGACAAACACTGATAATTAACCTTAATACAGAACTATGATGACACAGCACTACAGTAATCGAAAAATCAATGGACAGTATGCATGCTTTGTATGGCTGCCTCTTTTTAGTGTACTGGGTGCGTAGTCGATTATCAGAACTTAAAAACATTAATTTTGTCTAGCTTTTCCCATTTTGTAGAAAATTTTACTACATAAAGATATGTTTTATGAGTGGGTAAAAATCTGGACAAGCTGTAAAGCGTTAATAAATAAATAATAATAAATAATAATAATAATAATAAATAAATAATAAAAATAATTAATTCGTTATTTAAACTATCAGCCACCACAGTCTGCTTTATATTCCATCAGTTAGTTGGATTTTTCCACATAAAAGTTGATCAACTGATTTACTGTCATTTTAGTATCGAAAATGATCCAGCTATGGAATTTTACAAGCTACACATATTGCGTATATATTGTATTTCGAAACTGGAAATAAAGCAAATGTATATTTTGTGAACAAAATTAAAAGGAGGTCCTCATTGTTGAGTTTCCTCCAAAAGTGAATAAAAACTATTAGAATAATGAATAAAAAATATATAAAAATAAAATGGGTAATGATGTAAAAAGACTAATAAACATTATTTCACCTTATTCTAAAGTATTCAGGAGATAGAAGAAATGTTACAAAATACCGTTTGTTCTGTATCAGTAGAAGGGAATCTTCATGATTTTAAGATTTTTTTACCTGCACAATCTACTATGTGTATAAATAAACACTATTGCATGCTAAATCTAGATCTGCTGGCAGCCTATTAAAAAAATGAGTCTAGTATTGCGTGCATGAAATGATGTCTTCACAAATGGACTCCTTAACTGGAGCTTCTACCCTTTTGCTGGTATAAAACTTAGTACTTGGAGCCACCGTAAATTTTTACCTAAATAGAATTTGCAACTGGTATCTTGTTTGAATGTTGTTTTTCTTATCGAGACTCGTTTTATTGAAATTAGATTAAAGAGGTGGGTGTTAGATTGATGGATAAAACATTTATCGTGTTTCATGATAATGTCAGTAAAGAAAGACACAGTTTATTAAAAATTACAATTTTAGTCCGATTGCATTTTTAGAATTCAATCAAAATTCAACTTTTTTTTTTAATAAATCGCTACAGTTTGCGACTATATACAAAATTAAAATAAAATATCTGCATTTTTACCATATATGCTAAAGGGGAAGAAGTGTATATAAAATAGAAATGATTCGATGTCTGCATGGATGGTATAAAGCTGCTTAAATTATGGACAGCAATGTTTGAAGGTACCATCTTCAAAAAAATTGTGACAAAGGGTAGAAGAGAACCCTGTTTTAAACGAACCCATGAGTGCATCTATCTAGTTCTTTATATTTAAAGGGAATATGTAAACTCGGAATGATTTAGTCCTTGGTCTTTTCCATAACCCAGTAATTTAAACGAGTTTCATTTATACAAGTCCTCTATGCCCTATGCTAAGCTTTTCAATGGGCTAGTCAAATCAGTGAGTAAAATAATTAAATGCATCCACTTATTGGATAGAAGTTGGCGATAATTAAAAGAAGTATTTTTTGTATGTATATACATCCTATATTTGTATTTTTTACAATAAAATAAATCATTGCCTTTATATAAAACTTCTGATCTTAAGTACCACATAAAGGATAAAAAGTACTTTTAAGTATACAATTTAACACTATGTACAAAAATTATTTTCTTACAAATCAGAGTCTAGAAAAAATATGCTCTCATTCACGAACTTAACTAAATAAGAAGTAACATGTTTCATGTTTTTTCCCCTCTAGACTCCAGTTCACACTAAGATCACATTAGGACCATAAAATCATAAAATTTTCAAGAAACAGTAAAACGACACCGAATATTGTCCACAGAGTATTTTTAAAGGCAATGCATAAAAATCACAATGTACATGACAAAAAGAAACTATAAATAAATAATTCTATTACTAACAAACAAATTATTGTGCTAATCTCACAGAAACAGAATAACAATTTAATCTCGCCAGTTGTAAACGTCATTAAACAATTTAAGTGATATTTTAAGAAACAGAAAACATTTATTCAAAGATTTTATAAAATCTTATTTATAAATGACGTATTAATAAATATATTTATCCTATAAGGATCATATATATACATCACACATATTTTTTAAACATACAAAATTATTTTAAATATATATTTTTTCTATGAGATTAGAACTATTTATTAAACATAATAAATTGTTTTATAAAAATAACAATTCCCGATTTTCTAACCAAAAAACACAGTTAGTTAAAATTTCGGAATTAAATCTGATACGTCACATGATCTTTTAGGAATTTTACCGAGATTGAAAACACTTCATAATATTAACTAAGTTTTAGATTTATCTTTTCCAAAATAAGTATGAATTCACTACACAAAGTAATTTCAAAGAATTTATTTACCTTGGTAACTTTCCAAAACTGCCCATAGTGACGAGTTTAAAATTAAAGTTCCTTTTTTAATATCTACAATCGCAGTCTATATAGGAACCCCAAAAAATTTAACTATTGAGTTTTTTTTTTTGTATTTAATCGGGGAGAAAAGCTCTTTTAAATATTCGTTCATTCTAATAAAAAATTTGGTTAGCCTGGTAGATGTTATGTTTGACAGGCCTCTTTTTGTAGCCTGGAGGCAACTGCTGCTACTAAGGCGGCCCCACGACCGCTACCGTCTTCTGACAACATCAGATCGAACTGAAAAAAAGTAAATTTAAAACAACGTTCATGTCTCAAGTGCGTTAAATATTAAAAAAAAATAGAAAAGGACCACTCTTAATACAACAAAAAACTTAATAATAATAGTTGCTTTATGGCGCAATAGATTTTACAATGCTCTTAAATGACTGTATTAGAATTATATAATCCTTTTTAGGCACTGTAATACTAAAATATTAACAGTTAATGGTGTAGTATTCAAATATGACAGATGTTGGATTAGAGGTCAAGGCAGAAGACAATGTGGACATAGTGGACCATATTTTTAATCATACAAGCTTTCAGTTGTACCTATGTATATTAATTTATTGATCTCACCTCTATACTAGGATCGACAATTTCCTTGATTTTTTCCATCATAAGGTTATGGAAGTGTGGATGAAACCTGTAGACTGAACCATCGATACCAATAGTAACTTTTTTCTCGCCCATTTTATTGAGCAACGTAGCCAGACCAGCTGATACTAAATGAGCTGACCGTCTGGATATGCACTCGCAGATATACCTTATATTAATGTAATCCTGTTCAGTTGCATGTTTCAGCCCTAAAAGAAATGAAACATTGATTTTGAACAATTTTTTGACAAGGCTTGTTAACAAGTAAATTAAATGATTAGAGAACTCGTGAAAAATGGTTCTCTTTTCGCTTTTCTTACCTAATTCTTCGCAAATATCTCTAAGGCTGTTGAAAGTTCCTGGAGAGTCACTTTCGATTTCCGAAACGTATTTAGTATAAAATCTTCCCCTTTCGAATAACATATCTGAGCCCTTTCCTCCAAATAGCAAACCTTCTTTTGTAAACCTTTCCAATGCCAACCTAACCAATTCGCCCATATACATACCAGATATCATTTTTTCATGTCTAAAAATGATGAATGATTAAAAAATTAAGAATATCAATCTCTAAACAAAATAAGATTTTGGAAGAATTACTAACTTTTGTTTCGTGGGATTTACAGAATTCCTGTCGATATCTTCATCGTATTCCGTTCTTACAAAATCTAAGGCTCCATCGTCGCCAAATGCGCCCCACTCCAAGTTGATTAATACGTTACCCGATCCCATGTCGACATCATTCCATGTTTCTGCATTTTTTTGTTTTTCCACGTAGCAAGCATTTGAACCAGTACCTTTGTTATAAACAAATAAAAGCACTCAGTCTCGTATGTTTAAAAAAGAAAACACATTTTTAGTGATATTTTGATGTATTTATATTTAGGTACAGTGTGACCCATCTAAATTGGAAACACCGCAATAGTATTTGAAGTTATTAACCGATTTGACCAATTTTTTTATTGAAATATTGTGCATCAAAAACTTTATTTGTAGTACGCCACTGGATTTAGATGGCTTCCATATAGATGTGATCTAAATTTTATTAAAATATGTTTATTAATAAAGAAGTTTTGGGATGGTGGATTTCAAGAATAATTAACCAGTTACACATTGACACAATGTTAAACAGCGATTTTTCACCAAAAAAAACAAACGTACGTCACTAGATTTAAATCGCACCCAATAGATGTAATGTTACTTTTATTAAAATATGTCTAATTTTTTTGGATGAAAAAATCCCCATGATTTCTGGATTTTTGATTATGAAAAAATAGCATAGTATGCCTTAAAAATAGGAATAACTTTTTGAAAGCTTGTCTCCAAATAAAGTTTTTGATGTACAAATTTTCAAAAACAAAATTGTTGAAATCGGTTATTAACTTCAAATACTACGGTGGTGTTTCCAATTTAGATGAGTCACATTGTATGATAAAAAGCATCAAATTAAAGAATCAAAATTTATTAAATTACTATTTCTCTCTTTACTCTTATAGTTTTTTTTCGGTTCTGAAATTTTATCATATCATTTAGCTATTGATAAGAATTAAAAAATTATAGAACAATTTAAAATATAGGAAATAAACGGCTACTATCAGAATTATAACTGACATTATTATCTAAAAAAATATCATAGGTGCACACGGAGTTATTTACTTCAATATTTCAACCTAATAGCAAAATATTTTTGATAAAAATATGATCAGCAATAGATGGTATTGATCAAACTATTTTAACATAATACATTTCGATAAGAAAATGTAACACAAATCTACAATAAAAATACTCAAAATACCTATATAACATAAACAAAATCCATGCATAATTAGAAAACTATATTTGTACTCCCACATGGTTAAAATTTTGGATGCCCATTGGTTTAAGTTTTATTAGCATCGGACAAAATAAAACCCAAAAATTACAACTCTGCTGTTTTAAAGAAATCGATAGCTGCATATTTTGAAAACAAATTGAAGGAAGGAATATAATGAAAAATGGAACTTAATTATGCAACTCTGGGAAATTATTACGCTTATCTCGTATAATGTCATTATTTTAAGATAATTTTTTCATGCTTGGAACGAAAAATTCAGGGATATATGAAATTAGGATTCCCTGTCTATTTTATAAGGTATAAGTTATTAATTATACATAAAGAATTGTGTTAATTAAAGCTCCTGCTCATATTACAAAAAGCAAATATCATGCATTTTCCATATTAATGACGACCAGTTAGTTTTTTATTGCCAAATATGCTAGTTAAAACATTTTTTTGTTATCACTTATTGTTATTTTTTATAGTTCCTGGAAAATGGATTTGACATTATTATGGGCTATTGTCTAAGAAAATAAAATTCCATTTCTGTAACAAATGAAATCATAGAAAGATATTGCACACAGTTTACACAAACATGTTTTTAAAGAAAGAAAATAACACGTTCTGAAATATTACTATTTTTTCTGACTTCCATGGTTTTAATTTTTTAACGTTTCAATTAGTGTAGAATTTCTAATCCTCTGTTATACTAAAGACGATTAAAGATTCAATACTAATCAAAACGTCGCAAAATTGAACAAAATTAAGAACCTGAAAGTCCGAAGTAACACTGACATTTCTGCACAAACTTTAAGCAATTGAAAAAGCACATAAAATATAAAAAGCATTTCTAACATTAGCAAAGAGATTAATCTAGAATCTAATTAATAAAAAATTATATTGGTTTTCAATGATCGATAAACCTTTCCATAAAATAATGTTTAAAATTTTCTATCAACTCAAAATTTGCGGGAATAGTTATTGTTTTAATAGATTTCATTAATTCTCTCAAACCGCACTATATTTTTTTAAATGTTAATGGGCATAAAACATAACGTACCAACTATTAAACCAATCCTTGTAGCATGATTTTTCCATGCGCAAGACATTAATGTCCCTGTGGTATCGTTTAAAATAGCACAAATCTGAATTTGGACGTCCTATAAAAAAAGAAAGAAAAATGCCATGCATAAATATGGTCTCGTATGTAGTAAAGAAGCGTCATAAAAGCCGCCAAAGTACAAAGAGTATCTAAAAATTAATTAGCCTTAAATTTGAAAGTACTAATCTTTTTAATTATGAAAATAGTAGAAAGAGGTATCTTGGGAAATTAATACCACTACCAATAAATAGTGTAAATAATTTGAATTAACTTCATTTATATAAATCAAATTCTAGATACACAATGTACATTTTTATCGAAACAACAAAATTTTTTTTCGGGAACACCTATCAATGCTGTAGAATTATCAGTCATGCAGAATATTATACCAAAAGCTACCAAAATGCTTTACTTATTTGTCGTTTTTAACATGCGCATTCCCAGGGCCTCTAGGAAGTACCACTTTAATAAATGCGTTATTAAATATCTCCTGAAAACTCACCAACTATAGCGCCAATCCGGCACTGGTGGTTGAGCCAGGCACATGACATTAAAGTGCCCGTGGAATCGTTTAATATTGCCATGACTGATATTTCAAAGTCCTGAAATATACTAGGAACTGTAATATATATTATCAGAAAAAAAAACATTTGTACCGACACCACTTGATAGTTAAGCTAGACTTAAACATTTAACACATTATCCATTACTTCAGGTGACCCTTCAATAATTAAGTATAACTTATTTGTTAAGTTGTGTTGGTGCAAATTGTTCATTGTTTTTTTTTATTGTGGCCAAAATATTAACTGATACTATATTTATGGTTCTCTATTTCAAAGGAGCCTAAAAACTTTATATTTGGTGTTAGTAAATTTTGCAACTTGAGATTGAAATCATTATTCGTAAGAGTCTAATAACGATATTATAAATATATATGTAATGTAACGATAACATAATTTATAAATTTTTTTGACCCTTTCAAATCTGACAACCGTTTTTCTTGACATCCAAAATTCTCAATTTTTATTATGAATTTTAATTACTTTCTTGATTTTTTTATATTATATTTGGATCATATCATAACAAAGGCGCACGCCCCGTGGGAGCGATCTAGTAATTGATAATTTATAATAATTTTCATAAGGAATGAAAGAGTGAAGGAAACAATTCAATAACAAACAACCGGACAAGAAAATAATGGACATATATTGGATTTAAAAACAGAAATGGTAAAGAAAGAAGACCTAAAGAAATACAAAGAAAATATTAAGCTAGAATTAAGAGAAGAAATAAGTAAGTACAAGAAATCAAAAGGAACAATGAAGATTTTATAACTAAATGGATGTCACAACTTAAGGGTAAATATGATGTATTAGTGGTTTTGAAGATAAGTAGAAAAATGTAGGTAAAAATATCAAGATAGAAGTTGTGAAGAACAAGGAAAACACAGAAAAACTAATACAATTAATCCAGAAAGACATAGAAGCACATAAAAATGATGAAATGAGCAAATTAGAAAAAAAATAGATGATGTAACACAAATTATAAGAGGAAAAACAGAAGGTAAAATGCAAATGAAAAGAAAGTCAAGATGAAGATAACGAAAACAAGCTAAGTGAAGCAGAAAATGCTAACATAATGTTTAGGAATTGTTTTTGTAATTATAGATTGTTAAAAAAAATTGGGAGAGAATTTTGAAATGGGTGTAAAAAAAAATTAGTTGTCAGATTGAAAGATAAAATAAAAAGATTTTAAAAAAGTTTATAAATTTATATTATCGTTACAAAAAATTTAGAGAAAAATAAATAAAAAAAAGTGTTATGTGTTACTGTAAAATTTGAAAAAGGTAGTATACAAAAATCAAAATAATAAAGAAACAAGCAGTTAAATGTACGCAGACCATAAATATAATACAAATAATATTTAAACCTATCAAAATTTGTAAAACAGTATTAATTATTTAACAATGCAAACTGAATCATTGTAAAAAGCTAAATATTCTCATTTTTAGTATGTTCAGTTACTAACGGTTTGTATCACAGTTCAGAAGAACAAATTCTGGCTAAAAACATTACGGAAATCTCGACTAATTGGTGTCATTTGAAGTCAAATAACAAAATAAAGTTCATAGTGCAGTCAAAATTTGACAAACTTTCTTGGCATCCAACATAACAGTTGCAATAAGGGAATCTGGAAAATTGAACTCACCCCTCTTCTATCAATAGCTTCGTTCAACATTTGAACTACATCGTTGCCAACGACATTTGAACAATTAAATCCCTTCGTCCATATTTCCAAATAACCAACGGTTAAACCCTTTTGTGATAAAGGGAAACTGAAGGTAAAACCAAGAGGTAATTTCTGATCGGCGACCTGTTCTTCTTTGACAAAGATAGCCAAACATTCAGCTGAAAAAATATTTAATTATGTGAATTAGAACATTCTCTATAATTTTATAATAAGTTTATGAACAATATACAAATTTAATGTTGATTAGACTTACCAATGTGGTCGAAGAGTTGCTCTCCCGAACCCAACATAATATGCTGAGGTATGGCAAAGATCTTGGATTTCATTTCGAAGTGCTCGCCACTGAGTTCTATCAATAGGACTCTGAAATTAGTGCCGCCGAGATCGAGGGCTAAGAATTTACCATTTTCTAAAAAAAGATCTTAACGTTATTAAGCCATTACCAACATTGTGTTTGTAAGATTCTTGTTTTTCTACACATTTAAAATTACCAAAAAATTATAGCACCAGCACAAAACAAAAAACACGTTTTTAAACAATTTTTTGATTTTTCTCAAAATTTATTATTGTGATTATGTTTTACACAGAGGTATAGAAGATTTGGTAAAAATTAATTTTAAAAAATTTTGAATATGCAATGAACATACAATGTGAAAAAAGAGAAGTCCATATTCAGAAATTTATAAGGATTAAAAATCTGTTAAAAATTAAAATAAATATTAAAAAAACTGGAAAATAACAGATTATAATTTACCAAAAAACTTTTCTTATAAACATTTTGTTCTGTTATATTTAGGGAGATATTATTTAGACTGATGCGTTACTTTTGTAGAACTTTGTATAAAACTTGTATCGTTTATAGGGTGTTTCCAAAGTTTATCTGAAATCCTTTTTTCTCATGCAATTTTTTGACAAAAAAGTCTAATAATAATAATATGAGCAGTATACGCGCTTTGGACTTTCAGATAGAAGATGATATTATATTAATAAAAATCGACAATATTTTGTCAAACAAACAGGCGTAAGTTAGTCGTTACCAGCCAAAAATTATGGGAGTGTCAAATTACAAATAAAAATATTTACAATCAGTTTAAAATATTCAATAAAATTGTAAAATAAATTAAATTTATCTTTAATTTCCACAGTATCCGAAAGATTTTTTATCAAATTCTTTTTGCGACTAGCCAAATTCGAGTCACAGAAAGAATATGATAAAAAAGCTTTGGAATACTGTGGAAATTAAAGATTAGTATAATTTATTTTTTATATTTATTTTCATTAAAATAATGTTCTGTAATTAAATTGATGGGTTGATTTTAATATAACAAACCTGTGCCATTAGGAAGATCCTGTACATATGTTGGAAAACATTTGACCACGGCTGTTGGATGCGTTTCTTTCTTCAACCCCCTTTCAACATTTTCAAGGAAAACTTTCATTAGCTTTCGTATTTTTTCATTGTCTAGTATTAGTTCCTTACATTTGTCTCGAATCTGTAATTATAAAAATATTTCACTTAATTAACAATTAGAAATAAGGCTCTAATTTTACATTAGAATAGCAATATTAATTCAATCAATTTTTTTACACAAAATATAGATATCAGCGAAGAAAGTACCAATGTAGCATCCAAAAAAATCTTTTAAATAAAAATATTTTTCATTTTCTTTTTTTTAAATCTTTAATGAAGTAGTGATTAATTAGGTATTGATCAAATAATCAGTTGAAGAAACTAATTGCTTGTTAAACTTCCAAGATTTCTATATCTCTTGTACATAAGCATTCATGATTGTAAAAAAAAATAATCGATAAAAAAATTGTCTATAGATAAGTTATCAGTACATATTTTTAAAGGCGATTCGAGAATGCAATCGTCAGAACAGTGACTCATAAGTTATATTGTAGATAAATTATAAATATAGTAAATATTATGTTATATAATGTTTCTATATATTTTTTCTCACAAGAGTTATAATAAATAATATAGAGGGTGACGCATTAGTGTGGCCAAGCTCGATTAGTCCGCTATTACTGAAGTTACGAAAAAAAATATTTACAAAAAGTGTAGGCAGTCTCGAGATTCATATTTTTGCCGAGTTGATTTCAACGATGTATCACACTTAATGTCTATTTATGAAATAAAATATTTTGTAACGCCGTAGGGTAGTACTTGTAAAGTTAGAATAGGGACATGTAAGCCATTTTTATTTATTTTTAACGGTTTGCCTGCTACTGGCATCTAAATTCAAAAAAATGTGATTTTCAGGCGGCTGCAAATCCTTTATTAAACATAATATACATTAAATTAAGAGGTTTATAAAAATGTAAAAACATACGGGGTGTTCCATTTAAAAAAACAACTCCGTAGGTAACAAAAAACAAGAAGAGAAGAATATAAATTCAAAAATCTGCAATAATTTAAAAAATGTTAACATTAGTATTGAAAGTAAAAAACTTGGTATTTTCTTTAAGCTGTTACTAATATTTGAATAAAAGCTTTCGAAAGTTTGTAATTATATGTATATACTTAATAATTTTATCTTGATAAAAATAATTAAGATGTTGCATATAAGATCATGCAACCCTTTTTTTTATACTAGATTGTCCAAACCTTTTGATTTTACGTAATTTAAGAAAATCAAAAATTAAGTCAAAATTTATATCAAGAAAAGTAATTGCGAAGATAAAATGAAACCTGGATGTTTTTATAAAGGAATACGTTTTGTCTCATTTGAAATGTCTTCTTTTCAATTGAAAATTCAAAAATAATATAAACCATTTTTTATTAGTAAATGCTCTGTGTGTTCATCTGCAATTATATTATAATTAATAATAATAAATGATCGTGTAAGTATGTACTAACTATTTCAGTGTTTTTCTGTTATAACATAATGAGTAAATGACTGAGTGTAAGTATCGTGTTCTGAATATCTAGGTAAACATTCCGATTTTTTCTCTGATGAAAACACTTTTAAACAGGAATATAATTAAATATTATACAGGGTATGTGTACTATAAATTTACAGGTATACTATGTGTATTTTGTAAAGGAGATAAAAAATATAGAGCAAGGTCAAAGGTGGATATATCCTATAATTAAAAAGAAAACAAATAAAAAGATCCAAAAAAAATTTAATAATATTTATTCTGATCACCTCCGAAGTTCTAAAAAGTAAACAACCTAGATTTAAATTATTTTGAAATACTTGCTTCTTATGAGTTTTGCATGTATTTTCATTCCATAACAAGTGATAGAATGAATATTCCGTAATTGTTCTAAACAATATTGATAGCCATGGCATAAAAAGCAAGTTTTACAGAATAAATATTCTATCTATAAAAATGATTTTGTAATTAATACTTTCCACTAATAGTTGTGGAGAAAATAGTGTACCAAAAACAGGAATTCGATTTAATTGCAACAAAACAAAAGTACTGGCAATAAATTGACAACAGTATAATTTATAGTTGAACGTTCAAACAAAAGGTTAATGATTTGCTTAAGGCTATGTCGTATTTGTGGTTTAGCACAACTCGTGTATCTTCCTTCTTCATCCATCTATTTGCTTTATAAAAATTTGTCTTTGTACAGTTACGTACATCATTATAGAACCAATAAATATGCTCAATTAACATAACAATGGTGTCACTAGTTATCAGTAAAGGTAAATATATGGATACGCAATTGCACTGCTCTAAAACTATCACAAATTGTTACAATTTTTACAAATAATTAAACATAATTAATTTAGCAACAAGGCATCAAATAATAAATTATATTGCTTGCAGCTAAGTTAAAATATGTAATTTTAATATTGTTATTTCCTGACAGTAATTTACAAGCCTAATATAACTGTCTGAATACAGGGTGGCCAAACGAAAACGAAACAAAGCCATTATCAGGAACTGAGTCAACATTTTAGAAAAACACAGGGACCCGTCAATTTTTGATCAAAGGGGGACACTTTTTCCGGCATTTTCGACTTCGCTGCTTACACCTCCAAGTGAGAGTAACAATCTCCCCAGAATATTTAAATGGATTAAGGGTCGAGTAAGGTACCATTTTAAAGCCCTTTCAATTCTCTTGACAACAGTCTTTAAGTTTTAAAATTCGCCCTAATACTTTTTAATAAATTACATTTTAAAGTTTAAATTATGTTTAGTTGTTTACTTACTTATTAATTAAATTAAATGTTCAAATTGATGACCACCCGCGTCCAAACAATAACAAAGATTTTGTTCGAAACGTTCTCGCACATTCCGAAGTATTTCCGGAGTGATTCGATGGCAATTATTTGACGCAAATCTTCTAAAGAGGCTGGTTGTGTTTTGTAGATTTTACTTTTGAGGTATCCTGACAAAAAAAATCTAGGGGCGACAAATCTGGTGACCGTGGAGGCCATTCAATGCAACCTCTTCTCCCAATCCAGTGCCGTGGAAAATGTTGGTCTAAATACTGACGAACTATCAAAGCATAATGCGAAGGATCACGTCCGGTTGAAACATTAAATGATCTTCACTATACTGTTGGTCATTTTCAATAATATTGGTCAAGGTAGGGTCAATAGCATCTTTCAGTAATTGCAAATGCATTTCGCCAGTCAAATTACCAGGTAAAAAATATGGACCCACCAGCCGGTCACCGAAAATGCCAGCCCATATATTTAATTTTTGTGGTTGCTGTGTATGTACCACCTGGAAAATTCTTGGGTTTGAATCAAACCAGTAGCGGCAATTATGACGATTTACGGTAAAAAAGCTGCATTAATCGGAGAAACAGATATTATAAAGAAACTGTGGATCGTTCGCTACTCGCTCACTCATTATTTCGCAAAATTGCAAACGGCGGTCATAATCATCCTCATTAAGTTCCTGCACTAAATGTATTTTATACGGATGGAATTTGTTCTTCTTCAAAATGGTTTGAATGCTAGTTCGATTGATCCCAGACACAGATGCTAATTGCTTTGTACTTAATGTAGGATCTAGATGAACATGTCCCAAAACTGCAACTTCACTAGCTGTATTAACTACAGGCGGTCTATTTTGTCGTTTTTTATTAGAAACATTTCCAGTCTCTTGAAATTTTTTCACTAACTCTAGAACATACTTCCTACTCACCTGTTTATCTTGATATTTTTCATTAAATAACTGAGCAGTTACATTTGCACACTTATTGTTCATAAAATAAAGCGAAATGATATCTACCCTTTCCGCAATGGAATAAACCATGGTATTTCATTTTCAAAAACACAATTAAACAAACCTTCGCTTCGATATACGAATCCACTAATTTCACGTTCTTTGTGTGTCCGTATCGTATCCATTTGTCTTTTACAAATGTGATAAAAAAATTCCAAAAACAATGCAAAGCAACATTTAAACCATTGGCGTACTCAACGACCCATCTGTCATTTTCACTATTTTGACAAAAATGAAAAAAATTCCAATTTTAAAAAGTATCAGGCCGAATTTTAAAATCTAAAGACTGTTATAAAGAGAATTGAAAGGACTTTAAAATGATACCTTACGCAACCCATAATGCCATTTAAATATTTTGGGGTGATTGTTATCCTCGCTTGGAGGTCTAAGCAGCGTAGTCGAAAATACCGGAAAAAAGTGTCCCCCTTTGATCAAAAATCGATGGGTCCCTGCGTTTTTTTAAAACGTTGACGCAGTTCCTGATAATGGCTATATTTCGTTTTCGTTTGGCCACCCTGTATATTACTGTAACGCAAATCAAATTGGAAAGTAAATATTTGGAATTAACATTGTTATAATAATAAACAAATATAGGTAACTATTGAAAGAACTTTAAAGATGCTTTTTTCGTAGATTAATAATTAATAAACTGTTTTCTCGGCGAAGGACCAATTAATTTTATTCTATACAGAACAGACGTGTGAGAGTTCTTTGTTCAGTGATTCATATTCTTAAATATTAAATTTCATTTCATTTTACAAAAGATGTCATTTATATTTTGATATTTTATCTTCCATACGTGTTAAACGTTTTTCTAGATTCCTTATCTACATCCGATTCTGTATCGATATCAGTTTTGGTAGAATTGGCACTTTTATAGGAGTACCAAATAATCATCAGTAATTTAAATCGCGGGGTAATGATAATTAAAATAACGCTTAAATTATCGCATAACAATTCATGGAAGTCTCCTTGAAAATACAAAATTAAAAAAAATATTTTTCATTTTTTTAATGAAATATTTTCTTTTTTTTTTCTTAATAGAATTAGTAGTTGTGATTAATATTTATTTTTCAATAGCATTAACACTTCTGAGCAACAGGTTAAACAACAGAGTTCTAAAAATGTTGAAAAGTTGAATATACGAGGCAAAGAATATTTTTTCCTTAATATTTTATTGGCTTTCGAAACGTAGGCCATTCCCCATATAACCTATTTCTTAAGGTAATTGTTGTAAGTGGGTTATATGATTTAAACTAATTTTTTGGCATTACATAGTCCACAGGTAGGAAAATGAAAAAAACAAAGGTCATTATGCAGGGCGTCCGCGAAAATAATGCATATTTTTAAATGGTATGTAGAACGTGTGGTTTGCAACGAAATATTCTAATAAATTTTTTTTCTTACATCATCAGTTTACCGAAAAATTCACTTTAAACATTTACTCGAAAATTTATACGTGGCAACACCTCACACTTTTAATAAAAATATGTGACATGTAACCAAGGGTCATCTACCTGATGAATCATAAAATTCTTGGATTGTTGTAAGTATAATTAAAATGTTTTCTAACCACTTTAATGAAGCTTTTATTATAGGATTTTTAATACAAATCCCGTTGCACGTCATATATCAATTATGAGATCACGACCCTGCAGTGTTGTCGGCTTGTCTAAATTGTCGAGGAATGTAGGAAGTTTCAAAAATGTAAGGTTAGGTTATGTTGTTTAGCTTTATTATTATGAAAAATTAATTTATTGAAGCGTATATGAACAATATATGATCCTCACACTCAAGACACTTCATCCTGCCAGTTTTAAACTACATTTGAAAAATGTTTTTCTCAGTTGATTCATTAGCAATCTACAACTGTGATATTCTTCTTTTTCTTGATGTATTATCTACTTTTAATATTCAATAATCTGTTATAAAAATCGTTATATTATGTTGTTTATTTGTACTACATTTTTATTAAATAAATAAAATAGAGACATATAAAAAAGATAGCAAACTATTTATTGTTATTAAAATAAGACAATGTTTTGTTTAAAAAAATATATATTTTTCTTATAAGAAACAATTCAACTACAATATTCGAATTCCTACAAAAGGTAAATCCTTTCTCCTAATTCAACTGGTTGACGGCCGGACGTCAGAAATCGTTGAAATATTTCAATCTAAATACTCGACAACGTCGCATCAAGGCATGCCAATCGCTACAATGTCATTTCTTCATCATAAATACGAGTCTCATGGGCGTAGAAAATTTCAAAATTATTTAATGTAAATTATGGTTTTTTGAGTACTAAACATATAATAATGATTTATAAACTTTATATTATAAAGAATAAGACGTATATAAGCCAATATAATTGAAATAATTCTAAAATTATCAAAATAATTACGATTACTTTTTCGGTTTTTTAGTACTGTGACTACGTTCATGAGTCCTCGTGATGTTTCGTATGATTTATCTTAGTTAGGGAAATTTTAATTAGTTGGCAATACTATGACGAAAGAGGTACGTCACTCCTGACGTGCAACGGTATTTGTACTAAAAATCCTATATCTGCCAGATTGATGAATTTGTTGGAATATTGCAAAGAATATGATTTTTATGTTATATGGGTCACTGGATACATGGATACAAAAATGATACTTGAATTGATCCAGATTTGAATACAAAAAGTGCATTTTTAGTGACATATGGCACTCCAGCTGTTTGTAGAAGTCCAGCAGATCTTCTATAAGTTCTTTCAAGTTTTCAGCTTCGAAATTTCCCAGAAAATGATTCAATACATTTTTAAAGTATTGTCATCTTTATTTGTACTTTTCACTAAGTAGGTACTGCTTCAAAGTGATCATATTTAAAAGATTTTCTGATTTAGGGGCCAATAAAGCTTGCTTTTACTTTTTAAAACCTTAGCCATCGAAATTTATTAAGTAAGTGTAAATGCCAGACTTTTTAAGTACAAAGCTTTCACAAAATTTTCATTAGCCCCAATTTCATAAGTACTGGTGGAAACAAGATTTTTCTTGGCACTATCACGGTTCATATGTAACATTTTTCATTGCAAGTTGTAATGATGTTCTTGGAGGCCAACTTTTTCCATCAAAAAGGCTGTTTTTGGATCTGCTATCCCATTCAAAAATAACAATACTTGACACTCTTAATTGGTTTTGAGGTAATTTTTGTACAAGTGCAATGAAAAGTAAATAAATTTGAGGTCAGCTTATGGTTGTAATTAGAATCTAGAGCTAAACTAGAATTTTCTTTGTAATTTTCGTGTTCATTTCCTTCAAATTAATTTAAATTATAACTCTCATTTCCATAACATTTTGTGTGTAGAACGGTTAATAATTATTATCCCTGGGGCTTCACACCCAGAGGAGTGTATTATTAGTAAGAGTATTATAATTATTATTAATATTGTATTATTTTTAATGTTAAAACTTTTAGAAACAATATAGAGTGAGGGTTAAATTTAATACGACTTTAGGGAAAATTTAATATTTTTAACTTTCTTTGATAATAATGAAAAGTTAAAATTAGAACAAATAATATCCGGTTGTCTTTCAAATTTCAATATTTTTACCAAATAATAACAATCGGACCGTTTCATGAAGGACTCTAGAGACATACCTTAACATCAACTTTCGGAATTTCTTGAGTAATCCGAACAGAATGTTGCGTCATACAAACCCAACGCATCCATAAGTTTTATATATACATATATAAACCGGCGTTTAATACAATTTTGAGAAAAGAAAGAAAAATACAGAAATATATAATTATTGTATTCACATCAAAACAGGGAATAGAGAAACATTTTTTTCGTGTTTATTACTTTACAATACTATATACTTATAAATCTGTTTCTAAAAATAAAATAAAACATATTACGACAGTCCTAGAAAATGTATTAAAAAATTCAGACCTAGAAAATTTATTCAAATTTCAGAAGCACACAACAATGAAATATTTTAGAAATATAAATCTATAAAAGGAAAACCTATATCAAATAATATAATATCTACTGATAAAAAGTTACCTACTATATTAATCAATATACGAAATACGTACCTATAAATTTAATAAAGATACCTATTTAATATTGTTATCAAACATACAGGGTCTACCAATCTTACGACAAAGTGCAATAATTCCCTTGTTAATTTTGATTTAAAAAAATTAAAGAAGTTGTAGAGCCAGTTAAGATACACAATTTAAAATTATTTTGAGGTATACAGGGGCGTTCCGTATTTCGGTACGAATCAAATAAAGTGAAAGTTGGGTTTAGTGAAAAAACGGTATGTGGTATGGCATGTGACAAAATTTTGAATGAAAATACCAATTTTTATGTTAGTTCGGGTAATTTCTAAATATTTAACTTTTTTATGTTGTAATATTTTACTATTCCATTAAATTAGTCATTAAAAGTTTACCTGTATCTTTTTTAGCAAATCACCAAAATATTTTTAAAGATTGTAGACGTGGTAAATCACATTAATATATTTCCTAAAAATGCGTTATGGTATGTACGTGTTTAATGTTTTTAATAAACCAAGAACTAAGATTTAATAGTGTTTTTTTTTAATTTTAGATCATAAAAGGATGGTCATAAATTATATAAAAAAAATTCCAGAGGGACCAAATACACAAAGATAATTTGGCAACCTTCGTTTTGCTTAAATTTCTTTTTAAAAATTATACAACTTAATTTTCTTAACATGTTAGTTTTATTATTTAGCAGTTTATATAATTAATTTAGCATAATTAAGTTTTATTAATATTGCTATTTTCATATAACATTGTAAATTTAGTATTTTAAAAAGTTGATATCAAATTTTCCCACTTACCCTTGAAAGAACTTTTCACTTCCCAAATTAATGGGGAAAGTGAGAAATCTTGACGACAAAAACAAGAAGACCAACAAAGACTATAATTAAATTTTAAAACTTGATAATTTTTATATTATTTGTAAACAATCATAGATTTTTTTATTATAAAAATTAATTTTTAATACTTACTCCACTTTACCCCTGTATATTATTTCAAATTCAGATAATACACATTTTCCCGATTCTTATCATATAAGATTTGATTATATTACGCAGAGCGTTTTAAAAGATATAGATTTTTGTATTAAAAATCGTGTAAATCAGTTCAATAAACATTACGTGAAAAAATAAATTATAAACTTTGTAAATCGGTTTATCCTGTATATATGTATACTAGAAATCATTCAACTTTTAATTCAAAACTGGTTCAAATGAAAACGTTGGTATAAACAATATTAAAATTTGAATAAACAAAAATGCCAAGGTCAAAATTCCCATTTTTAACGTGTACAACGACCATGACGCGGCCACTTTATCATGTGATAGTTACTTCCCTAGGAAATAAAACTTTTGAAAATCGATTATAGTATGTTCCCGACAACTAAGTAGGTTAAACCAACCCTCGGACGTACAAAACATGAAATAAGTAACACTTACGATAGGTGTGGCATGGACCAGACGTTTGTATCCCATTGTTTTTTTTTCTAAACTTTATGTGGGTAGCAAAACTTGTCAAAATGAATAAAAACACCAACGAACGATCTCTCGTAAAGTTGAATTCAAAACTGAGCAACAACGATTTGGATTTACCGGCTAAATTCTCCTCTCTTCCATTCAACTCGGAAAATGAGTGGGGAGAAATAAAATAATAAATGAGGTTGCGCTAGCGCCGTCTCTGTCCGACACAGGCACAAGCCTCTGCAAAATCAAGTTTTGATTGGTCGAAGTTAAAGGTGTGTGTGCCGTGCAGAAAGACACGTTGCGATTTATACAATCTTGCATCACACCGTGCAAATTTCGCGGAATACTAAAAGGTTGAAATGCAAAAAAAAAGTTTACATTGCGGTGGGTTTGGTATTTGTAATCAATCAGCCGGTTATCGAGTTTATCAACTTTTTAACCCAAAAAGAGAAACTCTCCGCTATATGAGCCAAGTTCTAAGAATATGACATCACTTTTGATAAGTCTAAAAATATTTAGGCCGCAGAATGGAAATATGTAAACCTAACCTAAAGCCGAAGAGTATTTTAAGATAAATCGAAATAAATTGGCGTGACCATGATCACCGATCACTTAATCACTGACCGTTAGGAAATTTGACCAATTTTCAGGTTCATTCGTAGGCAAATTGTCAGCTCCACCACGAAATGAGTGATTCGACGGCACTCCTCGACAATTCTTTGACGCAAATCTTCTAAAGAGGCTGGTCATGTTTGATCCAGGTTTGTAAGTAATTAGAGCTTAATGATTTAATCCGAAAAAAGAGTTGGAAAAGGTAGAGCTAACAACTTTTAGCATAAATTAATACAATGCTCAGTTTGAAGATCGTAGACTTTCGCGGCCAGAGTTAATCTGAGGATTACTTCTTCAGGTGCACAGTAACTCAATTTTTATTAATATATCCAGATTATATATTAAAGAACTAGGGAACAAGAAACTATTAAAAACACACCTAATATTGAAGGAATGGAAAAAATGTTTTATGGAACTAAGTGAATCGGCATCAGATACATAAAAAGAATGAAATAACAAAAAATCACAGAATATGAAAAAAATAGACAAGAAACACAGAAGGTCTAATAAAAAAAATTGACAATGATATTGAAAAAGATAGTAAAGAAAAAGCCAGCGGTTGCAACGATTGATTAATTCTTACATTATACAGGGTGTATCAAAATTCGGATACTAAACTATGTTTTCTTTCAAAGTTGCTACAATATCGGCAAAAGAAAATTTATCAAGGTAAATCAACGAAAATGCAACTGTCAACCCTAATTTTTTTTTAAATATTAATGACAAATGGGTAGCTTAAATTTCAATTAACCAACTAGGGGCCTTGAAAATGTAAAAATAAACGCCCAAGTCAGAGATTTAATTTACAATTTGTAATGGAAAACACCTTCGGCACTAGGTTTATTAGGAAAATGGAAGATGAAAAAAAGTATTTGTATTTAAATAACTGCGAAATTCAATGATCTTCGTTTCATTTGGTGGAATTAGTACAATTGTGATAAAAGAAATTTGCACCATTATGTGGTCATTTTTATATTCTTTTCTCAATCCTAAAGTTTGGATATTCTAAACCATGACTGAAGTTTATTTCGATATTTAGATTTCAAGATTTCAAATAAATTCTGGCAATGATTGTGCCTTTAGAAAAATCTGAATATCACAAAAAAATATTGGATCTATACAGAAATATCTGTTTACCATTATTCTTACCAAGTATGACTGGGGGTAGTATTTACAAGTGACATGTAAAAATAAAAGTGGCCAAAATATTGTAAGTAAATTAAGATTTATCTTAGGGTCAATTAATAATTCTACCTTATTTTGAAATTAAGGAATGCTTTAAAAAACCAGTATCAATTAATTGTTTATATCAGAAATTTGAACCCAAATTTTGTGTAGATTTTTTTTGGTAAAGTAAGATAACCAACCCAACAAATCTAGTTTCTAAAGCAAAAACAACTTTGCCAGAAAATGTTTTGAACACCATTTGCCTAGAAGATTTTAGCAACATTTTATCATCTGATATTGCTTTGAAGAATGAATTTAAAAATTTAATCTCATATTTGACGATTCAATTCCATTTTATTAGTTTAAGATTCCAGAAACCAATTGTTTCACGCGGAGTTTATATTTTGTACGATACATCTAATACAATTAATGTATTCTACTAATGCACATAATATTTTAAAGTAATTAGGAAAATTTTCAGTATTTGATTGGAGGGAGACAAATTACAAAAAATTGTAACGATTTACATATGGAAATTTTATGTAAGATTGAGCATTATACTATTAAATTCGCAAACAGAAATATTAGAAAAATTAGAAATATTACAACATTCTGCAAAAATAAAATAGATTTTTCAGTTCATGAATTTGTGCAAGATAAAAATTCTGTCAAGGTTAAATCAACATGAGATCCAAACGCATCCACTGATCAAAACAAATATTCATAACGTTTTTGTTTAAAAACGGATCAACCTACAAATATTTCTTAACATTTGTTGTAGTTTGTCACGATTAATTTTGTTTAATGTATGTAAAATAAATCGTAAATTACACATATCTATTAGTGCATCTAATGAGTAAAAGTTGTGAAATGTGATATTTATGTACTAAATTTAATTACTGTTATGAAAAATGGTGATTACGATTACCATTGCGTCTTTAAAGTATTTAGTTTCGTCGCTATTTTAACAATAATTACAGGTATGCAATCGATTTATTGTAAAAGACACTATCTTATTTTTTCTGATTCTAATAGATAGATCATTATAACCAAATAAATTCGGAGTTTCTTACAATTCGATTTTATTTGAATTCTCATTTTTTGCAACTCATACCTACATTCTTAGATACAAAAGGTTCTCCATGTTGCTCCTATGTGGTAAAGTGGAATAATCCAAAAAACTCAAAATCGTACCACAACAAATTTATTGACAATTCTTCCTTAGGCCCCGCGTATTGGTGGACTCTTTCTATTCCACTCCTGCAAGGAGTCCCTTTTCCTGTTTCTTAGTCATCCTCAACAATGCTTACTTTGATAAAGTAATTGTGCCCCCTTTGACATTTTTTTTGATGTCGGGTCCTTTTGCCTGTTTGTTTTTGAAGTTAATTGACCTCCACTTGCCTCCTCCTCTACTATCGGGGGTTAGGAGAGTGGAACACGTTGGTTTGTTGACATTATTGATCCTCTCCGATTTACCCTGTTTCCGCATTGATTAATTTTCCAGTTCTTGGTGGGGCCATTTCCCAAATCCTTCCCGTTCATTGCCCTTAAGGTCAGTCTTTTATCTTCTTATTTTAGTCTACTCATCTATTAATTTAACGCATTGGCAGTTTATAACACAGTTTATACCAAAAGTAAGTTTCAATAATTTGTAATTGTTCTTAAAATATTCAATGTTTTAAGTTCACTAGTTTACGTTTAATACTTTTCAATTTTAATTTTAAATCAAAATTTTCATTACCACTTAATCTTTTTTTAGTTAATTTAGTTATTAAAAATATCTCACTTTTACTGTTCCTGCTTCATTAATATTAGGTAAGTTTAATCTGTATGCCTACTTTTAACTGATTGTTTTTTATCTATTGTAACGTTGTTATTATTTTTAACATTACAGACCTGATGATGACTTTTGTGAAAAGTCGAAACTAGTTGTCTTTTAGAACACTTTGGATTGTCAATAAATTTGTTGTGGTACGATTTAAAGTTTTTTTTTTGGATTATTATACATTCTTGTATAGTTTCATCCAAATTGAAAATTTTGCATTACATTCATTATTTTTCCCCATAGTTGCTTTTGTAATGTTATGACCATTTCGGTAAAATTTTATGACATGGCTAATATTTTCGAAACTTTACTTTACTATAAATTTAAACGATAGCTATTCTGGAAAGTTTATAGCAGAAATTTCGAATCTAAAATGATTTTCGTGTTGTTTATTTATTAGTTCTAAAAATTAATACATGCCTATTTACAAATCATTTTATAAATGATATGCATTATTAAACATAAAACATCAAGGTTATTTAAAAATATTTTTTTTTTGGGTTACATAATCTATTAATCTATAATAATTGTATGTTGCTTATTTTTATTGTTTACAAAAAATAAAATTATACGTTCAGCTGTATGTTACAACAGAAGACAAGTTTAAATGTTTTTTTAAGTCACTCTGAGTATTTACAGAAATAATAAATAATAAATTTATGTCATTGTAATAGTGAAATTAAGAAATAATACAAGATCCTATTTTTCTTTTCGATCATAAACACATTTATGTATAAATATTTACTTAATACATCTACTATTGTTTTTCATGCTTATGAATTTAATAAGCACTAAAAAAGTTCGGTTGGTTTAAAAAACTAAATATGGAAAGATAAATAATACTTATCTTGAATTTCCACAGGCTTCCAAAGCGTTTTAATATGTAAATATCTGATTTTGAAAATTTATTAAATGTAAAACCTAAAATGAATAAAATTCTAAATCCGGGAATTTTCAAACTAAATTGTCCGGATTGTAACGCCATCTGTGTTGGCCGGACATTAAGAAATTTTAACATTCGCTACTGTGAGTTTATAGATTAAAACAACCAGATAAGTCACATTACGCAAAACACCTCATTGACACCAAACATAAACCTACAGTTAACAACACAATGGAAACAACAGTGGAAGTATTTCATATAAGTGACAAAAAAGAAGAACATGATTTTTTGGAAGGAATATGAAATAAAGATACACCTAAAATATCCTCAATATACAATATTGAATGAACAACTAAACCTGGGAAGTTCAATTATCTTAGATCACCTTTTGAACTAAATAATACTAACCAAATATATTTTTAGAAAATAAAGAATATTGCTTAATACTAATTGGTGGTCGGGTTTATAACATGAAATTTATTTACATTTTTAAAACAAGATCTGTCAAACTTCTATCTGTCTTGGAAAATGGTATTGTCAGATACCGAAACCTAAGTAAACCTTAATACAAATTAAAACGCTTTGGAAGACTGTGGAAATTCAAGATAAGTATTATTTATCTTTCCATATTTATTAATAATAATTTCCATAAAGTAAGAGTTTAAAAAATTATTTGATTCTTTATGATTTGCAACTATTTTTCTAATAGTCTGCTTGGTATTATTATTATTACAGAATCGAAATTTTCCCTGTTTTTAATGAGAAAAATCTAAATAATACTTACGCATTGGCTTATCATTGTTAAGAACTTGTTTTCACACACTGAATTTACTTATTAGTAAGTATTTTGGATGCGATTATTTATATTATTATATTATTGGAAGGTGTGTTCTAATCTAATAGGTATTATTTGGTATTAAGGTGTATTCTTTTATCTATAGATATTTTTAATCAGTTTTGCAATCAATCATTTCGAAATTTCCTAATTCTAAAGAATAGGTGCATCACCAAATTTATTGTTCATGATAAAAATAAAAATCCTCAATAACACCGATTATATTGCAATAAACTAGATAACTAAATATTGTAACAATACAATGAATAATAATAATCACCAATAAATTTGAATCAGGTACAATTGTAATTAATATTTTTTATCATTTGAAATAAATTTCTTGTTTTAAATCAATATTTTATGATAATAAAAAAGGTATTTAATATTTTTTTAATGTTTTTAGTTGTGTAGCCGCAACTCGCCAGATACCTGGAAAATTATATTTGCATATATACAAACTTATATAAATATTGAAATAAAAATTAGTTATGTGGTTATTTATTAGCAGCAATAAATTGAAATGTATTCATGTTTTTCCCTACATAGATTTTTTTCAATAAGCTTGCATTTCTGCCCAATTATAATACTTATAATATAATTAAATAATTAATAATGTTGCTTAGTATTTTTATCTCAAAAAATGCCTACATAATTATAAATATAGGGTGATTCACCGAAAACATCATGCGTAATTTGTAACATACTATTCCTTAGACAACTATTTGTAATTATTATTAGATACTCTGCTACTTTTTCGTTATTGATTTTTACTAATAGAGCCTTTCTCCAAATGGCAACCGAGTGGCAACCAATGACCATAATAAAACTGTGTCGATGATTTCAAAAACGACGAGATGAAAGAAAATCTTGCTGCTAACGATATGCTTAAAATGGAATTTTATTCATAAAAGATGAAGAGAAAAGAAAAATATCCAGAACTGATAAAGGAAGCATTGAAATTATTAATACCATTCCCCACTTTTTAGCTACGTGAACTAACTTTCTCTTTATTGGTGAACATAAAAAAAAATAAACAGGCCAACTTTCTCGCTAAAATTTTGGTATTTTTATTGCTGTGTAGAAATACAATAATTACTTAATTTTCATTTTCACTTGCACGCAATTCACAACCACCCGAACAAGACTTTGTAACCCTTCTGGGGGTCGCGCCCCAATGGTTCAAAAACACCGATCTAGTTCTAGAGTATGTCCATAATCATTAATCAGGTTGCTTAAGTAGATATTTATCCATATATCCAATGAATATCTATTGGATACTTCTATGTAGGTGTGACAATATTGAATAAACTTCAGGTAGCTCAAAAATATATTATGAAACTGATGTTGTTCAAAAATAGAAAATATCCCGACGAGTTAGTCTTTTGCGACAGTAAATTATTAAACATAAGGCAAATGTACTTGAAGGCCATAGTAAAGTGTATATTAATAAATAATTTAAAAATTTGTTTGAACAATGGAAATAAATGCATTGGTCTGTTTATTGATTTAGCAAAAGCCTTCGACACGATTCCACATCAGAGACCTACGTACCTCAGGGAACGGTACTAGGGCCTTTGTTATGCATAATTTACCTAAACTCTTTACTCGATTGTGATGTTGGTGGAACCATCATTTCATATGCTGATGACACTGTGTTGGTTTTCGGTGATAAAACCTGGGAGAAGGTTAAAATAAGAGCTGAAAATGGTCTAAGAAGTAAAGTGAAACGTTGGTTTGATAATAATATGCTATCATTAAACATAAATAAAACCATTATATTGCATTTTCACTAACAGACACGAATAGACCACAGTTTTCTTCTTTAAAAATTCCAAATAGTACATTTGAGATTAGGGAAAGTGTGTCAACGAAATATAAATAAATATGTACAAGTTTTAAATGAAACTCAGTTACTATGTAATGTTTTTAGAAAAAAAAAACAATTTTTAATCTTTTATCTTTGTACTAATACATTTTTAAATTATGAAAAAAAATAATTTTATTATTTATAGAGGTCTGAGAATGGCCAAATAAAGCGACCAAAACGTTGCATTTGAAGTAAAAATTAATCTTCTCACTTCACTGACCTATTCCCAAAATTAGCTTTTTAAAATATACTAACTTTAAAAAGAATTTGTTAGTAGACAAGTTTTATTTTCCAAGTTCTACCTCCTGTTTTATAAAAGTTATTGCATAATTAATAGTGTATAATTATTTTTCGATAAAAAACTTACATCGAATTTAGTCTAAGTAGACATTTGTGAACAATTGTGTTATATATTATTGATGAACTTACTTAAGAGAAAGAATTATCAAGAAGTTGTGAGTAATTAAAGCTGAAATACTTCTCTCAACCTGTTTTGACAGTTATCAAAACAATTATAACGTGATTTGGATGGACATGAGATAAATTTTAGGCATTTAAATTTACTACTTTTATAATCTTTGTTTTTCAATTAAAAGCATTATGTCTAACTTGATGATAAAAAAATTACATGTTAAGTTAAATTAAATAAAAATGATAAAATATCAGATTATATAAATTCTGTTTGTCATAATCAGCATGTTATGGAGAACAATTAGGGTACAAGAATTAGATATTTTTCTGTCATGCTTATGATTATATTTATTTTAGTTATTTACCACTTTTATTTTAGAATTGACATATTTCTGAATTTGATTATTTTTCATGTTAATAATTTAAAAGAATGTATTATTTGTTTGATTTAGTATTGTTTCTGATCGTTGCATTTTAAAGTTATTTTATAATATTTTGACGCTCAATAATTATTTTATTTTTTTTATTTGAATAATAATGTTTCATTCATTAACTAATTAACTAACTAAAAAATACAATCAACCATAATAAATAGAATACAATATATTATTCTGAAAAATACATTTAACTTGTATTGCAACTACTAATAAATAAATAATCAAATAAAATCCATGTGCCATAAAGTTTGTTGCGACCCACCGAGGATATATGAAAATAAATTTAAATTTGTGTTTGGATATTCGAATTTGGAATTGTTTTGTAATTTTGCAAATTTTCACAATATTTTTTTAATATACGTTGATCGGCAAATGTTCGATATCCTTTAATCAGAATGTAGGTAAGTATACTTTTTGATTATAAATAATACATTTGTGGTTTCTCATTATTACCAACATACTAAGAAGGCAAAATATTATACTGAATAAGAATGGTAGTTAATTTTTGAGTAATTCTGTCATATTTCATCAAAATTGTGAAAATAACAAACATTGATCTTAATGTTGATAAAAATTTACTCATAATAGAGAAACTTTTTTATTTATTAAAAAATGTATCAAAGCCTATGGTAAATCATTCTTCACGTTTCGGTTTATTATATTAAATTACACCATCTTCAGAAGAGCTAAAATTATAGTTATTCTGTCTTTAAATGATTAAATAAACAAATAAAAGTTAAAAACTTAGATTTTATGAATGTTGAGCACTGTGTTATGTTTAACCTAACAAAAGTTTCTCACGATTATGACGATTAAATTTAAAATTTTAATATTGACGATTGACTTATACTTATGGAAAAATTAAGAAGTTTTTTGTAAACATTTTATTTACAATTAAAAAAGACACATTACAATTCCTAAGAAAAGTAATTTCAATAATTTTATATCGAAATTGGAAAGATGCAGGTATTTATTGAATTAGGTTGTGTAGATGTCGCTCAGTTTGCACACGTTTTCAAAGTCAAAATTATAAGAATACTTTTTGATTATAAATAATACATTTGTTCTTTCTTATTATTATTAACATACCACGAATGTCCACGTTTCCTATATGTTACGTAAAATTTTCGACGCATGTCTGTTCCTTGAAATATTCGAAAATTAATGGCTTAGTTAAGGTCAAAATTTTAAAGCAAACGATTTTAAATTAAACACGCAATCATTAATAATTCACAGCTTTATTCGCAACAAATAAATTTAATATATTTCAATCCGGTTTTATTACTTCTATTTATTGTCACGTATCAAAATTTTTGATTCTCAGGTATTCTTTAAAATCTGCATTTATTATATTCAGAATAATAAATCATCCCTTACCTGTGGGGATACAAAACTATGAAGGTCAGTTGTGTCGGGCACCATCTTCATATTTATTTATTTGGCCGAATGTTTCAAGGATGCGGTTAAACACACGTATCATAAAGGAGAGTGAGATTACTTTCAAAAACCGGGTTTTTACCCACTCCACCCTCAACACACCACCGTTCCGCGTGTGCGCTAAGTTTCAGCAGGAAAATGTTATCTTCAGAACATCGCAATGTTGCCACATTACCGAATTAAATAGTATCAAAACAAATGTTTGTTAAAATTACCCTTAAAAAAACAATTTTAGTAACAAACATACAAACTAAACTCGTAACAAATACATATAAAATCGAGATTATCAAGCCTGTATTCTACTAAATTAATGAATAATCTGTTTGATAATTGTTCAGGTGTAAGAATACAAAATCAGGCAATTCTTGGAGATTTGGTAACTGCGGGAAGGATCGATGCTCCCTTGAGTCACACCCCCGGATTGCCTTCGATTTTATGGTGACGTCACAGGAAAAAGGGTGGCTCAATATACCTTCCCGAATGTCAGATTCACGATTTCTTGACCCACGCACATGTCTAGAACTTTCGATCGTGTTAGTAGGGTAAATACATACAGGGTGATCAACTTATACTCCGAAGTTTGATATCCCCGTTATCTTGAGAAATAGGAAAAACTATTTTAAATAAAAATTATAGATAGAGTCAAGCTTCACATTTTAAAATTATTTCGCATAAGGTCACAGCATATCAAAGTTATGTTTTTTTAAATGGAATACCCCGTATGATTTTCAATTTTTATAAACCTCTTGCCGAGCTAATTCCAACGATGTATCACAATTGATGTCTATTGTGTTTAATAAAGGATCTACAGCCACCTGAAAATCACATTTTTTTGAATTTAGATGTCTGTGGCAGCCAAACCGTTGAAAATCAATAAAAACGGTTTACATTTATAATCTTTATTTAGAAATAGCTATTTCTTCATAAATACAAAACTACTTTGACAATAAAAGCATAAAGAAATATGTATAAATAAAAATGAAAAAATCAAATTTATATCACAGATATATCTTAGTAGAAGTATCTTAAGAATATCAGATTGAAAAGAACAGAATACTAGATTTGGAAATAAATTTCTAGCAGCCTTTTTTTTATATTTTGACATTTGGTGAATTTTTAACCTTTAAAGGAAGACCGTTATACAATTTCAAACCTTCAACCAGTAATATTTTTTGTAATGTATGGGTGTTAAAGCGTTCGACATTAAAACTGTCCGCAGATCTAATATTTTATGTTAACAAATCAGCTCTCCTTATCAAAAAATTATTTAAATATGGTGGTACCAATTTATTCATCCATGTTTAAGAAAAACAACGACCAACAATACGTAAATTGAGGATAAATTATTGCATATTACCAAAATATCCAATTTTTTCCTAGTTTTTTACAAACATATTCAACATGCTGACATAAAGTTAACTGCGGGTCTAATTGAATATCCAGATATTTTGTTTTAGAAACTTGCTCGGTTTTTTCATCATCTATCACAATATTGAAATTATTTTCACCAAATTTATTACATGTCTGTTGTGTACCAAAAGTCATATATGCAGTTTTATTTATATTTAATTCAAGTGTTTTAAAACTCAGCCAATTTTTCAAGATTTTTAGCTCCGAATTTATCATATTTACCACCTCTGCAAAATTTGTTCCTGCTACAGACAGAACAGTATCATCTGCATATAAATTTATAACACTTTCAGGAAAGTACAATTTTATTGATTTTCAATTTAAATTCAAAAATATGTGATTTTCAGGAGGCTGTAGATCTTTTATTAAACATAATAGAATGAAGTGTGATACATCGTTGAAATTATCTCGTTAAATGTAAAAAATATATATGTAAGTTAATCACCCTGTATATACATACTGGTGAGGTTCGATAATTTCATTATATCATAATAAACAGGGCGATCAGACTGATCACTGATCAGCAACTAGAACCCCTAAGAGACAATTTTAAGTATTAAAATTTTAATATAGGGATATTTATACAATGTGGTTCATATAATAAGTGTTAAGAAAAATATTCGAGAGAATATTTACACATGGTTTTTTTATAATAATAATTTTTATTAATAAAAATGGCATTCCAGATACGTCTGATTTTTGTTGCACACAAACGAATGATACATACACAAAATTGAGTAAACTATAAATGTATCTACTTGTTTTGCTTAATGACCGTGTTGTCGAATTACTCTGGTTAACTGCAAATTTTCTTCTTACATTTATAACAATCTTTTATAAATTATTTACCCTTTAACTATTATTCTTTAAACGATATGTTTTGTACCAACTGGTACAAAATATTTTAGATGGTTTCAATAATGTCATCAAAAAATGCAATTTACTGTTGAAAAAGCTAATAACATCTCAATAAACTTTCTCGATATTATTATTAATATAGTATTTTCGCCATTAAGAGAGAGTAATAAAAGGGATTTGATCAGTAAACCATGAGCGTGCACATAAATGTCAACCATTATTGAAATAAGATGAGAGTTCCCATTTATATTATCTATTTAATAATAGAATATAAAAATATTTAGAAATTTACGAATTATGTTCCAAAAAGAATTTAATAGTTTCTTGCTATTGTAGACAGTTTTCTTCTTAATATTTATATTAACAATGTGTCTTAGTTTAATTGACTTTCTATGTATTTGGTTACCATCCATTTACAGCATTTATTTTGTAGTCCTCTTTATTCTCTAGGTACCTACTTAAGTAGTTAATGCACCCTAAATTACCAAAACGTTTTGGGAATTAGTTTTTCGATGAGCCGAAGTGTAATTGCACAGAAGCAAACGAAAAAATGTTTTCAAGATGCCAACTCACAGCAATAAGTGGAATACAAATATAGAGAGAGACGAATGAGAATAGTACCCGATTCAGGAAGCGAAAGTGAAGAAAAACCAAGAGAAAGAAGTCTATTTAAACAAAAAGAAGAATTAAAGGGTCAAAGGGTTAATATGTTTGGTATTTTAATAAAAAAAAAGTGATTTTCAGCTGGCTGTAAATCCTTTATTAAACATAATAGACATGAAGTGTTGAAATTAGCTCGGCAAGAGGTTTATAAAATTGTAAAAATATACAGGGTATTCCATTAAAAAAACATAACTTTGATATGCTGTTACCTTATGAGACACCCTATATATTACAAATAATTTTAAAATGTGAAGCTCCACTCTATCTATAACTTTTATTTAAAAGTTTCTTTCCTATTTCTCAAGATAAAGGAGATATCAAATTTCAGAGTATATGTTGACCACCCTGTATTATAAATGTTTAACATTTTTAGTAATTCCTTAAACAACCGACAAGCACCGTAATGCTAGGCATACTGGTCACTTAATCAAGAATTATAAAAAGGTCTGGTATTGTTATTTGGCGAGTATTTATTATGATTCATTTGTTCCATTTAAATACAAATGTTGTAAACGGTTTCACCGATAGAAGTATTAAACTATCACATTCTGCAAATAAGCTTAAGAATTAAAAAAATTAGCTACCCAAAATAATTTTACGAACCTATAATTCAACACAGAATTTTTTTAATAAATAAAAAAGTTTCTCTATTATGAGTAAATTTTTATCAACATTAAGATCAATGTTAATTTTCACAATTCTGATGAAATATGACAGAATTACTCAAAAATTAACTCCGACTTTTATTCAGTATAATATTTTGCAGTTTGCACAGACCGTGAATATTTATCACAAGTTACTTATGACCTTTATAATTATTAATGAGTTATCTGTGTTAACTGTTTTGTAAAATATTACTTTTATATTTCAAGACTAAAACTACATTTTTTTTAGCAACATTATATAAGTCTCAGGTGACTAATTTATCAAATATGAAATTTATAATTTTAACGATTTTAAATAAGTTTCTTAATGGAAAACAAAATGAGTTTAATTCGACACAACAGACAAAAATTCAAGATATTTTATTTCCAAAATCCGAATAGATCGGTAGACTTATTAAATCATAATTCACTATTTCTATATCCAATTTGTATGGGTAAAATTTAAATCGCAGTAGTGTATAAGTGATCAGAAGTTAAATATTACATTTGTTAACACAGAAAAATAAAAAAACTATAAAGCTTTCTTCAAATCTCTAACCACGTCCAATATTTTTTTATGCAAATTACAAAACATCAGTTTACTATTTTTTGTAGGTTTATTTTTCGTATTTAATTTCTTACGTTAGGTTCTCGTATCTGGATTTATATCTTCGTAAACAAACTAATTTTTCCTACAAAAGTATATTGTAAAAAGAAAAATAAGACATTTGAAAATTTTCACAAAATATTTAAATTTATAAATGTAAAAGATAAATTATACCTATTTTTTACATTTCTATGTGCTCAGTTTGAACATTTTTTGGATTAAAGTTTAATTTGTTCTTTTCTCAATGAATAATATGTTCTTTTTTTAATTTTTCTTATTAGAAATATTTTTTATGTTTTGTGAATCTTGAGAGGTAGTATATCTTTAAAGCTGAATATTTCGAAAATAAATCGTTTTAACTCCCCAATGTTGCTTGTGTTGTATCAAGAAAAACAAAACCTTTCAAATGATGTATCGCTTGACCCCCCTTCCATTCCCTCCTCCATTTGAAAAATTTGGGGGATGACACCCCCATTTAGGAGGATAAACTTTGGGTATAATTTTTTGCGTAAAAAGTTGTCCCCCTAAGGAACAAACTTGACGTATTTCAGGTTATTTTCAACTAGAAGAGGACAGAGATCAGGATGGATCCATATGTATCAGAATATAGGCCAAAGCAGAAATAGGAGGATCAACACAAAAAATGAAGGCTATAACATGAAGAGCTCGCGAAAGAAGAGACCAGAGGAAGAAAAGCGCCAAACATTATCCCGAAAACACAAAAAAATGTAGACGACAGGTAAGCTCTTACTCTCCTCCTAATGAGAAGTAAAACTGGGGACAGGTCTGAAGACATTTTGGATGGTGGAAAGCTTCCCCGGTTTTTGCATCAGATCAAAAGAGGACAAAATAAAAGTCGAACCTTGGAGATTCTGTTTCAATGTCAATATCCGATTCGACATGAAAAAACTATATTTAATATACCAGTTGGATAAAATTGAGGCATGTTACATCTCCCTAAAATGTACATGATTTTTACCATTTTTCAGATTCGTTTAAACATTCGACTAAAATCAGCTTATGCAAAATATGAAGAACTGGATATATTTTCGCCTGACATTAAGTGATAATTTATGACGATAAATGATTAATATACTAACTTGACCCACGTTGTGTTAAAAATGCCCTTATCTGCATAAGATTCATGGCCAGCAAACTCATGCTATTAATAGTATCTATTTATTCTTAGAACAACAAAAAGGTTACTAAGATTTTTAAGTACAACGTACATAATTAAGTTCCGAAACTTTATTGCCAGACCTAAATTTGGCGACAGAAATGTTTCCAATTCAAATTTTAAGAAAACTGGCCAAAAATCAAAATTAAAAAAAAAGAAATAGGGTACAATAAATCCTTAAAAATAAAACACAAGTGGAAACATACAGTGTGTACATAAAGTATGAAATAAATTCATTTTAAGCTAAACAAACAATTTTGAGGAAAAATCCTGAGAAAAATCGGTTTTTGATTTTAATTTAATGTATTTTTAAATAACAATGAAATATACAGGGTAAACCATTTGTGAGTAACGATGTCATCGACAATTTTTTTAGATGGCACACCCTGTATATTTTATGTTTTTAGATTGCAAATTTCAAGACGATTCCAAAAATATATCATACTTGCGTTCGGTAATTAATATTAAACATTTTATTGGTTATGGAAGAAAATCCACACAACAGCGTTCGGCAAGTTAGTCGAGAACATGATGTTCCTTTTACTTCTATTCATAAAGTATTAAAACATGAAAATTGGCATCCCTTTAAGGTGCACCTTGTACAAGAACTGACCCGGATCGTAGAATGGAATTTAGTAAAACTTTGATGGATAAATGTAGTATGATCCACGTTTCGCAAAAAACGTTATTTTTTCTGATGAATGCACATTTACATTAAACGGTGAAGTTAACAGACAGAATTGTAGATATTGGGCAAAGGAAAATCCTAAATGGATGAGAGAACATCACACTCAATATCCACAGAAAATTAATGTTTGGGCAATTTGCAATTTTTAATGAACTTTATGATTCCAGCTTTAATGAATTTATTCTCTGGTGCAAACATTCCCGGAAATATCGATGAAAGTATGTGGTACGAACAAGATGGGGCGCCGCCACATTATGCAGCCGCCGTTCGAACATATCTTGACGAAGTTTTCCCCAATAAATGGATCGGTAGACGAGGACCCATTCATTGGCCACCAAGGTCACCGTATCTCACGCCATTACATTTCTTTTTGTGGGATCATCTAAAAAATGTTGTGTATAAAAGTAAACCCGACGACATATATGATTTAAAAGATAGAATAAGGCAAGAAATAAATAATATTTCGCAGGAAACCATTAATAAAGTTCAGCAGGAATTTATTGATCGCTTAGGACTCTGTCAAGCACAAGAAGGAAGTCAATTTGAACACTGTAATTTATTGTGTGGCAATTTATTGTTACTGTTGTATTATTTTCTTATTTTAATTTAATTAAAGGTCTTCAAAAATATAGATTTTAAAGTTATTGTATATTCAAAACTATTAATTAGCGAACACAAATATATATTTTTGGAATTGTCTTGAAATTTGCATTCTAAAGAAATGAAATATACAGGGTATGCCATTTAAAAAAATTGTCCATGACATCATTATTCACAAATGGTTTACCCTGTTTATTCAATTGTTATGTAAAAATACATCAAATTAAAATAAAAAACCGACCTGTCTCAGAATTTTTGTCAAAATTGTTTGTTTAGCTTAAAATGTATGTATTCCATACTTTAAGTACACGCTGTATATTTCATTGGATACGTACACATGCGTTTCCTTGTTAAGTCGAAAAAATACTTAAAATTATGCAAAAATCTTGATAAAGGTATGCAACTTTGTTGGGTGGTACCTCTTGTTGACTTATCAGCATTGTCTATCATTTACTGTATAATCTAATTAAATTTATATGGTAATTAAATCATATTTTATGAAGTGAAAGCCATAATACACCTGTATAATTAAAATAATATGGTGTTATGGAATTACTAAGAATATTTTAATATTGAGAAACACGGCATGATTTGTCCAATTTATCATTTTGGCTGTCAAATTTTAATTAAAAAATGATAATACAAAATTTTTCTAAAATTGATCGAAATTTGAATTACTGATGTTTTGGTTCGGTTTTATTTTGAACAATAAGTCATTTGGCATAATTATTGATCTCCTCTAAAAAGATATTACAAGTAAAAGAAAAATACCACTATAAATGTTAACAAAAATGCGGAACCTTGTTAATCTACCTTTAAATTAGGTCTAGGCGAAGAAACGTTCTAGAAGTTACCCTTCTATCTGATAGTTTAATAAATTGACTCTTAAACGTACTAATTTATTTTAATTGAGCATCGTTCAACATCGGGAATAAAGATGTTTATGAAGATAAATTAGTTGTATGAAATTATTCAATAAAATACTGTTCGTTTATGTGTCAATAAGTGCGTATTTATTGACTTCGATTTTAGTCTCTCACTGACATTGATTTCAAAGTAAATACGAGTTACTTTCAACAAAGGATTGGTGCTAACAAAACTTTTATTCATTAATCTTAAACAATAAAAAACTCCACTTTTACCAAAGACATGGCGGTACCCTTGGGTACCCAATTGCTTTAATTTCTTTAAGCGACTATTTATTCTCTCTTATCGAGCTTTAAAGTTAAATGATTATTAGGATTTTGTATTTATACAATTAAGGCTCCGATGTCAGACCTTGTGGAAAGCCTGATGCACATCCAAAAAGATAAAAATCCTTTTACCAGCGCCTTACTGAGCTTTAAATTATTAAGATTTTCGTTAGGTACTTAATCTGGTGTTGCTAATTTAATTCCTTCTACAGTCATATTTTATACCTCTAATAATTTACAAAAATATATTGCTTCTTTAAGATATAAAAGGTTATCCATGTAACTCAAATGCGGTACGTAGGAAGAAATCCAAGAAAACTCAAAATCTTGCCACAAAATTTTTAATAAACGTGACAACTAGTTTCGACCTAACACGGTCATCATCAGATCTAAAAGTGAAAAATAGTACAAATAACAAAGCAGAATATAAAGCATAAAGTAACACAAAAACTTCCTACAAAATAAATTAAGAACATGACACATTTCAAATATAAAATAAAATTGAGATCAGAGACTGTAGTATGAAGTGATAAGAGTTTCTTTACGAAATAAATATTTTTTGTTGCCAATTTAGTAGGATCAGTGAACTGTTTATAGAGATTTGGCTTGAATATTTGAGCTCATAGGCAAATCCATGCGAATGATAAAGAACGCGCTATTAAAGAGACAGAATGTATTACTAATATCTATGTCCTTTCTAAACATGTATATATAATTATACAGGAATTAAATATAGTAAATAAGTTTTGTGAAAAAGTTATATTATGGGCTCACGTTATTTTATTCTCTTTATTCACTTAACATTTTTGGATATCAATTTTAGAAAATTCTAAATGTTTTTGAGATTTTTAAGCATATTGGACATATTTTTGCCTGTATGGATTGTTTAGGAAATCAAAATTATTTAGTGAATCTTTTTAGATTGCACACGGCTACTTTATTTTTATTTTTTTATTCAAAACAAGCCCATTCCAAGTTACAAATAAAAACTATGTTAATAAATTGCAGGTGCGCCCGACTTTATTATATTGATCATTTAATTGGATCTATCATAATTATACAGACAATATCAATTGAAATGTACACTCTAATAAAACATAAAAATACGATTTATCAGTATGCGATAAAATAATAATATACTTATTAAAAACGTGATTATATAGCTGATAATAATACCAAGCACATTTATATTAATATAATTATAAATTGAAGGTTCCAAAAACAAAAAATATTTTATTTAAATATTTTGTAAATACAGAGACTTGTATTTCTTATATCTATATTACTTAAAACATTATCAATTTAATATTTTTTTAAATAAATCCAGATAAAATTAATCTATAATAAACTTCTAACATCTCATTTATTTCATAATAAAATGGATTTTTTAATTTACCTCATTGCTGATATGATATTCGACTTCACTCTCGTACCCATGCTGAAGATTAATTTCAACTCGTCCCAGCTCGTTGACTTGTTCGAAACTCGTTTGAAATCTCATTTTTTCAGAGGATTTAAAAAAATGACCGTAAAAAAAGATAGATTTTTCAAAAAAATAAAACCGCCTCGAATGGTTCCACTTAACTACTTAAGAGAACAGTTATAAACACAAACTGACTCCCTGATGCAACTTCAAGCACTTTTCTATAGTTAAAGAGAAGGTTTACACAGCACAGTAATAACCATTTTTAAATAATTGTCAAAGATTATAACTACTTAAGAGTCCAGTATATGTATAATCATATTGTTACAGTCCTTAAAGTAAATTCAAACGAAGAAGAAACGAGAATTTTCGTTCATCAAAGAACTAGAAAGAACGTTCATTACAAATGTTTCACTATTACAAAACAAATATTATACAGTGTGCCTCAATAGAAATGTACAAATTGATAACTTTTCTTTTGCCAGAAGAACCAGAAGAATCCCAACATCACTCTCTATGGAGGGGTCTATGTACCCGTAAATCTAATTTTCATGCCTTGAGATTGGTCTTATAAAGAACAAAACGTTGGTATTGGAAAAACAGATTTTTTGTTTTTTTGTTTTTTGGACTCCTTCCAATAAACCTCCACCTCCTAAAATTGATCTGGGCCGCAACATAAAGAAAAAAATTAATATAATGTATAAACTATTCTCTTGAATTTACAGAATTATTAATATACAGGGTGCGGCATTAGTGCGTCGATGTACGATATATACTTTATCAAAGGAGATATCAAAAAAAGTTATTTACAAAAAATGTAGGCAGTCTTGAGATTCACATTTTAAAATTAGTCCCAATAATACAGTGTGTTCAGGAACGCAGAGCCAGACAAAAATTTTGTTTTTTTAAATGGAACACCCCGTATATTTTTACATTTTTATAAATCACTTGCCGAGCTAATTTCAACTATGTATCAAACTTGATGTCTATTATGTTTAATAAAGGATCTACAACCACCTGAAAATCACATTTTTTTGAATTTAAATATCTGTAGCAGCCAAACCGTTGAAAATCAATAAAAACGGCTTACATGTCCCTATTCTAACTTTTCAAGTTCTATGCTATGGCATTAAAACATATTTGATACAGAGTGATTAAAAATCAAATGGGATTTCAAATTAATTCCTGCTTAAAAATGTTATTGCAAATAATGGTTTGAATACATCCCTGTATGACTGTATCAAATATCGTAGAAAATTTCCTCAACCCATTTATTTAATATTTATCCTAATATTCCAAATATCATTCCACTATGGAAAATATACTGCATAAATGAAAAGAATGATAATTTTATTATATGAGTAATATTGCAATGTCTAGAACTAATATCACTATTGTTCTATATAACGAGATAAATGAAGTAAATAAATAGAAAATTCTAATTAAGCAAGCTTATAATTTCATATTATTTAGCAAGAATAAAGATAAATGGAAAAAATCGAAAATTTTACGTAAATGATTAACTCTTAACGAAAATAATTTCTAAAAATTATATTTCGTATTTGGAAACGACACGGTATTCTAATCCAAGATCATTGATTGTGGTCATCAATATCTATTATTATTATAAATTATAAGAGATAAAAATATAGGAGAAACTAACAATTGTAACGGATGCCACCTTTCAGTTGCACAAGAGTGGTGCCATCTATCAATGTATATAAAAAGAAATGAATGTATAGCACCCCAATTGCAGAAATGCTTTGATATCAAGATGCGCACGGATAAAAAACAGCCGGGAGCTCATTGTCTGCGTGTGTATTTTGTGAAGTATACTCTGAGAGTAAATGTTATTGAATCAAATTCTATTTACCTTCTAATAATTACGTATTGCGTCAGCTTTTAATGTACCATTATCAGAATATCAGAACCTTTAGTGAGCTGTAACTATAATTGTGTTAAATCTTCTAGATTTCAATTACTAGATTCCGAAAAAACAGATAGAAAATAAACACATAAGCATATTTAAGTTTTATACAAGTTATATACAATTTGCAATTAACTTTTTGCACTTTGCATCAGAGCAATAACTTGGAAAAAGGAGAAAATATATTAAGGGTTTATTACTGGATTTTGTGAAACACTTTTTTTAATAATATCGATAGATATTGAATTTTTGGATTTTGAACTGAGTGTCTTGTAAATTATATGTTCTTCCTCCATTTCCGGCACGTTGGAGGAAGGATGTATGACTCGTTGTAACTTTAGGAACACTTTGATAAAAATAAAACAAAAAAAAGATATCCACCCCTCAACCCATAGGTGCAATGTTGGTGTCCTGTCACTATAGTGTATTTACGTAATTCAATTTATATGAATATTTGAATTTTTATCGCTATGCGTAGCAATATTTTTTCAATTTATTGTTATAATAAAGTGGCGTCACTGTGAAGAAAAGTTTCAGTTTAAATCATAATTTTGAATAGTTTAAAAAATTAAAAACTAATAAAAAGATTAAAGAAGAAAACTTGACAAGGGATAACTCGAGTAATTACTAATTATTTTTATAATAATTGCAGTACCTAAGTCTGTTTTTAGCAATTATCTTCAATTTTGAAAATAACCATATTTTAAGGTTACTTAAACTAATAAAATTTATCAAAAAACTGAAATTGGTCTTCTAAGTGCTACCATAAAAAAAATATAAAAACATCAATGTAAAATGCCAAAATTATTAAATGTACAATAGAATAATTCCAAAAAATTGGTAATTTTTCAACTTTCCACGGATGGCCTTGAAATTCAAAAACCTCATTTATTTATTTAAATATACACAAATAAATATATTTTTGTAAAGTTTCCTTTTGGACGATATAGGTATTATGGAAACTTTAATTCTAAAATTTTGAGGGAATATTTTGTTCCGTTAATTATTATCAAAATACAGCAGAACATGGCCAAACAGATTAAATAATGTACAGCAATTAGATAAACTCTTTCCAAATCTCAAATTGCAGTAGATTATTGAACATATCTTGTAAGCAAACAAAACTTATACATAACATTATACTTATGTCATAATTAGTATATTTTTTAATGAAGAATTACGGATATACTTAATTTTCTTGTGTAAACAGAGCCACATTTAACAAATTTTAAGGATAAATTGCTCGTCGGCAATCGCGAGCTCTTGCCCCACTTAGTCCCCCCCCGCGTTCGCGAATAATTGCGACGTTTACGATGACCTTGAAATTCAGTGTAGACTAAAAAATTAATTGAATTAAATACTTTTACCTTCTAGTATAGGTATAATAAGTAAGTACGTCAATAATATTATTAATCAACTTCAGATCTACAAATCGTCCGAATTTATTTCGAAGAAAATTGTTAAAAAACATGACAGAGCAAAATGAGATACAATACTTTAAATCGAAAAAGATTTTAGCCGGAATATTCTTTTCTGAGCGAGTTTTGTAAAGCTCCTATGTTTTTGGGAATGGGTTTAAATGACGTTTAATCGATTTTTTATATCCTTAAAATTGTAAATACTGCTATGTAATTTTTGAAAAGTTGTCATACATAATTTCAAGGGAGCTAAATATTTTTAACACAACAATGGACATAATTCATGAACGAAATAAAATTTGGGGCTGCAAAATGGCATAAAATTAAAATTTAAGTAAGAAAAGAAAAAATACAATTAAAAAATATCAACTGATGCAACATTATTAAAATTCTGTTAGATTTAAATATTGTTAGCACTAATAGAACAGTGCTAATCAGCATATTTGAATGGGCAACCAGGAATTGCCGGGCTTTTGGCTGCTTTTCACCCCTTGCCAAAAAATCTAAAGGGCTTTATCTAGGATTATTGATTAATAACAGTAACATGTATTTTTTTTTAAAGTATGATCTCTATTAATTAATTAGTGATAATCTGCCGGATAAATGTTGTATTATTAAAAAAATAGTACTATTAATTATATAAGAGAAGATTCAAATGCATTATTTATTAGATTACTTTTAGTTGCAATAGACTTTGTCAATTTGTACTTAAGATAACGCTAAAAGTGCACTTCATTACAACCGTTCACTGCACGAAGATTACACAAAAATTTTGATTGCTGGGTATAAATTTAGAAAAACTAAATGATATTTTCGTGTAACTGAACTGATTTTTTTGATAAGCTTCTTATGAACTAGTCGTTAACCCAAACAATTGATATAGGTGCGAAAAATAGTATCTGGAAAACTTTGCCGAGTATCTGACCCTAAATTGATAGCTGCTCTGTTTAAAGATATGGGTCAAGAGTTAAAAAGTCATAGATAAGAGCAACGGGTTATAGAACACCCGTAAAGATTTAGTGCATATATATATATATATATATATATGCACTAATATATATGTATATATATATATATATATATATATATACAGTGTGTCCATGGATGGGGTCCCCAAGGGGGAAAAATCTTTATTATTCATTTTACGACCAAAAGTCATTCTTTATAAAAAGTTCTGCTTGTTGAGAAAATGGAGTTGCCTTATAAAAATTTTAGATTAAATGTACAGGGTGCTAATAAATTAGGAAAATATGAAAATGCTTCAAGAGGGAAGTACCATTATTTATTATTTTTAACAAAAATTCCAATATTTTAAAATTATTCTACATAACTACCTCCCACCTCGACACATTTTTCCGCTAACTTAATAAATTTACCGTACACTTTACGAATGATTTGCGGCACATTCAGTTAATGGATTGCTTCTTCTATGCGCTCTTTTAATATTTCTCTATCATGTGGAAGATTATTTGAGTAAACCTTTTGTTTTAATGCACCCCACAAAAAGAAATCTAGTAATGAAAGATCAGGCGACCTAGCTGGATAATTAATTGGGCCGAACCTCCCTATCCACCTTGCGCCAAAATGATCATTTAACCATTGTCTGACCAAGGCTGTGCAATGAGCAGGACAGCCGTCTTATTGCCAAAACTTATTACTACGAACTTCTGGATCTAAAGTATTAAGAAATGGTAAGACAAAATTTTCCAAAATGTTCAAATACACGTGTTGGTTTAAATTTTCCTCTATAAAATATGGACCAATGATCCGATCCAAAAAAATTCCACACCATACATTAACTTTTTTGTAACGTTGACTTCGTTTGTTTATCACGTAATTAGGATTCTCGTAAGCCCAATTACGACTATTTTGTGAAGATACGTGCCCATTTGTGCAAAATGTAGATTCATCGGTAAAAAAAATAAATCTATGAAACCTTCGGTTTTCAAGGAACTTTTCACCTATCCATAAACAAAACTCTAAACGTCTCTCTTCATCTCCAGGTTCAAGCGTATGCCGAATCTTTGGCTTAAACGGTATAATTTTGTTTTCCTTAAAAATTACGTGTAATTGACTTTTGCTTAAATCCAATGTTTGTGCACGCTTCCTTAAAGATAATTTCGGGTTATCTAAAACTGACCCTATTGCTAATAATGTAGCTGCGTCATTTTCGTCGTATTTTTTCTTTGATTTCTTTACATTCATCACCGATCCAGTTTCATTAAATTTTTTAAATAATTTTCGCAATGCTTTTTTTGACACGGGCGTATTAGGAAATTTTCCATGAAAAACATCTATAGCTTATTGATAAGACACATTTCCAATACCGTAACATTGTATTAAATAAATACGCTCTTCTTTGGTTAACATTTTCAAAAATACTGACAGATGTAAATAAAATGCTGACATAACATGAACGTATACAAAATCGGCTATCTTGATTTTTTTTGTAAAATGCAAATTATTACATGAAAGTAATAATTATTAATATTCTATTTTAAAATATTGGAATTTTTATTTAAAAATTTGTATTTAGTCTCTATGCTAGTTTATAAACAACTTTGTTTTATAAAATTTTTGTTAAAAATAATAAATAATGGTACTTCCCTCTTGAAGCATTTTCATATTTTCCTAATTTATTAACACCCTGTACATTTAATCTAAAATTTTTATAAGGCAACTCCATTTTCTCAACAAGCAGAACTTTTTATAAAGAATGACTTTTGGTCGTAAAATGAATAATAAAGATTTTTTCCCCCTTGGGGACCCCATCCATGGACACACTGTATATATATATATACAATGTGTCCACGGATCGAGTTTGGAAGAGGAAAATCTTTTTTATTTTTAGATTTAGAAGACAAAGTCATTCTTTATAAAAACGTCTGCTTGTGTCGAAACTATAATTTCGAATATCACATTTACAATTACTATACAGGATACATCAAAAATAACATTTAATGATTTTGATTTCGTTTTTTTTTAAATTTTACGAAAACATTTTTAGATATCGAGTTGAACTATGCGCTGAACTCGGTGGTATCACGTTTGAATAGAACTTTATTTATTTTAATATTTATGATTGAATAAAATGAAGAAATTATGACAATGTAATAATAAAAATACAAATAAGAAATAGTTTACTTACAACAAAATCATTATTCGGCCTGATATAAAATCATATTCTAAGTAGAAAAGCAACAACAGTTATTTGTTTTTACGTAAAATTAGTTTTTTACGAAAAACGAAAAAAATGTTATTTCTGACTAACCCTGTATAGTAACCACAAATCTAATAGTCAACATTGTAAGTTCGACACAAGCAGACGTTTTTATAAAGAATGACTTTTTCTTCTAAATCTACAAATAAAAAAGTTTTTCCTCTTCCAAACTTGCCAAACTTGTATATATTTTTCTAAATACATGATTTTTTTCGATTTTCTTAATGTCACATTTGGCGCTATTTTTGTTGAAAACCATAAAAATGTATCTCTTTTTTGTCTTTGGAACTGAAAAGGATATTGGAAGAAAAACCAAATGAAGGAATTTAATTTTTTGGTTCATTAATGTTACTAAATTTCCTTCGGTTGGTCACTAAATTTTTTATTCGTGCCGCAAGAACCTACTTTTTCTCTCAAATATGGGTTTTTAAGTTGTATTTTTGAAAGCACTTGATCTGTTCAATATAATCACTGCTATTTTAGTTCAAGATATTCCGGTTGAAAAAAAAACATGTTTAAATTAGGCATATAACATTTAAAAACATAATCGGGGGACTCGTGTTATTGCATTTGGTAACCTAAAATCAGCATGTTTTACTAGATTTACGTTGACTTGCAGAAGAATATCATAATTTAATTTTTGTCGTAACTTTAATTTATATTTTTTTAAATCGATTTATAGCATTAAAATATTTATTCAATCTATATTCAATAACTACGTTAGTTATTTACATAAAAAATAAACGTGATTTCTAATTTTCATGTATTATTGTTTTACAATAGAAATAATGATACAATAATTAAAATACATATTATTATATGTTTAAAAATAAATTAAACTAAGTTTTCAAAGTTAGTTTATTTGAACAAATAAATGTTTTTTTTAATTCTTTATATATAGGGAGTAATTTGATATTAAAAAGTGTGTAGGTGATTTCCAAAGGGTTTCCAAAGCAAATGAAGTTTTTATTAGGAGAGTGCTATTGAAAATTGTTTTTAATTATTTTTCTCTTTTCAAATAAGAGAGATAATTTCATTGAACGATAATTTCGGACACCTAGTATATATGTATAAGTCAGTCAAAAAAGCTGTATATTTAAGATAACATACATTTGTATGGTAAAATTTACAATATTCGAAAAATCAATATTATTGACTTTATATTTTTTTTAATAAAAAAATTGAGAAAGCCAAATTAAAGAATACGTGAAAAAAATTGTCTTACTTACCTTCTTTTTTCTTACTTAAAAAAAGGCATAATTTGCACCACATATAAATTTTTTTATTGTTTTGAATTATGACCAGGGCCCGTATGTTAATATATCATTCTAGGTATGGATTTCATTTCCTCAGAATATTTCTCGATTTAATGTAAGAAATTTTTTTATTAAATTGAATTTCGACTTACAAATTATAGTTTTACCGTTAAATACTATTAAAATGTCGCAGAAAAATCCATCTCTTTCGCTTATAGATCAATGGATAAATGATTTTCCGGAATTAAAATTTAATGGTGTTTAACGTCTTTTGTGTAATTTGTGACAAAGTGGTATCCTGTAAAATGAAGTCACAGCTTTTACAGCACGTTAAAACAGATAAACATCAAGCATGTTCTAGTGGAAATGTAAGTGCCAGAGAACGACAGCAATGTTTTAACGTTGATTTAGTTGAAATGATGTGACTTGCAACATTCCATGGACTACATTAGAAAAACCCGAGTTTAGACAATTTTTAAAAACTTGAATTAATGGAAACTACAGCAGTGTTAGTGTACCTGCGGGGCCCACCCTAATGATAAACTATTTATTGTCAGTGTACAATCAGGTTAAACCTGACATCAGTTCAGAATTGCATGGCAAAGACTTATGGGTTTCTGTTGACGAAACCACCAACATTTAAGGACAAAACGTCGCTAACGTGATAGTTGGGGGGATGGATGAGTTGGTTCCAATACGACCCCATTTAATATTGGTACGGGTACTAGAACACACAAACACCGATATAGTATTTGAATGTGTCAATGACAGTCTCAAATCAATGTGGGGTGAGAACAACGATATTAATAAAGAGTGTGTCCTGCTGTTTTTAACATATGGAGTTGCACATATAAAGGTAGCAGGTCGACGCTTAAAAATTGAATACAAAAATTTAGTACACATGTCATGTTTGGCACAATGGATTCGCCACTCGCTGAAACTGTTAAAACTCTTATCCTAATGTAGATAAGGTAATTTCTAGTGTTAAAAAAGTATTTTTAAAAGCGGCATTTTATAAATTGCGAGCACGCGCTGTCAAAGTTATAAAGTAAGATTATTTTACATAGTATGTATCATTTTAATGAAAAAGTTTGCATGAGTGCGCGATGTGCTAATTCCACATCTGTTAATTACGTCATGACATATTTATATACGGGCCCTGATTATGACAGCAGCATAATTTTTGAAGTTACGATACAAATTAATTAAAATTTTGTTTTATTTTATGCCACATTTCTTTTTTCTTGAATTTTTAATTTAAACAAACTGAATCGTCACAACTTTTTGATATATCTATCTCCAGAGATTATGGTAGTATTTTGATTTCCATATTTCATTTTTTTTTGGACTAAATGTAAATTTTATCCCATTTTAATGATTGTCTAATTTTAAACCTTTACCAGGTAGCATAATATCCTTTTTTAAATGTACATATGTTATTTATCTGTCGGCATCTCGTCTTGATAATGAAATACGAGTAACTAACATTATGATTATATATTATATTATATTATTATATATATTATATATTAATTCTAGTTCAAGTATATCATATGAAGTTCATTATGATAAATAGTAGTATTATCACTTGACTTTGACTTTTCAAGTAATTAAAAAAAAACAGTAAATTCATTTAAAAAAAGTACTTACCTTCAAAGATGCTGAATCTTCACATGAAGGAGGGTGTTCATTCTGGTACAAAAACAAATAAATTATTAACAAATAATAAATATAATATGAAAATAATTTGTACTTATAGTTGTTGATTTATGTGTAATTGAATATATTTTTTGAATCTGGAAAATGTTAAGTAGGGTCTGATGTATATTTAAATAAGTATGTAGCCGTGACGCGTCAAAAATTTTTATTTATAGACACCAAAAAATTATACTAAATAGTAATTACGTTCTATGATGAGCGATGAAAACAGATAATTCTCGTTTATCTTTGAAATGTTCAATGTAGAAAATTAATATTTTTGTTTCTATGCTTTAGAAAATATTTATTGAAAAACATATTATACATATACAGGATGATCAACTTATACCCCGAAGTTTGATTACTCCGTTATTTTGAGAAATAGGAAAGAATGTTTTAGATAAAAGTTGTAGATAGAATAAACCTTCACATTTTAAAATTATTTCGTTAGTTATATTTTTTTAATGAAATACCCAGTATGTTTTTACATTTTTATAAACCTTTTGCTGAACTTGAAAAGTTAGGAAAGGGACATACATATAATCCGTTTTTATTGATTTTCTATAATTTTTATTCAAAACATTCTTTCCTATTTCTCAAGATAACGGAAATAACAAACTTGGGAGTATAAGTTGATCACATTGTATGTATTTTATTAAATTTGCAGTAAAGTAATTTTCATATTTCTCAAACAACAAATATATTTTTTTTAGGAATTCAGATAAGGTACCATATAAATAATTCTACAATAGAACCTTTTTAGATGTAAAAAGAATAAAACTGTAAGAACTTAAATTAGGGTAGAATATTTATCCTCCATTTAGCACGTGTTAATACTGTTTGTTTTCTTTTGTATATCGCTATTGTTAAGGTAAAATACAAATTAAAAATTACTTTACAGTTCATATAGAATCTTTAAAAAATACATACCTACTGAAACGTCCAATAAAATCAAGACATTGCAAATATATATTCTTACGTAAATTTAAAACCTAACAATATTTATACCTTACAAATATTTACATAATCTTTTTTAAAATACTCACTGTTATTTCTGGCGCCATGATTTCAGTTTTTTTTAAATCAACTTGAGTCAAAATACCACGTAAAATCCAAAACTACTAGAACTAAACAGTGCTGATTTTGCTTAGCGAAAAAATAACACTATCACTATTTATAAATTATGTTTAGAGGTCGATTCTAAGTTCAAAACCGCTGATACTACCAATTTTATCGCTTGGTTTGAAACTTAGATACTGACTAGCAAAAAATCGTAGGTAGGTAGGTTGGTAGTTAGAATGAGAATGGATTTAAATGTTTCACATCGAGATATAAAAAAAATCACGTGAGATGTTTTTTTAAATAGAGAACAGCGCAGAGATGTGCTACGCTGTGCTTTTGTTACACCTGTGTTATGTCTACTAGTGCTTGCGGTATAACGAAATCGGTTAAAAATTAATTATTTTTAAAAGAGCTGACGTGTCACTCCGTTTCATGTTATGTGACTATTCATTTATGGTCATTGATACGATATTTTTTAGCCACAGAAAAACCGTTGACGTGAAGAGAAATCGTAACCTTATTCTACAATAGATCATTGTTCTGGCTTCCTGCTTTACAGGGGAATCACCAGTGATTATCTTTTGCTTCAGGCCAAAGTAAGATAATATTTATAACATCTACCTTTTTCTTCACGCCAGAAGCAAATCCTTCAAAAACGATGCATCAAGTCAGTAATAACTTACGTGTAAAGTAAAGGATTGCTTGTTGGAAGCAAAATGGCAGAAGTTGTACAGGTACGAAATATAAAATATTACAAATCCACGTTCAACAGATTATTTCGATTTGAGGAGGCAAATGTAGAATGGCTAGCAAATGAGTTTTTACATGACACTGGAGAAACTCGAGGGGGTGCTTTATCTGCCTCACATAAAATGAAAATATTTTTGAGATATACTGCTAATCCCCGATACCAAAGTGGTATCTCGCCAAAGAACTAAGCGTGTATGGTGTCACCTACTGTGAATCTTGTTATTGACCGTATGGCGGCTCAAGCTGATAACTGGATAAAATTTCCAGCCAATGAAGCCTTAGTAATACAATCAAAAATTTTGTGGCAAAGCAAATACCAATTTCCAACAGCCATTGTAATAGACTGTACACCTATATACATAACTCGCAAGGTAAAACCTACAATAAATGTACGGGGTGGGGCACGGGAACCTCCCACATTTCATAAGGCTGGTAAAATAACTATATGAGACAGTGAAGAAAAATTTATTTGCAAGAAAGATTATGTCATGTAGTTTTTTTCAAACTATGTTTTGAAAATGATATCGTCCAAATGATGGATTTGGCGGGCAATATAGATATTGAGCCTTTCTTGGAAGTTTCGCATGACTTTCTCGAGTGTGGCGGGGGTTATCTGGGCGATTACTTCCTCAATCACAGTCTTGAGCTCTTCCAGTGTCCTTGGACTATATTTAAAAACCTCGGCCTTGAAATAGCCCCATAAATAAAATACAAACTGAAATGGTGTTAGGAAAAAACAATTATTTTGTACAAAATGCAAAATGGCATCTTATAGACGCTTGATATTTTATGAAATCTGAGAATATGATTTGGACTGTAAGACGCGTGTTGGTGCATTGTTGACACAGGAAAAGATTTTCTGCAGACATTAAGTATCTGTAGGTTAAACCAGTGTGTCAAATTCTCAGATGTTTGATAATGGCTTTAACTTATCTTGATAATGGCTTTAACTATTCTTTTCAACTTTGGTAGTGACTATAAGAGGTTTAGTCGGTAGCTGTATGCGATGAAGTTTCGTGTTTTGTGTTTTTGTTAGTCCAGAGGGGTTGCCATCTATTTTGAATTATTTGTTTGATACTGCTTTGGATATCTGTTGTAGGTGGCTCTAATTGGGAAGCCTCGTTGGCTGTATTGTTAGCTAATTCGTTTCCACGAATTTCGATTGTGATGGAATCCAAATGATAGTGACATAGGTATTTTTGTTGAGAAGAGTTTTATTGATATTGTTGACTATGGGATCTTGCGAGTAAAAATATTTTTTGAACATACATTTTGGTCAAATTCTTCATTGTCATTTTTAATTCAAACTTTTTCAACATAAGGTGAGTGCTTATCTTATTATTTAAAATTATTGTATTAATTGAAATTGTTTCCTCTTTTTCCAGATGTCTACCAATTATTTCTTGCTAATTAACAAGTTTCCTCATTTGTTTTTAATGTTATTTGTGCTCTAATGGGACAGACAAATTGGCAACTAACTTTGATAAAAAATACCAGCTCTATTTATATTTTTTGTTTTGCGATGTCATATGATGTCATATACCTAGAAATTTCTTATGTTTGTCATTATCAAATTGTTTATGATTTTCCACAAGTTTTAATTATTTTATTTTATATTTAAAATCTGAAACTTGCTATTTTTGCCTAGTATTTGAATTTCTCTTGATTTTGTACAAAATGGACAAAAGATGTTATTTTTAATTTCTATTATGAGATAGAATTATTATATTGAATTTTGATGATATGTATTACAAATTATATTTAAGGTTTTTATATAACTGTTTTTTTTATTAAAATATTGCAATATATAAATAAATACAGTAGGTTTTAGAATATATTAGAAAATTCTTTGTATACCTCCAGGACTATTTATTTACATAATTTGCACTTATATGCGCACTTAAATATTAACTAAATATATTTAATTTACATAGATATTAAAAGTTAATAATTTTATACAACTGGTTTTAAAAATCTGAAATACCTACTGCTAAAATTATTAAAAATTTAAATATAAAACCTGGTAAGTCAGAAAATCTGTTTTTTACAGAACAACCTTAATTCTCCATTTAGGAGACACTCATACAAAAATTCGATATTCAAGGTTTTACTTATCAATCAGCGATATATAATTATTCGAATTAAATTTGAAAATAAGTTTCATAAAAAATTCCCTTGTAAAATTTAAATCTGTGACTTTCTCTATCACTGTAAGAACCCACTTTAGTCACATACGAAAATATTTTGAAATACCATTAAAATTCGTGGTATATTTTGACATATTATTTAGGTATTATAAGGGACAAGATATTGGAGAAAATATTTTGAAAGGTCTATACCTAAAAATAATCAGTTGTTCACGGATTATGACACCAGCTATATTCCAGGGTAGGCTTCACTCGATTAGTAATAATTAATTATGTAAAATAAAATAAATATATTTCCACAAATTATTAATACAATATTTTGGAAGCTAAGAACATTTTTACGTAAAAATAAACAAGAAACAACCGTCTCAATATTACAAAAAAATATTTATATAACAACAAAACTAATTCAAGTGATATATTAAAAAGGCAGAAATCCAGAAGTTCATGCCAACAAAAATAATTTCTAGTAAATATTTTGAAAAAAAAAATATTTAAGAATGTAGAAATAATTTTTACGTAAAGATACGAAAATATTTCTATTTATAGTAAATAATTTTCAAATGTCCTATTACTTTGACCTAATGTCAGAATACTTTTACAGGGTCAGAATTAGATAAACTAATAATTTTTAAATTTAAAAAATGTAACTCTATAAGGAGACTCAAATAATGTTCCGCCCTTAACGGCCCTAAGTAAATATTCTGGATACCATGCTTTATTTTGAACATTAATGTTTTTCAGTCGGCTTATAATGAACTAATTCCAGTTATTAAATAACTTTTTAGATTGACAAAAATGGAAAATTGAATTTTTCTACAAAATAATTTTTTACCTTCAAAAGCTAAAATCAGAATTATTACTGAAAAAGTAAAAAGTAACTATGAGAGATGAAATATGAAACAGGTATTATTTCAGGGAAGTCAATTCTTCCTAGAAAATAAAATAGGAGAGGGAGATAATTCTTTAATTTTTAACGAAACATAGCGTTAACTATGGCACCTGGACTAGAAGGCATACACTTGATTCCACCTGTAGGAACACCCTGTATAAATTGCGGATGGCATTTCTTAAAATTTTATTAGCTTAATAATTATTAAACATAAAATGGAAAATTTAAAAAGTCGGTGAGATTAAAGTTTTCTATAGATAAATAGATAACGTTTTATTTAAAGAAAAAAGATAAAAGTGTGATAAATTTTAAGTGGGTATAAGTATCTACATGTATTAGCATTTTAGGGATATATTTGTCTACTCATCGTGACGCCATTTAGACTAAATTATTATTAAACGGGAATATGTTAGCACTTTTAATATTATCACATATGAATATCATAAAATTAATCAATTCAATTTTTAATAAAGATAAATGCAACAAAAAAAGGAGGCGAATTAAATGACTTGCATTTTAAAATTGGTGAGTATAAGTTTCAATAAATTGAAAAAAGAACAAATGAAAGCAAGTTATCTAAAATTATATCTAAGAGCGTAGTTATTTTTTTATACCATTTCACAATTTATCTGAAAATTATTAAACACTTTTATTGTTTCCTTAATCTTTATTATTCAAAAATTATATTGTCGAATATTATTATTACTATACTTACATAAAACATATTTATGGCATTGTTTTTTACTATTGCTATAAATTTGTTAAATCCCCCTATTAAATTTTTATTGACTATTTTCGCAATTCAATAAAAAATTAACACACATTTGAGATAAACAAACTCTAAAACATTTATAAAAAGGATAATATGCATTAATATTTGGGTAATAAGTGCATCTAATTAGTTTCAGAAAACAACTCAAAAATTTCAACGAAACTATGTAAGTCGGTGGATTATGAAAAAGCATCTTTTTAGGCACCGTCACATGTATAAATTGATAAATTAGTTTACCTTTTGCGTTTTAAAAAAAATAATATTTCAATGAGTGTTGAGGTCAGATGAAAAGTTTGTGGAAATACGTTCTTTTATCTCATTTTCTCGTTTTCTAAAAAAAAACAAGTTTTTTTCATACTTATAAGAAATAAGCCATCTAAAGTTTTTGGGAGGAAATCCGGTATTTTTTTTTGTTTGTTCCTAACATTAACACTAAATTTATATATTAATTCAATGTCGACTTTATTAAAAAAATTTAATAACGGAGACAATATCTTTGAATTCACTCTATATATAACTTAATACAACCTTATATTAGCAAAATGAGAAAAGTAAGCAGAGTTCAAATTTAAATTAAACAGGGTGTTCCATTGGTGGAACATAACTTTGATTTGATTCTGAAAAACGTTCTGTATATTTCAAAATTATTTTAAAATTCGGTACTCGTTCCTGTATATAAGTTGCAAATGAAACGACTGATTACCCTGTATGTCAATTAGACTAAAATGTGTGGTGATTATTGAAAAACATTACTTTATTCATATTTTTAATATAACATAAACACAACTTAGGATATTAAAAAAATATAATGTGTTATGAAACAAACTCATGTGGAAGTATGTATTTATAATTCAATACATAAATATAAATTTATCTGAAATTTGAAACGCCTAGGCAAAGGCATTTTCAGATTATCTTTTTGTTTTTGGTTTTCTTTTATAATAAATAAATACATTTACATAAACATACAATCTATAAAAAAACGAGACATAAAATTTGCCTATACTAAATGTCTTCTTCAATTCCAGGTACACATTAAAATAACAATTATATAAAACATATTATCTTTAACAAATATTCTGACCATTTTTTGTCCTTCCTAATCTTTATTAAGTCTTCATGAGGATATCAATCTATTTCAAATTCAAATTAATTTCAAAATATTGGTGTACATTCAATTTTAAATTGATTTGTTTAGATTTCTTTCAGAATCCAAATTTGGTGAATCATTTTGAAATTGGATTGTTCATAGTTTTCAGGAAAATTTGACTTCAAACGAATTATTATTGTGGACATTCTTGTACAATGTTAGGAACACATTTTGCACTTTCTTCTTCATTATTACCAGTTAGTTTTTTTCCATTAATAGAGTCAATTTTCTCTTCAGATAAATCCATACTCTGCTGTTCATTTGTACATACAAATTCCTCTTCTTTATGTCCATCTGTGTCTTTACTATCATCGCCACTAGAGCTTCCTTCTTTACTAATATTTTGATTTATCTTTTCACTGTGTTCAGTCTCTTCATGAGACTTAAAATCAGATTTTTTATTAAAACCTTTATCACAATAGTGACATTTGTATCTTATTCCACCAGTGTGAATAGGCATATGAGCTCTTAAAGACTGATTACCAGTGAAGCTCTTAAAACAGATTTTACAATGATACTTTTTTTCTCCTGTGTGTGTAGCAACGTGGTATCTATAGGGTGAATTGTTAGTAAAATCTTTAGGGCAGTATGGGCACTTGTATATTCTTTCTCCAGTGTGTGTTCTAGTATGTTTCAGTAAGTCACCACTGCTGGCAAAGGCTTTAGGACAATAAGAACACTTGTGTTTTTTTTCACCAGTATGGACAGCCATGTGAATCTGTAAATGACCATTTTGGGAGTACGCTTTATCACATTGGGGACACTTGTATTTCTTTTCTCCAGTATGTGTAACTAAATGTCGAGTTAATCCATACTTTTCATTGAACTCTTTAAAACAAACAGGGCACGTGTACTTAAGTGGTCCAGCATTATGTAGAGCCATATGATTTTCCAGCCATTTAGGATGCGTATACAATTTAAAACATATTTCACATTTATGTGATTGATGCTCTTTTTTTGTATGTTGTTTTTCTATATGTCTTTTAAGTTTGAATTGATTTTCTAAAGGCTTAGAACATTCAGGGCATCTATACTTAAATTCTCCAGTATGTGAAAGCATATGACTTTGTAGATGAGCACTTTGTTTGTAAGCTTTGTAACATATTTGACATCGGTATTTTCGTTCACCGGTATGTATTACAAAGTGCCTTTTTAATTTATTGTTATCAGGAAAATTCTTGAAACAAACTGAACAACGATACATCGATTGTCCATTATGAACAAGAGTAACGTGGCTTTGAAGATGATGTTTTTGACTGTAAACTTTGAAACATATTGTACATTCAAATTTTAAATTCAATTTTACTTTTGTTGCACTGTCTAAATGAGTTTCCATATGTTTTTTTAATTTAGAGTTTTCTTTAAAACCTTTAGAACATATTGAGCATTCAAACTTCTTTTCATCTGAATGTACTAGCATATGTGATTGTAAATGTCCACTTTGCCTAAAAGCTTTAGAGCAAATTGAACACAAATAATTTTTTTCGTCCGTGTGTGACAATGAATGTCTTTTTAATTTGTATTTGCTAGAAAAACCTTTTGAACAAATCTCACAAGCAAATGACTTTTCAATATTGTGGTCTTTCTTCAAATGATATGATAAAGCTCCTTTTTTCCCAAAGTCCTCATTACACATGACACATTTATATTTTTTATGAACTATTAAATGCTGCTTTAATGCGGAAGGGTAGGGAAATTTTTTGCAACAACTATCACACTGCAATTTTTTTGACCCATCGCCAATTTCTTCAGCCTTAATAGTATCTTTGTCAAAGTTTAATTTCAGAATATCTGGTTCATCAGGAACATAATCAGAATCATCGTCCGAATCTAAATCTTCAGGCTCTTCCTTAATTTTCTCTATTTTTATTTGAACTGGGTATCCAATTTCAAAATTTTCAGGTTTGTGGGCATCCCCATTGTCGAAATCAGATTTATTTTCTTGTTTAATTTCCTTTACTGTGACCTCTTCAAACATTTTTTTTTAAATTATAGGTATTATTAAATAAAATATTAAGAAGAAACAATGTGTTTTAATAGGTAAGTACTAATTATTGCAAAAGCCCAGGTTGTTGACATTAATATATTGACATTTAATTTATATCAAGTTCTGCTTCTTTTAAATTTTTTGTATAGGTATTCAAGCGAGTCGGCCAAGAATTCCATTTAACTTTCGTTGATGGACTTTTCCAAGAAGCATTTTGAATCTCTCTCTAAAGACAGTTAAAGACCATTTTGTGACCGTAATCAAACTTAGTTATAAAGACACTCAATTTAAATTAATTTTCTATAACATCTAATACAGTTTATTTACAAATTCATATTCATATTTGCAGTATGTTTATTTATTTATTTATTATTACAAGCAGCGACAACACTAATGAAGGCCTTAATTTATAAATTGTGAACCACTTAAGAACAAGACCAAGAATACCAATAGAAATTTCAATTTGATAATAAGTTATTATTATTTTTTCCGATTAATAATTATACCTATGTAAAATTTATTTTATATTTTTTGACGTATTAAAATAATGTCTTGATTCAAGAATCGTTTGATTATTTACCTGGTTGCAAAGGTATTTAATATGTGACTAGATTGCAAGGTCTAAACAAGATATAGAAATAAAAAAGAAGAAGTAAGTTGTCTTCTAAATTTAACCTATTTTTTTATTTTAAAATTTTACAAAAGTTGGGTTACTTTACGCTTAATAAAATGCATACAGATTAATCTAATAATGCATAAAAATACTATAGGTAAGTATTTAAGTATATCAGATTTCACATACTATGTAATTCAAATATTTTATTAGGAAAGTACAATGGTAATTATTCACACAAAAAATATTTTTTTTATTTTTTTCTAGATAAAGATATAAATGACGTTTTTGATGATATCTTGCTATTTGAAGAAAATGTAATCGAGGAGGCATATAAAGAAGGTTTTAAAACAGGTGTTCTACAAGGAAATAAAGAAGGCTATCACCTAGGCTATCATAGAGGAGCGGAAATAGGTGCAGAAACAGGTTTTTATTTAGGAATATCTGAGAAATATTTAGAATATTATTCAAAGCAAGAAGAAAAATATTCAAAGATAATAACTTCTTTAGAAAATCTAAAGAAATTAGCACTTGATTTCCCTAAAACTAATTCAGCAGAGTTTGATCTGTTTACACTATTGAATAACATTAGGTCACAATTTAAGAAAGTTTGTGCTCAAATGAAAATAAATATATCTTACTCGGAAAAAAGGAATCTAAGCTTTTAAAAAATGGCTACGAAAAATGTAATATTAAAGGAAATTATTGAACAATTGGTAAACTATCTAGAACCATTTTTACCACTAGCAAATGTTCACATGGTGGATTATTTTACAAAAAATGTTTACAAAAACTATATACCTCAAAAAATTCAAAAGGAAATTGAAGCAGTTGGCTACAAAAATGTAATTGAAATGATTTTCAATGATGACTATAGAGATCTACCTCATTTAAATAGTTATGCCTTAAAATCAAAACAATTTACTATAAAAAATTTAGAAATTTGCTTAAATTCTGAATCTTTTCAAGAAAAATTGTCATCTTTAGGATGTTCTGACATAATAAGAATAAAACTAAACTCGTTTATGACTTCCAAAAAATCACATGAAGTTGATATACTTAGTTATGTTGCTGCAGCTGTAAATAATATTTCTGGTACTAGTCATTTAGTAGACATTGGAGATGGGAAGGGATATTTAAGTTCCATGCTGGCTCTACACCACAAAATACCTGTACTAGGTGTAGACTCTTCTGAAATAAATACCAATGGGGCAGTTTTAAGAGTTAAAAAATTGTCCAGAGTATGGAACAATGAAGTAAGTAAAATAATTAATAAAGGAGAAGTGCTACAAATGGAAGATTTAAATAAAAAAGAAAATTGGCAGACTTCTCAAGACATGTACAAACAAATAACAAAATACGTTGATGAAAAAGTTGATTTTGTAGAACTTGTATCTAATGTTTTTTTGAAAAAACCAAATGAACTAGGTCTTGTTGGTTTGCATACTTGTGGAAACTTAACCACTACTTGTTTAAGAATTTTTAGTACAAATAAGAACATTAAAACGATTTGCAATGTTGGGTGTTGTTATCACTTAATCAAAGAAGCATTCGACAATGATAAATTTTATTTAAGTTTAGTAAAAACAGAGGATACATGTGGATTTCCAATGAGCAATTTTCTCAAAGAAAAAAAGTTCAAACTAGGAAGGGCAGCAAGAATGATTGCTGCTCAATCGATGGAAAGGATTTTAAACAAGAAAGAGATGCCAAATGAAATTTTATTTTTTAGATCATTATTTGAAGTACTTCTTGAAAAAGAATTTAACAGTTTGCATCCAGAAAAAAAGCATGTTGGTAGATTTAGAAAGAAACCTGAAAATTTTGTGGATTATACAAGAAAAGCACTAAAGAGATTGAAATTAAATAAAAATATCAGTGATTCTGACATTCAAAATATAATTAATGAATACGGAGAAAGAGAATTTGAACTTTATGCTTTCTTTTTGATAAGAAATATGCTTGCCCCTATTATTGAGGCCTTAATTCTCTTGGACAGACTTTTATATTTACAAGAATTAGGTTTTGAACAGTCTTATCTTGTTCAACTTTTTGATCCAGTTGTATCTCCAAGATGTTACGGTCTAATAGCTATTAAATAATTTTTTATAAATAAAGTTTTTATTTTATATTTAACAGTATAATTTTATTTAAATGCGTACGAAAATATTTTTTCATAAAATGTCTTTTAACAAATTTCCTCAGAATAGATATATTTAAAGAATTTTTATAGGCATTTGTACACAATATAGGTTTTGATTTCAGATAGAGCCTAAAACTAAACAAGGATTACTTTATGCAGAAGTTAAAAAATTAAAGGTTTTCAAAACCACATTGGGAAACTTTTTTATACACCTAAATTCTGATTATTTTTCTGATGTGTCAATACTCTTAATGGTTTTAACAATAATATCTATAGATTCTTTTATTTGTTCTTCTGTCATTATGAGGGGAGGCGAAAACCTTATTATATCTTCACGTGTTAGTTTCGCTAGCAGTCCATTTTCTTTTAATTTCAGACATATATCCCAAGCATTTGCATAATCTGAAACAAAAATACTAAAGAAGTAACAGAAGTTGGTTCCGCCATAGCTACAAGTAATCATGAGAAAAATGCTTGAATTACAATAACATTCTATACAATTTCTAAATAAAATAGAAAATTTCATCTACCATAATTCATTTTTCAAGCCATTGAAATTAATAAAGTTATATTTCCAATTTGACTTAATATATTCACATATTTAATAAAAAATATTTAAAATATAATAACAAATTTACTGTTTTTTTAAATTAGTATAAATATATAACTGGAGAAAGTATATTAAGATTATTTTGTTAGTTTATCGGAAAAAGCATTATATTAACACTTTTTGAACTTAAAAATAATGGTGTGATTCCATATTTTAACTTTTTAAATGGCGAAAATGGTACCTATGTATCTCAAAGTACCTTATGTTACTTCTATGTTATATTAGCCATCTACAAGATGGCAAATTCCAACCTTTATGTCTTTTAAAGTATTAGCTACGATAAAACAACAAACGGAACCATCCTAATGGAACTGTATGATAGCAGCTTCTACTTTGCTACTACAAAGATCCTTATAAAGTGCAGTACGACTTTTTCTCGCCACCAAGATCCCATTTGCCACTTTATAAGTACATTTACAAAAAAGTAAATTTGAACCAAACGCTAGTTAAAAATTTACTATATTCATTCGTTTTGAAGAATAAAATACAATTTCTCTATATCCTATTTCATATTGAACTACACAGATAAATATTTTGATGCTGAAAATATCTTTCAATCATTCTTTAAAATATCGATACTCTAGGTATCGATATTATATTGTCAATGTTATTCAGTTTGTTCTATGACTTATGTAAAAAATTACAAATTATTACGAAAGAAAATATAGTCAAACAACTTAACAATGATTTCTGAAAAATTACGGATTCTCCAGCAACCAATATTTTTGTCCGATACCTAAATAAAGTACCGACAATTGACGAATTGGCATGTAGGTGTAAGTTAAATTAGAATTGTTAGATGGCTTATTGTTGTTTGTAATTAACAGATAAATTAAGTTTCGCTTGGTTGTTTGCTGTTTTTTCAGTTTTCTATAAAAAGTAGATGAAAATCTATCAGACGAATTAATTTGGAAGCCATTTTGTTTAACTTGATGTTACTAAATAGTATAATGATACCATAGGGTAGCGATTTTAAGTATAATTCACTATATGGTGGCATGTAAAAGAAGCGGCTACTTTCAAGAGAACACAGTCTTCTACTGGGGGGTACCTGGGTTCTTTGTATGTTACTTAAAGTTTCTATATTTTTAAGTTCCCTTACTTATTCCAGATATGTTGCTAAAACCGCTATCTGGAACTATAAAGTATCATATCTTGTAAATCACAATTTAGTTCCACAAACTAGTAACTGCCTCAAAGCTTTGCCGTTTCAAAGTAGTAATCTTTTGAAAAGCTGTTTTAATAGTAGCCGGGTAGTTCCATTAAATTTAAAAATGTCTTCAAGGTGGCGGACCTTCGTTGTAGTCAATTTAAGTAGCAAATAGGAAACTGCACCAGTTTTTCAGCACCATAAAGTTATTAATCTTTTTAAGTTAAAAAATAGGTAACAGGTTTGAAGCATTTACATTTATAAAGTTCTGGTTTCTATAATATCTGTTCCTGGTACCAAATGTGTTGCTTGGGATACTTATTAAATTTGGACTAATAATTATTAATATTACTGATCATAAATATTTCAATTATGGTGTTTACAAATGAATACAGACTACGAATTGGACTTACTTCTATTAATATCTATAGCATTTAAGAGTCCTTTCCCCCGGACCTCATTTACTATGGGATTACCATTTCTCAGTTTTTTATTAAGTTCTATCCTGAAAATTTCTCCCAACTTAAACGAATTTTCCGTTAAATTTTCTTCTTCTAACACTTCTAAAGCCTTTATAGCAACTTTTGACCCTAGTGGATTTCCTCCAAAAGTAGAACCATGTGTACCTATATTAGAATAATTAGAGATAGGACATTGTAATTTTTTTAAATATAAAATTTCCTCAATTTTACAATATTTTCCACACAGTTTAAAAATATGTATAGATTAGAGTTACCCTATAATTGAACAGTTTTAATATTTAGCTTTAGCCAAGTTACCTGGTTCTATAACTTCCATCACATCATCATTTGCCAATGCTGCAGACACTGGATAAACTCCTCCTCCTAGGGCTTTGCCTAATACTAGTATATCAGGTTTTACATTTTCATAATCGATAGCCAGCCTTTTTCCAGTCCTACCTAATCCTGTCTGAACTTCATCTGCTATCCAGAGAACGTTGTACTTACTACAAAGATCTCTAACTCCTTTTAAGTAACCTTGGTCAGGTATAACGATACCAGCTTCGCCTTGGATGGGCTCCACCATGTAGGCGCATACCAAAGGATCTTGCAGAGCTTTCTAAAAAAGATAATCGTTGTATAAATGTAGCTACCGAAAATTCTAAAAGGTTTTTAGATTTAATTGCTTACTTCTAGAGCTTTCAAGTCATTGTAAGGAACACAACTAAACCCAGGCATAAATGGGCCGTATTCTTCGAAGCAAACAGGGTCTGTAGAAGCTGAGACAGCAGCTAAAGATCTACCCCAAAAATTATTGGCGGCAAAAATTATTTTAGCTTCATTTTTAGGGATATTCTTCTTTCTGTAACCCCATTTTCTTGCAATTTTACAAGCGGTATCTCCTGCCTCAACACCTGATAAAAAAAAAGGATTAGAAATAAAAGCATATATCTATTTCTAAAGAGCCAACTATGACCCAAAGACAAACTACTTATACATTTATCATTCAGATGAGGATTGTCATAAAGATAAAAGGAAGCTTAAATAATGATAGACCACGGTAGTAAGAAGGTAAAAAACGTCCGAAGGAGATCAATGACAATCAGCTATGTTCCTCCAGTTCTAGAATAGGTTCGATATCCACACAAACAAGACGTTACCGTCACACTTATTGACTTTTTTGATGAGATGAGATGAAGGTAGTTTCTAGAACGAAACTCTTGAACAATGGAAGAGACACTTCTAGATTGGAAGAGTTTGTTTTTCAAAAGAAATGTTTCTATTTCTTTTAGGAAATCTTTTTACCTGTGTTCATTGGCAAAACTTTATCATAACCAAAGAGTTTGGTGACTGCTTCTCCATAATCTCCAAGAACATCCGAAAAAAATGCCCTAGAAGTGTGATGTAAAATGGTACTTTGTTCTTGTAAAGCTTTCACAATCTTTGGATGACAGTGTCCGAAGTTATTGGTCGAGTAACCGCTAAGGAAGTCGAAATATTTTTTGCCCTCCACGTCCCATACAAATACACCTAAAAATTTGAAGTTTATCTTTTAGAACAGGAAATATATTCCAAAAATATAAGTAAAAATTTTAGTAAAGACTTACCTTCTCCTTTTGCTAAAACCACAGGCAAAGGATGATAATTGTGAGCAGTGTATTTATTTTCCTTATTTATGATTTGTTGAGAACTCGCTAATCGTTTTTCATTTTTGATATTTACTTCTAATTTGTGGATAAGTGTTGTGAATCTTCTAGATGATGGTAACATATTTTTTACTTTGCTAAAAAGTAATAGTATTTCAATGATTTATTTAAGACACTTTGGAATGGAACTAAGATCTTGTCTCAATCAAGTTTTTCTCAGTATAAGTCTATGGCGATAATCTGTGGTTAAATTGAGTGGTCGGCCCATTCTCCTGATATAATTTCTTTTGATTTTGTATTATTGTATTATTTAATACATTTTTTTTGTTATGCGTTCTGTATAAATTCAACCTAAACCTTATCAAAACCGTATCCAAAAATAGAATATGTACCAGAGTTGGATGTTAACGATTAGATAAATTAAATAATTGTGTACAATTTGTTTATATATATTTACAATTTCAGTTTTTAAAATTTCCGATTGCTTTTTAAATGCATAAAATTATTATAATTGGGGATATCTAGTTTATTTTTATTATAATGTATTGTAGTTACGTCATTTTATGACGGCATTTTATTATGAAAAAACAAAAATTGTAAGTATAAAATATTGTTAAATACTTACATTAAGTATTTTATATATTTAAATTAGGGAGATAGTAATATGTATAAATTTTAATTTCATACTATTGTATAAAAAGGCCTACACTAATAGGTGAAGTAAAAGGTTATCCCATTTTTTATTGCAATGGTAACTATTTATGCTAAAATTGAAAAGGGTTATTATCTAAGATGATGGGTCATCTCTTAAAAACTAAAGCGAAAAAATCATAAACTAACTTTACTTTATAGTGTGTTTTTCTTGCAAAATTATATTTATTATTTATTTTTCCAGAACAATTAGATAATTAATAATTATTAAGTAGAGCGAAAATAATCACCGTGTTGTTCACAAAATACTAAAGATAGACGATTTGCATCTGTTTAAAGTAAAATTAGTTCTTGAATTTGTTTTCTGGTCGATCCTCATCTTTAATCAATCACCCTGTATATCTTGAAAAATAATCATTGCAGTTATCTCACATATGAGTAATTGATGAACTCAGGAAAACATACTGTTTTCATTTTGTATAAAAAAAAGCAAATATTGCCTTGAAAAATATTCGATATGTTATTCATATGTATCTTTGCAAATCAGTTTGGGTAATATTTTTTAAATGTCAGTTTAAAATTAGAAATCGACATGCTTTCTTATAAGAAAATATTAATTCAGAATATGTTTAGGCATTTCTATTCTTCTTGAGTTTATTTTTCATTGCAAAATACTATACTAATTTCAATTAGTTTAAAATTTGTTGGTGAGTATATAGTTGGAAACTTTAGCATTGTATAAAGAGTTTTTTTTCGAATCGATTGTTTTATTTTGAAGGCCACAAATATTTCTCTTTCTGTAATTATTTTCGCTAAGCCTCGCCTGTGTATGTAAATGTAATTAAAAAGAAAATAATTGTATAATTTCGTAAAAAAATATTTATACCTACGAAGCATTTTTATGAATAGGAATATCTACAATTAAAAAATAGAATATTTTCCGCGATACATAATCGTATTTTATAACTATTAAATAAATTAGAATAACAATCGTATTTCCAATGTAAAATGATTTATATCAATATAATTTATTTATACAATAACTTTTATTTACTGATAATTATAATAAGCTCTAAAATCAATACTTACAATAAACTGAATATGCAGGTACAAATACAAAACAAACAAAATTATACATAAACAACAAACACATATATGTGGGTCAAATGGGTACACTCTCTATATAAATACCCACTCACTTTCTACCGTGTTATTACCAATACCAAATGCAAACGTATGCGGTAGGTACTTTAAAGTAACAATCACAAGCACCTAAAGTAGGTATGTCCAAAAATAATAAGGCAAATGCCTGCCCCCATGGGTTCACAAGAATTCATTTGGTATGACTATATACTTACCTGAACCTAAAGACACACACCTACTTCGTGTCTTTTTATCACAGTCCTGTTTATTCACCAAAAAATCCTTGAATTTTATCAGTGCCTATCTACTTTTTTATTTTATTTTACTGTAACCTGGATAAGTGCACACTGAACTCACTGAAATTGTTTGTGTATGATAATTTTCACTTGTTTTTAATTTTTTTGAATGGTAATAGGAGAATTAATTTATTCGCTATTGACCTTCGTCTGTTACTTTAATAAATATAGAACCGTACTCGAAAATTTGGTCCTTCTAATTATATTTTTTTATCAGCCTTAAAATTGGGATCGTATTGTATACTTTCATAATATGGTACCGAATTTTGCCTAATTATGGAGAATTAATTTTCCCCACAGTCGAGAAAAATGCATTACTAAATTAGTGCGGCGGAGAACTATTGTTTTTCTTTATATTTCGGACGAGTTATGTGTTTTAAGAATTTTTTTGTTAAAATAAAGTTACAAATTTAGATGTTTTAATAGGTACCTGTCTAATCTAGAAATGGATTATAGGAATACACTCTGCTTATAAATGTTTAAAAAAATTACAACAAATGTAACACACGCAGCTTAACTACGAGCGTTTATAATACGAATGAATGGCCCAAAATAAAATACAGGGAAAAGTAATTACTTTCTTAATTATATTAATTTACGTGCATCAATAAACATATTTTATTTCATTATCCATTATTTAGCCGACCCCGGTGGTCGAATGATCAGAGAACTGACATTCGGTTCCCGGAGTCCAGTGTTCGAGTCCCGGCCTGGACGTGGGATAAAATTCTAGCACTTTTAAAATAATCCATTTATTAAATACACCATGATGTTTATCAATACTGGTTTATTGTCAAAATTAATAAGCTTACAATAAATGTTCAAATGGTGTCAATTTTTTTATACATACTCTGATGTTTTTCAAAATTGGTTTTTTATTTTTTTAAAATATCTGGAGTTATGGATACGTATTTCCATATCTTCGACGGTCGTTGGTGGATTATGTATGATATACTCTTTTTATATATACCTAGAAAAATAAGTCCATTGTTGTTAAGTCAGGTGTTCTAGGAGGCCAATTGTTAGGATCACCTTTACCTATCAACTATTAAATTTAAATTTGCCTTTCCATTAAAATGAGTTGGAGTACCATTTATATCTGCAGCCGCATGGTTCTTCTGATATTTAATGGAATATTTCGTAATATAATCCAAAAATCTCTTCATACAAGTTCTAAATTTTTTTTTACATTTCAGTGACCATAAAAACTACCATTCTAATACATGTTTTTTCGTTCTAAAGTCGTTTTCAGTTGTGGGCTATAATTTTTGTTTTTTATGGGCGACACTACCTGTTTCACGAAATCTCCCACTATAAACTTTTTATTGATGCGTGTAAACTAATGCAAATAAGTTTGAAATAAATGAATTATTGGCATAGGGAACCTTATACATATAGCCGTTTAAAAGGAAATTAGGTACATTTCCCTGTATTTACACTAATTAAATACAGACTGCTTTATTTGAATTCACGTAGTAATTAAACAAATTATTACAGTGTATTTATACTCCCGGTAACAAGCACCCTATATATTAATTTAAATTTTTAATTGTTTCCAAACAAAGCTCCAATAATTTAAAATTAACAGACGAAAATGTGTTTATTAATATTGAAGTATTCATTATTCTAATTAATTTATTTCGAGAATTCTACATTTTAAAAAAGAAATTAAAAAATCGGAATCTACCATAGAATAGATATAAGCGTTAATAAACTGACATTAGTTTTTTAAAAAGACTTTAAAAATAAAAATAAAAAACAGGGTGTATGCCTAGAATGGAAATAATTATTCGCAACAGAAACTAAAAAACATAAATTTATGAACATTAAGAAACAAAATTTACCCCCACTTATTTACTAAGACCTAAATACATATATAATTACACTTGAACTAAATATAGTTTGGTATTCTTCTTACCTTTCGATACTTCAAGCACTGATTAAATAATGTGTTAATTTTTATAAACAACAAATCTCATATACTTACAGATAAAAGTCATTTTTATAGATAAACGCAATTCGTTTTTAATCTTATCTTTAAGGGCCTTATTTTAACTTCCATCAAAAGATCATTCATATTTTCTACAAAAATTCAATTCAATTTTTATATAAAAAAGATATCCATATTAACGTACATTCGTTACTTTTTTTATTTATAATTTATTTGGTTACCTTTAGAAAGAAAAACGAGTTTGTACTATTACGTTATTACAAAAGTGATGCAGTCATATTTAATTGAGTTAATTGTAGTTATTATTATTTAAGTGTTGACGCAATCGTCACTAATAAACTTTTTTTAACTTATTTTAGTATTTTTTCATTTAATTTATGGGTTAAATGCTTATTGTACTAAATATTAAACAAAATGTGATTTACACCGACATTTACGTAAATAAATATTTTCTATGAGTTAAAAAATTAAAATGAATAAATTAATGCCTACAGATTCTTTGCAAAAAGAAAGGTATTTAGATTTTTTTGAAATGTCTATCTCATAATGGACGCATTGTAACCAAATGTCTAAATTCTTTGTTTCCAAGTAGATAAATTCTAGAATACTTGACCCGATAATAGGACTTCAAGCCATTTGATATTCTTATAGAATTATTTTATCTTTTGTCGTGAGGCAAGTCGTAATATTACACACACTATAATTTTAGCTACTTGAACATGAGCTCTTTTAAAACGTTTTAAAATTTACATCGAATCTACTAGAAAAAAAATATATTAACTCCCAGAAACTAGTTAGTATACTTTTTACTGTAATCAGAATAAAGTGGCAATATTTGATAGAAAAATTGGGGTCATTCTAAGGATTGTAAAAGTAAATGAACTTCTGGCAACTTTATTAGAAATAGAATTTATTGACATTACAAATAATTTTTGATATTATCTTTAGAATTTTTCAAATAAGGGAAATTTTACCTGGTCCTCTCTTACCGTAAAAGCGTAAAAGCCAGAGAACCCCTTTCTATCAATCCCGATCCTCAGAACGATCGTCATCATTAACTCACAGAATCATTCTTCACCTTCATACTTCTCCTTGGACTCGTTGGACTGGGAAATTACCTGTTACTACATTTATTATTCGAGGTAGCGTCCAACGCTTTTCTCTCTCTGGTTCTCTTCTCCTCTCCCTTCGCGCACTTTTGTTGCGGTCCTCTTCTTTGGTGTGTTGGTGTTCCTCCTTTGTTTATCCTCTATTTGCATACCTGACCTCGTTATTCCCTGTCCTCTTCTAGTTGTGTCCTTGGTCTAGCGTGTCTTCTGTAATCTTCCATTATGTAGCCCATCAGTTTCCTCAGCTCCAGGTTGTGATGGTTCCTCGAACGTCCTCCTCGCTCTGTTTTTCAATACCTCTAGCAGTGGTGTGGTCTCTAATTCCCTGTAAATCTGGTTGTTCATCCCATACCAGGGGGCGTTGACTACCATAATCGGGATAATTATGGTACGTATCGGTAGCTCCTTGGTCTTCAGGCTCAGGTTGCTTCGTCTTCCGATTAGGCATTTCATCCGGGCTCTCGCTTGCTTCATTCTGTTTCTGTGTTGTAAAAGTCAGTCTCTGTTTTAGAGTTACACCAAGGTACTTCGCTCTTTCGGACCATTGGATGTTTGTCCCTCCTATCTCCATATCCTTTTCTAGTCTGTGCATCCTCTTTGTGAAGAATATTTGGCTCTGGATCTGGACCGTGTTATTTTTGAGTATAGACTTGACGTTTCGTCGATTATTGATAACGAATTATTTAGGAGTGGGGGAGGAGGAGAAGACAAGTATAGTACTCAAGTTGTTAACCAACCCAGGGCAAAACTCCTGTCAAAAACTACTTATTACCACCAGAAAAAGATTGGGGAGTCCATAGAGATTCGGAGACACCCTCACAACTTCAATAGAGAAGACAGATATCATCTTTCCCAAATTTAGAATCCAATTACCTAGTGACTACCACTACCTCCCCAACAGATTGTGTAATTTAGAACAGGTTGCTGAAAAACCTACTAGTGCCAATAATAATATATTAATAGTAAATAGCGATTTTGGATCAAGATGAACGCACTAAAAGTGCTGACAGATGAATAGTTCGGATTTCGAGTGGAACACTTAACGGAGTCCCAAAACCTGAGGCTGGTGAAGATTGCAACCAAAGGAGTCAATACAAACCAATCAATGAGCGTTCTTTTCCTGACTGTGTACGAGCCCCTCGATAGAGACTGGCATCAAAGATTAATATTCAAAATGCAAGACATTTTAGAAAATTCACTAAACTTTTAAGATCATGCTTTAACCACAAACTTTGCATATAAAGAAGAGACTTTTCCCATCCGAGTATCAAGAGATGGAAGCTGGAGTCCCTTAAGGTGCAGTAATGTCACTCTCGTTTTTTTATTATGCACCTCCGATAATCCCTAAGAAACAAATTGTACGCACACGAGAAAACTGTTGTCAGGAAAACAAAGATGACTAGGGAGAGATTGTATGGATTTAAAGGGAGGAACAGCAATTTACATATAAAATGTCGCTAAGGATGATAAACGCAACGTTGCTCATGCTGACGTACCCTACACTTGCATAGGACCACCTCTGCAAGTCAACACGAAAGTAAATACAAAGAAAACAAAATCTGGCTTTAAGGCACTAAGGAACGTGGGAAACCAATGGATCGACCAGAATCTAAACGATTCCAATATTAGAGACCATGAAGAACAGTGCAATATGAGCATTCAAATACCTGAGACTGTCTAACAGACAACTTAGAGAACTGCTCGACTACCAGTCACCTCCCAAAATGTAGATTTCACAATCAAGCCCGCAGGTAGCGAGGTACAATACCCGCTTCAAGAATGCCTGATAGAAGTACCAACTCCCCAAAAACCACTAAAGTCATAGGCGGATGGGGCTAGTACTTCGCACATGTGTGTGGACTTAGAGCCAACATAAAAACACAAAGAAACGACAAAAACAAGAAAACCAAACAAAAAAATACACAAAAACAAATGCCAAGGTTACAAGGCCATGATATCGGGATCTTGGCGTCAAACACCAAAGCACCAAAAAAATATTTATTTGAGGTTTTAAGTTTTATTTCAGGAAATACCACAAGGTAATAAAGATCCCACAAAATCTTTTTATTCCACTAGGCCGTTTCGAGTAAAGTCATATGACAAAAAATATGATCTGAGCATCGTCCAGAGGATGACGATCTAGTTGACAAGCATAAGGCCGTTATTACCCGGTGTACCAGGGTGGTTATCACTTAAGGTGAGTTTAGGTCGAAGTGGGTATGTGTGTGTGTGACTTCAATTAAAGAAGTTTCACCAATGGATTGGTTAACAACTTGAGTTTTGAGTTACTCTGTTTATTTTTTCCCGTCTCCTAAAGAAACAGCTTTATGATAGTGAATGTTTACTGTCAAGTTCTGAAAGCCAATACATTTTTAATAAATTCCCTGTAGAAAATTGCATATGTTCGCGTTCCTTCGTTATATTATCAACTAGTTTTTCTGTGATATTGATAACTTCGTAAAATATTTCATTTATTGTTACAACTATCTCTAATCTGTATAATAAATGTTGATGTGCAACAGTTTTGGTTTAGTATGAATTGTACTGTTAGAAATCCTAGAACACATCTGTGACTTACTTACTTTAATAAATTTACTTTTTCCATAATTACTAGCTTACCTACAATATTCGACGTTTTTAGAAATACGAAAATGATTATCTTTACAAAAATTTAAAAATACGAGTATACGAGGTCTGTAAATTAAGTAATGAGACTGGCAACGTTGCGTTTGATCTGGCAACACTGGAAGCGCGGGGCTTAGTGGGGCGGCAGAGGAACATGTGATCTACCTTCAGTACTAGTTTGACCTCGCTCGTGTCATTTGGTTGTGCGTAGCGATTGTTTTTGTGAAACAGTTTTTTCTATTGTGTTCTAAAAATGAATGACATCAATTTCGAGCAACGGTGTGCTATCAGGTTTTGCTTCAGACTTGGGCACAGTGCAACGGAAACTCTTCTTAAACTTCAGCAGGCCTACGGAGATAGTGTTTTGTCAAGGGCCCAGGTTTTTCGGTGGTTTAAGGCATTTTCAGAAGGAAGAGAGTCGATTGAAGATGAACCACGAAGCGGAAGGCCTTCATCTTCAAGAACCGATGAAAATGTCGACAGAATCCGGGATATTGTGCGTTCAGATCGTCGGTTGACTGTCAGAATGATAGGGGAAGAGTTAAATTTGACTCACACCACCATTCATCAAATTTTGACCAATGAATTGGGGATGAGAAAAATCTGCGCAAAAATGGTTCCAAAAAACCTTTCGCAAGACCAGAAGAACATCAGAAACGAAAGGTGCCTTGACTTTTTGGATTCAATTGAAAATGACCCCCATTTTCTGGAACGTGTCATTACTGGTGACGAGACTTGGGTGTTTGAGTACGACCCAGAAACCAAGCGCCAGAGCATGGAGTGGCACACTTCAACCTCTCCAAGGCCAAAAAAGGCAAGGATGGCGAAGTCAAAGATCAAATGCATGCTGATTTGTTTTTTCGATATCCACGGAATCGTCCACAAAGAGTTTGTACCCCAAGGTCAAACGGTCAATCAACACTTTTACCGAGAGGTTCTTGAAAGACTTCGAAAAAGGGTCATTCGTGTGAGACCAAACATCAAGAACAAGTGAGTGTTGCATCACGATAATGCTCCTTGTCACACAGCAATTTCAATAAACGAGTTTTTGGCCAGTAAAAACATTCCTGTGGCTCCTCAGCCTCCTTATTCGCCTGACTTGAGTCCTTGTGACTTTTTTCTCTTCCCAAAGTTGAAAAGTCACCTCAAGGGAAATCATTTTGGGACAGTCGAAAAAATTCAAACGGCTGTAACCGACCAGCTAAAGGTTATTTCAGTATCGGAGTTCCAGCACTGCTATGAGGAGTGGAAGAAACGTCTCCAGCGCTGTGTGGCCTCAGAAGGAAGTTATTTTGAAGATGACAATATTGAATTGTAATTCTTTTTGTATAAAAAATTTAAAAAAAATCAGTCTCATTACTTAATTTACAGACCTCGTATATATGATACGATTTCAGAAAATATTTTTTATACCCCGTGGAATGCGCACGCCACTGTTTTTTAATACCGGTTTAAAAAATGCAGATTTATTGAAATCCTTTTGATATATATACAACAAAAACGATGATATAGGGTAGGTAATTTATAATAATCCCTGTGCTCATTACCAAAAATAGCATGACCCTCGTATTTTGAAATGTATTAAATAATTACATTAAAAAGAAATAAAATAAAAACTAGTACAATATTTTTATCTCAAAATGTTGATCCTATAATCTTTTATTAGTTAATGCTTTATTAAAATATTTAGTTAATTTACAAATTAACCATTGTATGTTATACGGAAATGTATAAATTTAGGTAAAATTCCTATGTTAAAACGTTTCCAAAAATTATGCAATACAAATAATCAGGCTTTTATTTATTTTGACACGCTGTTAACAGTTTTTACAATAATATCCATTGATTCTTCTAATTGGGTTTTATTAATAATTAAAGGGGGGGCGAATCTTATAACATCTTCGTGGGTGTGTTTAGCTATTAGACCATTTTCTTTCATTTTCAAACACAAGTCCCAAGCATCAGCGACATCTACAAATAACAATAAAAAAATTTCATTTAGGAAAAAAACAAAATCATTTATATAAGATGATTTTAAACATCACATTTTTTTTAATCTACTAATTATTTACAGAATTTTAGCTACTTATATAGAAATAATAATTTTTTAACACTATTGCGAATAGCCGAACGTTTTCACAATTTTTATTTTTCCATTATCAGTTTGAAATTATATTTTTATTCTACGGCTTTGAAAATTAACAGAACAAAATATTTGAATATTTTCTTAAACTTACTTCTATTTATAACAATGGCATTGAGTAACCCTTTTCCTCTAACATCTGATACGATATTTTTGTTTAAATTCTTTTTCAGCTCAGATCTAAATATTTCTCCCATTTTAAAAGCATTCTCTGCTACTTTTTCTTCTTCTAGCACTTTGAGTGCTTCTATAGCAACTTTAGAACCTAAAGGATTTCCCCCAAATGTAGAGCCATGCGTCCCTTAAAAGAAAACCAACATTTTTAGACATAATAATACAAAATAGATTGGGTATTTATAAAGTACACTACACATGGTGTCTGCGAAAATGATGCAGATTTTTAAATGGTAAGTAGAACGTGTTATTTGCAATAAAATATACTAAATACATTTTTTTCTAACATTAGTTTACCCAAAAATTCACTTTAAACAGTTATTCGAAAATTTATACGTGGCAACACCTTATACTTTTAATAAAAGTATGTGTCATGTAACCAAGGAATATCTACCTGATGAATCATAAAATTGTGTTAGTTTGTAAAAGATTCAAATCGTTTAATCGTTTTAATTGTTTCGTTTGGTAAAATAGTTTCAATAATTCAGTGAAAAATGGCTTTTTATTCAATTCAAAAGAATATGTTAATTAGACTAAACCGCAATGTTTTGCGTCAGTGTACCAAAGATTGTTGGTTACCTAAAAAAAGTAGTGGTAGAAATCGTTCGGATGTGTAATAATTGCCGAGAACACATTTTTCACTCCATTCTAAATATCTAGGTAAACTAAAATAATAACTTTTAAACGTTTAAAAACCATTGTTCATAGTTGACTGAATTATCGGTGTTGCTGACTGTAGTTGCTTTTCGGTAAATATTATTTGGATAGATCTAAAATTTTAATATTTATTTCTTTGAAAACGGCTGACTTTAGACTTTTTTATTCTGCATACGTTTTTGTACCTCATTCATAAATATGTGCATTATTGTCGTGGACGCCCTGTATATTTTCACGCATAACGTTTTTACCTGGTTCCATAACCAACATAACGTCGTCGTTGGCTAAAGCAGCAGAAACTGGATAAACTCCTCCCCCTAGGGCTTTTCCTAGTACCAAAATATCAGGTTTAACGTTTTCGTAGTCTACTGCTAGTCTTTTTCCAGTTCTACCTAATCCAGTTTGGATTTCGTCTGCTATCCAGAGAACGTTGTACTTTGTGCAAAGTTCCCTTACTCTTTTTAAGTAACCTGGACTCGGTACCCTAATACCAGCTTCACCTTGAATGGGTTCCACCATATAAGCGCATACATTTGGATCCTTTAGTTCTTCCTTTGAAAAAAAATGTTTTCTTTAATCAATTTTATTTCCCACTGTGCACCAAACGTAAGGAATCTAATATTTTTAAAATTCCATAGGAATTTTTAATTATATATTTGAACTAATAATAACTTAAAGAGGATATTCTAATAATACAGTCATTTTGGTTTTAAGAACTATTAACATTTTTTCCAACTAAAGTGTTTTATATAGTTTAATAGAAATAAACACTATTAGATAAATAATTTAAAGTACAGAATACCTCTAAAGCCCTAAGGTCATCGTAGGGTATAATAGAAAAGCCAGGCATGAAGGGACCATAGCCCTCATAACTGTCAGGATCGGTAGAAGCTGAAACTGCAGCTAAAGAACGACCCCAAAAGTTTTCTTGTGCAAAAAGAATTCTAGCTTTGTCTTTTGGGATGTTCTTTTTTCTGTATCCCCATTTTCTGGCTAGCTTGCAAGCTGTTTCGTCAGCTTCCACGCCTAAAAATAATAGACTTAAATAATTTGCTTATTTTAGAGCAATATAAGAACAGTTATTTTTCAAGTTAAAAATTTAACAAATTTCTGAAATTAAACTAATGAACTACTGAACACTAATTGTAAACGGATTTGAAATATTTTCTCAAAAATCTTCGTAGTTGTGTATTTTTTAATTTTAAATATTAGTATCGTTAACTGCTATATATTTATAATAATTAAAAAAAGGGAGTAAATATCCCAGATAGCAAGAAATATTAATTAAATATTTAAAAAAAAATTATTTCATATATCTCAATTTTTTTAAATAAATATTTCAATAGATCTTGACTTGAAATCTTAAGAAATATCGACTTTAATTCAGATATATTAAAAAAAGCTGGGGTTTCTCTTTCAAATCTTTATTTTGATCTTGATTTTTAAGTCCACATTTGAATTAATACCGATTTAAAAAAAATCTCTTTTTTCTTTAAGATCTCGATTATAAAGTCGAGATTTTAATAAATTTTACACAACTATTGGAAAGATCTTCCGTTTTACTGTAAATCTTTACATTTTAATAAATTTCAAATGGAAAGCAAAAATATTTAAAAATTACTTTTTTCTTTAAGATCTCGATTAAGAAGTCGAGATTTTGATAAATCTTGATTTTAAAGTTGAGATTTTAATAAATTTTGGAAAAATATTTCTTTTTTAATTTAAATTTCGACTTCATGCTCAATATTTTAGTGAACCTCAAATTTTAATCAAATATATATATATAAATATTAAAAATTAATTGTTTTTCTTTAAGATTTCGAGTAAGAAGTTGAAATTTTGATAAATTTTTATTTTAAAAGTCGAGTCTGCAATGAATTTTACAAAAATATTTGAAATATCTTCTATTTTACTTTAAACCTCGATTTATTCCAATTTAAGGCAATACATTTCGTGTGTTTCTTCAAGATCTCGACTTTGATATCGAGATTTTAATTAATATCGTTTTTAAAGAATGAAATTTTAATAAATCTCCATTTTAAACCAAATATTTTGATGCATCTTGATAGCAAATTATTTAAAAAACTGGTGCTCTCAGGGATACTTACTAACACCAACAAACTTTCTCAAGTAAAGTATTAGTTTTATATTTTGCAAGAGTCCATTCTATTGACTAAACCAATTATATCGTAAAAAATTAAAGTTTTTTATATTTACTAGTGGGTTTATTATTTGTCCCCAAAAAAACAGATATGCTTTTTTTATTCTTTTGTCATATTAAGCCTGTCATAAAACTGGTGAGGCTCCGAAAATTTTTAGTGTTCTTTTGTTACTTTTTATATTAAATGAAATATATTTAAGTTAGCTTTAATATCAGGTGTTCCAAAAAAATGTCACATTTACATGCTGTCACCTAAAAAATTTAAAGCAAGTGTACCACAGGGAACTGTTGCTTGCAACAAAACGAGTTTGGTTAAGATCTACTAATGCATTACAGACAGTTGATATTGTTACGATAGTATCCACAGGGATTTAGATATATATCGCCCTGTACAAATATTTTTGGTAGAGTCATCAAAATTAATAAACATTAGGGTCTTCTTGGTTAGAAAAATAAAAGGCCTACCCCTGCAATTAAATGTGTTATTTGTTTAAAGGTGAAAGTTTATATTAGTTATTTTTATTGATAAATAAATCGTTATTGTTTCACTCAACCTCTTTAATTTACATTAACCAAGTTACGTAATGGGTTAAAACCCCTGAAAATAATATTCAGATTCTTTTATATATTATAATTCAGAAAAAACAACCCAATGCATAACAATATTTGGTTCGTATTTTATGATCCTACAAAAAAATATGCAAAATCTACAAATTCCTTTGAATGTCGGTTAAAAAGGCTGTAATATCCATTAAATTCACGGTTAAAATATTTCTGTTCCCCAAGTTCTAAGTTTTAAAATTATTTTAAGTCATCCAGCGTGTTTCATAATATCAGACCATAATAAAATTTTGTTTTATTTTAATGAAACACCAAGAGGTTCTACCTTCCTCAGTTAGTGAATAACAATAATCATCATATCCGAAGGTAGATGAGGATAAAGCAATATGGCGGTATTGAAAAACTTGATTAAGTGTTAATAAATGTGAGCTAATTATAGAAACAGGAAATTTGGACTAATTAAAATAATCACCTGTGTTCATGGGCAAAACTTTATCATATCCAAAAAGTTTAGTCACTACTTCTGCATATTCTCCTAGTACGTCTGAAAAAAATGCCCTGGAAGTGTGATGCAAGACAGCACTTTGATTTTGCAAGGCTTTAACAATTCTTGGATGGCAGTGACCAAAATTATTTGCAGAATATCCGCTGAGGTAGTCGAAATATCTTTTTCCTTCCACATCCCAAACAAAAATACCTGAAAGTAATAAAAAGTGACTAAATGATTTAATTAAAAGAAATGTTCGGTAACTGTTATCTGTCGTGTCTATTGTAAAAATTCGTTATTACATTATTGTGAAATTTGTTTTTAAAAAGACGGCTTAATGTTACTTTAAAATATTTGATATCTAAGTAAATATGAAATATTTCAAATTGCATTTTTCGGTAGAAAAACTTTATTTCATTGCTTAAGTACAGACCAAAACAAATGGTAGAAACTTCTTCAATACTATTATTAACAATTATAAAGAATTATACAATGATGATTGAAATTTTTATTTTCAGAAAATAGTTTTTCTTACCCTCGCCTTTCGATAAAGCTACTGGTAGAGGATGGTAGTTATGGGCAGCATATTTTTCTTCCTTTTCAATAACATCTTTAGTGGTTGCACTTCTTTTTGATAAATTTAAAAATTCTTTTAAATTTCCAAAAAACCTGGAAGCTTTTCTCGAAGGAAGCATCGGAATTTTTAAATTTCTATAAAAATTAATTAATTTTTTACTAGGTAAATTTAAAACCCAAAAATAAATTCATATATACTTACTAATTGATGACGTTTAGATTGCTCAACTGTATTCAAATAAAAGTAAAAATAAATCTCAGATATATTTTCTCTATAAACGAAAGGTCATCAACTATAACTTTTTCAACCTTACGATAAATAATAGTTATCACATATTGTGCAAGAACGCGTTAAAAAATTTCTAAGACAAATATAGATTAAATAATAAGTATAATAGTTGCTATGTCCAGATCGGTATAAATATGGGTGTTATTCTTGAATATGTTTTCCATACAATGTACGAGGTTCTAACCAAAAGTTCCAAGATTTTTTTAAGATTTACACAAATACAATGAAAAATATGTTTGAGATAGGCTCTTGTAAAAATTTAGAGGATTGTCGTTGTGTGCGCTTCACTTGGTTGTTGAATCAGATAACAATTTTATGAGAAACCCTGTATGTTTATTTTAACCATCTTCAATTTATACGCAGGGCCGTTCCTGTCTAAAGTGAAAGAGATGCAAAAAACCAGGGCGGCACTAGACCAGGGGCGGCAAAGCCCATTGCAAAATATAAAAAAAAGCGAAGTAACAAATTTTATATGCACAAATTGTTTGTTACGAAGCTTTATCAAATCTCATATCAAATTTTTGCAAAATACAAACATTAATTTTTGTAGTTATAGAACATTTAAATAATCTTAATGAATTAGTAAATTTTGGAGCGAACATTTTGCGATCATTTTGAAAGAAGCAGCTCAATTAGCGTAATCTCTAAATTTCCAACTGAACATGAAAGTGCGGTAAGAAGACAAAATAAAAAACAGTTTGGATAAGAGGCTAAAATGAAAATATAAACAAAAAGCAATTCAAAATTATTTCTTTTGCTGTATTTTTGCTCTTTTTCACAAGGATTTGCCAAAACCGATTCGCCACGTATTTCTCTTTAATGTTTCAAAACAATACTCACCCCTCAGTACACAACTTAAAATCAACAATGTATGCTTTGCAGCCCATTTGTATATGTTCAAAAGTTTACATTACCTGAGCCCTTCTCGCCCAGGCTACACACTTGTAGATTTTACCATTAAGTAAAATCTTTCTTGACCTTCAATCATTTTCAATTTCTTTTGCTTATTGTTATGTTTAACAGATCGCAAAATACGTACAAAATTTGATAAGATTGGAATAATAGAGTCGCTCGCCTCTTTGTCATTATGACTATGAAACTATTAATTTGAACTACCTGTTTTTAATTGTAAAACAAATCCACGAATGTCTCACGTTATTAACTAAGTGCATTAGTTAAATTGTTAATTTCAAACTTTCTGCACATAACATTATTCACAAAAATGTAACGAATGTGTAATTAGTGGAAATAATGTGGTCAATTTAGCATTACGTTCATTTATGAATAGTTCGCTTGTTTGTTAGCTTTGATTTTTTAAACTATTTTTAATTTTTATAAAAGCTATACCGGTTCCTATTAAATATTTTAAGGAATATATTTATTTTAAACACCATCAACTTTCATACTGAAATAATTATCAAGGTAAAAAATATAACAGAAGAAAAGAAAATTTTAAATAAATTTTATTGTTTACAATTAAGTAAATCATAATCCGAATAGAGAATATAACATAGTAATACTATTTTTTAACAGTCTTTATAGTTGTACAATACGTCTATATTTGTTTCACATTTCGGATACATATTGTTTTTGTATTTTTACAGTTATATACACTCAATAAGGCAGCATTGAAGCATGTGATACACCCATCGAAAAAATAAGTTCATAAAAAAAGTCCTCTTAAAATTAAGAGAAAAGCTTGAGATTACAGTTTAGGTAGTTTTTATCGAATGATGTATCATACAAGCATTAATATTTATATTAATTTCTCCATTATATACAAAAAATAAAATAAAATAAAACTCTCTTAACTATAAGATTGTACACAGTTTGATAATCCCCATTTTATGCACATTTGCGATATTTTCTTTGCTTATTGTTCCTATTTTTATTCGCCTGAATGTATTTATTCCTAAAAAGGTAATCATCAAACAGTATTATTATCTTAAGTTTTCGTGAAGGAAGCTATGTAAATTGTAAACTTAAACTAAATCACAAAACAATCAAATGAAAACATTGGGCAAAGAAGTATTTATGTACACACAGCAATCATTTACACAATATATAAAACTTAAACTAAATCATAGAAAAACGAGTATCAAAGTTATTATATGCATAAATATTTCAATTTAGTGCTATTTTTGAAACATACAGAATTAAATTTAACCACAACCTGACTCACAACGATGTTTTAAATATTTTTTACATTTAAAATGAATATTTCTCCATTAATCGAAAATCACGCGTTTGGATAAAGTTAAGCTGTATTACTCAAGCTCTGGAGAAATATCCAGGGTAAATTTATTCGGATAATATTCTTAATACTAGGCCATCATTTTTTAAAATAAACTTATCTAAAATAAAATCCGTCTAAAAAATAAAAAAAATTGATTAGGTGAAAACACGATTTCCTAATAATTTCTTAACATGTAAAGCACGTTCATTTTTTTCACATCTAACTTTATAAAAGTTGCCAAAATGGATTTTGAAGTTTATTGCAAAGCTGATAATCATTTTAAATAAAAATTGTATTGATATTTAATATTCATAAAATATACAGTTCTCCCAATCAATCTTTACCCATGCCTCAATAATGTTGGATAATATAAAACACATATATCATTATTTTTTAGTAATCGTAAAAAGCAGGAAAAAATTAATTACTATATCTTTTAAACAGAAAAATGTATTGTTCTTATGATCAATACACTCAGTAGACCAAAAAGAAACAGCTATACAAATGACAAAATTTAGTCAATGCAATCATCCTAAATATCCATGCGAGTGATAAAAAACGCTTTATGAAAGAGAGAAACCCATTACTAATATTTTTATTAAATGAAAATGTTTTTGGCAAATTAACTTTAGAGTAAGTAAAGATCGACTGGATGATCTTGTACTGATTATATGATCGTTCTTTATGAATAAACATATTACTCTGACCTTATTATAGTTTATTCGAGGTTTTGACGTTAACACGAATTCAAGTTTATTTCGACATAAAATATTCGAATTAGGTAAAAGATATTCTAACAAATATGGGATATGGGCTGAGTACCATATTAATTAAATAAACTAAACTCTAGTTTCCACGTCGTCACTCATTCTGTCAAATTCATCATGACTCCTCAGGTTATGCCTTCTATGCCTCCCATCACTGATAAATGAATTAATTTCTGAATCTGACAAACAAGGACTAACATGTGAAGCAACGTAAATGTTTCTATGCCTTTTACTCTGAGGACCTCTACGGATCTGTTGATACAACTCATCCAAATCACTAACAGATACACTGCTAGTTCTACTTTGTCCGTCGCCATTACCTATCCTCAAATTTGGGTTATTACTGTAAATTCTTGGTGTTGATTCGCCGCCTAATGACGAAGAATCTATTGCACTAAAATCGCAGTTAGTAGGTTGAATTGTGGATATTGTTTTAGCAGATTTTTGGTAATAGTCATCCCTGCAATTTATATCAGTTATTTGACAGTAGTTGGGATCGTTATCTGTTAGAATACTCAGTGGACTATTCTCCCTTCTGATAGAGGCTATAGCCTCACTAGTTTCTGTGGTAGTAAAACTTTCCTGATTGGGTAAAAGAGTCTTTTCAGGACTTGTTTTATCCAATAAAGAATCTGATATGGTTTCAGAACTATAATCTAAAGTACATTTTTGTGACATGGATCTCATGTTGTTATCTTGTCGATTTGATCTTTGTTTTTCCATAGTATTCTGTTTCTTCTTTATTTTTCCACGTGATAATTCCTTTTTGCGTAATCTCTCAGCATGTATTACTAGATTTTCAACTGGAATATTATCTGTAGAATCAAACTCGTCTAAGCTATCGGAGAAAATATTTGGATTTTTTTGTTGTACTCTATGTTTATGTTCAACATGAATATTCGTATTATTAACCTTAGAGTTGGTCCCAAAAATATTTTGATCCGAATGGTTTTTAATTTTAATATTAGGTTCCGAAAATACAGAAGCAGTGTCGCTATTGATATCTCGTGGTGGTTTTGCTAGATTATTTTTTTTCATCAGATTTCTTTTTTGCCTTTTGAAAAATTTTCTAGCCACGGTGCTTTGATGTGGGTTGTAAAAAACTTCTGCGTTAGTAGGATTTTCTATAATATTGGGAATAATATTCGTTCTGTATTGCGCTCTATGCAGAACAACTAAGTTAACGTTATTTATTTTAGCACCCTGATGGTCACTAAATGATTCGTTTAGGTCAACAGCACCTTTTAGGAGGTTGCTGTTTCTTGAATTAGACTTTGAATGGCTTGAAGTCCTGCTAGTTGATCTGGAAATTTGACTTTCCAACAAATTACTAACGGGAGGCACTGGTAAAGGTTGTATTTGAATTTGCGGAACAGAAGGAGTTGCATCAGAAATATTTCTAGATCGTAAAGGTAACATTCTTTTTCGTTTTAACCAGCGAGCTAAAATAACCCATTGAGTACGTACGTCGTTTCTAGCGATGCAATAGAAGAATACAGTAAAAGCGCTTAAAGTTATAGCCAATATGACGAATGTTATGCTAAAAAGATCTTCTTCTGATGATAGTAGATGGAAGGGGCTTTCAGTAGCGAAAGCACAACTTAACCAAGTCATTATGTAAATAAATAAAAATATAATATAAGCTTTAAGTTGTGCAGACGGTGCATGTTCAGGATCTTCTATTTCACTGGAACCAGTCTTAGTGCTAATACTGCGCACGCTTCTTGTTTCTATATTAGGGAAATTTGGCTCTAACAGATCTAAATCAACATGTTCAGTCGCTTGAGTGCCCTCACTTAAATGTCCATTAGCATCTAAATTATAAATAGCACATCGAATCAGTAAGAAAAATATAATTAAAATTATGATTAATATCGCACAAGGAATATAGAGAGCGCTTAAAGCTGGACCTGATTTCAAAAAACAGTGACTAGATGATGCGTATTCATTCATATTAATAGCTGCCGATAAACCACATACTATTAATCCGATTCCCCAACCCACCAAGTAAAGTCCTAAAATGGGTTTTTGTATAGGGTAATCTAAGGGTAAATCGTCGTCCTGCAATCCTATAATATCAATTTTGCTTAATCTCTTATACATACAATTTACTCCAACACACATCCACAGTAGAGAGCATAGAGTAAAGTAATGCAATATCATACCAACAATTTGACAAACTTTAACGTCTTCAGTCTGATAAATGCCGAAAATATAAAAGAAACTCAATAAGGAGATTGCTATCCATGTGTTGACAAGCGAATGCTTTGTCTTTTTAGGAATCTGTATAGTTACAAAACACAATAAATATGTCAAAATAACGATTATAAACGTGGCTATAAGTACAAAAACTCCTACGTAAATGGCGGGATGGGATAATTTAAATCTTGCGCCAGTTTGTTCAACCAATAAAGTTACATCTTGTAGCAATCCGTAGTAACCAAAATTATCACAAGAAAACACCAGATGGTCTTGAATCACATGAGAAAAATTACAACCATTTGAAGACCAACTTCCTGTACCATTATTTGATGAAGGATCCCACCAAACTGGCAAAAACGGAGTTACTTCATATATCTGGGTAAATGGAGTTCTTAGCATAACATATACAGGGTCTGTGAGATTTGTAACTGTGAAATCAACTAAAATTAAAATATATTAGAATATTATATGATTAAAAATGAAGAACATAGAACTGACCTAATTGAATTCCCACAACTGCTGAAGTTACATCTTCTTTTCCATATTGTTGGTCATTGACAGAAAATAGTTTACTGGTTGAATGTATGGCCACAAGAATGTCATAGGCTTTATTGGTCAAATTTTCTTTCATTTTTAATTGTTGGAAAAGGCTTTCTGGAATAGTAACAGATACATCAGCTATTCTGCCTTGATAAACTGAAGTATCTTGTTGGTGAGAGAGTCCACATGAAAACAAAGAATCTTTCTTGTTCGTTGGATCAGTGTAAAGGGTACAAGTGAGGCCTCTAAAGGTGTCTTTTTCCACAGGAAAAACATCTATAGCTAAATTGTTCTAGAAGAAAAAATAGGAATTTCTAATTTTGCAATTTTTACAGGTTTTATTATGACTTACCTTTTGAAAATTGGATGGATTCAGAACCACAGCAATTTTTTCTGTAGCATTTATGAGTCTTTGAGATGTTCTGTACTCTAAGTCTGCCAGTCTTAAGTAGCCCCTTTGTAAATCAATCAAATTATTAGCAGAATCCATCAAAATAGCTGCTATGGTTCCTACATGTTCTTTTGGTGAGTATTTTATATAATTTTCTATTGTAGTAACTGCATAGAATAAATCCACAGTATCTTGGAATATATTTTTATTTAGAGTGTAGTTTCTAAAATGTTTAGCACTTTCTTCTATGCTAGTATCAACCATGGAAAATTGTTCTAAAATCTTTGTTGTGTCTGATATGTAGGAACACATTGAAGTGTTCAAATAAGACCATTCACCAGTTTTTGTGCAAGTATATGATGCTTTTTGATATGTGACATCATAGTTTAGATTAAGAGATTCACACGGCATTGAAACTGTGAAATTTACAATGGCACGAGGCCAATTATAAGTACCCTTATTATTTTTTGTAATTTTTATTGGACAATATTTAGTTTCATCTGATATTACAACAACTGTAATGCCTAAAATTTAATAAAACATGCTTTCTAAAGAAGTCAAACAAAATCTACAATTATACCTTTAGAATGGTTACCATGTAAGGACAAAAACTGACAGTTCCATATTCCTGTGTGATTCTTGGCTAACCTTGGGATTACCAATGTGCTAGAAATCCTTCCAGCACTTCCTAACAACTCATTTTCTATCCGAATATCGGAAAAATATAATCTGGGATCAAAATCCAACCATGACCACTGTATACTCTGAATAGGTTCTTCTAAAGAGTCAGAAATACTGGGGGCATAACATTGCACTGTTAGGGCGTCTCCTTCAAAAACAACCTAAAAAGTTATATTTTTCACGAAATATTTATAACCCCATATTCTATTTACGATTGGTAATTGTATAAAAATTATTATTTTATACCTGATTCTCATTAGGTTTTAATTCTATAAAAGGCAATCCACTGCTGCCTGCTGGAGATTTACAATGTATATCATCACCAATTTTAAGTTTTCTTAATGGTCTTCCTTTAAAAGTAGAAGGCGAAGTACATTTTGGATTAGATAATAACTTGACAGACTGCCTTTGTATCCAGTCATGGAGCCAAAGCAAGCTGCAATCACATACTAATGGATTACTAGATATGTCCCTGAAAAAATAAATATATAGTTATACCATATCATACCAGCATTATTTAACAATTTCGTTTTTAATACTCACAATTGCTTGATGTTTTCTAAAGGTCCAAAAGTGCCTAATACAATTGCACTAATTTGGTTCTGATTCAATCTTAACCTTTCCAAAAGTCTTAATTTATCAAAAGCTAGTAAGTCAATGTGCTTAATGTTATTTTGAGATAGATCCAGTCTTTTCAAATTTGGCACTTCATTAAATTGGTGTGCTTTCAATTCAGTCAATTGGTTCCTACTTAAATCTCTGCAAAGGAAAATATATTAATTGTATTTCGTTTAGTAAACACAATGAATATATAATGCAGGTAATAAATCAATTTTGTAAGATATACATGAATCTTTTATTTATTAAAATATATGATTGATGTTTTCTAAAAAGTTCAATCTAAATAAGACATAGGTTTAACAGAATAATTACTGAGCAACATTTAATATGAAAAACTTCTAAGCTTTTGTTAAACATTGTCTTTATGCTTTATTTACTTGACCATCTGAACATTTTAAAATCTTTGTAACAAAGATCAGGCAAAATTGTATTTTCATGAGAATACTTACAGTTTTTGAAGCACTACGAGTTCAACTTTGGGTTGAAATGAATTCAGGCCATTTCCTGATAAATTCCTAAAATAATAAATAGTACACCTTTGTAAAAATTTACTTGGTCTAAATTTTATAGAATTTACATACTTAAAAAATACGAATTTATTTGACTCAATTTAAAAATATTGTTTTTAAAAAAATGCATTACTTACAGTTGAATTAATTCACTAGCTAAATTTAATAGATCCAATTCATCTAAGTGGATAACTTTTTCAATTTCTACACAGCTCATCTTTAAGAAGCCTTCGTTTGGGTCGTTTTTCTTGCAAATACATTTTACTGGACATTTTTGGTCCTCCTCAAAAGTAGTGTAGATTATTAAACTACACATAAATAGCTTTAATATAAGCATTTTATAGTAAGTACGTGATAATAATATACATCTCACAGGAATACCACAGGGTTGCCCTAAAGTGTTAAAAGTTTAATTCATTATGATAGTCATGATTTTTCTAGTAGGTTAATTAGTAGGTGATTTCATTACACATTTTGATGTTATTAAAAACTTAGGATCAAGCAACTTATAACAACAAACCAATTTGACATAATTCTAATTGACATTGACAGAATTATTATTAATAACGCTGACACCACTGACAGAACTACTTAAGTAGTCATTTAAAAAGAGAAACACGAAATTTCACTTAAGTTGAAAGAAGAAAGAAGATATCTAAACCAAGCTATAATATTTATTTTACAGATTTACGCAACCGAACAACTCTGATGAATACTTATCAACGTGTCCACAAGTGAATTATTCTTTTAAAAATTATAATTATAGATATTTATTAAATATGGCACAAATTATCACCGTACTTTCAAAATTTTATAACGAATACCAAAGTAAGACTTCGAAGAAACTGAAAGTAATTGATGCTTATTTATTATATATTCTATTAACCGGTATATTCCAATTTGTGTACTGCCTTCTAGTGGGTACATTTCCTTTTAATTCTTTTCTGAGTGGATTTATTTCCTCCGTCAGCTGTTTTGTTTTAGCTGGTAAGTTAATGAAACAATTTATTTCGAATTTAAATTTGCAATGAATATAAAAAATAATCTCAAGAAGATAATATGCACTAATCTATTTTTTATTTTAGTATGTTTAAGACTTCAAGTAAATCCAGAAAACAAAACTGAATTCAGTGGAATCAGTCCAGAAAGAGGTTTTGCAGACTTTATTTTCGCACACGTTGTACTTCACTTAGTTGTAATGAATTTTATTGGATAAATTCATTTAAATAAAAAATTAATCAAATATAGTGCTTCTTATTCTTCAATCTTATATAGGACTTTGCCTGAAATTTATTTAAATGACTATCTTAGGAATATAAAAAAAGACGTAATGTACAATAAAACAATTTTTATTAAAACTTAAAAATCTTAACAATATATAAAATTATAAAAATCATAGGAGTCACTAGAACATAAACGACGGCGTTAAATATTTATACTGTATTTGCCTAACCACAAATTTTTTGACAACCGGAACTAGTACTTTTTTATCCTGTATGAGTAACAATATGTCTTTCCATATTAGCTTTCTGAACAAATCCTTTAGAACAATATGGACAAATATGTTTTTTATCACCAGTATGTATAGCCACATGTCTATTAAGTTTAGAAACTAATGCAAAAGCTTTTGAGCAGTATTGACAAATAAAATTTTTTTGGCCAGTATGTAAAATTAAATGTTGAGATAAATTAGAGTTACATGCAAAACCTTTGAAACAAAGATGACATTTATATTTTTTGTTTCCAGTGTGTACTGGAAGATGTGCTTCTAAGTAACTAGGTCTTGCAAAAGCCTTGGAACAATAAACGCAAATATATTCCTTATTATGAACTTTCATGTGAAATCTTAAAGTTGTACTATTTGCAAATGTTTTTGGACAGACTGAACAAACAAATTTTCTGTCTCCTGTATGTTGACTTACATGCTGTTTTAAATTACCGCTGTTAGCAAATTCTTTGGCACATATTACGCAGACACACTTTTTCTCCCCTGTGTGTATTTTTAAATGAATTTTTAGCATGGAGTTATGGACAAAATTTTTGTCACAATGTGGGCATTTAAAATTTCTTTCTTTGGTATGTAATTTACAGTGAATTTTTAGGTACGCATTAGTTAAAAAGCTTTTAGAACACACTTCGCATTTAAACGTTCTGTCACCAGTATGTATTGTCAGGTGATCTTTTAGAGTCTCCTTTCTAGCAAACTGTTTATTACATATTGGACATTTGAATTTTTTTTCTCCTGTATGTACAGGGAGATGCCGTTTTAGTTTGGAATTTATCCTGAAGGCTTTTGGACAAAATGGACATTTGAACTTCAGCTCTTCATTAGCTATTTCTTCGATATAAGTCAACCTTTCTTTTAGTTTAAGAAATGTGCTTAGTGATTGCAAGTTTGGTTTTAATTCTTCGCATCCAGGTTCTTTTATTTTTGTTTCTTCAATGTAAATTTGCTCAAACATATCCTTTTTTATCCATATAAATAATTCGTTTGTTTTTTACAGTGACATCATAAAAATCAGCTTAGATGCCAAATGCCAAAGAGCGGCCCCTTTTTTGGTATTTGTGTGGGAAATAAATCAAATCAAGTGAACATAGCAACGAGTTTTTATTAATTCTTCTTCTTGTTAATTGTATATGACAGTTCATTGTCATGAGCGATTTTGAGTTCCAAAAAGTAACGTATAAACGAAAAAATCGTAAATTACGCACGATTAAACAGTTAGGTAACGACAATAGTACCTTACAAGTTACAGAAAACGATATAGACTTAGCACTAAGGTAAGTTTCACCATTATTAATTTTTACTTGTCTTAAACATAACCTTATTTTTAGAAGAATTGCAGATGCGAAAATAGAAATTATTTCAACAGATTTATACGCTTCTATACTAGCATCAATAAAGGAAGGATTAAGTGGTCTTTCAAATATTACTATATCGGAAATAATTTGTCTTGGGCTTGGCAAAATTGGTGAGTGTTTAACAGCACGTTACCAATTTGTTGTTCTCTTAAGTTTAGGGGAGTTATTTAATACTAAAATATCAGCTTATGATCCACTTTTTACTGAAAGTGATAAGAAGATATTATCGAGTTTTAAAATAACTGTACTCACAGAGAATTTAGAAGGGAAATATAGAGTAAATGATGAAAAAACAGTACTTTTTTACATGCCTCACTGTTCCAAGCAATTGATGAATAACTTACTTTGGGCAAATTGGGGATTAAACCTTACTTATTGTATTATCATAGGTAACAGTTTTAGACAAATTATTGAATCTAATTCCAGCGAAGATATAAAAGCTAATGCTTATTATATTTCAAAAATAGTACCATATGCACTAGAGTTAGCTGTAATTAATAGTTTTAAATATTATGAAATTTTCAATGACACAGCAGTTCATGTTTTTCCTAATTTGAATATTGTTTGTCAAGACTTGTGGAGAATAAATACTGAACCAATATATCGCAAAAATGATGTAGAATTTATTAGAAATATAAAATAAAATAGGCCAAAAGTACTTTTTTCATTTATACTATTTCAATAATAAATAATAAAATTGTTAGTTCATTACTGTAATTGCTTCAGATATTTGAACAAAAAATGGCTGAAAAATTAAGTTTACTAAGACAATTAATATCTGAATTAAGGTATGCTTTACCTGAAGGGAGTTTAAAAAATAATCTGATGCTTCAGTATTTCTTAAATCAATTTAAAAAGTACCAAACTACTGATCAACAACTATGTAAAGCTAGAGAAGAGATGGAATTTATGGCAAGAACCTATTTATGCTATTTAAAGAGTAGCAGATTGCAGCAAGAAATCCAACAAGAGTTTCATGGTAAAGGAGAGAGAAGTGTAGAAAATACTGCAAAAATGGTTGGATTTAAATTACCACACGATCCTAAGTGAGGTTAGTTATATAAAATAGACATCTGTACATATCATGAATATCTATAATAGTTATAAGTTATAGTATAATCTATATAGAGTTAGATTGTACTAAAATAAATTAAGAATAAATAATAAAGATAACTTAATTGTTTTAATTTAATAGTCTTCTGTCGTTCCATTTTTTTATTTGACAAACTTTAAATTTTTAATTCTTTAGATGGATACTTGCACAAGTGAAATAAAAATGTTTGAAATACAGGGCACATTAAACTTTGAGACCTTGCACATGACTTAACTTTAAGATATAAGTATCTACATTAACATATATTTAATAAAAAAATATATAAAATGTATTTGTATTAATTCTTATAAATACCCTTAAATTCTAATAATCTTAAAATAGGGCCATGTCATATCATAATTTATACAAATACACCACTTAAACAATACCTTCAGAACGCGTATTTAATTTGAATTAATTTAAGACAAACTCTTCTCGATGAAATCAAATTAGGGACAGTATTGTACCATTTCAAAATGTTAATTTATCTTCACTGCGAACACGATTTATTTCCATTTAGAATTTGTAAATATTGTTTAGTACAATTTTATAATTTAGTAAATAAGGACTAAGGTAAATAAGATATTGAACATTTTTATAAACTAATTTATTAATAAAAATATTATTTAATAAAACATTGATAGTATATCATACTGTTTTAAGCCAATTGTTTCAACAGAAAAGTAAAACAAAACTTATTTTTAGAAACATATATGACAAGGTTTTTGTACTACTTTTATATTTTGTGTAGTTAGCGCTACCGCATATGATTGGCTATGGTCACTAACAATTCTGTCTTTAAAAATATATAATTGTCGGTAACCTGTCTGTCATGTGCGGTAGCCCTTATTTGAATCAAAATGTCCATTGGTCTAGATTTCGCCTTCCAACCAATATACAAAACATATTAATAATAAGTCTCATTTTGAAACTCTACACAATGAGATCTTAGAAATTAGGGTAATAATATAAATTCCAGATGTTGAATAATTTACAATGGTTGTCAAAACAAGTTGTCATTTGAATGGCGTTTACTCCTGACTATATATTGTTAGTACCACTGTTTTCTCTTACATTTTTTATTGTTTAAATTCTTTTTCAATACATTTAGCTATAGTACTTAGTTGCATATTGGCGGTACCTTCATAAATACTTCCGATTTTCACGTCTCTGTAATATTTCTCCTGTATGAAGTCTTTTGTGAATCCAACGCCTCCCATCCAGTCGATACACTTAACTGTCGCTGTTTGGGCGATGTCTGCTGCATAGAATTTAGCCATCGCAGCCTCTTTCATAAACGGAACCTTTGCTTCAACCATACGAGCTGCGTTATACGTTAGAAGTCTTGCGCATTCTATTTGAGTAGCCACTTCTGCTATTTGGAATTGCATACCCTGCAATAAGTTAATTTGGTATAATTAATGAATTTTTAAATCCTATCTACTGTTCTAACCTGAAAGCTGTAAATTGGTTTTCCGAACTGCTGCCTTTCCAACGTGTAGGGTATGGTAGCGTCAAAGCAACCCTGAGCTAATCCAATCATTTGTGCTGAAATACCTATTCTTCCTTCGTTTAAAATACTGGCGGCTATTTGATAACCTTTTCCAAATTCTCCCAAAATTGCTGATTCGTGAACTTTGACGTTATCCAGATTTAACATGCAGGTACCTGACGCCACAATACCAAGTTTGTTTTCTGGTTTAGCAACACTGAAACCTGGTGTATCTCGCTCTACTATAAAACAGGTGATACCTTTGTAGCCCTAAGGTAAAAAATATTGTTTTAGTTTGATTTAAACAAAGTGGATATGTCAAGTGGCCCATCATTTACAGTAAAACTGATAGAAAACATTTTATACTTACTGCAGATTGGTTCGCGTTGGCAAAAATAAGAAATACTCCTGAAAGATCAGAATTTGAAATCCACATTTTGGAGCCATTTAAAATAAAGTGTTCTCCTTCTTTTTTCGCAACAGTCTTTAAGGCAAATGCATCTGATCCAGATGATGGTTCTGTGAGCGCAAAACTTGCTACCTAATAATTAGAAGTCAGAAGTAAGTGAAAGATTATCATACCTTTGTATTAAAAGTAGATATTTTTTAGTGAATTGATAACATTCAGAAATACTCTTGTATCTTGAGGCTTTAAAGAATTTCTTAATGTTTATATTTCTCAAAATACAGCAAAAATATCAATCAAGACAATAATTCTAAAAATGAACAAATATTGGGAAATATGAAATCATTTTGTGAAAGTCAAGGACCTATATTTGTTAAACGACAAATGATAAATTCTTATTGTGTAAAAACATGTTTATCACATTTTCTGTAAATTATAAGATAGTTTTTGTACACAATCAAATAAATGTACGTCATATGCCGTTGATCTGGAGCACTTTATCAATTTACCATGATTTTAGAATTTTTTGGAACGTGTGTTAGTATTATAAAAAACAAGTTCATAGTTTACAAATATATTTTATTTATTATAGCTTTTTCGACTCTGTACTTATTGCATATGTGTGTGTACATAAAGTATGGAATATATTCATTTTAAGCTAAACAAACAATTTTGAGGAAAAATCCTAAAACAGGTCGGTTTTTGATTTTAATTTAATGAAATATACAGGGTAAACCATTTGTGAGTAACGATGTCATCGACATTTTTTTTAAATGGCACACCTTGTTTATATTTTTTTTAGATTGACAATTTTAAGACGATTCCAAAAATATATCATACTTTTGTTCGGTAATTTAGTAGTTTTGAAGATACGATAATTTTTAAATTAATACCGGTATACCTTTGGTTATCATTATTGTAAAAACTTGTCAGATGTAAACAGTTGTGGTTATAACTCAGTAGGGGAGCTCTTTAATACTCACTAATGACTGTGACACTTGTGAAGGATTGAAGTTCTTATGTTAATTGGTTGTGGCGATAAGATGCGAACTCAACAAAAAGTATGTGCTACGTTTAATAATAAATATCCAGAACAACGTATAAGTCAGTCAACAGTGAGAAAAATTGAAAATGGATTAAGGGAGTTTGGTACCGCAGAAGATCTACCGTCCAGCACTTGCCGAGGATACTAAATTAAACGTTTTATTGGCTATGGAAGAAAATCCACTTATCACGAAAAACGTTATTTTTTCTGATAAATGTACATTTACATTAAATGGTGAAGTCAACAGACATAATTGTAGATATTGGCCAATGGAAAATACTAAGTGGATTAGAGAACATCACCTTCAATATCCACAGAAAATTAAAGTTTGGGCTTGAATTGTTCGAAATAGAATCATTGGACTCTATTTTTTTATGGAACTGTAAACGGGCCAACTTATCTGCAATTTTTAATGAACTTTGTGATTCCAATTTTTAATGAATTTATTCCGTAGTGCAAACATTCCCGGAAATATCGATGAAAGTTGTGGTATCATCAAGATGGGGCGCCGCCACATTATGCAGCCGCCGTTCGAATGAATATATCTTGACGAAGTTTTCCCCAATAAGTGGATCGGTAGACAAGGACCTATTGAGTGGCCACCAAGGTCAACGGATTTCACGCCATTAGATTTTTTTTGTAGGGTCATCTAAAAAATGTTGTGTATAAAAGTAAATCCGACGACATAAATGATTTAAAAGATAGAATAAGGCAAGAAATCAATAACATTTCGCAGGCATTTATTGATCGCTTAGGAGACTGTCAAGCACAAGAAGGAAACAATTCGAACACTTACTATAATTTATTGTGTGGTAATTTATTGTTACTATTGTATTATTTTGTTATTTTAATTTAATAAAAGGTCTTCAAAAATACAGATTTTAAAATTAGGATTGATTCTGTAATCTTTTAAATTGTATCTGCTTATAAATTGTATTGTTCATATGTTTAAAAAATGCTAAGTACTAATGACATGTAAACAGAAAACAAGATTTTTTGACCTTGATCGCACGGAAATTTGTTTATCTACGATTACTATGTACACGGTCAGTTACTAGAAACCACGTAATAGTTTTTATTATGGAAAACATGAAATGCTCTTTAAAAAGAGTCTACTCTCTCTTTTTAACAATATATGGAATGATTTATAAATGTGAACCTAAACTAAAAGATAATTTATGAACGGTTATTTTAAATTGGTTTATTTCCTAGTAGATATATACTGTATGGCCTAGAATTAAACCGACTGTATATTTAGGTATTGCCAAAAAAACTATACCAAACATTAAACAAAATACCAAAATTTCTAATACCCAAACTTTGTTATATATGTCCTAGACTGTCTTAGAATATATGTCTACCAAAACATAAACCGATTTCAAGTAAGTGTTCATAAATTATAGTCGGACGAATTTTTAATCAAAAATCGTAAGCACCTCTCGTGTATTATTATATTAGAGGAAGCAACAAACACTGCTTATTTAATAGGCATTTATTATTTTTCTTATGATGGACTGTATATGAATAATGTGGAATACCTTTTTTTCGCCGTCTATAATTATTGAATTAATTCGATTATATATTAAAATGAAAAACCTGTTAATGTTATTACAAAGTGACATTTAATTGCGCAGTATTGTGATTATATTATTTATTTATTTTTGAAATTTGAAATTCCAATGAGAAACGATTTCTAGGGTACCTAAATTTTTAAGGGAATTTTGTTTTTTTCTGCAATATTTTTAAAAATAGTAGTTTTGTTTCTTTAGTTCAAGCACATATTTATATTAGACTTGTTAAACTAATTCTAATCTATTAAATTATCAGCTAAAATTTTTTTTTATTTTAAATTTTTTGACATAAGTCGTTTCAGTGATATAAAACAATGATTTAAAAAATGAAAATGTAGTTTATTATATTAACTTAAAATAAGTTTGAAAAAAAATTTTTGTTACAATTAGTAAAGAAATAACTCGTCCACTAATAATAAAATAAATCTTAAGTATTTATTGAGTGATAATAATCAAAAGTTTGTTTTAAATCAATAATTGTATTTATATAAAATATGTAAAATAAAGATACATCATTCTCTCCTGTATAAATTTTTTTCTTGACTCTTATATTTTTGCCATCAAACCGCAATTTAAAATTTGTTTGGAAACTCGGCTTCTCAAAAGGGGATGTTGAGGTGAAAATATATTGTACCTGTATAATTATAATGTCATCTAATAATAAGTATTATCCCTATCAAAGCCATTCTAATTAGTGGAAAAGATAAATTATACAAACATTAAAAACGAAAGAAAGATATTATGAAACGATGCTTATAAATAGTTTTTTTTTTCTAAAAACTTCAAAGGGAGTTATCATAGAAAGAAAAAAAATGATTAAACAATATGTGTATTAAATATAACTATAATTATATGATAAGAACAAAAGTTCAAAACATTTGTCTTTAGCAAATCGATACTGTGATTACCTCCCATGATCTTATTTATCAAATTATTGTTATTGAGAGTTATTTTTTGTTTGTAGCAGTTACGATAAACTGTTATTTGCAATCCTAAGTTGCATAAGATTTGGCAATTTATTTATTTTTAGACTTACTGTATCTGTAGCAAGGCGCGGAAAATACTTTTCTTTTTGCTCCTTATTACCATATTTATTCAACACTGTATTTACAAGGGTATTGTGGATATCTACTAAGGCTGCTACTGCAGGATCTACTTTTGATAATTCTTCGACAGTTAAAACGGCTGTCATGAAATTACATCCTGCTCCACCATAATCCGTCGAGATTTCTATTCCCATAATCTTAAAAGAAAATACAGTTACAATAAATAATCAACTAATAATCAATTATTTCTTTTATAATTAAAAAAAATTCAAAGATTTTTAACAAAATTAATTTTGCTCTTCAATGTGCAATTTAAAACGGTAGAGGTCTCCAATTCTGTATGAATCTAATGTTACTATTACAGTGCATCAAATTTTAGGCTAAAAGTATTTTTTAAATTGTTTATTACTAAGTGGAACGTCATCAAAAGGTAACTGAAAACATTAATTAATAAAAAAATGAAAATTTCCACCGAAATTAATTCTCCCCCCTATAAATTTAGAAAAATTCCATTAGGTTACAGTCATAAATGCCAAGCAAAACTAAGAAAACTGTAAAAAAAAACAGGGTGAGGTTATTTAAATCAGAAATGAGTAAAACTGATGATGTTTGGAATTTTGGCATTAGAACCTAAATTTTATATAAAAGATGTACCGAAATTTCGTACTTACTTATTTTTTTAAATAAAAATAATTCTAAGACTAAATAACATCAACGTAATAAGCCTAATTTTTGGGGCGTTACAAAGTATTCTATTTTTAGTTTTTGTTTTCTACTATACACGAAGTGTTGCTTAGAGTCAGATATGTAATTAAATTCAGAATAGGATCTCATTTAACATTTTAATATGCCCACTTTTTTATTAAAAACACAATAAAATAATTTTAAAAGAACAATCATCGAAATACATACATGACCAACAAAAACAAAAGGATACTGTAAATCAGTTGGGCACAAAGAAACCTAGTAAATAGTTGTGACCTGCACTGTATATTCAAAATTAAGAATTTTTTTAAATTTAAAAAATTATGAAATATATATTTTAAGAATTGGATTTTAGATGAAGCGCCATCTTTTTAACAAACTTCTGATTTTCCATATGGTGACAATTTTTTAAGTAACATACATACATGTAGGTACATAAAGTTTTAACCAATATTGTGACGAAAATATATTTATAACCATAGCTTAATAGAAAATTAACGATTAGCTAGAACTTTAATGATAAATTCTTTATTTTAACTTATCTATCTTATTTCTAAATATGAACTTACTCCATTTTCAAATAAAGTTTTTAATACTCCATCAGTAAATTTTCCTTCTTGCTCCATTTGACGAACATACGGACCTATTTGTTCTTTCGCTAATTTTGCCACTGAAAAAAAATGAAAAATTATTTAAGAAATTCCAAACTTTTTTTCCTATGTTAAAATCGATAAAAACGTAAGATTTTTTGCTTATAAAAAATTACCTAATATTGAAATAATTTACACATATCACATTTTAATTACCTGTTTCTTTCATCGCTGTTTCATCTTCAGTTAAAAGAGTTAAAGGCAATCTACTACTGTTTTCCTCAAATTCTGCATGTTGGGGCTGTTGTCTGTTCACAGCACTTAGTGCAACATTTCTAGTTCCCAATTTTTTGAGACCACGAAAAACCTAAAAAAAATCGGGATTATTCCATTTTATCAAATTTTGAAACGTCCTGTATATTGTTTTTAAAAACTTACTTGTCTCGTTACTGGATGCATAATTTTAATATTATTCTGACTTGAGACGTCTAGTAAATGTGTGGTCCAAACTGGTTTTTCTTTATATATGCCTTCGATTTGACCTCACCACAAGCTGAATATATAGTATATAGGGTGATATCAGAAATTATAATTATTATCTGATTTTATTTTTCTCGTAAGGGCAAGTAAGGTGACAGTTCAAGCCAATAGGAAAATGATATAAAAGACTTTAAAAATATGAAACATTTCTGCTTTAAGCATTTACAATGAATTCTTTATAGTCTTACAGTATCTTCCCTGTAATTTATCTCCTTTAATTCTCTAAAATAAAATAAGTGATTTAAAAACAACACAGTAAAAAATATACCGAAAATACAGAACCGGTCTACATTAAAATAGACTTAATAAACATCCGAAAACTTAAAACTTTGTGTCATGCATACAATACATATTTTTGAAAAAGACGTTTAGCTCGCCTAGCCTTAAGAAATCATTATACTATTTTTAATTTATTATTATGAATAAAACAAAAAACTAGGCAGATATTTTCTGTTTATATTTATAAAAATAGATATTCAAATAAAAAAAAAGAATTACAAGAAAAAAATTGGTAAATAAGTGTTTTATATTTCTCACATGTATCTCAGAATTTAGAAAAAGATAAAATGTTCTATACATTTGAATTTGAATTTTTCCCCGTTTTTTGTCTGCCTAACTGTTTTTATTTATTTTACCAAGTAAGCTCATAGATATAAGTCAATAAATCTCTTATCCAAACTTCTTGAAAACGTTCTAATCCATAGAATAAGCGCTTCTATATATCCTCATAATTTTCTTTTCGTTACTCTCGCTCGACAAGGCCTCAAAGTTGTTAAAAGTATTAACAAAGTTTTTGATGATAAAAAAATATTGTTCACCATTGATTCTTGACAAAGTATGGCATATGAGTTTGTCTATTTGACTCCTAAATCCAAAGATCACAACTATAAAATTATAATTAGTCTCAGACACTTTTCTAGTCCAATCAGAGTTACTCAGGGAGGTGTACTGGACCCAGTAGGCTATCTATTGTTTATATAAGTATACAGGTACATCTGATCCACGAACAATAACAAACACAAAGAAGTAACTTTCGGAGACGCTTCTATCTTTTAATGTAACGCACTATTGATTGTACATATGCACCTTCGAAAAGATTCCAATGTTTTTCCATTATTTGGGAACTAATACTGTTTAGACCACCGCAGAATAGTGATTTAAACCTTCAGCTGAAAGTGCTCACCTATTGTTCAATATTTGATTGGTCCTTGATTTTATTTTATTTTTTTTTGCTAACAAATCTAACAAATTCTGCATCAATTCAGCAAGGTAATAGGGAAATGTATATTAAAAAAAAATCCATTGTGATGTACCATTTTAATATTCATTTTTTTATAAATTCTTTTGAGATTTTGAATTAATAGCCCTGTATGAATACATTGCTTAATGTAATTTTAATGGACTCATCGTTTACAAAAATTTATAATTACGTAGATATTTGTTCATCTTATGATAAGACTTATCGGTATTAAATTAAAAATAATGAGAAGATGGGAAAATACAATAAGTAGCGAATTCAGTTTAGACATTTGGATTGACCCCCTATTTACCTTTTCAACAATGAGTTCATTGGAACTTATTTATTTATCAAAATCTTGAAAATAATTCCCATAATAACCGCGTGAATAAACTATTATTTTAATCAATTTTATTTATTTATATTATTTACAATCTTCAGTTTATGGATTTAAATAAATAAAACATACTTCTTTAAAAGAGCGGGTTATTTCCATAAGTAATTTATTAACGTACTTTAATATTTCCGTTAATTTTCAATTAATAGGATCAGAACATTAATAATATACAAATTTGTGAAATAAATATACCTATTTAAAAAACAACAAATCCGCCCTAATTTATAAGTAATTTCAACATTATTCTACTAAAAATATTAAATGATTGATTTAAAATTTTTGACTATGTACTATTGACAAGATAAAAAATTCAAAATTCAATATTATGAGCTTCTTCTTCTTCTTCTTCTTCTTCTTATTCTACTAGATCACCTTATATTAATGTTATATTAATAGTAAAGTTGCATTCACATGCGTCTGACTTTCTTTCATCACTTCCCACTTTTTGCTAGAATAAACAAAGCATATGTTAATTATTTGTAGACATAAAATTTTAAAGTTTTAGGCTACAGAGCACTACTTGTTCCTATATTATGAATTATCTAATGATTTAGATCGAGGGTATAAAAAAGAAGAAAATAATCGATGTTTAGTAGTTTATAATCGAATCGGGTACAAATCGAATCCGTCCATTTTGAGAGATCTTTCTGTGTTATTCTTTTCTGTCAAAAATTGGTGCTGCTGTCGTCGTAAGTGTTCATTTTGGTTAAAATCTGTTATCATCCTTTACTATTAATATAGTTTAAAATGAAATTTTCTTATTATGTGTTACAAAAAGACAATTATCAACCACTCATCAGGATATTTTTTAACATATCCATTTCTGTTATTGAATATCTGTAAACTTCGGAAACATAACCTAGATAACATGTTTTAGGGCATTAAAAATGAAGTTCAACAAATTAGTGACTGCTTCAAGAAGCAAAAATAGGAAACGGCATTTCACCGCTCCTTCCCACATAAGGAGGACTTTAATGTCCGCTCCTCTTTCTAAAGAACTTAGACAAAAATACAATGTGAGCACAATGCCCATCCGAAAAGATGACGAAGTACAAGTAAGCCTTTCTTTTAAATATTTATTTTTAATTTATATATACAAAAATTATGATTTTTTGGTTTTAGGTTGTAAGAGGACATTACAAAGGACAACAAGTAGGGAAAGTTGTACAAGTATACAGAAAAAAATTCGTTATATATATTGAACGAATTCAAAGAGAAAAGGCTAATGGGGCTAGTGTATACGTAGGAATCCATCCTTCAAAAGTAAGTAATTTTTATTCGTATTTTAAATTGTCATATATATATTTTTTTTAATGATGAATCAAACCATTCGTAGACTGCATTCTTAGAACTTAATAGTGGGGCTGTTTTTGAAGTTTTTTCAAAAAGTTTGCAACACTGTTCTGTTTCAACTGCACTTTGGTGAAAAATTTGGCACTGAAATTTTATAAAAACTGAAATTTGTTTGAAAATCATGTAGAATTTTATTTAAGTGACCTTTATTTTTTGCTAGGTTGTCATTGTAAAGTTAAAAATGGACAAAGATAGGAAGAAGATCATTGACCGTAGAGCCAAGGGACGTTTGGCTGCTTTGGGTAAAGAAAAGGGAAAATACACTGAAGAAACGGCTGCATCTGCTGTGGAAACATCTTAAGTGTAGAAATAATTTTTATTAATAAAATTTATATTACGTATTTTGCTTTTTATTGTGTATGGGTAAACATAAAGAAACTAATGAATGGGTAAGAATCTGTAGAAAAATTTCATGTAGGGGTACAAAAGTATATTTTTTAGAAAAGTGGACTGGGTATTTCTTTCGGAAGAGGCAAAATAGAAGAAGAATCTTCTTTTTGAGGCAGCTTTATTGATATTCTGTCATTTTAAACGTTAATTTGCGCATGTATACATATGTTTATGAAACATTAAAATGGCAAGTCAATATTTTTTTAAATTTACTGAAATTCAATATTTTCCTTTTTTAGGATATATTAAGTCGCCCAGCAAAAGAATTTGATAATGACCAAACAGTTGAGACTATGTGGGCTATCAAGGCATTTGATCATGCAGAAGTCTATTTCAATGTAAGAACTAAAGAATTCACCCACAAATTGTTACTAATATCAAAACACAACATAAAGAAACTCCAAGATATAAAATAAAATGAGTTAAGCAAGGCATATAATTTCCTACTTCGTTAATTTTCCTCTTGATTTTGGTACCAATAATTAATTTTTGTTTTGTAGATTTTGTGTTCAGTAGATCCGAAACTTCTGAAGTTGACTCCTGTAGATGATATTATTTATAAAATATTCAGGGAGGAATTTCCAAGCTTAGAAGTGGAAGTGATAAAGGAAAACGAGCTAAAAAGTACAAAAGAAAAAGCAAAATGGAGGCCATTTTGTGAGAGGTTTAAAACTCTAGTTGAGGATTATAGTTTTGGTACACTTTTGAGATCTGATGCTAAAGATGACTACAAAGAAGATAATACCATGTTGGTCACTAGAATACAATTTTATGCAATAGAATTAGCCAGAAATAGGGAAGGAGTAAATGATATTTTACGAAACAAATTTAAACCTAAAAGTAATCCAGACCTGGTTGATTAGTTTTTAATTTAGTCATGAACTTAATTTTTTAATATGCACAGAAAACCCACACGAACAGATTTCCATGAATTTCTTTGTAATAGATTAAGATTTTTTTTAATAAAATGTTTCTCAATAAAATAATACTTGATTTTCATTTAATTAGATTGCATTTTAGTAACAAATAAATTCTAAAATTTTTGGCTGTATAATGAAACAATTTTTTTTGTCTTTATTGCTTTAATCAGTCTTTTTACAATAAGTGCTTGTATGTATATGAATTTAAAAGTTACTATTTTCTATTTTTTTTGCCATACATTTGTATTCAAATTTAAGCCGGTAAAGTTTCTCTATTCGAATATTCCCAGGAACCTTCTTCTTGTGGGGCACTAGGATGGACACTATAGTACATTCCATTTCTTTTTAAAGTAGTGGTTCGCTTTATAGCACCTTTTTTCCGTCTAAATGCTATTAGGGTTAAAACTATTAATCCTAACAGTACTTCAAAACATATAAGTGATATTATTACTATACTACCAGTGTAAGAATCTAATAAAAATTTGGCACAGATTCCAGCTATTACTACTAAAAGTATAGTTATTCCTGTTATTATTACCAACCACAGACTGCATTTATCTAAAAAAAATGTGAAATATATAATATAGAAAAAAATAACTACATTTTTAGCGAAAGTAGCTAGATAAATTTTTAAAATTAAATTGAAATAATAACTTTGTTTTATTATCTGTTTTTATTTTCAACTACATTTATTTACAATGAACTGGTTAATTTAATTTTTCAAATAAAAAATAGAACACACCTACAAAATAAATCATTATTAACAATGAATACACCCTAGTTAAAAACGTAGATGATTCATCCGATTTATTTATCCTAGATATCAAAAACCAATACGTGTTTACATTTATTAATATATATTGATGCTTTTTTACCTGTGACTGTAGTTGTAGTAGTAGTTCGGCTGGTAATAACTTTATTTTGATTATTTATGACCTTCGCTGTAGCCATTATTTAAAATAATTGTATAATTTTACTACTTATTGCGACGTTATCAGTCATTTGATTCGAAAACTGTACCTTTTTTGCTGCAAGTATAACCCACTTTGGATTAAGTAAACATCTAAAGATAAGCGGGATTCCATTAGGTTATTAAATTAAATAATTTTAACATATACAGGGACTGCTATAAAAAATGTGTTTTACTTACATTTAGATTTATAAATTATTTTTTTTATCCAGAGAATGGTTGAGAAAATATCGTTCTTTAAATTGGTCTCCAAAATTCGGATCTACCAGTAACTGAATTATAACAAAAAATAAAATTATTGTAGTTTCAAAATTTTGTGATAAGATTATAACATTATTTACAATAAATTACACTATATACATATGTGCTAGTAAACAATTCACATTAAAATTGAGATTGATATTATTTCTTAAACACGATGATGATAAAATTAATACCAAAGTTTATGAACATTAGACACGATTCTTACATTGAAAATCGAGATAACCTTCATGGTGTCGTATATTATAATTAACATTATTACTATTTATACTTATAAAGGTGTGTATCGATAATATTAGATATAATAAGTATGGAAAGTATTACACAGAGGTTACATAAAATAGTAATTACAAATTCATTATTTTAAAAAAGAAAACGAAATACTCCGGCACTTCGATTTTGTTTCTTTATTTCACATCTTTTGCATTATCTGCTTTATTTTTAGACGTGATCTACTCCAGATTTCAAAAATATATACAGGGTCAGTATTTATAGTTTAATTGTGCTTTAAATTTGAGGGAGATATAAAAAATGAATTAGGCGTAGAGCTAGACTGTTTATTTTTTCTATTTCTAAAAAAAATATATAGTTTAAAATTAATATATAAGTAAGTCCAAATAAAAGTAAATTAAATTTTATTGAATATTATTATTAATTTTATAATCCCGGCGCATGGCCAAATTTATCAGTGCATGAGTGAGATTTAAGAATGTCTGGACAAAATATTATGATGATCTTGTTACAAAAAAAGCGCAAAGATCTTTCAATTAAAACATTAAATTAATTCCAGAGGCTCCATATCCTATGGTTGGTAAATAAGTAAAAACTTAATTTTAAACATTTTTATTATAAAATCCTATATAACAATAAAAACAATTTTTACGGAGATGGTTGTTTGGTTTTATTATAACTTTATCTTTTCTCAATAGTTTTAACTAAAGTTTTTCCTAAAACAAAAAAGTCTTCAATGACTGCGTCAACATTAAAAACAATCTTTTCATTCACAATTTTACCAGCATTAACCCTATTAACTTTGAAATCTTGGGTTTCAAAGATTCTGGGATACCACAAGACACCTATGATACTACCTCCATAACTATCGTGGAAGAAAATTGCATATTTTCCATAATTTTCCCTCAACAATTTCAAATAATCCCTTACAGGATTAAAATCTACTATAGGAATTTTATCTTCATCTGAATATTTATATTTTTCTACTACGGTTCTGTTGTCTACAGTCGAAAACGTAATCTGTTGATAATTTTTTGTACTCATCAAAGGTCTTAAGTGTATTAAAACGTTATAACCGTCGTAATTAGGAATGAAAAGCTCTTTGATACCAATATGATCCTGATCAATAACTCTTCTGATAAAATCTAAACTTTCTAAGGCCAGTTGTTTGACTCTATACAAAATTTCTTTAGAGGGATATTTTTTACTAAAAAGTGATAACATTTGATCATATGGAGTTAAAATAATCAAATTTGGGTAAGAATTTCGATTTTTTTGTACCTTAGACTCGATTTCAGATATTTCTTCTTTAGTCAAATCATCGTTAAAGTTTACTATAATTAATTGTATGTTCCAATCAAACTCAGAAATAAATTTTAAAAATCTCAAAAACGAAATATGTGGTGTGTTAGATATTAAACTGTTATTTAAATATAAAGATGCATTTAATAAATTAATAACTATATCAGAAAAATGATATTCATCTATTAAATGTGTTCGTAACCAGCGTTTTATCAAACTTGTACCAGGACCGTAACTGGGATATAATGACTGAATTCCACCTAAGGCGCTCATTAGTTTAGGTAAAATATTTAAGGAAATTTCTAACTTTAAACTTTCTTCAGATTCTTTAAATGACGTTAAGCCTTCCTCTGTGTCGATTTTCTTAACCAATCCTATTTCCTTTGGAACAAATATCCGATATCTAAACACTGTACCTTCATAAAATACATCCAGATACTCTTTACAAGCATAAGTCAATAATTTATGATTATTTTTTAATAATGTGGACATTTCTAGATAAAAGGATGTCTTGATTTGATGTAACGCTTCCAAGTTGTTTGGCCATTTTGAACTGTGTTCAAGTTGAAGTACTGATTCGATTGGCTGAACATTGCGAGGCATTTTACCAATTTTTTTGTCCACTTTGAATATGAAGTTATTTCCTTGGACTGTGGTGAAATCCGATATCTGGAAGAAAAATAATTTTGTGAATATCCATTAGCCCTAGTCATTATTTGAATAAGTAGAACCTCCTATTAGGGTTTACTTATTATAACAGAGCTCACTACAGTCCCCACAAATACAGTTTGCGAGTACATTATAATTAATATTTCTCTAAGCCTTTTCCGATTTTCTTAAATAATCTATTATTTAAAATTAAAATTTAAAAGACGATTTAAAATCTTACCTTAAAATTTGATGGAATTGGTGGAAAAACATCAGAGTATGAAAATACGTCAGATACTCCTTGAACTCCAGTTATCTTCAAAGATATATTCAACTCTCTTAATTTCTTACCAAGTTCATTGGCTGCCAAAATTATTTTTAAACAAGTCTCTTCAGTCGTTCCACTAGGATAAGAAGGTACTAACTTCTTAAAAACTAATAAATCTTCAGAATCATTATAATGTATTCTAGATTTTATGTTCAATTTTTCTTCCAATATGAATTGTAAAATTTTTTTAACAATATTGCGTTTAGCTTTGATGGTGTTTGTTTTAAAATAGACTGCGACGTTCGTAGATCCATCTCTGAACCTTCTGTCACTAGCTAAATTTCCCCAAAGTTTTCTAAAACGTTCTGCGTTTACAAAATCGTTTAAAGCAGGACCCTTCTCCAAAAAATTGAATGCTTGATCAGGATTTAATCTGATTCCAAATAATAGCTTTTTTAATATGGTACCTTCCATCTCTATCCTTGGTACAATAGTCATTACTCTATTGTTCAAGCCCTCTTGTAGCATTTTAATTACATAATTATAATTTAACAAATTATTGTAACCTATGTACAAACATTTTTCTTCTTGGGAAATATTCCATGAAGTATTTGAAGAAGTAAAACATTTTAAATCTATTATAGCATCATACTGAAAATGGAATGGATATTTAGTTAAAAATAAGCAATTGAAACTATTATTTCTACTATCATCTAAATATTTCAATGCAATCTGGCTCTCTAATTTTACTTGTTTGTACATTTCTCCACTAAGATATGATGTTACATTATAACAACCCGTTTTATCTAGAATAACAACATTATTATGCTTCTTAAATTCATTCAAAATACCAGGTGTACTTTCTCCAATAGACAAAGGTTCATTTAATAAATTAGTGGTAGATAAAAAGTTCCAAAAGGTCCGAATTATTTGATAAGATGACATTAGCTTATTTATTTTCTTTTTGTGTAATAAATATGCTACTATATAAAGTACATGATTTTCTGTAAAAGCTCCTACACCAATATTGAATTCTCTTTGTTTTACCCAAACACACAGTAGTTTTACACCATCCTGTATATTAGTTTGATCCTTTAGTAAATCCTTTAAAAATTCATTATTGGCACATAATGTCACATCATGTGCTAATAAGCTGTTATAAAAAATTGTTGGGGTGTTCTTTAGTACTTTAGGATCCACACCAGTTTTGAAAAGATCTACCTTGCAGTTATTTTGATGAGGTAAAAACCTAATAGCTTTAAAACACTCTTGAGAAGGTGAAGTTAGTATTAAAATAGTAGTTTTATTAATATCTTTAGGTATTAATTCAATCACAGGTAATAAATGGTTGTTTTCATAAAAAGAAATTTTTACAGTTGTTACCAAGTCACATTTTTTTAAGTATTCAGCAATATATAACAAATAATAGTATCTTTTAATGACATACCTATTGTTTAAATAATCTTTTGCCAAAAAACAACTTTTGGGCATGGTTAAGAGAACATTTAATAACAAATTTGGTCCTGGCAAACAACCATTTTCTAATAAACCAAAATATTGTATCTCTTCAGGTTTTAAAAAGGTTAATGTAACATTTAGATCAGTTTCAAACAAATTGTCATACAAGATAAAATTGCTAAGTAGTCCATGTTTCTTTTTAGCGAGGATATTTGATAAATCTAATAGAGTTAATTCCTTTTCAGGCAGCATTTCTAGCTCTGATTTAAATTTTTCTAGCCACTTGTTCAGTTCATTTTTTCTTTTGGTTTTAATTTTTATTTCATTTAGCAACTCTTCAATTTGTAATCTGAATAAATTATTATTGAATAAGTTTTCTGTTTCTCTCAAGTTATTTAATTCTTCTACTGTTGGTGGTTTGTACAAGTCATTTTTGTGCTTTTTCTTCGTTTTGGGTACGTCTGTAGAGATATCTTCATATTTTCTTTTAAGTTTGGACGATTTTTTTGCAGAAACCTCTTTAGAAGTATTTTCTTCAGGGTAAAACTCATCATTACCTGATGATTCTATATCAGAGCCGTCAGAGTTATCAAATTTCATTTTGTCAATACACCTATCACGCTATCTACAAAATAAGATCTACGTTAAATATTATAACATTTTAGTATTTTATATTAGAAATAAGATTTGTTTTAAACGTTTTATGTAACTACACATTTTAGTAGTAAAATACTATTTGACGATGACTTATATATAAACTATTTAGTTTTATTTTTGAAATATATCATAAATTATATTTTGTTACCTTTTATAGAAAATTTAATACAGATCACTTTTATTACTTCATTTTATTTTGTAATTAAGGTTAGGATACAAAAGCACATGCGAAATTAAAACTTCTCAGTGACTTCTTAATGGCCTCATTTCTAATAGCAAATAGGTAGGACAAATAACAATAATAATAATAAATAATAATAGTAGCGAAGATAGATTTTATTTTACAAAGTACAGCTTGACAAAATTATTTTGTCACTTACTAATCCGATGTGCTCTATTAAAGCCAAAGTCCGATTGTCACAGACCATTCCGGGGGCATAGAGATCATACTCTGTGCCGGGGGTCTCACAAGGAACAGTTCTATAGCCTCTATGAATCTGACATACCGAAGACGAACCATATCGTCACAGCACTAGTAGCAAAAAAACACCCATCAATCACGCCCAGTCACCAGATACCTACAGAGCATCATGGACAACATCCACGAATGATGTCTATCGTGGAAGATATCTCTCAACACCGACGACAAAAGTTAAACTGTATTTTTCTCGAAGAGGATGCACAACTCAGCAGAGGAAATAGAAATAGAAGGGAAAAACTCGGAAGGTCTGAAAGAGCAAAGTATCTAGTATGGTTGAGGACGAAGTTCTTCCGATTAAGAAAAGTCAGGAAGATTAAAGAGTTAGGGCAGCCTAGTGGAAGAAGGTTCATAGATGCACAGAACGGAGAGTTTACAACTACGCGTTTTTAGAAGGCACTATTTGTAGTTTTTTATATTATTTAACGACCAGAGCCCCTTTGCCTTAGAGTTAATTCATGCCTTTGATAGGACAAATTTATGAACGAATTATAGGTGACAATCGTCTTCTAGGGAAATTTTATGAAATATTATTCTTTGAGTAAGTTTATTCTCATAACGAAGAATGCATGTTATGGTAAAGAGTATCCAAGCAAAAGTACGAATGGAGAGCTAGGTAATGTTGTTTTGTCAAGGGTTAGAGACGGCAATATTTTTGACCTAAGAGGTATGTAAAAAGATTCTAGTAGAGCTGCGCTTGGATTAATCTTATGTACAACATTAAGGAGGTATGGTACGTACAGTCCAGTCAGACAGTTCCGTCTCATTGTACATGTCAACAGTATGTACGTACCTATAGGGAGAATGAACTTTTCTCAAGACTGTACTTCCAAAATTTCAGCTAGCAATAACCGTCTTTTAGCATGTTAAAATTATTATTTTATGAATTTTAAGATTAAATTATAACATTAATTTTCGTTAGTCAACAGGATTTATAAGTAAAATAATTAAATAAAATAATTTAATATCTTTGTAAAATTAATAAGAATTCCGGCAACGTCGCAAATCCAACCGCGTTTGTGATGTGTAAGTGTGTGTATGTTTACAAGTAATGCCATTCTGACAGTGTGATATTTAATTAACAAATCTTCAAAGGAGAAACCAAAATTAAGAATATTAGCAATAAGTTATTTATTATTTAATTATGTTATGTTTTATAATAAATAATAAAAATTTAAAAATGCTTTCCCTAACCCATTTGATATTTCTTATAACCTATTCTATAAAAACTTTAAATTTCCCGCGCGACCCACCATTTGCGACGTTGCCGTCAACATAACCCACATTTAAATTTAGATTTTTTTAACTTAGTTATTTTTATAACTAAGTACCCTCAACATGATTTTATTTTCTCAATAATTTTTGGAACTTTTTTTTTATAGACCTTTAGTTTTTCAAAGCTTTGTCATTATTTTTTCATCATGAAATTTATTATAACATGAGTATGTGTGATACCTGGTATGCCATTACAACGTTAAATGACCTCATTTTAATTTCGTTTCATAAAAAAACTGTGAACCCTAGGTCTCTAAAATTTTAACACAACACGTATTAAATATAGTTTTATCGATCCTAAAAATTTTAAATTGATCTCATTATTTCGACTTAGCTCCCATACCTCCTTAAGACAAGAATAATGGTTTAAACATTGCAGGATTTTTAAGCGAAATAAACCACATAATGAGAATTAGCAAGCAAGACACTAAAGCAAAGTACAACAGACCCATCCTCATTGAACTAAAATCCTTGTAAAAACAAATAAATACTAAAGGAATACAAAAAAAATAAAGGAAATTAATATCTGGATATCAGAAGACTATTCGAATACAATTCAGTAAAAAAGAAAGAGACTAGTTCCGTAATTAAAGAAAACGAGAAATAAGGGATACACGGTAGTAGTAGTCTATGATAAACTGATGATAAATCGAGAATATTATGGGGAACAAAAAGAGAATCAGAACAAAGGATCAGCAGAAGAGGATGAGCCAGGGTGTAGACTAAAAGGAAAAAATGTAGAACAGCCAACCAATCATGAAAAGAACGAAGGTCAAGAAACCAAAAAAATACTGAAAACATCTAGCACATCAAAATATAGGAAAAAAGGTAGAACAATGAAAGAAATGGTAATGGAAATGGCAAAAAAAAAGGCTAATGAACTTAATAAAAATAATAAAAAGATGGAAAATACAAAAAACCAAAGAGAAAAAGAAAAAAATTAGGAATAAAATGAAAAAAATACTGATAGCAACCTTGAACTTAAAAGCGGTTTTGAAAATAGGAAAATGGAAAAAACTGCTAAAGAAATTGAAAAATATAATGTAGACATCAAAGCCATACAATAACAAGACGGAAAAATTAGAAGAGATAACAAAAGAGAATTACACATTCCTATGTAGTATAATACAATTCAAACCGATAAACGGAAGAATAGTAATACTGAGAATAATGATGGAAGGCAGCAAAATCTCACTAATAAACATTTATGCACTTACAAAAACCGTAGAAGAATCCGAAAAAGACAAATTCTATATGAATCAAATATGAGAAGAACTACAAAGAACGAGGAAATTATTCTGCTGGGAGATATAAATGCATAAATAGGAAAAGAGTAGTACCAACCTATAAGAAGTAGTTGGAAATGGGTGAGGAACAACAGACAAGGAGACAAATGTTAACGGACACAGATTATGCCAACTAGTAGGATCATTAAATATGGAAATTTTATCAGCCAAATTTGAACACCCAGTAAAAACACAAAAACTATAAAGTATAAAGTATAAGAACAACAGATACCAGAACCTATAGAGAAGTATAAGGAGAAACAGATCACTACTTAGTGATTGCCAAAAGAAGAAACCTAGAAATACCAAAACAACATAACAATACAGAGATGATGTGGAAAGAAATTAAACAAAAGATAACGAAAGCAGCAGAAGAATTACTAGGAGGAAAGAAGATAAAACGGAATTAAACAATGAGAAGGATAACAGAATGGCTCTCAATCAGGCCAAGAATTAGAGAAAGGTCGAGAAAAAGATGGAAGGACCAAATAGAAGAAGATACGAGGGCAATGGGAGTATTGGATTGGAGGGAAAAATGCCGAGACAGAATAAAATGGAGGACATTACAAACGATGCCACAAAAACCTGTAAGAAAAAAAAACAAAGACAACAAGAAGTAATCAATCTCAAGAAATTGATTATAAACACCATGAGCGTGAGTAAAAATCACCAGAAATTAAAACGCTCAATAACTATAATATTTGGGTCCCCATGCTCCACGGCCCATTTCCAATAATGGTTGCCATAATAGAACGAACTGTTATAATCGCCTTTTACAAGACTTACAAGTAAAAAGAATAAACTGTTCATTAGCAATTAAACATCATTAATGAATTTTTTAATAAAGGAATCAACTGAAACAGTTTAAAAGTAAAACTGGTGGCATACCTTCTAGAAAAATTAATGAATTAGTTAACGATGATAAATAATTTGAATTTGAATATATAGATGCAAATAAGAGATTTTTGACTTCAATAGTAGTTAATATTAAAGTAAAATAGGAAGCACTTTTGTATAATCATAAAATCCATTAATGGTTTTGTTGTTCGGTGGATCGGTATAGGTAATTCATAATTTTTGACCCAGTGTTAAGTAGGTATGGTATGGTATAACGTACTCATGTTCCGTAAAGCAGAATTTTAAAGTGGTGGGAGTAAGAGGAATGTTTTGTAGCATCCCGTTGCTACGTCTTTTGTATTGTACCATTTACAATTTGTGTTTTGTAGGTACGTTTTAGATTGCGAGTCTCTATTGGATTACCGACGATTTTTTTCTTATATGCGGTGTGTTTTATATTATGTGAAGTGTTACATGTTAAAGTTCAATTAAATACTTCCGTTTATTTGTGTTAAAGGATTATTGTAACTGCGGGTGAGTTTATTTTTCAAGTTTTGATGTTTTTTTACAAAATACAAACTCGTCTAGAAATAGTTTGAATGACAGTATTATCAAGATTTTTTCTAAAAACTTATTCTAAATACATTGATGAAAATATTCTAGTTACATTACCAAAAATAACTTCGAAATATATGGGACATCAAAGAAGATCTAATTAAAATTTATTATTATTATCCAAGTAATGGTATTAAAAAAAGAGGAAATCAGGATTGAGGATATATTTTATTATCACAATTTATCATCGACAACATTTTAGGGAATAGAGAATATTAAATAAAAACCATTGATTTTTATATTTTTTAACAATTGACGAAATCCTGGAGACATAAATGACACTAAAAATTGTAAATGTTTTCTTTTATTTCTGTGTTATTTAAATGTAGGTAAAAGCACTTTCAAATAACGAAAATAATATCACATATTTTAGTGCATTTATCTAGTTGAAGCAACCATAAATAAAATAGTTTATAGAGGATAAAATTTGTTTATGAAAAACTACTCGGCTCTAAAATAAGTTTCGATAAGAGCAAATTAGTAAACAGAATGTGTGAAACCAATTTAACTCTGAAAATATTTTTGTAACAGTTTATAATATAAAATGTTTTAGTATAAATATATACAAAACAATGAGATTCGTCTCCAAACTCCGTAAATGTATCTTGTCCAACAGAGAAAAATCGTAATTATGAAAGTACTGTATTGAAAAAAAAAAAACTCAAAAAAATAATTTTGCTCTTGATTTTTTTCTATTAAAAGTATAGGTTTGTATAGGTATTAAGAAATGAGCGAATAATAAAAAATATTTAAAAATTTAAAATTTCAGGATTTGAAATTATAATTCTTCTCATTTTTTCTGCTTCTATTTTGTAGTAGTTATTATATTTAATAGGGCTGAAATAATACGTGTATATGATTTAAAAAATGATACTACCAGATTTTCGGTACTATATCTTTTTTAAAAGTGGGTTAATAATATTGTCAATATCATTTTACCAAAACAGCAACGTAATGCAATGAAATGACTCATATTTTTATTGATTTAATGACATTTTTTAGATATCTTTAGTGTCTATTAGTCAGATTAATGTAAACTTATATTAAGTAATTGGAATTTCATATCTTATTCCGTTTGTTGTGATTTATACAGGCTGATCAACTTATACTCCGAAGTTTGATAACTCCGTTATCCTGAGAAATAAGAAAGAATGTTTTAAATAAAAGTTATAGAGTCAAGCTTCACATTTTAAAATTATTTCGTAATATACATGGTGTTTCATAAGGTAAAAGCATATCAAAGTTATGTTTTTTTTAATGAAGTACCCCGTATATTTTTTTTACATTTTTATACTTCGGAGTATAAGTTGATCACACTGTGTATATACATAGAAAGATAAGAGCTTGGTAGACATCAATGATAAATACTTTATTTGTAGATAATGTTTTTATTTGCATTTGGTATTTCTGATAAAAAAAAATAAAATCAACAAGAGGGATTTTCTTCCAACAGCTCCATGTTTTATTGATGCGTTTTAATTAATACCATTATACTACTTAGATTTAGTTTCTACGCTCTTTTTGCACATCTTTCCTCAATGTGAAGGTTTTTTTGAAGTTCTCCCCCAGTACATGTACAGCGCGTTGTTATTTAAAGCTATACCTTATTTTTTGTGGGACTATATTCTTTGATACCCCGAAAACAGGTTAATTCTGGGTAGACAACTTATGGTTGATTCTCTTTATTTGTCATTAAACTCATACCAACTTAAAGGTATTATGTTATGCTGTACTGCGATATTTTCCACATTTCAATCTTATTTTCCACGTTGTGTTGCAGCTGGCAATACCAAAAGTGATTTATACTGCCCTGTAACCCACCTACCCCCGGGCACTAGTTAATTTGAAAAAACAAAGAAACTTTAATATTTATACCCCTCCCTCTTCCCATTTCCCCCTGATATTTCTATATTTACCTTTATTGGTCTTTCTCCTCCAACAGTGATAGTCTAGTTATAAGTTTTGTTTGTAGGTATATGCCCCACGTTGTATACTTATAAAATAACCTAAAACCATTTTGCAAAGTTTGGTGCAAATTTGTGAATGAAATCAGACACAAGGAGCCATTTAACTGGATTTATTTAATACTTGTTTAAAGAGAACAGAAATGCCTCACTGGGACCTCTTAGGGGTCTCGCTCAGCAAAATCGGCAACAGGACATTTGCCATCAAATATGTACAATTTCAGATATATGTACTTTGATATACAGCAGATATACTCAAGTTCGAGCTCTATTATAAAGTATCAGAGATATTTTCTAGGTAACCCAGTAACCCTTATGTTCAGGTCCACCTAGGCAGGGAAATTATTATAGGTAATCCTACTGAGGTAGGGGCCGATCAGGACGAGGGAACTACCCCTCATGTTTAGAGTTATCTAATGGCGCAGATTTAGAGAGAGTAAAGAGAGTCCAACCCTGGAGTAACATCGACCATATTTATGCAAGCAGAACTTAGACGACCGCCATGTCGTTCACCCCAAATTAGCTGGTAATTTACTAGTCGAGGGTAAACTGACATTTCGGCCTCACCAAATTCGTAAGATCTTTATGGTGATACAATTTGAAGGCAAATGTCTCCTGCGCCACATCCACCGGGCGGGACCCAAGCGAAAATCCCAGTGTTTTTTTACATGTAATTTCTATTGTTACATTGCTATTAATTGTTAAGTCACTTTTGGCTTATCCACTCACTGTGAATTACTAGCCCACCATCGGATACACAGACCATTGGGAGGATGTCTTCAGGAAAAAGTTGATTTTAAGATATTTCGTTGACTTACCATCTGCTTGGAGAGTACTATCAGTTAATCTTGTAAATTCTTCATTTTAAAGTAAAGAACAACAGGGTTGTACTTGAATGTCTGCCTCCTCCAATTTAGTGACTAGTGATGCTCAAGCGCTGCTATTTAATTTTCCAAAAATTTTCTTGTTAAGTTTATAACTGAACTCCCCTGAGCTATTTTCAGCTCGGCCTTTTATACTGATTTTAATTACGGACGATGGTTCTCACAGTGTCCCTAGACTCATTAATTATCTGATAATAAAAAATTGTGTCAATGTCATAGTTATGGTTGTTATGTCTGGAATAGAATTTTATATGAATCAAAAATTAATTTTTATGGTTTTTATGGGTATGATATCTGGGGGTACATGTGATGTTTGGAAATAAAGTTTGTTTTATAAACGTCTAAAAGAATACTGAAATTCGTGAGAACAATTCTTCCTGAGAAAAATTAATTTGAATGTAAAGTGATGTAATTTTACTTTAAAAAAATGGGATTTTTAGAAAAATATGAAGCTACCGGTCAGGTAGGTCACAGCCCAGATAGCAAGAAATGAAATGAAATTAAAAAATGTTTCTTAAATATTTGTATTTTTAAATATTTATTGAATATTAAATACATATATCTATGTATTAGTAAAATATTTGTTTTAAAATATTGTAAAAAAATATTTGTTAAACATTTATTAAAACGGATTTTAAATATTTTTTACATATATTGATTAAATATTGTGTTAATATATTTATGCACTATTATAATTATATTTTAAAGTCGAGATTTTATTAAATCTCAATTTTAAAGCGGAAATTTAAAAAATATAATTTTATTTCTAAATCTCTACATTAAATTCTAGTGTTTTGCTTCAAGATCTCGAATTTAAAGCTGATGTTTCAATAAATCTCGATTTTAAAGCAGAATTATTAAAACTTCGTATTTTTTTTCAAGATTTTGTTTTTGATAAATTTCGATGTAGAAGTTGAGATTTAATATAGTTCTCGATTTTATATTAGGAGTTTAATAAAACACTCGTGGTTTTCTCAAAATCTCGATTTTAAAGTAGAAATTTTAAAATTATAGTGTTTAACTTCAAGATCTCGACTTTTGAATTCGTGATTTCGGCAAATCTCTCAAAAACATTAAAAAAATATTCTTTTTTACTTTAAAGTTGTTTTATTACATTTTAATGAATCTTGTTTTTAAAACAGAAATCTTAAAATATTTTTCTTCAAGATCGCCATTTCGTAATTAAGAATTTTAAAGTCGAGATTTTATTCATTTCAATTTTAAAAATATCCAATTTTACTTCTATCTACTCTAAATATTGTGTTTTTCAAAAAGATCTCGATTTCAATAAATCTCAATTTTAAACTCGATATTTTAATGAACCTTTCAAAAATATTTGAAAAATGTTTTGTTTTACGTTAAATCTAGACTTTAATCTCGAAATTTTATTGAATCTCGATTTTCAAGCCAAAATATTAATAATTAATTGTTATTCTTTAAGAGTTCGCCATTAAAGGCGATGTTCCAATGATTCCCCCGATTTTAAAGTAACAAATTTCATGTTTTTTTTTTCAAAAACTTGAGATTTTAAACAATCTTGATATTAAAGAGAGAATTTTTTATAAATTTCGATTTGACACCAAATGTTTTAAAAAAAGTCATGTGTTTTATTCGACTTTTGAAGTGGAGATTTTGATGAATTTCGATTTTAAGGTCGAATCTTATAAATCTCGATTTTAAAAACATAAATCTCAAAAAACCTAAATTTAGAATTTTATATCGAGATTTTAATTAATCTGTAATATATTTTGATTTTAAATAAAAAAAATTCTAGATGTGGTAAAAAAAATTTCAAAAACAAAAAATGCAGGATGTAAAATTTTTACATTTTGATACAGTTTTCATTTTTTATTTATTCTATTCAAAATATTTGCATAATATAAGCTCTTGAATATTTTGTAAATGTAAAGAAACGAATATTGGCTAATCCTAAAGGATTATACGGACCGGGGTCTGTATATCCATGTCCACCCACCAACTTTGAGCTTTTATGAAAACTAACAAGTTATTACGAATAATTAGATACGTCAAAATACAAGTTAAGGAAGTAATTAATCAAATATTAAGTATTAATTATTAACTTTTGCCATTTTTGTAATAATTGTAGACTTATAATAATTGAATATTACTTAAATGTTGTATAGTACATAACTCTTTGTTTACCATCTGATGTAATTTATAATAATTAGCCAATGCTGAAAAAACATATTCTTTTAAAAGAATTATTGTCGAGATTCATTTGAGATTATTGTTTTCGCCTTGAATATATTTTAGACTTTTCTGGTTTTACAAAAAGGATATTAATAAAGAAACACAATCAACAGACCCTTATCAATGTAGATATATATTAAAAATAATCGTGGGTACGTATATCATTAAAAAATCTTGACTCTTCTAATATTTTTAAATTAAAGTAGGGTGTTTAAAATAGACGTAATTATTCACTAGATTTTATTTAAAACCTCCCTAAGTGCACTCTAAAATTAGTGCAGGAAGCAGAAAAGCAGAGGAACAAGAGTCGTAAGTCTAAAGCGATGACATTTACGAAGGTTAATGGACGATTTCATCCGAAAAGAGAGAAACATAATGAAACCTAACTGGTTTTAGTTGTTAGCAGACAAATCTAAACTTATTTCTGATGCTGCAGTCGCTGTATTTCTAATAAATGTTACTCACTTAATCCACCATCTGGTGAATCATCTTAAGATTTCCATTAACATAACGTTTTTTTAATAATTTAATAATTTAACAACTATAACAAATGGTGAAATAGACGTGCATAAGCATAACATACAATAATTTTTATTATAACGATTTGAAGAAACTAACCAATATAGTAGTTTCCATACTCTTATATTACTATATGTATATACAGGGTTGGGATAAAGTATGGAACCAATTAAATATCTTTAAAACGAAACGGACATTATTTATAAAATTTTGCAAGTAAGTGCAATGGGGCAAAATGCAGCTGATGTACATTTTTTTGTTAATAATATACTTCCCGTTTAACCGGACATAACCTCAACTTTTTTAATTTAAATGGGAACCCTGTATATTTTTGCAGAATTTGAAAGATCTTATTTCGAATTCGTACATACTGGCTTTAGTGTAAAAAATTTGTAAAAACGAGGAATACAGCACTTTAATAAATCACTTTTAAGTTTTTATACATTAGAGTAAAATACCATTTAGATAAACACATTGATATTGTTTGCCAAACTGTCAAAATGAAATTTACGGAAATAAATTGTACGATTAAGAATGGTTCATTCAAGTGAAAAAGATCGTATTGAAATATTAATGATGATCCGTTATGGTGATCGATTCATAGAATGGACTGCTCGTTCTCCGGATCTAAGCCCATTAGATTTATTGGGGTTATCTAAAATCAAGTGTTTACGTTAAACGACCAACATGATTGCAGGAATTGAGAAAATTAATTATTGATGAATGTGAACTAATACGTGGAGAAGTCTTGGAAAGAGTGACTCAAGAATTTGTTAATAGGTTGGCATATTGTTCGGAGGTGAACGGAGAGCATTTTGAGCATTTGAATTAATTTTGTTTAAATTATTATTCTCATTAGTCTAAAGTAAATAAATTTACTTATTCTACAACTAAAAGTGAGTTATTTCTCGTTTTTACAAATTGTTTCCACTAACCCCAGTATGTACAAATTCGAGAATTAACAAGATCTTTCAAAATCTGCCAAAAATATACAGGGTGTTCCATTTAAATTAAAAAAGTTGAGGGTGTTTCCGGTTAAACCGGAAGTATATTAGTAACATAAAAATGTACATCAGGTGCATTTTGCAACATTGCATTTACCTCCAAAATTTCATAAATATCGTCCGTTTCGTTTTAAAGATATTTACTTGGTTCCATACTTTATCCCAACCCCGTATATATATATATATATATATATATATATATAAAGAAGTTTGTCTTCAGGATCATTGACATACGTCGTTTTAGTCATCAATGTGAGATGTATCGTCTCAAATTTCTTGCAAATATAATTATTCTTCTTATTTCTGTACAACCCAATTATTTCTTCTTTATCTTTCACTCTTCACTTGAAGATCTCGTATAATGAATTTATACAGCACATACCGGAAAGCGTTATTGATACACCAAAGAACTTTGCCAATTCTGTTCCGATTAAGATTCTCTTAAAGCATTTGTGAAGCTGTTGAAAGATTTTGAGACAACTTGGGGCATTTAACATGAAACAAGGTTAGCTTTCTTTAATAAATATACAAAATAGGCACCATCAAGTCTCTCTGTGGAGGTCGCTTTCTCAGGGTATAAATTTCTTAGATTTTCCTGAGATTGTTAAAAATTGTTTCACACTATTTGACTAGTGTTATTATATCTAGATTCTATTGGTTCTAATTCAACTTTAAAGTTATCAGAAATTGATAGCGATCCCATTAGCTTTATAGCCTCTATTTTTAAGTGGGACCTTAAGCAAAATAGTTTTTCTGATTCTAAACTAATCTGAGTATTTTTTGTGATGAATGCATTAAATAAGTTATTAAAGATAATTGCCAGAAAGAAATGCGTATTTTTATTTCAGGTAATTTAAGACGAGAATAAGTAGTTACTGTTGCTAATTTAGATTGTGGTACTGGTTGGTTGATTTTGTCTGAGGCCCTCAGGATTTTTTTCAAAATATTATTTACTTCATTTCTAGTCAGATGGGAATATCCAATATTTGTTTGGTTAAATGGACCGTGAAGGTAGGTGTTCGTTTTCATGCTGGTTTATTTATTTTCATGATTTTTTACAATTTTTGCACAAATTATTGTGATTACTTAGCATGGTCCTTTACTTGTTACTACTTCTATTGGTTTAAAACTATTCTATGTTAAATGCGAAGTTTTCTTAGTTGATTTTGATACATTTTTTTATATTTCGTTGAAAAAATGTGGTTCTCTTTTTTGATGAAACAGAAAATTGTTTTTTTTGTATCTTAGATACGAGATCACTGTTCGATAATAGAAAATTAGAACGGACATTGATAAATGATAAATAAAATATATGAATAATTCAATAAGTAGAAAAGAGAGTGGTAAGTGATATGTTTTATTTTCTTGTTCTAAATATTTTGTATAAGTTCAAAGCTAACACTTTAACTTTTTCTGATAGGAATTTGCTATGTTGTCAATAATGTTAGTAAATTGGAGCTATTAGAGAGTTTCACTGAATGATAATTTTTTCTATTGAAAATTCAAAGAATATTGAACACAGTATCTTGTAAATATAACTATAGAATTTCTTGATTGTTATATTAGAAATCTGTTGAGCAATTTCTCATTTTCTAGAGAATCTTTGAATCCAAACTGATTGGTATTAACTGACGTTCTTTTATTCTTTGAAAAAGTTTTGATATTTTCGAAAATTGAACAATAGATGTCTAGGAATTGAGATTTCCACGGGGCTCGTTTGGAATTAAAATAATTTGCGATATCATCCACAAAGTAAACAATTCTCAAGAGTGAATTGAAAATTTGGATTCCTTTAAGTAAAAAACTAAAAGAACAAAGGCTGTTCTTCAATAGAAAAGGTCACAGGGAAGCAGCTGCAAATAATCTGATTGAATAGGCACACGTTTATAACAGACGAGTTGTTTACAAGAAAGAAATGATATGTTCCGATTGTTTGTTACATTTGGAAAATATTATAATTGAAATGAATGTTGAATTAAATATTTTTTTAAAAACATAGTAATAATTGGATATTATTCAATATTAAGGTTTTGAGGTAACAGTAAATTTCAAATCAGGATCATTCAAAATAAACTAAACCATATTGTCACCGTACGTTTCGGTACTATACAGGGTAATCAACTTATATTCCGAATTTTGATATCTCCGTTATCTTGAGAAATAGAATGAATTTTTTAAATAAAAATTCTAGGTAGAATCAAGCTTCACATTTAATATATATACAGGGTGAGGCATTAGTATGGCAAAGCTCGATTAGTCCGCTCTTATTGAAGTTACGAAAAAAAAGTATTTACAAAAAGTATAGGCAGTCTTGAGATTCACATTTTAAAATTAGTCCCAAATATACAATGTGTTCAGGAAGTTTTTATGATATTTCCTTTAATAACGGATATATCGTACTTCGGCGCACTATATATATATATATAGTCGATCCTTTAGTACATATAAACCAGATTTAAATCCGATTCTGATCAGTTTCAGGACTACGCTTCTCACCAGATTTACCCCTTCTGCTACTTAATGCCAAGCTAGATGAATTTATTCCACTATCCAATTTCATTGATGAAACTGCCTAACACTGGAGCAATTGCCATGACAACTGTTAGAACAGAATTGCAGAATTTTATCATAAATTTATGTTAAAAGTATTATATTTTTGTCAAATTTTCAATCAGAAGATTTTGTATCTAAAAATAAGGATTTTGATTGCCTCAGAGCAAACTCATACATGAATCACTGAGTAAAACTAGGTAAAACATTAGTACAAGATAATAGAATTTCGCAATATAGTAAGTTCATACACAAATCCTATATATATATATATATATATTTAATAGAGCTGCAATAATACGTGTATATGATTTAAAAAATGATATTACCAGATTTACGATGGTATATGTTGTTTAAAAGTGGGTTAATACTATTGTCAATATCATTTTACCAAAACAACAATGTAATGCAATGAAATGACTCATATTTTTATTGATTTAATGACATTTTTTAGATATCTTTAGTGTCTATTAGTCAGAATAATGTAAACTTATATTAAGTACTTGAAAAGCCGTTTTTATTGATTTTCAACGGTTTGGCTGCTACATACATCTAAATTCAAAAATATGTGATTTTCTGGTGGCTGTAGATCCTTTATTAAACATAATAGACATCAAGTGTGATACATCGTTGAAATCATCTCGGTAAGAGGTTTATAAAAATGTAAAAATATACGGGGTTATTCCATTAAAAAAACAACTTTGATATGCTGTGACCTTATGAGACATGATATTACTTTATGTATAACTTTTATTTAAAATATTCTTTCCTACTTCTCAAGATAACGGAAATTTCAATATTCGGAATATAAGTTGATCACCCTGTATGATCTTCAGGACGATTTGTAATGAATTACAGAAATTGTTGAAATTTGTTATGTTTGCTGATTATTTTATTTACTTCCAAAATTATGATTGATAATATTACGTTTCTAATGCTGTCTTGTAAGAAATATGCCAGATACGCAACTATTGCTTGTTATTATTTTTAAATATTTCAACTTCCAATTTGCAAACAGGTGTCCATAGTAAAACAAATAAATGAGTTACTGGTCTGCTCGCCTATGATTGCGTTATGAAAAAAATTAAACAGTTCTTTTGCTCGATAACCTGTAGAATGCTGAAAGAGAATGTTAATGTAGGAGCGGCCATTTTCAATTATTGTAATTTAAATAGATTTTAAAATTTGAATATACTTAGGTATTTACAGATAATATAATTATGGGAAAAAACAGAAGGTAACAGTAATTAATATATACGTAAGCAATGTTTATTAACAGGATATTATACGGCAACGACAAAACATTTGCAGACGCGTTACATAGCCGTAGGCTTGAGGCGGAATCTTATTCATTGAATTGATCTTATTCCCAGTAATTGTGCATTTATTATCGTCTTCACTTTTATGGTTCACTGTAGACATTAAATAATAACGAACACTTTGTAATTTACATTTTAATATAAAAAATATCAGTGTGTGGAGAAACTGAACACCATTATTAGGACTACTTGAGGGTCTGTTAACAAAGAAATAGAAAATCAACAATGAAAATAATGCAGGATAATTGATGTTACATCTGCACATCAATAATGAAACGTGATCCTTGCAAAAAAATTATTCCCCAGAACTTATTTTTTCAAAACAGTCTCTACATTTTCAAAGTTTCAGATTCGAGGATAATAATTTATAGATATTAAAAATGACTGATAAATGATAATGGTCCATCGCTGATATTAACTATGAGAAACGGGCTTCTCGATCCAATAATTCATAAAGTGTAGGTAGTTAGATGCCTCTTATTACTAAAACATTGATTGGTTGGTACTTTCTTTGTGCAGTATAGTCGTGGCATTAAAATGCATTTACCCGGAGGCAGTTTCTTGTTTTTTTTTGTATTATTCTGTAAATGTTGGTGTTGAGCACAGAACAGGTTCCAACGAGAAAGTTTGAAACGAGAATATTGAAATACGGCATCGAGGAAATTTAACCAACAACTTTAAAAGTCCTTGACCTTCACGACTATATACCGAGTAAACGACATACTTGTGATAATCCATTCGAGAAATCAGCGCAAATTTTATCCGAAAATTCAAAATGGCACTAAAAATATTTCCAAATGTAATTAATATCTTTTGTAGATTTTACTACCACATTTATTCAACTACATAAAATACTAGAAAACAAAAGCGTAGTTTGAGATTACCACAATTCTAGGTATGTATTTTTAAAGGTTTCTGTTTGGTAAAAAAATGCATCTAATTCAACAAATCGTCTTAAAGATCAAATAGCTCAAATGGATTAATATTAATATTTTTAATATTACCGTGTGCATAAAGTACTAATTTTGCGCACTTTTTTCAGTTAATAGATCAGTAATCGTTTAGGGTTTAGGGTATTTCTCCCTTTCAATCATGGCATTATGGAAAAGACATTATATTTATTATTTTTTTAATTATTTATCTAATTATTTAAAAGAAATATAATAGTTTAGAATCTACATTGCTGTCTATTTTTACAAGGCAAATATTATTAATAAACGCTAAAAATAGAATTTATAACATAAAATAATAATAAGGAATATGGTATAATGAGTCTTAAAACATGTATGGTTTGATTAAGTCAAAAATAATAAGTTAGTTATAATAATACTGACGGCTCTGTATATTGTACCATGCAAGGTATTTGAAGCAACCTTTGAGACAGTTTAGTAACATTTGTCTTATATATATATTTGTCCATAACCAGCACTGAATTAACTCATAAGCAAATTAAGCACCTGCTTAGGGGCCAAGCTAAATTATGGGGCTCCATATTTAGGGTATTGCATTTCTGTTTCGATCGAATTAGAGGTACGACCATGATTGCCGGTCCGTTACTATCGAATTGACTGAACGATGTTCTCACCTCGATGTATCCCTACTTCAAAATATTACTAATACGTTCACTCTCTTTCATAACGCGTTCTCTATCATTCGCCTGGATTCGTGTATGATCTCAAATATTCAGGCCAAATCTGTATACATTGTACTTAAAAACTGCTCAAAAATTCTAATTGTTTAGGGCTTTTCGATGGTTAATCCGGCCCTGGCTGGAACTGAACCGACACTGTTGTTACCAACTAAGAAAATGTTATCCAATTAACTTTTTAACTATAGTACAAAATTATAAATTAGTTATGTTCTTACTGCACTTTTTAATATTTCTGTTAAACCATAATCTTAATCTTTAACGTATGGCTTGAATAAATACTAAGTACATAATGGACAAGTTTACCAATGCCAGGACCACACACAAATATTTGATTTATTTTTATCTCGAAGTATTGATGCACTTTATCGATATTGATTCTTTATTCTATTCACTCTAAACTGGAGTGGTTTAGGTGAATGAACGTGTCTAAGTATAGCACAAGAGTTATTTCAAAATTGCTTACTGAAAGGATCGCCGATATACAATTAAAAATACAGGTTACTATGCCTTAAGTTTAATAATCTGCCAACTGTTTCATATAAGCTTCTAATTAATTACTTTTTTTTCGATGTTAGTGATATTTAATATTATCTTAGTTTCAACATATGGCAGGTATTTACACACTTTCTATAATGTTAATAAAACTTTTATTACTAGGAGTGCCTATGCTCAGGTGTAAACTCTCACCTTGAAAAACCAAAGAAATCGTTTGTTATATGCTTATTATTAATTTAAAACCACTTGACTAGTATGCTAAAATTATTATTTTTAAATTAAGGCCAATTTGATATAGTTATAAAGTAAACTTAATAAAGCTTTTTTTCATTTTTTTTTTTAGTTTACTTACTTAATATTATGAGTTGAGTTGTAAATAAAATAAAGACTAGTGATGATTGGTTGAAATATTTATGACACGAAATAATTTATGCTTGCCAAAGATCTGTCAATCTTCTATTAAAACTTGAAAAGGCTATATGTGAAAATAGCGAAATCGTCGTCGTTTTGATACAACTAAAAAAGCATTGGAATCCTGTGGAAAAACAGATAAGTATAATTTATCATTTTCATATTTATTATGGATAGTTTCAACAAAGTAAGAGTTGAAACAATTAATTTAACAATAGTCTAGTCTGGATCTGATGAGTGAGCGATATATTCTTAGCAAGATTTCATCTTCAGCACCCCAGTCATAGTGTGAGAGGCTTTTTAGCAAGTTAAGTCTTCTCAAACAATTTCCTTTGATATCTTGAATCTGCTGCTTCCGACTAAGCTATCAAACGTAAGTCCTAATATTTTTAGTTGGTTAACTCCGGGTATGTCTTCTTCATTTAGTTTTATCCTCGAGTTTGGAGTAATGGTTGTTCTCCTACTGAATTTTATTACTTTAGACTTCGCAGCCGAGAATAGAAGACCTGTTTTATTGGACCATATTTGTAAATGATTTACTGCTTTTTGGAATAGTCTAGTAGTAGTCTCCGTGTTTTTACCATGGCAAAATAAAATCGAGTAGTCAGAATAAAGAGCTATTTTCATAGGAGGATGGATACTTTGGCAGAAGTCATTTATCGCTAGTGTGAAAAATGTGGGACTTATTACTGAGCCTTGAGGAACACCATTATGTTGGTTGAAGGCCTTTGAAATACATCCGTTGGAAAATACTTTAAAGGTTCGGTTTTTTAAGGAATTGTCAATAAACCAATATATGTTACCTGATAAGTGGCACTCACCGATATTATTAAGGATTACAGGCACACTGAATATCTAAAACGGCGGCAATAACTTATTGGTTTTTGTTTATTGCATTGCATATTTAAATTCCACGGTTTTCCAAAAACTTTTTAAATATTCTTATGACAATTGTTTCACCTTTCGGCATGGTCAGATAAGATTAAAGAAATTCATGCCTATTCAGTAACCTCAAATCGAATAGAAATGCCTCAAATCGAAACAGAATGCTCTAGTAATCGAAAAGACTCTGATCGGAATATTTGTGCTTGTAAAACCAATTCCAAAATTGTTTGTATATAAGGGTAAAATATTTTTAATAAAGATTAAGTTCTTTATGGTCTATTCGACACGTATTACAGAATAAACATTCCGATATGAAGCGTTCATTCCTACACAAGTTACTGAATAGCATTGACGTACTGGAATATTTCTATAAGAATGCACTGGTAGCTAAGCCGGTTCTGTTACCGATCATCTTATTTCATTGTATACAGTTCAGAAAATTGAAAATTTAAAACTGCTCCAGTTAATACGTTTTCTTACCTCTCAGGAATGCGTTTTATCGGACTCGGAAACTTTATAATTATAGTTATTAAACATAAGTTCATCTTTGAAGATTAAACATATAATAGAGGTAGTCTTGACACAGATCTCTCATCTTGGTTCCCAAGACGGCAACAACCATCAATCTTTTGAATTATATAACATTTGAAGATACATATTCTACCGATATACAGGATGTTTCTAAATTATTACAAAACAATTCAACAGTTGGTGTACGGTTGAAAATTATGAGGGGTCGTTTTAATGGTTTATTCCCAATACGCCACGTGCCAACGCGTCACGAGCACCTATATTGTCCTAAATCGTCCCTTTACAATAAAACATGATTTAAAATGTCCCAACTCGCCACACTTAATTAGTAATTTAAAATAAACAACATTTTTACTAGGCCAGTGAGCGAATATATATACCGGGATGAATATTTTAAACCAAAATAAATTAACAAAAATTTTATTTATGATAAATTTCTATTTCTATAGGTACGAAAATTTTTTTCAGAATCTTTATCATGTCATCAAGTGAATATAATTCACATAAAAAATATACTAGGTTGGGATAAAGTATGAAACCAAGTAAACCAAGTAAGTGCAATGGGACAAAATGCATCTGATGTTAATAATATACTTCCGGTTTAACCGGAAATACCCTAAACTTTTTTCATTTAAATCGGACACCCTGTATATTTTTACTGATTTTGAAAGAGCTTGTTATTTCTAGAAATTGTACATACTGGGTTTAGTGAAAATACATTGTAAAAACGAGAAATAACTCACTTTTAGTTGTAGAATAAGTAAATTTATTTACTTTAGACTAATGAGAATAATAATTTAAACAAAATTAATTCAAATGTTCAAAATGCTCTCCATTCTCCTCCTGACAATATGCCAGCCTATTAACAAATTCTTGAGTCACTCTTTCCAAGACTTCTCCACGTATTAATTCACATTCATCAATAATTCTTTGTCTCAATTCCTGCAAGCATGTTGGTCGTTTAACGTAAACATGTGATTTTAGATAACCCCAAAGAAATAAATATAATGGGCTTAAATCAGGAGAACGAGCAGGCCACTCTATGAATCCTCTACGCACAATCCATCGATTTGGAAAATCCGTCTGTCAGAGTGGGGAGGCGCTCCATCTTGTTGAAACCAAACATTTTGTGAAAACTGCTCATTCTGTTGAAGTGCAGGAATAATTTGGTTATTCAGTAAATCTAAATACTTGTCACCATTCAAGTTTACCTCTATAATAAATGGGTCTATAAGCCTATTTTCGACAATTCCCATCCAAACATTCAATTTCTGTGGATGCTGAGTATATGCTTCATGAATCCAATGAGGATTCTCAGTCTTCCAGGTTTTGAAAAATTTTTGACCATCCCAGTTGTATTAAAATGTTGTAATGTTGTAGTAACTGTTGAACGTGATGTGGGATTTTTTTCAGGATCCAAATCATTTAAAATATGACGCACTTCTTCATGAGTTCTAACACTATCACCATAACCGATCATCATATTATTTCAATACGATCTTTTTCATTTAAATGCACCATTCTTAATCGTACAATTTATTTCCGTAAATTTTAATTTGACAGTTTGGCAATAGTTACCTACTAAATAGTACTCGTTTATTTCTTACTATTAATACAAACAATATCAATTTGTTTATCTAAATGGTATTTTACTCTAATGTATAAAAACTTAAAAGTGGTTTATTAAAGTGCTGTATTCCTCGTTTTTACAGATTTTAGGTAAGTTAAAAAGGTATCATACAGATGTCAGAGACTTTATTGAGAGACAAGATTTTATTAGTCTAATGTAGATTTGACTCCTCAAACAAGTACCAAACATTAGTTTTATTATATATTAATCTAAAGATATTTTCCAAATCGCGAATCAATTAGGAACTAAATATGAAAAGATAAATTGTACTTATTTGAATTTCCACCGTATTACAAGGCTTTTTTAAATTATTTGTCTGACCTCGGTTTTCACAAAGTACTAATTACAGAGGGATACAAATACTACCTACCAGGGTATTGTGGCCATTTGATACTGTGATATATAGCGATTAAGGTTAGTGTGGCGAGATGACACTAAAACAGGTAAAATTCCTTTTTCTGTGACAAAATGGAACCTGACGAGCAAGGAAAATACCCCTTTAATAAAAAAAACCTTATCCTAATGCCTAAAGAAATATCACCACCCCGAAAGATCGGAATTAAAATAGACTTTTTGATTTTTTACTCAAATACGAGATAAAGTAAAATCTTTAAATTTTGAGGATTACATACACTCATAAAGTGGTAATATTATTTTTTAGTATTACTATTAGTTTTTACATTTACTATAGCTTATGTTTTTCACATCTCTAATTTTTCGCATTTTTAATTATGCTACATCACTTAACAAACATTAAATATAATGCTATTTATTATGTTTTTTTAACAATTTATGATTACATGCAATCTCAAAATTTCAAGATTTTAGATTAATTTGGACTCGAGAAAAAATTAAAAACTCTAATTTTAATTCAGTTTGTTTCTGGTGTTATATCTCCGGGTTGCGTTGTGAAATTTTAGGAAAAAGCACTCATCATTTTTAACGACGAATCTCCTCGTAAATTTTTTCGAATTAATTTAGAAACACCCTGTATATACAGAGAAGTCATATTATCTTTATTATTATTACTCTTTGCTATCAAGTAGTTATTTTTTAATGAATATTTTCTAATTATTGGCATGAAACACTTTTGCTTCACCGGGTTCAGTACCCTATTAACATTTAATATTTTTATTAATATGTATTTCTGTAATTATCATTGCTTTTTGCGAATTAAGTTAAAAAAACTTTCTCTAGTGAAACGCAAGCCAGTAAAATTTATCTAAAGTATACTAGTTTTTAAATACGATCAATAACGTCTGCCTAATTATTAAACATTGAGTAATTATTTGATCCATAATTTTTTGAAGGGTAATAGTAATAAAAACAACTCAAAAAAATGTAATTAATATTTCCGAACGTTTGTAAAAATTGAGATGAGATTGAGAAATAAATATTTTCACTTTGGTAGAACGAAGTTCGAATACAAATTGTTTATGAATGACATGTTTCTTATTTTTGAGCAAAAATATTTTTTCAGTGTCTGAAAAAGAAATAAATTTCCTATAATATTTGCAAAAATTGAGATAGTTATTTTATATAACTCGAAAAAAAATTTGAACCCAGGAATAAATATTTTCACTTTGGTAGAAGGACGTTCGAACACAAATTGTTTATGAACGTTTATTTTTTTAGTAAAAATATTTTTTCAATGTGCAAAAATAAAGAGAAAGTTATTTTTTATAACTCGAAAAAAATAAATTTGAACCGAGAAATAAATATTTTTATTTTGGTATAACACAAATTATTTATGAATGACATGTTTGTTATTTTTTAGAAAAAATATTTATTTAATTTCTCACAACATTCGTGAAAATTGAGAGTTATTTTTTGTAAGGAGATATAAATCAAAAAGTTTGAATCTTTTTCGAATACAAATATGTTGACTAAAGAAATTGACATTGACAAGTACATAAACAAACAAATAATAAAATGCGAATAAATGAATAAAAATTTAACCAAAATGATAGTTTTAAAAACAACATTCTAGATGTGGCTAAATTCCTGTCTTTACTCTTTTTGAAATACTCATCCAAGTATGGGTTGTTATTCAATGAATTTTCTTTATGTTTTTATTATTTCATAGATTTTCACAAAAAAAAATATGAAATTTATGTCTAACGTAACACTAGTTTAAAAAACATTGTTGTAGTATCTTTTATATTTGACGCAAACCTTTCTTAACATGACTTGTTTTATTAAAATGAAATCTAACCTAACCTAATTTAATCTAAATTGTATTAGTACATACTTTAATGAAATCATAAAGTCCACAGGTATAAATTTATGATGACCCCAGTTGCGACGTTTTCTGCCCACAAAGGAGTAGAGTCCCCAGTTGGAAATTTCGAAGTTGTGAAGACACCGATTTTCCAGAATAATAATGACAAATTTTTAGTGAAATTTCCAAAGAAACTAAATCTGCTACTTTTAATAAGCGAACGTGTGTTGATTCTAAAGGGAAATTTTTATTATCCATCATGATCTAATGTTCCACCATTGAACTTGATACATTTCAGGTGGATCATTCGAATCTGATAATTTGTTTAATGATGCTGATATAATATAAAGTTATCGTGTATGGCCTCTGTTTGCAAGTGGCTCGGCTCCAGAGAGCAATTTCGAGGGAGTGTCTACTGAAAACTCTCTTTTAGTTCATTCGAGCACGATATTAAAACCATCTTATGATAATTGGCCTCTTTGTTCCCAACTCTTTAATTGTCGTTTAGTTTACATCGCTCAATTAATTATTTGGGTGCACAGTGAAATGAATTTAAAAGACTTTTATCGGACTACTAATGCAGAAATGATACGGTGATCTCATGAAATTAAAATGTATGTTTTTCATTTGGAGAAAGTGCGTGGGGAGTTTTTCTTTCCAGTATTACTAATTTTAAGAAAAATATTTTTGTTTGAGTGACACAGAAAACAGAATTTTCGTGAAGAACTGATGACTACTTTACCTGCCATGGCGCCTCGGTGTCACTTACAGATGATTGATAATAATAATTATTATTATTATAATAAATAGCCTTTATTAAGTATTGTGATATACAATACAGTGCTTAGAAAGAGGCGAAGTCTAGCTTAGCTACTCCACTCAACCTCTGTATATGTATACAGTGTGTACATAAAGTATGGAATAAATTCATTTTAAGCTAAACAAACAATTTTAAGGAAAAATCCTGAAACAGGCCGGTTTTTGATTTTAATCTAATGAATTTTTACATAACAACTGAATATACAGGGTAAACCGTTTGTGAGTAACGATGTCATCGACAATTTTTATAAATGGCACACCCTGTTTAAAATTAATACCGGTATATCTTTAACTCTCTAATACTCTTTAATACTCACTAATGACAGTGATATTTGTGAAGTATAGTACCAGATTAGTTATTCTACATTTGCTTGTTGACACTTTAAAAATGCGTTTATCTATAAAACAAAGCATTGAGGTTCTTATGTTAAATGGTTGTAGCGATAAGATGCGAACTCAACAAGAGGTATGTCTATGTTTAATAATAAATATCCAGACCAACCTATAAGTCAGTCAACAGTGAGCAAAATTGAAAAAAAATTCAGGGAGTTTCGTACCGTAGAAGATCTACCAGCACTTGCCGAGGATACTAAATTAAACGTGTTATTGGCTATGGAATAAAATCCACACAACAGCGTTCGGCAAGTTAGTCGAGAACATAATGTTCATTTTTCTTCTATTCATAAAGTATTAAAACATCAAAAGTGGCATCTCTTTAAGGTGCACCTTGTACAAGAACTATCAGATGACGACCCGGATCGTGGAATGGCATTTAACGAAACTTTGATGGATAAGTGTAATAATCATTCACTTTTCCCAAAAATGGTATTTTTTCTGATGAATGCACATTTACATTAAACGGTGAAGTCAACAGAAAGAATTGAAGATGTTGGGTGAAGGAAAATCCTAAATGGATGAGAGAGCAATACACTCAATATCCACAGAAAATTATTGTTTTGGCAGGAATTGTTCGAAATAAAATCATTGGACCCTGTTTTTTTGATGGAACTATAAACGAGCCAACTTATCTGCAAATTTTTAATGAACTTTTTGATTGCACCTTTAATGAATTTATTCCCTAGTGCAAACATTCCCGGAAATATCGATGAAAGTCTGTGGTATCAATAAGATGGGGCGCCGCCACATTATGCAGCTGCCGTTCGAACATATCTTGACGAAGTTTTCCCCAATAAGTGGATCGGTAGACGAGGACCCATTGAGGTCAACAAAAGTTAATCATTCATTCATCTTCATGAAAACCGGTCATGTGGCAACTGTGGTTCTCGAAAATCAAAAGATCGTTAATTCAGCGTGGTATACGACCATTTGCTTGTCTGAAATTTTCGGTAAATTGAGAATAACCAATCCAAAACGACGAATCATTTTGCATCACGACAATGCGAGCTCACACATATCAAGTGAAACAAGCGAGTATTCGGACACACAAGAGATCGAATTGATGGGTCATCCGCCTTACAGCCCCGACTTGGCACCTAATGACTTCTTCTTGTTCCCACAAATTAAAGATAAACGGCGTGACCGACGATTTTCATCGTACGAAGAAGCGGTTGAACCCTTCAAAAATGATGTTTTAAAGACATCATCTTTTTACTGGACAAAGTGCTTTGAAGGCTGGTTCAATCGCATGCAAAAGTGTATAAAGCTTAAAGCCGAATATTTTGAAAAGCAATAAATATATTTTTGATAAAATTCATTTATTTGTTCTTTCTATTCTCAATACATAAATAGCAACCCTCGTATAATCAGTTATGTTTGTTAAAAGAACAAGGGTACTATAGCCTCTACGGAAGCCAGATTGATATTCTAATACGAATTGTATATAAGCAGAGTTTTCTGCGGAGATTCTATCTGATCCTAAATCCAAGAAAACTTTTCCCGAATGTGGTTAGTTTTCACATCATCGAATTTTATTTGGAACAACTTTAACATCATCTTTACTCATAAAGAGAACCTAAATTGATTTTCTCCAAATAAAGTTACCAAATCAAATTTCAGCGATGATAAATATTTGAAATATTGGGTCAACGTCGTGCAATGAATAATAAAGAAACAAGTGTTTTGTCGCTTGCTATTGATATTGAAGGTTGATATCTAGCCGAATTTTTAAGAATGTAGGTGCTACTAGTATTCATCAAATAAGGCGTAAAAAATTGGGGCAAATTCCGTAGCCACTTTTTTTACTATTAACAACTTTTACTAAAAATTATAGTAAATTATTCGACAATAAATTATTATACCTTCACTTTTTTTAATAATATAATATTTAACAAAAGTAGTAAACCGTCCAGCTGGCTTTCAGGATCACTAATATAAATATTTTATTTAATAAAAATAAGAATTTTCTATAATTTCAAAAGAAATAGTCGGAAATCACAATCCTTTAAAGTTTTTTATGACTACTCGTAGTTTCGGAGTTTATTAAATTTATATTCCCTTTTCAAGTAACGTAACAACAATGGTTAAACTTCAATATTCAATAAAACTTTTATGCTTGTAACATTACTTGAAAATGTAAATAAAGGAAATAATGTAATAATTTCCGGTTTTTCTTTTTTTTTTTAATTTTGAAAAATTCTTATTTTTATGAAATAAAAATGAACTCAGATGAACATACCACGAGATCTTTAATAAATATTTTCTTGTTTAAGACTCTTCTTACAAAAGTATCATAAAAACATGAATAAAAATATATAACCAGTCTCATTCAGGTAACAATCAGAATAATAAATGAAAAATTGACACGATAACCTTTAACTTAGAATTTTTTAACACAATTATCTAGACCAAATGTTTTTATTATAATCACTCTTTTTACTAAACTTTCTGTATTTTTTTAGTCAACCTTTGTAGAACAATGTTGTGGGAAAATAGAAATTGTTTATAATTATTTGCTCTATTTTTTAATACCCAAATATAGTACTTCATTTTTCTCATTTATCCCTAATATTTTTTTTCTTCATTATCACATTATCACAGGTGACAGAGGGCTTAGACTATATCCGTGTAGTATTCTTTTGTTCGTATAGAATTTTTGTTCTCTCATCTCCGAGTTATAACCTTCACTATTTTTATGTGTTTTGATTATTAGTATTGTTTAGTTGATATTTTAAGGTATTTTCATATTTATTTTCTGTTTGAAATATCGAAAGGCGCATTCAGATCGATAAATATTAAATACATTTCTCTCTGTTCCTCTCTGTCACCTCTGTTTAATCAAAAGTCTTCGGTGTATCCTTTACAACCATAATTTAAGTTGTACAGAATGACGTCATAGTTAAACCCCCTATTTTTTATATGATTTGATAGAGAGACTTGAATGACGATATAAAAACATTAATATCTTGCATAATTTTGTTAAAAAAAAGTAATTTTTTTTAGGAAAACTCAAATTTTATTTTTGACGAAACCACTGTATAAAAATCATCAAGATGGGGCTCCTCCAATTTTTTTGGATCGATAGATAGGACGAAAAGGATCAGTGGAATGGCCACCGCGTTCTCCAGATTTTATTTGTGGGGCTGTTTGAAATCAAGGGTTTATCAGTTCTGAGATGACTACTCGCAGCGTCCAAAGTACATGGCAATGTCAGGAAGCTAAAGGATTACAGTTTGAACCTTTAAGATGAACGTTGTTCTAAATCGTAGAATATTTGATTTTTTGTTGATTTTTATGTGGTGGTTTCGTCAAAATTAAAATTTAAGTTTTCCTGAAAAAAATGATTTTTTCTCAACAAAATTGTTATGCAAGAAAATTGGGGGTTGTCATTGAAAACGTTACAACTAAAAGTTTGCTCGTCAATAGCGTCATTTAAAAAAATTAAATTGACCTGTCCCAGGAATTTTTTTAAACACGTTGTATAATTGAGTTAAAAGCCTGGTTCAAAACTTTATCATCACACCGTATGTTGTCAATTAAGTTTGTTCACCTTTTTTAATAGTTGGAAAACACACTTGGAATAAAATGCTTTTTACTGTTGTGTTAGAGGTTTATCAGACACATAAACTTTTCAGCTAGTTATTCTTACTTCAACGAGCTATAATACTTATAAAGTATATACACTCTATTAGTGAGCTAGCCCAACAGAAGAATCCAAAGGTGGACGGTCTGGTGTTCTAACTGGCCACTCGAAGTACCTCTTCTTCCAATCTATTTATTTGGAAAATTTTCTTTTTGTCTAAATTTGGCAAAACAGGAAAACTTAGATGTATTATAGGTTGTTGAATTCAATTTATCGAGGATCTTTCATAGATACAGTGTATTCCAATGGACAAAATATGGTATCAATAGTGATGGACTTACATAAATCAAGCTGTATTATTACGATTTATTTTCGTTTAAAGAACAGTGGATTTCAAAAGTTGACGGGTTAAAGTCTTTTCCAAAAATTTCTAAAATAACGCCAAAGATCATATCATTTATAAGTGGTGTCCACACTGTTCCTATTCTAGTAGTGCCTAATTTTCCCAATTTCCTTACATTTCTTATATATTTTTTCCATGCTTGTTTCTTTTTCGTATCTATTTTCCCTGAATTAATTGTAATTGATTATATAATTATAAAATACGTCATTAAAGAAAAGACTTTTCATCACAAATCACTTTCAGGTTTAATTTTGTCTCTAATTTTAACAATAATTAATATTTAATTTTACTTAATTAGATTAGAAACTAAATTTTAAACCGGCGCAATTAAACAATTTTTAATTACTTGTTTTAATATTAATTGCCTCACTTTAAGCAATATCGATGGCCAAATAATTTATAGGTGTTGCCGCCTACTTTTGGGTCAATAACTATAACCGGAAACAATCTATCAAAATGGTCAACCAGTTTCAATTTAAGCACGTCATTATAATAAAACTCTACCGAGTGCTCAAAGAATTGTGGTTACAGGACAAACATCAGACATTACTAAAGCTAGCCATGCACGTTTCAGAATATTTTTTTCTAATTTATATTTATTTAACAGGAATAAAAGTAAATATTTACAAAATTATAATCCGGATGATTTTCATTTTTATACAAAAAAAAATACATGAAACAAGAGAACAGCATTGGAAAGACATGAAATGAGTATTAAGAAAGATTAGAAAAAATATGCTAAGCGACAGGACATGAGTTTTTCTGTTTCATTTTTTGACAACTTTCTAATGAAATTCATTTTCTGATTTGTATTTGTTGAATTTTGGAAAAAACGTATGAAGTAAGGTAAGGAAGATTAAGTTGATGATTTTTCGATATATTTTTTGAAGGTTTATATATTACCCGATAATACGCCTCGATATATGCACCCAACCAAAATTTTCCTTTGCTTTATTTTATTTTTATTATTTTTAGTTTATTAAATTTACGGGACGGGTTTTTTTCTGAATATAAAAATTGTTTGCTGTATTTTATTTATTTTTGTCTGTATTTTACTCAAAAACGTAATTCTAAGCAACTTTTATTAACATTTTCTTATATCTTTAAAAATAAAGGTAATTTTTCTTAGGTATTTTTAAAAAAATTAGTATTTAAAGAAGCAGAAACTTGGACCCCACAAAGCACATTTGTCAATCATCCCGTGTATTATTGATATTGTGAAACTAGCTTTAGTTTTGTTATTGTTAATTCACCTTGTATAAAACTGGAAAAAAATTATGATGTGTCATTTTGTCATTTAAAATAAAAAATATATCACTAATTGAAAAAAAGAGTTTCCAATCAAAAGAAATCGACAAAGACGCTCAAGATAGTAATAAAGTAATTTTTTATTTTGAACTAATGTACAAACAAAATATCTTATTCTTCTCAAAGTTAGTTCCACCAAATCCACATACGTACATAGCGCTTTTCCTGTTTCTTGAAGCCAACTTGAAAATTTAAATATATTGACTAGTATATTCATATTTTTCAACACAATTATTTTTTCTCCATTTCGTCTTCATCAATTTCATCAATTTTTTGTTAGTTCCGATAAAAGTTGCGTATTTAAAAGATATTCTTCGTTTTACTCAGTACTAGCCAGATTTTTTGTTTTAATTGCAAAACTTAACACCGTTTCCGTACTTCTTTTAGAGTAGGAAGTTTTGTACAAGAATCAATGAGTTCGTGGATGATGATTTCCGGTCTATCAATTTGTTTTCTTAAAATATCAATTATTTTATCCACGTCGTGAGTAAATGTCAATGTGACACTTACGGATTTTCTAGTTCTATCCCGTAAGTTTTTTGTAAATGACTAATATTTTCTGACGGAGAAAATGGACAAACTGTAGTAGATTATTGGAACTATGTTGTAAAGTTGAACTACTCTCCAGACTCACCATAAAATAATTGGTAATTATTTACTAATTGATTGTCTTGCTATAAATTGCTTTATTATCGTTGCATCTTCTGTTTAAAAACTTTTGGAAGTTCCTATCACTTGGTTTTCTAAATTGTTTACCCATTCTTGGAGAAAACATGATTGAAAAGTAATACTTTCAAAATTTTCTTCATTTTTTGAATTAGCGTAAATACTAGATAATATTTTTTCAGTGTCTGCCTGTTTTAATCAATTTTTTCTCGATTATTTCTTTTTCAAAGTGTGCTATTTTGATTTATTTTTCTAACCTAACCCTATTGCTTATGTCTAAGTAAACCGATGTGCTATTCTTATTACTAACTCGAAAAACCAACTCTGTTGCTGCTGCCTTGAGCGTCTTTGGGTTCGATTGCCAACTCTTTTTTACTAAAAATAACTTTTTTCCAATGTCGGATATATTTTTTATTTTATGTGACAAGATGTCAACAACTTTTTCCCCGGTTTTATAGAAGGTGAATTAACAATAACAAAACAAAAGTCAGTTTCACAGTAACACCGTGTATAGTAAATATTTTGTGAAATATTTCAAGTGAAACTTTGAACATTCCGTCAATAAGGCAATGACGGTGTTTTTGTCGAAGTTGAAAATTTTCTACTGCACCAAACATCAAATTGCGGTTATGGTTGTGTTACCATAATATGAAAATTTCATTTCTCATAGTTGTTCTCAATACGGTTAGAATGTCAATATCTCCAACAAATTTTATATTTGCGTACAATTTGTCGCATACTTTCAACGTTTTTTTGCGATGCACAATATTTTGGTAAATAAATAGCTGCTTCCAAAGATACACTTTTTGTAGCTTGCTGAATAATTTGCCTCGGTCTTACCATATTTAATCTGGATCGAGTGTAACGTCACTCTTACATTGCCATCGTTGTAATGAACATTCATAGAGTGAGAAGATACTAGAGAGATTTAGAAAATATAAGGTCTAAGACACAGATGGAAACAGAAAAGGAAACAGAGGACACAGATGTATACACTTTATAAAACCACGGTAACCACAATATTAACACTACTGATTATTTCCCCTTCTATTGTCCTCTTTCTCTCTAAATCTGTTCATGATTATTCACTCTCGCACACACTCGGTCCAGAGATTATTTATGGTCTAAGGTCTTTCTTCAGTAATAGTTGCCAATTTTTATTAAAAGACTGGCCTGATGAAAACAATTGATTGCAACAGGTCGCCTATTAAAAAATTTTATTGTTGTAAGAACCTTGTATTTTACTTAATACTTTATTTTACAATATCTAAACTTTCAAAATTTTACTCCATTAAGTAAAATATACGAAACCTCTATTTTGACCATTTAAAATAGAATGAAATGGCGACCTTAAGCTTAAATTAATTTGAACCCAATAAAAACTCGAAACCAATATCACACACCGATTTTATTGAACATAGATTGACAAATAGTTTCGGTTATATATTCATCAAGAGGTCTAAATAATATTTAAATTCAGTAAGAAATCAAGAAAATAGGAAGGAAAGACTGAGAGATAAGAGGGCAAGTCTCTCCCCAGGCAGGAAGTAAATTCAACAATAATGTAATTGGATCGTTATTGTAAGCAAACTAAAAAAATTAGGACAAGAACTTATGAAAATAATATGGTTTACAGAAGTATCATGAGGTGTGGAAATATTTAACCTCACAAGGATCTAAAGCAATGGAAAAATTACCACTAAGAAAATTGGGAAGGGGAAATTTGCCACTAACTGTGGGTAAAGTTTCAAAGACATAGGAACTTTTTATTTATTTATTTAAATGAGTAAAATAAATTTGTGAAATAAATTAACGGTCTCCGATCTCAGTTTAAACAAATAGTTTGTATAATAAATAATGTGTACATACTTTGCAAAATCTATTAAGCTACAAGCTTCCTCAATATATGCACATAATGTAATGTAAATTTACAACTCGGCAAGGTCATTCATCCACTTAGTTGCTATTATAATAAAACCTGACCAGTCTTTATATTTGACATCCGTTAAACTAAAGAAAAAAACCAATAACGGTAAAAAAGACATTACAAACTGTAATCGTGTATGCTAAGATTAGTATGCTAGCTGAAGAATAATGTCAACAGTTAATTATGTGATGTAAGTGTTGAAATACATCGAATATACGTGATTTAAAATTTAAAAATGCATTAAAATGAGTTGTATTATTGTAGTTAACATTTGTTTTCTAACTAGGCTGATAAAATTAGTACCGCAAGCGTGTAGCTTATTAATTAATGAGCTAGGTCCTTCTATTATGAGCACATATTAGTTCTACCTTTTGATAATATGGCCAAGTTGTACCTTATTGGCATGTGTTACTACTATTACATGAAATGAGTAAACATTAACATTGGCAGAACTAAATATATCTACCCAAATATCAAGCTTAGTATCTTTATGAATTTATATATATACAGTGTGTACATAAAGTATGGAATACATTCATATTAAGCAAAACAAACAATTTTGAGGAAAAATCCTGAGACGGTCGGTTTTTGATTTTAATTTAATGTATTTTTACATAACAATTAAATATACAGGGTAAACCATTTGTGAGTAACGATGTTATCAACAATTTTTTTAAATGGCACACCCTGTATAATTTATTTTATAAAATTGTCGATGACATCGTTACTCACAAATGGTTTACCCTGTATATTTAATTGTTATGTAAAAATACATTAAATTAAAATAAAAAACCGACCTGTATCAGGATTTTTCCTCATAATTGTTTGTTTAACTGAAAATGAGTTTATTCCATACTTTATGTACACACTGTATATATACAATGTGTCTACGGATAGAGTTTGGAAGAGGAAAAACTTTTTTATTTGTAGATTTAGAAGAAAAAGTCATTCTTTATAAAAACGTCTGCTTGTGTCGAAACTACAATTTGGCATATTAGATTTGTGGTTACATGAGGATGCAGGAGAAGTAAAAGTGAGATAAAAATGTTTGTTTGTTTGTTTTATTTAGCGTCGGTTTAGTTCTGCGACCGTCTCCTCCGAAAGATGGCATATCTCTACTATACCTCGTGCTCATTGGTATAGTGCCTGCGAGCTACGATATGCTACTGGACTAAACGTAGGTACCAACTAGTTGAACTTAAAACATTGAACATTTTAAGAAACAACAATTACAAATTGTTAAAACTTACATTTGGTATAAACTGTGTATGATTATACAATGAACTTGGTAGATTATTTAACGTAATGACTAATGACATTCTAAAATCGACTAAATCACTAATATTATGAAAATAACTGGAGTAAATGTAGCTTTTGGCAATGCACCAGCCATAATGGGCTTTCTTGCCTACAACTGTTGTTCCAATATAAATCTCGTTCAATAATAATTATTAGCTGCAAATATGTAATACTTGCTTTTATATAAAACCGATTCGAGTTTTTAATTGAAAGAAAGCGCAGGAAAGCATGTAATGTTCATTCTATTATAAATAATGTCCGTATTCGGAATTTTAACGTGAACTTATCTTCACTTTTACTTCGATAGGTTAAAACCAATTTGGCCTTCGGTGGATATCGATATTTTACAACACCGTTCAAATAGACTTTCACTAGCTGTAATTTTACTTCATTGCTTCGTCTCGCTTTATGAATTTTAATTGTGTTTTCTTTTTTTGTTATATGTAGGATATGCACATCCTTCTGTACGTTCCTATGGTTACTAGGTGAAAAAAATTCCGAAATACAAGGATACGTTTACACAGGAAACATTTTGTCACTAAATAAGGTAGGGTTTAATCTTCTAAACGAAGATGGTAGACAGATTAGTAGTAAATACAATTTTCAAAACAGAGTGCAATACATTTTGGATTTTGATGGTGGAAATTAATACTATTATTTAATTGACAACAAAATAATGAAAATTACAAGTACTGGGGAAGCATTATCTCAAGCGACAGAAAGAGAAATAGCACAAAGGGTTCAACAAGAATAGAAATGTGCTCGGATTTTCAATTCACTTCTAATTAACACGAATATGACAATCTACATAGCAATTGTAGAGCCAATAATGACTTATGGATCAGAGTGTTGACAGTTGTCGATAAGGAACAGAAAAGAAAATGATATGGTGGAAATAGATTTTCTCTTAAGAGCCAGAAAAATATCCAGACTACCGAATGAAGAGATTAGAAGAAAAACAAAAAGAATTTATACAAAGACAGAAAGAATAGAAACTAGAAAACCTATATGGTATGGACAAGTAAGTTTAGAAAAGACTAGATGGCCAAAAAGAGCGCTCAGTTATATACCCACGAACAGAAGGAAGAAAGGAAGACCAGCCATAACATGGATGAAGGGAAAGAGCCATCAATGAGAATGAATGGAGAGATACAGAAAAATCAAAAATACTCAAAAATTCTATTCTCGAAAAGGTCAAGAAAGCAATAAAAGGATATAAATCGGAATAAACTGAGAAGAAGGGGGTAGTGTAGTATCAGAGTACAATTAGAGCGAAGTAATGCCCCTGATATATTAGTTTGTATATTTAGGTATTTTTGTGTCATTTTTCCTGTTAATAAAGTTATTTAACGCACACAAATGTTACAATACCAGATATTTTTATAGTATCTAGTAAACGTTTTCATATTTCTTTCCTAAAATTACATTACACCATCAATTAGGTTATTACAAAGCGATTACAACATAACTACGTTGAGTGGTTTTGAGTCAAGGTACTTTTATAAATAACACCGGTAGAGGGCGGCAATAAAACTTGTATTGACGAAATTTAATAACTATAATTATTATGAGGTCAATGGAAGTAAAATCAACAATAACATCTCTTCGGATCGAAGAACACGAGTCACAAAACCGTCGAGTCTCGCAATGACTAATAGTTTGTTCCTAATTACATTAATTTGTTTCCAGCTGATCAAACTGAAAAAATATCAGTTTATTAAGACCTGTTTGAATTTTCATAAGTTGGTTAATACAAACGGATTTGTTTAAGCCATTAACCTGCGCTTACTTCATCTACAGACTGAAGAAGTTTAATGACTGTTGTACTAGAATTCAATATCTAAATATGACAAACTGACTTGTTATACTGAGTGAACTATGATTTATTATAAATTCGTTATTAAATATTTCTGTTGCGCTTCGAGGTCAAGAGAGCATCGAGGGTTGAAGCTGAATAATCAGATGTGTAAATTATTTTTTATTTTAAACATTGTACGTAGAGAAAACTCTTTAATTGTCCCTATTTTAAGTTTGCAATTAATTTCTTTGGAGGAATTTGTTTACTGGGTGGTTTTCTTAAAAGTTATATATTAGTATTACAATAAACTATCTATGTTTTGATTCGGGGAACAACTCGGCACATACGAATTTAATCTAAACCCACTAGGAATAGTTGTTTCCTAGTATTTCGTGATATAAAAGTTCTATCCCTGCCATCCACCCTCACAGGTTCTGATCATAATTTATTATTTTAATGGTGAAAATAATTTCAATATTATGATAAATTATAAAAAAATCGAGCAAGTTTCTAAAACAAAATATTTAGGTATTCATTTAGACCTGCAGTTAACTTTATGTCAGCATGTTGAATATGTTTGTAAAAAACTAGGAAAAAATTGGATATTTTGCTAGACTACCCTATAAGTTGTCTGATTAGTCAAAACACATTATTTAAAACGCAATAATTTATCCTCAATTTACGTATTGTTTGTCTTTGTTTATATTTTTTAGTAGGGAAGATATTAATAAAATGCAAGTTTGGCAAAATAGGGCAATGAGGATTCTGTTGGGATGTAATAAATACCTATGTTAGAATAGAAGATATGTTAAGTAGATTACGTTTCTTAAACATGGATCAGATGATTACTGAAGCAAATCTGATTCTTATCTATAAAATGAGCAATAAATAATTTTTTGATAAAATGTTAGATTTGCGGACAGTTGTACTGTCGAACGCTTTAACACCCATACATTACAAAAAACATTACTGGTTGAAGGTTTGAAAATGTATAACGGTCTTCTTTTAAAGGTTAAAAATTCACCAAATGTTAAAATATTTAAAAAAAGGCTGCGAGAAATTTATTTCCAAATCTAGTATTGTTTTCTTTTCAAAGTGATATTTTTAAGATACTTAGAAAATTTGTGATGTATGCTTTGATTTTTACATTTTTTATTGATTTTTTCATTTTTATTGATATTTACATTTTTATTGTTTTTTTTATTTATATTGTAAATTTGTATATATTTCTTTATGCTGCTAATTGTCAAGCTAATTTTGTATTTATGAAGAAATAGCTATTGCTAAATAAATACATTATTATTATTATTATTATTATTATTATTATTATTATTATTATTAATATTATGATTGACTTTGGGGAATAATTATCAATTTTCAGTGACTTTGTTGCTACTGCTAGTACTAAATTAATCTTCAAAACCAAAATAACGTTAATATTTTTGTAATGAAAAGGAATAAATATTTCCATAGAAGTTGTAAAGAATCAGTAAATTTTTCAAACCAAATAATTCGAAAAAATAAATTTGTTTTCCATACATTCAAACCGTTTACATAAATGGAGTACCGAGTTTATGTAAGTCGTATCTTTTTGTTATGTATAGAGGCAATATAATTGTGTATTGCTAATAATATACTTGTTAACAATATTAATAACGCAAATACGTGATAATATGATTTCTAGACTTAATGGTTCCGTTCCATAATAGTACGTGCAAAAACATCCGTATTCGTATACAATTAAAATAAAAACAACTAAGACAATGACACTACGCCACATTTGGATTATTAAAATGTTTTCATAACAATCAAAGCCCCAATTAAATGGTTATTTTTTTATTATTAATTTCACTTTCCTGTCTAGTATTTGACCTTGCCATTTACTGTAAACTTAAACGAATTCCTGCGATTCCCGAAATTTTATTAAAGAATTACCTACGTAAAAATTTATTTCCATGGAGATATTTTTGTAACTTTCTAGAAACAGGTATTTTTCCAGTAAAAAGTTTATTTATATTTTAGTAAACCTATACGTATTTGGAATAAATATTTAACACATGTAGGTAGCAGCTATTCTATAAAATATATTCATTCGTAGTAATATTCACGTAAACTAGTATAACATAATGAAATTACTAATTACTAATTCAAGTGAAGCCAAAAATGAAAGTGGCATCTATTAATTTATTAAAAAACAGCACGAGGGAAATACAGAAAACAAATGGCTAATTATTATTAAAATAACAATGCTGCAGATTTTTATTAATTTAAGTTCATTAACGAACATTAATTAAGGAGAATAATATCCTTTCTTTTTTTCACCATTTTGTTTTGTTTTGGTGTGAACGCAAGGTCTAATTTTGTAACTTTCTTTTGTATTCATTGAATGGGTTTTAAATTTCCTTTGAAGTTCAATCGCTTACATTTTGTGTTTATACCATATAAAAACATTTTAGTAGAAGCCATTGTGATAATTTCCTGTTAGTTTTATTTTTATAATAATACTTGTCCATTATAAAAATGTAATTAAATATTTACTATAAACATTTCAGTAAATACAGTATGATTTCTGGTTATACATATTTTTTAAATAATATTCTGCTTTTTCTAAAAATGTTTGATTGTATACTTAGTCCAAAAGGTACACTAAAATAATAGAACTTCCCAGATTTAATCGTTCTTTTAGTACTATATACTGAGGACGTTTTACATATTTCTTCTATTTTTTTACTAATAAGAAGTACCTTCACTGTTGTTTCATTTGTTTTGTTATGTGTAGGTTTGTGTTTAGTGTCAAAGATGTGTTTAGCGTAATGTGACTTATTTGGTTGTTTTAATCTATAAACTCTAGTGCTCACAGTAGCGTATGTTAAAATTTCTTAATGTCTGGCCAAGATAGATGGCGTTACAATTTAGTTTGTAAATACTCGATTTTGAAAATGTATTAATTTTAGATTTTACTTTAATAGATATTGTAGACGATGTTGTATGAGATATAATTATTGATATTTTATTTGAAATTTCCCCCAAATATGTAATAGTTCTGTATGATGTGTCATGTTTAGTTCGTTTCGAAAATATAAGTTTAATGGCAACTTTGGTTTCTTTTTATTGATCAACCTATCAAGCTGAAAATTTCAGTAAATGTTGGTTTTTGGTTGAATGAAACCATTTAAAATTTTATGTAAAACTATTATAATAATGAATAATTTTTTTTTCATATTTTGATTTTATTAAAGCTTTTATCTTAGGTTTTAAATGGTGCCTCCTAGTTTGATTACTTCTTTGGAATGCAATCTACTTAACATATATATTTTTTAGTGCACTTAGGAAGTAACTACGTTGTAATTATTCAAGACTAACGTGGCGCGAAATTATATGTAAGCGATATTTATAATTAACTACTATTTCCATCGCTTGGATTTTTTATTACCTGATCTTAACTATTGTTTACAATTTTTATTATATTTTCCGGGGCTAAATTTGCGCATTATAATCTAGCTTTGATGATCTCGATCAAAATTATAATTTGGTTTGTATATTCTTCAATATTGAACCGATTTAAGTCATTTGTTATAAACATTTTCGAGACCTATCACTTACCACACACATCTTAATTTTTCTTTTGATTATACCTTCATCACTGGTACGGTGTTATAACGATGATCATTATTACAAATTATATTACTCTATTTATACTGAGTAAGTATTCCCATTCCTTGATTTCTCTTTTCACCTCCAGAATTTGTTGGCTCGTGATCTCTAGTTTAATTAGACAATTAAGATTCTAACTAATACATTATAGATCTCACATCAAAATTATTAGAAGATACATACCGAGTGTTTATATGAAAGCTTGAGAAAGTTCAAATTAGGAAAAGCTAAATAAAGTATTGCAATTGTCTCACTTTCACACAAATATCTTCACCCTACCTATAATTTTTAAGCCTTGTATTTGACAGTTCGAAATAATATTCAGAAATGCGTTAAAGTACACTTTTCAAAATCTAAAAATTTAATTGGGTGTTCAAATTAATTATATGAATAATGTATCATTTTGTTGCAGGAATATTTCGAAAAGTTACTTATGGAACTGTGTAAGTATTTTTTTTTCTTTTCCTCTTAATGTATGTTGTCATCACTTTTCATTGAAACACCCTAGAACAAAGTTTATTTCATATTTTTGTGAATATTACAATTCGTATAATTGTATTAATTTTACGAAGTTCATATAAATACGCCATTTGAATTGATGGAATCACTCTCGGGCTGGAACTAGGTTCCATAATTATAATTGCAATTTTACTGATCAGTAATAAAGAGGTATTTTTAAACATGGAAGAATCACATGCATATACGTTGGTCACTTTGTTCAAGGTAAAACTACTTTATGAATGTTTTTTATTACATCGTTACAAAGAAACGTAAAATACAAAGTTATACGTAATAAATTGAGGGAAATATGGTTTTGTAATTGGATATTTATAATAATACAAGTTTCAATTAAAAATTAATTTTCTATAGTGTGCTTTATATAAATTTGAACTATAGACTTTTGTGGATAGTTACATTTTTACAACATTATCCACATGTCACTCATATATGAAGATATAAAAAACGTATTCTTAATGCGAGGTTTTTTTCCTATCAGCAATAAAAACATTGTCAAAATGTCAAAAGTACTTTATATTTGAATTTTAATCGAAGAACTACGTTTTTGTGATTCCTAATTAAAAAATATAAAAAAGACAAATTCATCTCTTATATTTACCTATATTTTGCGTGTCTTAAGTTGAAACTACTACACTTTTTTTTAAACCAATTGTACGATTGAACATTATTAAAAACATAAGTACATGTTTATATAAGCTTTTATAATTACAAATTGTTAATCTATGTCCCTTAGTTGAAAAATGTGTACCTACATGACAAACAGAAAAATAAGGTGTAAAGTGGTCATATTTCCTTCGATTAAAAATAATCCTGCAACATGTATTTTGAATACGTTGCAATTGATTTTTGGATTCCTGGTCTAGGCAAGGGTAATAAACAATATTGCAATAATTTAAAACTGAAAGAACTAAAGTTTCCCTTAGTTTTTTACGCATTTTAAAATTTATTATATGTTTATTGAGATAAAGCATACGCATTCTCATATAACACTTTTGAACAGGTGAACTTATATGACCTTTAAATTTTAATGACTGATCTATAATCAGACCTACATTTTTTGCTTGTTCCGACAAATTTATTCCATCTAATTCGAGTTGTATCGAATTCTAAATATGTAATCTTTTATATTTACTACAAAATAGAACAGCGGTTGTCTTTGATGGATTTATGGTTAAATTGTCATCTTAGGTTGTTTCGGAAATATAACGTTAATGGCAACCTTTTCTACTTTTTTATTGATGAATCTATTTGTTAGATGTAATAGGTAATTATTAGAAGTTGCAATTTGTTTTATTATATTATTTTCCCTTTTAAAATCATCTCCACTCATTGGTACTAAAAAAGCTCTATGTATCTTTGAATTATACGCTGCTAATTTATGTGACATAGGGGGTGATTTGAGTCATAAAGGATAGTCGAATTTGTATGAATTGGTTTACGATAAATTGAATTGAATGGTAATGGATGTAAATTATTAATAAAATTAAAGAAAATATCCAGTTGTCTATCATTACCTGTAAACCCAGCCAAAACATCATCAATATATCTATACCAAAACAATACATTCTCGGAGATATTTGAATTAAAACATTTTTGTTCCAAATTATACATAAAAATATTTGCCAAAATTTTGTATTTTCATTTTGGACTAAGTACCTGTATAATATTAAACAAAATGTTTTATAACTTAAAATAACGTCCCATTGAATACAAAGTTCATTTAGATGTTACAAGTATAGAAAGTAAAATTTCTGTTATAATCAATATATTAACTATGTTTAGAGTCGTACCGGTGTTTTCTACATATTTAATTGTTGACATTAGTTATTAGTCACTGAGGATTAGCTGTACTTCTGAAAATTTATTATTTGTAATATTGATCTACGGGTCTAAAGTAGCAGTTGTGTGTGGTTACTGTTCCTCAATTTTTACAAGTTCACAAATATGGATTTTTGGGATAAAATGCTTTATTTCGTAGGTTTTAGTAAGTAAATTTAGATTTAACAAAAAAACATAATTTCGGTCTTTTTTGATTATTTTTTGCTACTAATAACGAACTTTTGATTGTAATAAATAAACTGGTGAAGGCTAAGATATAAACAAATTGTCAAATGTGACGACTTGTGGCAGAGAATTTTAAGTTGATGCAGTTTGCATAAAATGGAACGCCCAATTTTTTTATGCGTTTTCAAACTTCAATCAGAAAATAACTAAAGAATACATTTTGTATCAAAACCAATAAAATTAGAGGAGTAGCTTTTGTAATTTAACAACAATTACAACTACTACGTCGATTAACTGTGGTAATAAAAAACAAATTCTTTACGCCCCCATGCATGGTAGGTATGCCGCCAATTAACTAATACACTAAAACATGTAGGTGAACACCAAAAGCGTGTACACGACACTTTAAAGCCCCTTTTCCGACAAACATTCAATTTTTCTAAAATAGATAAACGGTCATACAAGAACTCTCGACCAATATTGTCCTCAAATATTGAACTATGCTGTAGTTTGAGAATAAGCATTTCTCTTGGGATGTTTAGATAATTGTTGTCAATAAGTTTCTACAGATACTGGCATCATTTGCCATCATTCCTTCAAAATCTAAAAAAAATTACATAATCTTTATCGTCTATAGTAAACAGCGAATATAAATTATTTTTAAGTCCACCCTGTATTCACTATTGATATATCCAATATTGTTAGATACAAAAGGTTCTCCATGTTGCTCCTATGTGGTAAAGTGGAACAATCCAATGAATCTCAAAATCGTACCACAACAAATAATTTATTAATTCCAAATTTATTTTAAAGAAAGTGACAACTTGTTTCGACTTTGAAAGTCATCATCAGGTCTGTAATACAAAAATAATACAAAAGTTACAATAGTAAAACATTGAGTTCACAAAACAACGGGATTATGAAATTACCTAAATATGAAACAGGAAACAATATCACAGTTAAAACCCAAAATCAAAAAATTTTTTCTTTTTAATTAAGTAACAGTGCAGATAAGTGGTAAAAATTTTTTTTGGCTCGTCACTAGGATTAAACCACGTGTGTTTAAACTGAACCAGAAACCTAGTGATGAGCCAAAAATTTTTTAGTTTATTTGATTTCTGAAATGTTCTTAAATTCACCACTCAACACAGTTTTAATGTTATTTAGTTAGTTTTTTATACCACATAATTCCTTTGTTAATTTTTTAATATCTGTTAATTTTTACAACTTATCTGCACTGTTACTTAATTAAAAAGAAATAAGTTTTTGGTTTTATCTGTGATATTGTTTCCTGTTTCATAGTTAGGTAAGTTTCATAATCTCGTTGCTTTGTTAACTTAATGTTTTACTATTGTAACTTTTGTATTACAGACCTGATGATAACTTTCAAAGTCGAAACTAGTAATTAATAAATTATTTGTTGTGGTACGATTTTGAGTTTCATTGGGTTATATCCAATATTGCTGTTTCCCTCTTATTTGATTTGACTGGAGAGTATGTGAAACATTTTCTTTTTTCTACACTTCTCAAACTTCGGTTTTATTATTGCGTTTAAACGTAGTGTTAGCATGTTACATTTCTTAATTCGTTGTTACAACTGATTCAAGATGTCAGTAATAATTATACGGGTAACAACATCGTTTATTTCATTTTTTGAACTATCATGGCCTTAACCATAATAAACAACGGCCAATTTTTAACATTAGAAGAGAATTTAATGTGACATTCGAGTTTTTACATCATTCATTGATTCACTAATTTGAACACCCACTTCGAACCTTTTTGGTCGCGTATTAAACTTTTGTGATTTATTATTATAGGTATTATCGTTTTAGTATTGGTATTTTTCAAAAATTATGTAATAAATATAAATCTCTCCTACGATATCCGAGGGGTTTTTAATTCATGTATAAATAAATATTATTAACATTTTTTTAATGATGACACCTATTTTTTTTAATTTTTGATGCATATACTTAAAAAAATTGTTCCAACGTATTTCTTTCATAAAACGTATCATTTTATAATCCTCTAATTGTATACTCTTTAAAAATGAGAGCTTAACAAAAGATAGTTTTCATATAATTTGCTACAAAAAATTTATTGTCACTTTAACGATAAGGCTTTTTCTTAAAATAGTTGATTGCTGTAACAATTACATTTTTTATCTTGGATCAACGTTTTAATTTCATCCTACGCAATTCCTTTTTTTTCGGTTTTTCTTGTATGCCTTTCCCCTATAATTTTGTTTCTTATAACCTTTCTTTCAGTCTGCTTTCCAGGATATATGTCCAAATTATCTTAACTGTCCTTTTCCCTACTTTATTGCTTTTTGATTCAAACTGCACGTTTTGTCTGTAGTGTGATTTTGTCTCTTTTGTTTTATTTTTTTCTTATGCAGGAACCCCATTTTTATTGCATTTATTCTTGATTAATGCTTTTTGTAAGTGTCCATGTCTCGTAGCTATACACAGTGAGTTTAAAGTATGGAATAGCTCAATTATCTCGGACACGGCTTGCACGATTTTTATAAATTTTGGTTTGTGATGGTTTTGTAATACGCCCGATCTTATGGTAGTATTTACATTGTTGTCAGATATTCCCTTTTTCTGGAAATATAATGAATGAACTTTGTTATTTTAAATGGATCACCCTCTATATTTTTTTACTTTTTGAAGTCCTTAAAAAATACTGAATATTTTTCATGTTTTTCATGCTATAATTTCGGAGTTATAGCTAAATTTACATTATATCCGCCCAAGTTAAAATAATACATTAAGATGACTATGATTGAATAAACTTGTTTAATTTGAATCTTTAATAATTTATCTCATAACAAAAAAATCTGCAACAACTGAAGACAAATCTTTAGATATTTCTGTCGTGTTAAAAGAAATTTTATCAAACACTCAACATTTTTTTGTTCATAGTTAACAAATGTGCTAAATTGAATGGAAGGAACATAACGTATGAAATAAATTCATTTTAAGTTAAACAAACAATTTTGAGGAAAAATCCTGACACAAATCGGTTTTTGATTTTAATTTTATGTATTTTTACACAACAATGAAATATACAGGGTAAACCATTTGTGAGTAACGATGTCACCGACAATTTTTTTAAATGGTACGTACACCCTATATATATATTTTTTTTAGATTTAGATAATAATAATAATCATAATAATAATAATAATAATAATAATAATAATAATAATAATAATCATAATAATAATCATAATAATAATATAATAAGGGTGTGCTCTTTAACATTATTACTTTCTTGAATTTTGTTCTTATTTATATTATATTTTTGACTGTTCCTCAACTAACAAAAAGAACCCAAATCTATTCGATTTTTCAACCGAATCATATTATTTTTAATGCCAAAATTAATTTTAATTTTGAATAAATTTACGTATCGTTGTAGAGCTCTTGATTCTTTAAGAACACCGGCTCTCTCTCCGTGAAGTGTTTTACATTCTCTTGTGGAGTGTTCTTTTGCACATTTCATACATTTGTATTTCCTGTTACTGTTTAGTTGTGAATGGCCGTACTTTTGGAATTTATAGCATTGAGTTAATTTGTTTTTTCTGCAATATTGTTCCCACTTAATTTTAACATTCATTATTCCCGTAATTTTATAAAGTATTTTTAATTCAATTTCTTTTTTCACAGTGATTAAATAACTTCTACTTTTAATTTTGTCATCGTTAGCTTCAATGGTATTACTTTTTCGATTTTTATTCTCGCCGTTTGTTCAATTTCATTCATAATTTCCCCTGCATCCATTTCTGGAGCTGCCTTCATAACTATTCTTTTGATTTTATCGGTATACTTGTAATAATTAATTTCTTCCGATCTTAGTTGTTTCGTTAGATTAATTTTGTATTCACTGCTATTTGTGAATATTTTTGTGTCATTTTTGTTGAATTGAATAGTAAACGTATTATTTTTAATGGTTTCTCTCATCTGACTGATGAATTCTCTATAATCCTTAACGTGCATTTTCTTATTTTTTTCTCCTCTTTCTTTTCTTGCATTTTTTTCCGTCAGTTTTTCAGCCATTTAGTCGAATTTCTCCAACGATTCCTATTTATTATTAGTGTCAACTTCGAACAATTTTTGTATTTTTGGTTTTTTCGCGATCTTGCTTGGGCCTGGTTTACACCAGTCCCCCTCCTATGTACTACTATCTTTCACCTCCATGGTTTCCGCGACCTCTTCGCTCCATAGTTTCACGTTTATTTTTCCCAACTTCTCTTCTTCCCTTGAAGTCGATGGTTTTACTTTTAGTTTTCTTTCTTGTTCTTTTGCTTTTCTTTCTTATTCTATTTCTTTTCTTTCTTCCTCATCACAATACATTTTTCTTCCATCTGGTGTTATGAATATTGGTATTCTTTCCTTCTGTACCTTCGCTTTCCTTTCTTTAATTTTACTCTCATTTACATGTTGGCTCGCCATTTTCACCTTCTGATAGCTCTAATTCTCCATTCTCCAATCCTTGGGATTTTCCAACATCTACTCCCCACCATATTTTGGTGTTTCCCATTTTGCACCAGGTACTTAACTGTTAAAAGCATTACTTAGATATTAATTAATCTATCAATAGCAATAAATGACCAAAGTAAAAGATACTATATTCACGACAAATATCAGGAAATAATAATAGTGACTACGTACAGTACTTCCGTTTTCCTTTCATGTAAATCAAAATCGATTAAAAAATAATAAAACCATAATAAAAATGTAGGTATTACGATTTCTATTAAACGATCTTTGACCTAAGTAAACGTGTTTTAAATCAAAACTTCTAAGCAAGCACTCATTCCGTTCAGTAAATACACTGTACGGATCAAAAAGTATTATAATTTATGATTCATGCTTCATACGTGAAGTGTAACTTTTGAAAAAAATATGCACACGGTCAGTTCTCGTTCTAAGATTGACTGATGCATTGAAATCGTGTATCGAACTGTTACGTTACGGTTAAAACTAGAATAAATTGCATCCATTATTCTTATAAATCGGTATTTTGAAATATGAATATGGGTGTTGGACTGCATTAAACCAGCGAGAACATCGAACATATTTCTTTGAATAGATTTATTGATTTTTGTTGAATTTTTAAAGCATTTATGTGTGATAAACAATACGGAGGGTAAAAGTGTGATTTTAAATTAAATTGGAACTGGCAATATTTCATGAAGAAAATAAGTCTTAAAGCTCCCTTTCTAGTTGTTGCTAGAAATAAGGAGATAGTTTATGGATAATTTTTTTGATTTGTTGGTATCAGGTATGTTTTTTCTTTTTTAGAATCTAATGAATTTTAAAAAGATCTATTTTGAAAATTTTTGATTTAAACGTTTAATAATTTTAACATTGTACAAAAAATATCATTAAATTGCTTGTGTTTATTGAAAAGATGACTAAAATATAAGAATTTAACCGAAAAGTTGTAGTTGTTTTGTTAACTAACTGTCACTTATTTGACAATTACTACATAAGAAAATATCGTAATCGTAATATATATTGATTCCGTAATAAAAAATTTATTAAAAAATTATCATTAACTAAGAACATACAAAATACGTTTCAAATTGCAGCTTAATTCATAATTTCTCATTATATTAAATATGCACTAAATAAAATCGGTTTAATTACAATTTTCAACAATATCAATTGCAATTCTCAAAAAACAGCTTAAACTACTCATATGTTTTATTATTATTATTATTATATTTACTTTTTCAAGTATTCCTCACATATTATTAACTTACGTAATATTTGCAAATCCTTTGGCAATAAGAATAATATAATCACACTGTATACCACCTACTTAGACGATCGTTTAACTATGAAAATAATTAAACATTAAGTTTTTCTACTGTATGTTTCGAAAATTCATTACCCGTTACTTCCTACCTATTAAAAAATGAAATGTATTATACAACAATACAGGGTGGCCCAACGAAAACTTGATATGGGGGTTAACGTCTATTTTTGTGCTCCAAAAGTTAGTATTTTTTTTTAAATTTGTTACCCTTGTGTCTTTTGGAATTTCCTTTTTCCCAGAAAAGCTGTCTTTATTTTCTTCCTCCAATTGTAATTCTTCTTTTCTTTTTCTATCCATTGAATCGTCTTTTGTAACTGTTGGTTCTATTTATTTGATTTCTTATTCCTGGTCTAATGTTTCATCTTCTAAATATATCGTATGTTGTTATTGTTCTTTTTCTATTGTCATAGTCTTTGTCTTCTCTTTGTTTAATTTCATGTTGAATTTTTCTAATACTGTTTTAGATGTATACTTATAATTTTTTGTTCAGGGTTTCATCCTATGCTTTAATAACTATGTCATCTGCATAGCAATTTTCTCTTATTTTAATCGGCCTCATTTTCCAATAACCTGTGTCGTATTTTTAATTTCTAAACTTAAACATTAAACAAAAAAGAACTTAAACAGCAACACGTCTTTTGTAAATTATTCACAAACTTTAAGAATGTAGGTATTAGTTGTTTGAAATTTAAAAGTGTGCCATTTACTAATTTTTTGTTATTAGGTTTAGTACTAATCAGAACTACTTGAAAATCTTTTACACGAATTCCCATGATCAAATTTCAATATCAGGTATAGAAATGATAACGATAATAAATATCATTATCAAGCAATATTGTAACAGTATAATTTCTTGCCATAAAATTTAAAAAAATATAATATTCTTTTTTTCCTAAAAATTTAGGTATTTGGTCCAAAACGTAATCTAAAACAATTGAACTTCCCAGGTTTAATTGTTCATTTAGTGACAACATTTTAGATATTTCTTGATTTCAAATTCTTCCAAAAAATCAGATTCTTCTTTTTTGTCACTTATATGAAGTACTTCCACTGTTGTTTCAATTGTGTTTTTAGTGTAGGTGACTTGTCTGGTTGTTTTAATCTATAAGCTAGAGTGTTCACAGTAGCGTATGTTAAAATTTCTTAATGTCTTTAAAAAATATTGTTGAAGATGTACGGATATAATTTTTGGTAATTTATTTGAAATATTTCCCAAAATATGTTATAGTTCTATATGATCTGTCATCTTTATATTGTTTCAAAAATATAGGGTTAATGGTAACCTTTTCTTCCTTTTTATTAATCAACCTATTTATTAGATGTAATGGATAATTATTACAGCGATTTCTTTTTTTTTTAAATCATCCCTATTCATTAGTACTGAAAAGCTCTATTTATCATTGAATTATAAATATATATAAATTTATGTGACTTAGGGAGATTTGAGTTATATGGAATAGTCAGATTTGTATGACTTTACTCTTTTGATAGTTATATCTCAGAAATTTATAGAACTTTTCTATTAAATTTCAACAGTAAATTTTATTTTTGGATGTAATTTGTTAATAAAATTAAAAAAAACATCTAATTGTCAGTACCTGTAAAACCAGCCAAAACATCATCAATATATCTATACCAAAACAATACATTCTTGGGATATTTGAATTAAAAAGTTTTTGTTCCAAATTATCCATAAAAATATTTGCCAAAATTGGTGATAGTGGACTATCCATTGGAATTCGAGATAAGTATAATTTATCTTTTACCATTTTTATTGAACAATTCCGCAAAGCAAAGGTAGAAACAATTAATTTAAATGATATATTTACTAAAATATGAATATATAGCCAATAAAAACGGCTTTTTTTAATAAAAATCTACCTCTTAACCAAAATGTTCTTCTTAATGAATATTAATTTGGTAAACGAGTAAAGATTTAAAAAGTACAGATATAAACCAAAATCATTTAAGGCAATTCGTATGGAAGATGTTTTTGATGATGTTGATGGGTGGGAATTCGTGTCCACTGAAGTGGACAATGTGTTGGATACTTAGCTCGACTTATATTATCTACTCATCACATATCGGGCTTTCTCTTTACTTATTTCATTTAGTTTTGATGACACGCATACCAAGAATGCTGAAATTGATATTACTCATACCAATAGCATTGTGCCAAATTCAATAATTGCGAATTTTATTTTCATTATTGGTTTATTTCGATATTTATATCATTTGACGGATATTTTTCTATACTTTATTAACGCAATTCGATCATTAATATGGGGACCATGTATAGCCTTAAAGATTGTATCAAAAAAGTGATCAATCAGTCAGTTAACACTTGGCTTTTTCTCCGAAAGCGGATGTGATTTAAGACGGCCAGATGTACTTTCTTTTGCTGGCGGGTAATTTTTTTATCAGATGAAGATGCATTCGTTACTAATTCGGAAGGAATTTTTGAACGAGTTTTTCTGCTTGGCCAAATATAGGTTCGATTATTGTCAAGAGAAAGGAGCGATGTGTAGTTTTAATACAAGTATCTATAATACTTTATGCGGCGAATTTGACTAATTAAAAGGTTCACTTATTAACGGTGGGAAGATGGGATACCTCTAGATTAGTTATCTAATCTTCTGCAGTCACTTTATTTCACAAAATACATCTTCTTTACTTTCATGATTCTTATTATATGAAGATGTATTTTACCACATTATACTTTAAAGTTTTATATTCATATTAATAGCATTGTAAGACATTTATTATTGATTTTATGGGTTATTGAACCTGTTATTTGACAATATTCGAATCATATATCAAAATTGAGAGAAAAATCTATCTTAAAGGTCCAAAACAACTTCAATAAATAAAATCATTTTTTATTAAGATTCACTAGGATTATTTCCCTAATAATTCAAACACACACATCTCCAAATTTTAAAAAAAAATAATCTCAAGTAGCTTTGCTACAAGAACTGTAAGTTATTTTAAACCAAAACATTTTTCTACTATATTATATACATGGTTGGGATACAGTATGGAACCAAGTAAATATCTTTAAAACGAAACGAACGATATTTATGAAATTTTGTAGATAAGTGCAATGGGGCAAAATGCGGCTGATGAACATTTTTTTGTTACTAATATACTTCCGGTTTAACCGAAAATACCCTCAACATTTTATATTTAAATGGGACACCCTGTATATTTTTGGCAGATTTAATAAACAATTTTTATGTTTTTATACATTAGAGTAAAATATCATTTAGATAAACAAATTGATATTGTTTGTATTAATAGTAAGAAATAAACGAGTACTATTTAGTAGGTAACTGTTGCCAAACTGTCAAATTGTAATTTACGTAAATAAATTGTACGACTAAGAATGGTTCATTTAATTGAAAAAGATCGTATTGAAATATTAATGATGATCGGTTATGGTGATCGATTCATAGAGTGGCCTGCTCGTTCTCCGGATCTAAGCCCATTAGATTTTTTTCTTTGGGGTTATCTAAAATCACGTGTTTACGTTAAACGATCAACATGCTTGCAGGAATTGAGACAAAGAATTTTTGATGAATGTGAAATAATACGTGGAGAAGTCTTGGAAAGAGTGACTCAAGAATTTGTTAATAGCCTGCCATATTGTCAAGAGGTGAACGGAGAGCATTTTGAACATTTCAATTACTTTTGTTTAAAGTATTATTCTCATTAGTCTAAAGTAAATAAATTTACTTATTCTACAACTAAAAGTTAGTTATTTCTCGTTTTTACAAATTATTTCAACTAAACCCAGTATGTACAAATTGGAGAAATAACAAGCTCTTTCAAAATCTGTAAAAATATACAGGATGTCCTATTTAAATTAAAAAAGTGGAGGGTATTTCCGGTTAAACAAAAAAATGTACATCATACTTTATCCCAACCCTGTATAGTTATATAAGTTAAAAGTTAAAGTGCATCCACTATTATTACTTTTCTGCCAGTATCCAGTCTTCCTGTGGTCCATTACAACGCTTTATAAAAATAAAATAAATGATATAATTCACCCATCTTTTTAATTTTATTTCTGTTTTGAATGAAATATTACATTCTTTAATGATGTTGTAATTTGAGTCTCCTAATACACTTTTTAGACCATAAAGTTCATTTTTTCATTAGTGCCTAATGAGATGAATCTTGTTGTAATTAAGACGTAACGGTCTATTTATTAACTAATCAATGAATGAAAAAAATCATTTTATAATAAATATTGTGTTCAGTAGACTGTGTACTTTGTTTAATTGATTTAAATGTTAACGTTAAGCCACCGTGAGAAGAAAAAACAAATAATTAGGTAAACAGTAAAATTTCTTAAGCTTGTTTAGTTTTTGTTTATTTAAAATTTGATAAATTAGATGACTACGGTATTCCAATGTACTATAGAATTTATAGAGTACATTTTTTATATAAAGCACATTATTTATAAGTAATTGTCTTAAGGAAACCGGAAGAATAAAATTTGAAATTAGACTTGATCCAGATTGAATGCAGAATCCTGATCACTGAACTTACTATTTCTAGGAATAAAAAATATCATTTCGTACGTGCTTCGCCGGCTGGTCTTAAGCCATTTGTAAGTCTCTAACGTCTATTTATTATTAGCTTGACCTAAGTCTGCAGGCTATGGAATTCGAAATGGTAAAAAGGCATTTCAACCGGTCGCTGACTTTACTCTTCTCTCTTATTGCTTCTTCGATCGTTTTTTATGCTCCGTTCATTCATTTTTCTCACAGAGATCGTTTTACAAGTATATAGATTTCTAATTTTATCATAATAAATATCAATGATCTGAAAATGTCCACACACCGATTCAAATTTGTTTGAGAATGTCTTCTTTTATTAGTTCCCAAGCCATTTTAGATTACTATTATTCTATTATAATGAACAAAAAATTAACATATTATTTTTTTTTCAGAACCCAATGAAAATAAATCCGAGCTCCAATATATAATGTCATCAGCCATATGCCAGAACTTCGTACAAAATGCCTGGAAAAAGGAACTCTGTTCGAACTGCTTTAAATCAAAAGACGAACATCAAGAAAAACAAAAACTTAAAGCAATAACTTTAATATCCAGTGATAAAGTTTGTGGAATAATTAGAACTAATAAAAAAACAAAAACTAAGCATTCTGTATGTTTTGATAAAGATTTAACGGAAGTTATAGGTTACGGAGGTGAAGATTGGTATTCAGATAACGAAGATACCGTCGATAATGAAAGTAGCGATGAAGAAATAGATTTAGATTCGGACGAAGACGAGGAAGTTTCAAAAGAACTCAAAAGAATCACGAAAGAGAATACAGATTTCAATACAGTATCTTTAAAAGATACTGAAATTAAGAAATCTTACGCTCAATTGCTTTTAGGAAAACCTGTGATAGATTCTAATGGGAAAAAACAGACCTTACTGGTATCTGTGACTCCTTTCGGCGAAGATACCTCTCCCCAGGTTAAAAAATTAAATACCAAGAACCTATCCCACATACCTATAGCTAAAAATAACAAAGAAATAATTGCTGAAAACAAATCTAACGTTACACTGACCTCTTATACTAAAAACGAAGAATCTAAAGAAGAAAAATCATTACTAGACGAGATATCAGAAACTTTAGAGAATAGTAAGAACCCCATTCAAATCATGGTGAAGAAGAGAACCCAAAAAGAAATCGTACTTTCTGCTAATGATTCTAATAAAGAAAATATTGACGATCAAAACCAACACAGTGAGGACAAAACTACCGCCCCCAAAATGACAATTTCAGAAAAGAAAGTAGGACTCTCTAGAACTCCAGCCTTAAAACGGGACATTGAGAAACCAGTTATTTACCAAACTTCTACGGCTAAGATCGAACTTCTCAATAATAAAAACACAAAGTTGAATAAAGACACCATGAATTCAGCTAAAGCCAAAATTGATTCCAAAAACTCTAATCTTGAAAAGATTGATGCAGGTGTAACCTTAGATAAAATAGATATTCAAACGACCACGAACTTTATTAAAGCTGAAATATTGCAGTCAAATGTCAGAGAACCTAAAAATATTAAAGATGAAATTAATTCTACCGTTGCAAATTCATTTGAAACTAAATTACTAGAGGAAAAAGTAACAAATTTACCACCACCGATTCCCGCTAAATATATTCCTTTCTCTCAAAGTCGGGATTTAGCTGGAAAACCGGATGGTAGAGAAGATCCAGTGTCCACCGAGACTCCACCTTTACCGAAAACTCCTCCACCTCCTATGATGGAAACGCAGAGCTCTTTTCTACATGGAGTTCATCCACCACCATTATATGAAAAGCCCAAAATTCCCTCCAAACCAAGTACGGTTTTGTTAAAAAAGACTCACGTTAACAAATCGACTGAACGGGTGCCTTTATGCAGGCAAGACTCCAATGATTCTGAGATGAAATCCAACAAAAGAAAAGCTCCCCTTCCTCCAGAGGAAATGTATTCAAGGAATTCCGTGGACACACCAAAAGAACACAGCGAAGAGGAATCTATATATCTCGCTCCAGATCCGATACCTAGAAAATCGTTATCTACGGATTGCTTAGTAGTAGATGACAAAAGGAAAGAAAAGAATAAAGGTAGGTTTTCCTTGAAGAAATTCTTGAGAATGGGATCAAGTAAAGATTTAGTTAAGATGCCTAGTGAGCTTAGTATTAAGCAAGATGATAGTAAGCCTAGATTGGTTATAGTACACCCTAGCGAGTTGAACGGATCAAAAGTAGAAGTCGTTTCTAAACAGGAGATAGATCAAGTAGATTACCAATCTGTGGGGCATGAGTACAGCACACCTACTGGTGGCTACGAAAGTTACCCGCCAGTAAAGGCTGCTAAACCGCCGCCACCACCAAGAAATTACCCAGAAGTTAGTTCCAATAAACCCAGTTTACCCACGCCACCAAAATCTGTTGAAATTTTGAACAAACAAAGGCAGCTCTCTAGAAATAATTCAGCATCTAAACAACAAGAAACTGTATACGCCAATATAGGTGAGGTTAGATCCTCTATAGTACCGAATAAACCAGTAAGAACCGCTAGTATGAGAGAAAGGGAAGCAGCTCTTCAACAAAAACAGATGGTACGTAAACAGCTTCATAACTACGAATCGATTAACGTTAGAAAGGATGCTACTGAAAACGTTTACGATTATATAAATTCTACAAGATCATCTTCACCTGACAGTGATTCTAGTCGAGATAAAGGAAGTCCTAAGAGTAAAAATGTTAGGCTGGGTAAGAGGTCCGAAAGTAGCGTTGACGTTTCTGGAGAATACTTCAAGTATGGGAATATACCTAGGAGCATGTCTTTAACGTACTGTGGAAGCGAGACTGAGTCGGAAATATATGCGCCATATGGATTCTATGGAAGCGAATCTGAGGTAAATTCTAGAAATGTTCAAAGATGTGATATATGACTTTATCTCAAACTACGGTAAAAAGTAGTTGACCGGGAATTCATTCTTCTTCTGACATTTCCTCAATTACTATTATCACCATCAGCTTTTAGTTCATCTATTAATTTTCCTCTTCCTTTTTGGTGTTTATAAGGAAGGCATATTGAAATTACAATTTACTTAATAAAGAAATAACAGAATATTGTTTAATTAAGGAATATTAAATAAAAAAATATTTTACTATAATGCTATCAGACTTAATCTTTATTAATGCTGTTTTCATTTTAACAAATTGAACGAGCTTTCTAAATTTCCAAATTTCTGTAAAGCGCGCTTAACAGCAATGCTTCATCGTCGATTCAACCACAGTCATAGAACGTCATTTACCTTATTTTGCAATCTAACTACTAAATTTCGAAAAACCGCATAAACTGGTAGATGCACACGCAACTGCAAGATGTATTTGCAAACATCAGTTCTTTCTCATCTCTCTTATATTTTTCATCCTAATTTATTCTCGGTCCTTTTTGTCTTTCTCCCAACTTTATCCTTTGCATGTTTTTCTCTTTGCTGATAATCTTTAATAGATGAGTCCAGGTTTTGTTGAATTCCTAAAAACTCATTCTTTCTTGCTAAGTCAATGTTCCATTTAGCATTTTTCTCCTTAATCTCAACATGTCTTCTTTTTTCGTCCTGTATTTTTTTTATATTTTCGCAATCCAGTTTTGTTGTTTTTATGGCCGCTTCCTTATATTTTTCCTAATTTCTTTGTTACTGATTTTACTACCTACTATAATTAAATTTAGAGTTCATTTTTCTTGCACGTAATATTAGTGTGACTAATAAAATTGATATTGTAGGTAACTGAAGATGATCACGATTGGATCCAAAATGGACGAACGCACAAGTTAAGGTCCAGAAAAGGCAGAAGTATTGTTCACAAAAATTTAGAAGATAATTATGGCGCTGTTGTAGTAGCTAACCATGAAGCGTTGGCTCAAGTACTTGAAAATGTAAGTTTAAACCATTTTTACTCATATTTTAGTTGTGGTTCTATTTCGTTACGATGATTATCTATTAATACTGATTTGATTTTAGATCCAGCAAACAAATCACATTCAACCGGCCTTAAGGGGTTTAAAAACACTTTCAAACTTAAGGTGGACTGACTTTTCAATAAAGTCAACGAATCCTGTAATAGTGGGCACTAGAGTGTTTCATCAAGCGATGTGGGGTACTCATAATGTAACCATAGCTGTTGTTGTTGGGACTATAATCTCGAATACCATGTCTTTAGGTACTTTCAATTTAACACCAATCATCGAATTCAGCGATCTCATTCCACAAATATATTTAACGACATCAGAAAATAGCAGCGAAGATGTTGAAAATAAGCAAACACAGGGTAAGAAAAAGTGTAACATTCAAAGCGAAAACATCAAAATAACAAGTTTATTTTCTTATAGCGACAGCATGGGTCTTACCTTACCTTCAGATAAATACAATTCAATCTTATGGAGAGCTTTTGAAGACGAAAACTCAAGAGGAGAGTTGGAAGGACTCTAATTTCGTAATGCTGCAGCTGGTAAATGCTTTAAAAACAATTCAAGCGCAAGGAATTGAGGAACTACCTCTATCACTTAGTTCTTTTGTTCTTTGTAAAGATATGGATAAGGAAAGTCATCACAAACTGTGTTTTTTGCAGGGGTAAGTTAATAAGATAAACATCACACTCATTATATTTTAATAGAGTTGATGATAGTGTAATACAAATTTACATAAACAAATTGATACAGATACCATGTCCTTTTTCAGAATAACAATTGACGTAGCATCCAAATCCAATCAAGAAAAACAAGGAACATTGTGTATGTGTGCATTAAAAGCCCTCAACTTCTTGCATCCCTCTCCGAAAATTACTCCCCTTTTACAATCACTCTTAAGCCACGAACGTGCTGTCTCTTTAACGCAAGTGAAAAGTATCTTGGAATTTTCTCTATGGGGTCCGTCCGACGTTTCTTTGGGAAGTACTATCAAAGAACGAGAACTTGCTCTTCAGAGATGGCTGGACTTGCAGAGAGCTACAGTTTTGCACGGTTTGGTGTGCACTAGAATCCAATTAACGGTTTATGAAGAATGTCATCTGTTGTTTTTGGTTAGAAGTAACGCTAGAATGATGTGTGATGCCTCTTTGTTAATAGAGTCCAGTAATCTTAAACATTCTGTAGGATTTAATCAGAATAGAATTGAGAAATGTATTGGAGCTTGAGTGAAAACAAAATTTTCTTATGTAACTACTGTATGTGCCTTGTGCTATACATTAATGATAAAAGTTCCATTCTCAGCAAACTGTTGACTAATGAGCAATGGTTACTAATTTTTTTTTATAAACTGTTAAATTGTTATTTGTGTAAATTGTGTCATCTAAATCCTTAAAATTTCCTTAGAAAAAGTCAGATTTAACTAATTAGTGCAATTTAAATTTAAATTGATAGAACTACGTTGTCAGTAAAAGTAAAACCATTGTTCACAATTATTTTTTACTATAATGTCAACAGTCCAACTTGGTTTTGGCTTTGATTTGTTAATTTATTATGATGTTATATCTATTCTTAAGTAGGTGGCTAAATTAATGTATTTCTTAAAACGTGAAATATTTTTTTTAAATATATTTTAATAAGACCTCTTAAAAATAAAAAATAACTAATTGTGATATAAACAAAATATAAAGACAATTGGGGTATCTTTACTATTCTTGTTCAAACACAATTTCTTGGGATTACATTTTATCCACAACTCCCGGTATATTTATCCTGTACATATTTTATACATTATTTTTTTGTAAAAATTTTTGTTTTTCGAATTATAATTTTTTTTTGGAACTTAACATGACATCATATACTTAATACTGTTATTATTCGAATATTTATATTAATTTGTTTCTTTAAATTTGTTAAAATGTATATATCAAAGTCTCTCTACTGCCACTGTAATAAAAATTTTATGTTAGGTGTTTTAAGTATTTCAAGTACATATTTTAAAATATATTTATTGGTTATATATAAGCTTCTTTATTTTTGAAACCATTTATATTTATCTATTTCAGAAAACAAAACAGGTGTTTGGAAATAAAAATGGAGCTCACAATTATTTTTTTTTACTGTAATGAATGTTATCGAATAACGCAGGTCTTGGTGTTTGGAATTTCAAAACCTTGCTTCATTAACCAATTTATTTAATTTATTTACGGTCAACAAAAAAAATTAAATTTTTGTTATTTCAAACAAAGTGTATATCACATTTTTATCAACAGTCTTTTGATTTACTAAAGTAATACCTTTTTAACCCTATGAAGAAGACATACTGTATATATTCGAAGAAATTAACCCGATTGATGAGTTAAATGAAGATCTTTTTGAAATTAGATTTTAACCTTATTGAGAAAGGTGATTCTTTTTAGAGCGCCTTATGAACCGAATTAATCAAGTGTAGGTTCAATAAATATAAAGTAATAATTTATGAACGAACTGATTTGCATAACTTGATAGGAAGTATAGAAATTGAATCTACATAGAGATGGTTTGAAAAGGAGGAATAGGGAATTAAAAAAACGAACCGAATAAGTTTAAAGTTGATTAAAAAAACACTGGCTATAAAAAAGGAAAAGAGTAAGAGAATATTGAATGGAAATATGGAATGTAAGAGGGATTTGCAAAATCCAATATATTAAGAAGCGATAAAGAAAGAATTAAAGAATGTAATAAAGAACGATATAGCATGAAAAAACCTACTGTATGATGATGGAATGTTATATTATGATGATTTTTTTTATATGTTTCCGTTTTTTACACATTTATAGAGAATTGAAGCTATGCGCAAAGTTTAGAAATTTTAAAAATAATGTCCTTTATAACCCTCATACTGGTATAGTACCCAGCAATTCAATTATTGAAAAGAAAATTTTAAATTATTTTTTTTGTTAGTATTTTTAAGCCTAAACAAACAATGCAGGGTTTGTCACAAAAATATATATTAAATTTATTCATATTTTAAAAACAGTAAGTTTACTAATTAATAAATAAATAAATAGAAGGAGAGCTGAAAGACACTCGGATTAGAAGATGAAGAAGATTGCAGATTCTGAGGGAAATAGGAGGAAACCTTACACATTCTTGCAGCATATGCTGCCCTATAGAACGCAAGAGCTACTCACCTGAGTACACACCGAATTAAAGAGGAGGACTTACCTAATCTAAAGCCATCTCATATCCTAAGATTTCTTAGGGCAATTGGCTAGAAAAGAGTTGCTATAGCTAAGGAGAAACATCTTAATATTACGTAGCAGATGCAGGGAGGACAATAGATATTTTAGGTCTCAGTGTATCTACCCCGCCAGCATACACACATACATAAAATCTACCCATTGACAACAAAATGAAAACGAATGCTAATGAGTAAATATGTTGAGTGGGACTGTGTTGAGGAGGAACTTGTCCAGCGACAATTTACCACTTTTCATCTAACCAGGTCAACTGGCCAGTTTTTCTTTAACCTTCTTTTTCCTACTTGCTGATTTGTTACATCTGAATAATTCATTTTCACGGTTTCTCATAAGTTATATTATGTGGTCTATAATTGAGTGATTGAGTTACCTCTATAAAGAATGGAATGTCCAAATCATTGTATTATCTAGTTCAAGTCATACTATGTGCGTTTGTTATCATGTAAGGGTTTTTGATTGATTTGTTTCCAAGATCTTGGTGTTAGATGGCTTGCCACAACCTCTTAGTACCCAGCCATAAGTTCAGATTGACTTAAGTATGGGTAAAAGTTTACTTTCCAAAGAGTTGAGAACGTGTTTTAATCAACCAATTAATTTATCTGGTTTTAATATTTAACTGCTTTCCATGTAAGTTCTTCATCTATATGGATTCCTAGGTACTTAACTTCCAATTGGATTAGGATGGGTTAGTTGTTGATTGTAAACTGGAAACATCTAAATGTTTTGTTGCAAGGGGAATCTGGGATAGTTTATTTATTTACTTTGCTGTATTATCTCCAAATATTTAGGATAAAAATGCTCATTTAATCTATTTTTCCTTTGAACTATGATCATTTATTTAGAGCCTTGGAAAGGTAATTGGAAAATTATTACCATTCGATGTAATCTTTTTACCATTGTTATTAGGTTGCAAAATGGTTTCAAAAATATCTGGATGGGTATAAATATTTTTAAAAACCCTAGCTACGAATAAGCCCCTTTTAATTATGCAATAATTTTAACTTTTATTTGATTATGTAATAAACTAAAATCGGAAAAGAAGAATTCAGCATGTGTCAATTTCAATTTAAAAAAAATAAAAACAAGAAGAAGAACAGGATCATTTTGACATTTAAAGAGTTGAGCTGTTAAGTAAAAATGTACTAAATAAAACACACAGAAATTGTAATTATTAACTATTAAAAATATGGATAATTTAATCGAAAACAATGTAAAATTAGAGCAACAAAGTATCAGCAGTCCCGAGCCTCTCGCTGTCATTAAAAAAGAAAAAATTAAGGGTGAAGTTTTAGAATTAGAACCCTTAACTGAAGTAAAAATAGAAACTCTTGAACCATACGATATTTGGGGTGATATTTCAACTCCTGTGGATGTAACTGTAGTTCGATCTTCAGTCTATTTTGCAAACCATATTGATTCAATTAATATTAAACAAGAAGTAGAGAATGTAAATTTTGTCAAAAGTGAACATTTATCTGATAAATGTTATGTGCCGACTGTTAAATGTGAAGATAAAAACGAATTTCTTGAAGTACCTTGTAGTAGTAAAGAACCGGAAATATTAAAAGTACATGAATTAGAAATTGATAAAAAGGAACAAGCTGTAAAGAATAAATATCCTTGTCCTATTTGCATAAAAAGTGAGTACACTTTCTCATAAGATTGTATTATAAATAAAAAAACTGTTGTAGATTTCCCAACTAGTAAATCCAGAAATAAGCATTTCAGTGAACATTTTAAGAAAAATGGTGTAAGCTGTTCATCTTGTGGCACATATTGTTTCACAAAAAAAGAATTTTTAAATCACTACATCTCTCATAGACCTAAAAACAACAACATACGGAAAAATAAAGATATTTTACTAAAAAAGGATAAAATAACACCTAGTATTTTTAAACAAGTATTTTCTTGTAATAAGTCTTATCAAAAACATAGTGAGGAAAAGCCACATAAATGTAAAATTTGTTATAAAACATTTGCTGATTTAAGTAAACACATTTGTGTGCATGAAAAAAAACCTTTCACGTGTCAGTATTGTTTTAAGGATTTTCCACACTTGTACAAATTAAAACGACATGAGCAAAGTCATGAAAAAAAGCCTCAACAAGATATTAAACCTTTTATGTGTGAAATATGTTCTAACAGGTATGCTTCCAAGCATTCTTTAAACAATCACTTAAAAGCACATACAGGAGACAGACCATTCAGCTGTGAATTATGTGATAAAAGATTTTTTAGGAAAAAACTGCTTAAAGATCATGTACTATTACATGCTGAAAAAAGACCATTTGAGTGCAACATATGCCTGAAATCGTTTACTCTAAAATCTAAACTAAATACTCATATGAAGATTCATTCTGATGATAGACCTTTTAAATGTGACATTTGTTCAAAAGCTTTCGTATCAAACCACAGGCTAAATAAACACCTTTTTGTACACAGGGATACAAAAAAATTTCATTGTACTTACTGCCCAAAGCAGTTTATGGAAAAAAGGGCTTTACAAGCACATATTTTACTCCATGAAGGCAAGAAACCTTTTAAATGTAATATTTGTTCTAAAGCTTATACTTGGGAACACAATTTAAATCATCACATGAAAATACACAATGAAGGGTCATTTCGTTGTGATGTGTGTAAGGAAAATTTTCCAAGATATCACATTTTAAAAAATCATATTCGTATCCATTCTAATTTTTGATATTTTTTTGGTTATCTACACAAAGTGATAAGTTCGTTTTTGAATGTTATCTGTATAAAACTGGAATTTTTTAATTTATAATTAAATCGGTAGGCATATATAGTCAGTGCATAAATGTTGAACATAATCTCAATCCCACGTATTTTTTAAAAAAAGTTATGAGACAAAAGTAAAAATTTCTTTCAAAGCACCTTTTGTACAGTATAGATTATTTTTATATTAAAATTTATTTCTTGAATAGAAAATAGGGTAAGATATTGTAAGTAAATTATAAATATTAAATTTTTGTTTTATTATAACTGTTAGTAGATTCTAAAAATTACCTACGTTTGCTTGTAAGGGGTACAAGAATGCTCAATTTCTTGATTTCAGCTCTGAAAACCGTGACTACAATCCCTATAAGGACAAGGCATTGCCATTTAAAAAGATGTTTATTTTAACGTTTTTTCTTCTTTATTGAGTTCAAATCCTCCTGTACAGCAATATCCACATGACAAATTTTGACGAAAATAAACATATAACTCAAAATTTTTATTATTTTTAAAAATTAATTTTCTAATTTTGATCATCTTATTAAAATTAAAACCAACTGTAGCTAAACTGTATTAAATTTTCTGATTATCATCAATATGGATAAGAGGCATTTAACTGAAAACTAGAAATGTTGATGTCAATGTCAATTTGGTTACATTGGATGTTTTCGCGAAGTGAAGTGAATTTTCACGGAGTGTCAGTATTTCAAACATGTTTATCTTGTGTTTGGAAAGATAGCTAATGTTAAGTAGTTTTAAAAGACTACATAAGAATCCAAAAACTGGAAAATTGCAATCTACTAAGTTAATTCGTGTTCTAACCTCTAAACATGGCCGATCCACTAAGTTTGCTGCGTCAATATAATGTGAACAAAAAGGAGATTATCGAAAGAGAGGGCCAAATTATATTTGGAGAATTCTCTTGGCCTAAAAATGTTAAAACCAATTACCTTATGTATGGGTAAGTACCATCTTTACTGGAAAATTCTAACCTAGATTGCAGATAGGAAACAGATGGATTTAGTTGTATAATTCCACAAGAATATTTTCTTAAAAGTCTCAAAATATTAATTTTATTTTAATGTTCCTAGTTTTATTCTAAATTATTGTTTAAATAATGTTATTTTAGTTCTGGAAAAGAAGGTACCCAAAAAGAGTATTACACATTAGAATGCTTATTATTTTTTCTAAAAAATATATCTTTGACTCATCCGGTTTATGTAAGACAAGCTGCAGCTGAAAATATACCAGTAGTGAGAAGACCTGATCGAAGAGAACTATTAGCTTATTTAAATGGAGAGACAGCTAGTTGTCCTGCTATTGATAAAAGTGCCCCACTTGAAATACCCACACAGGTTTGTAAATTATACCTAATTTATACCTATGCTTATGACTGTTAAATCTTATTTGCATAATCGTTTGTAATGTTTAGGTAAAAAGATCTGCAGACTATGATGGACCTGAGAGTTTGGCTAAGAAGCCAAGATTTGAAGATACCCATGTTCAAAAAGTTAGAGAAAAACTTGCTGCTAAATTAGATGGAGCCAAAGAAGCATCTGTCACTGTTGATAATATAAAGTAATTCCAAAATTATACAATTTTACATATCTGTATATAGGACATAATTAAAGAATATTTAAGAATTATAAATATCATGGAATATATATGTATAACAAAGTATTTCGCCTTTCTTGGGTATTTTATTTGAAATTGGAGTTATTTCGATAAAACGAGTATTTTAAATATATTGCTTAATATACTTTAAAATGCAGTATATGGCTCCTCTTTGGGATGCTCCAAATGTGTCTTTATTTAATTACATAAAAGCAAAATTATTAAATGTATTTACAATTTAACATATTGAGAGTTGACAGAAAAATTATACAAATTAATTGGTTTATTTACTTATGAAATAAAAATTAGTACATTTATCCATGCAATAAAAAATAACGTGAAATTTTCAATATTCTCACATTCAAAATCAGATTTCTATAGTCCGTAAACTAATGAAAAAGAAGTTAAAATAAAAAGTGGGAAAAAAATTCTATTCATTTCTGAGAAGTGCAAATGTATATCATCCTGCTAGTTAAAACAAACAAAAATACATAAATATTTACATGTTATTATTTCTTTTAATAGTATGTCATTTAAATATGTATTTGAATGTATGTAACTTACTTTCATTATAATTGTTTAATCTCCTTTTCATAAGCATCAATGCTTCTTGAAAAGGGGTAAATAAATTTGTCATTAAAATTTTTTAGATCTTTATCAGAAGCTATGTCAGTAGAAAAAATCGCTGCTATCAAGGCGAAACGTTTGGCTAAAAAAAGAACTACCATTAAAGGAAATGATGACATTGGTCAAGAATATGATTTTAGCGCTATTTTAGATCTGGATGTAGATATCACAAAGGATATCATAAGTAGGGAGAGGCAATGGAGGACCAGAACAACAATCTTGCAGAGTACAGGAAAGGTAATTTTATTGCAACACTTGTATATTTTTACTTTTAATTCACTTTTTTATTAGACATTTGCAAAAAATATAATTGCCATGCTGACTAGTATAAAAGCTAGGGAAGAAGGAAGACAGAGGCCACCTCAGCAGCCACCACAAGTCACTCCTAGACAAACTCCTATAAGGGCTACTACACAACCCTCTGTATATAACAGATATGATCAGGAAAGGTTTAATAAGCAGAAAGAGGGTATCTATATATATTTTATTTATCTCCCTTTTTATTTTACCTACTAATTAAAATTAACTTTAGAATATGTTGTTATTTACAGAAACTGAGGGCTTTGAAATTAACACCATGGGTACCTATCACGGGTTGTCTTTAAAATCTGTAACAGAAGGTTCTGCTAAGGCAAATAGGCCTACACAACCTACACCACAAGCGCCTTTACCCATTAGCGCAGCCCGTCCTCCACCTGGCGGTCTTCAAAAGAGAGTTTCAAGGACACCTATAATTATTATTCCAGCAGGAACCAACTCGCTCATTACCATGTATAACGTAAAAGATATGCTGCAAGATTTGAGGTATATGTATAAAGAGGGAATGAACCACTGAAAACAGTTCATCCATATTTGGCACTAATCATAAGATTTTTAATAATGATAAACGAGATCAATGTTTAATAGAAAGGGAACATTTTTTCCCATATAGATATCTGTCATATGTCAATCCCACACTTAAACATCCTGAACCTCCTAAATTTTATATAGGGAATGTACCATGTGTTGTGCATTAGAAAGATAATGAGAGCCATTCAACCGTATTCATAACAGTTTTTTCGATATTAACTCCATTTTATGTAAAAAAGCACTGATTTATTTAGTCTCTCTAAAAATGTGTAAAAAAATGATGTTTTGTAAATGTGTTCACTTTGACTGCACTTATACATCTTAATTCTTTCAATGAAGCAGGTTCGGATTTATAATTTTTGAAGTTTACATACCTCCACAAAAAGAAACTTAGGAGAGTTAACTCCGGGAATCATACTGGCTATTCAATAAAGTTTTTTCTATCCATTGATGAGGAAATCGTTCAAGATTTGACTCTATCATAACGCATATGTGGAACATCTTATTGGAAAACATATTTTCTAAGTACCTCTTACTATTTTTGATGGTAACTGTTAAGAATTGGATCAATAGTAAGTATTTCTTGGGCATTTTTTCGGATAAGAATGGGTTTAATCTTCAAAAAACCATTGTAGATAATCATTTGGCTGAATAATAGATCGCATTACCTTTCTAATAATGTCACTTATAGTACATTTATTGTTTAAAAATTAAGGGCTTGGGGAAGTGGGCGAGAGGGGGTTGTTATATGACAGATGTCTATATCTGTAAAATATGTTCCCTTTGGATTAAAAAACGACCACTCTGAAAATATACATATTTATTTTTTTGAAATTACTTGTCATATCTCATTAATGACCTTATTTTAGATTTTTGACTACAGAACAGAAGAAAAAAGAAGGCGGGAAACGCGATAATGAAGTTTTAATACAAAGACAAAGAAATGGTCAAACTGTTCCATATAGGGTTGTTGATAATCCTGCAAAATTAAGTCCCAGTGATTGGGACAGAGTAGTGGCGGTTTGGGTTATGGGTCCTGCTTGGCAGTTCAAGGGGTATCCTTGGGACACACCCGTCGAGATTTTCGACAAAAGTAAGAAATAAAATGCATACAGTAACATTTTGTATTGTATACAAAACTATGAATTCATAAAGAATTTTGCGCTGCATATTTATTGGCTTCCATTATGTTAGTTATCTCTAACATATAAATGTGTATTTTAGTTGCAGCTTTTCATTTGAAATACGATGAAATGAAAATGGACCCAAATGTTGAAAAATGGGCTGTCACAGTTATACAGCTGTCTAGGACGAAAAGACATTTAGACAGAGCTGCTCTTATGATATTTTGGGAACGATTGGACAAGTGAGCTTTTTATTTATTAATAAAAGTACTTAATTTGACTTCTTTTTTTTTTAGGCATATCACACAATTTAAACCACATTTAAGATGGTAGATTGTTGGTAGTTTTAACATATTATAGTGATTTATTACGTCTTCTACAAGTATTTCTTGGAGTTAATGTCCAAGTAAAGTGTTTTCTGTTGAATAATTTAGTTTTATGATTTACATTAGTTATACTTTTTATTATATTGATATGTACATAAAAATAAATGAATATACTAATTTTTTTTTACCTAAAGATATTTAACTGAACCCTATTGACTCCTAAAGAACAGAGTGGATAAAAATAAAACGTATTTAAGTTGTATACTATATTTCTTCAATACAAGTTTCATATATAATCGATAGTAAAAAAAGTGAGTACAAAAGTAGTTTTGGGCTAAAGTTGCATTAAATGCAGCTTTTCAAGGCCTCCCCTTAAGTCTTTAGTTTTGTTTGTAGAACAGCATCTAGTTTAAAAATTTAAAAACAAACGTGCATATTGTAAGTGAATGCCTTTGTGTAAAATTTATCTAAATTTTGACAAAAACAAACAGTAAAATAGTACAACGATAATACAAAACTATGGCCAATAAAAAACTAAGACATTCACATTTTATTTAATAAATAACAGATAAAACTGGTTGTCATTTTAACTGGCAGAATATGTAACATACTGTTAAAGTTACACAATTGAATCTATAAATGTTTTAAACAAAATAATATACGGTAGCCGAAAAATATGGGATGTAACTAGAACAGCTTAACTGTACAACAACCTGTATATTTTATATTTATCCCTCTAAAATATCCCATTCAGAAGAACTAATACTCTTGGTATCTAAAGTTTATAATCGAAAAATTATAATTCATTAAAAATTGCAATTTTTATCAAACTATAGCCACGCTGATGGTTTTTATTCAAGCTTCAAGAATAGTGTTTGCATCAAAATGAGTAATGATGTATGTACCGCCTTAAATTCTCGCTCTTAATTTTTCAATTGCTATTTAATGACATAATAAAAAGTATCAAGTTTCTCAGTTTTGTTGACCTATTTATTAACGGATATATCTTTGTCTTGCCTCCCCCTATGAATGCTGACAGGCCATCGTCAACTACCCAGACACCACAGAAAGAGGTTAACGGACGTCTCTCGTCAAAAGTATTTTTGTTCAGGCAGAGTTGTGAATTTAAATCAAAAAGTTACGATATATTTAATCGAAATCATGCAAAAGTGACGAGGGATAAATATACATATATATTAATCAGAAAAGCAGTTCTCGGATATATCCTACAATTTTCAACCTTTTACCAATTCTATGTAGGGAATCTTTCATAGAAGGGTTTACTGTTATCAAAATATGTAATTTTATAGAATTTTTGTGATGTATTAATTCCTGTTTCAAATTGTTTATTAATCTAAATAAAATATACGTCTTTTCAAAATAAACTGTTTAGGTTTGCAATATGGTACAGAAAATACAGTTTTATGGATGATATATGAGTGAAATTTTTTGTACCGACAACAGAGAGAGAGAGAGATAATCATATTTAAGCTAGTTGATTCGTACAGTTTCTTCAACAGTGTAACCAAAATCACGGCGCCCAAAAACATTCACACATTTCATCATATCCATTGGCACAAAAATTATACTTCTTTCCGACTTAAAAATAAATAAAATACGTACAGAACTATTTATAACAATAGTTCTAGATCAAATTATAAAAATGAATTTTAATGGTTTACGTCTCAGCTAAATGTTATTTTTCCTTTAATCGAATATCGCAGTATTTTTCAGTGTAACCCGAATCTCAGGTATTTTACTATTTATTGATTCAATCACCATTACAGAAACATAGTACATACATTCATAAAAAAATATTGGTCATGCCTAAGACTAATGTAACATACATCAGAATTGACTGAAATATTACTAATATATCCATGAATAAATTTTTATCAGACCAAATCGAACAACTTAATTGACACAATGTAGTTCTCAACTACCAACAAAGTAAAAAATACTGATTTCTGATAATAATCCAACCTAGTCGGAGCTTATTTCAAAAAACAAGTATGTTCAAAACACTGGAATGGGAGTAAAATTTCAAAAGAATTTCCCATAAAGCAACATATCATTTTGGTTTGTTTCTGGATTTCATTCATTTTTTTTTCTTTTAATAAACAAACTTATTTGTGAAAATGTAAATATTTTCAACACTAGGGACTGTTTCCACATTGTTAGAATTATTCAAAATATTGTGACTCTATTTGGTATTAAAATCTTAATAAAATACTTTTACTGTTCTATAATACTTTTTCTACAGCTGCCTTCCAGCTGTCACTATAACTAATTCGCTTGAAAAAAGGTGTTGCATCATGAGAAGTCTTATGATAAATTTCTTAGCTGTAAAAATTTGCCCTATTTCATATCAAATACGAAATACTATGAGCTTCATTTAACTTGTTAATCCTAATACTATCTCATACAAGGTGCTTTGCAAATAAGTTTCGTCAGAGTCAATAAAGAGTTGCAATACACCCTGTATATAAATATATAAAAAAACGTCAACGATAGCGAGAATTAGCCTCATTGTATATAATAAAAAATATCAAAATATAAACTTAACTTAAACATATATATACATTCGGTTTTAATAATTAATTCGAGGTATTTTCCATATACCCTGTGATATGAAAGGAACCAAATTCTAACACTTAATTGCACAAAGAAAAGACATTTCTTTAATATTTTTTCATAGCGAAAAATTTTTGTATGACGAGAAGCTGGAGATTAACCAATAATATTTTGCTAATAGATAATACTTTTTTAAAACTGTTTTTATGTATATTTGAAAAAGTAAATGAAAGTTATGAAGTACAATTAAGTGAATTGAGGATAATCTATAAGGTACATGAAAAATACCTATTACCGACATTATTTTAGTGTGTCCAGCACGTTCACTAAGTACGTAATGTTTCACTTAAAGCTAAGTAGTGATTAAGCAAAAAAAAATACTGTCTGTAGTATATGAGAGCCCGCCACCAAAGCTATTAAGGCACATTTTCAGTGGTCCCCCCGAAGGAGCTCCATTAGGAGGTTGAAACTGGGTCCATCTCCATCTTTCGATTTTATTGTCAACATCTCTTTCCCTACCTAAAAATAATTTATAATGAGTCTTACAAAGCTTCATCGAATTTCTGTTACACTCTCAAACATTTATTTAAAAGGACAACTTCCAAAATAATGTTCACATATATATGGTGAGTTAAGTTGAAATCATTATGACACAGTCGTGTAACAGAGATGACTCTGTAGAAAAAATAGTTATTTCAAGTAATAACAGAAACCCACAACTTAATTTTTCCTTAACTTTTAGATTGGTGCAAATGGCCATTATAGCTTAAAAGACGTTTATTTATAAGAGAATAGTCTTTCGTTATGTTACAATTAGTTCATTTGTTTTTTCAGTAAAAAACATTTTAAATGAAAAGGATAGGTAAAATTATAGGGCTTATTTCAAGAAGAATTAGAAATGATCAAAATTTTTGTATCGCAAAGTAGATTTGACAATTTAAAATAAAGCTTTGCCGAATTCTTTATAACACATTTGATTTTATTTAGCATCCTGTACAATGAAATTTTGCTTTGGAAAAATATAGTTAATATTAATGTACTGAAACATCGTTTTAAAAATTCTTGGAGCATCTAAACTGTTTTATTTTATCTTTAAATTCTGCAGGTCACCAAGAAATTGCTCAATTTAAACATATTTTTTTAATAAAGTTTTTATTGGAACACTGTATATGGTTTAGACTTACTTGGCAAGTTCGTTGTAATTCTGGAATTCGTAAAAGTAATTCGCCAAATTTAGAGGGACTTTCTGGGTAATGTGATAATGTGTAATCTTGTAGAGCTTTAAGAGCTTTTTCTTGAGATAATCTCACCTTTTCAGCTTCCCTCAGCTCCGACGTATCTGTAATTAAATGCATTAATGTAAACAGTTCTTGCCCTTTCACTAAGGAATGAATTAACATGTTGGTGGTAGTACAGAGTATAAAAAGACTAAAAATTAGGCAGCCGTATTTATCACATTTCAACTTTCTTTAACGAAACGTAAACATGATTGTGAAACATCAAACTATCATATTAATTAGTTTCAAAATAAACGAATACGTAACGGCTTTTATTAACTATATCAAAACACCAAAACAGTTTCAAGTCTTACCTGAAGTTAAAAGAACAATAACTTTCATTGCAATGTACTCATATTGGTCTACTCTTAATCTTCTAAGTTGTTCAGTAAAATTCAACATTCTTTCTATACAAGCTTGCATGCCCATTTCTCTAGCTTGTGCAAGAGTTATACTCTTCCCTAAAGATATTCTTATCTCTCCCGGGCTAACCATCGATCGGAAACAACAGGAAAAAAGGAGCAACTCACACCACGAATTAATAAGTAGACATATTTGGTCGTCAATCTAAAAGAAACAAATATATGTACAGTGTGCTTTAAAAATTTGGGTAAATCTTGGAAATATTTAGCGTGTTTTGGCAGCTGTCCGATTATCTCTCTAGTAATACTGGTGCCAGAAGGGCTTATTCTAGTATTACAGTACCAAGGAACCATACGTTAAGATTGGCTTCACCATAATAATGTCTAGCCAGCCAGTATTAATTAAGTGTTAACTAATCCAAAATCAATAAATAAATGTATTTAGACCTTGTAAGAGCAACGTTACCAATTGAAGAGTTTTTATGTGGAACTTACCGAAATATTTTTAAACAAAGGAAGGCTTTTGCACCACTTAACAATTTTGTATAGCCTATGATCGGCAATATTGCACAAATTCGCTACGAAATCAGGATTCGTATCCGCTGATCCCGCCAGCGCTGTACCGGCCAACAAAGGATGCGTTGACAAGTTATGAACTGCCCCACTTGAACCTTCTTTACCTAGGTGGCCATCCGTGCTCAGTTTATTCAATTCGGATTCATTGTAGTGCCACAGGTGCTCCACATCCATTATTTCCTGGAAGAAAGAAAACAATCTCAAGATTAGTCTAAATATTTTAATAAACTTATCACATATTACCTGCAATAATGGTGGGACACCTTTAGAACCTGGGAACATATTTCTCCTTGAATGTGAGGTTTGAAGGTCTGGTGGTTCCAATTTAACTGTTAAAACGGGATGTGCTTCCCCCATTTGTCTCAAATCCGTGGTGCTCGCTCTCAGTTCAGAATGGTTAGTAAGGGAGGGTGGCAAAGAATAAGAGCACTGGTATGTCGATCTACCACCTCTTGTTCTGTCCTCCCGAATAGCTACGAATAGCATCAAATATCAATTAAAATGACAATATAAAATTTAAAGAATTTTTAGTACCTTCAAGTTTCATCCCACACTGAAGGCATTTCTCAAACCGGCATGCGGGACATTTTTTCCTTGTAGCAACTGTTACTGGACATTGAGCCCCTCTCAAACAAACGTAATTTTTTCTATTTTGCACGGTTCTCTTAAAGAATCCCTTACACGATTCACAACTGAAGATGCCATAATGAAAACCCGAGATTTTGTCTCCACATATAGGACAAGGACTGTTAATGAGCTAAGTAAAATAAAAAAAAAAATATATATATAGTATTAGTCTTAAGAAATAACAGAAAATTTTGAAAAAATAAAAATATATATGTAAATACCTGTTGTCTGGATATTCCCGGTTGTGCGGGTAAAGAAGCCTGTAAAATTCCGGATTTATCTTCAGTTTCATCTAAATTGTCCTGCTCAGTAGTGTACTGCAAATTTTCATCCTGGAGGCTCCTGTATAATAAGTTGTGTTGGTGTAGGGGGCTACCATGAATATTAGGCATATGACGGCTCTATAAGTAAAATTATTAATTATATATACACTGTTGTCCATAACTAGAAAATAAGATTCATTTTAAGCGTTAATATTCATTAATTAAAAGAGCGTGGTATAAATGATTAATGTAATTTGGAAAGAGGTTTAATATGGATCATCTCTCCATTTCATAAAACTTATTCAAAAGAGATATACGGAACCAAAAAAAACTTTAGGCGTTATTAATTTTTCTTGTCCATGTTTTGTCTTTAGTTTATTCAGTTCATCTAAGAAAAATTATATAATTTTTCAATTCAGTCTTTTAATTTTGAAATAGTCGACACTGCTATCTGTAAACAAATCCTAAATTTCAACTAATTCTATAAATCATGTCTTAAGGAAACGGCCGTCAAATTGATTTATAAATGTATAAATCACTGTGTATATGGAAAAAGGGAATTAATATATAAATGTTGACATCACCTCGGTACATCTTTATCTCTTCTTGAGGTAAGTACAACTTCTCGTGGGACATCCTGTAGCTAGTCCTTTATGTCAAAGTTCTTAGTACACGTTTAGCTTTTATCAAGACTCGCTGTCTTTTCTTCTTTATAGGGGGTAAGAAGCACTATTTGCGACTGTACACTGTATATGAGCGTATGCTTTTGAAAAAAGTATAGAAGTATAGCTTTTCTATAGGAAGAATCGGAAAGAACTGTTTTTCTTAAAGTGAGATTTGTTTAAGGTCACATGACTGACAAGACAGTTATTTTTTTAAATTATGTTATTTTAAACTTCATTTACGAATTTATATACGTTTTTATCTTATTTTTAGAAATAATAAAAACATATAAAAATGGAAGGGACTGCTTTAAGAATGAGAGAATCTCTAACACCGGAGGAAAAAGTGGAAAGAAGAAAAAAGATTTTAAGAAGGTTTAGGGTCATTGTTCGTTTAGTAATGGCCCATCGATATTGGCTTGGAGAAGTCGAAGACACACAAATGAGTAAGCTCTGTTTAAAACTTTAGCTATTCAGTAAATAGCAAAGTTGCTATAGGTAAATATTATAATGATTGTTTCTACCTATTCATTATAAATGTAAAATTCTACAACATAAGATCTAAAGTTAACCAGCAATATGAATACTTAAATTTATTGGTAAATGAATTTATATAAATATTATTACTTTTGAATGTAGGTGATAATGTCCGAAAGAACATAAGACTTTTGCTAAAAAAGAAAAAAATTCTAAGTAGTCTCACAATAAAAGAAAAATCGATCCTTTCCAAACCTAAAGAAGATCGTACAGAAGAAGAAAAAGCTCATTTGAGTAAGGTCATTGGGGGTATGAAATGCTTCAGAAGATATCCACCTGAAACTAAGAGTCAACTAGCAGGTTGCACTTATTTCGTTTATTTTCCGCCCCAAAGAGACATTGTTAAACAAGATCAACCAGCACAAGGTAATAAATATTTAATAATAACTATATTTTAAATGAACTTAGTGAAAACAAACCAAATCACTTTAACCTTTACTGAATGCGACTTTTACTTTTCTTCCTATTGGCTTTTGTTTTAGTTTCTTTTGTTATATTTTTGATTTTATTTTTCCGTTTTTTTTGCATGTTAATGATCCCAAGGATTTGAATTTTCGTTCTTTGCCAAATTTTTCAGCAACAAAGTTAATTTATACCTGCCGTTGTGAAACGTAACTTAAGAATTTAATGTAAGAATATTTAAAAATAGAAAATACTGCAAGCATGTTTGTAATAGCCTTAACTAAACTTATTGAAAACTTAAGATATTCTATGAACGTTTAAACTAAAAGCTGACAATCTTCTGTAGCGCGTTAAGTTTTATATTACCTCAGATATTTATATATTGATAGTAATACACACTCAATATTCCCTAGTTTTGAATATTCGTACGTTAATACCACATTTTAGTGGTGAAAACTAGCTTTCTCTTACTAAAATAGATAAAATGTATGCACAAATCTAGCAATTCGAATCCCTATTCATGGTATGTATTAATCAAGTTCTTGTTGAATATCAACATAAAGGTTATACTGTTACTTAAAAAACCTGAAATATATTTTTATCACCTAGGAGATGATTGTAGTTTAAAGGATAATCATACATATTAAGAAGTCGGTAAGGCCAGTTAAATTTTAAGTTATTTCATGGATATTCATAAAAAACAGACTGGTATTTCCTATCTATGAATATTCATACATTATGTTAAGTTACGTTACTATACAGAGATTATATGAAAATCAGGCTTAAATGAAATGTCTTTAATTGATTATATTCTTTTGTGTACCTCTAAATTCTTGTTAAGAGTCAGGCAGAGACATTTTCCATGGCGCTTCTGAGCCACTTCCAGATTGTGTGTACTGCTGGTGGTTATTTCATTTATGACGTAGTTTAAAAGTATTACAAGTATTTATCGTGAAATTTTGGTTCCAAAATCTAACTGATATATCCATATTATAATTTTTAGCAATGTATTTCATACTCTCTGGTGAATGTAAAGTCAGCGTGAGTCATTTTGACAAATATCTTCAAGAATATTTAGTAGAACAAACAGGTACTTTAGGCCCGGGTGCGACGTTCGGAGAAATATCCCTAATACATGGAGAAAATAGATTGGCTACGATTACCACTATAACCGATTGTGAGATGTTTATGATTAAAAAAGAAGATTTTAATTCTATCATTAGGGGTAAGATACATGTTATGCATCCATTATTAAAAGTTTAACAATTATATTATCAACTGAGCTATTTACAATGTTAAACAGAAACGGTACTCAAAACTTGGAACGAGATACAAAGTGTGTTAGGCGGATTTACTTATTTCAAAAACTGGGATGACGTGACGAAGCGGGAAACTGCAATTTTAACGAAAATACGGCATTTTGCACCAGATGACACTATATTGGGAGATAACGCCGGTTTACATGACTTTGTGTACTTTATAACAAAAGGTGAGAGAATTCATAAGAATTAAATTTCCTAATTAGCAATTTTAAAAATAACAAGTCTGATACATTATAGGTGAAAAAATTACATTAACATTAACAAGAAAGGCAAGGTAATCTGAAAAATAAAAGTTATTTGGTTTGACAAATGAAAAAAATGTATTGATTTAGATTTTTCCTATAAAATGCTTTTCCATTCTATATTAAAACATATTTTTTTTAAATTGTATTTTGTCAAGATTTCTTGGCTAGAAATCTGTGAAATATCTGGTTTATAAGTGTAGTTTTTTCTAATATTTTATAGGCACTTGCTGCATCATAGAAAACCTAATAGTGACAGTTTTTTGCATAAAGGGTATTGAAACATACACTCTAAATCCTTTAGCCGAGGACGATGTAATGTCTGTCGCACTGACAAATATTTTTAAAAAATATAAAAGATATTTGGTCGGTAGCGCGGATACAATTTCTGTTAGTACTACGAGATCTAGACGTGATTCCAAGTAAGTAACATAAAAATTTAAATCATTTGATTAATCTTTGAAAGCATTATAAAATTTTGATTGTGTATTTTGCCACCCATATTTGAGGATTGGATGGGGTCCAGAAAATTAAAACAAGAACTCTGTTTTTTTATTATTATTATTTATTTATTTATTTATTTATTTATTTATTTATTTATATATATCTCTGCCGACGTTTCGGTCCTTTATTGGACCATCTTCAGGGCACTACAAAGAACGGATACATATTTTTTTTTAAATTAAAGGAATTAAAAATTATCGAATTATAAAATCGAAAAAAGGTTTTCCTTACTGAAAAATGTTTTAAGTTTTTTTAATCAATATAATAATCTTGTTTGTAGTGCCCTGAATATAGCCCAATAAAGGAACGAAACGTCGACAATGAAATAAAAACAGAGTTCTTGTTTTAATTTTCTGGACTCCATCCAACAGCCCCAACCTTCTACATAAAATTTTTGTTTTCAGAGCATCTCAATATTCATCAGTATCGTCAAAGTCTACCTATTCAAAACGGAAACAAATTAAGTGTAAATACGATGAAGGAGGAGAATATTGTCCAAATTTACCTCAAAATAAGGTAAACATTTCTAACTTTTTATTTGTGTATAGGGTAATTAATCCAAGTTAGAAAAATTTGTATATCAAGTTAAATCCTCTATTTGTTATTTTTTAGACGGCGTCCATTAGTTTTGGTACGTCAAGCATTTTTTCGTCTCTTGAATCAAAACATCCTCCTGCCTACGGAAGACCATACTTCCGTGAAGAAGTTCACTTTATTAAAGTCTGTGAGTTATATGCAGGTGGATGTTTTAACATTGGTGAAAAACTCAACAGAAGACGAATAATTGCATTGACACCTGTCAGTTGTTGCCTTATACCTCGTTACTGGGTGATGAGAAATAACAAAGGAAATATATGGAACATGTAAGTCAATATTTTAATATTATTCTAGGATTCCATGAAAGGATTTGAAGAGGTTTCACATCCTATAATATGAAAAACGTTCATAATACGGCGGTAGGTGTATATGAAACAAAATATATATCAAAGGTGAACTAGTAAAAGACAAACGCAGTAAGAGAAAGCTAAGGGTTAAAAAGAATTGGTAAATTGGGGAGGCGAGGAAAAATTCTTTTAGGGTTCAAATTTTATTGCATTTAATAGTGAACTTTGAATGTTAATTTTTATTTTAGGTTTGATGCTGAATCGCAATAAACTGTAATTAGTTGCCAAAAGTTTTATTTCAATATTTTATTTTTCAGGGTTCAACAATATTTGAATCATAATATTCCTAGCACAGAAGAGATCTTTAAGAAATTCGTTGAGAAGAAAAAGTTCCAAAAATACAGCAAATCATTGATAAAAGACATTCTGACATTACACAACGTTCATACTGGAAATTCCATTCATAATATACCATATAGTATTCGACTTAGAGACGGTGTAGACACTGATTTTTTAAATTAAGTTTATTTTTTTGGTGTAATGGAGATTAAAATCTGAAATCATTCATATAGTTTATTCAATATTTGAAGAAATATCATACACTTCTAGGTACATTATTAAATTGTTAAATGTTACTGTCATAGGCAATTTGTAAATATAATAGTATAACAGTACTGTACAGTTATAAAGACAATTCATGTTTAAAATACGCATGCTCCTGACAAGTATTTCTGCAAACAAGCCCACTGTCTTTTAACCTCTCAATAACATATCTGAGTTTGCTCCATCTCGCAATCACCCAGCAATAATTGTGTACTCATCATTTCATTTTTCCAAGTCATTATGGTTAAAAACATTTCAATAATTTCGAGAAAAAGAAATTATTTGCGAAGTGCTGATCGTTTAAATGTAATAGGGACATGAGCCTGTTTTCTTTTTCTTTCTCATTTTAGATTTTCCCTGCATTTTCTCTTCTTGCTAAGAACTACCGAAAGCCCATAAAATATTTATTCAAAGAGAATTGTAGCAACTTTCTACCTACCTGAACAGGGCTGTGTGTAGGCGAAAACTGCTGTGTAGGCGATACAGATACAGAGACGCTACTGTAGCTGCAACAGCTGGAGTGCGAAGCATCGCTATTGTTCCTGCTGAGATTTGGGGTGAGCGTTACGTGCCGTTGGGTAAGGGGAGATTGATTCGGAGAACTAAAAACACTGTAAGCGGAATGGACGGCTGAATCGGGACTTGGAGTTGGCGGAACGCTTAGACCCTTATGCATCATGAGATCTTTGTGGCTTATAATTGGCACTCCTAAAAAATACAAAAATAAGAAAATTTAGGAGCCACACATTTTAATCTGTTAAAATTTGATACCGTTGGATTTTTACAACTTCAGCCATATATCACTTACATCTGAAGATATAAAACTCGTATCTTTAATGCATATATTTTTCGTCATCATCACAAGTACGTACATTTGTCTTTTATTCAAAGAACTACGTTGTTAAGATTCCTAACTTCAAACTAAGGACACCGAAAAAGATATAAAAAAAAGCGACAACGCATCTTTACGTTAAATCTGATAAACGTGATGGATCACTTAATGCTGTATATTTACATTAGTCATCCTTTTTGTTTTCATTTGAAATTTACCTATATTTAGCGTGTATTTTAAGTTAAAACTACCACAAAAACAGATTTTTTTTAAACTAATTGTGCGCTAGAATATTGTTTTAACAGTAAATTCATGTTTAAATATCTTTTTTTCATTACAAATTGTTAACCTATTTCCCTATGTTGATAAATCGGGTATGTCATACGGGAATTTAAGTATGGTAAGTAAGAAACTAACATCAATTTTGATGAAAAATTAACACGATCAGAATAACTACAATTGGCGAAAATGAAGGGAAGAGAACATATTACCGTCCTAGATGAACTTGTAGGAGATTATTGACATAAAATATTGAGATTACTGTTCTACTATAGAGATTTCATTATTATTGAATTAATTTGAGCAGATTGAAAGTCATTAAAATAAATATATTAGTAGACATGCACACAGTGTTGATCATGAAATGAAGCATTACCGAAGTGTGATGCAAAAGTCTGTGTTAAACACACTAAATCACTAATAAAAAAAATGGTATGATTGTGATAAATGTATTGTGACATAAAAATTGTACCGGTAATTATAAATTTTAGAAAGTATAAAGTAGAGAAGAACTATGAATTATTTAATGAGCAAACGAATTAGGTATTTCTTTGCAAAAAACTGATCAAATTAATAAACGAAGTTAGTAGTTATTTAAAATGTTTCTATGGATTTTATTTTGTATAATAGTAAATGGACCCATAAAAAGTAAAAACATGAAGGTAATCTGAGACATTCATTTTATGTTAACTACCCAAACATTTACCGGAGTAGTAACCATTTAGCAGATTTATGAATATGTCATTATTTTTAACTGATGATTTAACTGAAATATTTAAATTTATTTCGTATAAATACAATCAGTGATATACAGGTAAAGTTCTAAAAATCCATGTATCAAGATTTCCTGGTAGAGCTAGAGACTATTTTGTAAAATTAAATCAGTTTCATATAAAACATTTTTTAATCTTTTTTGTAAGTTTTGACGTACTAACCTGTCACAGGATGACGCTGGCTAAGCAAAGGAGAATTATTAGGCGTACTGTGCAACGAATAATTGCCCATAGGAGGTTGCTTCAGTCTTAGGGTTGGACTTCCTTTGGAATCGCTTAGCGAAGACAATTTTGACTGTGATAGAGAAAGGTTTTCAGGTACCTACAAAACATAAAAGAAAACTGATAATTAATTTATTAATCAAAGCTAAAAAACCAAATTCAATGCCACAAAGACCTTAATGTTAAAGCCACCAGAGATAATTTACTAATTATTAATGTAAAAAAAGTGAAAATAAAATGAATTGGTTACAGAAAGGATGAAAGTAGATTTTAAAAAGATAATAACTCCCATCCCTTTTTTTTATTTAGCTTTTATCTTTAATTATTGAAGACCTTTCAAACATTTGATTATTACTAGTACTTGACGTGCTATATTAAAATTACTCACCTGTGCAGAATTTTCTTCATCGATGCACATACCATCTCTTTCGCCATCAGAGAGTTCGCCTTCCCAGCTCATGGGCCTTGGAATATCTTCTCGTTTTTTCTTTGACCGCATGTTTACAGACTGGAAGTCAATTCGGGCAACTTCTGCATCAGAACTATCCAAAACATCTACAGCCCCTAAAAATATTTTTTTGTGATTCTCGATAACTTACTTTTTAAAACAACATAAAATATCATGAAAACAAAATAAACGCACTGAAAATAAAATATTTAAAACGACATGAAGCGCATAATGGGGAAGTGCCTAAATATGCTGAAAGGAGCCAATGATACCAAAACTAGATAAAAGCACCTTTGATAAGAATGTACTCAACTGGGATATGAAAGGAAACAGAAAAGTAAAAACAAGGAATTAAATGAGGAACTTAGAATTAGATGGAATAGCCTACAAATTAGAGAAATAATAACAATTTTCTTTCATCTCTGAAGTGCTTACCGTTGGAAACCAAAGCGGCGGGGTGCGGAGCGCTTCGTGTACGTTGCGGGGGTTCCCCTGGTAGTGGATAGGGCTCCACGTTGATTGGAGTAACTGAAACATTGGGCGATCGCATGTCTGTGGCCATTTTTTTGCATGAGCCTAGATCAGCTCACCCCGATTGCTGATGGTACTGGAAATGACGCTGGAGAGGGCATCATACAGTTGATTGGGGGGTACGGGGGGTAGTGCTGGTATGACGACGATGTAGGTGGAGCAGCACTAGAAAAATAAAGTATTCATTAATCGTAAAATTTTCTTTACAGGGATGATCGTTTTCAAGGTGCATATAAAAAGACTAAATAATGTTCGTTATAAAACGATTTTTTTGTATTGGTTAGAATAGATTTTTTGGAGTGTAATATGATGAATCAAAGTAAATTAGTCGTTCTGAAAATAGTTTAAATTTAATGAATAACAATATTTCTCAATTCATCATTTAGTAAAATTAAACAATTTTATTTTGTTTTGTATCACATAGTATCTCGTAAGTTAATGTTGCTGAACAGAATCGGGAACTAAACTATATAATTTTGACACTATATTATATTATTGGTAAAAAAATAATACGTGAACTTAAGAAAATTTCATTAGATTTATTTCATGTTAATGAATTTAACGAAATTATAATAATTCAGTTGTTCTCACACATGTATGTACATACGTTCTCATAATTTCCAGCAAAGGTTTCCTATTAGTTGAATGTTTAAAAAATTATAACATAATTTTTTTTGGGAAAACTCTAATGTACCATATCGGAAGAAGTAGAAACTTATTTAGCTACTTACATCAGATGAATTCTCAGAAATCGTATGCATAGACAGTAGTAAGTAGACCTAACGCGCCGACATACATGGTGTGTTTGGTGTTTTAATTTCTCTTAAAGTTATGTACATGTCTGATTTTATGTAAAGTCATTACGCCTATACTAGAAGCTTGTATAGTTATAATAAACTACAATCAAATAATGTATCAACCGCTCCTCCTTTATAAAAACAGAATAGTGATAAAATACCTTAGTATAAGGCAAAAATAATAAAATAATACAGGAATTATTTCTTGTTGTATGTAACAAATTTTTAATACAAAAATTGCTTATTTAGAGCAATTTCGACATATGGTCTAAAGAAACTATTTTACTCTGAATGTTAGTGTAGTTTACGATAAAAATACCAAGAATTGGACTTTTTTTATAAAAAGGCGGGTCAGGAAGTGACTATCTAAATAAAATGTAAATCTAAAATTAAATAATCGCGAATGTTTATAGTATTAATCATTTCTAAAATAAAAAAAAAACCACAAAAAAATTACACTCCAGGCTGTCTCAAATAATTAGTAAATATGTTTACACTGTAATATTCACAACTTTTTTTAAATACATGCACTGAATAAAAGGTAGAGAAATTTTTCATTAAACATGCTATGCTATCTCAATGTTAATCTAGATTGGAATCTTGTGTAAATCTTGTTTTTGTGGCGGTATGTCAATATTAATACAAATTAATTTTTTTCAAATAGATGATTCACCTTTAGGCAAATCTATTCTGTACAATAGACAAGGTCATCGAGTTCTCTTCATATTTTTTTACCGCTGATTTAATCATCAAAATAATTCGCGAATTTTAATGGTAACTGTATATATTCGGTTGTCCTAAATTAATATGTAAAGTTCTATTTGGTACAGCTAGTAGTCATTTTAAGTTAAGATTATTCACGTTATAGATAATTATTTTTATGTATATCATTAAAAATTACTCTTTATTAAACAGTTTCTTTATTTAAGTTGGTACCATACGGAAATCTTTTTTATTATCAATTTTAAGAAAAAAGTTATCCTTCACACATAAAAAGTTTTGCTTGGTTTAAAACCTAAAATGCAACCATCATATAACAAATTTTTTCAGTTGTATACGAGGTTTGTCGAAAAAAATGTTATTCTCCTTAGGAGTAAAGTTCCTTTATTTTCGACATTAAACATTTTATAATAAAAAAATTAATCAAAATTAACAACTGCATTCAAATATGCAGTTACATCAAACTATCTTAAAAAAATAATGGATTTTATGTTTTATGATTTTTTCTAGACATTGAAACTGAATTGTGTAACTAACATATCACTAATTCTTTCTAATTATGCAATCGTTATAGTGCAAATTTCCTTAAAAGATTCTTTATCGCATCTGGATGAATTTCCTGGCATGTTACTGAAATGATCCGCTCCAAATTATCAACATCTGTAAACTTTTTTATTTTAAGATACAAAAGTGGTAACATGGAATGATCAAAGGAGACTTGAAATCATACCATAACAATTTTATTAAAAAGTCATCTTAAGGTCTGAAAATTAATAAGATTGCTACAAATGTATAAAATAAAAATAAATTACCACCATGATGTTTAAAAAGGTCTAACAAACTTGCCTAAACTTAAGATAACAAGAAGATACTTAAGGATGAGGTAAGCAAAGTTTACCTCAAAGGTTGTTAAAATGAAACACCAGGATGCATATTGACACCAAAAAGATTTTCTTACAACATTCCTTAAGCCTTGTTGACTATGCGTGGCTGAACATTATTAGTATGCCCTTCTTGACATCTTTTTTGGTATCCATATGTATCCAAGTATTTCATTTTAACAACCTTTGGGATACACTTTGCTTGCCTTTAGTATTGTATATACAGGTAATTCCAATATTGATGTAAAGCGACTAATCGTATACGGTTCGTTCGCGTGGAAATAAATTTTTATAGCATGTAGCTTTATACGTGAAATTATTAATACCTCCTTGTAGTATTTCAGTACACAACACGCCAAACGAACGGTTAGTCGCTTTGCATCAATAATGGAAGCACTCATAAATATCTGTGAATCTGTTATTCGTTAAAATATTTTTAAGGTAATGTACCCTTGTTGGAACCAAATACGTTGACATTCTTATAAAAATTGTGAATAATGTTCGATATTCATAGTTATTCTTTCGAAAAAATATATTCGTTTTTTAACGCAAATGGATTTGATTGCATATTTGAACGTAATTTTACTCTCAAGGAAAATTCATATATTATGACAAACCTCGTATGCAATTCAAAAAAATTTTATAAAATCTTTTCATAAAGAATAAGTTTTTTTCTTAAAATTAATTAAAAAAAAGTTCTCGATATGATTCCTACTTAAGTAGAGACATTATAAATTAGATAAACAACTCCATAAATTAATTGAAAAGGTTTTAATAGCGAAATCGAAATTTATTGGTGAAATATTAAAATAACCCCTAAATAATTAAATAAGACAAACTGTGGAAAGTTTTAGTAAATTTTTGTTGACTTTTGTTGAACGGAAAACAATTTACATTTAGCGCAAATTTATAATGAATATTTATACCATAATTTATCGATATCGATTGAAAACTTGCTTGAAAAGCCCCAGTCAGTCTCTTAAAGGCTTAAATTATTGCGATAATGTAGAATTGCTGAGTTATTTTGATGACAAATTAGTGATAACCAAAGGCAGAAATTTTAAGTCATCTTTTGTGGTTTCTTCATCCTATTAATGGGTTTATTTCTTGGGGTTTCCCCTTTAAACTTGTTGGCTATCTGAGCCAGTCCACCACTGCGTGTATTAATGAAAAAATATTTTCTGCGTCTCACCTTGGAACAAGATGAAATAGAATAGCGACAACAACTTCTCAGGTCGTAAAATACGCCAAAGTATTTTGTTATGTTGTTGGCTGCAACGCCTATTTTGAGTTGCTAGAAAATTAACGACTTACGGATTTCTTTAACTAATATTGTCTATTAAAACGGTCTTATCTGGGTCGGGTACGCACCCATGTCTCTCCAGGTTTTTTTAACATTAATGAACTATCCGATTTATATCGTGAAATAAATATTTCGGACACTATTAAAGATATTTAAAATATAGAATAAGCTTCATTCATATTTGGCGACAAAAATATTTTTTAAATGAAAAAAGTAATATGATCATTGATCAGATCATATAAAACTAAGTATCTGAGAGACTCTGAAAGGTAGAGACCAATTTACACATTCCAAGAAAATAGGAAAAAAAAAAATAATATTCAAATTTATAAATTAAAAAAGGCACGAAAAACTTACTTAGAGTATGCCTCAGAGTACATATGGTAGGCTACTCTTGCAAATGAGCTGAAAAAGAAAAATAACAATTAGCTTTGCAAAAAATACGTTGAGAAATCAGTATATAAAGCTTATATCATGTGGCATTATGAGAAATTTAATATAAATAAGATCATATATATACACAGAGGGACTTAAAAAATCTGCAAAGTATGAATTCGCAGAAATTTTTCTTTAAATAAAAATACTCAAACATAATGGATTCTAGTAATCTAGCTCTGTTTTATATGTAGCTATGTATTATATTTACCAATTTATCGATTTTGGTCGAAAATGTCCATAAGCCAACCCAGGACTTTAATAAATGATTTGAATTTAAATATATTTAAGTTTTTAACTATTTCCCGCTAGTGTTTTTAATATATTTCTTGCTCAGTTTTTTCTGGAAGGTAGTACAAAAGAATCAAATTTTGAAGATAGGCTTTTTGTTTGATTTTTCCATTCTTGAATAATGTTACCTTTCAGAATATAAAAACGAAGAGCTAAAATAATGTAAAACTATTAAAATTTACATACATTCATTCGAAACTAACACAAAGTAGCAATATTGGTTAATTCTGTTTTACAATTTCAATGTGCACGTTCAGAATGTAGAATTATATAAAATGCTTTATACTGGGTGGAGTTCATATTACTAACTATATGGACAGGACTAAATATTTTGTTTCAGAATTATACAATTTATCCGTATGAGGAAATTGATATTTTAATTTATTAGCAAAAAAAACTAGCTCCGATGTAATAGGACCCCGTAAACGCTCAAAAGTGCAGTATACATTTAGAATAGAAAACGGTTTTATTGACTTTTTATCGAATTCGAAAAGTTAAAACATTAATTCTATTATCTTTTTTATTCAATATGTCAGTTGACAATTAAAACTAATCAATAATTATAATCTTGGGATAATCTTTTTTATAAATACAATGGATTAAGACCCTACTTTACAGAAGGAAAGCCAATAAATTCTCGTTTTGAAAAAACAAAAATAAACGAATACTTTTAAACAACATATATAATTAAGAATTAGTTGAATTAGGTTTATAATAATTAATAAATATTAAACATGTCTAAAAAACTAAAATTACAAGTATCAAGTAAAACAAAAAAAAAATGGGATGATTAAATAGAGATTCTAAAAAAAGTCCAAAGTACTCATAAAAATCTACTTAAATGTATGTAAAAAGTCCAACAAGATAAAAATGATTTAATTTTCTTCTCATCACGAGTTCCAAAATAACGGAAAAACTAAGGAACTTAAAAGAAAATGAGAAGCAAATTAACATGAATCAGAACTAGGCAAGCAAAATATATAGTCTGAAGAGACTTGATTTTGCAATATTGTTTTGATTACAAGACAGATAGAAGTTTGGAAAATGGTATTGTCAGATACCGAAACCTAGGTAGACCTTAATACATATTAAAACGCTTTGGAAGACTGTGGAAATTCAAGATAAATATTATTTATCTATCCATATTTATTATGAATAATTTCCATAAAGTAAGAGTTGAAACAATTAATTTAATAGTAGAAATTGAGTATATACTCAAGGTGGTATAAATCGTACCACCAATTGGTATAAATCATATAGTTTTTAATCGATACAGATGTACGCAAAGACACAATGAAAAATATAAGATAATTATAGGAATCAGCATTTTTTCTGTTGTGAAGATTTACCCTCTAGGAAGAAAAAAAGTGACTTCCGATACATACAGCGATAGTATAGAAGAAGTACAATACTAAACACCAAAAAGGTCAAGGCCTCAGGGTCACACGTACACACGCCAAGGTCACCACGATTCCAAACCAGTAGTTCAAAAGTCCCGTAACAGTTTCGAAACTATAACCGATCGCATCGACGAAAATCAAATAATCATCCTATAATATAATGAAACGAACTTTATAGAGGTCCACCTACTAATGTACAAGACACGGAACGATTAACTGAACTATTGTTTTTTGAATGAATTAACAGTACTCGAAGATTTAATAGATTATAAATAACGTATACGACAATAGCGAGATTATCTTCGAAAAAGCAAAGAAACAAGACAATTTAGTTTAAATGAGCGAAGGTAGTTCTTTTTCTATGACAAATAAAACTTACAGACTGTAAGACTGAAGGACTTATTTTCCCCATTTTGCTTGTGTTACATTTTAGTTTCAATGGCGTTATACTATGATTTTTATTCTGTGAAGTATAATTCTGTACACCGGAAGTAAAAGGCACCAAGTCACAAACATGAAATTTTCCAGGAGGGCCAAATGAATATATTGATAAATCAAATGGTGTCATTTCTTAATAAGTTAATCGTGTATTATCGAGCGTAGGAGATAGAGCCCTGTATCACTGAAATAAGCTCGAAAAAATTGACTGACTGCTTTTTATTTCTGGTGTGCAGAATACGTTTTTAAAGGTAACTATTAACTACTACAGAAGTCAAATTATAATGTTACAGCTCAATCTATGATCTATACCAGTGCGGTCCTGATTAGGAACACTAGGTATGGTACAGAGACCACCGTGAATGTTGAAAACGTGTCTACGACTCACTTCCAAGACTCGTAAAAAATATTTTATTGACCAGTGTCATGCTATACTCAGGAACGGCATAGTAAAAGTAGCATTTACCTCTAAACTGATAAAATAAAAGTACCGTTAATTTAGAATAATTTAAATAACGTGAAATATATAAAAACAGTAAAAATATCGTCGATGAATTACTTTGCAAACTGCAAATGTAGAATGTTAATTGAAACCATATAAGGATGGGATGAAAAATTTCGGCTCTAAACTACAAGGTGTTTCGTATTAGAATCAACACAGAGCAGAGGCATGTAGGAACTTAAAATATGTGACATAACGCAACTTACCTCTATATATAGTTATAGGCCTTGAAAGTGACATTTCAAACTTATAAAAAAATCAGTATCTCAGTTATACTTAAACTTAGAAAAACCAGTATAACCGAAATATTGATTTTTTCGAAATTTGAAACCCCAGTTTCAAGACTTCTCTGGGGTGCAATTTAATATAGAGGTAAGTTGCGTTAAATCACCATATTTTCGGTTCCCCTACATGCGCCTGATCTGTGTCTGTTCTTATACGAATTACCCTGTATATGACATAGTTGCTATTTAATAAATTCTTATTTTAATCTATCTTTTTTTACATGCTTATTTGCAGTTCTAATTGTAATGTATATTCTCTCTGAAAATTAATAAGGAATTTAAAAAGAAATTTGAAAATTTGAAATCCCATCTGATTTTTAATCACTCTGTATCAAATATTTTTTAATGCCATAGCATAGAACTTGAAAAGTTAGCATAGGAACATGTTATTGATTTTCAACGTTTTGGCTGCTACAGCATCTAAATTCAAAAAATGTCATTTTCAGGTGCCTGTATATCCCTTATTAATCATAATATACATCAAGCGTGATACATCGTTGAAATCAGCTCGGTAAGACCTTTATAAAACTGTAAAAACATAAGGGGTATTTATTTAATAAAAAAAAAAACATAACTTTGATACATATATTTTTTGGGACAACCTGTATAAGTGGAACTAATTTGAAAACATAGCTTTTTTGAATATACACAAAAAAAACTGTTACAAAATTTTCAACAAATGCACCGTTCTGGAGTTACGGACCGTCGCGTCTACGGTGACCCACCCAGTATATAATTAATAATAAAAACCGAAAATCGTGAAATCCACGCAAGAATTAATTACGAACATTTGTTATTCATTAATGGTAATTAAGTTGTCCTCAATTTTCGGACCTACCTCGTATTATATAACAAAACTTTCGAAGCAAATGTACATTGACTTTTAAATAATTTCGCAACGGCCTCTCAAAAATTACAAAATAACTTTCAAAGTGCATAATATAAAATCCCAACTTACTAAATACGAGGATTGTTCAATAAATATATAAGCAAACAAACTATTCTAAGCATAACTGTTTATCTTTAAGAATGTATTACTTTATCTAAAAAATGTACGATATTAATTGCTAATATTTCGAGCATTAGAATTAGAATAAAGGAGTGAGCAGATGAAGTACAAGAAAAGTTATGTTAAAAATATAAGTAACAGATGACACGTGTCAACGAATTAATTTCTACATTTACATTTGAAAGAATTTTGTAGAGTAATAAAAGTGAACTAATGTTATTTGTTCACAAATAAACTCTACAGTAGAACTACGACCTTATACGGATCACCAAGGAATGGAGATATCAATATATTTTTATCCAAATTTGAAGACTTATTAATTTTTTTAACTGATAGATATCAGCATATTAACATATTTGGGAATTTTCAAATATAACGAAGTACATAATTACCCCACCAACAAAATTTTACTTAGTCACAATCAAACTCAAAATTTTTACTACCACAAAAAATTATTTGACAACTAGTTTCGGATCAAAAAGAAGCCATCTTCAGGTCAACATAAGACGGTAGTTACATTAAAGATTAACCATTTATGAAAATTAAACATCAAATTAATATGTGGTAAAAAAAATTAGTAAATTTAAACATTAATTGAACATTTACTGGCAAAATTTATAACAATAAAAAAAATACTAGTGCAATTTTAATTTAAATTTGAAGTACTTGCTTTAATGTTGAATTAATACTTACTACACCATATTAATTTGATGTTTAATTTTCATAAATGTAATCATAAATGTAACTAGCATCCTATGTTGAACTGAATATCGCTTCTTTTTGAGTCGAATTAGTCGTCAAAGTTAAATAATTTTTTGAAATAAAATTTTTGTGGTCAATATTTTGGGTTTGATTGTGACTAATCTCCAATACCACATTTTAGATAATAATAATTATCAAAAATTGATTAACCCTAGGTTTCGTCTAGCCACCTTCAAAAAATTCACTGAATCGAAAATTGTACAATGGACTATTAAATAAGTTCCAAAATAATTAGAATCCTACTAAATTTAAAACCTCACTTAAGCAGCTGTTGCTGAGATACAGTGAGATACAGCTTCTATTCTCTTAATGAATATTATTTATTAATCGACATTGTTTAAAGTACCTCCGTCGTTGTTGCTATACCTTTTTAACACAATAATAAAATTTTTATGTTATATCTTAGTCTAGTTTGTGCAATATGCTGCAAATTTGTTTATTATCTACATTGGTACTTGTGTATAGTGTCTAATTGTATTTATATTCAAAGCACTAATAAAGCTATCTATCGGTAAAAACCGCGAACTTCAAAAATCGGGATGTGTGCTTTCAATTCTAATCAATTCATGTACTTACAAAATAAATTTATAATTCAAGAAAATAATCAATTAAAATAAATTCCATTTTACTTGTTTTTATTGTATATTAACTGAACCTTGTATCGCGCAACCTATTACAATCTCTGTTGTTTCTGTACCGATACTGTTTTGCGTGCACAGATAACTGCGAGAAAGGTGTATGAACGTCCTTGGTCCGGCCCTGGTGCGTCACGTGACCCGAGGCGCGACCTTCAAATTGTGTATTATACGCTCGCCATACCTGTCACTAAAGCAGTGTTGCCGGAAATAATTATTTGTCTGAGATAACGTACATGAAAATACTGGTTTGTTTACAATAATGTTTAATGAGGATGATAATTAGAGCTTGTGTTATTGCACATCAAAATTTTGTAAACAGACTAAATAAAAATGCTATATCTTCCTCGAAAATTATATATCTACGGTAAAATTCATCTTTCGGTTTTTTTACTATATGTACTTATATGATGTAATTTTAATGATTTGGGGAAGATATTATATTAGATAAAAGATAAAAATTTAAATTAACTTAAACAACGTTAAAATGTTGCGTCGGCCTTATCAACCAGATTAAGATAAATGCCATAATCTATTTTTGAATGATTGGAAAAAAATAGCAATAAATTATTAACAGTGTGTTCAACAAAACTACACCATAATATAAATATTTATATTTTTTAATTCAGGTGTGAGAAGAATTTTAGTAGTTTTTATGTCACTTAAATTGTTTGAGTGTATGAACTATCGGCAGTTATTTTCATTTTAAACAATGAATGTTTACAGTGTGGCAACCACGCTTAATGTCATACACTTTTCAACTGTCCACTTGCGAGAAAAAGAGAGGTAGTTTAGGTGAATGACTGTATTCTCTGTATTCACTTATGTTTAAGCTCACCTTGACAAAATTCACGAAATACCTTTTATATCTCATTAATATTCAAAAGCAGCATTCCTCTATGAAACTGCTACACAAAAACTAAAACTTTTGTACTACATAAATAAATAAATAAACTTACGTGCTGTTTTTACACAATTTGAATCCACATTCAATGAACACTTACACATAATCAGGATAATAACAATTTCGAAAACCGATAGCTACGTAAGGTCCTTCTTGATTTTCTTATTCAACATTTGGAAAAATGGCACACCTATGTAATTCTGTAGAGTTTGTTGACTCAATCTCCAAGGTACAACAATTTTATTCACATATTTTATAAAATCCCGTTTGACTTACTTATTTCTTTGTCACTTATTACTTACACGTTTTACGAGGGTTTTTACAAAAATATTTTAACACAAAATAAACTAAACTTTCGGTGGTTTTAAAAAGAAACAAAAAATACCTCTACGTTCACATTCAGTCAAATGTCTGTAAAAACAATGGAAATTAAAAACTACGAAGGTGCTGACACCTGTCACTTGGTCGAGTAACTGTAAACTTGTCCGCGGGACCTTCAAATAGTGAAAGGATCAGTAAATTATAAAGTATATCAACATTCTGTATAATTCCAGACTTTAAAAATGTAACATACACAATCGAAGAATATTAAAAGTACCTCGGTAGTAATTCCCTATAAGAATTTTCGATTTAATATATTAAAAAAATAAATATGTAAGCAACCTTGCAAACTTTATTATTTAAAAATTCTAATATCATTTTTTTGCTCCTTAGTATAAACATGCTTGCAATAATTATTTTGCATTATTTATCTATGATCCTTTTTTATATATATGTATATATATTATTTTCTATTATTTGGCCTTTGCAGACCACACAGTTGCCATATTTCTTTTAAATAAAGATTTCAATTCATACAAATTTATATTTTTTTATTCGACATTCAGGTTCAAAATTTTCACATTTCAGAAAATAGAAACACCATACAAAAAGTTGCAATGTAGAATGAAAGTAACGTTATATTTCTCATGAGCATATTGACAATTGGCAAAATTGCAGTATGAATTAAGCGATTTAGGTTAAAATCTTCTCTTATCAGATCTATTTTGTGGTCACCAATACTTGGCTCCACAGCCACCTTCCTTTTTATTAAAATTGAACAAATATTACTTTTTCTTTTGCTTTAACTTTAATACCCAAGCTATGGTATTCAAAGATGATTAGATAAATGAGCGTTTAAATGAAGGGTAATTATTGCCAATGTGAACCTATTTTTAGCTATTGTAAAACGCGCCTTATTTATAATTAAAGTCTTCAGTTTTGGTTGTACGTTTGTCAGACATATGTCAATCATTAATTGTCAACTATTGATGTCAACTTTACACAAGTTTTTCGAAATATTTATGTTTTAAAACCGTATTTTTCGAATATAAATTTATTTATTTAACAGTTAGAAGTAGTACTGATTAAAATAAGTCCAGAGGAATATGGTTTTGTGGTAAAATACATATATTCCTAAATGGTAAATAAGTGAGTCATACTTTTGTCCTAATTATGAACACTTTTGTTTTCGTTTTTAAGGATTTACATAATGATAAAACAATTCTTAACCATGTGATAATAATAAAAATGTTTAGTTCATTTTAAAAGATGTATTAAGAAGATGAGGTCCAACACCAAAAATACCCTTTTAAAGGTTGTGATATTGGGAGATGGTGGTGTAGGGAAAAGTTGTTTAATGAATAGATTTGTGTCTAATCAGTTTGATGAACATTCGTTTCACACAATTGGTGTGGAATTTTTAAACAAGGACATTGAAATTGATGGAGATACATACACATTACAAGTCAGTATAATCATTTTTTAAATGTAATTGATAAAAAATACTTAAAATTACACGATTTTACAAAAACTTTTTAAATAATTGTATTTTTTTTGTTTCAAATTAAAAGAGAAATTATACAATGTATGTGAACAGATACATTAAGACTGGATTTATTTTAGATTTGGGATACTGCTGGCCAGGAACGCTTCAAAACTTTAAGAACCCCATTTTACAGGGGAAGTGATATATGTATGTTAACTTATGCTATTGATGACAAATCTAGTTTTAAAAATATACAGATGTGGAGGAATGAATTTCTACATTATGCAGATATTAAAGAAAATACCCAGTTCCCTTTTATTGTTGTAGGAAATAAGGTAACGTATTTTTATTTTCACAAAATGATTTTTTTACTTCAAATTTATCTTATCCAAATCATATACCAACATTAATATAACTTAGAACAAGTATCTCTTAGTAACAGTTGCCAAAATGGTATTAGATTAAATCTACCTGAAATGTTAACTCTACATGAAGTTCAGTTCAGTTACCTTCCTTTTTACATACGGTTTAATAAATACATTATGGATGTTAACAGAATTTATATAAATAATTTTTTATTAATTAGATAATTTTTGCACTTTTCCTAGACTCATTGTTTATTTTTTACCCATTTTAATTTTATGAATTATTTATAAATCTTATTTCTAATTAATTCTCATTTTTTATTTTATATGCCTTTTTCTTTTAAGATGTCTAAGTAATACTTATATTTTCAAACTTTTTTCTTATAAGAGCACTTTTGATTAATTTTTTATAAAATAATTAAGTTTTAATTACCTAAATTATATATTTTTTTTTTAGTTTTTTTAAACTCTTAGCCACTTTTATATTTAACACCAAATAAAAAAATGTTACAGTTATACGTCCATTGTTGTCTTTTAAGTTAATTTATATTTTACTGTTAGAAATGTTTTTAAAAAAAGAATTTCATAACTAACCTTGCCGTCAAGTTTTACATAATTTTTTTGTCCTGATGATGGCATTGTATTGCCGAAAGCGCTCGACTTTTTGACTTGAGAAATATATAAATTTCTTTAACTTCATTAAAGAATCTTTTTACACACTTATAATACAAATTTGGCTTTTTCTTTCACCACAAAGTGTGTTCGCACCAACACGTAACTTTTGTTACTCTTCATTTAAATAAAAAAATGTTTAATGTGAAAAGAATTTGAGTCATTTAACTCTATCTTTACTTAGAGTAATATTAACCCGTCTTATGGAGATCACTACAAGAAAATTAAAAAATTGATGTTATTCATATTCATTCATTTTCTGGGACTAGACTTATTTATAAAAAAAATATATAATATTCTGACTATAAGGGCAATGGTTGGGCGGAAAGAACTGCAATAAAAAATAACATTTTTCGTTGGAAATTCGTTTTTCTCTATATCTATAAGCGTTATTAAGATTGTTGTCTGCCAATCCTAACAGGAGAATACCTATATCTTTGCTAATAAAACTCAGATTATCATGAGTGTTTCACCATAACACTGTTAAAAATATATTTGGTAGTGTCTTGCTTTTTTCGTGTTTGTTTTTTTTTTATTCAAAGAAAATATCTTTTAACGATTTAAATGAACATAAAATATTTTCCGTATTTTACATAAAAAATAAAAATTAAGGCTTTTACATTAACCCTAGAACGTTAACAAAATTAAATTTTTCGACAGCGAAATTTTTTTCAGTAGTTATATAGACGAATACATATGTCCATGTAAAATTAATCTAGTTGTACTTCAATTCAGAGTTTTCAAAGCAACAGTCATAATTTTTACGATGGTTACTGTTAACGTAAATTTTAGAGGATATAAATCATAAATATGGCGGAAAATTGCAAATACAAAAGGTCATTGATGAATAAAGAATTGCAAGTAGAAATAGATAAAACTACTAAAGTTATTGTTAATGTACTTGTTTGTAATTTCGTCATTTTAATTAAAGTTATTACAAAATACTTTGTTCACCATGTTTTTTCTATGGCTGGGATTGAGAATCTGTTTAAAATTGCCCTTGAAAAGATTTTTTAATGTTTTAATTACTCTGATTACAGTTTGCTCTCTAGACAAAAGTTGTTGTTCATAAAATCTTTCACTAAAAAAGTGCATAATGCATTAGTAAATAGTAACGACCTATGTTATTTATTAGTAAATAAATTTTTAAATAAACAATATCTTACGTTGTCTGATTAGACGCGCTTTTTAGATGAAGGGCATATGAAGGACTATACATCTCATGAAAACTTTGCAAGTAAAGATTACTCTTAAGTTATTTTTTTTGTTTTTATTTGTTTGGCAACACTGAGATCATCTGATAAGAAGAGGGAATATAAAACTGTAAACTAAATTAAGTTTTATTCTTTCAAACACGTCAAGAAAATCTCGAACTCCTATAAAAAAAATTTCAGATTAGGTGTGTCAATAATCCTACAAAATTGTAACTCAATCGGATGAATAATATAAAATTGCCACCAAATTTGACATTTGTGTTTAGTTTCCGATAAATTGTCTTACCAATATATTTATTAAAATTTTAGTTGGATGTTATTGAAGAAGAACGTGAAGTGTCACAACTAGAAATGGAAACATGGTGCAATGAAAATTCTATAACTTCATGTATAGAAACATCCGCTAAAAACGCTAGTAATGTACAGGAAGCTTTCAAAATGGCAGTGGAACACTGGCTTAGACTTGAATCTAGAGCAGATAAGTTAGATATCATCAATAGTGATACTGTGGATTTAAAGAAAAAATATTCTGAGAATAGGAATTCTTGCTGTACAGGATCAGGTGACGAATAGATGTGAAGTTGTTGTTCAGTATGTATTATTTTAGTGATATTTTGACATTAAAACTAGAAAGTTTTACTTTTTTTAATTATTTTAATCTCAATTATGTGTATTAAAAAAAAATACTCAAAAATTGAACATTGTTCAAATATACAAGTTGTTTAAAAATTGTCATAAAATATTTCTAGAGACGATAGAACATCAAAAAATAAGTGTGGTTTGATCTATAAAATCCTATTTGAAGCATCTTATATCAGAAAAATAAAGGTGTCCTGTGTATTTTATTTGGCATTTCATAATTTAATATGTATATATGATAATATTTCGAAAAGTAAGGAATATTGTTAACAATTAAAAAATTCGCGAGAGTATTTTTAGTAACTCAAACTTAATTTCAAATTTAATATTTTTTATCAGAATCTTTGTCATTATTTAATAAATTAATTTTTTTTTATCTTTAGATTGGATATCAATTTTTATATAGTTTTTATTAATTATATTGTTTATTTAAAGTGTTATTAATACATTATGACATACAATTAGTTCTTAAATACACAAGTTTCCTAAATTGTTATAATATCTATATAGTTACAAGAATATTTAATTCTTAATTAATTATAAAAAATAAATAAATGATAATTCATATTAATAACAATTCATTTTAAAGATATATATTTTTCGAAATATCCAATCAATATAATTAATAATTTTTATGTGTGGTTTTTTAAAGCATTTATAGAACATTTGTAGTTGAGACAAAATAAATAAGCAAAACAAACGTCAACATGTATGTTTAAATAATGTGATAACCGATATAAGATGTCTTATTATTTTATAGTGGTATTTTTTTTATATATTCGGTGTGATAATTATTTTGGATCCTGTGACATATCCTCGTTTGTTTTGCCGCACTTAATTGTTATATCATTTATTTTAAAATTAATACTGCCTCATTACAGCAATGAGACACATTGTTACCTTTTTTTGTTGCTAAGTTTTATTTTAAATGAACAGTATTTTTGTGGGTAGCCAAATGGGGTTCTGTTTGGGCCTGAGATGGACATCCAGTTTTGGCACATTCCAATAAGGTCAACCAAACTTTATTAGGATTCATATCTAGGGCCTTTAATATTTTACAATAGCACGTGTCGTTAGGTTAATTTTAATTAGCTCGTTATTTTTTGTAGGAATTTTTGTTATAAATACTTTATACTTATACTTATCAAAAATATTTTTTTCTGCTCATGTTTGAGTTTAACAGTTATCTTAATTGTAACAAAATATTCAACTGCATTTCAACTATAGTATTTTCAAATATTCAATTTCCTGCTACTCCTTTTTCATTTTTTATTTGAAAATAATTTTTTTCAATTTGAAATTATATATTTAAAGAACTTTGGTTATTAAATGTTTTTAAATCACTTGTGGAATGCTCACTATGTAGATACTTAGATACTTATGTACACACAAGGCACGTCGTTGTTGATGTAAATTTAAAGCAATTATACCAGTATGTATTGCCCTTATTTATAATTTTTTACAATGCCTACAATTTAAAAATGTGAATTCGGAAAATGCTTATGATTATATTCATTTACTTTAGTTCACATTAACGTAGCGAGATCATAGATTACTTCCATGATAATTCTCAAATTATTAAATGCTCTGCGCAAAACAAAAAAGGAACCGCTCATAAACATGTTCATAATTTATAGCAAACATTTTTTTCATTATTTATTTTATAATTACATCTATATCTATAAGCATAGTTTTTATTTTTGTGACAATAAAAGTAATAAATGTGATAAATACAATTAATGATTTTATTGACAGCGATGAATATAAATGCTTTAAAGATAAGACTAATAGTGTATATGTGCTCCTCTAACTCGCCGAATTTCTGCACATCATCGGGGCATGGTAGCTATATAACATTTCGAATTATTTCTTGACCTATCCGTTCCCATTTATCAACATATTAGGACTGATTATAGATCTAGCGCTTTCCAAGTGTATCCCATATATGTTCGATGGGATTTAAATCGGGTTGCCTCGCTGGCCAATCCATAACTTGAATATAATACCAGTAAAATAATTTTGCAATACCCTGACTATGTGCGGTTTCAACTTAAAAAAATTATATTTGTCTACTGGGTGGATATACATTTTCTACTTAATGCAGTAATTTTACTAAATTAAGTTACTGGCTCCTTTTTCGTTTTGTTCAGTATAATACTTCAGAATTAAATTTTTACACATTTTCTGAAAATAATTTAATTTTAAAACTGCTAGAAAAATTCATAATTATCTAAATCTCTTGCTAGTTAATATAGGTATCTTTTAATATTTGTTAAAATATAAAGAAAGGTCTAAAATATATACAAATAAATAAATATTTTTAGTTTTATTGAATTATGAGTATTGAAATAATACAATAATAGTTAATTAGGTATTTATGTATTGATGAAGTTTGGATTACCAAAAACGTAAATTTAAATATATTTTTAAAAAATATAAAAGTAGTTAAATATTATTTAAAAATGCACAAGATATTTTTTATAAAAAAAGGTGTTAAATCGATTTTAGGAGTTCCAAAAAATTAAAGCTAAAATTATAAAATACCCGAGGCTTGGGAAAAAAATAACCTTTTACATATCTTTAACGGATTTTGAATGTGAAGACTCTTATAGAGCATTAACTAGTTCCCAATCTTGTTGTGCATTTTTTTATTGAGACATTATATATTATCAATCACTCTAAAACTTAATTTATATTTATTTTTACAATAAAAATCATCAAATATCCTGCTGAAATCAAGCTAATACTACAAACAGAACATTATTTGATTGGCTGGTGTTTTGCTTTAAACTTACTATTTATAAACTGGACTAGTCAGAATGTTGTTACTTAGGTAAAGCCTCTTGTGTACTGGAACTTTTTATTGGTGCGTCCAAAAAGAATATATTTGCTTATTTTTGCTAAATCTTGGATGCACCCTGGTCTTTTAGTGGTAACGTGCAGTCGTGAACATTCTTGAGATTTTGGCTTGAAGCATACAACTTTTGTATATATATATATATTAGCTAAATTAGCTTTTGTACTGCAATGTCTTATAAAAAAATAGATATAATTTCTTTTTTTCTCTTGTTTTATTTTACTCTGTCTCTATTGATTTATACTCCATTCCAGACGACATTAATGATTTATTTTACAATGTCTATCGGATACATCAATCATTTTCGGAAATTGCCTTTTTGTTTTATAAATAGTCCATATAGTTCATGTCAAATTCTAAATGACACGTGTTACATTATTTTATAGTGATACATATTATAGATTTTGATTTTTGTTAGGAGAAGGTACAATTCAGTTTAAAAGTTAAGTGTCAGAATTTTTCATAATCTCTAAAATAACGACAAAGAACTGTAATCCATATGTGGTTTCCACATTGTATATACAATTCAATGCTAATTTACTTTACAGTATTAGACACATCAATCTAAAAAAGGAAAAAAAACAAAGCTACAAACACCCTACTAGTTTAAGATCTATTAGGTCATATCATGTTTAATTTACCTCTAGATTTAGGGGAACTTTTCAAAACGTTGCACAATTATATTGAAATAAAACGACGGTATTACATTCAATGCTAATTTATTTTACAATCAGTCAGATACATTCAATAATATCAGCATACAAATCGACGTACGTTCTGGAAAATGCATTTTTGCTAGGTATTTAAGGACACTACTAATAAATATGTCAAATATGAAATGACAGATGACATGATATGAACCATATGACTTTTGCGATATGATTATGAGCGATATGTCAAAAACATTAGTACAGCGAACTTTAAATTTAGAAACATATAAGCGTTTTACAAAAATAGAAATTTAATGGCAGTTAAACCGTTATAATTTAACATTGATTTATCATAGATGATTAATATTTAATAAAAAATATGGTTGGTCAAGAATGATACTAGAAACAATATGACATTTGGATTGATATTGACATATTTTTATATTATGCAAAGAATCTATCGTTCTAAACGCTAATATCACTTATATATTGCTATTTCTCAAACCGAAATCTATTATTTAGTGTTCAAAGTCCTCAAAAACCAAAACGTATCTATTCAATCGACAGACTAAACTGAGCAAGATTTATAAATTGAAAATTTAAGATGTCGACAGATGGAGTTGTTGGCTATGTTAGTTTTTTCTCACTCTATATTTGCAACAATATTTTTACAAAATCAGCACCATTTTATTTAAAAAGCGAGTTTTTCACATTAAATATCAAATTAAATATATTAGCTGATTCAGATTTTACGGTACTTTGTTTAGATTTTAAAATATGCAAATATTTACAAACACAAAAGCTAGACAATTGAAAATTTAGAATACATTTTTAATTTAAGAACATTGCTACACAGAAGCAATTGATACGATTATTTTTCAGTTAATATAGGAATTTTAGATTAAAAATTCAAAAAGTTTTATGTAATGCAATGTAAAATCTGAATGCTTATTATTTTTTGTAGATTGTGTAATACTGAAAGACTTATTTTTAAGTATTTTTAGCCTATTTTGTGCACTAAAACTCACTTTTATTCTATTGGAGCAATAATGAAATAAATACCACAAACACCCTGTATATCAAATTCAAACGTGGCAAAAATGAATTTATGTAAAACAAACTGGAAACAGCAACACTTTGTAAATAAAAAAAAATAAATTAATCATGAAAAAACCTTTTAAACCGGTTTTTCTATTGGTGCAATAAACACAAATACGTTGTAAAATGTGTAGTAATATTTTAAAGTTTGTTTTTCTAGCAAATACAAGAACTATACATTTATATATACTTTACAATACAGCTCAATAATAATTATATAATAATAGTATATCTGCATATTATGTACAAAGTAACCGCTATATAATGTACAGAGGGACATAAAAAATTAAACTGCGGATAAAATTATATATTGGAAATATTTGTTATGTGAAAAATTCGAGTAGTAAATTTTTTATGTCCGCTGTATAATAACTGCATCGCTAAACAACAGCTAAGTTTCCAATGTAGGAAATAAATAATTGTGCTAAGCCGCATTTATTCAATAATAACATACAGGGAGACATCAAATTTAATAGAAAAACAAAGCATGATTTGTATTTAAACACCACTTTCAAAATACATTTTGATTTCCCCCCATATAAAGGACAACTTTATCGCATTAAGCAACACATAAAGATATGACTAAACATTAATTTGATCTATATTTAAATTTGTTCGAAATTAAAAAAATGCATTTAGAGATATTTAGTAAAATATAAAAGTACATATGTTTTAATTATCTAGTTATAAAAATATATAAATGTACATTAAAACAGAAAAAAATATTGCAACGAATTAAGTTTCGGAGGTTTTAGTTTAATTACAAATAATAATATTTATATGATTTTAAATACAAATAAAAAGAAAGAGGTATGAGAATTTTTTTTTCTTTCAAAAAGAAATGCATATTTTGATTATGTCACTAAGCAAGAAAATTTTTAGACTTTCATCACGATATATTTATTTTTTGTCCAAACAAACTTTCAAGAAACTTTTTTTTCTTATTATTGGAGGAACCTAAATATGAAAAAGGTTATTATTAAATTCACTACCATTATATTTTAATTTGAAACCAATAGTCTGTGAACAACTTATGAAGTTACTGACTAGTCGAAAATTTAATATGTATAAAAATAAATTTAATTTTAAAAATAACAAAAACATACAAAAAAAAATGGATACTAAAATCCTCTTGAAACTTCGTAACATCCTTTCATTTAATTATTGCATAAATAATTTACAAAAATATACTCAAATTGAATGGGTGGTTTTTAAGTATTAAATAATGAATACTCGATATACGATGTTGGCACAAAACCTTCTTCCATATCACCTAAAATCCTTCTCACCCTAGTCCAACCATCCCCTTGATCGAGTTCTATAAGATGAAGCTCTTCGTCTTGTGCCATTGGAATGCTACCTTCACTTGTAGCTGCAAAAAACGATTTTTTCTTTATTTGTGATTGTATATTAATAAATAGTTTTTACAGTAATCTATTTATTAATAAATAGCATTAACTGACTATAAAGTGATAAAGGTACTCTAAACACTCATAATCAGAAATTAGGGGTTGAATTCTCGTTCAATAGAAATACAACTTTTAATATGTGGAGAATCGTTTCAAAAGTTCTGTCAAATTTTCCGAATACTACTAATACATATTGACACTATGTAAATGATACATCATAACAGTTTTGTCCTGGTGGAGAAATCCTTCTGTCAAAAGTAGCATTAAGCTACGTTCAGATTTATAAGTGTTGTCTATAATTAGTTGCACAGTACAATGAGGTCTATAGAAAAACCCATAATCCCGCAAGACAAAAAACCACGTTTGTAAAACCTAAACCGATCTGTGAACATTACAAAGAGTACAGCCAATAATATACTCAGAATGGGGTGAGGAAAACCCTTTTATGTAGTGGATAGAAGTTTGTCTTCGGTTTTTTGATTACCACCACATCACAACGAGTTGAATTCTAACTATGCTTTCCTCTTGTGAATATTCTTAATATTCAATCAAAATACTAGAAAATAACTTTTTAACGTAAAAAAAACTAAAAATGAGAATTTGATATTTAATAGCAAATAAGCAATTGTCGGTGGAACGGTATCTTGGCCTTCATAAGGAGGTTGACGCGTTTCAATTAGGGTCAGAACGGGTGTAAGTAAAACTTAGACCATATATAATTACTGAACGGAGTGTGGTCTCATTCTTACATCGCTGTCGTAATACATCTTCTCTGTCACCTGATAATGATATGCATATATCCGAAATATTCTTTTATTGTTTTAATTTATTTTTAAAATAAAGTAAATTATATAATTATTTACTTACCTTCAAATGGATACAATGCCTTGCAAGTACCTATTGATGGTTGCATATCTGCCTCGTAATATTCGCTTTCAACTCCATGTCCATCATATTGGTCAGGATCAGAATCTGCTCCAGGCAACGACGTGTGAGACGTACCCAGGCCACTTTCGGGACTATTGGAACAACTATGTCAAAAGATTGAAGCCAGGTTTAAATTAAAAAGAAGGAATATGCCCCAAAAACACAAAAAAAATAAATATGGGCTATCCAAAATAAAATTACAATCAAAACCTGAGATTAACTACAAAAGGCGAAAAAATAAAATAACAAGATAAAACAGTGGCAGGAGGGAATGTGTAAATATACAAAGAGCCTAGTACAATAGTGATTGTACTGCTTTGGGAAAGTGTAATACGTTTAAATTACATCATGAATGGAACAAAGATAAACTAGCGCTGATCACAGCATAGTAATTGAAATGTGTTCTATTTACATAAAACCTTATGGTCGGCTTTTGGTACCTGATTACATTCTCTCCTGTCTTTATTTAAAATACGAGTTTTTATTCAGGACCATGCTGAAATTTTTTATATATATAAAAAACTTGTTATTCCGCCTATATTAAATTGTAACTGATGATGTATAATTAATTTACATTTACAGTTATCAAGAAAGGAAGCAGCAATCACTCATTCTCGATATGTTTGTAAGAAAATGCTTGTTCTTAGAACGTGGATATAGTAATATTGTGCTAGAAATCTAAAGGACATTCTATGATCCTGAAGTATTCGCTACTTCTGCCGGCCTTTGACAAATGGCAAAAGTGTATTGACTGAAATGGAACATATAATAACATTGTTTCATTGCAATTTAAAAATTTCAGTATGGTTCTTGCAAATTTTTCCCGTTTATGATAATTTTGGCTCACCCATGATTGTTCATTTGTGGCGTTCCAGGCGCACTGGGTTTATTATGGTTATGGTTATTGTGGTTATTATGATTTACACTACTATCACTAGCTGATCTACTCAGCGATTCTTCTTCGGCGGCGCTTCCTCCGGAATTACGCCGTCTTGAACCATTTAACAATCGTGGAGAGTTCGTCAATGAGTTATTTTGTCCCGCTTGGATCCCTCTAATCGCGTCTTCGAGATAGGTTTGGTACCGTGAAAGGTCTTGCTGAAGTTTATCTAATCGGTGGCTGCATTCATTTAACTGACCTTAAGAAAATTATAGATAGTTTAAATAACGGTTGGAATATAATCTGTTATTCTTACTTTCTATAGTTCTGGGGTCTCCAAGAGCTGGATTGGCTTCGTAGACGCCCTTCATTTTCATAAGGCCATCCCTGGCCGCCGTCTCTTGAGCCACCTTGTTTTTGAGCTCTTCTACTTTGAGCAAAAGCTTTTTCCTCCTCTGGTTTGGTGGAAGTTCGCTTAGATCCTCCTTTCCATCGGATATCGTCGCATGCTAGAAGAAAATTCATATTGCATTATATTTTAGTAATTACATCAATCATACATAGTATGAGGAATTTCTAGGGGCCCCATGAAAATAAAAAATTAATAGTCGTTACTGCCAATAATGTATTCTATTGGAGATCAGTTGAATGGCTAGGAATCTATCATGGAATTAATTACCCTTTATGGATCTATTACTAGCCCCTCTAAAACATATGTGACTAATAGGGGAATACTTCTGGATGTAGGGGTGAGGTATTGAAAAAATATAATAATATTCTATTTAACTTTTGCTCACTGGAAACCCAAAAATATCTCAAAAAGTATAACCAAATATAACTTTTTTAATTTAATTTAATTTTTACTCTTTTAATCTTAATTGTTAAACAGAGATGGTTTTGGATTTTAACTGGCACTCAATTAGTACACATTTTATTGGAAAATTATAGAACAAAATATGCTCTATTTCAACACTTCATGGGTGCGTTACTGTATGCCTTAAGATTTCAGTGATATAAAATTGAGGCTAGGTAAATATTTAGAACCGATCCTTTATTAATTGATTGAAAATAACGGTTTTATGTTTTATTGATGTCAATATAACAAGGAAAGTGTTTGTTTCTCATAACTGGATTATCCTTTGTAATTATATTATTACTAAAAATAACAAAAAAAACTAGGATTTGTCTTTCTAAGATATGTTATATATAATTGAAAAGACTATCCAGTGACTAATGCCAAGTAAAAACTAACAATTTTACGTCGATTTATAAAGATTAATAACACATACTAAAACAGTACTTAATTAAGAAATATATTTTTTTGTTACATTAAAAAGACCCTCTATAAAAAATATTTTTAATTGGCAATTTTTTAACGATATTAAGTAAGTAAATATCAAATGAGTAAAAAATATTAATATAGTGAACATTTTGGTAAATATTATATTGGTTATATGACTTCTATGAGCAGTTTGAAAGTATTCTACCCCCTTTACTATATGAGATTAACTAGAAACGTGAATAATCGAAAATTTTAAATCTTTTACAGTGTTTATTACAAATTCTACAGAGTATGCCACTTAAAAAGTCTATCCCTCTATTTTTTCGATAATAATTTACAGACACTTGAAGAACTTTTGATGAGGTCACTGTTTACTTACGGTTTAAGCGGACACATAACAAATCGATTATTTCAATGCATTTTTATTAAGAATAAAGTACTGTGAAAATAATTGTCATATGGAACTTAAAATGTGTAAATGTAATGCGACCCAAAGTTCTTGTTAATATAATAAGGTTTTTAGTGGATTTATAAATTTAACATGTGGAATTATCATTAAGTCAAAAATATGAGCCGATTCAATAGATAATAATTGTAAAGGCCAATGTGGTGACTATTTCGTCAGCAGCCAAAAATTTTTAAAAAATGGAGCATTCTCTCCAAAAAAATTATCCTAAATCTGATTTTTTTTTTAATTTTCAGTTATAATAAAACGATGATGTTATAAAACTCTTTAAGCGACATAATCTGTAAAACTCTAACGAATTTTTAGAATTCAAACCAAAATAATATGTGGTATTAAAAGCATTCTAAGTTTTAAATGAAAAAATAAACTTTAATGTACAATAACAATCTGACACACTAAGGCAATGGGTTACACATTTATTTATAAAAATGGAGTATTATTGAGACAAGTGTACGAATATAGCTTCTATTTTTACAAAACAAAAAAATAAAGTAAGCCATTAAGCACATACCTTTATTGCCATACAGACTTCAGAAAGCTTCTGTATGCATGGAAAAATAAAAGCAATTTAGCTGTAAGTCTTCACAGGGTTTTTTTGGAAAAGGAATAAATATATACATAGTGAGTATTTTAATTCAACTTCTTTTCGCTTTCTAAATAATACCTTGAGGTAAAAATGTTATAAATAAAATAGATTAAATGGTAAAAGAAATGAATCATACTAGAAACGGATAATTATTTAGAAGCGAGAAGAAGCGTAAAATGTATTTGTTTTATATTCATGCATCATTTGTCATGCTGTGTAGTTATTGTGTAAAAAATTGTTGATAATCATTAAAATTTTGTATAAACGACTTATGTGGCTTTGTTGGAAATAACGCTGATTTCAATATACGAGTACTTTAACACGAGCAGATTTAGAAACCTGAATATTTTCACGCCGTGTTAAATCATATACAATGATGCTAAATGTCAAATGAGATAAGTTGTTAATTTCACTGAATCTCGTTTAACAGTCTATATCCCTAAAATTCCAAAAACCTCGATAAAGATAAACTGTATCAAACGTACTAGGGTGCAGCCATTTTGATATATGGACTAGTAAGTAGGCAATATATGTATGTGGGTATATTGAATTTGTTACATATATCATTTAGGTTTAGCAGATTCCCATAATTAAATAAGTAATAAATAAGTAAGTAGTAATAAGTAACTTTAAACAATGATAAATATATTATTTTGGTTTGCGATGCTTGTAAAATTCGCGGAATTCAGAGCAATCATTATATCAGACTATTTAAAAGATTTAACAAAAAAAGAAATTTATTTGGGCTTAAATACAAAACAAAATAGTTCGAAAAATATCAAATACATGCAGAATATGACTGAAAAAATCTCAAAATTAACCATTAACAGTAAAAATCAACTCTGAAGCCATTAATATTTAAAAGAACTATAAGTATTCTATTAGACTCAATTTAAACGAAAAAACTTCATTTAGCAAACAAGATACAAATTGAAAAGAAATATGAAATAATTATAATAATAATGAAGATCTAAAGTAAAGACTTATATATCAAAATGGCGTACTTTTTCTGAAAGGAGATGGATTTTTTGCAACTCCGTTTCATTTCATTTTCGCAACATCTATATTTACTTAATCGCGATGCGATAGACAGTTTATATTTATTATATTCTGTTCTTCATTAATCGACAGAAAATTGTATTTAGAAGAATTTCCTCCATATTGTACATAGTATAAGTATGTGTAAAATCCTTAAATATATGGGTCACGCAATGTACAACAAAAGCTAGAGAGCCACACAAAATGAACAAATCATAGCCTTTATGGTTAAAAATAAAAACATAGTTAAATAATTATTTACATGGTATGTGACATGCTGCAGGTTTCAAGATATCAAATATTACTTACTACCAAATTTAAGGGAAAAATGCCCACCAAAACGCAGATCGTCAAAAAGAGTCGAAAAGAAAATAAAACCAAAGTTAGGTTGTGTAAAATAGTGGTTTAAGAACTGAGTTTCCTGTCCACCATTTGTGAAAATAGCTCAAAATGACTGTTTCAACTCTGCTAGTTTTTGAAATGCACAAAAAATAAAAATATGTTTAATCCTAGTATACACAGATATAGAACAGAACAATTTGAATGAGAAATGCTCCTCAAATCAGCTTCATAGGTGTCGCTAATCTTTAGCATTTATTTTGCAGGGTTTATTGAACAGCAACCGATTTCAGAGTCAACACAACCTTTTTTATGTGATAAACTTCATCAATAAAATAGAATTTTAGTGACATCTGTGTTATCTTATATATCTATGCTAATATCAAGAGTTATGGTGTAAAGATCTTGGTTTCGATTTTTTCTTATAAAATGATTGGCTGCAAAATTAGCCGCAGTATTTAAATATCGGAAAAAGAAAGAGTTTATGAAGTATTCGTAATTAATAAATAAATGTTATATTTAAAATTATTTCACAAAAATTATAAATCGAAAAGGCGGCCTATTAAACTCAGTTCTTAAAACAGTACCCCAAAAGAAAAGAAAAAGTGGGAAAAAGGTTTAATCAGTGAATAGAACGTCTGTTAAAGTAATTGATTCAATGTATTTACACTTTAGTGAACTAAAGAAATATTGTAAGACTCATTTGAATACTTTCAATAAGTTTAACAATTGTTCTTGTTACTGACTACAAAAATTTATTTTTAAGATTAAAAATACGAAACATGTTTATTTAATTAATAGAAATATTGGGAATTTTAATTATATAATGATATTGTTTTGAAAAATCCTGTATGTATGTATAAAAATAACTTCACCTCGAATAAATATTTACATTAAACAATGGAAACATTTAGTAATCATTAATAATTGTTGAAATTAAACATTGTACATTTTTCGAGGTACTGATATGATTACATACATAAGGTATACAGGGCGGCGAAAATACAATTGAGTTTATTGCGATTTTGTAGACAATTTAATATCGTATGTTTTGAATTTTAAAGAAATTATTTGGAAATGAACTTCAACGGTTTACACACTAGGCACTAGGCGAAATTGAAAATATGCAAAACGATGTAAAGGAATGTCTGAAATATTAATTTTACAAGGGATAACATTCAGGCTATCTGTTCATTTAAAAAAATAAACGGAATTTTAACATTCTACAATTTTTAAAATATCCTGTAAATTACAAAATATTTTTAAACGGTAGCCATTATGCACTTTAGCCAATGCTGCTTTAAAAAAAGTACTCCGTTTAGAACTAGGAGACTATATTGTTAGACTTGAAACACCCTGTATAGACTCAAAACAACTTATCGACACAGAAAAGAAGGCATTTATGACGTTAGAGTTTCTACTTTTGATAGATATATTTCCCCGTGACGGGATAAGTGTCCGGATTTCATCTGTTAACTGTGAAATCTAACATTTATATATAATTTCCGGAAGGGAAATTTATCTTAATTTTTAACATAAACAAAAGGAAAGTCTGATCAGGTCTGCCGGTTTGACTAATCAGCTGATCAGTCAGAGATGTCGGGAAATAATATTTGAATTAATATAGGCCAATCACCTACTTTCTGGTGAATTTATTTCAACCTTTTTGCTATTGTGAAGCAGTCGCCTTAACCTTTGACAAAGCCATCATAGCGCGAAATTAAATTTCGTCACCCTGTACTTAAATTGATTACAAATATATCTAACATTCTGTTTAAAAAATGACAAACAAAATATATTAAGCTTGCTTTGAGCTGAATATATTAGGTTTTTAAAGATTTAAATAATTTAAAAACTAAAAATATCACTAGAATAATTACAAATCTTACCCCTCTTCCTCCGAAAATGTGGAATATCCCCGCCCGCTTCTTCATGGCTTTATTTGTAATTGTGCCTTTTACTGTGTAACTGCCTTCTTTTACTTTCCCACTAGCCTGAATATTATTTATATTATTAGTACTACCTGAATCACTGCCACTTTTTGACAAATCTTCAAATGGAAAATCTTCCGGAGGTTGGAAACCCGATTTAAATTTTTCTATTACTAACATCGTATCCTGAAAAACATTTTTGTACAGAAAATAAGAAAATAGTTATCTTTTTAATTTAAATTAGCACTACTAGATTTACTCTAAATGTATAAAAAATGTTTCATAATACATTTTCCTAGTCCGGTATTTATTAATTGTTTTAAAATTTTAGAGGATTAATTGGAGTTTCATATTTACATTAAATTTCATAAAAACTTGTAATTTCAGGGTATATTCTGAATGATAGAAAAGTTGTATTTTACATTATTTCTTAAATTCACGACTTATCTTTTTTCTCAAAATACCAATCACTTAAATTTTAAAGGATGATTTTAAATCTTTCACAAAATTTCTTTATCACCTTGACCGCCGTATTTATTCCAAATTTCCAGTGACATTTCTGAAAAAAGATGGATGGCGGACATTGTGTTAAAAGTTCATGAAACAACCGAGTTTATTTAAGAAATTTTCATTTTAGCCACGAGATAATTACCTTGTATAACAAAATTCCGTGTGTCAGTGCATTTTATTGTTTGAATTCTTAAAGCATACTCGTTACATAGATAAGGCGATATCAGATATTTTGGATTAATGCCGGATGACTAAACCATATAAACTTTTTTTTGGAATGATCAAAAATTTATTCGCAAATACCGGTCAATTTTTTCTTGTATGATATTGTATATAAATGGTACACTTACTTCTTTCTCATTTATAATTTCTGCGGCTTTTAAAATGCCATCTAAACACTTATTTATAATAGGAAAAACGTTTCTTTCTATATCAACAGATGCACGTATGAAATTTTTTATATTTTTTATGCGTTTTTCATCCAGTTCCTGAAGTTGCCTAAAAACTTCCGGTAAACCTGACCTGCAACATGTAAAAATTAAATTGCATAAAACGAAAAAGCTGGTTAATTTGGAATCTAAATTAAAAGCCTCTCTCTAAACTAGGTCAAAGCCAAGGGCCATAACCACTTCCACTGGAAATTATAACATCTATTATTAGAGCTATTAAGCTAATAACTAACCAAATAACATTTCATTAACAATCTAGTAGATTAATATTTATTAGTCAAATAGGGAGAGACGGTACCACAGTAGAAACCTAAATAAAAACTTTGTCTTTCCAAAGGCCTTCAAGAGACCGAAACAATGAATAATAAAGTCTTATTTACCTAAAATGCTGTCTTTGCAGTTCATTGGTCCTCTGTAACTGTTGCGCGTATTCATTTTTTGCCGAATCGCATACTTGCGTTTTATGAGACATATTCGATCTTTGTTTTTCTACTTCTGCTCTTGACAGATTAAAATCTGCATCAGCTTTTTGAAAACTGTCAATGGCCTTTTCCGATTCTTTGTACGCCTTGTCGTAAGCTTTTTTCGCCCTCTGTAGAGCTTCTATTTGAGCCTGAAGCGTTTGGGAGAGCCTAAGACCTTCTTGAAGTTGTTTCTGAAAAACATTAGTAAATGTTAACACATGTTCTTTAGAGAACTAGTACCATATTGAACTGACTTGTCAAACCTTATACACTGTTAAAGTAAAATAAAATCTAGTAACTCATCATTATGACTATTTCAAGTAAGAGGTTGGAGTACTCCAGTGCCGAACTTTTTTGTCTAAGTCTGTAAACTAATTGTGTAGAGAATTTTAAATTAGGTTATTTAATAGTGAAATTAATTATTTACCTAAATTGTAAGTTAATCAATGGTTATTATAATTTTAAATAATAGAGATTTTGAATTTCCTTCAAGGCTAGTGTACAAATGATAAGTGGAAACGTAAAAGTAATACTAAAAAAGTTTCCTTATGTTAAAACAGTTACGTTTTACGATTTTGCCCATCACAGATACCTCAGCATCCCGTTTTATGAACTTACGTAATGCTATAAACAAGAAACAATCCATTAAAAAAATTAGTGAATGTTCACAAACTTAAATTTAGATACACGATAGTTAATTGGCCTAAAAAACGGCGAGCGCGCCTTGTTGAGTAGAGAAACCAACTGCGTATCTTTGAAGGATTAACATACATTATAACATTTAGTTTTGCTTTCTAAAAATGTAAAATCTGTTAATAAATCTTCATGAGTACCTACGGAATTTTTTTTATGATTATGAGAGAAAAATAATTTACTGCTTTATATAGACTGTCATACGAAATTTCCTGTAGACCGTTGAGACTAGAATTTTGGGACAAAAATTCGAAGTAGGTGTTTAAAGAAAATCGATTTGTGTTTGGCTATGAACACATTTATCATTGTCAAATTAACAGTAACGGGACTTTAAAAAACGATCAGCGAAAGGAAAAAATAAATAAAATTTCTAATTAAATAATTTCTATTGTTAAATTCTTATGGAGGTTAAGTACGTGGAAAGGTGCATTGTTTATTTTAACTTTGGGAAAACAAATATTTTACCTGATACGGTTAAAAGTTAACCTTAATTTTTTTAATGCTTAGTCACTTAAAGAACATTGCAATACAATTTAGGTGTTAATGGAATTCTTATTTCAAATGTACCATTCAACAAACATGACTCACTTTATTTTATCAATGAATCTGTCACATGATGTTGTTTACTAAAATGTTCAGGAATTCAGTTATTTATTTTAAAATATACCATTTCCAGTAAAATGTATACAATATGTTGAGCAAAATCTTTGGCATGAGGATGAAAAAGAAGAATAATGTAGGAAATAATATAAAAGATTAAGGAAAGAAACAGAGATTTGGGAAAACAATAATTTCAAAAAACATTGGCTCAAAACAAAACATATAAGTAACTGGAATAAAAGCTAAAGAAGCGACAGTAGTAGTTGTGCAATTTAAAGAAATTTGAAGTATTTCACAGAAGTCCAATCACACTAAGCAAGGAAGAAACACGAGAAATAATTAATAACCAATCAATAGCAAATCCACAGACTTCTAACAGGCGTTTGACTAAACAAAAAGTGAAAATGATGCACTGAAAGAATTAGGAGTACAAAATGAGAAAACAATAATGATGAAAACATGACAGATAAGAGCACAAATAAGAGAGATTAATATATTTGAAATAAAGTGACACTCTTCATTCTCGCATTGAAATATCTACTGTAAATAAACCAAGGAAACTTGCCCACGAAAGGAGGACAATTAATAAATTATTGCTAATGAAGTTGCATTAGTATCAAAAAACAGGAACGCTACAAGCAAGTGTGAAAGAAAAGATTAAGAAGTAACATTGATAACATAAAAAAATGTTCTTTGAATGATAGAAATGGTATTTCTAATGATTGTTAATGTTATTTGTAAATTTTATAAATATAAATATTTGTGAAAATAACAACATATGGTTAATGCCTTAACGTTGACAAATACAAGATTGTGTTTTCATTATAATGGATATTAAACGAAAATACAAATACTGTTACTTTCTTTTGATTAAAATTTCAAATATATCGTTTTCTAAAATTCCAAATAAAAATGACACAATAATCTTGAGGAAATATTTTAAAATGATTTCAAAAATATTAACAGCATTTTTAAAATACCACGTATAATGATGATTTCAATAAATATTAACAATAACAATCTGAAAACGTAATTGGAATAGATCATTCTAACCACATTGTACTTAGAATGATTGTAAAAGTTGTTTATTATAATTGTAGAAGTTGCAATAGCGCTTATTTAGTAATAAAGCGTAAGCAAAAAATTATTGTAAGCAAGTATTACGGCAAACTATGAATCAGGTGAATTTTGCATAACCAGAAAACAAAAAGTATTATGAAAAATTGATAATGAAGAAATGGTTAAAGTTTCACTTTTCCTATTATTACAATACATTCTTTGCTCAGTGTAAAATTTTTCAGAAAAAATACATTTAGAGATATTAATCCGGACAAAATAATTGTTTTTTATATATTTAATCTTAATAGTTCAAAACCATTTAATATTGTTTTCGAACGCAGACCTCTATCGGCAATGATTGACATTCCTAATGAATTCTAAATTAGATAAGATATCGCAACTTTTTACAACTATTTTAACGATTTTTTAAATTAAATCGATTAAAAATGTTTTATGAGATTCCAAATGAAAACAGATAACATAAATTTTAAAGGAAAATTTCATCATTTGAAAAAAAGTATAAAATTGTTTGTTTGTATAAAATAACTTGTCAAAGAGTCTAGTTCATGTTTCATAAATGACGTACATTTTAGAATAGAACGGCTAAATTAAGTCATTCGACGCAAAGTCATTAAATATACTTTTTATTTCATTTGAATGGTTCAGGTTTACTGGTTTTATTTTTACTTACTTTTCTTTCTTCTTTTATGTCTTTGACTAATGCCATTAATTCCTTTATCACATTTGCTTGAAGATCCTCCGCTACTAACTCGTGTTGGCCTGCTAAATCGCCGACTTCGTTCATTAGAGCTTTGAAGGCTTTGCAAGAACTAAATCTGGAAGAAAGAATCATCATTACATTGTTCAAATAAAAGATGTCTTCCAGTAGCTTGGTGAAAACTGTATTAAATTACAAGCATAAATTAGATGTTTATTAGCAACACCGCATAATAAAGGGTGATCAAATAAAACCCACCTATGGTATTTCCAATATTGATACAAAGTGACTAATCGTATACGGTTTGTTCGCGTGGAAATACATTTTTATAGCATGTAGATTTATAACCTTCAAATTTTCTTGTTATGTTAATGCCAAGTTTTTTGTATTTTCTAGTTAAAATGTATTCTTATTGTTGAATTTTGTTAACTGTTAATTTGTTTCAACCAATTATATAAGAATTTTCATTTCCAATAAAATTTTATTTTTTATTATTACTAGATCAGAATTCCATTACATTGAATTCGTAATTAGTACTTCAGACCAAGTAGGTCCATCGCTTTGGTGGTTATCTTTCAGGCGTTTTTAACTTCCTCAGATCCTCTTAAATTTGGGATTCTCTTTTAGCATTTTTCGTTCAATATTGCTTCTCCATTAACTTCTTCGGTATTCTTGTATTTTTCATTCTCATAAATGTCTTATTCATTTGATTCTTTGTTCTTTAATTACCCCTACAGTATTTGGCTCTTTATACATTTCTAGTAACTCTCATATATCCACTATCTGTTTCCCTCCGTATATTTTCCTAAGCATCTTCATTTCCCATACTTTGATTACATTTTCTTCCTTTACTCCTAATGTTCAGACTTTACTTGCATATGTTTCAACCGGTCTTACGATGGTCTTTTATGGCCTGAGTTTGAGTTTTCCGGATACATTCTAAGTTATTTTTTAACAATTCTAAGCAGTTCTTTTCGGTTTTTGGATCCAATTTTCTTATGCATTTTGACCTAGGTACATAAATCGTTCTACTTCCTCGAACTTTTATGTTTTTGCTTTACCGATTGTTATTTTTGATCCGCCTTTCCAAACAATACTGAATACAAATCTCAATTTTGGAGGGAATCAGAGAAAAATGGCCCCTATGATGGATAAAAAATATGTTGTATTAATTTTATCTTCAAATAGAACCATTTTAATTTTCTTTATTTTTTCGTCTTATTATATTTTTATGACGATTTTATATTATCGTTTAAAAGGTAGAGTTTATCTTTTGTTTAGATAAAATGATACAGACGTGTCTTATCTACTACGTCTTAATGCTTATCAACAAAAAAAACAACACCGTAACTTCCTAGAGCCATACAGAATACACATTTGTTGCCTGTTAATAACCTGTCTTAGTGAGTTAGGCCAAACCACTCGAATTATGAAATTTGTAAATTTATGCCAGGACAATGCCAACTATTTTTGTTTTCTTTAAATGTCACGAGACAAACAGGGTACGCAGGATTATTTTTAGATATATTTAGCATAAAATAATTTGCAACACCTAAGCTAGATGGTCGCTTTCTTGTAACCAATTTCAATCAATATCTATAAAATAAATGATAATATTTGACGTTTCAATAACTGTAAACACAGGGAATTTTATTTCATATTTATCCATTTGCTGTTGCAGATAAATATAAATATCTCGTGGTAAAACTGTTTCAAAAGGTAAATATGCAGCTCAAATTTCCAATAATATTAACTTATAAACAAAAATACAGCACTATTCAAAATCATATTTAAGAGCTCTGAAAAGGATTGTCTTGTAAAATGGTCGAGCTTATTATAGCGAATTCAATTTATTATGGAGCCAGGTAATGCGAAAATATTTTTCAAGAGCAACTTGTCACAGGGAACCCAAAAACAAGAATTTAAAAACTTCAAAAGTTCAAAGTGTTTTCACTTTTTATCATTTATAAATTTTACATTCCGTGGGCGAAAAAAAAGCCCTTACTGACAAAAAGGCAGAAGAAAAATATATTTTTGTGGTCTCAGAAGCAGTGGGACTCAATTATATGGAATCACCAAGCTATATTTGAAATGGTGCTAATAGACACCGAGTCATAAGAACACTGACTGTTAAATAAATAGTTGAGTTTCCGGTTTGGTGATGATTTGGTAAAACACGTCAGCCAAAGGAGTAGCGAACATTATGAACGCTGATAAATACATTAACCTCTATCAAAATGATTTGAAACCATAAATTGAACAAATGCATTTGAAAAATATCGAATGAATCTTTCAGTGAGAGGTTGCCGCTTCATATACGGTTAAAAAATAAAAGATTGGATGTCAGGAAACAAACAGATTTCCTCCAAAATTTTCATTTATGTTCAGTATTGTTTGGCACGTCACCACGGAATGAGACACATTACGTGGAATTATTTATGGTCAACATAATCGACCTACAGAGCTTTGTACTGTATTTGAAAAATTAGGGACAAATAGTAGTCTTTGCAATGTTAAGAATTCAACTCTTCAAAAATGTAAACGTACTGCTGAAAATATCAATGCTGTGAACCAAAGGATTGATGAAAATCTAGAACAATCAATTAGTCTTCGTTTCCAAGAACTGTACTTCCTTATGGCACCATATGGAATATTTTTTAAAAAGATTTGCATTTCAATGCGCATAAAGTTCAGTTGACTCAAGAATTTAAACCATTTATTGTGAAGCAATTATTCTGATTGGGATTTAGAGAAATTTGAAACAGATCCATTATTTCATGGAAAAATCATCTTCAACGATAAAGCTTATTTCTGGTTAAATGGTTTCGTAAATAAGCACAATTGTTGTATTGTGATTTATGAACTAGAGGTGTAACTGGACTGTTTTTGTTTGAAAATAAAAATGGCATTGCAGATGGTAATAGAGAACGCTACAGAAACTTGATTTTTTGTGATTCCAATTAGATGATTTCGATTTGGACGATAGATGGTTTCAACAAGATGGTGTCACATGCTATATATCCCATGACACAATCAATTTATTGAGGTAAAACTGTTATCGCCAACAAAGCATATGTGAAATAGCCTAGATCATGAGATGCACATATCTTGGATTTTTTTCTGTGGTTTACTCCAATAAACCACTAATATTCAATGACCTTGAAACTAACATTATGCGTGTTATTGATGAAATAAGTCCAGATATATGTGAAAAAATTGGTGTTCTAGAATCTACTTTTTTTAATTTCAGAGGCGCTTATGAAGTTATTTTTAAATAAAAATGTTATGAATCAATAATTAAAATAAATAAAAAATTGATATCTAATTACCGTTTTGTTTTTATTCGGTTCTTCAGTTAAGTGCCCGTCTCCAAGAAATTTAGAACAATTTTACTCCAAATGAATTGACACAAAATGTATAACACGCCAAAAGTGAATAAACATTTTCTATATACTTAGAAATATCAGTATTAAATAAATTTCTGATATTAGGGCAAGTTTCTCTAAAAAAAGTAATTTTGCTAGAGGGCCCAACTTTAATGAGACATGGCTCGTAATTCAGTGAGGTGTACATTAATGAAACGTTACAGCTGAGGTATTTGCAGTTTAGGTTTTAATGAAGAATGCAATGATGTATGCTAATAAAGTAGAAAAGCAGTTAAAAGTTACTGTTAGCTTTGTAATTTTAATATCTAATAACATATTATGGATTATTTAATACCATGATTACTCATTGAACTGGTTTACCAGGTAAGACAGGTGTGTGGATTCATCTCACAGCTTCTTTATTTTATAAACGGACTTTAATAAAATTTATTAAGTAATTACATCATATAAAAAATTCTCATTTTATGACAGTTAATATGGCTCAATTACCGGTTTCTACATGTATATTTTTGTAAAGTCTACTTCAAAACTAAATTACATAATTTCAATTGTCAAATGTAATTTTTCAACAAAAAACAACTGACACTCCTATAGGTGGTTTAACTGTATAAATGATATCAATTCATTTTTTTTAAATTGAGGGCTTAAAGCCACTTTGCGGTTTGAATTGGAAAACCCATTACCTTAAAATCAATGTTAACATATAAGTAAATTTGTTGATGAATATTGCACATACAGTTCCGGATCTAACTTGTTTTTAGATAAAGCGAATCTTGTATCGAAAGCAATTTAAACAGAAAATTATTGTTTGGTGCTTACATAGTGGCATTTTACATCACCCCTAAAAGACTATCTATTTTTAAGTATAGATGGAAAGGACGTAGGGGCGTGGGACCAAATACTGTGACATATTTAACAAATTTCCAAGCGGGTTCCAAGAGGAAATTCAGGCTACTGGGAAATTATTTATTCGTTTCAGCAGTAACAGCGTTCAGTGAGTTGACCCTTTACGAGCAAGTACCGTTTCGTCAGTTAAAAACATTATTTCGTTTGGGATATATTCACCTATGCTAACAATTTGCAAATATAATTAGAACTAGTGCGGTTTTGCCAAAAATGAATACGAAAGTGACAAATAAAACTATAAGTTTACAGCTCGTGAAATTATAAATTTGCGAATATGCAAGCAGAAAGTGGAAAAATAATAATTGGTTTACAAAAAGCACAGAACCAAGTTACTGCTTTAATACGTAAATAAAAAGAAAATATTAGGAATGCATTAAAAATTCATTATATGGAAAAATAAGTTTTTGTTTTAAAGTATATTCATTACATGTATTAATGCCAAAGAGTGGTCAGAAATCGACAATGGGTTTATGTCCGCCTTCACATGATGAAGGTGTTTTACGTCGGAGTATTATCACCAAGAAGCAGAAGGTTTAAAAGGAATTCTGTGAAGAATATGCATACCAAGGACTCACAGAAATGTTAAGAGGATCAAATAAGTACACAACGTATAAATAAAATAAAAACTACCTACTGTTACTTTATATTTGTGATGTATAATTAAATGGGTCCATCAAGTGTTTTTAATCACAATTAAAAAAATAATTGTGTCTTGTTCACATTCATATGTTACCAATATTTTTATTTAAATCCGAGTAATTCTGTAGATATGGTCTCCATCCATATTTGAATCGGCTCATGCCAAAAAAGGATTTAAGTCCATTTTCATGCCTTTTTTCGAAAATTGCGTTTTAATAGGTGTTGGAGATGGTTTTATCAATTTATGCAACTTTCAACGTTATTCCTAGAGAGTGCAGAAAATATGTGAAAAAGTCCCAAACTTGCACGAACCGCACAGAATACTGTTGGACTCTCCCATGGGAATTGTAAAAAAGAAGCTAATAATTGAATTGGTTCTTCTCAATTTGATAACTGGCCAAACTCATCGTGCCTAGCTCCATTAAGCATAAAGAAATTCCAAATTAAGTTGGTCGAAGCTGGCAAAATCGTGGATTTCATTTCATTTCAAGAAGAGTCTTATCTCCACTGACACCCAGGAAAGGCGCATTAATTTAGAAGATAAACTTGGTTTGGGATCATCAGATTTCATAATTTCAATTACGACTCGACGACGTCTAGCTCGTCCATACATCAATAGTCTTGTAAAATACGTAAGCAAGACGCCAAATCCGACTGCTCTAGATCTTCCAATTAGAAAAACCTACCCAAAATTGGCTATGTAAAGAAATTGGAACTATACATCCCGCAAGAACATCAGTATTTTTTCTAAGAACTTGTAACTTGGCCAATCATATAAGGAAAAAATGATGATGAAGTTGAAGTTTAAAATCTTATTGTTTATACGTTTTGTACTCATTTATACTATATAATTAAATAACAAATTTTCAAGGGTATACATTGTTAATCTTTACCCCCCAAGTCCACAAACTTCTCAGAAAAAGGATTCACTTGGAACCAAAATTTGTTTGTATACAGTTTTTATGTAGAGCCAGACAACAGAAAAAAATTAGGAGAATAGGTCAATTTTTCACAAAGTAATACACTTTTTAACGTTTTCATGTCAGATGGTCGTTTTTTGGCATGACCCGATTCATTTCTAATTTATGAACTCCCTCTTCTTTAAGTCATTGCGCACATCGTGGCTCAAGTTATATTTGACAAATAGTATATTATTGTATAAATTAAAAATATCAGGTAGCATAAGCAAGTTGAGCAAACGAACTAACCAAAAGGAATGTTGTTACTCGCCTTTTCCAGGACATGAACCCTTATGCTGATTCAGTGATAGTGCTAAGTACTCTAAAGGAAATTAAGAAAGAAGAAGACAAACAATGATTAGAAATCAGGAAAGATCTTTAAAATCTAAGAGGGAATTAACCCCATTGAAATTGGTATGGCCACTGAGACAATATGTTGTTGATGAACATAGGAAGAAAGGAGACTCAATACATACTTTAGGTCATAATACATCTAACATATCTTTTGTATCGATCTGGAAAATCAACGTAATTTGTTGGAAGTTATTAACTTAATCAATTACATGAATAATTATCGATGCTGGCCACATGGAAACATCGTTGTGAACTGAGTAACCAGTTCTGTAGTCATAATCAAGTGATGATGCAACTTGTAGAGTGATATTAACTTCTTTCTCTTGAGGGGTGCCGAAGTTAATTAATTGTATCAACATAATTTGTTGGGATAGGGCAGTGGTCGGCAAACTTATTAGCCAAATATGAATATTACAATAATTTTAAAAAAAATTGGGAGCCAAATCTGCTTGTTTAGTAAACTTTTATTACACTAAATAAGTAGTACACTAAATAAAACTAAATTTCATACTTAATAAATATTTATTAATGCGAACAATGTGCTTGCATCTCCTTGGAAAGTTTGAGTAAGTCAGGTTTGTATGTTGTTGTTTTTAATTTTAGGCATGATTCCAAGTTCTCATCAATAAGACGACTTCTCAGTTTACTTTTGATAATGTTCATGCTTGAAAAAGATTGTTCGCATATATATGTAGAACCGAAAAGGGAACGAACAGCAAACGCGAGCTTTTTCAGCTGATCGTAAGAGTCAGGAATACTATTCCAAGTGTTGAATATGATCATGTCTTCCTTCTCCAGGTCATTCAAAGCAGACCACTTGTGTTGTGAACTAAGATCACATTTTTTCTTCTCCAATATTATTGCGCCTTCCGTGGATATTTGTGCCAGAGCCGCACTTAAGGAGCCAAAGAGCCACATGCGGTTCTGGAGCCGCACTATGCCGACCACTGGGATAGGGCATGTAGAGCCTTGGTTAGACATTTTCAATTTTTGCGGTCGCTGAATGCTAGTTCCGGTCCTGTCCACATACTCTTAGATTTCTATGTAAGCACACATTTAGTACAAAGTAAATCTATTCATAGTTGCGGCCTTGGAAAAAAACTAGTTTTGATCATTCTTTCTATAATACAATGCCGCCTTTGATATTTATGTATTTACTGCAAGTTCAAATTAAATATAAATCTAAGGAAAAATTTAGACAGTGCGAGGACAAATATTGCAATGATCAATTAAATCTCATGAAATCGGCAATTTTAAAACTTGCTAATTAAAAACGTTTAATTATTATTAATGTGAAAAGTATTGGAGTATCAGATATGTTCGCGGATCACATTCTGAATTAATCCTGTTTTTAGGTCGAATTTGTTAAAAGCGTATGTGTAACTACGAGATTTGGATAAAACATTTTTGTTAAATGAATGGAAAGTATTTCATGCATTTTGAACTAAATCCACATGTGTTGGTTAACTTTTTCAACAGCGAATTTTATATTTAAACTGCCTGTGAGAACGCTGGCTTCTGGATGTACAGAGCAAAGATCCAGAAACCTAACCTAACTATGAGAGTTTTCCGAAAACGTCAAGAATATTTTGGTAAATATTTAGGATTCCTGAAGCCTTCGAAACGCAAGAAATGGATCTAAATAAGGTGAAACTGATAGTAAGATGGGTGATGTATCAAACTACGACATGAGTGAATTAGTGTTTACTGACAGTTTTATGAAGTTTTTCCTGTAAATAAAGTTGTTAAATCCATCCATGTGTTACCATATTTTTATATTTGCATGCTTAATATGACTTCGGAATATACAACAAACCAATTATTAAATATCTTCTCTAATTATCCCACAAGTTATTAATATTAGGCAACCTTTTTTTGCACGAATCTAGCTGTAGTTCGATTTTTTCAAGAAAAACTGTATTCTTACAAAATTATTTTTTATGAAGTATAACACATCAAAATGCTATGCAAACTACTTTGTAGATTCAACAATTGTCGACTCGTGATTTCGGTAAATCAAGGTCTATCTAACTGATTATTCTCGAAATGTTTGTTTCATTAAACTGATTATTTCTGTCAATTTCCTTGGTTATGAAATTTGCGACACAAATCTATTTATTAGTCATATTATGTAAATTGAGTAATAACTAAGCATTAATCCATAAAAATGTGGGTTAAATTAAGACCTTGAAATCCAAGATTTCTTTGCATAGTATTTTACTGTACTATTTTACTATTTTACTACTAATTTGCGTAAAAGGCTTTCCTCATTATAAAGATTAATTAAAAACAATTTTATTGATGGGATCTATGAACCAAATAGTGGATGGATTATATTGTTCGTTTTTATTATTAGTCATTAATATATTCGAATTTAACTTTAATCTCTTTATGACTGAAAACTGACATTTTAATACTTGAAAATTACGTTACTAAATCCATGGGGACGTAAATTTAATTTAATCCCTACAAATTTGATTATGATATTTTACTTTGAGCTTCCTGAATAGGAACACAACAAGGTAATTCTTTCGAAATGAGTAAATTATTTAACGCCAAACTGTAACAAATTTTAATAACTACGTACTGGTATTCGTCCTCATCCTTTTTCTTCGGTTGATAACTTTTGACTAGTCTCCTGAAACAAAAAAGAAATAGAATTAATATTAGAGGACGAAAGAGATAACCAATAATTCACTTGTCGAGAAATATAATTATTAAATTATTATTAAAATACGTAAAATTTTTCAAACGTTTCGTCAATGCATTGCGAATTCATCAGTCCTACAACATAGAAAAGGGGAATGACAACTGCAGTTATGTTTTGATAGGGTTTTACATTATCCAAAAAATAGATTAAAATACTTATAAACGGTGATTTAAAATTCGGGTACCAAATTTATACCAATCATTGTTTTCATGATATAATAATTTTACTGCTATACTTGTCAAAAATTCCGTGTTTTTAATACAAAGGGCGTCGAAGTTAAAAGTTTTTTCCAGTATAAGTCAAAATAAGAATATTTTTTCAAAATAGGCATGAGTTCACTGAACATTTTTTCAGTGGCGTGATACAGGTGGTAAGGGTAACTTTTACGTTTCCAAATTTAATTTTTTTTTTAATAAATAACCAAAAATGAACTGTTTTAAAGTTATTTTTCAAAAAGTAAGAACCTCCAATTTTTCATATTTTCTCATTTTGTGGAATAAGTTGAAACAGTTCATTTTTTGTATAGTTGAATATTTTAGGCACTATTATATTTATTGGTTTATATAGTTGGATTTTTACAAATTTACCCATACGTTATATTTGATTGAACCGATGATTACCCATATGTACACAATCAGCGAGTAAGTTGTTTAAATCTAACTGTTATAAATCTTTATTATTCATTAGAACAATCAGTGTTATAAATTAAGAAAACTTGAAGCAATTACAAAAGAAAAAATGTTATATTGATCATTTGCATAATACCGTTGTGCTAATAAATAGACGTATTAGAGAATTAATTTTGCTTCATTAAAATATCTGTAAAAGTATTTAATTTAATAATAACCAATAATCATAAGAACAAACATTTTTTAATTGTTGCAATTTACAACCGTTCTCCGCAGTTTCACATTTTTTAAAACTCTCACTTTTATAAAATGAATTATTTATTTCACCCATTTACCTTCACTGGGTAAAAGGATATTTTGTAAAATCGCAAGTATGTAAATTAACGGTGTTCAATTCTCAACATAGAGTAAACAAAAAATGAAATCGTTTAAAAGAATGCATTTTGTATTCTATACAAAGCGTTTTTTGTTATCGCCAATAGGTGCGTGCTTACATGACTCTTAGGTAACTGATCTGATGAATTATAAATAGGTTTGTTGTTATTGAACGTTAACTGAAAGTGAAATTACTAGTATTATTGGCAATGAGTTCTTGTCGACTGTTGTGACAAACATAATAATATCTCGGTATTTAATTTGATCTGAAAAGTACGTTAGAACATATGCGCACCATTTTTGAGTCTCGTAGAACCTCTCCAATAGAGATCCACTTTTTGCACAAAAATATTTAGGAGTTGCCTGAAAGCAAGTCGATATTAACATTTTATTTTTCTTAAATATGTTTTATGAATAAACTTTCATTGTTTCAAATTAAAAATAGTAAAAAAACCGCCCAACGTGGGGCTCGAACTCACGACCCTGAGATTAAGAGTCTCATGCTCTACCGACTGAGCTAGCCGGGCTTTGCGAAACTTTATGGCAACTATTTTAAAATCTCCGATTATAAAACAACTATATATAAAACTGGATTAGGTTATCAAGATAATTTATCTTTTAATAAGCAATCGTCACGATCATGTTTACAAATTCATTTGATAAAATATTTAAAAATTCGAATCTCTTAACGGGAGAATTGTTTTATTTTGAAAAGATATTGGAAACGAGTAATAAGTGATTGCGCAATCCTATGAATCAAAAAAGTTATTTTCTTCTAGGACTTGGAAGTAAGTGTGAAAAAATGACACATTCTTAGCAATTTAAACACAATTTTTCAATTGAATAAAGGCAATAATTCGTATAGTGATTTTTATTAATAAGCTTATTTAAAAAACTAACCAGATCTTATTGGTCCATGAGACGGTGAACTTTTTAAGAGATCGTGTGTGCAGTCAAAATTCCCATCAGTTCTCATAATTTTTTTGTCGGTTGTTACACCAATTTAATAAATTCTTCAAAACTCGTTTCGTGACACGTAGAGAAACTTTGGGAATGCCTTAGGGTCAAAAATTTCAATGTAGCTGGACCGAAATCAAAGTTGCGATTAAAAATATTATTTATTAATAATGGTAAGAATAAATGTGTTTTTCTGTATGTCTTTATTCTTATTACGAAAGTGTTCTAATTCGCATTACAGGATTTTTTGTCAGTTTTTCCGAGTATTAAAATATTTTTCCGTTTTTGGTCATAAAGTTTGTGAATCGTATTAAAAATAGAATCTGGAAGTAACTAAAAAAAGGTGCCTGCTATTGTTTATTAAAATTTTCGTTAGGGTTTAACACAACGTTGAATTTTTGTATTTGGCGGTGAAGTTTCGTTAAAAACGACTGCTGGTTTTAAGAATTATTATTTGGTCGTCTTTCAATCAAAAGAATGGCGCCCTTCAAGAACAGTAGTTGTAAATATTGAGGCTGTACGACGAATGGTTGAAGAAGATCATAATTTGACATACGATGAGATTCAGTCATCTTTGCACATTTCTCGGACCGCGATATATTTCTTTTTGGCTATTCATTTAGCCGAAAGGTAATTTTATTCTCGATACTACAGTCTATCCCTACATAACTCAAGTGTTAACTGGTGCAAAGCAACGCTGAAAAAACTCAATAATGGAACTTTCAAACCGTGTATGATATTATTACTGGTGACGAAACATAGATATACTACTATAAACCAGGCTCAAAACAAAAATCGACTGTATGAGTGTTTCAAAATGAACTTTGGCGGTCAAGAAGCACTTCGAAGAAAATGCATGTTTTCTAACTTAATCTGGTCAAGTGGCAAAAATTGCTTAAGATCATTGAACACTTAATTCTGAGTGGTATGAAACATTTTTCTACCCGATGTAATTCCATTTCCATACAGTATGTGCAACAATTAATTATTTGAAAAGTACAAACGCCGAATTAATGACCCACCCTTCCCATAGCTCTAGCTCTGATTTAGCATCAAGTTAATTTTTGAAGGTTGCTACAATCAAAAATAAAATTTGTAGTCAATGTTTTTCCTGCCCTAAAGAGGTCGTGGATAAATAAAACACATATTTTGAGGATACAAATCTGAATAGAGTGTTAATAATTGGTTCGAATGTAGGGAAAAGTACGTGGAACTTAATAATGTAACAAAATAATCTTTTTGCATAAAAACACTTTTTCATAGCTATTTTCGAATTTATCCGAATGGCCCTCGTATAAATGATCTTTCTTTATTGAAGTGTAATAAAGATTTTATTATTAAACCTTAACTGTCAAGTTCCGTATTTAGAATCATGAATCTGATGGTGGTCTCTTAAAAATGAAATGTTGTTTTAGCATTTCTAGTAAGTATTTTTTAATTACCGAGGAAACAGTAAAATAAAAATACTCGCTAAATTTTTCGATGTCTAGAGTTAAAAACGCTAGAGCTAAAAAAGGGATTTTTTAGATTTTATTTATTTTGTGAAACATAAACCTTTTCTGCATATTTAGAATTTCTTCATTTAACATAGAGTTTAGAGAATTACCTTTTCAAATCGGTACGTGCATGTACATTAGTCGATGATTTGAGTCTCTTGGCTTCGACTTCTGTCTTTTTATAACTGAAATAGAAGCCGGGAAACCGTCCATCAACTCCTGGTCCCTTCAGACCAGTAATACGTTCTCTTGTATCCTGGTTTTTCGTCCTCGTTGGGCGGAGAATAGGAGCTTACCTGTCGCCCATCTTTTTTTTCAGGAAAACAATCCGTGCTTTTCTCCCTTCTTTCATTTCTCCTGTTTAGATCCATATCTTGTTCGCAGATCCCACGTTCTCTTTTAGTTGTTTCCTAGGTTTAGTATGTCTTCGATAGTCTTCTTTCGTATATAGTTCGTCAGTTCCTTTAGTTTTTGGTTAGGATTATTCTGTAATTCTCCTAGTAGCTCTTTCGTTAATTTTTTCTAGTATTCTAGTGGCTTCTAGGTCCCTGAGTTCTAGAAAGACGGCAGTTCATTAAGGCTCTTGCTTACTTTGCTGCGGCTACCACAGGTCTACGTGCTGTGTGAAAATCTGATCCAGTGTTACATTTAGGTAATTGACATTATTTTCTTAAAGGCTACTGCTTGGCTTTTAAAATTGGCAAATTTCTTAAACATTTCTATATATTTATTCAATGTTAATGTATAAAATATCATATAGACTGTGGATACGTACCACTGTGCTAGGGCAATGCAAATATACTAAAAACCAGCCTTGCAGGATTTTAAAATAACGTCTACTTGGGCGCCTACACACATTTGTCCACTGAAACTCGTTCGGACTTTTTATGGTAACAGTGAGGATTCAAAGAATCGTTCGCAGTCTACTAGCACTATTGCGAAATACTGGTTCTTTTTTTCTAGCCTTCATTGGTTTAATCTCTAGATTCTTATCAAATATAAGACCGCTATTGCATTGAAGAATAAATAAGCACGTCAGCGTTAAAATTTTGCTGATGTTGGAAAAATAGACATTAAAGTATATGAGAAAATGTATTTTAACCATCCAGGTATGAAGGAATGGAGATGTTATTAAAAACTGGATCAGTGTGTGGGTATTGCTTAGAATCCACATAAGACGGCCGTTACGTCAGATCCGAACTTTGCAGAATTTAACTTGTGACGTAGAACTATGCATGAATTGAAACCGTGTATACTCGTATATTTAGGGGGACCGGGAAAATAATGTCGTTTTTGAGCATACCCACATTTACTAGTCATTTATCATCTATGTGCGAATTCTAAAGTAGTGCAAATAATATTCTTTTTTGTTAGCAATTTTATCAAAATGTATGAGATATTTGTAAACGCCAATGGCGACTTTCCAAGATCCATATCCGGTAATATGGATCTTTCTAACTAGTATCGATCATGATAACCAACAACTTTAGACAATGATTTGTTAAAGACGGCGAAAGTGGGGACAAATTCACGTTCATTGTGAAATAGTCTTGGCCAACCTTGGTCGACCATCCAAGAACATTTGAAGCAGATTAGGAAAGTAAACAGAGCAGGTGTTTGAAGAAAACAAATCTAATTGATCTACCACGGGCAATTTATTGCTTAAACGGCACAATACAGACTCGTTTTTCGATCTCTTGATCGTTGGAGATGAAAAATGGGTTTTTCTATGGCAATCCTAAACGCAAAAGGAAGCGGCTCTCTCTGAATGAATGACCAAACTGGGTTTACATCCCCAAAAATGCGTTATTGTGTGTTTGGTAGAATACTCGCAGAATATTTCATTTTTGAGTGCTGAAATCTCGACAATCTGAGAATACAGCATTTTACTGTGGACAACAGGACCGAGTAAATCAATTTTAAAAAGAGGATTATTCCACATCATCACAAATTTTCTTGAAATTTGGTACAGATATATTATATGTAGCCTTGGAAAAATATGAAATTTTACTGATATATTTGTTTGCGTTTTAGATTTATAGAGCTGTAAAGTTCTCATAAGTGGGGCTAAAAACAGCTAACTGCACTTATTTATATAAGTCAAGATAAGAAAAAAGTTCCCAAAACCCAACACTGACATGAATAAAGATTCCACTAATATTTATCTATTGATTGAAGCATGAGGAAATGTGCATACTTTCCAGGTGGAACTGATATAAGTAAAGTTTTGGAAGAATCCTTTTCTGAAAACGGTCTTGAAAAAGTACAATTTCGCCAGTGGGTTTTAGTTTACCGTTGTGATGACATTCCTGACAGCCAAACTCCAAAAACTTCCAAAATGATTTTCTGTTTTTTTTTATTTTAAAGGATACTGGTACTTTTTTGCTACAGCCTTGCGACGGACTAGGAGGTTTAGTAAAGAGACTAGTAGGTAGTATCAGTTTGCAAAGATGAAAACCAAATGCAAACCTAACTACAACATGGGGAGTAGAAAACATTACCAACGTAGACTTTGTATATTCAACATAAGAATATTATGTTGAATCAGAATGCTTCCTGAATAATCCCTTTGATCATGCATTGTCTGTCAATTCCATTCGTTCATTCCCAAAACTACATAAAAAATATTGGTAAAAACTTTTCTATGGATTCAGAATCTTGTGAAAAGGAAGTGTCAAAATCTCCTAATAAATTTAAATCAGCAGATATTTACCAGGGTACGTTATTGTTGTCTATGAAGCAAACTGGTAGCTTGGGTATGTTTTACTCAAAAAATGAAGAATACAGTAAAAATATTATATCCTTCAGCTGGGTCCTCTACATCTATCTCATATCCGAGAAATGCTGATATTCTGTGGGTCTCGGCAGTATATGTTCTCACGAAAATGTCTCTTATGGCTTCCATTAGACGAACTTATGTTCTATTTAAAAATGATATGTATTATAGCAATGAAGTCTTTTTAAACATAAAATGATAAAGAAATCCTATTGTTGAATAAGTTTTACTGCGGACTTCTTAGTGGAATTTTTATTCTCGACAGTGTTCTTGTTTATTTTTATGAAAATGAAGCTTAATATTAAATTTTTTTAACGATGAAACCACTGTCATCCCAAAATTATATTTTGTTCTGTAATTTACAATACAAATTATTCATGGAATTAATTTGAATTTTTTTTTTCTTATCTTAACCTATATAGGATTGCATATCTTAATAAAGGACATGAAAAATGCTGTAAAATGGTGTTTAGAACAAATCTACGAATAAACAATACAATTCATGTGGAAGGGTACTTGGTGGATTACACTATTTAAACAAACTAAATCTAAATAATGGTATTACTTAATTCAATTTCTTGTCTACTACTTGTCTACTAGGAGTGGGCGAAAACCCACTTAAAGAAATATGAAATGTGGTTTTACCGTTCCAGAATACACCTTTTGAGGTTAAAGATTTATATCATAATTATGACTCATAGTTTCACCAAATTATTTATAAGAATTTGCAATACAAACAATTTACAAAGTTTGTTAACGAATTTATCTCTTAATAAAAAAGCATATATCTATTTTAGTTAAGTCACGTTTTTTGTTATAAATTGATCATTATTTTGTATAACAATTTGTTTTATCATTGTTTTCGTTAAATAATGAGAAAAGAAAAACAAGTCGTTATAAATAATGAAAAAGAAAACAGTAACGAGAAGTTCATTTTTTTTATTTACTTTTATAGATATTTTTCTAATTAAAATTATAATAAACCTAAACGTTTCTTAAATAAATTTCTATCTTTACCTTTTTTTAATGCAATTTGAATATTTATAGTCAGCCGCAAGAACGGCAGTTAAAATTATGCATTCGTTAATTAACAACGCACAAAACATAACTCCAGTTGTATTTAACGTTCTTCTAACTGTTAGATTTCGCCATTTAAAACAGTGGAAATTATTTTATACTATTAAGACTTCCTTGACGAGTAACCACTGTCGACAATACTCACAATCATAAGATTATCATTAAGTACACTGAAGACGGACACAAGAATAATATTTCTCACATAATTCCACGGAATAATAATTACCTCCTTGAGAAGTTTTTGTATTCATGTTAAGAATGTTTTGCAACTTTGCGTTCGCGTGTTCGGCTCGAAAATACGAGGGAAAAGAAAACATTTTTTTAGAGAACATCGAATATGTAAAGTGGATCAGAATTTACGATATATGGGGGTACGAGACAATTTTTATACTTCTGCATTCCCATTCATCATCATTGAGCCTTTTAATCCCCGGGGGTTTTGGCTTAGGCTTATGGCGTTTATAATCCATTTCTTGAGGTGGATTATTCCTCGTTGTTTGTTTATGTTTCTTCTAGGTTTTTGTGGGTCTTGACATTTTTGTGATTTCTCTGTATTTTTCGCTCCAATTATTTATTCCTTTTACCCTCTTATCTTATTCCACTTGTTCTTTCGGTTTTTTTCTCGGCCTTTCTCTATCTCTTGGCCATATTGGGATCCATTCTGTATTCTTTTCACTGTTTCATTCCGTTTTCTTCGCATTACGTGTCTCGTGCATTTTAGTTGTAGCATTTTTGCTTGTCTTATAATTGTTTCTCTTTTTAGTATGTTTTCTATATATTTGTTGGATTTCTTTCATCTCTCTCCTTCGTTTATGCTATTATTCTTATTATCTATTATCTATGTTGTTTTTAACGCTCCCTTTTCCTTCATCGTGAGTGTATTTGTATTTTTGTATTTTGAGATAGCGTCCTGCTCTTCAGCAATGCTTTATCGTACATTTGCGTTACAGTTGCTTAGTGTCACTTTTGTTAGTTGGATTAATTTTTTGAGTTCTTTTAGGTTTTCGAATTCTTTGACCATTTTATTTATGTGTACAGTTTCGAAAACGCTTTTGAAATCATTATAAACAATATAAAAATTTTTAGTGTGTTCCCTTGTCTTCTGTATTATTTGATTTAATGTGTACATGGCATTAATTGTGGACCTTCATGACCTGCATCAATTTTGGTAGCCTTCTAATATTTGTTCAGTATATGTTATTTTTATTTATATTTGAAAGTACTTTATGTGTTGTGTTCAATAGTATTATTGCTCTAAAGTTTATGCATTTTTCTTTATCTCGATTTTATGTATTGGGTAATTATTTCAGTATTCCATTCTTATGGCCTTTTGTTTTATTTTGGGCCTCCATGTTTTCCTAGCTCTGTTTCGATTTCGTCTTCACCGGGGGCTTTACAGTTTTTTAATTTTTTTATTTCCTCGTAAATCTCGTTATCTGTGGGGCCTTCCAGCTCTTCGTTCTCTTGCTCTGGTTCTGTGTGTTCTTCTTCGGTTTCTCTGTTTCGTTCGTCTTTTTTGACATATTTTTAGTCAATACGTTTCCAATTTACTTTGGTCATTTTCAGACTCTCCGTTTTTGTTTTTTATTTCTCTTACTTTGATTCCTGCGGCACTGTAGTGAATCTTCATTTGCTTATATAATTGTTTCGCATTTTGGTTGCTGTGATCTTGTTCTATATCTTCTAGTTTCCTGTTTATCCACTCGTTCTTCTTTTTCTTGTTAATATATCTGCATTGTTTCTTTTTGATTGCTGGTCTTTCTATCTTGTTCTCTTTTTGTTTTTGTCGAGTTAATTCTTGTAGTTTTTTCTTTCTCGTTCCTTCACATTTTTGGTGGTACCAATCATTGTTCTTGTGTTTCTTTTCCTTTTTCTCCAGTATTTCTTCTATTGCTTTTGTTATTTTTTGTTTTATTCTTTCCACATCACTTCTATATCGCTAGTTTAGTTTTCTTTTGATTTTAGGTTTTCTGTAACTGTGTTTTCATAGCGCGTTTTATCTGTTGTTTCGCTAAGGCGATGTATATTGTTTTGGTATCTTTAGGTTTCTTATTTTGGCAATAACTGCGTTTCTACTAATGGCGAGTAATACAAATATAAATAAAGGTTCGACATCCAAGAATTAGATACTAGAAGATGTTTTAGTTAGTATTAAAAACAATTATTTCTTAACCATGTTGTCAAAAGAGAAACAAACCATTTTTAACAAATCTATACTTGATACAAATGTCTCTGTAATGAAAAAATGAATACTTGGAGCTGGCGGTATCTATAGGAATAGCTCAATAGTAGTGCGTTTGAGACACATACAGCTCGTTAACAGGTGAACCATCGTTTTCAGTTGCTACTCTTGGGTCTGTTTAAGACATATTTAATTTTTCTCGTCTTATTTATCAACTCCTCTGATTCACTTTGAATAACCTCTGTCTGGAAGACAGTAGCTTGCTTACAAAGGTTAAGGGAAATGGTTTTCTGTCCTTTCCTTGACTCCATACATCCCGCCACATTTCCTCATTCTATAAATGAGGTACTTTTATGAAACTTCTATCTTCCTGTAATTTCTACTTCAAAATTTGAGTCTTGAAACCCCACGTACTTATATCTGGACGCCGTTGGTTTTTCTAATAGACCTTCTAATCGGTTCTAAGTATTTGTACATTGTATTACTATAAATAGACAACACGTTACTTTTGTTCCGGATGAATTTATGATTATTACTTATAAATCTTACGCGGTCTGTCTAGGTCAATATTAATAGCAATCTCAGATGTAATCCATAAATTTAATTCGTTAATTATTTTCTTTTATTCTAATAAGGTGCGGTCAAGGTCGTAAAGATGTTGATTTGCATGGATGAGAATTATAAACAATTATCTTATCATTATTAGATATAAGTATCTGCTTAAAAATGAGATTACTAGCATCTTTTTATCCTATTCCCTAGACTACTACCTATTATTGAATAGGTTATTTTGCTTTTTTATTATCTCTGGCAATATTGATAACAATGTGAGAACCTAGGCTTTGTATAAATATATTTCCATATGTAAATCACTTTTGATAAGAGTGGAAACCACATCTACTAAAAAAAGTGTGAATATACAGATTGTATCTAAATTCAAGAGAAAAAATTTCTAATTAATGTAGAAACTCGAAATTTTGGGGATTACACTCGTAAAGAGGTTAGTTTTCGAACAAAAAAAACTACAATAGCATTGTTTTTAATTTTTAAAATTTCAAAATTTTTCATTAACTAAAAAAAAATCAAAACTTCATTTAATTCCGTCCTTTCGGGGTTGATATCTCTTTAAGGGTTCGCTGAGAATTTTTTTTATTAGAGACGATTTCATAATTTTTAATGAGCAACCTCCTAATGAATTGTTTCACTTGAATTGAGAAACACCGCGTTCTGCTGAAAAACTAGAACTGGATTAAAGAGGGATAAAAAAATGTCCATGTGTATAAATAAAGCCGTACATTTTTTTTAACAGAGGAAAATAATGAGTAAATCCCAAACGTTGCTTTTCATCCGTTTTATAGTTGAACGATTATTTATATAAAATCAATTGACTTAATTATTTCTTGGAACGATTGCAAGGCATAATTAGTTTTCTTTGTTATTCAATTTGCAAACGTATGTACTTTTTTGTTGATAAAAGGAAATAAATACAGATTAACTTAATTAATAATATTAATCAGTGTACGTCTACAGATTTTTCAATTTTCAATCTAATCTAAAATAATATTGAACGATATCGTTTGTGAAAATGTTTTAAAACCAAGTATTAAGACTTTAAGCAAATAAAAACAGGTCTATTTGAAATTGTATTACAATCATAATAATAATACTAATAAAAATTGTCGTGATTTCTGAGATTTTTTCAAAGAAACTTATTGAGAAGGTAACATTGCGGGTATTTAGTTATATGTATATATCTGAACTATGTTCCAGAACGCTGAATTTGACGAAACGGTTTTAATTAATTGGCTAATGACATCGCCGGAATATAATAGACTAATTTACAAATAGTGTATTATTTATTTTAATTTATTTTATTTATTTATTCAATTTATTCAATTCAATTAAGTTACAATGTGAGATATAATGTTACATAAACAAACAATATTTATGTTACAAAAGTTTGAGAAATGCACCTCGGTACATATACCTGTATGTGCAACGTTATCATTATTATAAAATCAATATTCAATATTTTAGTAAAAGTTGAAATTTCAACACAATAACGGAAAATAATAACAATAACAACAACTGAACCAACTCATAATTTTAAACTACAAAAATTCCTGCAATTTTCATACACATGACACTTAGTTAATTTAGAGGACTGTAAATAACTGTTAATTGTTTTTATTACCATGGGTAAGCTATTAAATATTTTCGGTGCAATGTAACTCACAAATCTTTGATTTCCATCCTTATTTCTGAAAGGCACCCTGAAATTTAAACTTGAAATTTGCCTCGTTTTATGAGTATGACATAAGGAATTTTTAAGATGTTGCCTTTTGAAAATGTATAAACAAGAACCAATAAAATATAACATTCTAATATTAAGTATATCTACATTATACATATAAAATTTCCATACAATAAAATCGATTTCTGAAAAAAATAACTTTTAGAATGTAATTTTGAATTAAATCCAACGGTCTCAGAGGATTCGCGTATAATCCACCCCAAATAACAATACCGTATTTAAGAATAGATTCAGCTAGCACTTTGTAAATCATTAGTATCATTTTTTTTATTCATTATCTTTCGCAATTTATAAAATTCCTTCCCTTCTCACAGGTTTTATCACCGAAAACCAACACAGTGTCATCAGCATATGAAATGATAGTTCCACCAACATCACAATCGAGTAAAGACTTTAGGTGAATTATGAATAACAAAGGGCCACGTACCGTTCTCTGAGGTACGCCAATTTTAATGTCATCAGGGTCACTGTATACGTCTATTATTTTAACTTGTTTTCTTTCAAATCAGTAATTTTGAAAAAGTTGTAAGGCGACGCCCCTTATGTCGTAGTTAGAAAGAACCTCTGTAAGTCTTTGATGTGGAATCGTGTCGAAGGCCTTTGCTAAATCAATAAACAGACCACTGCATTTATTTCGATTGTCTAAACTAATTTTTAAATTATTTATTAATTCAAACTGACATTTTTTATAAACCCAAATTTATTTATATTATACATTTTATATAATAATTTTTATATAAGTAGTCATATAATCTAGATTTAATAGCTTCATTAAACATTTTTGCAATTACGATTTTTAAACATCATGCTAATTTGTTTAAATGAGCTTATGGAGAGGAACCTGAGGCTCTCCAAATATACAGTCTCCCATAAATAATTATTACCTCAACTTTACGTACCATTTGGCAATATTGCAACATCCCTACCCTGAGAGCCGAGACTTAAACTTCAGTTCAGAGGGAATTCTCATATTTAGAGAGTAGCAAAAAATGCAAAACATTTCAGAGATACTACGTGTAAGTTTCGTGAAGCAATCTGTATAAAAAAAAATTCTAGATAATTAAAATATTTACCTTAATTTTGAGGCGTATTCGCATTCTATGGCCGCTCGGTCTTTGACGAACTGGCCATATTTTTCCAAAAAATCTATGCCTTTTAGCGTGTGAAGGGACAGATTGTCATACTGGTCCTGAAACAAAAAGGTTTTTAATATAAATTTAGTTGATTTAATTGAATTATATAAATTGTCGGGATTAATTAGAAAACATATTAAAAAAAAATGTTAAAATAATTAAATTTGAAGTACAATCATTTGTTGATATTCTTTATAGATTCCCGGTCAAGTGCTTTTTATGTTTTTCAAGCCCATTCATTTGAATATCAAAACATAAAACACTCTCAATTGGTTGTGGTTGTTTTATTTCGTATTTGATCTCAGCATACTTCAGAAACACAGTATAAATATTTTTTACGTAATACCGATTCTTCGAACCAGATAAATTTAGAAAGTTTCCCAAAACACTTGTTAGAAAGTCGCATTTAGCACACTATCCAAATATTTTTCTAAAAATACTCAGTTGATGCATATATGTGTTAGAAGTTAATTTGAGAATCAAAATAAATAATTTTAAAATTAACAGGTTTTTTATATAAATAGCGATGTATTTATTACTGGGAAAATACGAAGGGTGCTGCTTTAACGCAAATAAAAACATTTAGAATCGAAAATGTAATGTTAATGTTTTTCAAAATATTTCCCTTAACAATGCACTTTTTGATGGCATTTTTAAATGTTCACCTGCATCTTTGGGCTTGCAAAACGTTGAAGAGTACAGTGGCACAATTTTCCGAAATTAAAGTAATAGAAGCTCTCGTAAGTGTGACACAAAGAGGCATTTTTCTTGACAAAAAGGTGCTACAATCCTATAAAAGACCAACCTCAAAATGTGAGGTGTTAACAATTTAACACAAAACAATAAAACACTTTCTTTATTTGGTATGGTGAAATATCTACGTAGAGATATACACTTTTATTACGTATGAATGATTGTTGTCTAAGATTATAATGTATGTATAAAACGAGTTCAAAATTTTGAATAAGCAATTATAAATAAAAACAACTCTGAAACGAATAAAAATAATACAGACATATATACTCGGTAGATTAAATAATTTCTCTCGAATAAGATATCATTAAAATGAAAATAGAAAAGGAAATTTTATAGTTTTAAGATATACCGTGATTTTGTCTTCTATATTGGATTTATTGGAAAGCTAAGAACAAGGTACATATGCACGTACAGTATGCTATGGGCAAAAATGCGTGAAACCAGTTTGAAAATATAAAAGTACGAATGTTATGTTGGTTGGCTTATTTACATTTTCTGAAAGAATGTAGTCTCACGATCTGACTATGCAAAGAGCTTTAACGTTTTATCAGAAAATTTAAAAATTACTCTGTTTAAAAATAAAAACACTTTTAAGAGCCTATTTTTATTATAATTATATAATTATGGTATAGACAATTTTAAATATAAAAATAAAGCAAAATGTTCGTTAAAAAACGTAAATAGAAATTAAAAGTTTTGTGATAAATTTTTACCTGGAAACGACCGTAGATGAAAATAAAGGAAACAAGTTTAGACAAATTTCAAGAAAATTCTTAAATCCGTCGAGTAGCACACCGCACTTTTCAAAAATAAAAAAAAATATATCAAATGTAGGTACCCAAACCAACATTTTTCAGTCATTTTTTTTATCTGAAATTACGTGAATTAAGTGAATTTTAGTTCTCCAAATTTTGTACTCTTTTAAATTAGGACTTAGACAACTTTACTAACACTGTATCAATAAATAAATGAATGTAATCGTTATCGACAAATATTATAATTTTTACAATTCTAGGCGTAGTTCCACGTTGAGTTTATAACCTTATAACAATAAATTATACTAAAAACTACAACTAAATAGGTAGAAAACAACTACAATACTAATTAAGTGCATTATCCAAAAAATTAATTCTGTAACTAACAAGTTAGATCCGCTAGACTTAATTTCAAATGGCGATGTTGTCAAATTCCGTAGTACTCCGGCAGTGAACGCATTTTTGTTTTTGGCGAATTTGTGACGTGAAACTCATGAGAGAATCCATTTACTCTACTACGACAATGTTAAATTTCAAATTGTTTTGCTTACGACTCCGAAAATATGTACTGGATGAAATATTTCGCCGTAAAATTGCATATTTTTGAATTTTATAACTACAGTAATAAATGTATTTCATATTTTCATTTTTAAGGTCCATTGATCTAATAATAATTGTAACTACATAAGTTTATGATTTTCTTTTTAATTTTGAAACAACTCATCTAAATAATTGCTCTAGTTTCCATGGATCTTATGTGAATAGTAGCTCGTTATTGTTACTGTTATTAACATGAATTCATGAATTTATGAAGTAGATAAATTGAAACTACATAAATATACATATACATATGTATATACATAATGTAAATAAATATGGGATAAGCTCTTAAACTAAACATTCTAAAACCGTAACAATTTGGGTATACCTTTTAATTCCTATCAATATTTTCAATGAATATTTTTCTCTTTATTTAAATTTCAACATGCTTTATTGCTCATTATAAATTATTATGTTTTATTTTCTAAGATAGACTTTTTTCCATTTGTATATAACTTTTTTGGACACACTGCAGTTCCTTTATTATTATTTATTAAATATGATGATTACAATTTGAATCCTAAAAATTAAGGTGTAACGTGTGGTCGAGACTTTTAATTAAGAGTAATAAAATAATTTACTTACATATTTGCAGAATTTTCGGTAATTATTACAATTATTAATAAAAATGAGAAATAGGGGAGCAAGTTTACCTTCTATTGTAATACATCTAATCTTAAAAAATTTAATTGATTTATTGACGTCAACTTAATACTTACTATGCAAGCTTTTATTTTTCAAATACACTGTGAAATCCATTTTATGAGCTGATATTAAATTACTACATAATGAAAATTTAAGACAATTTAAGTATGGTGAGCGGGTGAGCGTGGTCACATAATTAGACACCTACATATCTTACTTCAGATAACCCTACAAGAATGAGAAAAAATTTCGAACGTAAATCATGCTTATTTATTTTTTCAAACCTCTGAACTCAAGGCAGCTGCAACATTTATATAATTAGTTACTTAATCTTACTAAATATAGTGGTTCTAAACGAAAATGTATTAAAATAATTATTACACTACTCATTACCCATGAAGAAAGAAACTAAGTTGTGATAAGCAAAAGTAACAGAAGTCGAATGTGTCGATTTGAATCGTAAGCTTTGCCGAACAAATGGTGCAAAGAAACACTCAAACGATACGGTACGTTAAATTTTCTCTACAACATTGTTAGTGAAAAGTTGGATATATTTTTATGACCCGGAAATAAAATAACAATCCACTTCTTGGGTATTTCAAAATGAAGCAAAAGCAACAAAAGTTACTCTAAATCGGAAAGTTTCGAAGCAAATGTTGCTGAGTGGTAGTCAACTATTTGTTTACCAAAAGTTTTTTCTAAAATGAGCAAATTAATAAAATATTTGCATCAAGCTGTACTAGAATAATGCAAGCCCCCGCATATCGCAACGAACAATTATTGATTATTTAACCACAAAAATGGAAATAATGACCAATCCTCCATACAATCACGATGTAAATTCAAATAACTTTTATACATTGCGTAGTCAACGTTTTTCAAGTCCGGAAGATGAAGTTGAAGCGCATAAAAATGTCGGAATTGAAAGACAAGGAGAATATTTTGAAAAGCAATGAAGCATACTTTTGAATTCTAAAAGATTTTGTTGGGGTGTATCCCGAAATTAAAGCTGAAGTCTTTTTGTTTAAGGTTTTTATGCCTTTCAAATGTAAACCTAGACTTTGTTCTTCCACTCACAACTACAGAGAGAAAATTAATTTAATAGGTAACACATATCTCTGACTAATCAACAGTTTAAGAAAATCTTCTGTATACCTAGAACAAAATTTCCTCTGTTTATAATTCAACCACTACAAAGATAGTTTATATCCTACTTGGATTCTAGAAACTATTGAGGCAGTCAGAAATATTGAGTGGGAAATCCAGTTTTGGCGTAGTCTTAGGAATAATACATGTATTTATAAACTCCAAGATTTAATAACTTTTTACTTTTCTACATAATTCATGCGAACTCTTGATATATGCAGCTTGTATATTATCACATAGGAAAAGAAAGGTTTTGTATTTTTAAAATCAATACAAAGGTGCAGCCACCGACTTCTGGTTTCCTTTTTTGATTTTAGTTATCAATATGACTATTCCGAAATTACAACGTAGTTTGTCTTTTTTTGACTGGTGAAGTTTTTGGGAGGTTTTCTCAATATGTTATAAACGCCATGTTGTGTTTGTACTTAATATCAACGTGCATTTTGATTACGAGATGAGAAATTTATTAGTTTATATTGTTTTTAATATTTGGTGTTTTTATTTGTTAATTTTTGCCTGTTTCTGAAAGTAGAAGAGTAAAGCCACAGGCCAATTTTCGTAATTGGTTAAATTCAAAAGAATATTTCGGAAAGACTTTTAAATGTAGTTTTCTTTATTGCAAAATAAATTACATTTTATTTAAGCGATTCGAAAAGCCATGAAATATGAGATATAGTATCTAATTGGGATAATTAGTTTCAATCTTTCTTCTTTTTTAATGAATTTTAGTCTAGATCAACTTTACTGGTAAATTAACATGTGAGAATTAGCACCTGGTTTTCTGTGTTTATAAACAATAGCTGCATCAGGTGTTGGAGAATCAGTTTGGAATTTTTCTATGATGTAAAGTAAATAAAAGGATTATTTACAAAATAATACGCAGATTAAAGATTAAAAATAGCGGCCAAAAAAATACAAACATTTTTATTCAAAATTATTCTATTAATATTTGTTTTAAAATATTAGAGATTTTAAGTATGATTAACTTTTTGGCAAAAAATAACCAGGGCATCGCTTTTATTCGACCAATCTGTAATTTGTGGAATAACACTAAGGTACTTATTGAAAAATAAATGTAAGCACTAGTTAATACAAATATTTTTGACTTCAACGTTTTTATGAACTATTAACAATGTGTTTATGAAAATGCAATGGGTATTGAGGAGAGTGTATTTATGTAAGCTGATAATAATTATTGGTGTCGAATATTTATTACATCATTATTAAATCCTCAAAAGATTCCACAAATATCTGAGGAAATAAACAGAAGCAATTATGACTGGACATTTTGACGAATTGCCAACAATTTTGTAGTTTTTATGTCAAAGATTCAATAACATTTATGAAATTTATTTAGGATTCTTAAAAATCCAATTAAGTATTTTTAATTAACATAAATGCATTAAGATTATAACTTAGTAGTTTATTGTTTACTTACGTTATAACTTTAACGATTTTATTTTGAATTCTAGATTTAATCTAAACTAAATTTATTAGATAAATACAGAATGTTGTAAAAAATAAATTGCTTAGTCTTTTTCCAAAGAGAAGTTTTACCAAGGTCTAAATGGTTATGTGGCGTGGCTAATGGGGCCGTATTTCCACTCACACGTCCTCAGAAAATAAAAAAGGACATTTTAACTTTCTTTGCCAAGGCTTTTTGTTACACGAACTACTTATAAATATAAAAATACATCTGAATAATAAAATACATCTAATAAAAAACCGCTGTTCAGATTTTAATTGCTGTTATTGCTTTTTTTCATTCCCCTCAGAATGTATAATACAATTAATGCTAATAGAGAACGCTGTCTAGTCCAGATGTTGTATTAAGTTTAAGAAGAGAATAACAGCCAGTAAATAAGTAAATGCTATGAATATATGATTCATCTTAATAATTGACAACTTGAATGAAGACATAAAAGCATTTACTTTACCTAACGTCACTAGTAAGTTATATTTATTTGTTTAGAATTATTTTTAAATCTGCGTGTACAAATCATAGTAAGGAAGAAGCTATAAAGATATACGGTACGTATATAAAAACATTAGTTTATAAACCCCGTACCTACTTTTTAAAATGGTGAAAAACACCGCATTAGTTAATGAGTTGAATTTAATTTAATATTAAAATATCGACGGCATCCTGTATATCACGTTTATTTCAACTCAGTTATTAGTATTCAATTAAAACATTTTCTCATGCATCATATCGGTGTGAAATGAAGTAACCTTTCTATAGAATTAAAAAATTACACCAATAATACAAGTATTTTTGATGGATTGCTGTGCGTTATTGAAGCCACAATTCAATTCTCTATATGGTTTAAGAGAGATGAAAACAATCGGATGGAATTGTATAGGAAATCGTTAGTGAATTTGCAATTTTAAAGAATATAAAGAAGAGAGGAACAATTAACAATGGTACATGGATGGTGCTGTGATGTATCTTCGATACTTTCCTATACAATACCTTTTTTTAACGGTTCTCCCTTAATGGAAATTAAATGAAATATTGCAGCACAGGATTGTAATATCGCAGTACAAAATACATCATAATAAAATCTAATCATTATGAGCCTTAAAGGAAAATAGAAATCAAATTTATAATTCACTTTATATGAGTAATTGTAAAGCAATCAAGGAAGTTAAATACTTTTCAAACTATCTCGTAAAATTTCCTGTTACACGCGCGTGTATATCGTTCGATTATAGTTAAATGGAAAATTCAAGCCAAGCATGTTTGCCTGTTGTTGGCCGTTGGCGCAATAAAAAGACAGAACATTAGCGTCAGCATTAACATTGCCACAATTTCGTGTAATGGTTATAATGAACGTAGGAAAGAATCAAGCAGGAGGCGTGGTGCACTATGAACATTGACCCCTTAGAACTGCATCAACATATACACATTACATAGAAACGCAAACAAACAATAATTTTACTTTATTTCCATTGTTATTTGAGGGTTAATAGACGATATTATCGTTTAATTTTCCCGTTTACATTAAAGTATATAATTTTTTTTTTTTAATATCAGATATCATAAAGTAGAAAATTTCGTCGCTTATAGAATATCAAATACCTTCTTTTTAGTTTGGTTTCAAAGAGCATTTGTCTGTTTTACTTCTATCTACAATACATGCGAGCTCAACTCAATAACCTGAAATCTGCCGCAGTATTCCTCGACATAAAAAAAAGTCTTATTTACATAAAACTCCTTTGAGACCCATCTCTACGATCGATCACCAGTTTAAGAAAATCTCCTGTATATATCTATGAACAAAATTTGTTCTATGTATAATGCAACCACTACAAGGATAATCTATATTCCCCATGGATTCTAGAAACTATTGAGGACGTAACAAATATTGAGTTGGAAACCCAGTTTTATGAGCTCCCAAGATTTAATAACATTTCACTACTCTGCAGAACTGAGGCGCACTCTTGAACTGGATATACAGATTCGGCCTGAATATTTGTAGTCATACAGGAATCCATGCGAGTGATAAAGAACGCGTTATGAAACAGAGAGAACGCATTACTAATATCTTGAAGTAGGGATACAACGAGGTGTGAACATCGTTCCAGTAAATTCGATAGTAACGAACCGGCAATCGTGGTCGTACCTCTAGTTCGGTTGAGAGCGAGACACATCGCTGACCGCCATTTAGGTACTTTCTGAACCTGTATACAGCTACTTTTAATTTAACTTAGAAAGAAAAATATTTGAAATGAACCGATTATTTTAAAATAAAAACATCTACTACATACTATATTAACATATGGCCGTAGTATAATTCGAATGCGACCTCTGCTGAAAAAAAGTGAACGTTCAAAGCACTAAAATAAATGAAAATAAATCATAGTTGTGCTGTCATGCTTGAGTTGTTTTCGAACCTGAACTTCATTGGATCCGGGTCGAGAATTGTTTTCTTCAGCAGATGAGAGCATGTAGAGGAGCTTTAGAATTTGGTTTATGAATGGATCCAAAATGCATAGGGGTTCTGGTACAGGTAACCGTGGAAGCATGAAACTATACTGATCAAAGGGTGGCAATCTCTAGATGTGCTCAGAAAAATCCTAGAAGTGGTTAAGCCGTTTTGCGTGTTTTAGTATTTAGCAGAATAATTCTGGAATTACCCTAATATTTCTACTCACGTGTAAAATGCAGTTTAAAGCTCGGCGAAAAATCAACAACCGGGAAAAAGATTCTACGAACTCAATATTAAAAAAAACATATATTAGGTATATAAATTTCTAGTAACCCGTATGTCGTGAAAGAGGGAAGATAAGTGTTATCGGGTGCATTGATCTCGAATTAATAAGGCAGTTATTTGATATATAGGATGTTATGTTGATAAAACTTTATCAAAGTAAATAAAAAGAGGTTAAATATAACCACAGACTGTCGAGAGTTTGGATAATAATGACATCGATCAATATTACTCACTGTTGTGGACGAAATAAAAGTTAATGTTGAAAATTCCCAATTAGTGATTCACTACGGGTCTCTCTGATTTCCCTAAATTAACAAAATTTTAAAATTAAAATGCACATCCTGTTGGTACATTATAAAGTATACAAAATATAAAATAACTGGAACTGGCTTACGTATTAAAATTGTCAGTTACAAACAGCATCAAGACCAGAAAATAACGTATAAAGATTTGCAATAATTGTTAGAAACCTTCAGTAATGAAAGAGATACCTTAATGAGAAGATAATATAATACAGGGTGAGTGACCGTTGATGCAACGGTCCATAATTCCAGAACGGAGCATTTGATGAAAATTTTGTAAGAGTACTTTTTTGTGTATATTCCAAAAAGCCCATAATTTAAAATTAGTTCCACTTATACAGGTTGTCCCAAAAAAAGATAAGTATCAAAGTTGTTTTTTTTAAATGGAATACTCCGTATGTTTTTACATTGTTATAAACCTCTTGCCGAGCTGATTTCAACGATGTATCACACTTGATGTTTATTATGTTTAATAAAAGATCTACAGCCACCTGAAAATCACATTTTTTTGAATTTAGATGTATGTATGAAAATAAAAACTCATTCAGTAAAAATTCCTTTTTTCCTGGTCCTGTTTTATTGAAAGGGTATGTAACCTTGATCTCAATTTTATTATAAAAAGGTGAATTTAATGACTTGTAGCATAATTTTTACTTTTGCTACATGGTTTAGAATTTTTGAGGATATACTTACTTTTCACTACATTCAAATATACTTAGATGAGAAAACTTTAAAATAACGGGGAAAGAAAATTTAAAATAAAATTTCATTCTATGTATAGTGCCCACAAAATAATTTTCAACTTTGGATAGACAAGAATTAAAAATATATAATTATCCTTCGAAAAGAAACTTTTAATGAGCCAATAAACTGTAAAATTTACTTTCGATTAAAGTTATATGCACCATTAAATCTATTTTTAAATTGCAGGGAAACAGAAGCATTTTTGATTGTAATAATGAAAAGTCAAGTAACAGTATTAAATTTAATATTTTTGTTTTCCTCTTATACTTTGAAGGCCCTTAAGTAAAAAAAAAAAAACACCAAAAACAATTATTTACAAAACAGAGGAAACAGAAGAGAATACATTTTTAAACAGCCTATAACCTACTTGTTAACAAACCGTTCGAATAATTTCTTTTTTTTTAAGGAAATTGGTCATATACGTATTTGCATTCAATATACTACTAGTTCATATATAAAATTTCTATATAAGGTGTGGTTTATAAATTAAATAACCATGAATAACATTTAGATACATTGTGAAAGTTCTTTTTAGGCTTGAACATGAAGATATTTGACGATACTCAATTAAATAGAATTAAGATTAAAGTAAGGGTTTTTAAGTAGGTAGTATGACTAATTAAATGAAGAGTAACAAAAGTTACGTCAAGTTTTGCATAATTTTTGTAAGTACATCAATTCTCAATTTGTAATTTTTATTTATGTTAACAATTTTTTAGTTGTCCTGATGATGGCATTGTATTGCCGAAAGCGCTCGACTTTTTGACTTGAGAAAAATATAAATTTCTTTAACTCTAATCTTCATTAAAGAATCTTTACACACTTATAATACAAATTTGGCTTTTTCTTTCAGTATGACTAATGCTTTAAGTGTCATTAACTTTACATTATTTGCCATTTTGTACAAATATTTTTCTAACCAAAGTTTATACGATTTCAACTCATTTGCTTTTCAAACTTAACACCTAGTAAAAGTAAACAAAATTGATATTGAAAATGTTATTAGCAATAAATAAATATCGTCGTGTTGGCCTTAGGGTCAATAATTCGAAACTTAACAGGAAATAAGTTTATGTGTAACTAGCGAAATGAGATATTGTAGTATGAGAAAAAAGAGAGCAACAACCAAGGTCACTCTTTATGGTCGTGCTTATCAACTAGAAAAGCGTTCTCTTATAGAGTTTATCTAAGGATATGAGACTGTCATACGAGTGGGAAGATATTTTCACAGAAAAATTATTTTTATTTTTTATTGGTTTCTTATTCATTATTGTAAGCAACAATACAGAGTTCATATATATATATATATATATAATAAGTGTAATGTAAACAATGATATTAGAGAATATGCTACTAAAGAGTTAACCCCGGCTATAGACGAGGCTAATTATACTTAGAGGTTTTAACAGCAGAGTAAAAACAGAAGATGAAATCTATAATGAAGTAATAAAAAAACATGGAGAACAAGACAGAAATAATAATGGAAAGAGATTGCTAGATTTTTGTATGTTATACAACTTCGTAATAACTAATAAATTTTTCGAACACAAACAGACAAGAGAGATGAAAAATTGAAACGAAAAGTCGATAATAGATTATGTGTTAGTAGAAAAGGGTTCAGAAAGGAATTGTTGGAAACTAAAGTTAGAAGAGGATCATAATTTAATTGTCACAAAAATTAAAGAACGAATAGTGACACCAAAGCAAAAAAAAAATGAATCAGTGAAATCAGATAATCTACAAAATAACGACATAGCAGAGGTACAAAAATAATTAAAAAATCTTTAAGTAAAATGACTAAAGTAAATGTGGAACACAAACATCTAAGAAGAGTTGATATATCAGAAAGATCTTTCGCAGAAATAGAAATTAAAAACAGAGTAAAAAACATTGAAACTGTATTACACGACGAATTCGGCGTTTTTAAATAAAAACAAATCAAAGAAACCAAAGATAAATGTGTCCAAAACAATATACCCACCAATCTTTAACATTTAGATATGCATTTTGGGGGATCAGACACAGGCAATTAAAAAAAAAATAAGCAGTGGAAATGAAATATCTCAGACGATTTAACGGTGTCACAAAAAAAGTGAGAAACACTCAAGTTCATTGAAAAGAGGTAATTAAGTTGGAGAGGACATCTTTAAAAAATGAATGACAAAAAAGCAGTCAAAAAAGTAGGCCAACCAAAAATTCCAAAAAGAAGAAAAAGAGTCTGACCCAGACAAACATGGGAAGAACAATGCAAAAAAAAAGGAAAAACATAGAGGTAACAATACTGGCAAAAGATAAACAATAATTGACCAAATTTTTATACTACGAATAAAATGTAAATGTAAATTAATTCTAATTAACACATATTGTGGTAATTGGGGTTTTTGATATTTATTTTTGTTAGTTTCTTATTCATTATAGTAAGCAACAATACAAAGTTCACATAATAAGTGTAATGCAAATAAAGATATTAAAATATATGCTACTAGATTTATTTGAATATTGTACAACTTTTTTTTATAGGAATACTTAATTCACTATTTACTTTAGTCTTAAATAGATATTACGTACCTTATCATTACTTTTAAGTAATATACTGTCATCTTTTTTATTGAAAAAAAAAAGCAAAAAGTCAATTGTTTTTGAGTTTCTCCTTGTATTTTTGAATATTTATAGTTGCGTACAGACTGTACAAAACACAGTTAACCATGAATATAATAATTACGGAATGTTTTAAAAGTCAAGAACCTCATACACTTTAATTAAGGAAAAGACTAGAAGAGAAACAACTGAATCTTTTGTTAGATGTTTTTATAAACTTAAGCACATAATTTATGTGAATTTAACTAGAACGTTGGATGTACCTTACAACTAAAATTATCTTTCTTATATTGTAATTTCTATAGTTGATTAATTTTAAATACATAACTTACGGAAAGTAGGTTAAAATGTTTACGCTCTTTTTAAATCAATATGTATGACTTTGTCGTGTTAAATAATTTAATGTTCCTCTTTAACATTCGTGTCAAGAAAACAGAATTATAAGAAATTTCTTAGGGCGATATTAATCATCCACTTAAGATAGGTCATTGCGAACTTGTTGAACATTAACAAGAGTAAGGATTATTTGTTTTTCCTTGAAAATATGTAAAAATAAGTAGGTACATTACAATCACCCTAATGTTTAATTACTACGTCTGGATAGGTACGAAAAGATAACATAGTATCGTCAAATTGGCAAATCCAGCTCTGAATTTATAAAAATGTGCGAGATGCGCAAAGTTAGAGTGAGAAACTATTCGGTTGACAAAGAGGGTAGTATACGCTTGGGTAAATTGTATAGTTAGTCAGATGCAATAGAATTGACCGGGTAAACTTGTTTATCGGACTGGCTTGACCCCTTTTGCTACCGCGCATCATATTCAGAGCAAGTAATACCAGTTACTGGTCAAATTCAACAAAATGAATTTTAGATTACTTCATTAGACGTAAACTTTGGAATTAGTAGCACCATTTCAAGCGTAGGCACTATTTATTTTTATTTCTTTAGTTTCTTCTTGTATTGATTGCACATTACCTTTTGAAAATAATTTAGCAAAATTAATTCTTATTTTTAGCCTATTTTACCAAGCACTCTTTGACTGTAGGTATACTTCTCAAAAATCTACCCTGTATATATTTTTATATTTTTCAAAAAATATCACTTGTTTTTAAATAAATTATTAATAGTTCCTGTCTGTTCTATTTCTGTATCTATTCAGTCTATCCGTTTTAAAATAATTTCACGAACTAAGAGCACAGCATAACTTGTTCTTTGTTATTTTAGAATCAAGTGCTTCAATGAGTCCGTGAAAAATTCCAGATGTTCATTAGACTTTTTTTTAATCTAAACATTGTAAACCATTAAGAATTTGATTGTTGTGGGCGTTTAGGTAGGTATCTAGATATACGTATTACGTCGAATTTTTAATCTGTTTTCAAAGATCGTTCCTAATTTATCATCACCAACTGCCTATTATAAATATTTTTCATTGGTATAAAAAAATAATCAATCTATTTTAAAATATTTGTATTTACTTAAAAATTGGAAGAATATTTCTCAAGTAAGTAAGTAAAATCTACTTGAGGAAAATTCCCATTGTTTGGCGTTTATAAAGTGTTACTAATGTTACTATCTTCTGCCTCGAAAATAAAGTTATTGTTGTCATCCTTTTTATTGCTATTTTCTTTCTATATCTTTGTTTTAAATTGATTTAATTGCTGTTTGTCTGCTTTATACCTATTTCGGTAGAGGGCTTACAGTCAGAACAGAGATGTCAAAGGATATGAAGATTTTAATGTTTTTTATAGGCATATATGACACCAAATATTCTGAAAGCTATAGCTGGAAATTCAGGTTATTGGGAACTGTCTCTAGCTCAGCTTAGACAAGAACTGTTGCAGTTAAGAAATAATCAGATCGCATGACTAAAGAGTGAGCTTTAATCAAATCAGCTCAAAAATATTCTGGGAATGCCGAGAGAAACTAAACGGATTAACCAAAAAGATTATAGTATGGATTCTAGGACAGTCTTGAGTAGAGACTAACAAAATAACAGATAAATTCGATAAATGAAGGGGTCGTACACCTTTTGTGCGACCAAAACAAATTTGAGGTGTCAGTGATAGTACATACAGAAAGAAATTAAGAAAGAAGACAAATAATAGAAACTGGATAGATTTTTGAAAGCTAAAGCAAACTAAGATATTAAAAGCAAGCTCCTTATACTAACGAGAATATAATAGGGGATTGAGGGCCTTTAGAATATTTCAAAAAAGTTGAGCTAATAGGAAGAAGGGAATGAATATTCTGTAGTGAATAGAAGGAAAAGAACAACAAAAACTGTGTATTTCTATTTACATTTAAAATTCACGTTAGTTTTAGAAAGGAGAATTACAAATTTAAAATTCTAGATAGCCTTAATTTGTGTGTTTCGCAGAGTATCTAAACTGTATTCACAATCAAGAGTCATCAAACGTGAACAAATGTGGAGGGTGATGTCTCTGAACGTTTTATTGTCAATTTACTAATGGGGGTGCAATTTTCCCTCAGCGTCAGCCTATCACGTGGAGGACTTGCATTGTACATTTGTTTACGTTGCTGCCTCTACATATTTTAGAGAGTGATCTGTCTAGAAGACACGTAAATTGGTTTCTTTATTTAGTTGACTGCTGTTAGGTCAAATAACAACGGTTGTTCTTCTTCTTAAAGTAGGTGAACAGTTTTGGTGTTTAAGGTCATTATGATAGAAACATTTTTAGAAATAGCCCAATAGAGTTAAAATGAATAGATAAAATTCTTGAACGTCCGTTATGTGAAAATTAATGACCGTTAACAATAAAAACGACATTAAAATATGCAGCAAATGAATTCACAAATGGCAATTGTGATGCAAGGTATCAACGCGTAGCAAATAATCAGATAAAACGTGACACCCAGTCGTTGTGCTATGTTAAACCATCGCCTGCCCATTACTGGGTTACGGGACTTGGCAACGTCGCCTCTTTTTTTGCGTAACAAACATTCTCGGCAGGTAGAACGCATACCAAACTTACACCAATACATCTGTTTTACTTTAGTCTTATACAGAAGTTATTTTTTGAGAAATGATATCAAACCAAAAAGCGATTCTTTATCATATTGATTCCGTTGATTGATTTGTTATAATTTATAATCTGCTGATTTTACGTAGCAAAAGGTACTCCGCTACTTGTGTAGCCATTATATAAAATTATCCAAAAAGTAATCAAAATCCATTAGATATTTCAACCCCTACTCAAAAATTGCAATAAAGCGGTTGTCAAAACTGTTTTAACACAACTTTAACCTGGAGGTTCAAAGTTATGTCAGACGTGACTGTAATAGGAACCTACATAAATTTAAATACAATAAATATAAATATTTGAACACAATGGATATGAATAATAATGATAGTAACGCCTACGCCTAATTGTGGGTTGCATATTTTATAAACTGTCACTGGAAGTGAGAATAAACTATCCAGCGTATATACTTTGTAGATATAGAATCCTAAAGGGTTCGTTGTGATACAAAGAGTTTTACCTGAGGGATACAATCAAAGCTTATAGCGGCATTTATTTATAAAAATTGTTCATTAAAGTTGGTATGATTCTGCTCGATAAACAGCTTTATTTAAATTAACTAAGAGCTGACTATTGCCTTAGATAATATAGGATCCACCCTCTAATGTCGTGTCCAGACGAAATAGGCACAACGGAAACTTTGTGTTGAATTTTATCCAATAAATCCATTCCATCCAATAAAATAACTGATAAAGTGATTTATTTTTTAACAACTTTAATGAAGATAACAAAGTTCAACTTTTACACTTAACAATAACTTTGATGAGAGTTCTTTCAGTGGTTTACATAATATTTGGGACAAAATTTTTACTGATTCGCTTAGCACGACTTGAAACTAAAATCAATTTTACATATGTGGTCCGCAGAGTTATTAAACTTTTAAACTTAAACATGGGGTGACAATTTGTATTTTAAATTATGTGAAGGGCGATAAACAACTTAAGATAATCTATTTTTTGAGCGGAGAGCGACTCTATTTGGAACTCGTGTAACTGTGGCGTTGGGGGGGGGGGTGATTATATATTAGAGAAATGTTGAATGGTTGAAATAAAAATTGCGGACATGACAAATTGCATGCATGAAGGAAAATGTACAGGGTGTACTAATGTTAGTTGAATATTATTTTAAGTTGTTTAAAATGAGTGAATTTCAAATACTTTTTTGAGTTTTTCAACAATTCTGCAACGAAGGTGACATTCCTGCGTTGTTGCTTTGAAAGTTTCTTAAAAGTTGTGTTTTTGTTTCCTATTTATGTTTTGTACAATTATTAATCTATCACAATTAAGATCTTTTTTCTTGTTTTTTTTAATCACATTTAGTGTGTCAGCAATTAAAACTGGTCTAATAGACCAACCATTAATTTTCATATGAATAAGTCCAATAACGTCATTTTGTTTGTTTTGTTGGAGTATCTTTCTATATGTCATATGTACTGTTTGAATTTTAGATTGAGTGCTTCTTTTTTCTTCTTAATACGTTCCTTCCATCTTAAGTTAGTAACTAGTGGTGTCATACTCAAGTATTTGGATTGAACTATTGATCCATTTATAATCGGAGATTGAAGATTGTTTAGTTTTTTGTTAGTAAAGTTAATGTGTATTTATTTGGCTTAATTCAGTTTGATCTGCCGTTTTTTGGTTCACTCGTATACGGGATCACTTGCTCTTATAGTTTTTGGATGGAGCCTCTCTCATTTTACCCTGTTGCAAGTAGCTCTGTGTGATCTCCAAAGCAGGTTTGTTTCAACTGTTCCAGTTTTGAACTGACTTGTATAGAGTACATAATAAGACAGGTCCAAGTACACTTCCTTGTGGCACTCCTGCTTGGATGTCTTTTAAGATTCAAATAGTTTTCTTCTTGTTTGATTCTAAGGAATCTGTTCGACATATATCTTAGCAACATTTTATTTAACTTATTTAACGCATGCCAAACCTTGTTAAAAGCTTGCATCAAGAAATATAATTGTGCAGATTTTTTTTCTTTTCTAAGGCTTACTTTCTCTCTTATTCGATCTATTGTCAAGTGCTTTTGTTTAAATCTAATCGGGAATAATTTTGGTTCCCTGAATTATTGGTTTTATTCTTTTAAGCAAAATATTTTTAAATAATTTAAATATTACTGGTAAAAATAAAAAAAGGCTTTGGTAACATAATGCACTCAGCTACTATCCAGCTTGTAGGTACATATTTCGATCTAAAAGCTGCATTGAACAAATGTGTCACCATTACTATATCTTTTCTTGGAAATTGTTTCAATATTTCCTAAGTAATTAAATCAAATCCTGCTGCTTTTTCCAAACTTTGGTTAGATCTTAAATCACCTGCAACTTCTTTAGGAGTAACATATATACAAAATAATTATTATTCTTTACTAAATTGGGCAAAAAAAATTTCTCCAGATGTTCTGCGAATAAATCCGCTTTTTTGTTTATTTTCTCTTCTCCAATTACCTTGCCATTCTTTAATAGGAGGAGTCGACATAACTGGCCTTTAAATACGTTTTGTGGCTTTCTATAACAAGTAATTTGTTGATCGTTAAACAGAAAAAAGATAATACTTTTGGACGTACCTACTTCTTTTAAGTCTTCAATAATCCAATTTTAGACAAAAGTCTTTCCTACTTTCTTCAAAGGCCATGTGGCATGCCAGAGACAGTCCGTTTTTTTCACTTTTTATATTGAGGCTGTTGCCTATCTCTTTACCCCATATTAACTTCATAGTTAGCTTCAGGAATAACATTTCGTTTCCATCCACTCTTATTGCTTCAATTTGGTGCCCTCATAATTGTACTACATTTTTTACTTTAGTGTTGCGGCTGCTTTAAACATAGACCCACATAGATCACCTTTTTGGATCAATGGAGATGAATAATCGATAAATGTACATTAAAATATGTTATAATGAATCACGTGAAGATTGGATACTGGCAGGATGGTAATAATGTTTGATGCACGTTAATGTTAGAACTTATTTAACTCGAATAGAGATATTAAAATATTACTGTTAGAAAAAATAAAACTTAGACCAAATTAGAAGGATGAAACAAGTAGAAAGAACCATTCTAGTTAGATGCAGGAATCGTAATAATCGACTAAACTAGCAGGTTGAACGAAATATTAAAATAGAGTTCAAATGACCGTTGTAGTTGGTTGCGGAAATCTTAATAAATTCCAAAAATTGTTTTTTTTTAAATTACAGTTCTTGTAGCTAAACCACTTGTGATTTATTTTTCTGAGAATTCGTTAATGCGCGTTTGAATTATCAGAGAAACAATCGCAGAGAGTATTTATCATCATTCATTTTAGTTATTAAAGATCCTCTTTCATTGAAGATACATGAACATATTAATAATCTAAGAAAACAAAGCACGATAGGTCTAGAAAAGAAGAAATTGATTAATTACATATTTAACGTCCAACGTAGATTTTTACACTTTCAAGATCTCATTTGCTGCTAATTTCATACCTAAAATCTAGGATTGCTATTACGGCCACTAATGTTAATCAAATTATTATAAATCCTTGGTAACAGGTATAAAAAAAAGGATTAATTAAAAAAAACAACTCATTAGAATATGAGTCACGTATGGGAAATTTTCCTTAAATTAGTTTGCTTAGGCGAGGCGTGAGATATAAACAATTTACTTTCCGCAACCGCGAATAAATCTGTTTATTTTTTAAGAAGTTAGCACTTTAGAAAAACACAAAAAACTATAATAAACATTGAAATAACTGTGTAATCTCTGTATAATCAGTTTTATGTTATGCGGATATTATTAAGTCAACTGTAATTGTTTTTGTATTAAGATCAGTGCGTGACGGTGAAATTGTACAAACATTTCCGCTTCTCTGTCAAAAATTTTAATTGTTCTAATTTTCCAATATAATTTCGAGAAACTTTTAAAGATAAATTTTAGTTGTTTATTAATTTATTGAACCAGAGTTTCGCTAATAGGGAAATATCAAACCAACCTAAATTAAAAGTATATAGACCAATATCTCGACCAGTACTGACTTACGGATGTGAATCTTGTGTATTAGCAAACAAAATGGAAATCAAAATACAAGTAACGAAAATGAAGAATTAAAAGGGGTAGAATAAGAAACGCGCAAATAAAAGAAGAGCTGCAAAATAACTCCATATTAGATTTCATAAAGCTGGTGGAGCCACATTTAAAAGATGAAGAATAACACAAAACCAAACAAATATACGGGGCAACACAAAACCAAACAAAATATCTAGACATTCATAGTTAACTCTCAGTTGAATTAAGTCATCATATTGAATACGTTTGTAAAAAAAACTTGGATATTTTGGTAGGCTAGCCTATAAGTTGTTCGGTAGAGGTAGAGACCTGTGTGAAGATCACCCTCTTGTTTTACTACCCCGACCTAAGTTTAACTTTTAGTTACTGCCTTCTTTTTTCCTCCGCCCCTCATGATGATTTTGGTCTGATCATTGACTTCATTTTTGCAACTCTATTTGTTTGGTTGCTATGTTTAACTCTGGCACTCAAAAGATAGAACAATTGTGTTTCATTTCAGTTTAATATTAAAAAGATGTATTTTAACTATTAAATATCTAATGGTTTGTTAAGTTTACCAATTATTTGTTTTTAATATTGTTTTCACTTTTATTCTTTGTTTTTTATCTTTAACTTCATACGTTATTTGCTTTGAATTATGTAATTTTTTGCTGTTTCGTAAAAGTTTTTTGGTAAGTTTATGATTGTTTCGCTTATAATTGTTATTTATATGTATATCTTGATAAAGGAAAATACTTTGCAGGATTTTTCTTCGAATTAACTCGCGCTTTTGCTTCAATAAATTTTACCTTCATCTAATGCAAGTTATATAATTTAGGATTTAGATGTATTTGTCTAGAGTGGATCAGTGATTATCTCGAAAATATACAAACAATTGTTAAAGTAAAAAATAGTTTCCCCAAAAACAATCTGTAACCAGTCGTGTACCACAAGGTTCAGTGCTGGGGCCGTTAATATTTTTCCTCTTGGTTAATGATTAAAATTTAAATTGGTCAAATCTTATTGATCATTTGAGCAACAAGTTTAATAAATCAAGGTTTGCTGTATCTCGCATGAAGTCCTTTGTGCCTTTAGATTCTCTGTTTAAAATTTACCCTCTTCTAGGAAAGTTGAAGCTCTTACGCATTCATCATTGCTTAAATGACGTGCTCGATCCATCTTTTTATAACGAAATTGTTAAATATTGATCTAGCGAACTAATCCACACAAAAGAATAACCGACACTCAAACAGCAACTTTAAATAATAAACTTATCAAACTGAAAAAAATAACGTGAACGAAGTACTTAACTTTTTTAACTTAATTAAATGACATACAGTTATAAAAACAGTACAAAACTAATAAAAACAACTTCTTGACATAAGCCAAATAAGATTCCTAACGGTAATCGCTAATATTTGGGCGATATCTTTTTAAATAATACAAATAAGTCAGAAAATATTAGTGGTGCGTTAATTTTGAACAGGAGTTTATATTGTAAGCATATTTGTATTTTAAACTTATTTATTTATGTATTTCTATTAGTATTATTATTATTATTATTATTATTATTATTATTATTATTATTATTATTATTATTATTATTTTAATCTTAAATTCGCGATGAATTTGTCCCTTTTACTTTATATGTTTAGTAACTATTTATTAGGTTTTAAGGGTTAGATGTAAGAATAGCCATAGGCTAAATCTCGCCCACACGAATTATACAAAATTGTATTTTATGTACAAATAAAGACCTTTTATTATTATTATTATTATTATTATTATTATTATTAACCTATCGAGGTATTACATTTACTAGAACAAATACTTAATATGAATATGTTCACGTTTAAAATTAAAGTTAGAACTCTGTTAATGGAAAAAGGCTACTATAGTATTGATGAGTTTTTATTAGATTGTTAATAATTGTTTGTATGCATTTTGTTATGCTTTTATAAATTGCTTGTATTTAATATTATTTCTTTCAACACTCTGTAATTTCATTTTTTATTAGTTTTCCTACTTTAATATTGACTTATCTTATATATTAATCTAATATCTACAAGGATCAATCAAATTATTTATTATTTCATAAAAATTATTGGGTCGCAAAATATTTATTTTAAATTTTACCTTCCTAAAAATATGCATGAATAACTAATCTTTTAATAGATAAATATAGACACAAAAAGTTGGTGGCTATTAATCTTGTTTGTAGATGCATTTAACACACGTGCCATGCAGTTTAGGAAACAGATGGCAATTCGAAGACACAATCATTTCGTCGAAAACAGAAGACAGACACAACCCAACGTCTGAAGGAGGAGGAAACCACGTATTATCCATTACCTTATACCACAATAAAAATAAACGTTGCGCTAAAGACAGTGTTGCATTCTCTGAGCACGGAGAAGTCTGTATTCTTAATATTATCAAGTACCATGAAGGCTCAAAATTAAAAAATCTACAAATAACTTTTATTTATTCAATTATCTTTGTTAATAAATAAAAACTTTTCTAATTAATTTCACATTTTTTAAACTATATTTTTTATTTCAAAGGAAAAGGTTGAAATAACTCTACATTTGACAACGCTGTTTTAGCGTAGGATGGTAATACTTAGTTGGATGAACAATTTTTTGTTAGGCAGGCCCTAACATTGAGTTAGGTCAGAATAGGCATTGTTTAGAAACTTTATAGATTGATCTTCACATCATTGATCAAATGTAAATTGATAAACGCTCACATATTATTTTTTTGTTCAGTAACCCTACAGCAAGTCGCCTAGTATCCACATATACGTTTAATGAATCAAATAATGGCGTTAAAATAGAGATTAAAATAGTTTTATGGAGAATAAAACACAAGTGTGATATTTAGGATAAAACCAAAGAAAACTCCAAATCATAACATTGTCAATGTTATCAAAGTGTATGTTGTAACGATTTAGAGTTTTCTTTAGTTTTTATGACATTAAAATAGAACATATACGAACGATATTCTATTAGTAAAAGGTAAAAAACGCCTTTTGGATTTTTTATGGTAAATAGATGACGTACTGTCTAATAAATATTAATGTTTTTTCTTAAACGTCTTTTTTACGAATTGTGCTGTAATAAATGCAACATGAGCATTATTCGATTTTGAATAAATAACTTCAAAGGTTTACATTTTTTATGTCAATATTTATCAATAGTTTATGACTATATTTATGTCTCCATAAATAGTGATAAGTAAAACGTACTGGTATTCTGTATCTGCCCCTTATCTTCTTAAAGTGTTAAATTTTAAAAACATTTGGGTTTTATTTTTCTTACCTAATAACTATTGGTATTTGAGAACTATACATACTGCTTTGTGTCTAAGTATTAATGTTAACATTCCTTCGAATATTATCTGTCTACTTTCCTTTTTATCCCAAGTAAACAGACAACAAGGCTACAGTTTATGTTATTTTTGGTGACATTATCGCTACTAGGAATTTTTTCGAATTTTCTATGCAGCAGAGAGAAAAGAAAAATTTTATAATATGCAACCACTCACAATATTAATTTCATTAGCAAAAGAATTGAAAAAATACTGAAAAATAACTGTTAAATCGAAATAATTCAAAAACATAAAATTAATTATTCAGTTTTAAATTAGATATGTTTATTAAGTTCTTTATAATTATATTGCCTTTTAAATTATAATATTTAATAAAAATTAATCGTCGTTTTGGAAATGAAATGAAAATTATTAGAATGTTATTTCTGATTAACTAACGTCTTTTTGAAATTAAATTTTACCCCATATGGTCTTTGAAAGTTGCATCTTCGGAGATCGGATGTTGTGTTTATTATTCATTTTTATTTTGTAAACTTTAAAAATCCTCCTCCACGCACACAAACAAATTTACTTAATGATCTGTGAAACACTGAAAACCACTTATCTTATTAATTTTGACAGAAGCTTAGACAATTCGGGAAATTTAGTAACTTTAACTACCTAACTTGCAGAAAACTCTTTCTTGAACCGGGAAATGCGTTTATCGTCCGTCTACTGGTTTTATTATGCATGTAAGTACGTACAATATACTATATGTATATACATTTCAATTTAATAAATAACCAAGTTACAAAGAGCTGTCATTTTGCTCGAAAATAAATTTAATAAATTGATATTTACGCTACTGAAAATATTGGTAATAAATATAATAATAGAACTGATATCCAAAGAAAAGGAGTTGGTGGTTCAATGGTTTGAGTGTAGAATGTATAAATCAGAGATTGTGAGTTCGGATCCCACTAAAACAAAAATAACGAATGTTTATGCAGTGATACTCTTATCTATATCAGACACTTTATTCCAACATAAAACTGACTACGCAAGAATTAATGACTATTTAATTACCCAAAATTAGAAAAAATGTTTTGAAATATATTTTTTATTTTTTTTTAAATACATCATTTCCTTTAATTTTTATTAAACCAATTCTGGTCCCCATGAGAATATATATTAATTAATACCGCTCATACTTTTATTATATTTTTTTTATAGTTATAACCATTATAATCGATGGATTTGGAAATTGACTTATTTCTACGAATAAGTAATACAGGGGTTTGATTGATAAAGCAGGGCTTAACTTTAACTTTAACTGATGGACGTCAGCAATTTGGTGGTTCCAAATAACCTATATTTAATGGGTCTTCCACCCTTTATAACTGAGATACAGTGTATTGTCAATTTGGCCTATTTGTATTATTTTGATATTTGGTACGCACAATAACAGTTACTTGGAAAATGTATCAAAGTATTACCAAAAAGAAACCCCAGGACCGGCTTAACAAAATATTTAAAAAATCGTCTTTCTTTTTTAAATTGCTTAATATAATTCGAAATAGCAGAAAAAACTGAACCTACTCATCTACTTTTTATTTTTCCCCAGAAAATTATACTACCAAAATTTTATATTCAAAGTATAATTTATGAGCGTTTTGGGGGTTACGAAATGGTATCGGAAATTTTTGTTAATTTTTTGGTTGAAATAAAATGTACACAACTTATCCAGAGGAGCATCCCAAAAATTGAATTAATTTTGTATTTTTACAAATACAGATCACTGGAAAATGTGGCTACAGGGCCGTATTTAGTTCATAATCATTCAACATGTTTCAAATGTTTCGAACATTCCACACAAGGATATTTGGAATCTATGCATTTACTACAAATTTGTAGATATCAAGAGCAGTTTACAAGAAATAAATTTCTACTTCCAAAGGGCATAAAAATACTTATTTCCGCCCTACGACGTGGGGTATATAAAATCCTGAAGTTTACAATTTAATTTTGCCTGGCTTTGGAAATATCTCCCATATTCTAAGATAAGAAAGAAAAAAAAAATCTTTGTGAATAATTTATCCTATAATAGCAATTACTTATTTACAGCAAGAATACAAGAGCATATTTTACTTCTGCAATTATAATTATTGCTAATCCAACAGGAATTAAAAGTATTCAATTGATTAGTTATTTAACTATTTTATGATCGATACGTTTTATTTTTCTTCACAATTGGTGGAGTAACAGGGGTAGTATTAGCTAATTCTTCTATTAATAATGTTTTATATACTATTTATGACTAGTGTTACGTTAGCCATAAATTTCATCTATAATTTTTTTTGTTTGGTTTTTGAACCAATCTTCAAATAAATCTCCGGACAATTTTTTTCCAAATATCAAATATCTGTTCTTAAATGTACACTTTAATATAGATCAGGAATGTGTTAAGAATCTTCTTGCAAAATTAAAAAATAAGTTATATTCAATGTGCGTAAATAAGACTGTATACGCAGCGAAAATGTAACTGCAATCGAGTACTTCTATATTTTTTAGAATTATTAAATGAAATAACCTAAAAGGTTTCTTTCCTACTATGAGACCTCACCTCATCTCAAGTCAAAACCGGAGACAAATGTTGTGGCAAATTCACTGCTCGTTACGACACTAAAAAAATCTTTTCGCTAAAAAATTGCAAACATGCCATCCATAAACAATTTTTGTCTGAAAGTCGTGCTCCAAGAGCGAGAGAATATTCCTCGTTTCAAATTTTTTGCGAGTTTTACAAAATAACTTCATCTCAATTTTTGTAAACGTGGGACACTTAATATTCCTTACGATAGTAACAAAATATTTTTGCTAAAAATGGCAAACATGCTATCCATAGATGATTTTTCTATTAGAGTTTTCTTGATGTTTTTATTACTTTTATAGATTATCACGCAAAAAAAATAAAAAGTTAAAAAAAATATGGATTAAATTTATAGTTACGTTAGCTAATTATGCAGAAGCCGATTTTCATTATGTTCTTTCTATAGGAGCAGTATTTACTATTGCAGCAGGAATTAGTCAATGATCCCGTTATTTACAAGTTTAACATTAAATAACTTTTACTTACAAATTCAATCATATTTCCTCAATATTTCTTATAATTAATAGAAATACCACGACGATATTATTCAGATCGTACAGATATCTTTATACTATGAAATACTATTTCTTCTATTGGATCGTTAATTTCTTTAATTGGAGTTTTTTTTTCAGATCAACGAAAAAGGCTTTCTTCCTTGAACATAACATGAATATTACAATTTTATCCCTCTGATTAACATAGCTACTCTGAATTTATAATATTAACTGTTAAATTCTAATAAGGCAGATTAGTACTATTTATAAATGTAAAAGATAAAATATGTTTATCTTAAAATTCCACGATTTTCGAAAACTTTTTAAATATTCTTATTAAGACAATTGTTTCATCTTTTGGTATCGTAAAACAATTGTCATAAGAATATGTAAAAAGTTTTCGAAAATCGAGGAATTTTAATATAAGAATATTTTATATTTTACATTTATAATGAATAGATACAACAAAGTAAGGGGTAGAAACAATCATGATAGTACTATTTAATCAGTAAAATGTAATTTTCAATAATTCTTTCATTATTTGGAATGGAATAATAAAATCGCCACTGGTGATTAGTTAGTAATATAAATTTTCACAGAAGTCAGCATTAATTTGAGGAAATTATATTTATCATCATAAACAAGTAAACAAAGATTTTGCAAAACATTGTTTGCAATTTTCTTCTATTCAAAGATAATGAGTTAGTTGAGTTAAAACATTTGGTACTTGTTTCATATTGATACATACCCCAAATGATTCCAGAGATACTAAGTGGCCCCCGTAGGTTGTCTTAATCCACTCCTTTTTTCTTAAAAGGAATAGGTAATTAAGTCTCCACTACGGTAATGACATAGTAATTAGTAATTAAATCTGCATAGTCAGTTGTGTCAAGCTAAAGTGGCTGGTGTAGATTAAAGTATGTTCTACACATAACAGGAGAATTATAACCAAAGCAGTCGCTTTTGATGACACCAGGTAAAAATTATAGTCAATACAAACTATATAAATATTCATGAGAAAACAGAAAGTAAGTTTTCAAACAAAATATGTCTAATCTTGAATATATTAAATGAACATGCAGGTAGGGTAGGAGGAAGTAAAACTGCTATTTTTGTTTGCATAAAACTTTTAGATAGACTGTTGCTATCGGTCAAACTAAAGTCAAGCTAAATACAATCTCAAACACCTATAAATTTAATCAATTGCTCAATACTGACCTTATATAAAAAGAGGGTTTCCGACTTCAGTGACTCATCTAAGATGGTGTGTTATTGATTTTCATTATAGTTTCAATCCCTACCAGACTAGCTACCTGTTACATCCAAACATTTTCCGCTATAAACTATGGTTTGCAATTTCTGATAGTAGATAGATTTCCTTTTTCGTTTTCTATTGTACATTAAATGAAATGGGAGGAGGGGAAGTTTCAAATAATAGCTACAAATTCGTTTTACGAAATTAAATTTTTAAGTCGATAATGTTTTAAAATGGAAAATTAAAACATTTTCTTTGAAAAAATATAATAGTTTTTAATTGCGAATTTTTCCAAAAATAAAGCTACAAATTAATCACTGTTCGTTAATTTGCTTTTTTGAGTATAAATATGATTTTAATGTATTAAATAAAGGTGTCTCAAAAATGTTATTTTGGTAAATATTTAGAAGGACATTTTAAATACGTTAAAATCCTTTTAACTGTAATTTCATAATTTTCAAGAAAATCAGTAGTTTTTTCACATCTCTGTAAAACAGTAACAATCGCAATAAATAATAAAATAAAAAACAGTTTAAAAACAAGGTTATTTTTATAGTCTTGCATTGATTTAATTGCAATTCAATATTTCTTATAAAACCTGGAGTAATTGCCATTTTTTTGGTAATTCTGCATGTACAGAAAAAATTTAAAATCTTAAATCTATGATCTAAGGTAATAAGTTAGAGAAAGATCCAAATATTATTATAAAAATGTATTTTTTAATATTCTTGAAAAAATTTAACATTTTATTAGAGTGAAAATATACATGTTAAGATTATGATGAAAAATGTTTTTTCAAACTATAAGATTTCTCTTTAGATTAGTAAAAAAGTATTAAACATACAATTATAATACCTAAGTATGCACATATTTGCATTTTATACCTAATTAATAATTACCTCAATTAAATATAAAAATAAACGAGCTTTGGATTTTTAAAAAGTAGTAAAATTTACTTTTATTGTACCCTTACTTTATACTATGATAAAATACGAAGTGTTGAGTTTAAATGAATAAAAATGGTACCTACTATTTAAAACAACCTGTAAGTACATCAAAAATAAGGAAAATAAAACGTTTAGTATATTATTTTATCTTATTAAATCCTCTATTCCTAATACTTTTATTTAAACATTTTTATTTCACTGATCCCATTCTGCCTTTCAGGCCTAGGTTTATGTGAATTCTCTATCAACTTTCTTAATTTTTCCTATGGTTGTCTAGTGGTTTTATTCCACGTTTACCCCCGTTTCAGTTCTATTTCATTATTTATTTTCATCCAATCTTCTTTGCTCTACCTTTTTTGGTACTTCTTGCGCCCACTAGTATCTTTACTATTCTATTTTGGTTCATTCCTTCTAGGTGCCCATTTCTTATCAAGAATGTTAGTTGGGTTATTCTACTTAAGTTTAGATTTGTTTTATATTAAAGGTATTTTTTTTAAATAAATAAATGAATTAAATAATAATTATTTCTACAAATCCAAAAGTTCACCTGTTTTACAAAAACTATTTGGACAATAATTACAAATAAACCACAAGCGATTAACCTTGATGTTATGAGAATATTGACATCAGTAAATGTGTTGAAAAACAAAAATAAACCACCGGTACAAGATGCAGAATTTCCTCGTTGTGTAAAGTGTCACGCCACTTGACATACTATTTAAAATACCATTTTCTTTCAGATACGTTAACTCGTTCAACAGTTTATTATCCTGGGGCTATTCGTATGTTAAAATACAAACAGATACACGGGACAAACACCTGCAGGCAATTTAAACTCAAAACTGGTACCTGGTAATCTCTACTCACCAATAATCCCAGGTCTGATATCACTTTTGCAAGAGTGAAAAGACCTCTTACACATGTAAATTTAGCCCATTTTAATAACAGTTTATCTCATAATCACGAATCAATGTTGCAAAACAAAAGGCTTTTGAACTCAAAAACATAAATACATCACCATAGAAACGCGAAAATATTTTTTTTATCTCAACTTACCCACAGCTCTGTGCCCCAGTTAAGGTTTTCCGTTGAAGCGGTCATAATCCAAAATTATGTTAACACTGAACAAATTTGCACAACACAAACACTATTTATTGCGAATAAGTCTTTAGGAATTTACACTTTTTTCACCAACACTACCCAACATGGCTGTCTCTAGTTATTTGCTCGTTAGACAGAATCAAATTGAAGAATGAAATGGGGATTCGAGAAAGACAGATGAAAATGACTCATGGTGATCTAGCGGAGGTTTCGGTAGTGATAAAAATGAGTCATCGTGCTTCTTAGCGGAAATCGTTTTAGAGAAAACTTTTCTTTTAACAAGAAACACAGATTTCTTCCATTAATTTGACATGTTGAAATAGCCGCTGGAGTTTAAATTAGCACTCTTAGATGGCGTTGCATATATAGCGTATACAGCAAGTTTAGGCCAGGGCCAGATGATCCCAACATTTTCTGAACTATCGTTCCTTTTAGAAGAAAAAAATTTCAATGCCCCGTAATCTATAATAGCTAATTCTATATAAAATATTAAAATGTTTGTTGCATATTATTAGTACCAAATTTATTATATTTATCTGTTTATTTATTTATTAAAAATCATAAGTGTAGTTCTTCTAAAATAATTAAAATTGCAAAGTACATGTCTTAAAAAAAGGAATTATATTTATTTAAATACAATTATACCAAAAATGAAATTAGCAATTACTTTTATGGTTATGTTTCTAATTACTTTTATAATTAGTAAATTATAGGGATACAATTGATAACAAGTTATGTTTGAAGATTATAAGTAAATTTTAAAAATAATAATTATTTCATTTACGCACAATCCAGAAGAGTAATTTTACTTATAAAAAATTAAAAAGTCAATAATAATAATAAATAATTTGAGTTTTAAAAGTTGATCGTTAAACTGGACGAAAAAAGTTAAATCTCTACTAAAGTTTGTGTACCTACTTCTATATTTTTATTAAAAATACTGCTGCAATTACAATTACAAATTATAATGGCATTGTCAGATAATATTATAATATGGCATTTTAAAATAAGTATATTTTATCTTTGGGGAAAGCAAATTTAGCATAAAAATAAAATTAGAATGTTCAGAACCCTAGTAGAAAGTTGTTTAACATATGGAGCCGAGGTATGGACCTTAATTGAAGATATATAAATATAGTAGAGAATGGGTTTTGGAGAAGATACTGTAGAGTAACTCTAAAAGATAGCATACGAAATGAAGAACTAAGACGAAGAATAGGGGTGGAGATAACGACGACAGAAGATTTAGAAATCAAACAGATAATGTGGTATGGCCACCTAATACGCATGAAAAATGAAAGACTACCCAAAGAAGACGTTCCAGTAGATCCCAAACAAAAACAGAAGAAGAGGGAAGCCTAGGAAAAGGTGGAAAGAACAAATAGAAAAGTCTATACAGACTAGAAACCTCAGGTAATATGATTAGAACAACAACAATATATATATATATATATATATATAGTAATTAATTAAATCAATAGGTATTTAAAATTGTAAAACCCCATTAGTACTTAGTAATAAGGACTTGTAAAAGTACTTGGGTAATCGATTATGTGAACTTACTACACAAAAATGATACAAGAGATCAAAAACCTTTGTTCTACAGCGGCATCAACTACAGGTTTGACTAAATATTATAAAATGTATCGCGTCATATTTTATTTAGAAATGTAATGTAACTTGACAGAACCATTTCACCATCACGAGAAAAACATTAAATATCACCGGTAAACATCTGACATGCATCTAATTTCTAGTAAGCGATATGTAATGTAACTGTGGTCAGAATTTTCCTACCAACGCAAATTTCAAATATGAATATTTGTATATGATTTTCGCAAACTAAACTCTTACCCCACATTTTTGATATCCACCAAAAATTTTCCTTTCAAAAAATGAACCAAAAACTAAGTATTCGACATTTACTGATTTATATGTTAAAAATTGGAAATTTAAACTTTGTTTTCTAAGTCGTAGGTTTTCCGAAATTTCAGCTTCTCAAAAATATTTTATAATGTAGCGAAATCAAGTACCTACACTAATATTTCAAAAGATTAATGTATAATGCAACAATTAAAATTTTTTATTTAAGTTTGACTTAATATTTAATTTTACATATAAATATATAATATCATCATTTCATAACCAACAATAAAAATTATCATATACAATAAAAATTACAATCACAGAATTTTAACAGAAGCTACCTCATGAGTAAGGCCACATAAATTATCGCCAATCGCTACATACATATATCCATCGTCACCAAAGTCAGTGCCCCAGGAATTTCTAATAATATAATGAGGAATAGGAGCTGTTAGGTCGTACCCGATAATTTGCACTGCATGATTTAACTTTTCCGAAGAACTATCGCAGTGGTACTGGATGATCCCACCGATATAATGTTGCCAGGTCTGCGCATTAATTCCTACTGCCAAAGGGCCAAATTTCGCCAAATAGTATAGTAAGAAGTCCTCCTCGTTAACAAAACTGAAAATGAAAAATTATAAATATTTTATTTTCAAAATGATTCATAATATCTAAAAATAGTAATATAATTATCCATCAACACAGTCTCACAAAACATCATTGAATTAATACCAATCTTCTTTTTGTTATGTAATACAATATTGAAACTGTTGACAACAGGGCCAATAAACTGACATTTATAGGGAATCTTCTAACACCTTCCATGTAATTGACCATAAGATTACAATGAATAAACTCCTAGTTTTCAGGTTAGCCCCTTCCCAAGAAAAACATTAAATGTTAATTAGATATTTTTTAATCTTGTGAAATTCTTATTATGGCAAAAATTGACGTCTTAAAGCCAATGACCTCATACCTTCTTTAAAACACTAGAACTTTTCAAAGCTTTATGATGCAATAAATCTGTCTGGCTATTAAGTTTTAAGTAAAGTGTCAAGTTAGGTTGTAAGTGGACATTTGAGGGCTAACTTTAAGATTTCTTAAAATTACATATCTTCAATGCTTAGAGATGACTACGGTAAGTTAAAACTATATGGTTTTATTTATTCATTTTGGTAGTGTTTTAAACGTTAAAAAAGTTGCTTTCGGAATCACAATAGAATATTTTTAGCCCTTTTGTACAAATAATTTGTAATAATGAAAACTGTCTATGGAAAACGGTAACTGGCATGAAATTAAATTTTAAACCTATGGCATGGATTTAATAAAAACTATTAGTACCATTTAAAGAAGATATACATAAACACTTTTTGATTGCATAAACAATTTTTTTTGAAATGGTGAATGCGCCGAGTTATGGATGAAAATCTATGGGTAACTTCATATCGGTTCTTTTTTGAAGTTAACATTTTTTTTGTTCCTTTAAATATTCCCTTTCAATCCTTACTATATAATATGTTCAGCTTAGGATCAATTTTTCTAGTATTAAACCACAAGGGCTGTGAACCTTAGCGTCAAAATGATGAAATTTCTTTCATGTTCCACATTGCCATTAATGGTATAAACAAATGTCAACTTTATATTGTGATTTAAAAATATATGGTTGATCACAAGAACTTTTTAATTATTTTAAGAGAGAGAATGTTGAATGTGGTGGATGAAATAATTATAGGAAAAAAAGAAAATATTTTTACCTACTACATTCATACTTATCAACTTGCACATCACCGGATTCAGGTTTAATATTTTTTTTACATTTTCCAGTTGTTAAAGAAAGGGGGTAATTGTCTTCTGTCGTTATTTTAATATGAAAAGTAGTTATCCAATCTAATAATGAACAAACATCTCCTCCTAAGCAGCCATAATCATTAAGGGAACAGTCTATCATTTGTTGTACACTCAATCTGGAAAGGTAACCTTAACAACAATAAATAGAAAATCAATATCTATAAAAAACCTAATTTGCGTTATTTACCTGTTTTTAGAGCATTCATGGTTTCGATGATTCCTATCACAGAAAAAGCCCAGCAAGCTCCACAAGGGCCTTGAGTTGTGATTTCAGTAACTAGATTTTTTTCTCTGAAATCAACTTTTGGAGGAATCTTAAATCTAAATTTAGTTAAAGAACGTTTCATCTTTGGCACTTTAAGTTTAACATTTTTAGTTTCATTATGAGAATTCATAATTAGCTGCGATTTTGAAAATTCTTGGGGAGTCATATCAGAGTATTTTGTCAATCCATAGATAGCAGATCCATTGGATCGGTAGGAATTAAGATTTTCAATGTGTTTTAAAGATTCCTGCAATAATGGCAATTTTTACAAAAATATAAAATTTCACTTAAAATATATAAGTATGTAGGTTGTATAATCACCTTAAATGCTTCAAATCTTTGTTGATAAACAGTTTCATTCTCGTAAGATTTATTAAAATCCTGTAAATACTTGCGAAAAATAATTTCTTCATTATTTAAGGATATAGGATATAAGATGAACATCAATAAAAGGTAAATAATTGTTTCAGTGCATTTTCTAATTTTACCACATCTTGGTGTTTCTGCTAAATTTGGGCCCTCGGGCATTATACATTGAATCTTTATGAAAATTTTTATCTTCAGACAAAACAAGCTTATTAAACTATAAAATCATGGAATAATAAAGATAACGCAACATCTCAAATAATATGATAATTACTAGCTACTTAAGAAGAGGTTATCGGATACAAAGGACTTGTCTATTAAATTTTGGTTAGAATTCGGTTATCGGTTGTTTAACCAGTTTACAAAAGTGATTGAACGATCAAGCGAATTTTAAATGTTTGTATTGTATTTAAACGATCAAATTAAGTAAAATTCGACTTTAATTATATCAAGCACTTCGTCTAAAGGGAACATTTCACTGTGTTAGTACAACTTATTATGGTCATGACCATAAAGTATTAAGGAAAAAGAAGATTTCAAACTAACTTTATTAAAAAATGTAGTATGATTTGAATTTTGAATAAAGCTAAAGTACGAATAAGACCCAGTAAGTCCATAATTACAGATAATTACTGGTTTCGGTATAAACCCTACAAATTTCACCAATCGGTGAATATCCGATAAGTATGTAAACATTTGTTTTGGAAAATACATAATATAAATATAAAACTACCTAAAATGAAGAAGCAAATACAATAAAACCACTTAAATTATAAAGACATGAACTGTACCAGAAATTAAACTACTATTTTTTTGTACATTAATAATAAAAAAAACGTTATCCATCAATAAGAAAATAAATACTATACATATGGTAGTTTGGTGCTAAGAACAAGTTTATCACCGATGTTTCTTGATGCCAAGTAAGGATATTTTAAATTAATTGTTTCAATTCTTACTTTATGGAAGTTATTCATAATAAATATGGAAAGATAAATAATACATCTTGAATGTCCATAGTCTTCCAATGCGTTTTAGTATATTTAAATCTCTACCTAGGCTTCGGTATCTGCATACCATTCTCAATTTATATATTTAAATATACTAAAACGCTTTGGAAGACTGGAAATTCAAGATAAATATTACTTATCTTTCCATATTTATTAAGTATATTTTAATTTTTTCTTAAAATTATATGTTTATTATTTGTAAATTTTATCTCATCATCAGGATGAAAATAAAATTTAGTGGACAAATATTCAAAAGATCTTAGAGTACATGTCTTCAGCATTAGAGGTAAGACACGTATGTGAAACGTGAAACATATAAGTGTAATAGTAGTAGTAGTAGTTTGTTAATGATATGAATATATAGCAACAGTTGACAAACTACAGCTTATATATGTCAAGCAGCATTCTATTTTCTGAAAACAATCAGAAAGCGTGGCATTTGAAGGATAACTGAGTTTTTTAAAAAGCAACAATACCGCATGAGACCGTAAATTCTAAATATTTTCGAAAGCGGATTAAGATAATGGGATGATTCAAAAACTGAGAGATGCACATTTTTACATCAAAGGGGGGGACGTATTCTTTTTTAAAAAATTTTTTTTTAAACCGAAGAAAATGACAAAAAGCTATAAAAAAAAGAAATACGTCTCCCTCTTCATGTATATTTTTTAAATTTAAAGTTTTAATGCAACTTTTTTTTAATTACAACCACTTAGGAGTAAAACGAAATTTCAAATACTAGAAAAAATTAGTCAGTAGATTACCCCTATATACTAAAAACATACAAATCTATAATCTGGCAGCAGTGTTCATACATTTTGACAGATAATGCTTTCACGACTGATGTTGACTGCGGGCAAGTACAGGTTTACCGGAAAATTTGAATTACTATTTGTATAGTACCGTTTGCGAAAATTGTAAACGACTTGGGTCAGACTTAAGTTATATTGGAGCATACTTCCATAAATGATAAAAGTCACAAAATACGTTTGTCTAATAAACGAGTTCTCGGAAAGGAGCGCTAAATGGCATTAATAATAGGTAAGTGCTTTTTATGTAATAGTTGCAAAAAAGTAATATTTAGTTTTAATTAATACCCTTTCTGATTTTTATTGCTAATTTGGTTATGTCTTAAAGGAAAAGTTTTGTAAAGAACAATATTTTTTTATTTTCAGTGTACCACTTCTCCATAGATTTAACCCACCGCAAACATATTTTGTAACCCATTCTTTCATGTGTGCGCCAAAAAAATTAAATCTATTTCTATTAGAACCGGGCCCGTGCAGTGTTCTAATGGAAAAGCTATGTTGGCAAAGCAGTTTTATTGAAATTGTATTTATTTCTCTCTTTTTTCATGAAATCAAATCGGAGTAAAGGAGACGTGTTTATAGTTAGTGTCTTTGTAGGTTTGTAAGGACTATATATTATCTATAAGGAGCCAAATGTTTTTAGTTGGAGAAAGTCACGTGATTTTATGTTGGCTCTTAAAAATGTTTGTTTTTGGTGTACTGCCCTGTATACTTTATACATATTTCGTACCTGAAGTGTCTCAACTAATGTATAAAATAAATTTGTCATATATACTGGTAAGATTTCTTTAAGAATTTTGAATTTATATAAATACAGTTTAATTTTGTTTTTAGGCCTATTTCAAAATCCTTCTTCACCTGTCTCTATGTCTAAATTAAAATTAGGTAGATTCATTGATAAACATCTAAAATTTGTTTGACATTATTTTCTACTTTCAGCTTTAAGTTGTACCAGTTGTCAGCTATAAAAAAATTGCTATATTATCAGCAAGTCCAATAACGTCATGTACCATTACATTCAAGAGCGAATAAATTCATTTACGTAAATGTTTTACAATTTGACTACTACCATTTAAATATCTTTTAAATATTAAAGGCTAATGCCTCAAGTCCAATATCATTTAGTGTCTGTATGTAGTGTTGCGTCTTGCGTTTGGATTTTCTTTAAAGTCAAATTGCTGTTTAGAGAGAATATTATACTTATTAAAATACAAATGTAATCGTTTTTTTATAAGTTTCTCAAATATTTGGGACATATTAGGTATGAGTGAGATAGGACGATAATTGTTGATATTTTTACATTCGTCTTTTTTTATTCAACACAAAGATTAAAGAGGTAAGCGAAAGGTTCAAGAATGTATGCGCCTATCGCTTTTTGTTAGGAAGGTTTTGAATTTTTATATTAAGTTCATGAATATCTATGTTAGAGAATAAGAATGAGTTCGGCATTGTATTTCTAAGGAAGGTATAATCTGGATAATAAGTTACCTCAGTTGCTAATTTTTTACCAATTTCGAAGATGTTTTCAAATTTATATGCAATATCTTCTCTATTTTGTATTGGAGTTTCTTTAGTGGTTTTAATAAACTCAATTTCTTGATTAGGGTTTTTGGTGTTACCAATTTCATTAACAATTTTCCAAAAAGTTGCGTCAATTTGAGATTTATAATATTTGAATTTACCTAGTTTTCTTTATTAAGACATTTATTTCTATACAGTTTGTAATTATTTTTTAAATATTTGGTTCTCTTTGTACATTTTTAAACATATTTGTTTTTGGAATTTGTGAATTTTAGCAAATGGTTTTAGTAACCCATGGTGCAATTTTAGTACATTTTCTTCGTACCTGACGATTTTCACCTGAGCACCGAGTTTGGCATACAAATTTTTAAAACATCTACGGATTCAGGACGTGCCAAATCTAAACAGGCTCCTATTAAACGCAACATCACTGTTATTAGTAATGAAAATAGTATTTGTAGTGCAATTCTTTTTTTCTATGTCATACAAAGCCAACGAAATTTTAGGTTCTAAATAAACACCAAAAAGATTAGAGCTCTCAATCTGGACCCATTGGTTAAAAATACAAAAAAATTTACATAATTTTTCAAGAAATTTGGAGTTTATTTCAAATGCCAATGTCATATCCATGTTCAATCATCTTTGAAATATACCTATAGCTCGAGTCAGCAAAAGTACAGGAGGAATTTGTACCAGTCTTTGAACCTGAGTCATAACAGCAGATTTCTTCTTCAGAGCAAAATGATAAACTAGCATTTCTTAATATTTTTGTTTTAATTCTATTTGTATTCCTCAATTAAGCGTTCAGGGCCGAGCTTTAAAATAACCTGAATTGTGGGACGACAGTAATCTCTAAGTAAAAATGCTAGTCTCTGAAAGTTTGTTTATTTTTATTGTGGGAGTTAGCCTGATTTTGATAATTTACTTAAATGAGTTGCTTTAATTATAAGGAGCTGCAAAAACCATCAACAAAGTGTTTTTTATATAAAAAAAATAGATCATGGGATATCTTATTTGAAAAGTATCTTAATGTTATTTTTAATCGGTAGCTTACTTTGAAGTTTTGTTGCTTCGTTGATGGAATGAAATAAAAGTCGAATGTAACAATTAAAAACATTTATTTTTTGAAGTCGTTGTTATGAACAACAAATGTTTTTTAGGTGATGTTTTTCTTTATAGTTATTTAAATTACAAAAGTTTTAATAAAAATATAATGAAATATACAAAACAAGTTAGTCTTTTTTGGCACTTTGCTTAATTTGCCTGAATATACAGAAACTCTATTATTAAGACCAGAATATACTTAATATAAATATATCTAAAAACACAACATACACACAAATATGTACATATCTTACTAGCACAACTAACAATTTTCATAACTTAAAAGGAAACTATTTCCTGTTTTGTAAAAGTTTCAATCACACGGGCAGACAATCATTATGGCTAAAATACAAATTATAAAAATACATTTTTTACAATAGATTTCTTTAAAATGTGTATTGTAAATATTAAAAACTGAGTTTATAAATAAATAAAATACCACAGGCACAACACTCATAAGGCACATTGAAAGTGAACATCACTGGAACAAACTGCTAAAAGCTTTGCTAAAGTGACTCGAATCCGGAAATATCACTTCCCTATAAAAACAAATAAAAATTATTTACAAAAGAATCGTTATAGTAACAAACTAAATAATATTTTAGGCACTTTTCAAAACAAACACAAGCTTCCTACCCTATCAGGTTTATAAAGGTGCGTATGTGGAAGTAAAAATGTGGAACCCAAATCTCTTTCTGCCATAGTGTTTGCTTCCTGTAAAACAAAATTAATTGTTACTTTTTGTATTTATCAATCTATTATTATAGTATACAAATATCTGTCTAAATTTAGTCCTTTCGTAATTAAACCTTAAAAAACTATTATGATATCGATTTTCTTTTTAATTTAATTTATCTCTCTCTAAGTACTAGACATCTCTCATTTTATTAATAAGATTTATTTCATCTGAAATTAAGGAGCATCTAGTATATTCATAAATAAGTTTTTAACATGAATGAGTGATAAGTCTTACTTAAGAGATATATATTTTAACGAAGAGATATAATATTTATAAGTTAAACCTTTTTTAATGACTTAATCAAATTTATTTTGATAAAAGTTTCATTTATATGATATATGATATAAATAATTCAAGCAAAATACTAAATCTCGGTAGTCTTGGGTGTTGTTTTAAGAATAATTTGTTTTTAACGATAGGTACATTTGGATTTAATCTGTTTTAAAACTAATTGATAATGTATAGGGAGTCCAGCTTTACGTACCGATCTAAACTTTTAATAGGATGCAATTTTGTATATTTTTATATTTTTGAATTCTGCTCATTCAGCTCATTTCAATGATTGAATCTCTGTTAAAATTCAAAACTTAATATTCAAAAGTGTACATATTTTTATAAACATATATTTTTCTTACTTTATTCATTTAAAAAATATAGTGAGTTGTAGTGTAATAAATGGCCGCTAATTGAGAAATTTCATAAATTTGGTTAAGAAATAACACTCAAAAATTTTCAAAAATCAAATTCAAAGGTCAATTTAATTACGTAATCAATAGCAGCTAAGCATTGACGAGAAAACTTCAATATACGACTTGTAACTTGTAATTACAACTTTTATCTTGTAATTTTAATAAAAGTAAAAAAAATATAACTTACTATTTTTAATGATTCTCATTTTCTCAGTTTTAGGTGATTATTTTGTAAATATTTTACTTACATCATTGTGATGTTGTGAAGGAGGTTTTGAGTCATAATCAGCTCGAAGACATTTCATGGGTGGTGGAATAGTCGCTTCATCATAGGACCTGGCCTCTGACACGGTCCTAAATATTAAAAACAAATTAATATTAAATACAAAGTGTACACAATTTTTAACATTGAATTGAATTCAAACTTAGTGCTTCTAACAATTAAAATTCTAATTATCTCTTTTTTTATTTTTAAATTGCACAAGAATAAGAAGAAGAATACTCACATTACTCTCGGTAACATATCTAACCAATTTGAATCGTCACCATTTACGTTACTTTCCAAATCTTCTTCCCTAAAAAAAATAAAAAACATATTTTTAAACATAATTTCTTTATGACTTTAAAACGTCCTATCACCAGTACTTACACTAATGATTTCCTTAATGTGTTGAATTGGGACCTTGTACCAGTGCTGGATAATAAATCCGCACTAATTTTTTGAATCAATGTTGCATTCTCACTTCTATCCGCTTCAGTACCACAAGTAGTACCCAAGGTACCCATATTGTTAACCACTGTCGCAGACACCTCGAATCCTGCCGAAATCAGTGCCCCAGAAGTTTTCCTGGAGTTCGCCTTCTCTTCGATCATAGATTCACTTTGGGCGTTGCTAAATTTCCTATTTGGGTCGGTCTGAAATGAGGGAACATAATTATTTAATAAAATGAGGAGATACCGGAGAGGGGAAATGTAGTCAGATTAGTACTCTTCAATGAAAGTTAATAATGAATAATAACAGCAAAAGAAAAATCGGATTACAGAACAGATTTAACAGTAAATTGAACAATAAGGTTAGTTAAGATGATGTGGCCATAAATACGATTAGTTAAAAGAGTGCACGATATCAAAGAAATTGATAAGATAAGAAACTGTGGAAGAGAAGTACGAAAAGCTTTACAAAGTACTAAAAAAGGTAATTTTTAACCTTATTTGGCGAGGGACCAGCATCCAGAAAGCTTAACAACTTGGCTTCATTCGAAGTAGACGGAACTGAAGGTTTCCGTACATCAAAACTCGTATAGTTCATTAAAGGTGATGTAGGTGGTGCAGGATGGTACTTGGCTCTAGGTATCATCACTGTTAAAGATCTGTCCTTTTGGTCGTCGAAAGAAATTGCGTGATTTGAAACATCACCTCGTTCAGTTGCTTGCATAGAAACTTTGGATATTTTCTTTTGAGCGGATTTAGGTTTTTGCTGAAAATGAAAAGATAACTAAAGGTAATTATATGCCAACCTTAAAAATATATGTATAAAATTATATTTTTTCATAAATACTAACTTTACTAACCTTAATATATCGTGACGTTTCGGATTTGTTATCTTCCTCAGAACTGGTATCCTGTATCATTGCTCTACGGTCTAATGTATTTCTCCTTCCTACGTTACCTTGTGGAAGGAAATTAATTCCTGCTGCTATGCCCACACGTCTTGGTTTGCCTTTGATACAAGTCAAAATGATGCAAGTTAGAAGCAAACCAAGTAGTAATGTTCCCAGTGTCACTAAAGCTACCAACAACACTAGAAAAAAATTAAATAAATAAAAAATTGAAATTATAAGAAAGAATTTTCTAAACTATACTTACCTTTAAGATTAATGTGGCAATACTGTCCAGTATACCATTGGAAGCATTCGCACAATACCTCATCTGCACCTCTTGAATAGCAAGTGCCATGGTAGTTGCATTTCTCACACCCAACTTGTTCTGCTGAGCAAATTCTTCCGGGATATAACATATTTTCTGATAAATCGGAGAAACCTTCTTTACAGCTGCAAGAGTAGGTTCCTTTTAAATTAAAGCAGTGGGCGTTGTCGGAACAATCGTGCAGAAGGGGCTGCATGCATTCATCAAAGTCTTGTACTGTTAAATCCACAAGAGGGGACGAATAGATATCAGTACCGCCGAGACTGTAACTGTTATTCTTCAAATAATTCTTTAAAGTGTCTTCTAAACGCTTTTCTTCCGCATTTTCCGAGAACTGGAGATAAAATTTACTGACAATTCCTTTGCTACCGGGTTCGAAACTATGGACTTTAACCCCATGGAAAATGTCTCTTAGATCAGATTGCATAACCATTCTGTCTAGAGCTTCACTAGTTGCTTGAACAAATTTAAAGTGTTCTGAAGAGTTGGGATTCCTTAGATCATCATAGAAATGGAGAGGATCCCTTCCTATCCTGTCTAAAGTTAATTTCAAGTCATACGTGTAAGTTGCTAAAAGGAAAAAGATATATTTAAAAAAATCAAGTAAATTTATTCAGAATAAAAAATAGTGAGTTTGCTACGTGGCTATTTTATAAAGAGAGGTATGAACTTACGTAAACAGGGTCTATCTGGGAATATTCTAGCAAACCCTGGTCTACAGGCACATCTTAAAGATCCATCGATTTTCTGACAAAGTTCATTTCTTGATGCTTGACATTCTGGTTCACATCTGTCCAACACCTTTTCTTCCTTTTCTTCTGGATGATTAGCACTCAAAATTCCGGAAAGAAGTACATTATTATCTTTATTTGTAGAGATCATTTCGTCACGCTCCTGAGTTTCATAATTAGTTGGTACTTTTATAATGTTCTTAGTATTTTTGTCAGTCATGATGACTAGGATAGTATCATTATCTTCCAAGGGATCTTTTTTATTTTTGTCTTCAATAATTGGAGGATCTGTTTCATGAATGATAAAATCGTCTAAATTTTCATTTTCTTCTGAAGAATTGACGAAAGTATCATTGTAATTCAAAAATAAGTCTGTAATAGAAGGTCTTACTTCAATGGGTAGATAATGAGTACCATACAAATCATTAGGATATAAAGAACTGTGTTGTTTTATAGTTGTAGTAACTGTTTCTATAATACTGGTTGGTTTAACTAAGGTATGAACCTCTGTAACTGTGTCAACAATTGTAGTTTTTTCAGTTTTGGTTACTAATATAGTTAATGTCGATGGGCTCATACCTAAGGACTTGATTACTGTCGTCTTTGTTATAGTAACAGTAGCTGTTTTTGTATGCGTAATATATTTTGTAGGTACTGGTATTTTGTTCTTAGTTTCATTGAAAGTTGTTTGCATTGTATTAGGTAAAGGCTTTGTGGTTTCTAACACAACTTTAATTTGATTTCCAGCATGATGTACTCCTGGTAATACAATATCCTTACTACTACTCAATTCTATTTTGGGAACCGATTTGGTATCTTGAATTTGCAATAAATCTGATCCTCCATTATCTTTCTTTGTAGATACTGGCACCTCAGAAGTGGTCTTAGCAATTTCTGTATTACGATGACCAACAATGATTTCTAAAGACGGTGTTTCTTTGATGGATGGAGAAGGATTAATAGTATTCTTAGGAGAAGTACGATATGTTGATTCTGTCGACCTTCTTCCAGATGTAGGAATTTGAGTAGTAGTACTAGTAGTTGTAGTTCTGTGTCCAGGTCGCCGGGTGAAAGGCCTTCTGGTTCGAGATATGCCTTGAGTAGATCTCGTTGTAGACACATCGATTTCCATGGAATATCGTGGAGTAGTTAATTTAGGTGGAACTTTTGGTGAAGACCAGGGTGGTGGTACCATACCTAGTACATTCTTTTCAACTTTTGGAGGTGGTACCATTATATCTGAAAGGTTTGGTAAAGTTGACACCGGATCTGGTGCATTAGGCTTCTGACTGGAGGAATATGATGTTTTAAGAGGTGCTTCTGTTATTAGTGGAGGAGGTTTCATTACTTCCAAATCACTGATTATTTTTAAGCTGTTGTTGTATTGCACAGGTACTTCTCCAGTATTTAAATTACCTATTTTATCTATGTTTGCAGATGCATCAGAAAACTCGTCTTTATTGGGGAGAGGCCTTGGTGATAACACATCTTTTTTAATAATTTCATTAGAAGATATTGTCTTGGATGGAATTCCTGAGAATGGTTTTTCTGTTTGTGTACCAAACTTATATACATTACTGAGCTGCGAGTCTTTATCTATTGCAATTGAGGTAACTGCAGGCCTTTCGCGATTATTAAATTCTTTATGTTTGTTAATTGGTAATGACGTAACAGCTGGTCTGTCTCTATTATTAAATTCTTTAAATGTGTTTAAGGGTTGAGATGTTATTGGGCGTTCTCTATATTTAGACTTTTCTGTTGTGGCGAATTTTTGTCTGTTGTTCAATGTTGTTGGCAGTGACGTACCAGGTTTATAATTATTTGTGTACTCTTTAAATGTATTTAAAGGCTGAGAAGTTACTGGTTGTTCTCTGTTATAATTAAATGTGCCTATTGGACGGGTTGTAACAGGTCGGTGTCTGTTATTAAAAGTGAAAGCATTTGTATGGAAATTGACTTTGTTGTGTTCAAAATTATCAATAGGCAGTGATGTGACTGGCCTTTCTCTGGAGCTATGTTCATAGAAAGAATTCAAAGGCTGTGATGTTACTGGTCGTTTACTGTATTTAATGTTATCAATAGGCCGTGAAGACACAGGGCTTTCTTTGGAGTAGTAGTTTTTAAAAGTATTTAGAGGTTGTGACGTAATAGGTCTTTCATTGTTATTGTTTTCTTTGAAAGTACTTATCGGTACTGATGTAACTGAAATATTATTGATATTAAATCTATTTTCCAATTCCCTATCATTATCTTCTTTAAATGAGTTAATTGGCAGAGAAGTTACTAATGGTCTTTCTTTGTTAATTTCTTTATTTTTATTAAAGAAATTATCTTTAGACTCTTCTTTGTCATCGATAAATATTAATATTGGTTTTTGGGAAGAGAGAGGGTTGTTATTTATTGGAACGACTTCATGAGTACCTATACCAAATGTATTTGTTTTATCTATTACATTAAAATTTGGCTGTCCTATATTCCTGTCTATTTTTCCATGAATAATTTCGTTAAAATATTGATTATTTGAGACATTCTCTACCTTATTCTTCTCAGTTTCATACTGATTGGATAATTTCAAGTCAAGAGTTCCATCTTTGCTAGGTCTTGTAGCTGGGTTGGAAACTCTTATGTGCTCTACAGTTTGCTCTGTTGTAGAAGTGGCTTGAATAATTTCATGAGGTACTTCACCAGGCAGCAATGGTCGACTATTAGATTCTTGAATTACTTCGCCGTCTTCGTTTTCCATATCGTCTTCCTTATGATTTCCTACTTCTTGATCAATAAAATTGGGATAATTCTGAGTTGGAACAACTTGATGGGGATTACCACTTGGTGGATTAGCTGGAACATGGACTTCGAAAATGGGGTACGAGGGTCTGAAGTTCACAGGATGTTGCAAATGAGTTTGTGATGGAACGGATATGGGTATCGGTCTTTTATTTTGTTTGTGAGCGTAAGGCCGTTTTGTATAAATACGAGGTGTTGAAGGTGGTGACATGAATTCAGATATTTCTAGATTTGGTTTAGGTGATGGGAAGCCGGGTGGTATTAAAGTATTTTTTTTATTGTTTGAATATTTTTGGTAATTGTGGGGCTTATTGTTATAATTGTTAAGTATGATTGGATCTGGTAGTCTTTTGTTGGACACCAGCTTCTCTTCATAATAAACGGGACTTGGCTTCCTATAGTTAACATTTTTTTGATAATGTGGATTATTTGGGTTAACTAAATTTGAGTCAGTAGGTCGTTTAATGTCTTTTGGAAGATACAATTCAATATTGTTACCGGGTCTTAGCTTATCATCGTGATTAATAACATGAGCGTTAAAGTCGTTCCCATGGTGAACCATTCCATACGACACAGGTGGCAATTGTTGGTGGTCTGGTCCTAGGTTATTATATTCAATTTTAGTCGGCTGTATACTAATGTGCACTTTTTGATTTTCACTTATACTTGGTTCATTATTGATCAGTTGATTTTCAACTTTGATTACTCCGTTTACTTGTTTCTGATTTGGCAAATAGGGTTGATAGACTGACGTAATTTGAGGAACGCCATTATTAATTTCAACTCCAGAAAATTCTGGATGTGGATAAGGAGAAGGATCATCAAAATATTGTCCATTTCTATGAGGTTCAGTAGAACCTCCATAGATTAAAGCTGTGGTCCTATTAAATGGAATATTTACAAATGCTACTTGACTTGGTTGTATATTAACAAGAAGTGGTTGTCCAGTAGTTCTTTCAATTACTTCCGGCAAAATTATAGGCTCGTTGTGAATTATTGAAGGTTTTATGTTTATGATTGGTTTTTCAGCTGTTAAAATCTCATCTGTTAGTTTTAAATAATCTTGATTGTGATTATAATTTTGGGCATACATAGGTTGCGGAGGCGGAGGCCGTGGATAGTCTTGGAACACAGGTTGATTATTTGGATAAATGGGCTCTGGAGCCTCATGGAATACTGGTTGGTTGTTTGCATAGGCAGGATGTGGATGCTCATGAACCATCTGTTGGTTGTTTGTAAAAGCAGATTGTGCGTTGTCGTTAAATATAGGTTGGTTATTTGCAAAAAGTGGTTGTTGATTTTTATTAAAATTGACATAATTTGGATGATATTGGGGACGGTTAGGAAGGTAGTTTTTCTTATTTTTAGCGTATACTCCTATATCATTCACATTTGCTTGCTGTATTTGAGGTGGTGGACCTATATAATCGTTTTGAATATATTGGGTTTTATCGAATATCGGTATATGCTTATATTCCTGATTTTTCTTCTTCCAATCGTTAGGTAAAGGCGGAGGTTTCATACCAACAGGAATTTCATTTTCTTGAGTCACTTGGTGTAGAGGAATCGATGGTATTCTTGGGCCTACCCGACCAGGCTTACCCACTATAACATCAGAATTTGTTGTTATGATATCCCCTGGGGATATGGGTATACCGCTACTTATAAGTGTACTTTCGTCTGATATTATTTCTTTTATTTGTTTGTTTACAGGTGGATCTACCCAATCAAACGTGGCGATATTCTGACTCTCGGCTATTTCAAATTCGTCATCAAGTCCTCTTACTGGAATATAAATTGGAGATCTACTTTGTATGTCTTCAAACGGATAATTTTCTTCATTGGGTTTAGATGTGGTAGTGACGTTAACGTCATTTCTTCTGTTAGTTTTGAGATTGGTCGAGATTAACCCAGCCATTGCATTCAAGACGGGAGCTATAGCTTGTATGTTTATGGAACCCAAGCCTAACAAATCATTCGATGGTTTGATTGTAACTTTTTCACTCTTATCTTTGATTTTGTCGTTATTTGACAGTGGTGGTTTGGATTTAGCTGTTTCTGGGCTGGCTTTTTTCGTTTTAGAAGGATTTATAGAAGAAACCTGTGTCTTAGTTTTGCTCTTTGTTGACCTCTTTGGTTTACTAACTTTTGTAGATTTATCATTTACAGTCAGAGAATTTATGTTGTGTTTCAATTCGGTAGTTTTCTTGTTTAGTATTGGAGTGGCAGTTAACTGAGCAAAAGGATCATCATCTACGAAGACAATAGTTGAACCAGTAATCACTTCTGGAACTGAAGAGTCTATTGTTAGTTTCTCATCTTTAATAAGCGATTCTGGCATTTGCGTTTTTTCGATTGGTAGCACTTTAGTTGGTGTAATGCTTTGCTTAATTTCATTTGCTATTGCGGTTATTTCAAAAGTTTCTCCATTATATAAAGTAATCGTTTTAACCACTGATTTTGAACCTTTTCCAATTGAATTTCTGATTTGAATCAAGTTAGATTTGTCTAATAAACTTAAGTCTACTGTTTCAGAAACTAAATTTTCTATTACGCTAGTCCTTGAGTTGACTACAGTTGGAGTTTCTTTGTTATCATCTTGGAGCAAGGTGGTAAAGTAAGTAAATGTGGTGAGATATGATTTTGTTGTGAAAATCTGGAAGTTATTCTCCAATCTTTGCCCCTTGCTTTGAGATTCCATCTTCATAGTAGTCTTGGGAATGATATACAGTTTTTCAGTAATAACATTAGTGGAGACTGATATGTTTGTGTGTACCTCTTCTTTGTTATGTTTTGTCACAATATCGTAATATGTGTAAGTTATAAAATATGTTTTCATCACATCTGTTGTTATATAAGAAGAATCTGGATTGTCGTTAACATCCAAAGCAATGTATGATGTCATTACGGATGTGCTGCGAGGTGGCACGCTTTCAGTTATAACCACTTGTGTTACTACTTCTTTTGTACTGATAACAGATGTTTCATTGCCTTCATACAAAGTTTTCTCCAGCCCAATCGTACTGTAATAAGTATTGGTGTCTTTCACTGGTGCGAGAGTACTGGAACTCTTTAACAGCGACAGATAGTCATCAGGAGCGGTGACGGTATTAGTTACAGTATGTTTAGAAGAGACCACTAGAGGTTGGTCTCCATCCAGAATCGTATTAAGATAAGTATACGTTGTGAGGAAGACACCAATGGATAACTTTGGATGCTGAAATAAAATTAATAATGTAGTTCAAGGTAACACGGAGTTCTTTAACTTAAAAAGCAATTATGGAAATTAATGTCTTGGAACAAATATAGTCGATAATTTTCAAAATATGCGTGCATCCATTATTATTATAAATTCTTATATCCGAGAGATTATCTCTAACGACGTAACCTTTGTATGGGTTTCACGTCGAAGGTAACGAAATAGTGAGTGTGATCAGTAATATTAATAATAAGAAGAAAAAAGTTAGATAAGGATCAGAAATATTTTCAAGGGCTGAAGTAAGAATAAGATTTGTCTACAAAAAAGAATGCTAATCATGCATTGCCCGCTGAAAGAAGGTACGAAATTTTACTTAGAAGAATCTAAGGTCTGTGAAGCAGAAAGGAGAACTCCATACATATATACATATATATATATACATACATATACATACATACATACATACATACATACATACATACATACATGCATACATACATACATACATACATACATACATACATACATACATACAAACATACATACATACATACATATATACATACATACATACATACATACATACATATATACATACATACATACATACATACATACATACATACATACATACATACATACATACATACATACATACATACATACATACATACATATCAAACATATATACATACATACATCAAATGGTGTAAATATTTCCATTGCAAGTAATGAGTGTTCTACCTGTGTTAATGTGACTCCCATAGCTGGTGTGGGCAAAATTTTCCCTGTATTTCTTTCCTCTGTGGCAATATTAGATATGACTTGTTCATGACTAGAAACAGTTGTCGTAGTGCCTTCAAGAAATGTTGTTAAGTATGTGAATGTCGTTAGGCAAGTTTTAGTGATGAACTGATTTGGATATAGTGATGATGACAAGCTTTCGATCTGAAATATCCCCAAAAGTGAGAAATAAATTGTTAAAATTATGTCATTTACTTACATCAGTTTCTTGAGGCATCAACATGACCATATGATCAGTTAAAGTGCTTGGTTTTAGAGTTACAGGTTTATATGAGCCAGTTGTAAGAAATCGTTTGAAATCTTTATCTCCTGGTATCGTCTTGTTTCCGGCTACTATAACTTCTACGCCATTAGACATGACTCTAGTTGCCAAATTTCTTGCTTCATCGAAGTTCCGCACTTGGTTATCTAAATTGAATGAATAGTTAAAATCTCAATAAAACTTCAATGCAATAAAATCAACAAAATATGTTACTATAATACAAAATATATTTACAATACTTGTTAAATTTGGAACAGAAGGTAGAAATATGAAAGAATTTCCACAAATATAGCAACGTATAGTTTTATACAAGACAAGTAGTCTATCACAAGTTTTTGGAAACTCCTTAGCCAAAAGAGATGTCTTAAGCAGTAATACCAACATGAAATACAGAAATACTATTGGCAAACAACAAAAACACCAATATCCTTGTTATGAAGGTTATCATTCGCTATAAATATATCACTATTAAAGACAATGTATACTTGGAATTGTCCTTTAATAAAAATGAAAAAGTACCTACAATTACCAAAATGAAATGTTGACAAAAATAAATAATATTTAAAATGTTAGTCTACAATTTACTAAAATATTAACACTGTATCAGTATATTTCTTTTGTAGACCAAAGATCTTTTTTCTCTTTGGACCAAAGGTTAAAGGCTGGAATATTAATCGTTTGATAAACAATTATCAAAGAATCTGAATGAAATAATTGATAAATTCTTATCTATGGATTAAATTCAGGCTCAAGAAATAAATTTATACAAAAGCTCCTACTCACCTTCAGACAGAGTTTTGTCCAAATCAGAAGTTATAGAAGATTTTTGGTTGGTTAGAGATTTGGTAACGTCTATGTCTAAAAGCGTCAGAGTAGTAAGTCTCGTCACTGGTTCAGTAATAATAACGGTTTTTGTGTGTGGTTTAACTTCTGTAGTGGAAGTTACTATCTGCTCATTTCCTGCAACTCTAGTAACAACAAAGGTGTAAGTTCGAAGTCTACTCTGTACAACAGTTTTTGTCACTTGTTCGATAGAAGAAAGTACAGTGGTCTTTAAAAGAATTATAGGAGCATCTAAAGATTCTGTCAGTTCAGGGAAATAAGGCTCATATTCGGGGATGTCTTGGAATATGGGTTTGGCAATTGTATCTTCATCTTCTTTAACAGCTTCCACAAAGTCAACAGAATTCTTAGTTGTTGTAATGATTTCTGGATTAATACTGGTCAAATTTTTAATAGTTACTTTATCTAAGGTTTCGTTTGATTCACTTAGATTTTCATTTATACCATCGGTGGTCAAATTTTTATCAGTTACTTCATCTAATCTTTCATTTGATTCACTTAGATTTTCATTTATATCGCTGGTGGTCAAATTTTTATTAGTTACGTTTTCTAAGGATTTATTTGATTCGCTTAGATTTTCATTTATCTTGTCGGTGTTTTCATGTGTACTGCCGATTTCATTTATATCATTCATAGGAGTCGTAACGTCTTCAGTGCTTGTTTCATCGGGATAGTCTTCATCGTAATCTTTATTGAAGAAGAAATCTGATTCTTTTAATGTTACCAGTTCATGAGTTTGGAACTTATTAGATTCTGTAATTTCATCTTCACTTGATATGTCAAAATCTTCGTTGTCGTAGTTTTCCTCTGATTCGTCGTTTATTTCATTTTCTTCCGAAGTATCTTCGTAATCGTTTGTTATACTATTGTACTGTGTATGCTCTATAAAATCATGATATTTAGTTACTTTGGTACTAGTAATTGGTATATTAGTTGTACTAGTTGTTAAATCTATCGAAGATTTGTTGTCGCTGTGAAGCAAACGCTTTCTTGTTATTACTACTCGCTTCCTTGGTCTGGTTCCCTGTTGCAAATGATCTTCATCAAAAGAAGTTATGTTTTTATTATCAATCGTTATTAACTTTTTTTTCTTCTTTTTAATTTTTAATCGTTTCCTTCTTCGTTTGCTTGTAGTTTCTATGATCGGTTCGGTGCTGTTCTCTAAATAGTTAGAACCTTCATTATTAGATACTAATTGAACTCTAACGAGCTTTTTAACGACTCGGTTCCTTCTATGTTGGCCTGTGTTATTATTAGTTATACCTCTCTTTTTTCTGCTAATATGATATTTATCAACTAATTTAGGTTTGGCCAGAATGCCCCCTTGATTTAGAGATAATTGGACCTTTGGCATTAAGGGGGTTACTCTGCTAAGGTCTTTTACGCTAAAAAATCATCGGAACTTCTGGATAATTTTACATACCTAATATTTTGGCTTTTATCAGGTGATATACTGGACATATCGGGAGATTGGGTAGTAAAATATTTAGAAACATCTCCGACTATACTTTCAAGACTCTCGGTTTCGCTAATTTCTGAACTTTCTAGGGGGATGTCTTTAACTCCTGCCATTAAGAAGTTATTTAAATCATTATCCAAATCATTATATTTATCAGGGTTATTAAATTGTTGGGCATATTGAACCAACCTTGTTTCTATTTCTCTTTTACTTCTATTATTTTCTTCATCTACAACAACGGTTGAAAGAACTGTGGTAAATTCTCCAGGTGTTCTTCCTGATACATAAAGAGTTATAACACTGGTTTCTTTAACAGGGACAACTGAAACAACAGCTTTACTCTTTTTTCCTTTTCCAGAATTCTTTCTTTTAGAATTTGGAACCACTTCTTCCTTCTCTGGATTTTGTAATTCTTGAGATTCATCTTCTGCAGCAAAATTAAACTTTTCATGCTCTTGGGCATTTTCTTGAGCATTTAAATTGAATACGTTTGCAGGTTGTTGTGGGGTTGGGAAATTATTTGGAATGTGTTGTTGCTGCTGCTGGAGTTGTTGTTGTAACAGGGGCAGAAGCAAAGCAGTATTTAACTGCTGAGGTTGAAAACCTAATGTTGGAGTAACCGTAACAGTATCAGTTATAAACTCTGTAGCTGTAAGTACACTTACACTGCTGTCAATTATAGTAGTAAGAATCTCTTTTCCTCTAAATGTCAATGGAACAACGGTCGATGTTTCTCTGGTAATAGTGGTAACATAGGTAGTCGTTTTTATCTTAAGCTCTGTTGTAGGAGTAACAGGAAGATATCCGTGTTGTTGTAGTCCAAGTAAAGCATTAGGTTGTGGTTGGATGCCGCCAAGGAGTAGTTGTGAGAGTAAAATATTCGCAAGTGGAGCTTGGGCAGCTAAAGCTGGTTGGATGGTGTTGACTACAGGTTCAACTTCGTAAATAGTACTTGGAATAATATGGGAAAAAGAAGTTTTTCTTCTATTAATGTAAGTGGGAGTGAAAATAACACTGGTAGTGGGTGTTTCTTTTAATACATATTGAGTAATTACCGTTACTCCATTATTTATGTCAGTATTTTCACTTAATAATACAGTTACATCTTTCCCAAGAGCATTTATTGATGTTGAGTATTGATTTGGGTTTAAAACCTGCGTGCTGTATTTTGCTGTAACGATATTTTTATATTCTGTTACTTTTCCATTAACCACCGGTATAGTTATTTCTGTTGGAATTTGTCTAGTAACAGTGATTGTACCATCAAATTGAGGAGTAACATAATTGTCGTTATCAAACTCGTTTTGGTACCGCTGTCTTTGGGTAGCTCTTCCTCTAGTTGATGTTCTAGAACTTTGCCTGCCATTATTAGTATTAGATTTTCTTGTTGATTCGGTTTGGTGAAGATTGCTCCTAAATCTAACATTATTTGTTCTCGAACCACTTGTTCTATTTTTTGATGGACTAGTTGTTGGTCTTTTAAAATTAGATCTCTTGTCGGTTTCCCTTAGGGTAAACTGTGCTCTGCCTTGGGTAGATACTTTAGTAGGTGAAATTCTTTTTCTTGGCGAACTGGTAGTGGTCGAAGTAGTACTGGTTGTCTTAGTTCTACTTTTGTTCGAATACCGACCTCTTGTTAGTTTATGTGGTTTCTCTGTTTCTTCTTCTATGATATCTTCTACAGGTGATAGTGTAGTTGTAGATTTAGGTCGTCTAAATCTGGAATAAGTATCTCTTTTAGTTCTTTTTCTAAAGAATGGTTTGATTTGGACAACTCTTTTGGTAGTTGAGGTTGGTGGTTGTGCTGTCTGTGTATTTTTTAACGAGCTATCATAGTCAGTATCTTCCTCGGCATCCCCTTCCTCAACTAGATCTTCATTTTCTTCTGGGTTTTCTTCTTCGGGAGCTGCGGTTGTAGTTGTTGTAAATAGACCTCTTCTGGGAAATAATGCGTTTGGTCTTGATCTATTTAATAAACTACTCGGTCTTGTAGTTCTTAGCCTAGGCGTAGTACTAGTTGTAGTAGTTGATAGGGTAGGTCTTGTCCCGTTCTTTCCCGATTTAGAGGTTCTTGTTGTTGGAGTGCGAGCTAATGGTGGTCGTTTGAATTTTAGTAGTGGATTTTGACTACGTCTTGTCGAAGGTTCTGTAGTTGTTTGTGCATCGAGAGTAGTCTCGCCTCCTTCACTTACTTCATTTGGGTCTTCAGTGACTAAAGTGGTAAGATTGTTTTCATCATCTGAAGGAGCCTGAGTAACTATGTTTGAGCTGGGGGATCTAAGTAAACCTGAAGCAATTGTTGGCCTTATTCTAGATCTACCTGCAAATAAGGAACTTGATCTAATAGGGCCGCCTCCTGGACTGGACGTTCTAAATCCTGCTCTTCTAGAACTTGCTAGTGTTGATGTAGGTTGTATACGTGACGAACTACCACGTCTAGCAAATCCTGAAGTAGTAGAAGTTTTGGGTCTTGAAAATCTTCGGCTACTAGATGATGTAGGATTAATACTAGATATTGAAGATGTTCTTCTACCTCCAAATCTATTACCCTTCGAGGAAGCTGGGACTGCTGTGACAGTAGGAGTAAAGTCGCTTCTTGTTATCGTAGCCACATTGCTAAGGCCTGATTGTTTACGTTTTGGAGCGAACGATGGTCTCTGTCTGGCAGCAAACGGACGAATAGCAGGAGTGAATGTACGTTTTTTAGATTGGAATGTTAATCTCGATTTACCTTTTCCAGCTCCTTTATCATCACCTTCTTCGTTTTCGTCTGTAGTTGCCTCTTCCTCGCCTTTGGCATCACTAAATGATCCTTCTATGGCAACGGGGGACGGGGATACCAATTTGGTATTGGTTATAGTTTTTTCAGGGCCTTCTGTAGTAGACGGTACAATTTCATTAGGACTACTAGGTTTAATAGAAACTTGTCTACCAACTAGGAAGCTTGAAGTGCTCTGAATAACTTGCGCATATCGCCCGTCTATTAAGGTGCCCAAAACTTTGGATTCATAAAATGTGGTAGTCTCATTTTGTACTATGGAACCTTCTATTAATCGTACTAATCCAGTTCTATGAGCAATAGGCAAGTTAGCGGGAAGATTTGATTTTTTTTCTTCATCAACTGCTAATGAACTAGTACTCTCGATTACTTGAGCATACAAATTATCAATGTAAGTGCCAAAGGCTTGTGTTTGGTAGAATAAAGTACTGACCCCCTCAGCATCAACAATTTTTCCTTTATTGATACTCACTACACCAGTAGGTTTTAAAAATTCAGTAGACACAGATGTCGGTTTGATTTCTGTTGTAAGGATACTAGATGTACTTTCAAGTACTTTTGCGTATAATCCATCGATATAGGTACCGTATACATCCGTTGATAGTACAGTTGTAGTTCCATTATTTTCTACGGTATTTAATATAGTTGATAACAATCCTGTTGGTTTGATAATATTAGATTCCGTAGTTGACTGATTAATAACCTTGTCATTACTTTCTACTTTGTTTTTATCGTGAGAACTTATAGCCCTACCAATATAATTAGTGTCAATATCTGCAGAGTTATTCACAACATTGGTCACAGTTTCTAATCTGCTATTTAAAACAGTGCTATCACCAATATAAGATGTAGTGTAATAAGTATAAGTGGTAAAGTAAGTAGTTAATTCATCTTCTCCAACAACTGATGGTTGAATAGTTTGGGAATCAGGCACTGAAGTCTCTATGTTATTTATTGCTGATGTTTTAGCAATAAAAGGGACGGTAGTGGTAGGTTTAATGGAAGCTGTTTCTATATTAGTGACTGTCTCTTCTCTACTTGTTATCTTTGTAGTACCATCTTTGTACAATGTTGTCCAGTATGTAAATGTTGTGAAATATGTAACAGGTGCATTTGGATCCTCAGAGGCTACTACTTGAGATGGTTCTAAAGTTTGTGTGACTACGTTTGTAACTGTTTCCAAGCGACTCACTACATTACTTGACGTAGTACCTTGGTACATTGTTGTAAAGTAGGTGAAAGTTGTATAGCTTGTTTGTAGCAACAGTGTTGGATGAGGGAGGATTTCTGAGTCATTATTTGATTCTGAAACGATCTGATCGTCTAGTAAAACATTTCTTTTACCAACATTGTCTATAATTCTTCGATCACCTTCGGAGGTAGAACTGCGTACGTCTGTTACCATGGTTGAAATTGTCTCATAATCGCTAAGATCTAAAATATTATCTGATATATCGTTATTTTCTGTTGTTGTTATTTCATCTTCTGTAGATACATCCTTAGGTTTCTGTCGGTTTATGGTATTGTAAATGTTTTGAGATTTGGTATTCGATAGCAGCTTAATTTTTTTAGGCTTATAGTCTTCATCATCATTAAATGAAGCTAACTTAGTATTTAAAATATCATTCTGTGCGGCAGTTGAAACTATAGAAGGTGTTACATAGTTAGTATACACTTCTGTTCTGCTGGATATTTCAGTTTCTCCATCAACGAAGATAGTTGTAAAGTACGTATACGTTGTGTAGTATGTTTTAATTCCTTCTGCGAGAGCTTTACTATCATCGAGGTTTGGTGTAGCTATGGAAGATTCTGGCTGATCAGAATCATAATCTATGGAAGAAGTAGGAGTTACTTCTACTGTGTTGACTTTGGTTGGTGTTATATTTGCCAAATCGTCGAAAGATATAGTTTTAGTTTTATGTTTGCTTACAGAACTCTCTGCTTCCATAATACCTTCAATGGAATCTACAGAACTTTGCATTTTTGGATCTAATGTAGATGTTATTACGTTTGTTGTAACAACCGTTCGGCTGGCAATTGAGGACGTTGTTTCTTGGAAATATGTCGTAAGGTAAGTGTACGTTGTATATAATGTTTTATAGATTATTTCCAATTCGTCACCATCTTCTGTAGTTGTCTCTATTGCTTCTGGTTCTGACTCAGTTACGTGATGTTCTTCTGTTGTTACTTCAGCAGTAGTTGTTTCGATCTGTTTAAGAGTTGTAATTTCTTGTTCAGTAGTAGTGTCAAGTTTTTCTGTGTCAGTATTAGTCGTGGTTTCAATTTTTTGTTCTGTAGTGGTTATTTCCTCCGTAGTTGTAGGAGTCTTCGTATTTAGCGCAATTTTTGTGGATGACGATGAAATCAGTTCACAAGCTTTAGTTTGAAAACCAACTTCAGTTGAAATAACTTTATTCGATTTAATGGACGTAGTGGTATCATCGCCAGTCGGAATGAAGAATGTTGTTAAGTACGTTAAAGTTTTGTAAGACGTGGTAGGTACAATTTGGCTATTTCCAGAGCAGACAGGTTCTATATCCTTTTCTTTTTCTGGTGTTGTGAGTTCGTTTGGAGTCGTAAGAATGATGTTTTCTGTTGTTCCTAATGTTTCGTTAGTGGTAGGTTCCTCCTTAACCGTTGTAATTTCCTCTGTTTCAGTAGTCACTTTTTCTTCTTCGGGCAATACGGAAGGTTCTAGCTGTGCAACGGAACTACTTTCAATGGGTTCATCATCAAAGAAAATTGTGGTTATTCCACCTGTATTTGATAATTTAGGATCATCACTGCTCTCTACTATTGAAGAGGCTACAGTGTCTAAAGCTTGAGTTGTCTTTTTCTCTAAGGCTTGAAGCGAAGCAAATATTTTAGCAATATCTTCGTTTGATGGAGTTGATAACATTGGGATTTGAGTTTCAGAAGATTGTATCACGTCTGGAGAAAATATTATAGAAGTTTCTTTTCCTTGTTCGTGGGCAAGTACTGCAGACTTTGCTTCCATATTAACATACTCTTCAATAGTTTGACTTTTAGGATCTCGAGATCTATCGGTTTTATCTATAACCATTGTATTAATTGCTGTTTTCATATCTAGGTCAGGTCCTTTAAAGGTCTGTGTTTCTAATGGAGGCTCCTGAGACAAATATGTTTGAATCCTTGTTTTTAAAGGAGGTTCTAATAAAGTAGTTGTAGGGTTTATAGTGCTGGTGCTTTTTATTGGAACTGCTTTACTTTCTTTAATATTACTTTGAACCTGTGATGTGTGTGGTGAAAATATAATCACGGTATCTCCAACAGTTGTGGTAAAATCTGCAAATCCGCTGTAAGTTATGGAAGTTAAATCTCTTGCGTTAGGTTTGGTTAATCCAGCTTTAAACAAAAGTTTAGCTTTTCTTTCTGCTGGGGTGGTTAGTCTGGATCGTTCTGTACGTTGTTCGAACTCTGGAAAGTCACCAAGGAATGAGAGTCCTGATGGGGAAAACTCGTTTCTTACTGTAAATGTCGGCAGTTCATCCCAAGGTCGAACTTTAGAAGGAACGAAAGTATTCCGCAGATTCTTATCGTCAGGCTCTTTGTGAACAATTACATTTTCATGTGTAAAATCTGATACTTCTGGAGTAATTTTGAACACTTTGATGTTGGATTGCCCTGAAGGCGTAGTTTTTTTCAAATTTTCGTTAAATGGTACCCTATAGTTGTTGGACGGTTCTTCTTTTAGTAACTCTTCTTCTGGAGATTTTAAATCTAACGGAATAATATCTGCTACGTCTTCAATGCCAGCTTCGGTAGTAACTCTAGTTGAAAATATTTGACCAGCTGCTACATTACTAGCCGAAATGTAATCTATATTGTTTATAAACGGTCTAGCATTAATAGCGTTCTCATTTATCACCCATTTTTTATTTTCGTGGACTTTTGAAGATGGGGTATCATCGTAAAGTACTCTGGAACTCTTGGTGAGTAAATGTGCGTATAATCTACCATTGTCAAGAGTAGTACCGAGTATCTGTGTAGCGTATTCAGTCGTAACGCCTTCTTGGATGAAAGTACGGGCAGTGGAGGTGATAAGACCAAGGTCAGGTTTAACGTTTAGATAGCGTCCAAAAGAAGATCTTCCACGACTGTCCACCAGCAGTACAGTGGTAATATCTATAGGGAAGGAGGGAAAATAAGTTTGATTTCGAAGATAGAATAATATACAATTTACAATATACAATAAATTACAATCGGTAAAGAGAGTGAAATCAACATGTATACTATATACCAAAATAATAAAAATTAATAAGTAATTTATGAGTTATTATTATTTTATAATATAACCTAAAGATGTAGTAAATGGAGTTAAGGGCTTAATTTGATAGTAATATTAAAATATATGTACCGTTGAAAATAATAGTCATATTTATTCTAAGTTTGCAGAACGCATGTAACATCAAAAATGGAACACAAAAGAGAAGTAAAAATAAAGTTTTGAGTGCTCAAGATCGTGAAGTTACCTCTGTCCTGAAATTTACTCAAAGAAAAGTTGATGCAAATAAACTTATTATCGAATAATATATAAATAAATGAATGTCAACAAATGTATTTTTCACTTCAACAAATGTTATTATAAATGTACCAATGCCATTACTAAATAATAAAGTAAAATAATTTAATTGCTTAGTAATTACATTATAATGTTCTGGAAATATTACAATAATCTAAATTATTAAAATATTATTAAAATTTATTTTCAGGCACTTTTTGTTATTAGATTTATCTAATACCTAACTGATAACAATTTAAATTATCGAATAAGTTGAAGTGAAATCTACACCTTTTTTATAACGAAAATCTGATTAGAGACGGATAACGTTATCCGATTTAACATGAGCAATACTATTACCGTTTCTTTTCTCATTTCTTGTTCGCGCATCTCGCGTCTAGAGTTATTTAGTCTTTTAATGTACACCTTCAGCATTAATTCTAATTCAATACTAATGTTAGTAAATTTATTTTATATTTTTTGAAACTACAAACTATTTGTCTTTGGTTAGAATTGTTAAACTTGACTTTGAGTAACGGGTTGTATTATTTTATTATTTACATAATAGAAGAATTAATTTTAAATATGTTAGAGAAATTCTACAAGCTCATGTATTTATAAAATTAAAAGTTATTAATTTTTAGATAAAAATATTAAAGTTAAATACTGCTACAAATCAATCTTCATGAAAAATCTGAAATTTTAGCCTTTTGTCAAAGATTATTCTTATCGACAAAGCTGTATATATATTTAATAAAAAGAAAAAGAAAAAACCAGACATAATAAAATACTTAAAATCACAATTAAATTTCAACAACTGTTTTATTAGAAGAGCAAAAACTATTTCATCGTTACATTTTTTGTGACGCTTACAAACTCAAGGATATATATGCAAGTCAAAGTTAAAATTTCATATTTTAAGAATAATGGTTCACAGTATATTTCAAAATCTATTTTACACATATACCTTACAGCCTTTTTTGCATTTTAAAAACTAAATAGTTAAACAAGAACCTCAAAAATCCCAAAGTGTAAATGGGATCATACCAGAGAAAACTAAATTTTCTAGCACAAGCAAGCTTCAAGTAATATGATACTAATTTCACTGCATAGTATCCTCTTGATATTTTTTTTACAAACAGCGTTAATGTAATGCTCAAATTTTAATTGATTGTTGATATAAAGATCTAAGAATGTATTCCTTGTTGAATGTTATGACCTGTAAGTGAGATTTAGCCTAATTCGCCTTTAAAACAAATTATATTAGTTTTATTAACAATAAACAATAAGTTGTTATATTTAATATTTGCAATATCTGTATTGACCTTGTTTGATAATAAGTATTGATGTGTTATCTGCAAAAATTGTAAAAGATCCCAATAGTAGTTTTAAGAATATCGTTAATGTATATGTATAAAAAAAAGCAATGGACCTAATACGGAACCTTGTGGAACTCCACAGATAACAAGTATTTATGAAATGCTGCTTTTTGATATCTACCTGTTAAATAATTGTTGAACCAATTAAGTGCGACTCCCCGAAAATCATATTTTATCTAATAAAATTTTATGATATACACAGTCGAATGCTTTGAAAAAATATCGTTGCTTAGGTATCATTGAGATGTATGTCAGCATTCTTTATTTATCAACAATTTAGAAAGAGCAATAGTAATATAAGGCGGAAATTCGAGCAATAACCATGCTCCCCTCCCTTATAGAGATAAACATTTTTAAGGACCTGTTGAAAATATCCGTAAAAAATTATTTATAGTCGTGGCAACAAAATTTCCGAAGCACGTCATCAACAACACAAATTGTTTATCCATTCGGCCAGATAAGTCATACTTGTTAATCATATCTCTTTTATAAAAAATAGTTGTACGACATGACTATTTCAAGGATGTTGCCATATCAATATTATCAATAATAAGTTTCCATTGCTGACAGACATGCCAATAAAGAATAATGTAATATAAGTACGGAATTTTGTAACAAACTGGCACCATGTAACTTTAGTTATTTTATGACGTGCATCGGAAATTTTGTATATTATTATTTACTTCGACCAAGATTTTGAACGCAATATCAGAGAGATGTAAGAATGTTTTTAATGAAATTTCACCCCAACCCGAAGAGTTCTTTTTAATAGTATTTGAGAAAATTCCTTTAATTTCCATTGCATCAACAGGTAAAAAAATAAAAAGTTGCTGCTTCATTTACATTATGTAAAAATTACATAGGATCCGTATTTGAAGTTATACTACTAGCAATTTTTGGTCCTATTGAGTAATAAAATTCATTAAATTCATCAACCACCATTCAATAATAGGAGTTAGTTCATTTCCTCTCACTCATTCACTATTTTCCAAGTCTTCCATTGATAGTTATTTGAACTTTGAATTCTTGTTTCTTAATATTACTGTTTAGGAGCTTTATCTTTTTTCTGTATACTGTTTAATATTTATAAAAGTAAGTTATGAAATTGCGTCGAAACTTTAATTCCCTTGTTCATCCAATTTTTTTAAATTTGTTTTTGTTTTGCCTATCTTATTGGAAACGCGCTGTTAAATATTCAAAAGGTTGAAATGAAAATTTTGCAGTGCATTGATGATTAAAGTTTGTTTACAGTAAATTGTTGCTATATTAAAAAAGGTGAAAAGTAAATAAAAAATATTCTAAATTATTATAAAACTTAAGGGCAATTTGCATGAACACAACTAAGCACATAAGATACCTACAATGAACTTTTTAAGTACCACCATTTATTTAGCTAATTGCCCTAACGATACTCTATTATTTTTATAAAAAAACAGATAATAAATACTACGAATTGTTGTAAAATCAATAACTTCTAAACTTTTGCGTAACTTTTTTATTTATATTCTAAGTAAATAGTTTTAAATTGTATTTAGAAACACCTAGATCCACGAAAGTGTTATTATATCCTTGACATTTTCAGTAAAAACAGTGATTATGGTGTCTTCTTTACCGGTTTAGTATTGTGCAATGTAGTTATTTCTTATTAGCCTCTTCGCCGTACCAAATACCAGGTGACACACTAACATCAAAGAAGCCATGTTGCTTTTTACAGTGCGTCCCAAATTCAGCGCACGTGTTATTTATTCATCTCATCAAACTAACTGCCGCATCTGTAGTAAGTACGAGTATTAACCTAGGCGGTCGTAGATCCGGAAATTTTAAATTTTTAATCCTCATTCAAGTAAACATATTATGATCTTTGTGAATTGGTATTTAATTAATATGAAAAAAACCGTTCAATGTTTAAAGAAAGGTGAAATGGATGCTAATAATTTATTCAAATTAAAATTATATTTCTGAAGCAATAAATTCTCTTGTGAACGTGATTAGGATATGGAAAAATACTAAAAAACCCTATATTAACTTTGTTATAAGACTTTTCGATTATCGGATTATTACTAGTAAAAATGAATCAAATAATCCAAGAATTAAATAATGTGAAATAAGAAGAAGACAAATTTAACGACAAAAACGAATTGTGATGAGATTGAAAAAGACTCAAAGTGATGTAATACGAAAGCATTAATTAACTAATTAACTGCATTGGATTTTAAATCACCAGTAAAAAGAACTCAAGAGTATAGGAAACAAAGCAAGCAACTAAAGCAATAATACTTTTTGCATGTTTTAAGAGAAACAATTATGATCAAAGAAAGTAATATATGGAATTATAAAGGAGGAGACTTTTTGAGTATTACACTTTTTGAGTCTTTAAACCTGACTCCTTTGAGTCGCTAAACTAGACTGATTTTTTCTTTATTTTTTTGCTTGCGAAATCGTCTCCTCTTCTGCTTCACTGTTTGAATTTTTGCATGTTTCTAAAAGTTTTGTATTTAGTGTTAACTTTGTACCAGCTAAACAATTATTTGAAAACCGACCATAATTTCCTTTAAAAAAATGCCTATTTTGTTTTTCTTATATTTTCAACTTGCAACAAAAGTGTGTTGCTGAATTATACATCTATTATTTTAAAAAACTTTCGTTTCAATTTTTTTATATTTTTCATGTACTTTTCATGTAATTTTTTTAAATTTCAATAATCTTTAATTATTATCTCCAATATTTTCAAATTTAAATAGATTTAATTAAAAAGAGTTTTGGGTTTATTGATACGTATTCTAGCATTCAAGTTGATAAAATATAATATACTGAATGAATAAAAATTTATGAATACAACAGACATTTCGTAATTTGTAAAAGAAGAATTGTATTTAAAAATATATTTAATCTTTGAATCATACGAATGCTTCAAAAAATATGATTTTAAAAAGATCAGTATTTTTCACAGTGTATCTCTAAACAGATCTTAAATAAGTATTTATTTGCTCGTTTTAGCTGCTTTGTTTCGTAACAAATAATCTTCACTAGGATCTTCATTCTTCAGATGTTATATAAATGACACATTTCTTCGTATGCGTAAGCTAATAAACTTCCTCATTTTTCTTGAGGTTACATTTTTAATGTAAATTCACAAGCTGTAATAATTTTATTATTTTGGTTTACATAATAGATATGATGCATTTATTTAAATATAATAATTACTTAAATCTTACGCTTTATTGATAAAAAAATAGATGTAGAATACCTTGCTGATTTCACTCTAGGTCCTCTAATCATCATGTGATATATCCATAATTTAAGAAAATGATAGCCATAATTTAATACATTGTTAAAATGACAAATCTAAGTTGGGTTACTGTGTCTTAATATTGTAATGCAACGGTTTGATTTCACAGGTCAAAGCTTTTGCTGTGAGACCGCTAGCTGCATAGATGTACAGCTGACGACTGACAGCTCTGTCAATTTGCCATATATTCTCGTCAACATCAAGAATGATCCGGAATGTCCGAGAAGCCAAGAGTACATATGTCTCTCTAAGGAGCAATAATTGTTAAAGAGAGGACAGGTTTGGCCAGAGTCACACATGTTTTTTCACAATAATTTGTATTTCATGTTAAAGGCAATTGTGTTATTTGCAAATAAGTTTGTTAAACCCTCGTAAGAAATACAAATTGGTGTCAGGTGTGGGGTGATGAGGAAAATCAAAATGCCTATTAAAAAGATTTATGAATTGTTAGTGTTAAAGCTCAGAAAAGAGTTGGAAGTACTAGATATGAATGAAGATGAAACTAATAGAATTTTTACATGAGTACCATAAAAATCGAAACATTGATCCTGGACGGTAGAATTCGAAGACCCCTCTCAGAAGGCTTTTAATACCAAGATTTCTCAGTAGATATCTAGGCAAGAAAACTAATCCCTAGCTCGTCCAACAAGCAACAGATATATAGGCAAAACACTAATTCATCCAACTTTACCTGTCGAATGGTCATCCAACGCGAGGAGGGATTTTTCAGCAGATGTCCAGCAGGGACCCAGAACTGCGAGCGGAAATGTATTTCTCAAAGAATTTTCAAAATCGAGCAAGAATGCCAAAAGATACGAAAAAGAATCTTCCAGCAGTTGTTCCCAGGATGCAAAAAGGTGAGTGCAAAGACAAGAGAAGAACTAGTCGACTGTCCAAATCCAGTTTTAGATCGGAGCTGATATCACTTGCTTCTATAAAATGTCAACGGTAATCTCAGCTTAAGAATCCTCAGTGGTTTGGCAATATTTTTAAATTTCTTGAGAATTAACTTGTTAATTCTTAAAATCCTCTTCCAGGTTACCCCCAGTGGTCATCAGCCATCTTGCCCATTATAATGACATTATCCTGATAGAAGGTAGCTGGAGTATTGCAATTAAAGCGGAAAGCAGCTTGGAACTCGCTGGAGGTCAAAAGCTTTGTCAATTCTTGGCAATGGATAAATGTCCTCCTTGGTGAGATCATTGAGCTTGCGATAGTCAATGCCAGAACCGTGACTTATTCTACTTTTTTAGGATGACTACTGGAGAGGCCCAGAGAATGCCCGAGGGTTCTACTACTCCATCTTTCAATATCTCTTGGAGAGCTTATTGATCTTGAATGTGCTCGTTCAACCGAGCCGCAGCAAAGAAATCACATTTTGCTGGGAGTTCGACGTTCTAGTGTATTGTTTAATTTTTGTTCTGACGATGCCAGAAATACAGGCAAAGAGACTTGCACTTCAATTATCCGAAGCTGGATTTGGAGAGTCGACCAGTTGCACTCCAATCATGCACTTTCCTTTTTTGATTCTGAGGAACGACTGCTGGAAGATTCTTTCTCGTAGCATTTGAAATTCTTGCTCGATTTCGTTACTAGGAAAACTAGTCTTTCGGCTGAGATATGTCCGCTCGCAATTCTGCGCCCTTGCTGGATTTATGCTAAGAAATTTTCTGGCTCTGATTGGCGTTCTTCTGGGTGAATTGGTGTTTTTGGCGATATATCTGTTGGGCGATCCCATTCCGCTGGCTTGTTGGAAGAGCTGGGAGAATTAGTTTTCTTGTCGAGATATCTGCTGAAATTTCTTATTATTAAAGCCCTTCTGAGAGGAGTCTTCGACTTTTACCGATTTAGGATCAATGCCTAGGTCCTTATTGTACTCATGTAGTCGTCCCATTAGCTCCATATTCGTACCAGTTGTACCTAAATCTAGTTCTTCCAGCTCTCTTCTGAGCTCTACCAGTAATAATTCATAAATCTTCTTGCCAGAATTTTTCTCTTCAGCCCATACCTCTCACCAAATTGTAAATAAACTTCACAACTGCCTTTAGCAAATCTTGAAATACAATAGAAGCGACTATGATTGATTTCAGTTCAATTTGTCACTCTCCACCGCCAATTTCCCCTTATATAGATCAATATAATCTTGGCTTGTCGAAATTTCCGGATAATACTTGAAGTTGACGAGAACATTCGGGAACCTGTCAGAGCTGTTAACAGTCAGGTTAAGTTTTCCTGCTTTTTTGGGGATCTTGTCCTGTGCATCCATTCAGCCAGCGTTCCTTCAACCAGTGTCCTTGGTCTGTGCAACAAAACCGTTACCATATCAAAAACAGTATGGCAAACATTTTCTTGAGATTTATGTTTATTTGATAAATTTTTTTTTTATTGGGAATTATATAGAAGTAGTTAATAGTAATATAATACAAAGAAAAAGTATTTTGATAGATAATTGCATATGTTTTGATTTTACCTAAAAACTTTCGTTTGCTAAATACATAATATTTAGTTGGAAAAATAGAAAGTATTTAGGTTTAATCTCAATTAAAAATATTATTTCTCATTTTTGGTGGCGACAGGTTCAAGATTACCTTAAGAGCTGCACTTGTAATCGTGAATTCTTAGTGAAGCCTACCTTTGTATATTAAGTAATTGCTTTTGCTGTCCCATTTGTAGTGTTCTGGGCCATCAGATTAATGACTCGAAGGTTAATATTTGCAATAGTCGCCAATGTATATACAGGGTTTGATATTTTTAAATGTAATTTATTGATGATTCTTAAATGGTTATAGATTACTTTTCAGTTTAATCGGGAAAATGTTGCACATTTAAGGGTTTAATAAAACTGCAGAAGATATACGAAAAATTTCGACTTCTTCTGAAGATATTCGAAGTAGCCGTAATATGATCTATTTTAATTTTTTGGTTCTATTATCTTTAGTTTTAGGATTATAAAAAAATGAAAAAAAGGCTCTTTAGCAAATCAGATGAGTTTTCCTCTGTTGTAATTGAGTTTTCTATTCGGTACTTCATGCTCTAGGGCCAATTTTGTATTTTAAGTTATTTTTCAATTAGACAATGCAATGAAATCCATTTTAAATAAGTTAAATGATATTTTGTTTGATTATCATTTTTTGTAAGTTAGGTTCTGTTTTTGTCATGTCATAATTAGGTATGTTTATCTAAAAAAAATGTACCCACTCTTTATTAGGTTTAATTAAGTCTTCATGATCTCCTATATCTTAAGGAGATATTTAAAAACAAAGTATGTTCTGTTTCTCTAATTTCGTCGCCTTTTTGCAAAAAGTTATGAAGTGCATTCGTATTTTTTCGTTTTTCAAGTTAAAGTTGCTAAATATTTATTTTGATCATTCCACCTATAAAATTTTGTATTCTGGCGTAGAAAACAAAATATTATAAGATCGATAACTTTAGAATTTCATAATGCAAAAGTTTAGTAAATGTAAGTTAATGACTTTTTGCAATAATCCAACGGTATAACTGAGAAAGAAGATAAATGTAGACTTTAAAAAAGTTTCTTAGATCGTTATTTAAGGAAAAAAAATTTTTAACTAAATAAAACTAAATAATTAAAATAGTTAATTTTTAGCTTTTTCGAATATCTTCGAATATCTTAGTGGCGTTTTAATTGTTCCTTAAACTTGTAACTTTTCTCACTGAACCGAATTCATAGCTATACCCGTTTATCAAATAGCAATATATTTTTTTCAAATATACTGTATATACATACAGTATGGTGCAAATGAAAGGCATAAATTCCATATTTTCTGCACAAAAAATATTGTTAAGAAAACCAGAAACAGGTCGATTTTTAAATTTAATTTGTCATATTTTCCAACAAAAATTGATTATACCTACAGGGTGGTCCGCGTTAAAGTGACAACTTCATCGATAGTCTTTTCTATGGAATACCCTGTATATTATGCAATTTTTGAATTCTTCTTAAAGAGCTGAATCCATGTGATTATTAAGTAAATGTTTTTAAAATATTTATATAAAATAAAAAGATTCATGCTTTTAAAATATAAATATGTAGGTGTATATAATTCTTATCTGCTAAAAAAGACAAAATTTATGTCGCAAATAAAATATACCACTGTTTTTATTCATAAATATACTGGGTTAGTATTGAGTATTTTACAATTTTTTAATATATTTCAAGATTCAAATCTTTACAGAATACATTTTAAAATTTATACAAAATATTTAAGTAAATGTTAATTGTTACCTTTATCATCTTGTTGTTTAATCCTAGGAGTATGTTGTATATTATATTGTTGACCTAAAACAAAAAAAAATACAGTTAAATTGTTAATTTAAAGAAAATATTCGATTAGTTTGTTTCAACAAAATAAATAATCCGAAATGAAAATATTTCATATTTATGTCAAACATTTGCTGAACAATTATAAATCATTTTTCTTAGTTTACATATACATATCTACCGTATTATCAACGAAACGAATTCTGAATGTTAAACCAATGCCATTAACATTTAACCTGTTGTTCAAATAATTGTAAATCGGTCGCTATCTTTATTCTATTTATTGTTTAGTGTGTCATTGGTGCGCCTCTGGTCACCTCCATTGTTCTATTGGGTATTGCTGAGTTCGGTTTCAAGACGGAAGAGAAGTTCTGAATCCGTGAGAAGTGTCCTCGGGCGGTTCGTCGATTATGAAAGTAGTCACACCCAGTCGTGGTGAACTTACACCCAGAAACACACATTCCTTCAGATTTGCTTTTAATATTCCTTTCTATGCAAAATTAGTTAATGACACACCAATGTTTATCTCAATACGGCGAAAACTTGAGGCTCATCGACTGAGGATATCATAAAATGATTGAGAAGACTTTGTTAATGAAATCTATATCTGTAAAAAGTATCTGAATCATTCAATATGAATATAGGAGTTCCTCAGGGGTATGTGCTGGGTCCGCTTATTTCCTTGTAATTCTTAAACGATGTACCAGAGTACATAAAGTCTAATATTTTAGTAATTTAGACAATCAAAGGCGCGGGATAAATCAAAAAAGAGACCAGCAACATGCCTTCCATTAGCCAAGTAACTGCAAGCGTGCTCAAAAAAACTACAAGCAGATTTTTTGTTCTGTTATTGTCAAGGAAATGTATTATTCTGTTATAACAATTTTTTCTATTATTTTTTATATAACATTCACCACAGGCAATGTTTTCTGAGTTTGCTTTTTTAAAAATAGAGATATCGTTAGCAGTTTTAATACAATTAGAAAATCCATCCTGTTCAACTGATAAGTTTATACGAGTATGGGTTGAGTGATTCGAGGCCTACCATAGCATCGATCAAATATTTTTATATTAAAGGTTTAACACCTACAGAGGTTAAAAGTGAAATAGATTCCACATTAGGTGATTCTTCTCCATCGTTCAGCATGGTTAAAAAGTAGATGGCGGAGTTTAAACGTGGGCGTACGAGCATTAAAGATCCAGGAAAGCCTAAAACCGCGACTTCCACTGAAATGGTTAAGAAAGTCCACAGAACAGTACTGCAAGATCGTAGATTAAAGTTGGATGAGATAGCAGAGATTGTAGGGATTTCAAAAGAGAGGGTACATCATATCCTTCATGAAGGTGTGGCCATGAGAAAATTATCGGCTAGATGGGTGCCGCGACTCCTTACCCCTGAACAAAATCTCATCCGAAAAATCACATCTGTGCTATGTTTGGAGCTGTTTCAGCGCAATCCAACAGATTTTGTACGCCGATTCATAACAGTGGATGTAACTTGGATACACCAGAGACCAAATAGCAATCCAAACAATGGACAGCAAAGGGTGAACCGGCTCCGAGAAAATCGAAAATAGTTCTTTCAGCCGGAAAGGCGATGTCGACGGTTTTCTGGGACACAAATGGAATTATTTTGGTTGACTACCTTGAAAAAGGAAAAACAATAAACAGCGAATACTACGCTAATCTACTAGAACAGCTCTACCAAAAAATTCAAGAAAAAAGACCCGGGTTGGCCAAAAAGAAAATCTTGTTTCATCAGGAGAATGCACCATGCCACAAGTCGGTTATCGCGATGACTAAAATTAAAGAGCTGAGCTTTGAACTGGTACCTTACGCACCCTACTCCCCTGATTTGGACCCGTTCGACTTTGGCCTATTCTCAAAGTTGAAGAAATTTCATGAGGGAAAGAAATATGTTTCATACTTAGAAGTGATTGAAGCGACAAACAGTTACTTTAAAGAGTTGCCAGAATCTACCTACAGGAATGGGTTAAAAAGTTTGGAACATCGATGGACCAAGTGCATTCAACTAGAAGGAGATTATGATGAAAAATAAAAACAAATTTATTCTTCTAAATTATTGTTTTCTTTGTTGAGCCGCGAATTAATCAACCCGTCCTCGTAATATAACTTAATGAAGTTGCTAAAGAATCAATCAGACTTCTAACATTTTTTAAGATATATTGCCAATAATGATAGTATCCTTAACTTCATTATAAGTAATAGGTGCAAAGAAAAATATATAAAGATAATAAATTTTGAAAACGAAAGTTTAAAAATAATTGAACATTGATAACTACTACATGTAAGTTATAAATAACCAAATGAAATGTTAATATATACAAACAACATGGATCAACCATTCAATAAAGCTATTATACAGATTGAGATGACTTTTAGTTTTGAAAGAATAATCGAAAGTGTCACTCACCACATCATTTAAGATGCCGAATGCATTGTTCGCAGTCCAATACAAAGGAGCGTTGGTTATGTAGGTATTATATTATGACAAATAAGATCTATACTGTAATTATTGATACATTTAAATATAGAGATTATCATAATGTCCTTGCAATTTGGTATGAGATAGAAGACTAGCATTTTTTAGTACTCTGAGAAGGAGCGGCTATGAATTAGAAGCAAGGTACCTGCTCTTTATCAGTACCATCCTTGCCACTTTTTTAAATTTAATACCAACTACTTACCTATAACTCCTTCAGGTTTTTTCATAGCAAGAAATTCCAGAATTACCAATTTATTTTTATTTATATTTAAGCTTTTATAATCACCAAACCCAATAAAAAGAATCATAAATTATTACAAAAACATCGATCTACATATAACGATACTTTTAGTAACGATTTTAAAATTCATATTTTATGTAGAATGCATTTTCCTGTGAACGTGCTTATTTCTCATTTCTAGTTACAATTTTACACAACGTCTGTTGGCATTGACAGACAGACGGTAATCTATTCAGTTGAGCAGTATTATTTAGTGCCTGACTGGACATAATTTGCTCGTAATACACCAAATTACTGTTTAAATTTGCTATGAAAATGAAATTAAACCGTTACATGTGGTTTCAGCTTGTGCACTTTATAGATCAGGGTCCGTCATGAAACACTTAATGATTGAGGTTTTTAATTATATCAAGTTTAATTTAATTAAGCGACATAAGTGTAATATTTAGATTTAAAAGGCTATTTTTTATTTATTTATTTAGAAAGGCTAATACAGCAAATCAGTGTTTAAAACATATAGAAGTCGTAGCAGATAAATGTAATCAAAAATATTATTTACAAAATAAGAGAAAACATTTGAAAAGTGGAAACAGAAATCTGTTCTTTTTTTCAATACCTATATTTCTGTTTTTATAAGGCACTACAATTCAATCAATCAATAAAAACGGCTCACATGTCCCTATTCTAACTTTTCAAGTTCTATGCTACGGCATTAAAAAATATATGTGATACAGAGTGATCAAAAATTTGAAATCCCATATGATTTTTAATCACTCTGTATCAAATATTTTGTCTCCTTTATCCTTTATTAAACATAATATATATAACGTGCGATACATTGTTGAAATTGGTTCGGCATAGGTTTATAAAAATGTAAAAACATAAGGGGTATTCTATTAAAAAAACATATCTTTGATAAGGGGTGACCTTATGAGACACCCTATATATTACGAAATTATTTTAAAATGTGAAGCTTGACTCTATTTATAACTTTTATTTAAAACATTTTTTCCTATTTCTCAAGAAAACGGAGATATCAAACTTCGGAATATAAGTTGATTACTCTGTATACATTTTTGTACACATTATAATTAACTTACAATTATCTGAGAATGAAATTGCTGCCTGCTCAAGATTTCTCTTATAATATTAAAATTCGAGCCAAAAAACCGAAATCACCTAATTACGTATAAGAAATTTCGTAAATATTGATTCTTTCTTCTTAATACAAAATCAAACGAATCGAACGTTCAAAAAACCTCCATCACTCAGAGAAAATGAAACTCGGCGGTATTTCAATTAAGTTTTTACTTTTACGAATCTGGCCAAACAAGTGAGATTTTAAAGTGATTGACCCGATTTAAAACATTTTCTATTTTAGAAATGCTTCTTGATTTCTCGTACAGAACAAATAGGCATGTAATGTAGTCATCGAGGTGTATGTTTGTGCTTCAAATTAGCTTATTCATACAATAATTCCGATAATTTGGCAGGAACCAAGTTGAAAGTTGGAACTAATTAACATATTGAAATATTGAAACATAAGGAAAGTAAGATTTTTGATATCTTATTACTTGTTCATAATTTTTCTGAATTACTGGAGATTCAGACATAATAAGGAATCATTTTAGGAAAATGCATTAGAATATTTTCAAAATTGTAAGAAATTAAGAAATCAACTTCACTATGAACTTTTTATTCTGTGCTTAAAATGGCATTAAATAGAAATTGTCTTCATAATATTTAGTTACTAAATAGCGCTTAGAGAAAGTATTGAAAATTAAAAAAATAATATTTAAAGTTTAATATTTGCTGATTTTTAACATTTTAATTAAATTAGTGAAAGAATAATGATTATAAAAAATCTTTTTACTTCTAATTTATTAATCGTAAGTGGTGCAATAAGTGGGAAAAGCGAGACTTTTCTCAAGAGTGTGAAACCACAAGAGTGAGAAAAATATTTTCCCCACGTGTTGTAATCTACTGTACTGTTTTTTAGAGAAATTTTTGCAATCAACTTCCTGGGTATCTACTTTGATGAGAACTTTAACTGGAAAAAATAACTTACTTAAAAATTTAAAAAATATTTTAAGTGAAACTCAGTAACTTATGTTGTACCATGCTAAAGCAGAATATGGGATTTGTCTATGGGGTTTATTAGTGAAATTTGAAGACGTTTTTGCTGGATTATTAAATTATTCCAACTACAAAGACATCTTTATTAAACTATGGATATTAACTTTATCATCAATTGTAATTTTTGAGCGTTACCATTATATTTATCAGAAGAAACACATGCTTATTCGAAATGAGGATAATTCACATAATTTATTGGGTATCAAAATAATTAATAAATTACCAAATTCAATTAAAGAATATCGGCCATTTTTATCTTTTAAAAACTGTTAAAATAGTTCCTCATTAATGGCTGATTTTACTCAGTTGAGGAATTTTTCTACATCCACCAAATTTTATAGATTTATACTTCTTTTATAGTTCATCGTATTACTGTCTAATTTTATATTCTCTTCTTATTTGTATATATTGGGGGTTAGGCGAAGGGAGTTCTTTCGTTTGTCGATAATTTTGACCCTTTCCCTCCTGTTTCCCTTATCTGGTTCAGTTTAAACACACATGGCTTAAACCTAGTGATGAGCCAAAATTTTTTTAGTTTATTTGTTTTCTGAAATGTTCTTAAATTCACCACTCAACACAGTTTTAATGCTATTTAGTTGTTTTTTATACTACGTAATTCCTTTGTTAAATTTTTAATGTCTATTCATTTTACCACTTATCTGCACTGTTACTTTAATTAACAAGAAAACATTTTTTGGTTTTTGGTTTTAACTGTGATATTGTTTCCTGTTTCATGTTTAGGTAAGTTCCATAATCTCGTTGCTTTGTTAACTTAATGTTTTATTATTGTAACTTTTGTATTATTTTTGTATTACAGACCTGATGATGACTTTCTTTAAAATTTGGAATTAATAAATTATTTGTTGTGGTACGATTTTGAGTTTCATTGGATTATTCCACTTTATCACATATGAGCTACATGGAGAACCTTTTGTAAATAAATATTTTTTCATTCTTTAACTCGTGGCCCTCCCCCAAATAAAATTGACGCTCCCTACAGTTTCAGAACTATGAACTAGTGAAAAATTTGTTAATTTTTGGAACTTCCTCTTTAACTTTTAATTGTTGAATAAACCAAAAGTGAATTAGACTTCCTGGATATTTTTTACTACCCGTCGTTGCTAAGAATTTCTTTAATAAACCAGAGATCTGAAATTGCTAACTTTTATCTCAAATAGTTTTATCACTCTAATTAGCTAACAAGTGTCAGACGATTACTACGCTAATAACTCACTAAAAAGTGAATTGAAGAAAAGAATTTAAAACATTTGACAAGGATTATTATTTAAAATAGAACGGTGCCTCTCCTAAGATCTCTGTAGATGTAAGAATATGATCATTTAAATGTTTAAAGACGGATAGGGCCTTGAGGAGGATAGGAATGGCTTCGAACGCTACCGGATCTTACATTATTCGATTTCTTTTGTGGGGTTCTCCAAAGTTACCAAATCCCTTACGAATCTTTAATTTTCCATAAACTGATTCACAGAATATGTTTAAATTACGTATAAATCTTTAATTTGCTTCAATCAACAGAAAAACATTGCAAAATTGTAATGTGTAGTTTTATTACTGATGAAACTGAAAATACATTGTATTTTGTAATAAGTTAATGGAGAACATTTTTTGAATTTAATAAATGAAGCAATTAGTTTAAAATAATGTGATCTAATTAATAAGCCACCGTCGAATAGCTTTATTTGTTGATATTGGTCGTAATCCTTGACCAACCACCAACTTATTTTTGTAAATGTCAATGTTCCGCAGACATTGGTGATATGCATGATATGCGACTAGAGATATAAAAAGAGAAAGAAACGCACACATTTAACTAATTATTCTATTTCACTTAAACACATTGTAAGTCTCTTGGGACAATTAGAATTTTCTTCTATATCCTCTTCTGACTTTGATATCTCATAGAATTGTTCCTCTAAATTTCCACTTTCTAATGTTAAACTTTTTTTTTTATTTGATAATTACATAAATCGTTCAAGGTAAGAATATTGCAATTAATTACCATCGCAGATTCTCCTTTTTTCGCTACCTGCAGTTTGCTATTCTGTCTTGACTGTCTGGCTTGACGGACGCATTCCAGACCCAGCGTAGCTCAAATTATTGCACTTGCCGAGACAAGTGAACCAACAGCGAAGAGGATTGTTGATGCTGTAAAGAAATAGCCCAGAGGCCAGTCAAGTGACCTACTCTCCATTGACCCACATATCACCGTCCATCGATAGTCTGAGTGCTTTGAGGATTGGCATCTTCGGCAGCGATTTATCTTTACACTCGGTCAGTTTCGGAATCTATGACAAGGCGGTATTTTTATGGCTTACAGGATCGTACGGACATGTACAAGTCTAAGGCATAATATTAGATTTAATTTTATTGTTTCGCTAGCGACCATGAGTCATTTTAGTTTGGTAAAGAGAAACTGAAGGTTCTTGGAAACAGCACATTAAAACATAACCTTATCGTCAATTCTTTGAAAAATTTTTAATAATGAAGTCGTTGAAGTGATTAATACATTTATTTTGGAGTGTTCTTTAGAGCACATCTAACAATTCGTTACTTGAAATCGAACAAAAAGTACAAGCACTTCTTTTTTGCTTCCCTGAAGTACTCTTTAACGAACTTGGTTTTTATAGACTTATCGTATAAAGAACTTAAAGTAAATTATAGTAAAATATTGGACATATACCTTACAAATTCCAGAACGAAAATTTCCGAAAGTTCTACTGGCTCATTTATTGTCATCTTCAGGTATTTCCTAATCGGCCGGATTACTAGGTTATGAAATGTTTATTAAATTTATAATATCGATTATCAAAATGCGGCTTTATTCAAAAATTCGTTTACATTTTTGTTTTGATGGAAACTGCTACATTATTAAATAAAATAAAATTTGCATTGCAGCTTGAAACTCTTAAAGATATAGCCATGATTTTATAGTCAATAGTATCAAGAACCACCATTTCGCAACTTATTTTATTAATAACACTTAAAAGGTATCTTTAAATGAGGTGTAAATTATAATTAGTGTTATTTATTTATATTCAATATAATATAATAAATTAAAATTATAACATAAATCAATGTAACATGTACATATTATACTTATATACATACATAATTTAAAATAAGATATTTGTCTTACTTTATAACAGTAATTTTCAACTATTTTACAAGTATGCAGTATAATATTCGTTTGCAGTCATTAACGGAAAGGAAGGAATAAAAAATAATAAATGTGGATAAAATAGTAAAGAAAGTTATATCATCAGATTACAAAAACTCAGCAATTGTGGAAACACACATGTATTAAATAAAACAAAAAATCGTGTCAATTATACATACAAATATATAGAACTTTCCTTTAGAAAGAAAGAAATATATTGAAGTATGATTTAATTAATAGTGTAATTTATATTTTACATTTCATTATTGAATGTTAAATGAAATCATATATAAATTTAATTTAGGATTATTAAAAATAATTGGAAAACGAAATTAGACGCAAAAAGTTTTAAATGATATAAAATACAATAAAATTCAAATAAAATTAAATTAAATACAAAAAACATACACAAATAAACGTAGGAAATATGAAGGTGATTTTATTTAATTAAATCAAACTGATTCATGATTTCCTAATTTTCTTATTAAATTTAATATTATTTAGTATAACTAAGAAATTCAAAATCCCTCTATTTTTATTTAACTTGATTGTCGTTAAATATAAGGAAATTCAGATTAGTGCATTTTCACTGCCTATTTAAAGAAAAATTAAAATAATTGCAACTTTCAATAGAAAAAATTGATATCTCGTAAATTTTGGATTTTAATAACTTTGAGGAAGTGGATTTTTAATAGTTAAAATTCGAGGAGAGAGTTGTCTAATTTTTCCACGGCTTTTATACATTTTATAGATTTATAGTCAACTTGAAAATACTTTTTGTAATTTGACTGCAAATTTTTATTCAAGCTTAATTTGATTTAAATAATAGAACATGGAAATTTTTTACTTTCTTTGTAAGTCTACATCTAACAAATTTTCTTCTATTTTTGAGATTTTATTACATTTAGCTTTAAATACTGCTTGTTAAAATGTTTTTTGTCCTAAAATAAAAATACAACAAATTTTAATGTTCTCATGTACATCATACTAAATCTTTAAATTCTAAATTAACTTTAACGATATACTATGCTAAAACTTAAGTTGTCACCTGTATTTTTTACAAAAATTAATACAGATAATTAATTTCAATGTACTAATTTGATGAACCTAATGTTCGTTAAGAGACCTTCGGCCTCTAGAATTAGAATTTAAATTTGTTAAATTTTGATTACATTTAAAAATAATTATTTAAATAAAAAGATTAAATTGTCTTCGCGATTTTTTTTTAAATATATAAAAATAATATTTAATAAAACCCGGCCATCTTCATTTTTAGAAATATATAATCCCTTCACCCATGACTTTCGATGTAGCACACGAATTGTTTTAAGAAGCTTTCTTGTTAATTTGTCAAGTTGCGCTAAATTTGTTTCACTCTATTTAATTTTACAAAAAATCACAGGGAACTTAATGATAAAATTGTTCAATTACTGATTCTCGTTATCAGGTTCCTTCCGTTTAATTAAGTTCAGTTATTTTTTTTATAATTATTGTTTTTGTTATTAAGTAAGGATTTTATATTATTCTTAAATTTTATTATAAAATTTTCATTTCACTACCCTTATATCTATCTGTTTTAGTTCTACACGTTTTGACCATAATTTTCCAAAATATTTTTAGATATTAATATTACTAAATCCGTCTCTGTATCGTTTCAGTTGGTACAATTATTGTGAAATAACCTGTGTCTGGTTATCGGTAAAAAAAGGTTATAGCACACCAGATGTTTGATTAACAGAATAATTTGTTCTTAACATATATCACCAAAACGAGCACAAAATGCTCAGTACCAGCGTTGGATAACTATAATTTAAAAGTACCAATCCGCAATTAGCTTTTATTTTCAGAGACAAATTTTAAAAATTTTGAACGATACTCATCAATTTTTTATGGACGTTTTTTTGGCTAGTTAAAAATCCTATAGATATAGTAAAGATTACATTTCTTTTTCGATTTTGTTATATTTAGAGGTGTATTTCTGAGGCTCATTGCATTGTGTTTCTCCATTTTTTGGTAGTCTATAAAGATGTGGTATCAAAATATACTTCAGAAGTAAGTAAGAAAAATTTAATTGGATGAGACACAACAGGTATATTCTTGTTGGAACAAACTCTTGATGGAAAATTCAACGAAAAATAAAAAAATATTGAATTGTTTGTTATGACTCTGGCAGGCTTTTTTTGGTCGTCGAGAGTTTGGCGATTTCAATTGTGATGATTGCTATTTGGTTTCCGGATCGTAACTGTACACCCATGTTTTGATCTTAGAATAGAAGTTGGATCATCTGCTACTAATTGTTGAAACTCTGCAAATTTTGTTCATCCGCTGTCCTCGCTGGTTCTCCGTTGGGGAACAAACAAAAGTTCGTCAAACAAAATGCGCTGGTAGGTCCCATACATTTCTACAGATTCAGACACGTGGGTGGTTGTTTACCTTTGATCCTCGTAGTAAGTCTTAAATCGCTTGTTATTCGGGCTAACTTTTCCTTTCTATTGAAAATATTGACTACCTGACATAAAAATATATCACTATGTATCAGTATGTATCTTTAATAGTACGCTTCTACTTCTAAACGTTTGTTCTGATTTATAAATTATATTAATTTTTAGAAGTCAAAACGTTTAAAAAAAAACGTCCAAGATAGAGATAACAAGAAGAGAAATGAATACCGATAGTAAACCCAAAGAATTTTTATTATTAAATTATATATGCACTATAGGCCTTGTAGACCTTAGGTCAGGTAGGTGAGTTTTCTCCATTTTTGTCGATTACTTGCTTATACTCTTCAGTTCTAACGTTTAACTATTGTAGATTTTCTTGTACACTTTGATACCAAAGTTTTATTCGTCTATCTTTTATTTTTTTTTCCTTATTGGTCCTCTTCTCTAATTTTGACATCCTTCCTGTTTCCATACTTTCGATATATTCACCATCTTATTCTTTGAGCATCTATTATTTCTGGCTCTCCGAATATGTCTATCACTTCTTCATTCGTTCTTCGTCTTCATCCATTTTCAGTCATTTTTTCCCAGATTTCTAAGTTTTCTTTGTCTAATTTTTTGAGTGTCTGTGTTTCACTAGCCTATGTAACTATAGGTCTGATAATACTTTTGTAAATTCTGAATTTCATTTTTCTGGATGTGTTTTTTGATTTTAGAAATGCTTTGAACAATGCATGTATCTTATTTTTTTTTGTAAATCTATGTTTTATTTATTCACTCTTCTCTTTGCCCTGTTTGATCTAATAATTCCTAATTCCTACTTATATATTTTTTAACATCTTCAAAATCGTATTGTTTTCCTATTGTTGATAGAACAATTCAGGATCTTCTTTTTTTGATCACTTTCTGCCATAAATGTTATTTTTTTCTGGTTTATTTTAAGCAGCAAAACGCTCATTTTTTCTCTATTCTCTTTAAAACCTTTTGGAGTTCTTTCTAGGATTGTGCCAGTATTCTTAAATCGTATGTATATGCCAGATTTCTTAGGACTTTATTTTTATATTAATTTAGTGTCATCTTAATTAATCTTATTAATTTTGTTGAAATATTGAGTTCTTTCAACGTCCGGTCCATTTTTTCGAGTTTATTCTATGCTAGGTTTGCTTGACATTTTTTGTTTTTATTTCTTTCAAAATAAAAAGCTGGTCCGTTACTGCTCTGTTTCTTTGAAATCCTTTATTTTGTTTACATAGTTATTGAACTCCCTTTTTATCTTTTGTTAATATTTTGTAGCACACATTCAGCAATGTTATTCCATCTTTTATTTATCAAATGACCATATATTTTTTGTTCGAAGTTTATTCGAGTACCTACTTATCTTTCAATAAATATCAATTGGACTTACAACATTTAATTATTTCTTCTAGTCTACTACGGTCATCTCACCTATACTATTAAGAGCTGTTGTTAATATTTGTATACTAAAAAAAGTGTAAGTACTATATACGTTTAAAAATGTTTAAAAATAACATTCCTACTATGACCATTATACATGTTACACATTTTTCTTAGTGTAAATTATAGTAATTTTAAACTCACTTCGGCGTCTCGTACTTGTGTGGTCGCTCGTACATCCGACTCACAGATGTGTAAAAGTAGCATTACCGTTAATGTATCTGCAAAAAGCTAAATCGGTTTACATTTTCGATATATTTCATTAACCGTAATCAATTTTATACGCTGCAAGCGACTATATTTCAAAATCAACCATTTATTTTATACTGCGTATTTTACTTTTTTTTTCCGGTGTATGTTTACGAGAGTTGTTGCAAAAGTTAAGTAGGTAGTTATATAAATAATGAGTATGTAGTTAATCGGACAATTTAAGAGAAAATTTTGTAACAAAACTGAAAAACAAAATTAATCAGTCCATAAAGCGGTACTTTTGTCACAAATTACAGTCAATTTACATTTTTTATATTATTTCTATTTATTTTTAGAGAAAACTGCTTTTTTATGACAGTAACAAATTTTTGTCGCCTCTACAGAGGTATTACATTAATAATTATTTTAGATTATTACACATATTTCATTTATTTTAATTGACGTTATCATGAAATTTGCCTCCTATTCTCTGTAGGCTTTGTTACTGTTTTGAAACATTGTTAATTAGAACCCAACAGCGAAGGTAGAGCAAGAAGTCACATAAAAATTAGTATATTATTGTAAAAAATTGGAAAGTAATTATCTCCTTGACGGGATTCAGAACTGTCTCAGTTATTGATCCAAGGCTTCAACAAACTAGGCCTGAATTCCCAATTTTCAAGTTTGATATGGGTTCTATATTTTACTTTGAATATGTATTGTTCAGGATTTTAAAAGGGTGCATGGCTAAATTCTTGCATAAGTTCTCTATCACTTGATTACAAAAATTATTTTATTATTTATTTACCACCTCCCAAGAAAATTGGGGACAATAAACAAATAAAATATTCGCATAATAACACACCATATTAAAAGAAAAATTAACATAACAGCTATTTTAAATTTGTTAATTTTAAATAAAATATCCCACGAAAGTAAAATTATTTTCTTAATCGTTATTCAATGATAATTCTCCATTCTAATTTTGTAACCTATATTTAATTACATCACTAAGATGATTGATCCTTGATTTATAATATCTCGTCTAAAAATAATCATAAAAGTAGTTTTATTATAATTTAAACATACTATAATTTTTATATTTTTATATTATCTTCAACAATTTCTTTTTCAATTTTTGTTTGATATTTAATGTTATAAAATATAGTTATGTAATTCGCAAATAATTTAATGTAGCCCAGTAAATGTAACTGAATTAATATTTACTAGAAAAAATATGGGGCCTAACCACCTAACCACATCGAATAATAATTTATTTGATCTTTTATGTACTTAAACATAGTATTGCAGATTGGATAAATTGGTTTTAAACCACTTATAAAAAGTACTCGAATTTCTGCATTTTTAGATTAAATAAAGAATTTTGTCACTGATAGTATTAAAATATTTTCGTAAATAAATGAATAGTGAATTTATCAGGATGCATTTTATTTATGAAAGTTGTCTTGCATCTTTTACATTATTATTGATTAGAACCTATAATAAATAATTTGTTTAACTGATAGATTGCATTTTCAATACATAATATGAAAAAATGTAGTTTTTACGTAATGCCTTCCTTTTACATTTAATGGAGAATATTGCATTATGGAATATCGGTAATTATAATTTAAGATTTTTTTCAAAGAAATAGTTTTAAAAAATATTTCCTATTATCGATCTTCATTTTCACAACAAAATGTGAATAAAATCCAGGAAATAATTTTACTCCTCTATTTTTAGGCAAATGTTTTAAGTGTAGTGAATGAATAGTAAAAGATTTTGCTATAGTCTTAGGTTAGACTACATTTTCCAGCGTATCTCCTTGGGGGTGCTAAAATCAAAAGTAAAGCAACGAAGATGATGTATCATACTTAATACTTTCCCTATTTAAATTGTAGAAAAATTTCCCCCTTGACATAAAATGTTTTTCATAAATTTACGTAAAATCAAAAGCTATTTCGACTAGCTAGTTGCAGTGTATATGTATTTACCTTAAACAAAAAGAAAAATTAGTTTTATGATATATTTGCTTTTTTTTCTATTATTTAAATATGTAGCGGAAAAAATGTTAAAAGCGGATTTTAAGAGCTTAATAAGTTTTTCCACATTAGGAAAAATCTATGGCATAGAAATAGAACTAGCCTTAGAAAAAAATTTCATAATTTGTGATTTAAAATTAGTATTTTTACGATTTCAAGATGTTTTCTAATCCTCAGAATACACAAAGCTCGTACTTTCCGCGTATTTTGTTTGTTTAAGTTTCCATCCAGTTTTTGCTTCCATCCAAACCTCTACGAGGCATTAAAAATCGATGAAATTATTAGTATTGATAATGTAGAAAATTAAACCCACGCGAGTGTTACCAAAGTATCAGGGCTGGGATTTAAACTTTGCTTAGATTGCCTTCTACTTCTGGTAGACACACTGGGTCTTGTTTTCGGTGGATTTAGCTTCTGAGCTTAGTTTAAAAACGATTCCAGACACTCGGGTGGGTTTAATAAACTTGATGTGGAAAATTCAAGATGCCTGCTAAGAAAATTTGTTCATTGTTAATGATTGAGCAAGATTGGCAAGAAGCCAGTAGAACTGCGACGGCTACGAGAGTAATATCAGATCCAAAGCATTGATCCTGAACCGGTAGAAGTCGAAGACTCATCTAAGAAAGCTTTTAATGCTTATTAAGGCTTCTATAATTAATAGTTTAAAGATAAAAAATGTTTATTTATTAATCATTTATTCGGTCTATTAGAAAATTATTTTTGATATTATTTAATAATTTATCCTGATTTCTTTCATGTTTTATGTTGACTTAATAACAATAATTTATAAAAAAAATTCAATTCTGAACAATATAATCCTAACATTTGCTTTTTTCACAAAAATATTTAAGGGAAGCATTCAATTTTAGTGTGCATTGAATAGAGAGAAACAAAAATGTTCCTAAATTAGAGAAATAAATTTTTACAAAAAGCATATTTTTAATACATTTCAAAAATTTATTTATTATAACAACTCTTAGATTTAGACAAAAAAAATCACATAATTATTCAAATATTTACGATTGCGATAATATTTAGGTTATCGCCTATAAGAAACCTTGATTATGGTCAAAGAAAGTACATCAGAAATAAGCACAAATAAACAATCAGCTACGTCTGAATTTTTATTATTGCAACTTTAATACGATCAAATATATAATTATCACTTTTCTTTGTGTTCTGCATATAAAAACATGGAATTATAAAAAGCCCATTTCCGATATAAAATTTTAATGAAATGTGTGTTACATGTCTTATTTCCGAAAGATATTCTGCAGAAACTCATTATCCTTGAATTTGTTATGCTTTCGATTTATTAAGGCTGTTCAAGGTTTTATAACCAATAAAACATTTACCAAAGTGCAGTAATATGTTTCTATAGAATAATTATTAAATTATGTAATTGTGTTTATGAATATTTCCTGGTGCCTTACGCAAGTCTTATGTACGTATCAAGGATTATATCTTTTAAAATCAGGAACATTATATAGGGCGACAACGATTTTAGTTCTTATCTTCATTAACTTTGATCATTTTCAACTTAAAGTATAATGAAATTCAAATTGTTCACCTTCAGTTTCTCTAAAGTTTATCAGTATATCCATATCGTTCTCACATTTGTTTATATCGAAGTTTTTATGAAATGATGTAAAAGAAGACGACACAAAAACCGTGTGGGAAGTATTCAACAATAATATTTTAAGGAGTGCAAAGATCTGTGATCTGTGAAATGATCACAATAAATTTAAGAGAAAACAAATAGAATAAGTAAAGCAAGCGATAAAAGATAAAAAACAACCCTGCAAAAAATATTTGGTTAAGAAAACAAAAGAAGATTATGTGGATTATAATAAATACGGGAAGATAGCTAAAAACGGTTTTAAAAGTAAAACTAGACTCGTGGAACAAATTTGGTCATTAGATGGAACAAAATTTTACAGAAAAGCAAAACGTATTTTATAGAGCATTAAAAAGTACTGAAAAAAAAATACAAATTAGACTGAAACTAAATGAACAATTACTAACACATGAAGAAGAAATAATAGAAACATGGCAAAAATACTTCCAAGAACTATTAGCACAACGAAATAGAAGAGGAGGATTAAGATAAAGAAAGAAACAATGAAAATGTGAATATGGAACGCCAAACCAACTTGAAAAAGCAATAAAAAAAAATTAAGTAGTGGAAGCACCAGTACATGATCTGTAACAAAACGATATGAGTTCTTATAATCATTAACTTTGGCAATTTTAGACTTAAAGTATAATCGAAATGACTTTGTTCACCTCCGGTTTCTTTATAGTTTATCAGTACACACCCATATCGTTCTCACATTTGTTTATATCAAAGTTCTTATGAAATGATGTAAAAGAAGATGATACAAAAACCGTGTAGGAAGTATTCGATAATAATATTTTGGGAGTGCAAAGATCTGCGATCTATGAAATGATCACAGAAAACAAACAGAATAAGTAAAGCAAGCGATAAATTTGGTCATTAGATGGAACAAAATTTTACAGTAAAAAAAATGTATTTTATAGAGCATTAAATAGCCCTGAAAAAAATATAACTGAGTTGAATATAAATGAACAAATACTAACAAAAGACGAAAAAATAATAGAAACGGCAAGAATACCTTAAATCACTATTAGGACAACGAAAAAGGCGAGGAATAAGATAAAGAAAGAAACAGCAGCAATACTTGATCAATAACAAATGAAATAATAAAAACGGTAAAAAAAAAGATTTTAATGCATTTAATTAACAAAATATGGAGCGATAATAAAATACCGGATAATTTGCAACTAACGATAAAAAACGAAGAACTATCGAGGCATAATCGTGCTAAGTACAAGCGAGAAAATATGTTATAGTATTCTAACGGAAAAGAATAAATCAAAATCAATTAAGAATTGAATGAAACACAAAATTGATTTAGGCCATATGTAAGAGTAAATCATGCTGTATTTATACAGCAATTAACCGAGTGAACAATAAATACAAACGAAATATTGTACATATGCTTGATAGATATTATAAAAGCGTTCGACTCTGTAAACAGAAGTGCTGAACAAATGAAACGTAAAACTTAATTAACAATATTTTGAAAAAGAAGAAAAAAAACTTCAAAACGTGGGCAGATTTTTAATTAAGTTTGGCATTTTAATCAAGTCCTCGTCCCGATATTCCATTTTGAGATTATACTATTAAGAACGCTACATTGGGAAAAATATTGTAATGCATGATATTATTAAAGAGTGCGACGAAAAAGTAAAATAAAAACGACATGGGAATATTTTAACCCGACAAAGATTTATAATTAACTACTGAACTTTAGTACTACCAGGAAAAAAAGATATGTAGCACAACCTGAATGTATGGGTTGATAATTGGAAATTGGCAGTATTGAAAAAGAGAAAAAAATAATTAATAAAACAGGCAACAAGGAGCTTCAACAAGTTAAATAATTTAAATATGTAGGAATAATGTAGCAGAAGATAAAAAGGCAGAAATATAGAAGAAATATTTAAAACCAACACAAAATTATATTGCTCGGTGTTAAGTAAATATTGAATAAAAAATAACTGAAAATAGATACTAAGGGTACATAATCCACTATGTGTTTCAACACTTACGAGTACATATGGCTTAGAAATATGGATATGAAACAAACAACAAAAAAGAAGAATACAAGCTGGTGAAAGGAAATTGCAGGACAAGGTTCCACATAAACACAGAGAAATAGGAGTGAAATATGGACGATTTTATGCACACAACTTTTTATTGTCTATTGAGTGAACTGTAATCGGAGATCAGAGTACTTCAACGTTGCTGGTGCATAAATCATTTGTGAGCTAGTTTTGAAAAATATTGAAATCGTTGTAAACTAAGTATTTTTTAATAACAATGGTGAAATTATAAGCATCTACAGATTAACAACAAATCTTTAGTAGTGTTTCCTGCGGGATTTTTAGTTTCACTTGAACAAATTTTCACTTTTTCACGAATCACAACTTAACTAACAACTAAATTATAGAGCTTTTATCTTGGTTACTGAAAAATTCCTAACTTTAAAAAATTGAAATTGGGTGACAATTTTTATTTTAGCGTGTGTGATAAACTACAACTTTATTTGAAAGTGGAATTTGGGTAATAAGGGTAATCACGTCCTATTGGTCAATTATGTGGTGAGTTGGAGCTTTTTTATTGGTGAAGTTTTGTGGCGTCTATTAGCAAATAGACATTGGTTGAAGTTAAAATTCAGCTGTTTTTGGTAGCGTCATATGTACACAGGGTTTCAAAAGTATTGGCAATAAGTGGTTCCAACAAGATGTAGCTCCTCCTCATTTTAGCTGAGCAGTCTGAGATTTCTTAAGTCGCACGTTTCCAAACCATTGGATTGAGAGAAGGGTGAAATCGAGTGGCCACCACCACCATTTGATTTTTTCTATTGGGGGTTTCTAAAAAGTAGAGTGTATGCAACAAATCAAGAAACAATAAATGATTTGCAAAATCGCATATTTAAAGAAATGACCAATATCAACATTCTCATTCGGTAGTATAACTCTTAAAATAACTGAGATACCGGGTTTTGGTTTTGGGGATGTTTCTTTTTTCATTACTTTTAAAAAAAAGTTTCAAACCATCTAAAAATGTAGTTTTTATGGCTCCGTCTCGGGAGTTTTGGGAAACCCTGTGTATGAAATTGTTTGGAGAATGTATAAAGTACACAAGTTTACTTGGATGTTATTTTAACTTGTTTAAAATGAGTGAATTTTAAACAAAATCATCAATAGAAAAAAAAGTGAGTACGCATTAAGAGGGTTTGGAGATATATGCAGAATGTCTCATACGAGACTGCCAAAATAGTGTGGAAAATGGAGAAAACTAATAAGACCACAAAAGGTAGATCATGAAAGAAGTGGAATGACGAGATTGGTAGGCTTTTGAAAGAAATAGAATTTAACTGAAGAGAAAATTTTCTTGCCTGTACACTATCTTTACTATTTTGTATTTCAACTATTTTGTACTTAATTTTTATTCTTGTACCACTTACATAGTACGAATTATCAACTAGTCGAAACGTCTAATATCTAGAACATTTAAGGTTCCGGCATATTTACGGGACACACTGAATATAGATTTTTTAAAGTAAAATGTCATCCTTTTTCTTCTGATAGACACTCCCAAAGCTATAATAATATAAAACTAAGCTAATTAAATTTTTTTTGCGCCATCTTGTGTATCTTATAGATCTTTAAAACCAATAATAAAAATGTTAAAATAATAAATTAGCATTCCGTTCTACTTTCTATAGACGAACATGTCTGCTACTTCTTATTGATATTAATCATTGAGATATAAAATAATGATTATGTATTATATAGTTTTAAATCTTCTTGATCACTTGCATACTTATTTATGAGGTAACACTAAATTTCAACACTCATACTGGTATTTCACCATTGAGTAATGGGAATCAGCATATTATTAAAAAATATAATATGGAGCATGTAAAACTTAGAAGAGATGCTATTCATTAAAGTAATGCGATTATGTTGTAAACACAACGTATAAGTTTATAATTAATTATGGGAAAATAAATAAAAATTGGTACAAAGAAGAAGGAAAATTAGGCTTCAGATGAAGGTGTTTTTATTACAGATTAAGCAATATATATACTGGGTTATTACTTTCTACAGAAAAGTTATTTTTAATCAGGAAGCGGAATCAAAAATTGCTTTTCGCTGATTTAAGATTTTCTGGGTCATTCTATTTTAGTCTTCAATTTAAAGAAATCCTATTAAAATCCCAATTCTATTAAAGAATAATGTCGTTATATAATCTCTTAGCAGTAGTTCCTATAAACAGGTGGATTTGTTCGGTTATGTACTGTGTTACAGTACCGTTAGAAAGTCATTAAAATTACCTAATTAACCAAAGTAATATAATTGGTTGTATTATAAAAATAATAACTAATATAACTGACACATTTTCTAATATTAGAAGTAAAAGCTAAACGCCTTATTGATTTTTTTTAATTAATGTCATTTGTGGTTTTAATGGACAATTACATTTTTTATTATTGTTGTATCATTACAATTTGACAATTTTTTGTTGCATTAGGTAGGTAGGTATAAACGATAAAAAACAGTCCTAGCTCAAACTTTTACGATTTTTAACTCTTTTGATTCCCAATTCTTTAACAAACCAATAACCATTAAACTAGTATTTATGGTTGAAAAATGTATACATATACGTCTAATAATTCTCATAACTGATTTATAAATGAAATTTGAAATAATACACAATAGGAATCATAATTTATTAAATAAAATTTGACAAACTAAATTAATAAATCCCAGTATTAAATCAACAAATACGACAAAAGATTCAAAATTATAAAACAAAATATCATTAGGTATCCAATTGAGTTGTACTTAAATTATACAAATTTAAGATCTTTTTAAAAAACCCGGATACTTTTCATTTTATTTAATAAATCATATGTATGTTATAGTTAGCATAAAATATAAATAAAGCAATTAGTATTGAATTAAATTTAGAATTTAAACGCTAAGCTTAGTATCGTATGAGATTATTAATTTTCAAATTCTATATTCACGTTAGTATAAATAATGTTTTGAAAACCAATTTGATGTTAAAAATGTTACAACAATTAATTTATATATTAGTATTAATTCAATTATAATTTATATCCAATTTTGTAAAAGTTCGTGAAAATTATAATAAAAGTTATGAAACATGTCTCCAATAAAATTAAGACAGGTTTTAAATTTTTAATCAAATTGCAAATTTTTTATTTTTTGTAATAATAATAAAGAAATTTTAGCAACAGAAATAGCTTTAAAATCACAATTTAATAATTTCTATTACGAAAAATAAAAAATTTGCAGTTTGGTTAAAAATTTAAAAGCCGTCAAAATTAGAAAGATATTAATAGTGCCATTTTAATTTTAAAAACTATTAAAAATAAAATTCTACAGTTACAAAATCAGTTAAAGGTAGTGCAACCGTCATTTTAAATACAAATTATTACTAATCTAAATGAATTTATCGAATTAAGTAACTTAAAACTCTTTAGATTTATTACATAATGTTTTTTTCATCAAACCTTCCAAAAACTGGACTACAAATCTGTGAAAGGAGATATCTAAGCAAATATTGTAAAATTAATTCAAACAACTTTAGAAAAAGAACAGAAAGATAGTAATAACATTTACGGATAAAAATGGGAAACCAAATAATATAAAGAATAAAAAAAGTAAACCGATTCGTAGATCAATTTCCGTAGAAATTCATGTTGGGTTTGATTCAAAGTCCTATTTTTGAAAGAGATTCAAAAGTAAAATATACATTTACCCTTGTTTTATTATTTTACTTAACGCACAAACTGTAAAAGTAACCTCTTAGAAAAATAACTATTTCCAGGTATTTATGCCTTAACAAAGTGATAAGGAATGCAGTTCAACGTTACAAAAACCCGGCTTTAGTTGATTTCTATTTTAAGAGTTTTTGTAAAGTATTGATGTCAAATAGAAACGTGTATTAAACACGAAACCGTTTCAATCTTCTTCATTCAGTAAATACCTGTGTTTACTTGTATCTCGCAGATTTTTTTTCTGATAAAAAAACCGTATCAAGCTTTGCATTTCATGTAAATTGTGTCAATGTTTTGAAATGCAGCAAATTGATGAATTAATTGCGTTAAAGAATATTTATTTAATGATAGTTAATTCACATTCTTAAGCAGAGCAAGGTCGATATGGTGTATTTACCGACAATAAAATGTTGTAAAAGGACATCTGGTATTCAAATGTGTGCATAGCACAGATAGTTTCAAATAAAGTCAATAAATCAGATTAATTAAAGCAAGTATCAGGTTTGCTGGATTTATAGAAATGAACTAGAACATTCGGTAGTAGCACCATTTTAAAAATGAGAAAATATAACACACAAAAAAATGTAAAAAAAGTATTTTATTTTATATAAAGTGATTCATTAAAAGTACTAACCGTTAAGAATATCTGAAACGGCGAGTTTAGGGTGCGCCGTAACAACAAGCAAAATAAATGTTGCCGGATTGACAATGACCACCAAATAAATAAAACTTTAGGGACACAAGCACGAGAAATTTTATATACAGTTTGGAAATTTTCTCAGAAAGAACCAGAAAATGGAATATACACCATAAATTTAAAAAAGAGCGAGTTGCTGCATTAACAGGTAAATAATAATAAATAGAAATAGTATTTAAATTTCTGTGATTTTTATTTAAAATAAACACATTTTTTAAAAGTATTTAATGTGCCGGATATTTCATAAGATACTTCTTTTGCAAGTGTAAGTTAATCTAGTGTTACAAAAATTGCAAAGGAAGGACGACAAATTGATGATGGTCTTGTTTCCAAACGTAAAAAGAAATCTACGAAACTTAGCATTAGATAATTCAATAAAGGCGTTTTGCGTCGAAAAATAATAAATTTTACATTATACATTATATTAAATTATTCAATTACACTAACAAAAAAAATTTTTCTACTATACTCATCCAAAAAATTATTCCCTGTGTTAGGAACTGAAAAACAAATAACTGACGATTATGAATATCGGAAAAAAACTCTTCCAAATAGTAAACATAAAACTAATGTAAATAATATTATTATAAATTAATATAATGATTTTTATGGGGTAAAATAGATTCTACCCATTTTAATATTATAATAACACTGTACTGTTCCACTGACCTTTACAAAAATATACAAATTTATATTGATAACGACGGACGAAATATTTTAATACCAATGGATTAAACAGTTAATTAGGTTTAATTGCTTTATAAAGGAACATAATCCTTTTTAGAAAGTTATCATCAAATTTTTTAAATGATTAAGTTTATAAACAATATGGTTCCTTAAAATTTGAACATTTTACAAGATATGGCAATATAGATTAACAAGTCAGTCTTGGTTCTAGTCACTTTTGGTTCTAGTTACTCTTGGTTTTACAAATTCTTCCCCTGCTTCTAATTTGTGGTACCCCTCCTTCTTTAAGTCACTGCGCATCTCGCGGTTTCATAAAATATATGCACAAAATATAGTTTAATTTTTTTACAAAATTTTCCAGGTTTAAGAAACCAGCTTTAGACACCACTTTCCTTAATCTACAACTTTTACTCCAGCTAGTTTTTATTGTCTATATTTAAAAGGTGTGGGAAGCAGATTGTCGTTTCGAAAAAATATATATGTATTGTAACTTCCATATTTTCCATTTGGGGCGTTATGTAAAGCATATGAATATAAGTAGAAATACTGAACGATAAATGATAAAGGGATGATAGTATGAAAATAAATTGAACAAACAAAACTTTCTCCCACGTACATATACAAACGATTTACCGTAATGCAATATATTTAAAGATAATAAATATACTCAATTACTAGGAAACAATTTATCGTCTGTATAAGTCAGTGAGCATGACCGCGTGATCTCGGATATCTGTAATGTGATGACAACGCAGATGCAATTTTTCATTCATTCATTTTTCTATTACTTTTAATTATTTTGTTACGTTAAGTTCACTCACCATTTTTAAAGACTCCATGAATGTTTTTAAAATATTCCTGAATAGTTTGAAATAAATGTTGTTTTTTGTTTAATGGGAATACTTTTTCGCATTTATGTTTTAGTACTAGGCGCTGAATTAAAACATTTAATGAACAAATTAACCACAAAATCATACAAAAATCACTCAATTTTTCATTAGTTTATTTCTATTTTTTTTAAATGATTTATTTCGTTACCTATAAGTTAAGTTTACTCATTATTTTTTAAGGCTCTATGAATATTTTAAAAATATTCCTGAATAGTTAGAAATTGTTTACAAACGTTAATCTTTGTTTAATGATAATAACCAAATTAACAACACAGTTATAAGAAAAATTACGGGTAAAGACTACATTTTTATTTATTATATTTCTTTTATTTACGTTAGTTGTGTTAAGTTCACGAATAATAAAATAACGTGATTTGGAAAGAAGACAATGACATTTCTGCAGCCGGGATCCGTAAGACTTTTACTTAGTTTAATTTTAGACAATTAAATTTAATAATTTATTTTCGATTTTAAAACAAAAACAGTGTTTTTATAAAAAAAAAATTATGAAACTATAAAAAAATTATGTCACATTTTATATATACTGTTATAACCAACATATTTCGGAACCCATCCTTGAGATAGGGCACAGAATGATTTTAATTTTATGTTTGAAAAATTAATGAACTATAATTTATTAACAATAGTAATTTATAAAATAAATATTATTTGTATAATTAGTTATTAATATAAATAATTAATGCTGATTATTACCTTTTAAATGTTATATATTATAACTTGGGGCTCAATAATATTTTTCAAATAAACAATTTTATTACATAGAATAGTGAAATCTTTCATTTTATTATGAAAAATTATGTTAGAATTTAAAACAAAAGAAGACCCATACACTTTAATTACATTGACAACTAGTTTCGACATTAACAGTCATCATCAGGTCTAAAATAGAAGTCATAAAGTAACAAATAAAAGCACAATCATAAGACTTACTACATATTGTTAAAAACCAGCAACATTTCAAATTCTAAATTAATATATAAAATTACATTATATTTTAGATTACACGTGAAATTAAATTAAATTAACAATAATAAGAACAAATGATTAGTAAACTTAACAAACGGTCATTTAATATTTAAAGTAAAAGCAAATCTTGTTAAAAAATAACTAATGTGAGTTCTCCCTATGAGTCCTGGTTTTAAAATCATCAAGATAGGGAAAGGGAAGCAAATAACAATAAAAGGAAAATAAACTGAAGTTAGTGAACTTAAACCAGAGGAAACACCAAAATGGGTTGGAAATACAGTTAGGGTAGGTGGTTACACAAGTCATACAACCAATGATAAAGATAGAGACCTGTGTGAAAATCACCCCTATCAAAAAGAGGACGTAACAAGGGCCAAAGGAACATAACAAAAAAAGATAAAGCGTCAGCCAACCAATAGCCCTCCACTTTTTCTTCCAATAATAATGGAAGAGGCGTGTATGCAGGCATAAATACAGCTATTTAATGTGCTCTAGGCCCAAAACCATGAGGGACTATGGACAAACACTCTCCAAAAGGGGGTGGAAAAATGAAACCTATGAATAGTGGGGAGATACCAGATTTGAGTTTTACTAATAACCTTCTCTATATTAGAATTTATTTCGTGCTAAAAGTAAAGCAACAGGGAAGGTTGAGGTGAAACTGTACGTCCGCTCTATACTGTATAATTCCATAAGAAAAAATATAGATATTATTTGAAAAAACAAAGTTAATTCCACAAAAATCTTTAAAACAGTATAGAATTAAAATTAATTATTTTGGTTCTCTTAAAAAACAAAAAAAAATGGAATACAAACATTTTGTTCACTAAAACGCGGCGTTTCCAAAATATATGACTGTCTCAAATTATATGGGTCATCACTAATATTATCTAATATTGAAATTTGACGCTTCATAGGTGGTTTTTTTAATTATCAACTATGTGTTCAAAGATCTTATCCAAATCTAAATTATTCTCGACCCAATCAAAGTTTTCCGTGAATGAAACTAATCTCATGAATTTTTCCGCGTCCAACGTTGTTCCGGTGACCCCATTTACCCGTCCAATCGGCCTTCCACTTTGGACGCAGCAGACGACTTAACCTAAAACACATTTATATCATCTAGTAAGTCCAAGTCTAATGAACTCAAACCGTTAACTAGATTCGAATGTGTTAACATTCAAGATGAGAGTGTGGGTCAGCAGTTAGCGGTACTGCCACCGTCGTAGTACTATTGACTATTTGGGTACTTGCAGTATTATGATGGTGTAGGTCGGTACAGATCCTAGACGCGTGTTCGTTTTGTCCCATCAATGGGTTAATTCGTCATAGTCGCACGCATTTCCCGAAAGATATTACCCATTTCACTCTTGAATGTTAATTTGTTTATCTTAAGGGTTTTACATACATACATTTTATTAAAACAAACTTCTGGTTCTGTTTTTACTTGTTTTAGATAGATCATTTTCAAAATAAAATGTCTCCATCCATACGTTACTAAGTGGTTGTTTAAAGCGATTATTATAAAAAATTGTTTGTGCATAATTTTTCATACCAACATGTTGTAGTATTCGTTATTAAAATACAATAGAAATACTGCAATTTATATTTTTTTACGCATTTTAAATACTAAATGCTTGATTGAATAGGTTTTATAAAAGTCGAATACGTAAATTTTTTCCCTCATTATGAACAAGTGCTTTTTAAAAAACATGTTTTTTATACAAATAAAACATTTAATTTTTTTCACTCTGTATGAAAAGGTAAATGCCGGTTTAAAGAAATTTTTCACAAGTTAAGCAAGCAAGTAATTTTTTTCGCAAATATGAAAAAGCAAATTCAGGGATAAATTGCCTTTTTGAGAAAATGATTTTTCACAAGTAGAACACATTTTTTTCCCCAATATGAGCAAAAAATGTTGGGTTAAATTCCATTTTCGAGAAAATGATTTTCCACAACATGAATACTTGTAGTTTTTTTCACCCCGACATTTAATAAGTATTTTTTACTGATGGTGTGAAGAAAGCCTTCTTTAAAGGATTTTCTTTTTTAAAATTGTTTACAATGTCATAGGAATTTGGCATAATTTCTACTTTTATTTCTTACTTAGTTTGAAGTTTTGTAAACACCCATCTATTACTAAACTTTAGAGGTTACAAGCGGTGTAACTAATTGATACAAGTAATTTTTTTATTATATAACTTTTTAATTTTTTTTTCAATTTTCTACTGGGTTTGGAGTTTTGCCGAACACTGTATGTTAGCCGAAAATGTGTGGGGACCACCCGACAACAATAAACATGATTAATCATTAGTAGCTGCGCCTACGATGCTATTTATATCGTATCACTATCGCAGTGATTAGTGACCTACTATACTTTCTCTCGTCGAAAGATCTAAGAGATTCGATTGAAGATTTGGTACTTGAATATTCATTGAGGACTTTGTGTCCGATATTCCCATGTTTCACTTTTGGGTTTTAAAATTCAAGATCGAGTTGTTGTTTGCGGCGAGAGATCTGTTCCGGTGATAATTTCTAAATTTAAATAAAATTGTAGCCTTTAAAACTTGATTAAATCAAATGGAGCTGTAAAGTTTTAGAGGTTTATTATTTTATTGATAAAATACATTAACATTTAAAATGATAGGAATAAATGATAGAGGATTTCAAAATGTTAAGAGTCAAAATAAATGTAATACATTTTCAGCAATTTGTAAGTACATGTTTAGTTATTTTTGAACACCTCACTCAGTAAATGGTAATTCAAAAAATAAGGTTTACCCCTAAGCACTCCAACATTAGCTCCATCTAGTGTTATCAAAAGCGTATATCGGTAAATTAATATACTTTTTGAAGATAAATGTAAAAGAAAAAATACGTTTTTCTTAAAATACCACGATTTTGCAAAACTTTTTAAATATTCTTATCATATTAATAAGATGTTTAAAATATGAATATTTTATCTTTTCCATTCATAATGGATAAATTTCACAAAGTAAGGGTAGAAACAGTCAATACGACAATTTTAAAACTCTAACTTTAATATAGAGAAGTTTCTCCATTGGGTTCAAATGTGGTATAGAGGATTAACCAAAAAAAATTCGAAATAATTGCAACATTATAATTTAATTTAATCTATAAAAAGAGGAACGGCTAGTTTCGACTACACTAAGTCGTCAACAGGTCTACAACAACAAAAATAAGAGTATTGCAAAATGTTTAAGCATACAATCAATAAACTTACTTACATATAACCGCTAGTGCTTTCCTACAACCAATATTTTTAATTTACCTATTTGGCTTGGTTTTTGCCTTCATGAGTTTATGTGAACTCCAACCTTCCCACTTATAGTGGGCTTCCTTGGTTCGCTCCTATTGGGGGAGCGTTTCCCTAATTTCCCATGCCATTGAGCGGTAGCCCTACGTAAGGGCTTGATCATTGTGCCGGGACACGTCTCTTCTTTTTGTATGGGATGCCAGTCATCTCAGTGGCTGTCATTTACCACTCTCAGTTTTCTTATTCTCGATACTTTTTACGTTCCTATGTGGGAATTTGTTATGCTTATACAGGTCTCATCTTTTCTTATTGGTTGTCAGACTTGTGTAGCAACCCACTTGCTTTTGTTTTTGTTTTCTACCCTGTTTTGGGTGTCTTTCTTCCACCTACCTAAGCTTGTTTTATATTCTTTGTGTTTCCCCAAAGTTATTTTGACATTTTTCAACAGTATCCGGTTGTTTCTGAGTTGCTATGTGCACAAAAGTGTTGACCTACTTTTTGTTCTATTCAAATGAAGCATATGTATTAGCTATTAAACTATTCATTGTTTAATTTTGATGTTAAGTTTACCATATACTTTTGTTAAATTTACTTAATTTTAATATCACATCTCAACTTTTTTTTATTAATTGTAACTGGGTAAGGTTATTGCTTAAATATTTTCTAATATTTTTACTTTTGTTAATGTAGACCTGATGATGACTTATTGTAGTCGAAACTAGTTCTTCCTTCTTTTTTTTTAAATTAAATTATTATTAAATTTTGAGTTAATAGATGTACTTTTCTTGTTTAGGAGAATTATTTGACATTCAAATATTGAATGATCCTTTAATTATTTTATTGAATTCCAAATCCTACATTGTACATTACGATTACATAAACATTCATATATGTGTTATTATTATTTGAAAAGTGTGAAATTTATTGAAGCATAAGAGGAACTTATTTTTCGAGTAACAACGTTTGAAGAAATTATTTTTTTAAATACTTATAAATAAGAAAAATAAAACGTAATTTCGCACACTCATAAACATTTTTTACATTTTTGCCAATTTTAAATTATTTTAACAGAAGCTTTTCCAAATCAAAAACGTTCATCAACTGTGATTGTATCATGTTTTTTAACGTTGTTGTTTGCATTTCCTCTTTCTATTTTCTCGAATCTTTGTTGCCTCTTCCAGCGTATTAAGTATCCACTTTCTCCATTCTTTTCTGATTGTAGCATTTCTTTTATTTTTTCTATTGTTCTTTCCTTTCTATCTCCTATCTCCATGAGTTTTCTTATCCATATTTTTTTGGTCTCCTTTTTCTCCTCTTTCTATTTGGTCTTGCTTCTATAGCTTTCTTGATTAATCTATTCTGGTCCATTTTTATGATATGATCGTACCAGTTTAATTGTTTATTCTCTATTTTTCCTATTCTAGACTCTTGCTCCAACGACTCACTGATTTCTTCATTTGTCAGTCTGTCATATTTTGTCACACCTGCTTTTCTGCTTAAATGTTTCATTTTTATACTATTTAAAGGCGACTCGTGTTTTTGTTGCATTTCCTAAGTTTCACAACTAGATATAAGTTTAAAAAGGTTTCCTGCTGGGTATTTGTCGAAGAGGGAAACCTTTTGGTTACAATTAATTCCCGTTGGTAAATTTTGAAAAGGACGAATAACGAACATGTAGTTTGCATGAATTCATTCCTGCATCCTGCATTTTTTCAGCGGGTGCTTCATTAGGGGCTAGATCAGGAATATTCCTAGAATCCGTGGCTCCACTGAGATTCAAAGCGGAAGGACATGGCTTATGATAGATACTCCAATAATAGTTTAGCAGGATAGTAGTGAAGATATTTTTTCTCTATTGTGTTAAGGCACAAGTTCTGGTAATAATTTAATAAAATAATAATATCAAAAACCATATAGTTGGGATGAAATCCTTCAGGGCGCTAGGAAAACATCAGGGTAACTATTGTTATAAATGGATGAGTCAAAAGTAGTTTCTCTATTTATTTGCATTTATTATTAAGTATATTTATTTTTTGTTATTTTCCGCTGTTCCATTTTTAAAAACAGACCAAGAGGGTTCAATTTTCGCTATTTTAGCAGGCATGTTTTAAAATATTGCACGAAAGTGTATAAACTTTTTAACATACCTTAATAAACCCTCGTCATAGAACATAATTTCAATGATCTTTCATAGACTTACTCTCAGTTTGTCTCTATATTTTTTGTTTCGAACGATGGTCGTGATGATATAATTCGAATTTTTTAAAAACAAATACCTGCACCAAATATTACGCAACATCATACATATCCTTTCACTACATCATTGGAAGTAGGTCCCTAATCTATTGTTTCCAGCAACATAATCTGCGGAAATGCTTGATATTAATCTCTCGCACTTTTTTATTTGAAAGTGTGTAAATATCATCTTGACAACAATACTTACATCTGGAATGTTTTAGAATTGTTCTGAGAGCAAGCATCTTTTGAATCTTTTGTTGTAATTATAACAAATGATATAAATTATTTTTATTTAATTTAAATTGGAGTGCTTTTTCTCAGTACTTATGTTTAGATCTTGATGTTTTCTCTGTTAAGTAATGTTGTTCATTTATAAGTATAATAAAAAATGTTTAACACATACAGCATATACAGGGTATTACAATACAGTGTGTCCCAAATTAAATTATATCTTGAACACAAGAAGAGATAGAAAAAATTATGAAGATCTCATTACTTATTTTATTTTTGCAAATACCGAGCTCCTATACAGTTTTTTCTTAATATGAAATGAAAATTACTGCAAAAAATCTTTGGAGGAACTTTTAACATCTCTGTTGTTTCCATTCTATTTTTTTTATTTTTCACATCTTTTTCATGATGAGTTTTTAATCTTACAATGATTCATAATAGTTATCAATTGAAACCAGTTATATGTGCCAAAAAATATAAAAAAATCATAGGTTGTACTTGAAATTGCATCGATGAAAGTTTCACTAAACGCCGTAAATTGCTAAGCTTGTTTTTTTTTTTAGTTTTAATGACTGATTATAGTGATCCTCCTCTAACCAATAATCTAACAGTTCTTTATAAATTTCCGGTTTGATGGAACGTAAGGAACTCGTCCATTTAAATACATTTTAAGGTTACTTACAGTTCGTTATAATCCTAATTTGATGTTATTATTCAAATTATATATTGTTTCGGAAAGCAAATGTCATATGGTAAGTTGTACAAACTGTAACATAGCATGTTGTTTGGCTTTCAAATTCTAGGAATTATAAGGAAATTTGTTTCTAAAATGTTAGTTGGTGCACGTTGTGTTGTTGAAAATACTGTTCTTTCAATATTTCTGTAGTACTTGTTACTAAAGTAAAAATTAAAAATTGCAGAGGCCTTTTTTGCAACATCGTAGAATAAAAGCAGCTTTTTATTTACCTGAGAAATTTAATTTTTAAATACTTCAAAGAAAGCGAAAACATAAAAAAATGGCCAGATATTAAAATATTTAAAAGAAAGTTCAAATGTGTAGAACTTAAAAATAAGTAGCAATTCCTAATTAATTAAATTTATTTACATCTTTATTTTTTGATATATTTCAAATAAGAAATTATTCCGAAATATTGTTAGTGTTTATTAGCAGAAATTAAAGAAAAACTACAATGTGGCACAAACTTTAGATAATGCAAAATAGTAAATAACTATGTCAAATCAAAACAGAATGTGTTAAGAACTTTAAAATCAGAAATGAAAGGAATTATATTTTCAGAGGTCGCAAAAGGTAATATAAATTTAACAATAAACAATGACAAAACTGACTGACAACTGACTGTATTACATGACACATGTCACAAAACTATTGCATCAGCTTTTAAAAGAGTACAATCTAAATTAAAATCATGTGGAGTAGATATCGATTTACAATCTTGTATCCCAAATTTGCATAATACCTTTTTTAAATGAGTTACTTGACTTAACCCAGTAATGTCTTAATGTCCATCCGGTAAATTGGTATGTTTAACTTATTTTCTACTACAATTAGAATCCTAAAAGTTGCGGGTGGCGAATATATGTCATACTGTCCTTGATGGAAATCACGAGCTACTAATCTTGCCTTACATTCACTATCACTTATAATTTTAAAAATCCACCAACTCTCAACAATTTTTTTATTATTTGGCCACGGTACTTCACTCCATGTATTAGTTTGGTGTAACGCACTCCATCGCTTTCTTCCATTTGACAGCATTCTGACCAGTGACTACTTCTTCGTACGATGATTCTTCCATAGCAGTGAAGAAACTCATATCACGTGTAACTCATTTTCTTCTTCATCTTCTTCTATATCTAGATTAATTTCTGGTCCTTCCTCTTTATTTTGTACATACTCGCTGTCTGTCTCAAATTTTTATCCAGATTTATCATGTTTTCTGCTTTAGCAGGCTTAAATTTAGGCACTGAGAAACTTTCTGCTATATTACAGTGTGATATTTTTGTGGTAATTACAGTTTTAAAACACATTTTGAACATTTTTCCTGGTCTTTCTGCCAATGCTCTTATTTTTCCATTTCCATCTATTAATTTACACTTACTTCTTGAGCTTCTAATGATATTCCATTTCCTATTCTTACTTTTCTTCTACATCTAACTTGGGAATGTTTAGAAACAGTTATTTCTTATAACACTTATGCTCAATGGCCCCACTATCTAACCACCATTCAGTTTTCTTTACCTCCGTTTGTCCAACTAATGTTAATTAGTTTTCATATTCGACACTAGACATCCCTATAACGGCTTCATAATCACTTCTAAAATTTTGATTGGAATTTTTCATTTCAGATTTATTTTTATTTTTGACTTAAATGTCCATCTTTTTTACAGTACTGTTTTTCAAGTTAGGACATCTTCTTTTTCGTTATACACGTTGAGAAAAGCGTGTTAGAAATGAGTTCATTAAAATTACAAAAGAGGCTAGCAGCCTCTGTTATGAGTTCATTAAAATTACAAAAGAGGCTAGCAGCCTCTGTTATGAGATGTGGTAAAAAGAAGGTATGGTTAGATCCCTCTGAAATCAATGAGATTGCCAGTACAAATTCAATACAAAGTACTCGTAAATTGATCAAGGCTGGTCATATAATTAAAAAACCTGTAGCTGTGCATTCTCCTGCCCATGTACGTTTGAACACTGAAACTCGCAAGAAGGGAAGACACTGTGGTTTCGGTAATAGAAAAGGTAAAGCTGGGCCCATAACTTGTTTTCAGAGATCGCAAAAGGTAGTATAAATTTCAATAAACAATGACAAAACTATTTAATAAAAATAATAAAATAATTGACGTGACTGACTGGATTACATGACATATGATATCACACAACTATTTTTAAAAACAAAATAACATTATTAATTGCCAACTTGGCTATTGATTGGATAAAGAACTAAATTAAAAAATAACTAAGTAAACGTTTAGCAATTCACAGATATGTGGAGTGTAAAAGGAAATTCCAAAGATAATGAAATATAAAATGTTAATGATGAAAATAAAACTGCTGCTGGTAGTGAGATTCCAGACTAAAATTAAAAGAATAACGCAAAAGAATTTAACCAAAATCAAAATACAGTTGAGGTATTTACATTTATATCGAACGCAAAAGATTATTATCTACAAGAATGTTTGAGACAACTGCTAGTTCTAATGAATAATAAAATGGAAATAAAATGAATATTTGGACAAGCATCTTTAAAGAAAAAATGTATTCAATGGAGAAATAAAATAATCTAGCGGCAATACTAGAAAATAAAAATAAAACTGTTGGTGGTATGGAAGTGAGATTCCAGACTAAAATTTAAAAAAATAAAGCAAAGAGATTGAATCAAAATGAAGGAGTCAATGTAGTTGGGGTATTTACATTGAATGTGAAAGATTGATACTGCTAATAAATAATAAAATGGGAAGAACCTGAATATTTGGACAAGCATTTTCAAAAAACTATAAAAAAAATGTATGCAATAACTAAATATATGGAAAGAAAGAAAATAATTAGACTCTAAAGAGCCTAAAAATGCAGAAATAGTAAAGTAACGTAAAACTGCTTACATTTGAAATATGACTCTCCATCTATATACTCGTATAATAATGATTTTGTGATATATAAGGAGTTTTCATTTTTTAAATTTTACTGTAAAATTTACAATCTACTAAAATAAGTAATAAGCAAATGGTACGTAGAAAGAATGAGGTTTTCAAATGAAAGATAAATTTCATTCGGTAGTTGTAATTTTAACTTGAAAAGTAAACCTTTATGCCAAAATTTATCAAACGTTTGTTTTACGTCTAAGTAAGCTGAAGTACCCATGCTTTTTTTGTCTCTAAGCTCTCTTTTATTGTATTAACAATCATATAATATTGTTAGGTGCTCGAATGTAGATGTTTAAAGAGAAATTGATGATCGGAGATTAAGACATTTACTGGCAATATATTCGGCAAATAACAGATTCAATTTATCGTGTAATTTCTACAATGTTATTTATTCGCGAACTACTAGCTACTATTTTAATATTTTATTTGAATTAACCTAAACATGCAGTGTTATATTTTTAATTGGAAATGTCCATAAAATTGATGATATGGCCTCGAATTAGAGTATGTTTTGATTATTTGTTGTTATAATAAAAATTATTTTTTCAAACTGTGCCTTCTTTTCTTTTATGTCTTGATCATAAAACTTGTTTACCATTTCCATTTGCTCATAACCTGTATTTCTTATTTGCTGTTATTCACGGACGACCTTTACTATATAAATTCTAAATTTTAATCCCTACTTAAACTCTGATAAACTGAAATACAGTTGTATATATTTTAATATAAAAAAAATATTAAATTTACATTTTAATTATTTCAAACTTTCTCTTAATTTTCGATCTTACTAGTGCAGTTCTCCTTTTTAATTTCGACACAACACATTGAACACCAATTCTAGTCATATTGATTGATTTCCATCTTATATGTATATTAGTATAGTTGAATAGAAACTAAATTTAATTTAAAAGAAGTCTCCATTAAGATCAAAGCATCAGTTCCACTGGTGGACTTGTCTATAGATTCCCTTTTGGTAAAATTCCTACGGCTGTTTACAGAACTAATTTGTAACAGCAATCTCTACCTCAAAGTTAGAATTTAATCGCTGTCCTTTAAGTGACTGTGTTAATGGAACAAATCAATGAAAATCGTATGGGGAAAGTCCAGGAATACTTAAAAATAATGCAAATTATTCCAGGATAATTGAAGACCCATGCAGCTTAAACAATTGAGGATCTTCTGGTCATATGAAATATTAAGTTTTACAATATTCAGCTTACAAACCTGGCTTGTGCTTATGATATTTTCATGTGTTTATCCCATTAAAACAATCATTGAAAGAACGGCAGTTCAATTTGGACGTTGAGGTAGAGATTGCTGTTTAGTGTTAATTGCGACTGCTTTTAAATTCGCTGAATTAACACTATTTGAAAGTATCTAAACGTATTCGTACTGAACCACACTTGTAAGAAAATTCCCCAAAGTTCTACATTTTTGTTTTGTATTTTCCTATTTACCTTTTTTTTATATTCAAAATTACATTACTTTTAAAATTGTAAATTGAAATCTTCTTCCAAAAATATTAATTATTACTTTCCTTGCACTTTAATCGCAACTTCCCGCAGATGACACGGCTTTATTGTTCTCAGACAGTAAACCAGATAAAACAACATAAACATTCTGAACTCATGTAGGTCAGGTAGAGGAATACATTAAAATGTGGAGAATAATGAATATATAGATAAATCAACACAGATCACTTTTACCACAAAACGAATCGTTTGTCCACAGATCACTACAAACAATACTCCTATAACAATTAAAGAACAAGTGAAATACCTAGAAGTACACCTTGACCAAAAATTAACTTGAAAGTACATATAAAGGCCAAAAAAGAACAATTAAATTTAAAGCTCAGACAAATGTCATGGTTGATAGGTAGAAAATTTCAGTTATATCTTGAAAATAAAATTCTCATTTATAAAGCTCGCCTAAAACCTATCACTTTGGACTATGGTATGTCTTAAACGATACACTTTTTCTCATAACGCAAGTCATTGAATCATATGCAAAAACACACGGAGAAAGAAATGGTGATCACCACAATGAACTATTTTATCAACTAAACCATCAACCACTACAAGAAAGAAAACTAAAAAACTATGGCCGAAAGAAGTGGTTAGATGAACTTGTTGGTACACCACCAAAGGATGGCGACCAGTTTACGTTGAAAATCAATTCACAGGTTTACTTATTTATATTTTGAGCGGATTGTAAATAAACAAGTTCAATAAAAACTTTATTTCTTTGCAAGCTTAACGTACTTATTATTAAGCGATCTAAAATATTTCAAACTACTGTTATCTTCATTACAATTACTATTGATCTTCATTACAATTAACTTCGCAGCCATGGTTTTTCTTTTAATTTTTATGTTTGCATCTAGTAACATCCTGTCACAGTTTGATATTAAAATTTTGTTCGAGTCGAGTAGTTTGTAAGTTGTAGGTATTTGAAAAAATGGAGAAAACTGAGATTCGAACCGTGATAAAATATTTTTTATATTAAAGGTTAGGTCAGGTTAAGTTGGGTTAGGTTAGGTTAGGTTAGGTTAGGTTAGGTTAGGTTAGGTTAGGTTAGGTTAGGTTAGGTTAGGTTAGGTTAGGTTAGGTTAGGTTAGGCTAGTTTAGGTTAGGTTAGGTTAGAGATTAAAAATGAAATAGATTCTACGTTAGGTGAATCTTCTCCATTATTTAACACGGTTAAAAAGTGGATGGCGGAGTTTAAACGTAGGCATACAAGCATTAAAGGTGCACCACGTCCAGGAAAGCTGAAAACCGTGACTTATGCTGAAATGGCCGAGAAAGTCCACTGAATAATACTACAAGATCGTAGTTTAAAGTTGGAGAGAGCAGGGATTGTTGGGATTTCAAAAGGTCGGGTACCTCATATCTTTCATGAACGTGTGGCCATGAAAAAATTATCGGCTAGATGGGTATCGCGACTCCTTACCCCTGAGCAAAGGCTCATCCGAAAAATCACATCTAAGCTATGTTTGCAGCTGTTTCAGCGCAATCCAACAGAATTTGTGCGCCGACTCATAACAGTGGATGAAAGTTGGACACACGGTTTTACACCAGAGCCAAAACAGCAATCAAACAATCGATAGCAAAGAGTGAACCGGCTCCGAAAAATGCGAAAACAGTTCTTTCAACCAGAAAGGTGATATCATGGTTTTCTGGGACTGAAAAGGAATTGTTTTGGTTGACTACCTTGAAAAAGGAAAAACAATAAACAGCGAATACTACGCTAATCTACTAGAACAGCTCTACCAAAAAATTCAAGAAAAAAGACCCAGGTTGGCCAAAAAGAAAATATTGTTTCATCAGGAGAATGCACCATGCCACAAGTCGGTTATCGCGATGACTAAAATTAATGAGCTGGGCTTTGAACTGGTACCTCACGCACCCACTCTTCTGATTTGGCCCCGTCGGACTTTAGCCTAATCTCCAACTTGAAGAAATTTCATGCGGGAAAGAAATATGTTTCAAACTTCGAAGTGATTGAAAGGACAAACAGTCATTTTGAGGAGTTGCCACAATCTACCTACAGGGATGGGATAAAGAGTTTGAAACATCGATGGACCAAGTGCATTCAACTAGAAGGAGAATATGATGAAAAATAAAAACAAATTTATTCTTCGAAATTATTGTTTCCTCTGTTAGGCCGCGAGTTAATCAATCCATCCTCGTATACGTGATCCAACCACTCATACCATCACAATATGCTAAGGCAGATATTTTAGTTTGGCCAGATTATACACCTCGTGGTTGTACTCGGTGATTATTTAGATAATATAATAAATGCACATATCCTTTATAAATATGCACATTTTGGAATCGGAGTCGTTGCAAAACTGACGACAAAAACGATCGCGCTCCTTGAAATTCCTGTGAAATGACGACACGGTTTCCCGATAAATCGTATGATACCGATTTATGCGCATAGATAGATACGTGCATGATGAAACCGACTTACATTATTCAGATAAAGTCATTGTTGCTGAATAATTATTATCCTTTACGTAATGTCTTGCTAGTTGTCCTAATATTAACAAACTGGGCGTCTAATGACCACACCTAAACAATATAGTCGTTAACAAGAATTCTGATTGACGTTACTAATAATTAAAAAAAAGGTATGAACATTTTAGTAGATATTTTACGCAGTTAATTTAATACTCACTAAAGTAGAACAAAATATTCATCAGAATAAATTCTAAATTAAACCGAATCTTTATAGTCCGGTTTTGATTAATCCTGAAGCGATTTAAGCTCGTGTTTTATTTCTTTTAGATCTGAGTTTAAGAAATTTTTATATTAAAAAATGTTGAATTATCTATTATATTCATGTTCAAATTAATGATTTACTAATTAATAATAGCAAAACTAAATTAAAATAGGGCGAAACTACACATAAATGTCTTAAAACAAGTTTCGTTCATTAATAGAAATATTTATTAAAATAAATAATAATTGTAATTTTTGTGTTCCAATGTGAAAGAAAAAGAATACGAGTTATTTTTATATATTGATACCATGAGGAAAAATGTTATTAGCTAATGGAGAATTCAAATGGGAAATTTATTATAAATATGAAATATTTAAATGTTCAATAAAAAAATAATCTGTAAGAGATCTGCGGAATGAATTTTAATAAATAGAATGTTGAAATTTTGACGAAAGGGTTGATACCTTTAGTTTCTATGTCGGAATACCAGAACTTAACATCACATTGTATAAATGAACATTAATTTCAACAAAGTGTTGCAATAATTAAAGACTGCCTTATTCAATAACAAGTTAACTGGTCCATTACACACATAAAATTTTGTATTTCTACCTTCCATAGATCAATCCTAAGGACTAAATATTTTATTTCGTTATATATTTAACACCTATATTATTTATTTCATTTTTTGATGTCCATATTTCATTTTTTTTTTCTTAATAAATTATTTTTTTTAACGCAATTTCATTCTTAACAAAAAATTCTAAGAATTAAATGCTTTACAGTAGATTATCATTTTTTCGCCCCTATTCTCAACAAAAAAAAATAAATTAAAATTTAGGAGTCAGTATATAACTCACCTCCACTTATCGATCAAAATATTTATTATACAAAAGCCTATATAAAATATGTAATCTTTGAGTGCTTAAAATTTACAAAAATATCCATATTTTCTTTAATCCAATTATCTAGGATTCAACTCCAATGCATAATTATATTTTTATTTTAAATACGAGTATGTAATAAATACTCATTATTTAACAAAAGTATATACTGTTTTAACTGTCGATTTATTATTATAGTAATATTCAAATTGACTAATTTTTAACTTGTTTTTTAACACCTGAAATGCATTAAGAATATATTTTGCCGCAATTGTTCTGTTTTTGTTGATTTAAATTTGCATCTTAATTACTATTACCTCTATATAACGGTCGGGCTAATGCAGTTTTCACAACGAATTTCGAATTCTACACTATATATATATACGTGAGGAATCTACTTTCATATCCTGGATTGAAGAAATTCTAATGACACTATGCCGCAAACAGTTTTTTTTATCCATAATCAGATTAATTTTCAGAAAAAGCTGCTTAAAGAGAAAGCCTTGTTATGATTTCTATAAGTCAAATTTATGTAATTATATAAATTAATTATATATATATATATATATATATATTTGGAAGTGTCTATGCAGCAGGGAACCACTTCTCTTTTTGTTTAAATAAAACTTAATTTATATAAATTTTGCTTAAAGTCAATTAGTTTATTCTGTCGGGTTTGGAAGTTTAGTTTCATGAAAGTTTTATTTTTTCGTAAAAATTAGATCCCAAGCGACGTGGCTACATTATACTACATTGTTTTAAAATAAACATTTGCAACAATTGCCTCGGTCAAGATTAATTTAGTCTAAACGTCGGGACGCCCTAAATAATAAAAACCACTTTTAAATCATAAAATAGACTTTAAATCAATACTAAATCAATACTTTGTCTATTCTATAAATGGAGACTAAAACGAAACAAAATAGCATGGAACAATACCTCCATTATTCCAAGAATTAAAGTTATAAAAATCTTTGATATTATTGTAACCATTTATTTGCAAGGCAAGACCTAGAAACAAAACCAAACTATTGACAGTTTCCTGTGCTTAGAGTCTGTGTTATATAGAATTTTACTTTTCAACTCGTTTTGATTTGGACTGTACAAAAATCGAATTCTATTTTACAATTAATTTTTTGTAGTTCTATGGACACAAAAGTGTTTTATAGTTTCTTAGAGACCTATCAATCCCATCATCATCATAAATAAGACTATTAGGTTAAAGTATTATTAATTTTTCTTTAAAAAATTATGTTGCCAATAAATGGTTTTAATATATTAATTGCGGCAGAAGAAGAAAGATAGGGTGAAATTAGAAGAGAAAATATTGAAGAAGGTTGATGGTGTTAGAAACTTACGGCTCCGTCCCGGGACTTTTGGGATGCCCTGTAGATTATTTGATAATTAATTATATTTCAGAAACTTTTTAATTTTGCCAACAAATTGACCTTCACTATCTTCAAATAGTGTCAAACTTCAAACGCTTGAGAGTCGTTTCTCTGATATCTTAATAGTTTTACAATGATATTTTTATTGAAATAATTTAAAACTGATTTCTAAATTGAAATCAGCAGTATAAACCATTTTCAAACAAATACTAAACACAAGAATTTCTAAAATTGAAACTACTTTTGTTAAATTTTTGTTTAATTTAATTTACTAATTATAAGTCAAAACAAAGAAGATTTAAAATTGGCATTATTTTAAATGTTATAAAAATTCTGCAATTTACGGTTTAGTTTCCTAGACCCTTTCGATACAGTTTTTTAAATCTATGTCCTTCCATATGATAAAAAAGAAACTGTTTTCTCTGCAGTTAAATTCCACAAAGATAAAATAGTGTAAACAAAAACCATAATATGCGTAATTTTAATCTCATTATACAAGCAGAAATCATGCGCATCATGAGATTTGGGTTAAAATGCAAACATTCTTAACACCATCACAAAGTAATCAGTATAGTGTAACTGTTAAATTGGATTATTACATCACGCGGTAATTTGTTTTGCATTATATAAACAAAACGCTTAATGTTAACATCTGCTTCACGATATGCGGTCAAGCATACCTCATAAGAATAACAAAATCGCAAAGAGTAAAGATAGATGAAAGTATCTTATAGTCACTAGCAGATTTCACTGCATAACTAGATGATAATATTGGTAAAACGACGTACATAATATAGTAGATGAAGGATTGTATTTTTGACCCAATCAACCTACATTTTACAGAAATTGGTGGTAAATTAGGTAAAGATTATTACTTTAAAGTGCTGTGTTCAATCAACTTTCTTTTATAATAATTACAGCCGGGCTTGTCTTTTCACAGATTCGATTGTAATAATTTGATGTTTAGAGTGAAGGTTTGTACTATCATCTCTTTCTCTGTCCGTTTTCTTTTGTAATTAGCCAAATTAATGAAAATATGATGGATTAAAAACTTTAAATATTCAGATGAATCACCATTTTTCAAGACATCGCATTAAGTCTTATAACCAACATATTAGGAGATCTTTACAAATACCTCAATAATATCTAAAAACAATTATACTTAAAGATAATTATTTCAATTAAACCAAAGAAAACTCTAAATATTTACCTCACACTTAATAAAATTGACAACTAATGTCGACTGTCATATAAAAATAACAAATATAAGCAAAACATCATAAAACTTACCAAATAATGATTAAATACAGCAAATTACAAATTCAATAAAAATTCACATATGAAGTTAAAGTAGATTCCAAGTTACAGGTGAAAATAAATTACAATAATAAGAATAATTAAATATTAAACTTAACAAAATAAGACCAAAGCGAGTCCACCTGTTGAGTGCTAGTTTTAGACATAGCCACCAAACAAGTAGAATTTTAAAATTTAGTTCGATAATCAACCCAAAATAATGATGAAAGGAAGAGGAAAACAGAAGCCAATAAATGAAAATTAAACTGAAGTTGGGAGACTGAAACCAGAGGAAATACCAAAATGGGTTGAAAAACAGTTAAGGTGAGTGGCTACACAGGTCATACAACCAATAATAAAGGTAGAGACCTGTGTGAAGATCACCTCTATCAAAAAGAGGAAGTAACAAGGATCAAAGGAACAAACAATTATCCTCCACATCTGACTTCCAATAACAATGGAAGGCAGGGATGAGGCTATTCAGTGGGCATAAGGCCCAAAACCATGAGGGACTGAGGAAAACCAACCTCCAAAGAGGTGGAAAAATGAAACCCACAAATAGTGGGGAGATACGAGTAAACATATACTCAGAGAAAGAAATCTAGGCCAAACAGGCTAATCAATGTAATATGGTGAACCTTCTCTATCTTAATTATTTCAATATTTATAATTGTAAAAGGACGCTGATATAATTAATAACAAATATGTAGTATCTATAGGTTCAGCGAACTAGTATCCGTAATTTTCTCAATTTATAAAAATTGTGGCCAAGAATCTATTGACTTGTTTGCTAGGTTATGCCGCACGGATAAAAATTGCAGGAAGAACTTTTCTTGGGATATTTTTATTTAATTTCATATCAAGAAAATATAAAAATATCAGTTTGTAGTGTCTAATCGTCAAATTATTATTTTGAAGAAAAAATGTATGTATAAATTCCATATATATATATATATATATATATATGGATCAATGTTTTGGTGATCTTCTTCAGAGGTTAAAATGATCCAAGTCGTATTTCTGGTTATTTAATAAAAATAAATGGACGGTAAAAAAGATTCTACAAAAATGATTGTGGTCCTAGAACTTTGAATACTCTTTTATTATGATCTTTTTAATTTAACAAATTTGAAGAAAGTTTTTTTTAGCTAAATGTGTTATGTGTTCTTTCCAGTTTAATTTAACGTAGATATGAATTCCCAAAAACTTGGTGATATCACTAGTTCTATTGACGGTCAGTATTTCTGTCTTTGTGATAAAAACATTTAAATTAATAGAATTGAACCACTCTATTGCTACGTCCACGATTGAGTTGACTATTGTTGTTTTATCATCAGTTTTTTTCCAAATAATATATTAATATAGTATAATAATAATAATATAATATAATAAGTATAATTTTTATTTTCATATTTATTAATAAATCAAAGTTAAGTTGGTATTTATTTATTTCTATATTTCGCCTCCAACTCGGAGTTCATTTACTAGAAAGAGACTGTTCATAAGATATAAAATTATTTTTACAAAATGTACAATTAATAAAAATGTACCTTGAAGGCTTTAAGGTACTCCATCTTTAATTTTAGCTCTATCAGTTCCTTGATCAGTAGAAAGTACAAGTTTTCATTTTCTAATTTTTAAATATGAGCCAAATAAATCGATTACAATACCAAAATCTTCCAATTTTTGTATGTTGCACAGTCGAAATGTTTTGATAGATCTACTAAATTGATACAGGGGTACTTATTATCATGGATAGTTTCAATTGTTTAAATATTAATATCACTTGGTGAACGATCAATGATTTTGATAGGAATTTTTATTGTTACAGATGTCAAGCTGCAGAGTTTTATTTAATATTTAAAGTACTCACTGATATATATGACAATATAATGAACCAATACAATAATTATTCATAAATTTTCAAAGTAAAAATATGGAAAGAAATATTTGTGTAATAAAGAAAATCCAGGTGTGACGGTTCAACGCCTTTCGACAAGGATTATTCAAATTACAAATTCACTTTTTTAACTAATATTTGCAAGGCTGTTATTACAACATGACTAGAAGTCTTTTTGTAACCAATATTTACATATTTTTTTATTTATCTCTTTGTCATCGGCTTATATTAACTTATAAGGAATGACATAATATGTAGATGTAAAAAATTTGACACCCACTTCCGGTATTACCGGAAGTCATCGCAAGTTAAAGATATTTTTATTAATTAGGACATGTTGACAAAACCTTGTCACCAAATTTCAGTAATCATGACACACCCTGTAAAATGGTTTTCAAACCAACATGCTGTATACAGATTTCTACTTTTAAATGACTATTGTATTCATCGTCAGAGGTTATAAACTAATTCTGAATAAAATCAGCAGAATATGGTTCTCAGTTCCTGAAACGGGAGACTCAGACGAGCGCACAGGATCGAAAACTTCTGTAGATAATTTATCGTATATGGCCGACGCACATACTCAAGGAAATCGAGTGAAAGGTATTTTGATTTTATACTTGCTTGCGTATAAGGAATACGACATTACAGGTTTGTTTATATAAGACATGAACATTCCACTTACTCAGGATACAATTTGCGAATGTTGAATTCGTGGGCGTGCACCGCGTTTTTCAGGAAATATCTCGATCGTTACGGTTTTTAAAAAGGTTTGGTTTAATTAGACACCGGTTGATTCAATTATTTTATGATAATTATAGTAAATTTCGAAATTTCTTGAATAGCGTCTCTCCCACTTAACAATTAAGAATTACCTAAGCCAGTCCTCCTTTGTTCACTATGCATTTAAGTTTGTTGTTCACGGCAAATTAAAAGAAGCCGGTTATAGTATTATCATTAATTATGTATATTCTCAAATGTGGTATTAAGGGATTATAGAACTAAAAATCCAAAATCTTTAGCACAGCTATTTAATTCAAACTTAAAAACTTAAAAAAACAACGACAATTAGTTTCTTCAGATCTAAAAGATGAAAAAATTGCTATACAAAATGCACTAAAAATTAAAATAATATCAACTAAACAGTGATCACAACAACTTACCACAAATTGAAACAAAATGTTGCACAATGAAAAACAGGTTTAGTAGTGGTAAAATTAAATTAATTTTTGACTCAAAATGATTAACAAAATTAGACATTTAAATAAAATTGTATTTGTATAGGTGAATTAATTGGCGTTTTTTTACATTCTGCTTTAGATGTACACTAACATGTAACTTTAGGCAGCATAATGCTTAAAATTACTAACCTATTTAGAAGTAGACGATTCATAACTATTTCCATAATAATTCAATGTATAATTGAGACTTCTCCTTTTATTTTTCTCTCTTGATATTGCAATCGAACAATTTTTCTAAACGTAATGGAACTCCAAGAAACGTTGCAGGTACAGTTATTCTAGAATCGCAGCCGCCAACCTTGGACGACAAAGTATTTATCGATAGGTGCGAATGGATGTTTGCAACCGACTTCTACTTCTTAAACGGCGGTAAACATTGTAATTATAAAAGCCATAACAAACATAAAAGTGGAACTGCTATGTTCGTGTAACAGTTTCAAATCTGAATTAATTTGTTATTGTACAATGCAAATAAATCAAATTATCATTAATTTGTACAATAATTTTCTTGTCGTTATTTATTAATAATGTTACTTTTCTCTTGTGTGGTCAATGATCACTGTTCATAGAAATCCTTTTTGAGTTTTGTGAAATTGAATCACGAACTTTAGATATTTTTTATAAATATAACAATAAAATATACTGCATCTAGGCAACTTTAAGAATGTCACATTATCAATAACAGGAAAACAATTTTCTGTTTAGTTCATTTCTATAATCCTCAAATAATTTAATAAAAAATATTATTTTTTGACTAATTGTTCTACGTATAATTAAATAAATTTGAAATATTTGGAATTGTAGAGAACTACAATGTTACAAGAGTCAGAAGGGATTTGAATTGGGTGTTTCATTGGGAAACGGAAATATTTGAACCAAGAGTCTAAAATAAAAGTATATATTTTTTATATTTTTGGTATTGGATTAACATCCGAAGGTTATAAAAATACCCCTACACCCTACGACGTGAGGGATATATGAGTATTTTTATTTGGAAGTAAAAATGTATTTCTTCTAAAAGGCTCTTGTTATCTACAAATATGTAGCAAGCGCATAGATTCTAAATATTACTGTACAGGGTGTTCGAAACATTTGAAACATATTGAATGACTATGTACTAAGTACGGCCTTGTAGCCACATTTTCCAGTGATTGTATTTGTAAAAATACAAACTCAATTCAATTTTAGGGATGCTTCTCTAGATAAGTTAAGACAGTTTTATTTCAGCCAAAAAAAAAAATCTCTCAGATACCATTTCGTAACCCCCAAAACGCTCATACATTATATTTTGATTGTAAAATTTTGGTAGTACAATTATCTGTGGAAGAGTAAAAAGTAGATAAGTAGATTTATTTTTTTCTGCTCCTTCGAATTATAAAAACCAATTTAAAAAAAATCGATACACAGGGTGTTGTTTTTTGGAAAGACGAATTTTTAAATGTTTTGTTAAGCCGGTCCTGGATTTTCTTTTTGGTAATACTTTGGTAGATTTTCCAGGTAATAGTAATTGTGCGTACCAAATACCCAAATATTATACAGAGTAGTTCGGAAGTTATGAGCTCCGAAAGAAATAGGCCAAATTGATATAACACCTTGAGTCTCAGTTGGAAGACCCATTAAATATAGGTTATTTGGAATCACCAAAGTGACGACCATCTACAGTTAAAGTGTGGCCCTTTTCCAATGAACCACCCTGTATAAATTTTAATAGATTCTAATTGATACGAATATTATATTTACGACTTTCTGTGCGATCATTGCAGTCGTTTCTTCACATATAAAATTCCTGCTTTTAAACTGCTTTATTATCACTTATGAAGATAAAAAAATATATTTAAATAATGTGATCTATTATTTTATCAAAAAAGCATCATTTTTCCTTGGGCATTTTTAGGCAACTGACTTTTTTAATGAACGGTATTGTTTTGAAAAATCATAGTTTAGCATTTTTTATGCATAATAAATTTTTTTGTTTATTTAAAAGCTGTTAAAATTAATTACAAAAAAATTATCAAATATTTACCATATATAAAACTGATCTATTATAAAGTCAATTTTCCTGAATTATTTATTTAATGGGTTGTAGAATTACATGAAATTTTCTAGTGTAATGGATACTATGGATAAAAATAAATACTAAAATAATATATAATAATATGTAAATATTCCAATCATCTAAAAAAAATGTTTATCATGAATATAAATAAAATAATTTTATAACGATTTTTATTTTTTTTGTCATTTTATATATTTTTTATTACTTACCAAATATTATCTTCAAAATAATTTCTAAAGAACTTACCTAAAACAAAAAAAAATTACTAAATATATTAATTAATAAAATATAATTATGGAAGCAATATATAGATACATTATCGGTATCCAAATAAGACCTAGTGCAAGGAAGATTTTCCGACTTTTATCTTAATTTTGGAAGAGAGGGATTTTCAATTATTACCAAAAAGAACATATTTTCGGCAACCGCAAATCCATATTTTCTTGAAATCTTTTATTAGCGAAATTTCAATTAAAAGACCCATAATGTTTCATTGAGCTAAATTAAGCAGAGTAACGAAAAATGTGGTTGTAAAGTGCATATGCGGATAATTGCCATCTCTGAAATATCCATTGTTAATGGACTTCTAGATAAGTTATTGGCAAACTAAATCCATAAATTTTTATTATCTGTTGGTTAAAGCAATTACAAAAAAAGTTTTCAAATTATAAAATTAGGTATAATAATAACTGTAACAATAATAAAAATAAATACGCTAATACATGATTTAAAAAAAATCAAAAGTAAAAACAAAATTTATTTAGATCAAAACACAAAAAAAAGTGAATATGTTAATCTGCTATTAAAAAATATCTAAAATAAACGACAAAATATTCCTATGAACATCATATAAATAATTAACAATATTGTTGAAGTTAAGTGCCATATAAGATAGTCAAGAATTAATACATAAATTTGTGTTGAAATAACTTTGTCTAAAAGGGACAGAAGAAAGAAGAACAAAAGAGGAGGAGTATCAAAATTTATTTATGATAATAAACTATTGAAGTAAATAGTATTTTGTATAAATTTACGTAGAAATGTAAACGATGCTAGTATTAGTCTAAGTTCTAAATTATCTACATTGAATATGTTACATTTCTTTTAAATATTATAAAATATTTTCCAAATAATTAAAGCATATTTTAAGAATAGTGTACTATTTTCAAAATATCTATGTTTTAAAATGATTTACAATGTGTTACAATGAATCCATTTGCTCCCAAAATGTTTAAACTAAAAATTCAAATTTATACTAATTCATTTACCAAGATTCTTAATGACTTAACACGACATAAAGAAATGTTGCTAACCTAAAAATTATATTCTGTGTGTACTTTTATCTAAGTATAAGCCACTTTACATTTAGAAATTTTTAATTGTAGCCTATCGACGAAATATCAGATGTTTACAACTTTTAGGTTAATTTGGAACAGCGCACAACCTTGGACATTTCTAATCTCTAAAAATATTTTCTGATCATCTGCATACAATAATTTATTACGAGTTTTAGCCGAATAATTTACAAAAAGAAACAAAAATAGCAAAGGCCCGAGATATAAATCTGGTGTTGTAATATATTTGTTGATGGAAAATTATTGTAATAAAGGATTGCACACTGGTATATAAATAAAACTTCAAAAATAAAGTAAAAAGATTATTATACTCAAAATCGGCTAATTTGCCTAATAATATATTTATTTATCACATCAACATGAATTTTAATATCTAAACATTCCGCAATTGTAAGATTAATACCTAACAGTAGAGTGTTTCTTCAAAATTTCATGCTGGGTATCCGAAATTTGGTTAAAAAAAAATGTATGACAAGAGTAGTTCTTTTTGTTTGTTTCTTCTTCATTAATTGCAGGTTTCTAAAAATATAACCTAATTTAATCTCTACCACTTCTAGTAGGAAAATAATGTGGAAGATTTAACTTATTTTTATTCTAAAATAATATACAACTAGTCAACTATTAGAATTAACATACTAAATGGTGCCATACCCTGATAAAGAAGAGGGCAACAGGTTAACAACTCGTTTTTGTAAAAACACCTATTTAACAGCGACTACAGAATGAAAAAAGACTATTTAGGATGTTGAAACTTGTTATAAATTCTCTGGAATCAGAATACGAGGAACCATAATTTTATTATTATTTTCAAATATATTAGTTCACATTCATCAATAATTCTTTGTCTCAATTCCTGCAAGCATGTTGCTCGTTTAACGTAAACACGTGATTTTAGATAACCCTAAAGAAAAAATCTGATGGGCTTAAATCAGGAGAACGAACAGGCCACTCTATGAATCCTCTACGCACAATTCATCGATTTGGAAAACCCGTCTATCAGAGTGGGGAGGTGCTCCATCTTGTTGAAAGCAAACATTTTGTGATAACTGCCCATTCTGTTTAAGTGCAGGAATAATTTGCTTATTCAGTAAATATAAATACTTGTCACCATTCAAGTTTCCATCTATAAAAAATGAGCCTATAAGTCTATTTTCGACAATTCCCATCCAAACATTCAACTTCTAGGATGCTGGATGTGTGCTTCATGAATCCAATGAGGATTCTCATTTGACCAATACCTTGAATTATGGAGGTTAAATGTTCCATTTAAACAAAAAGTTGCCTCATCGAAAAACACTACATTAGATACAAAATGTTCGTTGATATTACATATGTCCATCAGTCGTTCGCAAAACTCCAGCCGTCGGTCAAAATCATCATCTGAGAATTCTTGAACCAATTGTATCTTATACGGATGATACTTTTCATTTTTCAATATCTTATCTACAGAACGTCGACTTATACCATAGTTTAGTGCCAAAATTGTGGTAGAAGTTAATTATAGCAAATAGAATTTCCACCCTGTTCTGCGGCTTTTTTAAACATTACATTTTTTTGTAAAAGCGAGCAATCAGTGCAGTTTCTTGAGGGTTGGAACTAAATATAAAATAACAGGATGTGTTTCAAAACAATAAGAAATTGAATATGGTTATTGTAGTTTTAAGCAAAATAAAAATGGAAGGAAATGGTTATGAACGAAATGAGATCTCGTTTATTTTTACAATGGGGACATCTACACCAAAAAGTTAAAGCAGGTGTAGTGTGTCAATTAAGATAAAAATTAAATTCGAGAAAAATAACAGAAAACTAGAAATATCATTGAAATGCTGGTGTGAATAGAAATAGGTCATCCAAAACTTCTTTTTTTATATTTGTATGTACCAAGTGAGGATGCATGCAATAAAAACAATGGTACTGAATGATAAAGAAAAACATAAATTTACAATTAAAACATTATTAGCAGATGAAAAGAAACTAATTTTCATTACGACATTATTAATTATTATTAATTATACGATGGACTAAATAATTAACAAATTAAAACCGATATGTTATCAATTATGATTTTACAATTAGCACTGCCGATTTTTTTGTGGCTCCATTTTTTAAGGATACATCACCAAATTAATTTTGTTATCCTTATAAAAAACAACCCGTGGATCTATTATTTGCAACCAAAAACCCATGGTACAATTCATCCAATAGGCGAAATTAATTTCCTTTCTCCTAGCTCCAAATTCTCCCATCCATATAAAAATTGTCTAGTCAGCAAATAATAAATTTTATCAAGATAATTGTGCAGTGACGAACGAGGCAAAGTACGACGGCAGCACAGTTAAAAATGAAGTTCGTCTTCGAAACAACTGACCCACATCCTGCACTGTATCCGTTTTGTTTACGTTTGGAACGCGGAGATTGACTCACTCATTGAATTCGAGCTGTGGCATTCATTCAGAAAGGAATACGATCGTATTGAAAAAGTTTTACGAAAAATAAAATGCTAACAGGATGTGATATAGGGGTAAAGACATCAATTTACTAATATAAATAAAACTTAGCTTGAATTGCTCTAACCAGGTTTCGCTAAATCGCATTTTCGAAGAGTGACATAACATTGATAAATTTCTTTTAAACGTATTTCATTATTATCAAGCAATATGCACTGTATGATTTCCTGTTGTAAAATTTTTAAACATAATATTCTTATTTTCTTAAAAAATATGGTTAATATTATACATAAAGTATGGAATAAATTCATTTTAAGCTAAACAAACAATTTTGAGGAAAAATCCTGAAACAAGTCGGTTTTTGATTTTAATTTAATGTATTTTTACATAACAATTAAATATATAGAATAAACTATTTGTGAGTAATGATGTCATCGACAATTTTTTTAAATGGCACACCCTGTATATTTTATTTTTTAGATTGCAAATTTCAAGACGATTCCAAAATTATATCATACTTGTGTTCGGTAATTAATAGTTTTGAAGATACAATAATTTTAAAATCTGTATTTTTGAAGACCTTTAATGAAATTAAAATAACAAAATAATACAACAGTAACAATAAATTGCCACACAATAAATTACAGAAATTGTTCGAATTGTCTTCCTTCTTTTGCTTGACAGTGTCCTAAGCGATCAATAAATTCCTGCTGAACTTTATTGATGGTTTCCCGCGAAATGTTATTTATTTCTTGCCTTATTCTCTCTTTTAAATCATTTATGTTGTCGGGTTTACTTTTATACACAACATTTTTTAGATGACCCCACAAAAAGAAATCTAATGGCGTGAGATCCGGTGACCTTGGTGGCCACGCAATGGGTCCTCGTCTACCGATCCACTTATTGGGGAAAACTTCGTCAAGATACATTCGAACGGCGGCTGCATAATATGGCGGCACCCAATCTTGTTGATAAATTGAATTTTGAAGATTACAGTTAACTCTTTTGATAGTTACATCTAAGAAATGTATAGAACTGTTCTCTTCAATTTCAACGGTAAATTTTATTTTTGGATGTAAATTCTTAATAAAATTTAAGACAACATCCACTTGTCTATTTGTAAAACCAGCCAAAACATCATCAATAAATCTATACCTAAACAACACATTCTTGGAGATATTTGAGTCAAAAAATGTTTGTTCCAAATTATCCATAAAAATATTTGCCAAAATTGGTGATATTGGACCACCCATTGCTAATCCTTCATTTTAAATATAAAATTTTCATCAAAAACAAAGTAATTTTGATTGATAAAAAAATTAAACATGTTTATAATTTCATTAATTAATATTTGGTATTTGTTTTTTCTTTCTAAGAATTTAGTTATTATTGGTATTGGAAGGAATTTTTGGAAAAATATTACTAAAAAGAAAAACTTTTTGGACTATATAGTAAATGAAAAATTAAACCTGGGAAGTTCAATTATTTTAGATTACCTTTTGTACTAAATACCGATATAATATTAACCAAATTTTTTAGATAAAGAATATTATATTTTAAAATTTTATAGCAAGAATTCAGACTGTAGATAATGCTTGATAATGATTGATTGAAATGTTTACGATACGACGTCAAATACGCACATAAAAAATCTATCAATCTTATGTAACTCTTTGAAAATGCGATGTAGGAAACCCTAGTTAGAGAAAGATATTGAATAAAAAAATTGCTCCGAAATACGTTGGAAATTCAAGATAAGTATAATTGACCTTTTATATTTATTATGGATAAATGCCACAAAGTAAAGGTTAAAACAGTTAATTCAATTTACACAATCAAAGAGTATTGGAGGACTAAAAAACAAAAACCAAAATCTCAGAAATGGTTAACTATAAATTTACAGATATAAAAGTCCTCTTTCAGTTTTGCTGTTGTAAAAGCCTACAAAACGTTGAGCAGATCTTGTAGGTGTATTTAATAGCTTCATTTACTAAATTATTGCCCACAACTGCTACCATTCAAATAAGGAGCGTGTTGTTTTCTGAATAAAATTTTGATTTAAAAAATATTCGTATGACTTCTACAAGCAGCTGAACTGGCGTTTTGAAATTAACCAACCGGTAAAAGTAGTTATGTTATAAGCCTAAATTTGTTTAGAATCTAGAGTAATGTTTCTTTATGTAAAGCCAACAGGCGTAACTGTTTATGACTGGTAACAATTTTTGTATCTGATGTCCTTACTAGGCACTACGTGAATTTGTTTTCATTAGATCATGAATGACCTGTTTTAGATTCTTCTCTTTTGTTTACTTAAAAATTAAAATTAAGTGGAACCAACAAAATTTTTGAAAGTATATTTCAAAAGATATTGTAACGGAATTTTTGACATAAATGGTTTAATTTTGAAAAAAATTATTTAGTATTATGAATAAGACGGCTATGAACTAAAAAAGTTGTAAAAAACCATGGAAAAATTTGATTCCCTGAGAGAAAATTTTGTTTAAAAGCATAAAATTATAATGACTTTGATTAATAAGTAATTTATCTACATGTTCACCCAATAACATAACCTCACTTTTTATACGTAATATCAAAACGTGTGGTGATTAAAATTTGTGTAGTGAGGTGTTTTCCCTTATTCTGAAATTAGAACAATCAACATTTTATTTTTTTCTGGACTTCAACATGAACCTGTTTTGTGATTCGCGAAGGCTGAAAATAATAACTGTTTGAATGAAACTCAAGAAAACTGAATTGTTTCGTAAGTGATCGTTTAATTACTAAGAGTTATTAGCCACAAAAAGAACTTTATTGTACAGTAAAATAAAGTATTTTAATATTCAAGATGTTACTTCCATTCCTATGTTATTCCTAAGAATTTTTTTGTAAAAGACTGAATTGGGCAATAAGACCAACAAAAAAGGAAGCAAGAGGCATAGCGTGACGTCTTCAAAAATTTTGAGAAATTGGAAAAAGAAATTATATTGTGCTGAACAAAAACAAAAAAAAAATACAAACAAGAAACACATAAAAAATCTACAAGGAAACTCAATAAAACATTTTTTGTCGCATTTAGGTAAATATCTGCCAAATTCCTTAGACTTCGTAAATTAACTTTATTTGCAAAAGTTTTAATCTTCATCAGTTCTTGATAAAACATATAGCTAAGGAGGGTATATAATTTTGGTAATAAAAAATTGTTAAAAAAGCCTCAACGAATCATAGATGAGAAAAAATTGAGCTAAAGTGTCTTGACTTTTTGGAATCGACTGAGATCTCCATTTTTTAAAAGGTAGCAGTATATTGGTGGGTTGGATGTTTGGGTACGACCCAAATCATATTTTAACCTCTCAAAAATATATAAAAGCAAGAATCAGCAAGTCCAAGATCAAATGCATGCTGATATGGTTTTTTTATATCCAGCGCATCGTTCATGAAAATTTTATGCCATAAGACCAAACAGTTAATCAACAGTTTTCGAAAAAGTGGCATGTGTTGGAAACCAAACATCAAGAACCATTGGATGTTGCAATACGCTTTGTCAACCAGTAAGTTTGATATATCTGTTTTTGGTTAGTAAATATATTCGTATGACTTCTCACCTTCCTTATTCGCCTGACTTGAGTTCGTTTGACTTTTTCCTTTTTCCGAGGTCAAAATCCACCTTAAGAAATGTCATTGTGGCACACTATAAAACATTTAAAAGGCTCTAACCAGTTGTATTTATTCAAATATTTGAGTTTCAGCTCTGCGAGTGGAACTGTGTGGCTTCTCAAAAAAGTTATTTTGAAGGAGACAGTATTAATTGTAATTATGTATATATTTTGAATTAGTTTTGTTATTTAATTTATACACCTCGTAATTTTTTTTTTATTTTTTAAAAACTCATTTAAATACTATTTGTTCTACTTGCTGGTGTTGCTAGTTTTTTTAAATATCAAAGTTTCTCTTAAGTTTTTTATCCACTATTAAGTTTCCAAAAATATTTCGAAATTAACAAATTTACACGAATGATTTTATTTATCTGAATCATATTCCTGTTTCACAAATCTTAATTTTTAATGTAGGCGAAAAAATCAGTTATCCTTATGTACAATATATTATGTGTCCCCATAAAAAAACAAGAATTTATTTGAAGATTTGAATATTATTCATTTTAATAAATTGCAGATTATTCAAGGTCACTATAAGACCACCTACAACTTCCTCATTTTGTGGGAGCTTGTAATCTGACTTCATGAATTTTTTAGAAAAATGTACAAGACTCATCTTTAATTTATAAATAAACAAACTCTACCTCTAATTTGATAAATCAATATGGTCTTGCAGAAGATCAAACTTCGAAGGTACCAATTTTTTGTAAGTTTATATATTTAAAATTAATTAATAATTAATGTATTGAATAATTTGAAGAAAGAGTTCTTATAAGGTTTTACTATAAATGCGGCGTTTAATGAGTAGAAAATATGTATAATTTTCAGCATTACAACAATGCATGAAAATACCTTTATGGTAATTATTTATATTTGTCTAGATTCAAATTAGACGAATGCATTTATAAACTAGAAAAGGTTAATGTTCTCTGAAGCGAAGTAATAACGAAATGTTTGTAATAACACTGATTATGATTTATTTTATAAATTTAAAATTTTCCTGTCGAGATGAGTACACATATAAATATTTATTAATGAATGAACCTGAGTACCCTGTAATTTACGTAACAAATTTCAACTAGGAAGCGCTATTTTATACACATAGATTTGGATGATCCTTATTAGAATCTAGTTCGTGGGTAAATATTATGGAAAAAAATCTCACAAATACGTGAAGTAATTGGAATTAATTCGTTTCAGTGAGAATGACTTACAATGCTTAATTGTTATCATCTTGAAAACTTATCGGCCCCATTTTGGATCATGAGAACTTGCGTCAACAGAAAAGTTGAGTGCCCTACATTAGGAGACATATGGAATTTGTTTATTACTCATGCGGTTTGCCTTATTAGGCCGCTCCTTAAACGAAAACCTTTATTTAATATCCATAATGTCGTAAAATTCAAACAGGATTGCTGAAAGCCTTTGTGAGTGTGAACTTTCGTCAAAAAATTCGAACATGGTTTTGGTTGGAAGGATTCATTCAAACAAAGATTATAATTTCATCAAAATGATCAACATTAGGAATGTTTAAAACATTAAAATACAATGAGCACGTACATTGTACTATTTTGTCATATATTATCTTAAGAAAAAGTTAAATATTTGTAATTTACCCTAAACGAGGTAAATGAAACAAAAATGAGGTACATATCATTTCCTTCAAGTGCAACATAACAAAAATTGTATACTGATCTGGAAATAAAAATATTCATTGAGGGGGAAGTTGGAATGGTTCTGAAAGACAAGGATATTTAATTCAAACTATTTTTTCAACTCTTAATTTGTGGAATTTATCCATAATAAATATAAAAGATAATTTATACTTTTCTTGAATTTCCACAATATTTCAAAGCTATTTTTAAATGTCTTTCTTTGACCAGGTTTCGCTAAATTGCTTTATCAAAGAGTGACATAAAATTGGCAGATTTCTAATAAGCGTACTTGACTTCAATACCATAAACATTTCAAGCAATATGTACAGTATGATTTTTGTAATAAAATTTGTAAAATACAATAATATAATTATTTGCCTAAAAAATTTGTTTAATATTATAAAGGTATTTAGTCCAAAAGGTAATCTAAAATAACGAAACTTCCCAGGTTTAATTTTCCATTCAGAACTATATTCTGAGAATGTTTTAGATATTCATCGATTTTTTGGAGCAACATGAAATCAAGAAATATTAGACTAAATGCCTATATAATATTAACCATTTTTTTAGGAAATAATAATAATAATAATAATATGGTTTGGCCTTTACACCTATTATTTTCCTGAGTTAAATTTCTCTTTTATAGTTTTATTTTCTTATCTGTTTCAGGAACCACCAGATTATTATTATTTCTATTTGTTATTTGTATTTTAATTTCTATTTATTTCATTTTATTTCCCGCTATTTTTACGGCATTAGTCGGGGTTTTCCTTATATTTTATTGGTTTAATTTGATCGATGGATCAGTCTTTGCAATTTTTCTATTTTAAGATTATTTTCTTTAAATTTAAAACATACTTTTCATTGTAAATCTGATAGTATTTTAAAAATATCGTAGCTTGGTTTAATTCTTCCTTCATTACTCTTAATAATTTAAATATTTTATCCAAATGTACCAGTTGGTTTATTTCTTTAGTCAATTCTTGCATTTCGTTTATTTTATGTCCACATATCTTTTAACTGTTACAAGATAACTATACCTTTTAACACTCGGATCTTTAACTTTCATTGGAGTTATGCTCTCAATTTTTCATTTCCTCCCTCTTCTAATTGATTTTTTAAAGAATCTGTGTCCAAATTTGGAACATCCTTTATTACAATTCTTTTTAATCTGTTAGATTTATCTGTATAAGTATAATACTGTATTCCTCGTTTTTCTATATGTTTCATCACTGTTCATCATCTGTTCCTTGTTTCAGAGAAAATTTTAGTGTTGTTTCTACTAAATTGAATCGAAAATTGATCAAAATTATCTCTTACCCGTTTTACGAATCTCCAATGATCCTTTGGACTTGATTTCCTTATCCTTTACCTCCATTCCAGCTATTTTATCACCCTTTTCTTTATGCTGGATTAGTACATCAAATTGGTTTTTGGTTTTTACCTCATTATCTTCTTTAGCTCTAGTTTTCTAGCCCTTTTACTTGGTCAAGGTTTTTTCTAATCATCTTCACTCTCACTCCATGGTTTACCTTTTACTGTTTTCCACAGTTTTTTTGTCCCCGATACAAAACTTATCCTCACAATAACTCTTCCAAAACACTACTGTTTCCTAAAAATTGGGTTTTACTCCCCTAAAATAGGGGTTTTAGACTTGAGTTTTAGGAAAAGAAGAATATTATTATATTTTAATTATAGCAAGAAATCAAACTGTACATATTGCTTTATAGTAATTGAAATGTTTATGATATGAAGTCAAGTGCGCTTATAAGAAATCTGTCAATCTTATGTCACTCTTTAAAAATGCCAGTTAACGAACCTGGTTAGAGAACAATATTTGAAAATAGCTTGAAATTCTGTGGAAATTTAAGATAAGTATCATTTATCTTTCATATTTATTATGGTTAAATGAATTAATTAGCATAATTAACAATAGTGAAGGAACAAGGGATTTCAAGAAAAGATCATTTATCTTTTAGATTTTTTTATATTTAGGAATCGGTTGGATAAAGAAATGTACTGAACTTAAATTTTTAAAACTCATTTATAAGGTAATTCAGCGATTAGCATTGAACTTTTATTATAACCGAGAGATTTCGAACACAAATGACTTCAAAACTGGGGTTTCCAGTGATTGCAAATGTTTCTATTGGAAGTACAGGTTATAAACTGATACATTGTGAAAGAATATGTAATGAACATGTTTCTTTTTAAAGACTGTTTGCATAACGACCAGTTATCCGTGGCCCCTGGGGCCAATAAAATGATTCAGAAGAAGAAGAAAACGTGGGAATTACATCTTAAATAATAAGGAGTAGGCTTTTCTGGAAAAAAATATTATTGAAAATTATAACAACAATTTTTAACTAGATTATTGTTTAATAATATAAAGTGAGGCGTTTAATATATTATTTCTTCTATTTTTGGTTAAATTCATTCAATATTCATTCTACGTTGGGTTTAGTCCTTCGTCTTTTATTGTCAACATTTTAAAAGCTGAAACTTACATAATCTCTGATTTTTAAATTTCAATTTCAACTACCTAATACTTATTTCAATTAAGAATTATGATTGTGTTATTGATAAGTATTAATTATTCTTTTAAACCTCACTTATTCTAAATTCATCAAACACCGATCAATACTTTTGACATTCACTTGTGCTTATTTCGAGGATATATCGACGTTCGCTAATTAAATATTTCCTGCGCGTTTAACACAGATTTCGTGAGACCAATTTTTATTGTCAGAAAACTAGTTTAATTTCCTAGAAATTAATTATGTATTCGAGTAATAAAACGTACTACCCATGTAGTCGGGTGACAGGTGTACCTTTTTCTTTCGGATGTGATTTTTTATTACCGATATAAAAAATGAATCAGGTCGGAACTTTAAGTAATTTATCAAGTAATAATAATTTATTGTCATATTATTGTATCAATATTTTAATTTAAAAATGTACTGTTCTAGTATCGTTTATTTGAGGTAATTATACTATTTTGTTATATTGCATCGTTGAATAGTTGAATTGTTTAAAGTTTGTATTTATTGCGACTAGTATTGGTATAGTATTTTTATACTAAATGTATATTTTGATATTAAAAAGTAGAACTGTTATATATATATATATATATATATTTTTTTTTTTTTTTTTTTTAACGTCGGCCTATTTCTGCTACCGAGGCTAAACACCGACGCCGGGAGCACGCTATCCCTAACCGGAAATTTTGCCGAATCCTCAGGTATTCCAACCCGAGGTAGGGATCTTTAACGAGCCCAACATCCATGGACTCGGGACCGACAGCTTAACGTCTCCTCCGAAAGACGGCATATCTCCGCTATACCTCGTGCTCATTGGTATAGTGCCTGCGAGCTGTGATATGCTACTAGTCGCTGCAGGCTGTACGGTGTTCGCTGGTGGTCACCCATCCAACTACTAACCGCGCTGGACACTGCTTAACTATAGTTATCGCATCACAGGCGTATCCACTATAGAGCTGGGCCCTTGCCCTAATCCAAGAATTAAATAATGTGAAATAAGAAGAAGACAAATTTAACGACAAAAACGAATTGTGATGAGATTGAAAAAGACTCAAAGTGATGTAATACGAAAGCATGAAACATACATTAATTAACTAATTAACTGCATTGGATTTTAAATCACCAGCAAAAAGAACTCAAGAGTATAGGAAACAAAGCAAGCAACTAAAGCAATAATACTTTTTGCATGTTTTAAGAGAAACAATTATGATCAAAGAAAGTAATATATGGAATTATAAAGGAGGAGACTTTTTGAGTCTTTAAACCTGACTCCTTTGAGTCGCTAAACTAGACTGATTTTTTCTTTATTTTTTTGCTTGCGAAATCGTCTCCTCTTCTGCTTCACTGTTTGAATTTTTGCATGTTTCTAAAAGTTTTGTATTTAGTGTTAACTTTGTACCAGCTAAACAATTATTTGAAAACCGACCATAATTTCCTTTAAAAAAATGCCTATTTTGTTTTTCTTATATTTTCAACTTGCAACAAAAGTGTGTTGCTGAATTATACATCTATTATTTTAAAAAACTTTCGTTTCAATTTTTTTATATTTTTCATGTACTTTTCATGTAATTTTTTTAAATTTCAATAATCTTTAATTATTATCTCCAATATTTTCAAATTTAAATAGAGTTTTGGGTTTATTGATACGTATTCTAGCATTCAAGTTGATAAAATATAATATACTGAATCAATAAAAATTTATGAATACAACAGACATTTCGTAATTTGTAAAAGAAGAATTGTATATTGTTATATTTCTATTATATTTAGTTCAATGTAGGACTTTACAACATTTAAACAAAAATCTTGAAAATAATAAGAAATAAAATTAATATTATTCTGAATCTGGTTTCGAAATTTCATTGTTTCATTCATCACAATTAAAACTAGACTTCAATCGGAGCTGTATTTCCGATCGCCTTCAGGGGAATATTAGTAATATTAAATAGAGTCTGAATAGAGCAGATATTTAATTAGATGGCCTACAACTTTCAATCAAGTTTTCGAATATCCGTTCTATTTCTTATCGTTATCCACAAATTATTGTGAACATATTTAACCGATTTCAGTAAATCAAATGTCAATAAACTTATAATAATATAAATGAAAGTGCAGTCGCAGTAACAACTTTAAGAACAATATATATTTTTATGATTTTTGTTAGAAAATTACTTTCTCAGTGGTCAATAATATACACTCCATCAACCAGCCGATTAACATTCTAAAGGTATACCCGAAGTGCTTGATATGCTAAAGCATTTTGCGTGTTTTTTAAAGATAAAAATACATTTTCACCAAATAATCTTGTTTATAATCACGGCTAAAGGTAATGAAAAATCTTGCGTAACCACGAGTTAATGCATCATTTATTACCACTTTCTACATGTTCAAATTGTACACCACAACAATTTTCATGAGATAATTATTTTTGAAATGTTCTTTTTATATAAATAATTTCACGTAAGAAATTGTTTCAAACAATATCTAGTTCGTGGGTAAATATAATATAAAAAAATTATGTATTAAATTCCACTTACAACATAAGTGTACACATGCAATTTTGAGCTTCCAGGTCTGATAATTAGTGAATTATTAAAAACTTTAAAAAAAAATATTCAAAGCAAACAATCAAAGAAAATCAAAGAAAAACATCGATATTTTATCTCCATACAAAATGGTTATTTTCTTCAAATGTTTTAGATCTAGTCATTTAAGTTTGCGTAGGTAAAAATACATATAAAAGAAAACTTAATAAGCCCAAATTTATCAAAGAAAAAGAATATAACTTATCACACCTAATTAAAAGTGTGGATAATGATTAAAAAGAGATAAATCATTACAAAATCATACAAAAATTAGATGGTGGAAGGTGACCTTCTACTATTTTAAACAATTTGGTAATAATTAATATAAAAAGTGTTTCATTGGAAAAGGACCTAATTTTAACTGTAGATGGTCGTCACTTTGGTGATCCCAAAAAACCTACATTTAATGGGCCTTCCAACTGAGACACAAGGTGTAATATCAATTTGACCTATTTCTTTCGGAGCTCATAACTTCCTGGAAAATCTACCATAGTATCACCAAAAAGAAAACCCAGGACCGGCTTAAGAAAACAATTAAAACTTGATCTTTCCAAAAACACCTGTATTATTTTTTTTAAATTGCTTCTTATAATTCAAAAGAGCAGAAAAAAATAAATCTACTTATCTATTATCAATCTTTTTATTTTTCCGTAGACAATTGTACTAACAAAATTTTACATTGAAAATATAATTTGTGAGCGTTTTGGGGGTTACGAAATGGAGATTTTTGTTAATTTTTTGGTTGAAATAAGACTTACTTAACTTATATAGAGAAGCATCCCTAAAATGGAATTAAATTTGTATTTTTACAAATACAGATCACTGGAAAATGTGGCTACAAGGCCGTACTTAATACATAATCATTCAATATGTTTCAAATGTTTCGAACATCCTGTACAAGAATATTTGGAATATATGCGCTTGCTACACATTTGTAGGTAACAAGAGTAGTTTACAAGAAATTAATTTCTGCTTCCAAAGGCTATAAAAATACTTATTTCCACCCTACGACGTGGGGTATATAAAAATTTGATTAGTATTATATAGGAAAAAAGGAAGATCTTAAAGAAAAACGAATAGACATAAAGAAAGAAGGAGTCAGAACTACTTTATAGAAGTTGGCGAACTGGAATGCCAGAAAAATAAATCATTCCTTAAACTATAAAGATGAAAAAAAAATCTGATATCATAATTTTTCATAAAAGGTTTTTCAAACTAAACGAACACTAAAATAATTGAAACCAAATTTGATTTCAACCTTGTTATTAATACAAAATACATTATTTATTATAATTAATGGACCCTAGAATTATCAGTTTAAAAAACGACTTATTTAATTTGTTACTATACTTTTTAACCATGGTGAGCTCTATCTTCTGGACATAATTGATATTTAACTTTCACCGAAATTAGTTTTTATCTATATATGATGCTGTATCCGACCTCACTTGTTACAGTTTTTAACAGCAGTGAATAATATTCTCATTAACAAAAGATTAATGATGTTAACTTGTTCCAATTTAATAGTAATAAATAAATTAGAATCTTCAAATTTACCAGTTGATTTGATTTTATGTATACTTTGATATTAAAAAGTAGAACTGTTATATTTCTATTACATTTAGTTCAATGTAGGACTTTACAATATTTAAATAAAAATCTTGAAAATAATAAGAAATAAAATTAATATTATTCTGAATCTGGTTTCGAAATTTCATTGCCTCATTCATCACAATTAAAACTAGATTTCAATCGGCGCTGTATTTCCGATCGTCTTTAGGGGAATATTAGTAATATTAAATAAAGTATGAATAGAGCAGATATTTAATTAGATGGCCTACAACTTTCAATTAAGTTTTCGAATTTGCCGGATTCTTGTTAGTACAATTTACTATTTTCCTTATTTGGGCTTTAACTTTGTAACAAACTAATAAAGTCGAAAGCCGAAGCAGAAACTACTTTAGAGAGTTTATTCCACCCTAGTGTTAGGCCAGATGCCTGCATTTTCGTATTCCTTTAGTACGGAATTAGTAGAAAAGAGAACATATTATTATTATTCACAATCCTAATGCCTACCCTGCCCATGAAGAGCTTATCGAGGGATTTGGAAAGTCCATTTCTTATATTTTGCAACGGACAATATTTAACCCGGTTTTCAATATTGCATTTGGTATGCTGTGTAAAAAATTTAATTATGACATTTCTTTGTTGTGTCTTTATCCAGGTAAATTTCAAATCGCTAGAATTTTTCACCCGCAACATTCTTTTCTGTGTGTGGCATCAACCGCTAAGGGTTATTAGTCTTCATGTTCTGTGTAGGCTTTGTTACTGTTTCTCAGCGCCACTTTAGGTATAGCACTGTTAATTTGAAGCCAATAGTGAATGCTGGGATCGGAATCACCTTTAGGGACGAAAAAAAATTCTCGCCCCTGCAAGGATTCGAACCGGGGACCCGTAACTTATTTTATTTTTAAGATATTTTTCAATTATAAAAAATACCTTGTACACTTTTTTAAATTTATTTTAGAACAACATTGTATAGGTAAAGTATTCTATTCTAAATTGCAAAACTTAAATGTTAACTACATTTACGAGGTTCATCCATATAAATCTTGTAACTGTTAAGAACTTTACAAGAAATGGGCATTTAAATTTTATGTAATCCACGTATAATCACTTGATATCTGAGGTAGTGAATTTCAGCTGACCAAATCTAGTTGTCTCAATCACCTGCACAAGCATTTATAAGTATTTGACTGAGTTTCTTTGGTCGTAAATCAATCCCTTCTAAGTTCTCAGGCAGTAGCGTATGTAAGTGATTCTTTTTTTTAATTTTTCTTTTTTTTTAACAATGTGGCGTTTTGGAGACCGATGCTAAATAGTCATATCATGAAATTCCACAAAAAAGTAAAGGAAATTATGTGCTTTAAAATAAGGATTTACACATGCAAACGCAACAAGTTGTTTTAAAAAAGAAATTCTGTAAAATCGGATAATGAAGTAATGAACTAATAAAAATAAGTGAGCATATTATAAATTCTTAAAAATTTGAGTACGAAGATTTATAAACTATATTTTTATCTAAATAACTGAAGAACTAGTTTTTTAGTATGTAAACTTTACATGAGGAATGTTATTTACAGATTTTTATATTTATTTTTAATATTACAATGGAAGCAGTTTTCTTTAGTTTGGTTTTAAGAATGTTTTTTTTTTTATTTTTCGATTAAAGTTAATCCCAAGCCCGGAGAAAGAAGGAGGGGGTAATAAGGTACAAAAATTAAAAATCATTGCTACAGAAGCATAGTTTACTTTTCTAAAAATTGTTCTTGGGCTGTGATTAATTTTTAGTGATGTATTTCATCATGAAAAAGTATGTTTAAAATTATTTAATTTTCTTGTACTTACAAACTAGACTACGCCAATTTCATTGAGTAATAATTTGTATGGTAATATAATAACGAAAAATGTTTACTTTTTCGACTAAGAAAATAAATAATCTCAAAAATACAACATTTTATTCATTAATAAAAACTAAAAGTGAATTATAATTATACACAATATATGAAGTGTTTCTTTTATTAAATATATGAACATCAAATTTATGCTAATATGAAGCACCTACGCCCATGGATCTTCTTTGTTTCTTGGATTTTTATAAGCTTTTTTTTGGAGTTTGGCAATTTAAGATAGAAATACTGTACTGTAAACTACAGTTTAAAATAGTTTGTAGGTGCTATAATCATTGATTTAAATAATCCAAAATTTTAGTTGCTGATCAAGCAATAAAAATTCTGAACCACCCTGTTGATAAAGGGAGCGTTTATTTGTTGATTTGTTGATTACAGATTTGGTAATCAATACCGTACAATAATACCTTATATTCCAAGTTGTAAAATGCATCATTACTTTTTTTATATTAGCAAAAAAACAAGCCAGATAATTGTTTTCTGTAAATGGTCATTAACTGAAATGAAAATGATACAAATAATTTTTCAACGTGGAATTGTGTCGTTATTGGATTAAGATTGGTTTCTTCCATATCCTTGTTTGACTACTAGTTCCCCTATATTCTCCAAATTCACACTTTCTTTTCATGAATGAGTAAAGTAAAACTTCTCTATCGACTTAGACTTTCACTCCATACCCTTTCTAAATAATGATCAGCCTCCGGGCATATACGAACATATCACCTTTATAAATATATACGAATTAGCGAATTCAACGATTGCAAGTTTCTTCAATACTCTTAATTGTCGATTAGATTTAGCATTTACAGTGAAATAACGTTTATTGATAGATATGTCGAGGAAATTATCGTTTTTTATTTTTTGTTCATTTCCCATGGGCTATTAAACTGATTGCGGGTTGTACACTAAGAATAGTAATTCACATTTGCAATGTGGTTTACTAAGAGCTGTACGGTTTTTAGCTACGACGAAGAAATCTATAAAAAAAATATATTAGCTAGTTCAGAGGTTAAATCTTTAGTACCAATAATGGTATGGAAGACAAAAAATATTTCTCAGGATTATTTCAAACAAGCATTTGATACAGATTGGCTGTACAAAATAAAAAACCTTGTGTCATACCATTTTTTTGATATATTCAACAGAACCCTTCTTGTTAAATATATATAGCAATATCAACAATAGAGTTAAATAAAATATAAGGTGGCGTTAAATAAATGAATTGTTTCAACTCTTACTTTGTGGAAATTATCCATAATAAATATGAAAAAGATAAATGATACTTATCTGTGTTTCGACAGGATTCCAACGCTTTTTTATTTGTATTAAAACGACCACAGTTTCGCTATTTTCACATATAGCATTTTCAAGTATTAATAGAAGATTGACAGATCTTTGAAAAGCATAAATTATTTCACGTCGTAAATAAGAGGATGGGTTGATTAATTCGCGGCCTAACAAAGAAAACAATAATTTAGAAGAATAAATTTGTTTTTATTTTTCAACATAATCTCCTTCCAGTTGAATGCACTTGGTCCATCGATGTTCCAAATTCTTTATCCCATCCCTGTAGGTAGATTCTGGCAACTCTTCTAAATAACTGTTTGTCGCTTTAATCACTTCCAAGTTTGAAACATATTTATTTCCCGCATGCAATTTCTTCAAGTTTGGGAATAGTCTGAAGTCCGACGGGGCCAAATCAGGGGAGTAGGGTGCATGAGGTACCAGTTTAAAGCCCAGTTAATTAATTTTAGTCATCGCGATAACCGACTGGTGGCATGGTGCATTATCCTGATGAAACAAGATTTACTTTTTTCTTAAATTTTTTGGTAGAGGTGTTGTAGTAGATTAGCGTAGTATTCGCTGTTTATTGTTTTCCTTTTTCAAGTTAGTCAAATAAAAGAACTCCTTTTGCGTCCCAGAAAACCGTCGCCATCACCTTTCCGGTTCACCCTTTGCTTTCCATTGTTTGAATTGCTGTTTGATCTCTGATGTATATAATTTTCTCATGCCCACAACTTCATGAAGGATATGATGTACCCGCTCTTTTGAAATCCCCATAATCTTTGCTATCTCACCCAACTTTAATCTAGGATCTTGCAGTACTGTTCTGTGGATTTTCTCTACCATTTCAGCAAAAATCGCGATTTTCGGATTTCCTGGACGTGGTGAATCTTTAATGCTGAACGATAGGGAAGGTTCACCTAACAGAGAATTGACTTCATTTTTAACCTCTGTAGGTGTTAAATTTTTAATAATTTTTGTAATTCGTACATGGGCTTTAAATGTGTACATAAAAGAAAATCTAAACAAAGGATGAGCTAGGTTCAATGAATTTTAAACAACAATCCTATCTATTTGAGTATTAGAGCATGATTGCTTGAAAATGTTTTATTACATTAATTTAGAGTTTTTTTTATATGCACGTACAATAAATGAAGAAACTTAGATACTTTCACCTTGACTGAAAGGTATGCAATAACCTGTCATTTTTCCTCAGCTGTCGACTCCTAAATTGTATAATATTAAAATAACTGTCGTCTTATCCTTTATGCACCTCTATAATCTTCAATAATGAATATATCCAATCGAAGGTCATTATTTACAGCATACTTTAAAACAGCGAGAAAATAAATAAGCTTTCTTTTATTAAATTACTTAGAATAAGTTTTTTGTTAAAGTTACAGTTTCACTAGAGTTAAGATTACACATTTGGATTTCACGAGCACTACATTTATTGAGTGCACCTATTGAAATTAATATCCAATTTAAGTTTTTTATCATCTTACAACATGACACGGCACTTCGTGTGACAAAACTGGTACCTACTTGAGCAGAAATGAAAGTTGATTTGACCTTTAAATACATATTTTGCTTATCCTTATTTATCGCCATAGAATGAATATATTTTTTGAGGATAGACGTGACATTCCAAGATTGACTAGGGACCATTATTATACAAAAAACGAACAAAGAAAAAATAGAGGAATTTTGGTAAAAAAGCTTTATTTTACCGAGAAAAGTGAAATTTGCTAGAGCCAGAACTCCATTTTCAGTGACTGATACCAAAAAACTAAAATTTTACAGTTTATGGAAACCTAAAAGAAGATATTTAATTGTATCAATCGGAGGTAATGAATCCTGGGACTTTCAATTGAAAATGCTGTAAAATTTTAATATTGAAGTGACTGGTAGCACCCCTGAGCTAATAATTTACCGTACTACCCAAATGCATCGTGGCTTCTCTATCAATAAGTAATTCTGTAATACCAGTGCAAACATAGATAATAGATAATTATTTTTTTTACAATAATCTACTGATTCCGAAGCTATATGAAATGTGCACAAAAATTGAAGAAATAGGGTTATTTCTATATATAATGTTACTACTTGAATATTAAAAATGAAATTTTATGATTTTTTAATTATTAATAAATTATTAATTTGCAAACTCTTACAAATTTGCAGGTCTGTACTTTCAATTTTTAAATTCACTTTCAAATACCCTCTATGCAAACAGTATTTTTAGTGAAAAATAAAATATTCAAACCATTATTACAGGCTATTTTTTTTAGTTAGAATAATCTAGCCTATTTCGATATCTTATCGAAATTACTTAGTTATCTCAGTAATAAGTAATGCCGTACAATATTTCTATATCTGTCTACTAGGCTCAATAAAATAAACCAATTTCCTGGTGCGAGTAATTACTCGTTATATTAATAACCTTCCTTGTAAATTAAATATTGATAAATATTGAATAACTGGTTAACTTCCGGTAAACTAAAAGTGTCACTACTGAAAAGTAATACATTTCATTTCAAATATTAAGGTCAATATTGGAATCAGTCTTAAGCAACTTAAATTGCAGATAAAACAAACTAGAAAATGGAAAACATTTACATTGAAAATGAAATCACAACAGATAAAAAATCCCATTTCTCACGAAGAACATGTTATATTTAATATGTGTTTAGTTGAGCATGGAGTCATAGGCAAATACATGCGGATTTTTATTGTAAATCATATTTGTAACTATTATCTTCGTCAATGTCACTACTAGTCTTTTTTAAATTTAAAAGAAATTATATTTTTAATTTTTCTTTATTATCCTTATTTTTTAACAAATTTCAATTTTTTTTATAATAGAAAATAGTTGGGAAGTTTTACCTGCTTTAAATTGTAGGCCAGATTAAAAATTGCTAATTTAGTTATTAATTACTTTGGATTCTAAACAATGAAAAATTCTGAAATTTCGGCTTTAATTAGTAAAATTTATTCTTATTTTTATAATTTATAAAATGAATGTGCACAAACTTCTCCTAGACTGGTTTTGAAATTAAATTATTCAATTTTTTTAAATTTGATAAAATGTGATCATTTGGATTTTACTAAAAATAAATGTTGAAAATCACATAAATTAAATTTTTAAAATACAATTATATAACAAAATTACGTTTAAAATAATAAGATAGATAAATTACATGTCTAAAAAAGATCCATATAAAATATTTAGAACAGATAAAATATTTCAAAAATTTTGTTTTTATACTTTATTAATTATAAATATCATAGAAAATCATCCTACAGTTTTCAATTGAATTTAATTCAATTCGGCAAAATACAATTATTTACATATTAAATAATTATTAGAATTTATCAATTGAACTCTCTATATCTCAACAACTTCTCGTAGCTGAAGTTGCTAGTTTTGGATAATTTTAATGAGGAGGTCAAAATTCACAATATACCAGTTTGTGAAATTTCTTCGAAAACATTTTCCACAAGAAAACTGATGTGTTTAGCATGTATGTCATTAAAATTTGTAAATATTATACAAGGCAAGATATTTTAGGGAAAATATGAAAGTCCGGTTTTAAAAGATGCATTTAAGAACAAGTATTATTAGTTTAATAAAAATACTCTCGCTATAATTAATTCCCAATATTATAAGACTAAAAATTTTATAATGATAATTAGAATTATCTAACTTACTGCAGTTAAACAAAATATATTTAACAAAAGCCCTGTAATCATGTCTATAATATTAAACTCTACTCTATCTATAACCGAAATTGTTATTATTCTTATCCATTGTAAAACAGGTTGTTAATGTAAGAAGAAATTGAATCCAATAAAATGTTAATTTTTTTTCTTTTTGACTTAACTCTCATACTGAATGCGTAATTTTTTAATATTTCTTTAAAGAAAATTTGACATCTCTAGCAATTACCTAAACGGCAATGACAAAGAAATAGACGATGTTTTATCCAGAAATTGAACCAATTCACGAATCAAGAATCTTGTTCCGCAAGTATTTATATTTTGGTAGAAAATTATAAAAAATGGTTTCAAATATCGAAAAAAGTGACAATATATCCAATGCAGACAATCTATTAAATTTTCTCAAGAAAAAATGTATTTAATATTTGTTCAAAAACAACTTTTTTAAAGCATCGGGTCTTTAGATAATTTTTAATAAAATGCAAACAACAATGAAGGCTTTTGATAAAATGGTGGAATATTTGTGGTGGAAAAACGCAACCAACGTATTAAATGAAAATGGTTCCATAATAAACGTAAACGATAAAATACCCCATATTCTAAAAAAAGTATTTTATATTTTACATATATAATGGATAAATTCCACAAATTAGGAATAAAAATAATAATTATGATCAAAATGTTTTACAGAATATAATGATTCAACTGATTATGATAATCAATAAGAAAAAGTATATAAAAATTAATATTTTTCATTAGAAACATACACAATTTCCAAAAACAGATTAAACTGAAATGGTAAAAAACACAACTTTTAAACAAACGAAAATCAAATATTTTACCAAATATGATGGAAATTAATATAGTTCGGATTTCATGACATTTCTTTTTGGTCAAAATGCTCGTTCAATATTTTTTTAAATAACAAAACTACTTAATCATTCCATCGAAAACCTAGTTATTTTTAACTAAATACATGGCAGTTTGTTATCCCGAAAAGTCATTCAGGGGCGGTTTAAGGTTGAATCTTATTTACTTCATTTGAATTTTTTTAGTTACATTAATGGCCCTAGCAGACTTGTTATAAATATTTTTTATAAACGTTATTTACTTTTTTTTTAAACGTGTTGTTTCTGTATTTTTTTTATTCATTTGAATTCGATTTCGATCATACTCTTTTCTATATTAATTTGCTAAAAATATAACTGAATATATTATGATAAACAATATATTTTCATTTCAATAAAATATAATATTATTACACTGAAACTGAAATTGTAATTAAATTTCCAAGATTAGTCACTAATTTTTTTTTTTCTTTAAAGTGTCACATACTTGTATGTTTTTATTTAAATATGTGAAAAAAACAATTTGGCTTCTATAGAAATTCTTTACCAAAAGCCCTATAAAAATGCCGTTAATTAAATAAATGAAATATCACTTGTGCATTCGAAAAATTATAAAATAATGACACCGGTCATTTTGAAAAGAGGTTCATCAGTTTTTACAAGATTTCACGACCAACAAAAATTGGTTAATTTATTATTTATTGGCCTTATTTTGAATCTGAGAGAAGCCGAGAATTTTTTTCTCTGGAAGAGTTAACCTCTTTTCAAAATGAATACTTTGGTTAAAGGAATTCACATTTTTTTTAAAGGAAGCTAAGACCTAAAAGAAATTTGTAACAATATTATTCCTGATGTGTCGCAACCATCAGAGAACAGGTAGAGCTCATTTAGAACACAGGATATTAACTCTTTTTCCATTTGATTAGCAAACTTTTGGAATTTTAAAGCTGCTTAAACTAGTAAGATATAAACTACTTTCAATAGAAATCGATGAATAAAGGTGTCCAGGGGTAAAAAATAGTTTTGTGAAAAAATGGGGTGATCCTCTTCAAAATGACCGATTCAATTAAAACAAGTTTACAAATCATAACTAAAAATATCCGGAAACTAGGTATTATCTTGTCATATTAAGAAAATGTGTGTAATAATAATTGATAGGTAACAGCTAGTAAAGCAAATTGTGTGTAGGTTACATGCATATTAGGCTTTTGCCTTGATTATCTGCTGTAATAGAAATGATGCGGCAATTTATTAGTAACATTATGGCATATGACTAATTACATCGGCATTACTCGGTAAAGAAACTGTCTGTCACAATAAATGCGGAGGCACCATCACACACATGAAGAGTAAGATGTCGTACACTGCTTGTAACTTGAATTGTAGGCAAATTACAACGCAGATTATAATAATTGCTATCGATCAAAATTACGTCCTAATTTAGTAACATTGAAAATTATTGATAATACCCGTCCTCATCTCGTCAGAAAATCTTTTTTGAAAAAACCATATATTGGTTATGAATTCACCAGCCAACAGTCCGGACTTAAATCCCATAGAACACTTGTGGGATGAATTAGGAAGACAAATGAAATAAATAAATGCCAAATACGTGAAGTTATCATGTATCATTTTTCATTAACTTCTCTTAAAAAAAAAAAGAATAAATTATACTTACCTTGAATTTCTAGAGTATTTCAAATATCTTTTTCTAACCAGGTTTCGTTAAATCGCATTTTCAAAGAGTGACAGAAGATTGACAGATTTGCTATAAGCGTCATTGACCTCATATTATAAAAGTAAAAATAGCTTTGAAATACTCTGGAAATTCTAGATAAGTATAATTTATCTTTTATATTTGATATGGATAAATTCCATAATGTAAGGGTTGAAACGTATATCTGTTTATTTTAATCTATAAGTTCGTAAGTGTTCACAGTACCTTATGATAAAATTTTTAAGAATGTAGTTTGTAAATACCCGATTTTAAAAATTTATGAATTTTAGGTTTTACATTTAATAAAAATAAAAGATGTTGTATGATACATGATATAATTTTTGATATTTTGTTTGAAATATATCCAAAATATGTAATAGTTCTTTATGATCCGATATCTTTAGGTTGTTTGGGAAATATAAGGTTAATTGCAATATTTTCTTCCTTTTTATTAATCAACCTATTTATTAGATGTAATCGATAATTATTATAGGTATCCACAAAGTAAGGGTTGAAACAGGTAATTCGATTTCTGGTACTTCTATTTCCAAATAAACATATATATTTACCTCTCCTAATTCTATATTTCTTAATCTCGTTTCCATTATTAGTTTTTCTAACTTTTGACCTCTCACTGTCATGATTTCACTTTTGTTTTGATTTCCTCTTGGCGTTTTTTCCTTTCCTCCTATTATTTATAGTTCTTTTTTAGTTCCGTTATTAATCGTACATCTCTGATAATCTTAGTACCCCCTACGATTTTACGATTTACAAATAATCAACATTGTGATTCTTTTCTGGCTTCATGATTATTGCTTTTGATGAAAATCATGTCTTAATGTAATAATAATGAAAATTATTGATACATACATTTTTATTAAATTCTTTAAACTACATGCAGGAAATTTTAAATGAAAAAAAGTAATAAATAACAGTGATTTTCATTTTCCACTTGTGTAACAAAGAAATAGTTATATTTATTTCAAAGATCCTCTACCTTTGTCTTCTTGTATTTGTTTTCATATTTAAGTAAGACAAAGAAACAATAAACGAACACGAATATTATTAATGGCAAAAAAACTAGGACCGTAACAGCTGAGTGACACAAGAACTTCGTAACACAAGAACTGAGTAACCAAGCACTGACGATATATCTAATATTTTTAATAACTCGTAAATAATTCACAGATGTTGTACATGAACAAGAATTTATTTTAGATAGTAATAAACATCTCTGATAGCATTTTTACCTACATATTCAATAATCTTATTATACAAAGAAATTTGTTTTAATTGCAATAATGGGTCTCCGAAGTTCACTCTAAGAGATCTTGCGCCAATGTGGTTTTAATTTTCTGTGTTCCATTGGAGAAATTAAGGGGCTTTGGTGATTTTTTTACTTTATGCTGATATCTGTATATTTTCATTGATGGTTTCGACGATGAGATCTTTGTTTAAGAAATGGTTTCTTACAAACCATGAAGCTTTAGCAGTAGTACGAAATTTTTGGAATTAGAACGTTTGTAGTATTTTGGTACTCGATAATTCGATGACTGCAGTCTCATAGCTCAATGCCATATATACAAATTAGTTTGAAATTTACTTTATATAGCATATATGCTTATTTTCTATTGTTAGCTGCGATCGTCCTCCAATCAGTCGATTCATCTTTTGAAGCTTTAATTGTTCTTTTTTGGTTTTATGTGGGTTTTCCATGTTAATTTTTGAACTAAATGTAATCCAAGATGTTTGACTCAGATTTTGTTGGTATTGGAATGTTGTTAATGGTAACTTATGAGCAAACATTGCGTTTTACAGTAAACATGCTTTTTGTATATTTGTTAGTATTAAATTTTGTTCTTCATTGATGCAGCCAATTTTTTAGTAGGTTTAATTTCTTACGCTTTATTGGGGTCTGAGTCTGAAGATAAACTGTATTATCTGCGTAGGTAGCAATTATTTTCAGTAGGACCATTAACGCTTCCTTGAAGAATACCCAAACTATATGGGTAGAAAGTTGGAGAAGGTTTTGATTTTGACATGTACCTTATTGTTGGATATGATTTAAGTAGACGGTAGAAATCATACAACACTCCTTGTATCATACTTTATCAAAAACCTGCTGTATATCTAAAAGTACTGATGTTTAGGAATTTTTGCTTACTAATTTTTTTTAATGTAGTTTACTTTCCTATGGTTCGGTTGTACAGGTGAGTATTGTTCCCTACATCGAAATTGATTTGTTGGTATGAGTTCTTTTTATAAGTATAAGTTCACTAATTCCATTAGGAAGTGTTGTCTTTGGGTTAGTATCGTTGATACAATAATTATCTTATTTTAACATTCTAAAGATTATATTATTATACAATAAGGATATTACAAATAATCTTGTTATTAATTGAGATTTTTGCATCTAATTTTCTGAAAATGTGCTTTATTAAGAAAATCCCGTTATCTAATAAACTGATTATCTCTTTATAATAAATGACTGTAATCAAAATTGTTAAGAAAACTGTAATTTATGTTTAATATAGATGTGTACCTACTAGACAAGAAAGTAAGCAGGCAATGAACTTAAACAAAAGTATTTTAATAAACTGTTATTCTATGTCAATTTAGTATTTTTTGGTTTATTACGTAAAAAAGTACATATTGTAATAGGATTTTATCATAAAATAATTTGGAAATTCAATATGTTAAAATAATATATCGTATGGTTAACGGGAATTCAAAGTAGTAGTATTTAAAAATAAAATTTATTTGAAATGAAAATACCTATATAATCGGTGGAAACAAATTAACAATAAAGAAAATTCATCAATAAGAATAAATTTTAACTATAAAATGTCATGACATTAACATAATTAGAAAATTTCAAGGTTAATCGAACAAACAATTGAAATAATCATTTTTTTTTAAATTATAATGACACAGAGAAAACTTACATTAGAAACATGTTATATAATCATTTTAATTTTAAGTATAAAAACGTGGTTTGGCTAAAATCCTATTAGGAATTAACATTACTATATAATTAATTGTAACATGATGTTATTTAGCTAGTTCATAACAAAAGTATATTAATATTATTTTTCAATTTTAGAAGAAAACTAGGTAATTTTTGAAAAAAATTAAAAATAAGCCATATTACTATTGTTGGAATAAGTTTACAACGAAATTGCAGCAAATTATTAATTGAATTATAGATATTTGAGCTTTTTAAATACAAAAAAATGACATTGAAAAATATTATTAATGAATGTACTATGCAATATTAATTTACGTGCATTTGAAAGAAGAAAGAAAGAGAGAAATCATGTATTTAAAGATATAAAATTTTTCAAAAAGTCTGATAAATTGTAAAACGTTAGTTTTTTTAGTGGCTGTGAATCCAAAAACATATTAATTAATTATAAGAAATTAACGGTTACCACTTGAATTTTGGTTTACCAAGGATGAATATCTCGATGTAGCTTAAAAAAGGAAAGTTAATAATAATGAAATTATGGAATTTTTCTAAAAGATATTGTACATAACCTAAAAAATAACAATTTTCCATGAAAACTAAATTAAGTGTTTCATTGTAAAAAATGCTTATTTAATTACCTGTATTCCTGTTGTTCTTCGGAATTTATATTTATATTATTATGAATGAAATTATTTTAATATTTAACTAGTACCTAAATTAGAAGTAACCTAGAATTTGGACAAGTTTTGAAAAATTAATGCAGTTAATACTTACATGCAACATTATGTACCTGGCGAGTTCTTTATAAGACGAGAAAGGTGTTAGTGCTCCAGAATGAACAATTGCTGCCTATATATATTATAATTCTAAACAAGAAATAATTTGGTTCCACGTAATTTTAAATAATTTGGCTCTAACTTCCGACCAGTGCATACTAGGGACAAGATGGTACTCAAAAAGATTTGATGTAAAAAAATTTGGTTTTATTTATTTTATTTTACTGACATTGAAAATTTTAACGGTTTAATTTTCGTGTCTTATTATTTGTTAATTATTATTAAATATAATATGTATAAACAATTATAAGAGCTAATCGATCGTAATATGTTGAAACCCATAATAATATTTCTTGCATGAACTCACCCTGAGAAAAAGCGAATACTTGATTAAAAATTAAGATTTATTTAGCTTTAATTTTTTTTTCATTTTGGCGCTCAACATTTTAACACATCATAACCAAATAGTGGATAATTATAAGTTATTAAAAAAAGAGATCAAACATCATTTGAGTTATTAAATTATTAAAAGCAGGTTTTGAACTGGTATAGCACCATAATCTCTAGAATTTTTCCATTTTTCCATACATCAATGAAAATCTGTGTAGGAATAAATTTTTGAATTTTCCAATGATGACGAAGTGAAATCTGCTTTAAGTGACTGCTTTGCAGACAATTAAAAAATATTTTGTATAATCAGTCATGAAAAAAATTACTTTTTCTGTTTACCGTTATTCCTAATCAATTTGTAATTCTTAAAACAACTAAATTTCTCCCTCTGTCTGCTGTATATATTTATTGTGTCATAGACTTTCTAATTATACTCTATTTTTGGTATTGTTTATATAATTTACATAATAATATCGAGCTATTTTTGCACTAAATTGTTATTTTTTTAGTATCTCTCTGCTTATATCTCAAGTAAAAGCTTATATTGATATTTCTGTTTCATTTATTATTGTTTTCACACTGGTTCGCATAAGTCTTTAAAAAGTTCTGAAGAATCACTAATTACTGTAGACCAGTATCCTTTCATGATCCAACATTTTGATCGTTAGATTTGCCGGTATTAGTTTTTTCTTTCAGGCCAAGTGATGCGAAGAATCGATTTTTCGGGCGGCATCCATTAACCTTAATAACTTACTTTTCCTTTTTATCAATTCCTTCTTGCTTCATTTTTACTTCGCAAATCCGATTAACGACGACAAATTACAAACTTCCATAATAATTACTAGCTAGTAGAAACTAACCAACAATCAGATCGAAGATAGATCGGTGTATTTATAACGGCTCGAATCCACAGTTATTAGAGTAGAAAACAGAGGTGGATTTAGGAGTAGCAGAAGGATTTTTAGGTAATAAAAAGTAAAACAAGGAAGTGTATCATCAAGCCAGAATGGAATCACAAATAGTCATTGTGTTGATGATTTGTAAGTTGTAAAATCGTAGGTATTACTCAGTTCAATAGAGATTGAGGGTTAATAATTGGAAATTGAAAAGTACTAGAAATAATAGAAGGAACCGAAATAAGACTAAGAGGAAGCCAAGATAAAAGTGAAATAAGGACAATGGGAGGTCAAAAGATAGAGAAACTAATAATGGAATCGAGATTAAGAAATATGGATTTCGGAGAGGTAAACATATTTGTTTATTCAGAAATAGAAGTAACAAAAATCGAATGAGTGATGATGATTTTAAAAGGAAATTTGATATAATAAAACAAATCGCTGCCTCTAATAATTATTCATTACATCTAATAAATAAGTTGAATAATAAAAAGGAAGAAAACGTTACAATTAAACTTAGATTTACAAAACAACATAAAGATAACGGGTCGTACAGAAAAATTACATATTTTGGAGATATTTCAAACAAAATATCAAAAATTATATCTTGTACAACATCTTCTACAATATCCTTTAAAGTAAAAAATTATATAGGTTCATTCTTATTAAATGTAAAACCTAAAATAAATAAATTTTTAAAAACGGGTATTTACAAACTAAATTATAATGGCATATATCTCGGCCAGGCTCTTAGAAATTTTAACATAAGGTACTGTGAAAACTTACGAGCGTATAGATTAAAATAACCAGATAAGTCACATTACGCAAAACACTTCATTAACACAACATGAAACAACATTGAAACATATACTTCATGTAAGTGACAAGAAAGAAGAACTTGATTTTTTGGAAGAGTATGAAATAAAGAAATACCTAAATTGTCCTTAGTATATAGTAATGAATGTACAAATAAACCTGGTAAGTTCAATTATTTTAGATTACGTTTTAGACTAAATACCTATATAATAATAACCAAAATATGAAATATTTGTGATATGAAGTTGTTTACACCTGTCAAAATCTGTCAATCTTGCCTGTCTTCGAAAATGTCACAACGTGTGATGAAACCTTGCTCAGACAAACAATTTTAAAAGCCTTGTAAAACGGTGGAAATTCAGACAAATACAATTTATCTTTTCATGTTTATCATAACATAATAGTTTAATTAAATCAAAAAGAATGTATAAAAAGATCCATTTGTTAAAGAATCAAAAACCAAGTTCGGGCCTTATATTATTATATAAACAGCGGTATATATAAATACAATTCAAACATAATGAATGAGTATTAAGAGAATTATTTAAGATACTGCTGTTATAAACTATGAATAATTATTTTAGGCTATAAATAATTTAACCGATGTTAAATCCAAATGAAGTTTAAGCGTCAAATTATTTTTTATACACTTATAGTACAAGTTCAGTCTATAGTAATTTCAACTATCGAAAAATTAAGAATCGAACAAAAATGTTACAATTGCTTAATTAAATGATCAGTTTCCTGGCCACATCATCTCTCGAAACATCAAAGTCAATTGACCACCAAGATCGTACGATTTGACACCTTTAGACTTTTCTCAACAATAAGGTCAATGCCAACAAACCAACAAAAATTCAACAACTAAAGGGAGATAATAGGGCTTATTGGTGAGATAGAGGAGAAATTACGCAGAGATGTAATTAAAAATTTTAACCATGAAGTTTTTAGCTAAATGTGAGCGATATTATCTTTCACAAATAATTGTAACGTATCAAATACAATGATTTAATAAATAAATCAAAAATATTTAACAAACAACATTGTCTTATTTACTGTTGATCACATTGATCCTTGTTATTGCACCACCCTTTATAAATGTTAACATTTACAAGGGAAAATTGAGTTAACAAGAAATCAATGCAACTTTCTTTAATTAATTATGTTTCCTTTTACAAATAATTTCATTTGTTTTTTTAATAATAAAATTGCAAATAATATTTTGCATAAAATTAAATTAAATAAAAATTTAAAGATGATATTAGCAACCTTCAAAACAACTTTTTATGGTAACTAAAAATTATTCACACAAATAAATGATACACGTCAATTCTAGAAATATGTATTATTTAATGTTTAATGGATATTTTGAAAAGAATAAATAAAAAGTGAAAATTATAATTGTAACAAAATTTGATATCCCCCAATTTTTTTGTTTTTGGAATTTTTTTTCTATAAGATGTTTTATTTATAAATCAATAATTTCAATTTGGCTCTTTAAACTCAAGATTAATTAAACCTCAATTTGGAAATTTTGTGACATTTCTGTGTTTAAAATCAAGACTGATAAACTACAACCTTCCTTAAAGTCGAGATTGATCAAAATCTCCACTTCAAAAAGTCGAGATTTTTGGTTTAAATTAAAGATTTATAAAACTTTGTCTCTTTAAAGACGGGATTAACTAAAATCTCGATATGAAAGCAGATATTTTGAATATCAAGAAATTTGTTGTTTTACAATCGTAAATTATTGGAATATCGTCTTTAAAGTCGAGATCTTAAAGAAAAACAATTAATCTTTAATATTTTTGATTGAAAAGCGAGATTCATTTAAATATGGAGACTTAAAGTAAAGTAAAAGATTCCTTAAAACCTCAACATCAAAATCAAGATTTATTAAAATCTCAACTTTATAATCGAGATTTTAAAGAAAAAAAGTGATTTTTCAATGTTTTTGCAATAAAATTTAAATGTATCCAATTAGGACTTTAAAATCGAGATTCTTTAAAATGTCGACATTAAAATCGAAATTTTAAAAAAATACCAGATTTTTTTTAATATTTCTAATGTAAAGTCGAGATTTCTTAAGATCACAGATTTAAAGGCGAGATCTGTTGAAATATTGACTTCAAAATGTTGTGATATGAAGTGAAACAAGATTTTTTTGAGATTTATAATAAAAAATAGAGATTTATTAAAACATCATCATTAAAGTCGATATTTCGAAGCAAAACATGAAAATTTAGAATCGCTATTTAAAAGTGAAATTCGGTATTTTTAAAATTTCTACTTTAAAATTGTAATTCAATAAAACCTCGACAACAAAAGTATTTAATGATAAGCATTAAAACTGATTGGGATATCTCATTATTAATATATTAAAAATCGTGAAATTTTTTAAAACATTTCTGTTAATAATAATAATAATAATAATAATAATAATAATAATAATAAAGAAAATATAAATCTAATGTTACCCAAATATATTAACCTAATATTTAACCAATATGTATAGAAAATATTTATCGAATATTTAAGAAATATCTATTACTTAACAAGCTAGTTTACACTATTTTTATCCATTTTCAAGATTCGTACTTTTGTTCTTTTAAGTTCAGTTATAGTTTTGCACTTCAATATTTCAATAAAAATTGTAGCTCACAAATTTTGGGTTTTGATTTTTGAAAAATATATTTTTATAAAAAAACCAGTTTTAATACCCAACAACGTCATTCTTATTGTACTAAATATAAACACATTCCTGTTACTAGTCATCAGGTACATAAGCATTATATAATAATATTTTTCTATAGAGTCCATATTAATTAAAAGAAAATTAGCAATGACCAATGTCCGATGGCATATAAATTTACATTAAGTTAATTGCGAGAAAGGCATTTAATTTGTTAATGTCAAGGCTCCCTGTTTCATAAAATGACTTCATTCTTGCGATAAATGTCAAACGTGCTCAAAGGAAGCATTACGCTTCGAGCCGCGATTCTTCATTCTTCCTTTCAGTTAAATATATTATTGAGGTTTAAAAAAAATTTCACTGTAACAATATGCGCCGCAGCCTATACAGGGTTGGGCAAATATTCAGGACCAGAAAAAATTTACCAATGTACCGAGTCGTGAAATAAAAATCCGGCCATATCTCAATTATTTAGAAATATATCTTTTACAGGACATATAAGAATACATAATAAAATTATTTATATTTTGTTACTGCAATATGGAAATGTATACAGGGTGTTTTACGTGTAAGGGGTCACTTTCTTATATACAAGGTGATTGATTAGTGGGGTAAAGCTTAGTAAGTCTGTTATAATAAAAGATACCAAAAACAGTTATTTACTAAAATTGTAGGCAGCTTTAAATTTCACATTTTAAAATTAGTTACAATATTACAGGGTGTTCCATGACGCCGTGCCAGATCAAAGCTATATTTTTTAAATGAAGCACCCTGTATTATGTTGCATTTTTTATTCTTCTTAAAGAGCTGATTTCCCAAATCATATTTGGGGTCTAACATCAATAGTTACATAGATATAGGGCGTTAAAAATCGAGATTTTTCAATTTTTTTGTGTCGAAAATATTTATTATTGGACAAAACGGCTTACATGTCCCTATCCTAACTTTTTATGTAGTATCTAGTAACACGTATTTAAAACAAATACACTGTGATCATAAATTCAAAATGGTATTGAATTTTTGACCACACTGTACTCGTTGTAATTATATTCCATTAGATAGTACATAAAAAGAAAAAATAGGGACATGTAAGCCGTTTTGTCCAATAATGAATAGTTTCGACACAAAAAAATTCTAAAATCGAAATATCACGATTTTTAACGCCCTATATATCTATAACCATTGATGTTAGACCCCAAATATGATAGACCAATGAAATAAGCTCTTTAAAAAGAATAAAAAAGGCATCAAAATACAGGGTAGCTCATTTAAAAAAATATAGCTTTGTAATGGCCCCGCGTCATGGAACACTCTGTAACATTGTAACCAATTTCAAAATGTGTAGCTTAAAGCTACCTACAATTTTCATGAATACGTTTTTTTGATATCTTTTATTATAACAGACTTACTGAGCTTTATTTACCCCACTAATCAATCATCCTGTATGTTTTTTATACCAGTTCTTGTAAATGAATATCTAATCATTTTAGTTTAAAATCTTGTATACTGAGACTTTTAAAAAAATGTATGTTATCAAAAAGTATTTTATTACATTTTTTAAATATTGTCAACAGTAAAGACAATTGGAAACTGGATATTTTGAATTTAAGAATTAGGTGCATGAAAACTATTAATAATAAGTATTTTTAATTTTTAAATAATTTATTTTAACGATGAGGAAATTTGATTAAAAGATTTAATAAATTACTTATGGTTTCAAATATATAATAAAATGTAGGTTGGCTATTTGGTTTGCCGCACTTCAAAATCTCTAAACATAAGAGACTCGTAATAATTGAAACACTCTGCACAGTTTCTTTAAATGACTGTTACTTTACCGATAATGAAAAAAAAAATATTGTGCAATTATGAAGAAATTACTAATATGTCAGCACAAAAAAGATTTATTGTAATATAAAAAACTGTTTTCAGTTTTGTGTCAACAATAAAAACTTATTTTATCTAAATAATATATTATAGCGGTAAAGTGATAAAAATCTGTGATCGGCCAGCGATGAAAATTAACAATTAACTGCTAGTTAATTACAAGGTAAAACGAATGAAAAAGATAGTGTTAAACCATAAATAAAATGAATGATTAAAGTGCTGGCAAATAATAATAGTGAATTATCGATGAAGAAGACATATTTATCTGATTTAGTAATTATCAATACTTCCCACTAAGAAAGTGTTAAACTGCCAATTAACTAATGTGTGAATAGTTGCTAATTATTGCTGAAATTGCCTTATATTGGGTCGGTATAGCTTTAATCAATGGTACTGTTTCCAAAGTAAACTTTACAGTTGACACCAAAAACTGGAAAAAGGCAGGCATTTTTTAGAATCAACGAACAAAATTTCTTATATTATTGGATGAAACTTTTACATTTTCCTTTACTTACTTTTTTTGTCAATTTCTCACAAATATTTTTAATTTTTCTGTTTCTATGTTTCTACGCAGTTTCTGCAAAATGTGCTACTGTTTGTTCTATAATCTCGTATTTTTGTTTTGCAACTTTTTCCTTATCTGTCGACTTTGTTATTTGGTTGAATAATTTATGTTATTTTTGTTCGTTTATGATTTGTATTGTTTATAACAATTTCTAGATATTTGAAAATATACAGGTAGAGTCCATAATTTACGGCCAATATGTAGAAACTGTTCCTATAGTACCAGACATGAAATAAAACAACGTTCCAGTTAAAAATTTTAAAGTAGTCTTAAAGTAAATTTAGTTTGCTTTCTTGTTTTGTTTCCACAATAATCCAATAAATTTTGTTAGTTAAAAGAAGCAAAAATTATATCTACTCAAAATATATGGTATAGGACAATAATAAATATCTACATTAATTTAAAATATTTATCATATATCAGTAGAGAATAATAAAAGTTAAATTGTAGAATGCGCCGAGGCTCAATACAAGATATTAATATAATAATACAAAAAAAATTAAAATATGGAACTAGAGGAAAATGGAAACTATATAATTAAACGGAAGCAAATAATAAATGCAATAATAAACTAGAAATATAAGAAAAAAATGTGGATTTATTTCTCACAAAAGAGTTTAATGAACAAACAGTTCTTCATTATCTATTTAAAATTATTGGAGTTGACGTTGAAAAATAAAACAATCTTAATTTTTTCTTAATAGCAGGTTTTCAACTCTTCGATTAGCTATTTCCTAAATCCTTTGTGTCCGAAAATCAATTAAACCAGCGGCAGGTACTTATTTCTGAAACCGATTTTTTTAAATAATTTTCGTGGCCCCGATCTCGAAAATATTCGTGAGAATCGTGACTCGCGCCTCCAAATGAATAAATACCAAATTCTAAAAAAAAATATTCCTATATAAGCATTTAGAAACCTCACGATTTGAAATAAGTTTTTATTCTTCAGTTATGAACGATAAAAATTTGAAAAAAAAAGTACTTTCTCCCGGGCACGTTCGCGTACGGTAATTGGACGATGCAGAATTTATGTTTCTTCTTTCTGATTGCACAACAGTTAGTTATTGCCATGAGTTAGTTCATCTCATCTAGCCCAGCGAGTTATAAGATGGTCATTAAACATCTGTTATTATCTGCTTTCAACATATCAAGATTACAAACAGTAATTTTGCAGATATTCAGGAAGTATAAACGGTTTGTTTTGTCATAATATCACCAAAATTCGTACTTTCTAGACTTCAATTTTTTTCTAGTTCTAAAAGTGTTTAAAAAGAAGAGAATATATAATATATCCAACAGAAAGTACAAATAGGTTTCCAAGTTCTCTTAAATCTTGATGCCTTCATTGAATTTATGTGTGAAAAGAAAAATAAGGAAGTGCTATTAAGTAACAAAAAAAAGCAATGACACCTACGAGAAAAATAAAGAAAATATAATACAAAAAATATTGCCACTATTTTTTGGGCATATTTCCTAACTACTTTTCAACAAGTTTCTGTTATAAAACTTTATCCTGTTGAAGGAATTCCGACGAACATTGTTTTAATAAAAGTACTTAGTAGAAATATTGCAGCAATAAATTGTACTCATGTATATAATAACTTTCTTATTTTCAATATTTGAACATTATCTTATTAAACATCCTTTTATAATTTCTCTTTCAATGCTATGTCACTTTAAAAATATTAATAAGTAGATATTGTTCTTCCTTTCACTAATTTATTTTGGTTGAATAGACAGTTGTTTGTGTCGTTTTCCGTTTTAACAAATGGATCTTTGTCTCAGGACTTAATTTAATCTAATAACCAGGTCAACATACAACCTCAAACCTGAACATTACTGGGACCAATTGAATATTTTCTTACATTTCTAGAAATATAAATTTTTCCATTTTTTTCTTGAAAATTTTTATTGATATATTTAAAATTAACACTATTTCTAGTTAATCACTCAAATTTCTGTGTTAACTTGAATGTTAAATTTTGAGGTTATACTAAAGTTGAAAAATTCTAATGGAAATTTTATTGTAAATTTGATTATTTTCCTACATTTCTAGAAATATATATTATTCTATTTTCTTCTTGGAAATTTGTAATGATATATTTAAAATAAACACTATTTTTCGTTAGTCATTTAAATTTCTGTGTCAACTTAAATCTTAAATTTTGAGGTTATGCCAAAGTTGAAAATTTCAAATGGGATTTTTTATGTAAATTTGAACATTTTTTCACACTTCCAGAAATATATATTATTCTATTTTCTTCTTGGAAATTTGTAATGATATATTTAAAATAAACACTATTTTTCGTTAGTCATTTAAATTTCTGTGTCAACTTAAATCTTAAATTTTGAGGTTATGCCAAAGTTGAAAATTTCAAATGGGATTTTTTATGTAAATTTGAACATTTTTTCACACTTCCAGAAATATATATTATTCTATTTTCTTCTTGGAAATTTGTAATGATATATTTAAAATAAACACTATTTTTCGTTAGTCATTTAAATTTCTGTGTCAACTTAAATCTTAAATTTTGAGGTTATACCAAAGTTGAAAATTTCAAATGGGATTTTTTATGTAAATTTGAACATTTTTTTACACTTCTAGAAGTATATATTATTCTATTTTCTTCTTGGAAATTTGTAATGATATATTTAAAATAAACACTATTTCTTGTTATTCATTTAAATTTCTGTGTCAACTTAAATGTTAAATTTTGAGGTTATACCAAAGTTGAAAAATTCTAATGGAAATTTTATTTATTTTCCTACACTTCCAAAAATATTAAGTTTTCTATTTTTTCCATGAACATTTGTACTGATATATTTAAAATAAACACTATTTCTTGTTAGTCATTTAAATTTCTGTGCCAACTTAAATGTTAAATTTTGAGGTTATACCAAAGTTGAAAAATTCTAATGGAAATTTTATTGTAAATTTGATTATTCTCCTACACTTCCAAAAATATTAATTTTTCTATTTTTTCCATGAAAATTTGTACTGATATATTTAAAATAAACACTATTTCTTGTTAGTCATTTAAATTTCTGTATCAACTTAAATGTTAAATTTTGAGGTTATACTAAAGTTGAAAAATTCTAATGGAAATTTTATTGAATTTGATTATTTTCCTATAATTCCAAAAATATATATTCTGCTATTTTTTCCATGAACATTTGTACTGATATATTTAAAATAAACACTATTTCTAGTTAGTCATTTAAATTTCTGTGTCAACTTAAATGTTAAATTTTGAGGTCATACCAAAGTTGAAAAAGTCAAATGGAAATTTTATTGTAAATTTAAATATTTAGAACATCTTTATAGTAGGAAGAATAAAACAATTATGCTAATTTAAGATGAGTAAAATAAAAACAACTATGAATATTAATGTTGCAGAGATTGCAAAATTTTGAATAGCAAAGCTAGGTATTAATATAAAAATTTATGTAATTGAGATGGTTTTTTGTAGTCACATAATATTCCCAGAAAAATGAGATTTTGAAACTATATTGTCTACTAAGTAATATTTTATGTATATTAACATCAGTACATATAAACCCTTTCTTTGGTGTTTAAATGAATTTCATATTTGTGATTTTGACCCTGAAAACTAATTCAATGGCCTGCACAATTTTCTGGTTTAACACTGCTATATTTCTATACAGTTCTTATTACAATTGTTAATTAATTTTCTCCAACGGTCAGGTTGACCCATCAAGTTTTAGGTTACAGTGGCTTGATTTATCGATACTGCAGGTATTCACTTATTTAATCAGAATTGGTTCGAATCCCAGAGTAAACTAAACTCTTATCCATTAATTTAAATGGTTTAATAAGGAATAAGAATATATGGATTATTCCAAATTCAATACTAGTGTCGTTGTGGTTTTACGAGTTTTCACGTCAATCACTTGGAAGTCGCCCCGAAACGCCATGGTTAAGACCAATAGCTCTGCTTAAGCTTCACTCATAGAGGGGGGGGGGGAATTTAAGATGATATTTATGGGGGAATGTTCTTCTTATTATTATTATTATTCCTTTTGCTCGAATTATATATTAATTAAAAAAAGAATGCATATTTGCAATACATATTCGAAATTATTTCCTTAGATATTTCAACAGAGCTTAATAAAAATACTGCAACAATGTGGATTTTAAGTGTAACAAAATAAATCTATTCATTTATAAATATGAACCTGTAAAGCTATTTTATGACCTCACGATCTCCTGAATTGACACTCCTACGTTACTACATAACCAGTAATTCTTACAAATTTAATAAGTTATTACATTACACTTGATAAAACATTATTTACCATTTTTGTTACTTGTTACAGATACTTGGTTTCAGATATTGACAATAAAAGGAGTGGCAGAAAAAAAGAACAAATTAATAATAATACCTAAGCTAAAACAAGCATTAAAATTTAGTAGGTTAATAACTAATTAAATCACTTTCAGAATATGACAAAATTATACAAAAAAGGGAATCGTGTTTTGAATTCTAGATTTCTCGGTGCAATAAAAATCCTGCAACAGCTTTTTGTTAACAGTTTTTTAATATTTTGTTTTAAGCTAAAACCAGAAAAAAATAAAATTTCCGATCTTTTTAGAAAAATTTAAATTTGGGCAAATGCTTTAGAGATACACAAGTTAAAAAAACAGGATTAATAAAAATAAAAAAATAAAACTCAATGGCGGAGTACCGGCTATTAAAACCTTCATAGCTCTATTTTGAGTCGGTTGGAAGAAGACAGATACTAAAGTAAATCTTCCTCTTAAAATAAATCCTTAGTATGAGTCCATTGTTAGAAAAATTTCACCAAAAAATTAATTAATTATGTAACATATGCCGCACAAAAATGGCGGATGGAAGTTTCGATTTTTAAAAAGTAGGTCCGCTAGGCCAAATTTGCATTTTTTCAATCTGAAACATGCTATTTCATTCAATACATGGGAAATCACAGCGGGGTAGTCCGGTAAAAAAGAATATTTAATTATTGAAGAATAAGCACTAGTGCGTAAAGTAAATTATTTATACTTTGTATCACTCTTAAATTTTTGGCTTAATTGAGATGTAATTAATTATTTAAAAAATAGCTATGCCATATACGCATAATTCTTACCTTCATAACAATCCACTAATACTAATAAAATAAAGCCCAGAAAATAGTTCATCCTTGGCTGCAACATGTTCAAAAAAATTAATCCAAACTAGCACTCATTCACACCGGCAGCATATTTTTTCAAAACAACCAAAAAATATATTTAAAAGCGATCACGCGGTGAATAGCACTGGTTTCGCGCGGATTTTAATGCCTCCACTTCTTCGCCTACTTCTTGTAGTTTATCATGCAATACTAACTGCTACAAGTCCAAGAAGTAACTGAGTGCGGTAACTGTCTTGAAGAATAATTTCCCAGTCACCTGTTTCGCGAACCGCTGGAAGGTAGAAAGCGGCTGACATCAGCTTAAGAACTGATTGTGTATATGTTTGTTGGTTCAGAAACCGAAAAAACAATATCTGAAAACAAAATGCAAGAATGGTTTCGTTTCGATCATGTTTTTAAAGATGTTTAAAGTAATAACTCAGGAAACATCCCACTGATACGAAGAATAAAAAAAATGTTAACACATTGGCCATCTCTCTTAACAGTTTGGGTGAATTGGCTTTATTAGCTTAGAGGAGCTAGCAATATGTAGATGTTTCTTCAAGAACCAATAATTAAACATTATAATTATAAGCATAATTAATAAATATAAAAGATAAAATATACTTATCTTGAATTTCCACAGTATTTCAAAAAAATTTTTAAATACCTTTCTCTAACCAGGTTTCGCTAAATCGCATTTTTAAAGAGTGACATAAGATTGACAAACTTTTTATAAGCCTACTTAACTTTATACCATAAACATTTCAACCAATCTTTATCAAGCTATATATATATACAGTATGATTTCTTGCTAAAGAATTTTTAAAATATATTAATATTCTTCATTTCCTAAAAAATTTGGTTAGTATTATATGTACAGGTATTTGGTTCAAAAAGTAATCTAAAATAATTGAACTTCCCAGATTTAATTGTAGGTTTGTGTTTAGTGTCAATTAGGTGTTTTGCGTAACTTATCTGGTTCTTTTAATGTATTCGCAGTACCTTATGTTAAAATTTCTAAGGGTCTGGCCACTATAGATGGCGTTACAATCCAGACAATTTGGTTTTGATTTTTTGGAGGAATTTGAAATCAAGAAGACTCTAACTCTAGCGAATTGAAGAAAACGAAATTATTTAGAGTTGGAGAGATTACTATAAAGACTTTTAAATACTTAGGACGTAAAAACGAATTGCAACGAGAGAATATTAGAAAAGAAAAAAATTATAAAAAACACAAATTGGGAATTAAACACATACAGAAGAACAAATAGATGCTCTTAAACAACAAGCGTGATAACTAAAATTGTTAAAGAATGTTGGAAAAGAAGCTACGTTTGGAAAGAAGCGATTAGGACACCCCATTAAACTTCATATGAATACAAAGCACAGAAAAACAGTAGGAAAAAACGTTTTATATATTGACCAGGAAAAACATTTTTTGGATCTGGAAAAGGCTTTTGATAAAAATAAGGGAGAGGATATAGGAAGTATTTTAAGACAAGGATGAAACCCCGAAATACTAATGAATGGAACACAAAGTCTCAGAAAACAGAAAACAACCAATTATATAAAATTAAGAAAAATGAAAGTTAATTTAGGACATACATATGTTAAGTTCAGGTTTATTTACTGGCGCATTAGAAGAAACAGTAAAAAAAGCAAAGAAAGAAACCCAACCTTATATAAAATCAGGATTACTAGAAATAATAGAATTGTGCCACGCGAACAATATGACACTAATAGCTAAAAACGAAAAAACTCTAACTAGCAATCGAGAAATCTACAAAAATGTACTAAGGCAAGTAAATGTGATCAAAATCCAACACATTACGCATAAGGGAAGAAAAATTAATTGATCAATCGAAAAAATGTAACTATTTAAATTCAAGTATATCGAAGGCTAGAAGAGAAAATAAGTGACAGAGTAATAAAAAGAGTGAGACTGTTAAAGTAATAAAAAAAGAAAAAATATTAGGTAAGAAAAAAATGCCAAAAGAAGTAAGAATACTTTTCTTTAAAACGATCGTTACACTAGTTCATTTATGGTTCAGAAACGAAGACATTGACAAAGATAGAGAAAATTAATAAAAGCTCAATAAATAGGTTCTTACAAAAAATCAGTAACAAAACAAGAAAAGATAGAATTAAAAACACAAGCGTTACAGATCAATTAAAAATAATACCTATTAAACAAAGGATACAAAAAGGACAATTGCTAATGTATGGATATGTAAAAATCATATCAGCAGACAAAATCGTAAAAGAAATATTGGGAGTAAAATCTGGAAGAGGGACATAATCTAGAAAAACATAAATAGAAGAGAAGAAAAAATATAGCATGGTAAACTACAAAGTCCAGGTATTAAGTAAGTGCACTTATAAGTTGTTTCAGTTTTCAATCGTTTTGTATTAATTCATTAATTCTCACACTCTGACTTTGAAAAGAATTTGAAGATATTTTTGACAATTTCTAATTGCCTCTTAACCAAACGGTGCTCATAATCAAATTAATGTGGCTTAAAATTTCATCAAAAAAGTAAATTTCTTAGATATTTTGTGTCAAGCATCGATACTCATTAATACTATCGAACAGAATGTATCGAACGGCTGCAATGAAATCACTTAAGTATGTGAAAGTTAAATTATTGAATTATTTGAATTCTAAATTCTAATCCTGGTGTGTGGGATGCCATAAATCGTTGTAAAATTGTAAAAGTACTTGTTCCAAATAAATTGTTGGGCACCTTCGGCAATATTTTCGAACTTTACTTTGTCTCTTGGAATTGTGCCTAAAGGAAACAAAAATGTAGGAAAATATCAGAAATTCGTAAGTATCTCTAAAAAGGTAAAAATTTGTCTTTTATTCACGGTGTTTCACATAATACTCTGGTGATCAACAGGAATGTTTAAATATGGTACAAGATCCGAGACCTAATTTTAGCGTATTTTTTCAAGAGCTTCTACAAAGATAGTTGTAGTGTAGCAAAATGTCCCGAATGGTAAATAATTTTCAAAAAAAAAATATGATTTTTAGTAACCATTAGTTTCGAAATATTGACAACAAAAATGTAATTGGTTTTTTTCCGGAGTCAATAGACCAATAGAACAGAGTTCAAATATTATGAAATCAAAATATTAATAGAGGGAGACGAGTGGCTCTTTTCAGAATCAAAAACTGGTAAAGCATGAAAAGTGGTTAACTTAAGTCTCCTTGTCCTTCGGCACTTTGAAAAATAACCTAAGGGCTTACTATAAGCTAGACAGGATTAGAAGGATACGAATTAAACATGACCACAGTCTACAGGAGGATTGAACAGATATTCTGAGCGTACGTTTTTAGGAAATATAGAAAGCAACAAAAAAGACATAGAGGCCATTTCCTAAAAAAATTGGATGGATTTCACTACCAGCAATTTCCTATTGTCTTCTATTGCATAATTTTTCTTAAAGAATGTGCTAAAAAAGTGCTGAAAAATTGAAGTGAATTAAAAAGAATCGACCTCAGTAATAATATTTCGACTATCCTAGAAAATTTAAACCCACATTAAATGACAATTCTAAGATTTTTCAAACAAAATAAAAGAAGAGAAAATTATATACATATATTATTTATTAACAATATCTTTGAAATCAAACTAAAAGTAAGTATAAAATCAGTCCATTGCAACATAGGTAGGAGCTGTCATAACACCACAGTTATTGTCTTTAGCAGACATTAAAATATAACCGTCATTTCCCCAGTAAGTAGACCAGCTATTCTTCACCAACCAGTAATCTTCACCATCCATAGTACCATATCCAACAGCTAAAACTGAGTGATCCAGATCTACGTCTCTGTTACCACTGCAAAAAAAATACAAATAATATTTATTACTTCATTTTTAGATTTAAAAAAGGGCGACGGATTTTCGAATTTTATTCTTTAACCCATTGTTTCCATTTCTATTCGTCCATTGCTATTCGATTCAGTTCCATCTTGTCTTTACCTTTTCTTTTTCAGATTTCTACAGCTTTACGCTCCCAAATTTTCTTCGGTTTATCTCTCCTTTTTTTGCCTTCTTTTTCTGATTCTATTTTTTTTAATATTGTTATTTCGACATATGACATATCCATACCAATTAAGGTGTTTTTTTTCTGTTACTGTTAATACATTCTCTTCTTGTATAACTAGTTGTGTGATTGTTACTTTTCTTCTTCTGTCCCATCTAGTTTTTCCCGAAATTCTTCTAAGAAATTTCATTTCTATGGCTGTTAGTTTGGTATCATGCTTTTTCTGAGTTACCCAAGATACGCAGACGTATGTTACTACGTGTTGAACTATTGTATTATACACTTTTAATCTGTTTTTTTTTTACTTAACCTACCTTCTCATAATTGTATGCGTAATAGTGGCTTTTTGCTTTCTTTATTCTGTTCGTTATTTCTAGTCTATTTTTCCATCCTGTGTGATAATGATTTCTAAATATTCATATCCTGTTATTCTTTGTAATTATTTTTCCTTTATGTGGATTTTCCTATTTTCGTTATTTTTTGTGGGTTCAGAGGTACTCACTCGTACGATCCTATTATTCCCTTTAATATTTATAAATGCCAGTAATTAATTTTCAAGCAGCAATATGAAAGTACTTGCATCACTTACTACAAAATGTATTTATGTATTTCACTTACCATTTTGAATCATAGTACACCCCTTTCGAATAGAAGCTGAAAGTCCTCTGGCTAGCATCAATGGAAACACTGTTTGGGCCGTGTTTGAATATTGCTAACCTAAGAGCGTTCTCGTCATTAACAGTTACATTTACCCAACCGGTTATAGCAGCCGTCAAATTAACATTACCAACTTTACAAAAACCATCCTAAAACAAAGAATGAAACATTAAGAAACAAATAGATGAGGAATCAATCTAAAGAATAGCTACAAAGTCATTACAGAAAAAGAAATAAGAGGAAATGTTTACTTCTAAATATAATGAAGTTTGATAACTTACTTCTCCTAAATAATTTCCATAATCTGCATCAGTTGGAACACCTCTATGTTCCATAATCCATTGGTAAGATCTAAAGTCTTCTCCACCATCACATCCATTGTTACCATATCTATAAAATTGTGTTTTAAATGATTTTATTGAATAATAAAAACATTTGCTTAACATACCCCCACGAACAATCAATAAGAGCTTGTTCTGAGAGTCGTACCAAATGCCCTCCATTCTTCAAGAATAACGCTCCTTCCAAGGTACCAATGGTTCCAAAAGCCCAGCATGATCCACATACAGCTTGATCTAGAAGAAGAAAATTTGTTTGTAAGTACCTTATTTTTTTTAATTTATTAACTTTAGGTATTACATTTAATAAAAATGAACCTACATTATACAAAATACAAAATTAGTTTCATTTGACGTCAGTAATATGTTTTCAAAAATTCCTCCTTGTGAATGTTTAACATTAATAGCTAAATTCGTTAATTAAATTATAATCCTATTTAATTGATGTATCAATCAAAATTACTTTGTTTTTGATGATAAATTTTATATTCAAAATGAAGGATTTTAAATGGATAGTCTAATATCACTAATTTTGGCAAATATTTTTATGAATAATTTGGAAAAAAACATTTTTGATTCAAGTATCTCCAAGCAGAAATACTTCATATAAGTGACAAAAAAGCAGAACTTGATTTTTGAAGGAATTTGAAATCAAGATATACGAGTATAAAATATCCTCAGAGACCTTATTTCATTCTTCCAATTTGTGTTTCTTCTATTTCTTCTATTATTGAAATTATTATTTATTGGTTACATTTATGTTACGTATACTTATATACAGTACATTTGTCTTAATCTTAATGTATTTATTTACCTTTTACTGGTGTAACTGCACCATACAATCTCCAGTCATACTGGTTTGGTAAATCGTCCTCTTCGATATCTGTGTAAGGGAATGGCAAACCTCCATTGTATCCATTGCTGGAGAGTCTTCCACGAAGATATTTTAATTCTTTGTCGGTTTTGTCAGCTAGATGGTTAACAGCCAAAGTGAAACCTAAAAATATGGTAATTATTAGGTACGTCTTCTAATGTTAATTTATGGAAGCAATACCTTTATTTTGTCTATTGGTTGATTCTATGAACCTTACGTTTTGTCGGAAAATTCCTTTACGTAATGTATGTTCTTCAGTAGTTTGATATTCCTTTCCATGAGTATCAATAAAATCAGTAAATCTGGAATCAACATGTCTTGTTGTTTCTGGTCTAATAAATTCTGCCATGGGATTGAAATTATGCACATGTTGGTTGCCAGGTCCAGGGAAACTTCGGCAAGGTAAAACTGACAAAAAAAGCATTATATATAACCTTAGTTTAATCATCAACCAAAATAATTATGATATCTCACCTTTATTTTCAATTGCGAATATTTCCTTTGGAATGGGTTCATTTTTGTAAGAATGATAAGTTAAATAATAATGATCGTAATGGCTACCTAATAAAGTGTTATATCCCATCATATCGTATCTAAAAAAAATAAGTATAGTCATACATTTATTTTCTGTAGCTATAAGTTGTAACTTATAAAAATGTGCAAAAATTATAACCTATTATACAGTATGGTCCAAATAATAGGAATAAATTTATTATTTGAAACCCGTCGATTTTTATTTTTAAATGGACGCTTCTTCAGATCACTTTTTTATTTTTGTCGTCATCTCCCTGAGCGAGATGACGTCATCAATAAAAAATTTAAATAGAAAAGTGGGTCTTTAATACATCAATTGAAAGGTCTTTTAAATATCTATTCATCCATATCAATTATGTCTAAGATTATTGTCAAAAGTAGTATTAATGACGTTCGAACAGATTTCATAAATTATTAAGTATTGTTATGATGTATTTATTGATATCCAAAAATAAATTAAGTAAGCGCCGTCACTGACAATGAAAATATGTTTAAACTACTATTTAGTTCTTAGTTCTTAGAACGCTAAAAAAGTAGAAGTGGCATCCCTATAAACTAAATTTAAGGCAGGAACTTATGGAAGAAGATTTTGGTAGACGAGTTGAATTTTGTGAAATTCTAATGGACAAAAATAACAGAGACCCGATGTTTTCAAAACAAGTTCTTTTTTCTGATGAAGCTACATTTCTCCTAAACGGTCATGTGAATCGTCATATTTTCCGGTATTGATCTATAGAAAATCCACACTGAATGCAGGAGTACCTTATTCAATATCCAGAGAAAGTGAATGTTTGGGCGGAAATAATGGATCATAGGAATATAGGACCATACTTTTTCGAAGAAACCTTAACAGGTCCTCGATATTTACAATTTCTGCAGAACTTCTTGCTCCCAGAATTAAACCGGTTGTCCCTAAACAGAAATGATTTGTGGCTGCAGCAAGATGGTGCGTCACCGCTCTATGCTGTCTTGGTGAGAACCTACTTGGACAACGTCTTCCCTAATCGGTGGAAAAGTCGAAGAGGAGCAATTTAGTGACCACCGAGGTCACCTAATTTAACTCCTCTCGATTTCTCTTTATGGGGATACTTGAAAAGTAAAGTGTACCTAAACAGACCACAAACTATTAATGAATTCAAAGAACGGATACGCATTGAGATTGCAAAAATAACTCTGGAAGTTATAGCGAAAGTTCGAGAAGAGTTTTAGCTGACAGTAAACAATTTGAGCACTTTCTTTAAATTTGGTTGTACTTAATATAATATATAATAAAATTAAAACTTTAATAAACCATTTTTTCGACACCATACAAAAATTAATTACTTAGACATATTGATATGGGTGAATAGATATTTAAAAGACCTTTCAATTGATTGCAAGACCCACTTTTCTATTTAAACATTTTATTGATGACGTCATCACACTCACAGAAATGACGTCAAAAATAAATAGGTGATCTGACGAAGCGCCCATTTAAAAATAAAAATCGACTGGTTTTAGTATTTTCCCCTAAAATCGCTGATTTACGAAATAATGAATTTATTCCTTTCATTTGAACCATACTCTATAATTATTAACAATAATGGTTCCAAGTTCGATCAATACTGAGACGTAGGGTGTTATTTACAGGGTGTCCAAATAGTATGTAAAAGTCCAACAGTTCCTTTATTAGATTTCTGGATCAAAATTATCGACGACGTTAAGTTTCACAATCTAAAATTCTTTTCAATTATACCCAGTATTCCGTAGTTACAAGCTGACCCAAACATTGTCGAATACATTCAAAGAGTCTTTCGATCAAAGTTAAGTTTGTTGAAATGCAAAGAACTGAAATTATTTATTGTGGAGACAAAACAAAAACATAGAAAGAGATTTGTTCTTTTTTCAACATAAATATTTTGCCCACAAAACTGAAAAAAAAAACAACGAAACCGACCATGTAAGACAACTCCGAAAGACAGTATAAAATAAAATGCAGAAAACGAAATGTTTTACTAACACTTGAAGATAATTCACAGAAAGTACTTTTAGATAATAACATCGACCGTGCAATAGTTTTTAGAAAATAGAAAAGTGGCTAATAAAGTTACTTTCTTTTTAGGAAAAAATATTTTTACGAATGAAGCTACATTCCTTTCAAATGGTCTAAATCGTCAGTTGTTTTGGTATTGAGCTAAAAAAATCCTCTTTGGATGCAGGAAGATCATCAACAGTACCCAAAGACATTGAATGTATAGGCAGAAATAATGTATAACACGGTTACAAGACAAACTTTTTCAATGATTCCTTAATAGGTTGTTCTCAAACAGGAATATTTGCGGCGCCTCACATTATGCTCTTTTATTGAAAACTTCTTGAAAAATGTCTTTCCAGGTACTTGGATTGAGGGATGGAATGACCATCAAGGTCATCAGATTTAACTCCTCTCAATTTCTTATTTGATTTCTTCTAAAGTATATTAAAGTAGATCACCAAGTATTGAACTCGCAGAACGCATATGGAGGATTAACTCTGGAAGCTATTGAAAAAGTTCTAGAGTAGTTCACTGCTCGCCTTTCTCAGTGTATTATACCTAAAGGTTGTCAATTTGAGCATTTGGTTCTATTTAATAAAGAAAAATATTAATTGCAATAAGAAAAATATTCATAAAGGTCACACAGATTACATCACAAATAAAAAGAAATTTTTTTAAAAAGCTCGTTTGAGAAAAAACAACGGGGTTCAGGATCAGAAGTGAACGATTTATTAAATAATAAATCTATTCCTTTCATTTGCACAATACTGTATAATATGGTTTGATTAAGTGAAGTGTCTATACTTCGTACATTAACTCTAAATTATATTATTTACTTATTTCAAAATGTGTTACTTTGATAATTTTATTGTTTGATAAGCGGATACAATGTATTGATTTAATCTAAAATGTAAAAGATGTAAGATGTAATTGCCAACTGGATTAATTGTATTCAAATTGCTATACATATCCAACATTTCATGTATTTCCATTTTAATTGAGACCCACTTTCATCTTGAGAAATAATATTGTATATTTTGTAATTAATAGCTTACTTAATTGGAATTGGATATCCATGGTGGTGGATTTGGAGCCACATTGTGTATACATTTTTCTTTTCACCTTCTACCACCGTAAGAGTCCATTTTTCAGCATGTTTCCCATCGATATGCTCTTCACCTAAAATACAGGATGATATTAATAAACATAAAAATAAGCGGGCTCACGTTAACTAACGACGGAGATCATTGAGGTAAATGTTTTCTTTTCACTCATATCAAAAGTAGTACTGCTTACCGTACTATTAACCTTGGACCATCACAATAAAAAGCTTTTTTGTAAATTAAAAATTAGTTTAATTCTTATCAAGTCAGAAATAAGAAATATTTGAATATACAGAAAAATGTCGACCCAGGCACTAAAACCTTAAAGTAGTTTTACAAATCAGTTCCAAGTGTAAGTCGTAAAATTTAAAACGTACTTTCCAAACCGTTATAACTATGTCTGGGTGCCTTATGGTTTACTTGTATTTGTTTGTCACTGTTGGGAAGCTTTTGGACATTTTTACCGTGCAACTCTCATAAACATACTTTGTCAAATTATACTTGTTTGAAGAGGGGACACATTTTTTAGTAAAAACAGTCCCAAAGTGTTTTTTTATTTTATTTTTTAATAAAGTTCTTGTACCTGCATATGTGAAGTCGTTCAATGAAGGCAAAATGGATTGTGGAGATACAGAATCATTTTCAGTACCATTCACTTGAAAACACGATATTTGGTTAAGAAATTCATTAGTTGTGAAAGGAACCACTTTAAGACTTGTACCATATCCTACTTCTCCAAGTTGGTATGTTTTAGCTGTACCATCATAGAAATCAATACGTGAATTATTAACTCGTCCGTCAAACCTTGAGAAAGAAAATTATATGTTATATGTACCTTTTCTTGTGTTCAAATTAAAATTTAAAATTTCATTGTATTACAGACAATGTTAGTTTAATAAACTGCATATTTTTGGCAAAAAAAATTAATGGAAAACCTTACCAAGCCTGAAAAGGTTCTTCTATTTCTGCATAGGGTAAATGTAAAACACCTCCAACTTTGTAGGTTTCTTTCCATTGAGGAGGAGCTTTTTGACATAATACTGAAACAAACGTTTACAATCTAGATTATGTTTCTAAAAACCAACCCGATATTTTTTCAAATACTTTGGTACTCATGTGTACCATAAAAAGTTTCAAGCAAAGACTGACTAAATTAGGAGAGACGGTCGGATAAATTCGGAAATCTGGCAACCCTGCTTGTGTAAATTAGAGAATCTACACGTTTTTCCGATTGTTAAAATCTTTGTCCGTTTAAAAACTATGTGGTCAAAGCACATTTTGGAGGTACCAACTTCTGAATGGAATAAGTATATTAATAACTGATCTGCACGTATGAAAAAGTGCGAGGAATTTAATGGTGTAACTTTGAGACGCAATAAAATATTTTTTTATATATAAACTTCTTTTCTCATAGCTATGCTAGAATTTATCCTATTCTTTAGGTACATGTAAATAGCATTTCAGGCTAAAATAATGTGGCATTTAAATGGAATACCCCATGTAAATTTTATTACATATTTTAAATTTACTCTTTCAACTGATTAGATATTTACTGAATACTTTAAGCATATGCTAATCACATAACTTATAAATATCGATAAATAACAAAAACTTCAATTTTTCGTTTTTTATTAGGAGCAAAAAAATAAACTATGAAAACCACATACTTAAGATAAGTAAAAATTCAAATTAGCGTCATTGTTTCTTTAACGTTAACTGGTCTATTACATAAAAAAAATTGACACCTGTCTAAGGAGTAATTATGTATTCAATATTTATTTTAATTTACTTATTTTAGGTTTTGGACAAATCAAGTTAAGAAAGATTTATTTTCCGGAAAATCATATCAAGATAAATATGAAAATATGTTTGTATCAGTAATAAATACAACAAATGCAAAAACAAAATAATTCATATTACAAGAACTCCCTTAAAATGGATATTCATGACATATTCAGGCCAGGAGATAAATAGGAAGAATGTCCTTCGTACGTTCTAATTATATTTGCCACATTTTTTAGTCCTCACATATTCTTAGAATAAGCATTCCCTTTAAATAAATATTTTTTTGGGTAGGACACATCGTTGAATTCAGGTAAATGAGTAGATTTCAAAAATTTAATAAAATACGCCGGGTTTCATTAAGAAAAAACAATTTGGATACACCTCAAATTTTTAAACACATATTTATGTTTAAAAATATTTATAAAAGGTTATTCTTATTGACCTACAGAAAATATTTTTTAAAAAGAGTAATGGGGTTTACGATGTTTTAGACTTGAAAAATAGAAGTAGAGAAAGATGCTTTTTTTACCTATTCCAAGAATTTGTACAAGCAAAATCAAAGAAAACTTATTAGCCATTTCTCACTTTATTATTAAATTGTACACGACACACTTTTTACAAACTAATTATTTTAGATAATGTCTTCTTTTATATACCCTAAATGATAATTATCAAAAGAGATCAATGATATGTGATTATTTACAATTACAAATATTTATATTTTCAGCCTATCATCCTTTTCTAAGTATGTGTTTATTTAATATAAATTAGGTACCTAGTATCTTTTTGGAATTTGGACTAGATATCTAACTGAATAATTTATTAAATGAAAATAAATTCTTTTTTGGACCGTCATAATATGGTATTTCACTGTCTATTATATTTATCATGATTGTTTTACCCTGTTTTTATTAGGTACTTTTCAACCATTTTTTTTTTGTTCACTTTTTTCGATACAATTCAGCATTAATTTCCATTTTAGTACAGTTCATATCTTTTTTGAAGTCCTGGTTTTTGTAGGAATTTAAAAAAAAAAGAAATTATTGAAGGTTAAGAAGGAGAGTAAGACGGAATTGAGAAAATGTGAAACTGCTGTTTTTGTCCTTCGTATGAGGAATAGGAAATTTAAAAAATTACTATTTAAAAAATTTATTAACCCTTTCCTAAATTATTAATAAGTAAAGAAAACCTTGCGAACAATCAATCATGTTGACTTTGTCTCAAAATTATAATCATTAATTGAATGAAAAGTTTTCTAACTCAAAAAAATTATTAGTGTCTTAATCTTACTAGTTTTCTTGTGTGTGAAAATTGTCCCAATGATAAAGGAAAGGCATTGAAATTGTATTTATTATCACCATAAAATCAAAATTATTATAATAAATTAAAAATTAAAAACAATTATTGTTTTATCTTTTTTTTATTAGGAACTTTTCAATCAATTTTTTTCACCTTTTCAATACAACTCCGCTATAATTTCTAATTTACTGTAGTTCATACATTTTATGAAGTACTGGGTTTCGTAGGAATAAAAAAAAATAATGAAGTTTAGGGAGGGGAGTAAAACAAAATGGACAATATGTGAAAGTGCTGTTCTTGTCCAAGGTCTTGGGAATCTTAAATTTAAAAAAATACTCAAATAAAATGTAACTTGACAAAAAAAATGAAGGGATATGCTACCTCCGTTTAGAGAGTAATCCGATGTACATCCACTACTGCTCCGACTTAAAAAAAAATGATTTTTGTATTTTATATCAACTGGGGAATCCGTATCTGAATTTGAATGTTTGGAAAGGCCACCCTGTATATATTCAGAGAGTTTATATGGGGAGTGCCATCAAGACCTGACTACTAGGTAGGTGACAACGAATACAACATTGTATTTATTTATTTTGTTCTAAGATCGTTTGTTACTTAACTGAATTAAGTTGTAAATATAAAAATGAACTAATTTTGTACACACTCAATAAAAATTTTCAACAAACAATAGAACAAATTCTAATTAACTTATATTTGTTTAGTTGTGAATTTAGTAATAAATTTATTTGTTTATGTTCGTTCCTGAATCTGTGAATGTGAAGTTATATTTAGTTTTTAATTTAGTGGTCAATTAAGTTAACTGTTTTTCTTAACTATTTTTCAAATATATGACGTACGCATTATTGTCGAAAATTTGCCTTGGCTAATTTTTAATTATGGCAACACTGTTGACCTGTTGAATTTTGACGTTAAAAAGTTTTTGATACGTGAGTCAGTTGATAAACCATCCATAGAATGTTATTTTTGTAATTAATTATAGGTTTTTGCTGAAATTACAAGTCAACATCACTTATTTTTTAGGTTAGAGGTATGTAAAAACAATACTTTGAATAACTCCCTGATCTTACAGTAGTTTTAGGTAAATACGCAAAAATGGACAAGTTAAAAAGAGTTTTGAGTGGAAACGAATCTCCCGATGAAGAAAGTGGTATCATGTCTCAAGTAAGTATTATCATTCCTATATTTACGAACTGTTTTATTATGGACTTAAAATTGTAAGTTTATAGCACATTTTGATATATGTAGGTATATTTTACTTTGCTACTCCAATATGGATGCCTTCAACTGTGAAGCGTATATTATTATTAGTATTATTCATTGTTTGAGTTTTGTATTTAAATTATCAAATTGATAAGACTTATGTAGGCGTCACCGTATTTTTTAGAGATTACAACTTAATTAAAAACTATAATAACAATTAAATGACTAATAGTAAACATTTTTCTGCACTAGTTACCCACTGGCATGTAATTAGATTTTTGGTTTTAATTTGGTTTAATTAAATAACTAATTTTCCTTTTAAATCCTTTATTAGAGTAAATAATTTTTAACTTTTGAAATTACTGTTAAATGCTAGTAAAAACCACGGGCGTAGCTACCACCATACCAGATATATCAATAATAGGGAGTTCCTAAGCTACATGGCCCCTACATGTGTAAGCAATAATTCAAAAAATGTCACTCAACAAATTTTGAATCGGGGTCCATTTAGGACTAACTACGCCACGGTACAAACCTTAATTATAACTCCATTCTTATTTTACATTTTAATTTTTGCGTCCCCATTTTTTTACAGTTAGATGAGGCTGCTACATTAAGTTGGTCAACAAGACTGAAAGGCTTTTTGGCATGTTTCATAGTAGGCATCTTGTTATCTTTTTTGGGTTCATTTGCTTTATTTTTAAATAGAGGTTTGCCAGTTTTTGCAGTATTTTACACCCTTGGAAATGTCACATCGATATTAAGCACCTGCTTCCTCATGGGTCCATTCAATCAAATTAAGAAAATGTTTGCATCCAATAGATATATTGCAACAATATTAGTTATAGTTTCTTTTACATTAACGTTGATTTCAGCACTTTGGGTAAGTACTTTTTTACTTTTAGTATAGTTGAGTTATTAAATTATGAACAAGTTTTTTTGGATGACTGTTTAATATAATGGAAGATGTTTTAATTTATGACGTTACTGTGTTTATTTCGAAGTTCTGTTTAAGAATAGTGGCAAACAATCGAAAGTGAACTATTATTGAGCAAAACTTTTAATAAAAACTATTCCAGTATTTCTAAGTTGGTGTTATATCAAAATTAAATTTATCAACCATGATCCTTAAATGGATTAATATTGTCTGCTTATGATGACAACCTATTTTAATATTCAAAGGAATTTAAAATTGTAAACTTATTTAATTTCCTTATGCTTCTAAACTATTCAAAAAGTAAGGAAATTTTTGCCACTACCCAATATGACGCCTATGTCTGAAAATAAATTGAAATATTTTGAATTCAAAAAAAATATTAGCGTCTACCTTTCACTAGTTTTCTTTTTAAAAACCATTCCAATGGTTAAGGGAAGGCATTAAAATTTTATTTGTTATGAAGGAAAGGTCAAAATTCCCATGATAAATAAAAAATAAAACTTCGGATTAAGATGATCAACTTTTCACTAATTTTCTTTTTAAGTAAATTATCCCCGTGTAAAATTTACAAAATGATCTCTTAAAGTACTGTGTCAAAAAATGATTCTGAAGCCTTTTGTTGACCTTAATATTTCAAAACTGCTAAGCAATTAAAGTTTCTAAAACTAAAAAATATAAGCCTTCTAATGTTCTTTTGAAAGAAAGAATAATAATTTTAAAAGCAATTCTAGAAAAACACTATTATGGCTATGTCTTATGATTGATTTATATGTAAAACAATACCTATCTTAACCTAGGTCATTACCATACCACATCTTTTCAATTGAATAATGAAAAGTTTACCTTTGAACATGCCTTTTAATTATTACATTTTAAAATAAAAAAACTTATTTTTTTAGCTTATTATATTATTTTACTCCAAAATAATAAATGAAATATTAAAAATAGTACACGATTTTTTTCAATGATTCGTAAAAAATAAAATATCTCAATTACACAATATTTTAACTTAATAAAATAAAGCTTACATTTCGTTAAAATTCGTCATTAAAATTAAGTTACCGTCCTCAAATGAACTTTCTTAATTTATGTGAAAACTATTCCCAAATCCATAAATTATTTCCGAAAAACAAGCAAAAAATCCTCAGACCTGTGTGCTTGCATGGGATGGTTTCAAACACCGTTGTCACAAGTGTAATAAACTGGGTAATCATTTGACCATATAATAAAATCGCTTTATTCGGATAATCCCGTTTGTTTGGCCCTGAAAATATGATACCTAAAAATCTGTCGACACCAAGGGCGTGACATTTAGGTTATGCTGAAAAGATATCGGAGATTTTAGAATGGTAAGGCTAAGCAAGCAAGTTTTTATACATAAAGGACTGAAGGTTTACTCTGTCTTATAAATGAAGAATCCTCTAGTACTTCAGTCTAAAAGGGAATTAGTGTACAAAACGAAACGAATAAAATAAGTGACACAAATAGTCCAAACAAAAAAATATATATTAAAGCTAAGACATTTTTCTTTTTAAGTGAAACTAACACATAATTTGTTTTAAAACTCTAATTAACAAAGGAAATAAATAGAAAGGTGGTCCCTTTTGACTTTACTTCCACGCTCATTTCTTTGAAACTCTCTCTTTCTAACTGTCCAAAATTAAAATTCACACGTAATTACAATATTAAATCAGTGGTGTCCTTTATTAGACTATCCTCCTGATTACATGAGATCAACTTTACTGTGAAGCACTGTTATAATTCAAATCCTCAACCAAGTTTTACATTCAACAAAATTTTCTTTATTACATGATCCTTAGTCAAAACGATAAAAAAACTTGATAAATTCTTTTATTGTTAATTAAATTTGATAACTCTTTTTAACTACAATCATCATTCTGATTGTGATCATGCACCGGCCTCATAATTGAGACAAACACCAAAATAAAACAATAATAAAAGAGTCCTTAGTTTATGATTTCCTTTTCTTATTTTTTAAGGTGTCCCAAAACACCAATGTCCAAATATTGACTCTAAAACAATGGTTTTTGGTATAGATATTAGAGTAAAACGATATTGAGCAAACCCAAGTGTTCAGCCCAGACCACGAGCGTCGTAACAAATCAATTTTTCGCTCTGAATCCCTGCTAAATCGCCCCTTCTTTATCTTCATAGTTTGGGTTTTTGTCCCCGATAGTTTGACTTCAGACAGATTGAACAGTGACAATTTTGTAACGTCACAGCCTCGTATTTTATAACTTGATCTCACGGCTGACTGATTCTGAAAACTCGCAAATTTTTTGTCAAGAACTGGGGATTTGACTTTGCGGTTCTCTAAACAATTTTTGAAATCTTATCTCAATTTTCTTTAAAACCGCAATGTTTGTTTCTAATATGTACTTTTTTTGCTTATACATTTTTACAGTTTCATTCCAATTACAGAACTTTTAAACAAAAACCTCAGCAGAACACTTACAATGTTGAAAGTATATAAAACAAAGTTGCATAGACAGGTGTCATTATTAAAAAAATTTAAAACAAATACATTTTATAATTAGATTGATCATAATCAATGATTCGCCTCATAGATAAAGTTTTATTTTACCATGCATGAAAGTAATCATATTTGATAAAACAAATTTTTGATTTGCAATTACTAAATTATTGTCTTTTTTTTTTAGCTGAAAAAAGCCCTTCTTGCACTCTTATTTATAGTAATCCAGTCATTGGCTATGACTTGGTATTCATTATCATATATTCCCTATGCCCGAGATGCTGTAAAGAAAACTGTTATGACTTGTATAGTGTAAAGAATAAGTCTTCCAATAAACGTTAGTTTTATAAAGATCTGGCATGATTTTTAATTTGTTTATTAAACTGAGAGTATTGCCTTATAATTTATTTCTCCAGATCTGAATGTGACAATTTATATACTACAATTACATGGCCAATAGCCATTTTGTAAACATTTCTTTATATTTCAATTTATTATTTTTTAATTAAGTCTGTATGGAATGTCTTCCAGAAAATGTAATACAAATCAGTATTTTTATTTGATGGACAAATTAAAAATTGTCAAAAAAATGTCAATGAAATGTAAATTCTATTAGTGTATAATATGTAATTAATTTATTACACAAAAAATAAATTAAGTTGTATAATTTGGTAGTTATATTTTTAAAATGAATTATTATCTTTTTAATAACTTTAGAATAGATTAATTAATTTCATTTTTGTTTTTCAATTTGAATATAGAATTATGAATGGAATAATTTTTGCATATTTTTGTCCTAATTCTATTTTTAATAAAAAACCAAAAGATTCAATAAAAACAGTTAATCAGTAGGTTCCATTTATTTTTCTTAAAATTGATAATAAAAATAAATTCTATTTGGTGTAAATATAAGTTCTAACATTAAAATAAGACTGAAATATTAAAGCTACTACAAAAAATTCTTATTGTAACTCTTAACTTATCATGTATAATAAAATATAAAATAATTATCTTTTTTTTACAGTCCATCCTTATTTTTGGTAAGTAGAAACAAATTTAAAAAATAAATTGGTCGTTGCGGTAAATATTGCAGAAACACTGCACTAAAATAAAATTATATTGACTAGTATAAAATTTTTGTAATATTACTATTAATGGAGCCATTCAATCACCAATTTAGCTGTTATAGTTATGTCAACGTTATTTAAATTTATGTAAGCTGTATGTGATAATTACATTTGATTTAGCAGCACAAATTAATTGTAAAATGTGGATTTATGCACATGTATTTAGATATAAAAGCAATATTCCAAGATTTTTCAAGTAGTAACCATAATTAAATGTATAGTATATAGTAAACAAGTCAACAGATTCTTTATGTTGCAAATCATGCTTAATCGATTCCAATATTAATATGTAACGAACGCGAATTGATTGCTCTTTCAATTCTAATGGTATTGAACTTATATATAATTATTACAGCCTAGTATTTTTCATTTAAAATCGCTCACGAGCTTGGGTATTTTAAGTCGAGTTTAAAAACATTAATATTTTGATTCACAGAAACCTCAAATCGTTAATCATTATTTTCCACTGAAAATAATTATTTTGTTAAATATCTATAGTTATCATTATCAATATCATAAAAATTATTAATATAATACTGGTAAAAAACAGCCGTAAATTTCCTATTATATTTCTTTGGAAATTAGTAACTCTTCTACTCCCATGTGACCTCTATGACGCCACACTCGATAACGTCCTAAATCCTTTCTCGTCACCATCCCTATAACCTGAAAACCAACCACAAAAATTAGTATCACGGTTCGTCTGTGGGTCTGTCCCCAAGCGTCATTAATATCTGATAATATACAAATACCCTTTGTATAACTTTTTGCAAATCGTAAAAAGTGGACAATAACTATTATACCGCGCTGTCAATATCCAATCTTGGGGTATCACTTTGTGCCCGTTAAAGGGAATAAATAATAAATAGCGTTCACACATGTTTCAGAAGAAACGTTATAGTATCGATGTTGCGGGTCACCGGTCAATATCGGTAACATCGCTCATTGAATGCTATAGTGGCACAAGTCAAAAATTTGTTATTATGAGAATAACCAAATTAAAATTTTTGAAATTTCTGTTGCGTTATTTTTTTAATAATGACCTGTAATTACTGCTCTTTAATGCGATAGTTTGATTATTAGTACTATTTGCATGCATTATGCATGTTTTTAACGTCTACAAAATTATGGATTTTTTGTTTTTGATTGAAATTTTGTCCAGGTTCGGAGTTATGTCAGTATTGCATAAATAAATATTAGGAAACTGAACACTTTGCCATATGACTTAAGTTAAAAAAGGGGATAAATACTTCAAAAAGCAACAAGTAAAAAAATATTTTTATTCAGTTTTCAGTAATAATAATTACTAAAAGTAAATAAACAAAATTAACATTTTTGAATTCTTAAAAAAAAAAATCATTTTACTGTATTCTTGCAGGCATAAAAAATAATAAATTTTATTAATCCTAAAAATTAACTACGTGTATTGCAAACTATTGAAGAATTCTTGATGACAGTGTGGTATTAAGTTCATTTTTACCAACGTTTGAAGGTCGTCGTACTTTTTTTTGGAAATTGCATGGGGGCCAGGATAGGCTTGACGTAGTGACATGTTTTGTATTCCTTTCAATGATTTTCTGGTAGTCTTTGATTTAACATTGACTGCACGAAAAGTTTTATCTTTGTACGATGTCTTAAAAAAATATCGATTCGGACTATTTTTTTCGACTTTAATTACACAAATATCATTAAAATTAAATTTTTGTTCTTGTTCATCTATATTAAAATTCACACAAGTTTCGGAAGTGAGATGTTTGAGGTCAAGAAAAAAGTCGTGATCTATTTCATGTACCATCAACGGCTTTCCAGTTTTCCTGGCAGTCCTAATGATGGCACTAAATTGTGACGGTACGTAAATGGGACCTGATTTCATGGCACGTTTGATATTCTTTTCGATCAAAGAGTGGCAAGCATCTCCCTCATTTTGGGTATGACCGACCACCAAAAACTTGTGGGTAATAGATTTAATTTTGTATTTAGAAACAGCATACAGATATGCGGTGATAATAAATTTATTTTTTCCCTGGCCTCCACAGTTATCGGAGAAAAAGGTTAATTCTAAATTGCTGTCATTCACAGAGGCTGCTACTTGTTCCAAATAGTTCAGTAGACATGAGCCAATTTCAATTGAACCTTTCCCTCCCTCTCCTTCATGCCAGATATAGCAATGGATTTCATCCAAACCAGATTTTTGTAAATTACAAATCGTGAAGTTGTATGTTGATAGTTTACTTTTGTAGTAAAATGTAGAAATCTCTCCTTTGGGAGTTGGAAAAGCAGCCTGCAAGTCAAAGCAAGCTACTACATGTAATTTATCGATCTTCTCTTTATTTTCTCCTTTTTCCTTCCTACTAAGGTCTTTCTCTTCATGATGGGATTTGTATGTCGCTTCTTGTTCTTGTTTCGCTTCATTTGTTAAATTTTTAAAAGATTCACAGGTTTGGCATAAATCTTTTTTCGGTTGAAAAAAACTTAAATTATATTCGAAATTGAAAATGTTTCTGTAAATTGCTAAACTTGAGTATTCCTTATTGTCTGCTATACAGTCTGCTTTATAATCCCTGTATAAATCAGCTACTGTTTTACTACCGTCGATGAATAACTTGGAGGTGTTGGCTCGCATATAGTGACTGTCTATTGCAGGTATGCTAGAAATGTGAGCACGTACACCGGCTTTTATTCTCTCTGAAATTACAAGTTTTTGGTGTTTTCCTCTCTTATCATGTTCTAAAAAGCCATCCTGTGATTTGGCAATAACTGTTCTAATTGTCCGGTTAGTTATGTCTAATGTAGCCAAATAAAATATTTTGCACACTCTAATTTTACAGTTATTTCTTTCGAAATGGAAAGCACAATTATTTCTACGATATGATCCGTTTCTAACAACAGGATATCTATATTTTGGAGTAATAAATTCAATCGATTTAAAAATAAACTGCCGTTGTTTGTTAATCTCACCCAACTCCCAATACTTCTTAAAAATATTGGAACGCTCTTCAACCGTAAATGTATCACCACACTTTAATCTGCAGGATAATCCACAAGGAGGACGTACCTCTTTTGAGGAAACAGGTATTTTTGTTTTTAAAGTTTGATAGGCCTGTCCAGTATTTCTTAATAGCTTACTTTGATTCCTTTTCCAAAGTACAGGGTTTGCACGCTTCTTTCTAGTTTTCAGTGGCATAATGTTTTCTTGATCATTGGGCAAAATAATATCATTATTCTCATTATTCGAGTGGGGTTCTTCAATATCCGCTTCAGAGGACATAACGAAATTCGGATCGTTATCAGAATCGTCACAAACAGAGGATCCACTGGATTCGTCTTCTTGATTATTAGTGAAAATATTACAATTGTTCGTGGAGGTAGACGGCTTTGAAGGATTATTATGTACAGTTGTCGTTACGGCTTCTTGTGATACATTTTGTGTAACAGGTTCGTTAATAACTGTGGCATTACTGTTATCACAAATAATATTCCCCACTCCTTTATTTACATTCCGTACAAAAGTTCCCACGTAACAATCGTATTGCTGTGTTGAACAGCTCAACGCATTCGCATCTTCACTATCTTGAACTTCCCATTGTCCGTCAGATGTATTTTTTGTTAATCTATAATAAAAAAAATGAAATCAATATTACCTACTTAATTGTGTAATACACATGTTATTATTAAAATTTTGAACAAGTATTAATAGGTTATTTTTGAATTTTTGAAATTTTCGCGTATTATATATAAACTACTAAATTTACTTACCGAATTCCGATTTTTTCCAATATTTTTTCTGATCGACTGGTCATTGTCACTTTTCTTTGAAATTATAACAATTCACAAACAGGTACAACTCAAAAAATGGTGAACAGAATAAATGTAATAACGACCCAACTCAAAATGTGCCACTATTGCATAAAGAAATTATACCTTTCCAGTCGACGTTTGAGAGCACACTGAAGTTGTGCCGCTATTGCATGAATATTAGGTATAGTCCGTTGCAAAATATAAGAAATGGACTTTCCAAATCCCTCGATAAGCTCTTCATGGGCAGGGTAGGCATTAGGATTGTGAATAATAAGAATGAATATAAATAAATCCTAAAGAATTATTTATTATTTATCATTTTTGTTAATTTAGTTATTTGTTATTATAAATGCAATACTATTAAATTTTAAAATTTTATTGATTAAAAATAAGAATATATATAAACAAAGTGAGGGTTGAAACAGTCATTATAAAAATAAGAAATTACAAAGAATTAAGCTCGCTATCACTATCACTATCACTATCATCCAAATTTATAATAAGACTATTTACTTATTTCTCCATTTGATCAAACGACTTGATTCCATTATGGATTGTCTCTTATTTATTGTTTTAAATTTAAAGCCATTTGCTTTTAAAAATCTCCACAAAGTTGTTTTATGGCACTTTTCAATAATCATTTTATTCTTTAGTTCACACATAAGTTTTTTTAAATTTGGCAAATTATTAGCAGCATACATACTGTAGATGACGTCTCTAATAGGCTCTAACAAATAATTTGGAATACATCGAGAAGAACCATTATCTTTACGAGTTGATCGAGGTTTTACACCATTTTTAGTAATTTTTCTTACCATTGGCATTGAGACACCTGTCAAAAAAACGGTTCTCTCGAGGGCTTCTCTGAGATTTGGTAGTTCCTTGCAAAGTTCTGCAAAAAATTATAACTCTTATTAAATAATTTTAGGACATTTATACAGTATGTCTACGTCATATGCGAGCATTTTCTTTAGGTCTAATGCCAATAGAAGCAAAAAAAATAAAATAAATAAATTAATAAATAAAAACAGTCTTATGAACAGTTTACATATTAATAATAAGATAATAGGTACTTACTATTATATATATTTAAAACCATTTGTTTAGTCTCAACCAAGAGATGGGTACGTTTACGTTTGTTTATTTCAGGCGCCCTGAGATCAAATTCGGGAATATATTCTTCACTTTCTGAATCACACATCTTAACTCTGTCAAATTCAAAAATAAAATAATATCTTAACGCGATTACGATAGCACTATTGTCGAAGATTATCCGGTATTAAGCAGTTCGCCGAAATACAACACTGTTACAAATAGTACTAAACATGACGAAAGCGTACCAATGCAGCAGAAATTTCTACTGAAAGTCTGACGAATGTACAAGTAACATAAGGCTTAATATTGCCTATTCGAAATGGTTTTAATGTCATACTATCGAAATCGCTGCCGTTCTTTGGGGATTTGGGAAGTCCAATTATTATATTTTGCAACTAACTATACTGAAAATCGCTGCGTCAAATCGACACTACTGCAATCTCACGGCATTCATGTGTACTTTAGACTTGTGTCATTATTGCACATCGTTAAGAATCAAAATTAGAATAGGTCCATGCCAAATATCTGAAAATCGATATTTTTTGACTTGTGCCACTATAGCATTCAATGAGCGACATGATGAGAAATTTAAGCAAGAAAGTGAGGCACGAAGATTCAGTTGGTTGTACCGCTAAGATTGCTACGTTCTAATTAATAGTTTTTTAATTCATTTCATGTGAATAAGTCATTATTGCATTTCTATTAATCAGAAAGGAAACTTACTTTCAGATAACAAATGTTACAATGATTCATAACATTGTAAATTTAATAACCATAGGTTTAAAATAAAAATTGATATTGCCTGAAATAGAAAACAAAATATTTAACATTTTTGAAATAAAAACTCTGCCTAAAAGTTTTTTTTTTTTGGATACCTGAGTTCTCAAAGGTAGACTTAAATGTTTATTTTCCTGGAACCATTATTGGATGACTGCAGGTGTTGATCGTTCATTTAAATTGTTTTATTTACATAAAAATATATTACTTCATATTCCGACATTTTAATATTACTAACACAGCCAAAGACTGACTTTTTTTACTAGTCAACATAAATGAGATGTTTGCAGTTACCAATAATTACAGTTTGAATAACCTATGTAATAAAGTAATGATATTGGAAAGCTCATTGTTTTATTTTTTTAATGATAAATTGGATATTTATAAATGTAAAAGACGATTGATTTCATTAACAATGCATACGTGTCATTATTTTTTGTAAACAGCAGTCTATATTTTTTAATTTCATCTAACAGATTGTTTTGGCTAAGAATTTCTCGCCTTATTTCATATGAGTATTAATTATGACGCGTGGACAAAAATTCCCAAAAATGGCCGTACATGTATTTAAAATTTCTTAGACTTACTTCATTAGAATCATTAACTATGGGCAAATGCCTTAATCCAAGGCCTCTGAATAACCTGAACATCCTTGGAAGGGATGAAGACTGAAAAACAAGAGATGATATGATCAATATAAGCTTATTACACTGAACAGTAAACAAAACTTACATGTAAAACAGTGTACGGTGATGGGTTCATGAAAGGCCTAAGATCTATGGAGTAAGTTTTCTCTTCGTCAGTAATAACTAAATCCTAAAAAAATAAGTTTTAAACAATGATATGTGTTTTTTGAACAAATGATCTTTTTGGGAAAAACTCCTTCACTTTTTCATTATCCAAAAAGATCAATTTTAAAGACTTGGTACACAAATGATTTTACAGCGCATTAATATAACTATACTTACATCGATAGTAGGATATCTAGGATATTCATCTCTGAAAACGGAAACGTTAATATTTTCCCAATCGTCAGAAGTTTCATTAAAAATTTTTCTCTTTAATATCACAATAAGTTGAGATCTTAAAATCAATCCTCTAATTCGACCATAAGTAGTTACTTCACTCTAAAACATTAATAAATATAAAAAGGCTGAATTTAAATAAACTAATAACACTGAGAACAAAAAAATAATCTTAAATTCAGTTAATACAGTTAATTTTTCTATTTTAATAAGAATTTATAACGATTTTTTCAATAATATTTTGACTACATGAACAAGAAACATATATTTGCTTAAATGAGGAATGTCAAAGAGCTAAGTGAGATGATTCTTGTGCTATGACATTCAATCATTTTAAAGTAGAAAAGGCTTCTGCTTTAGGTAGATTCATCTTTCAAATTGTATTGATCTTGGATGTACTATTTGAACGTTAATAAAGTTTTATACTTTTATGTTATCTCAGTAATTTCATATATTTTTATTATATAGAATAGGTATACATACCTGGTCAGTTAATGGAGGATCTACTACTGGAAATCCATTATAAGTACTTAATTTTAAAAGTTCTACAATATGGCCAACATTTTCCACACATTTTAAAGTGACCACTGGATGAGACATGACTTCACTAGCGTAAATATTATGGACTAATGGTGGGGGCTCCCAGGGAAGAAGTGGTATTCCCCACAATTGAATTAATGTATCGTAAATACCCTACAAAACAGAGATAATTTTTGTTTGCATATATTTTAACAGAACATTACTTCATTGAAGAAATCTCCAGTCCATTTCGCAGCTATTAGAGTTACTATTAGTGGTAAAGCGAAACTGATGTTACCGGTGGTTTCCATTATTATCACAGTCAAACTAATCGTCATTCGAACTACACCTCCCAGTTGTGCTGCTGCTCCTACTAAAGCATACTTTCCAGGGTGTACAATCGCCTATTATTTAAAAAAAAATATGTATTAACTGAACAACATTTTTATTGTGATATAAGTATAAAGAAGCGTTTCTCAACTCACCGCATTTGGAAATATGTTAAAGATTCCAATAGAAACAAGACGTCCCCAAGCGGCTCCTGTCAACAACGTGGGTATAAAAAGTCCAATCGAAGTTGACAGACCAAATGTCCATACGGCTAACAAAAAATAAATTACTACAAAAGACGCCAAAGAAAGAGCGTTATGAGTATTGGGCGGATCATGAAATAGAGACCTTACTGAAGCTTCAGGAGTTTGAAACCAAATACTGGCTAGAACATTGTACTGTCCATCGTCACAATATAGCTAAAATAGTAAATAGTTTTTAAATTACACTGTAATAAGAATGTTATTAGTAATGTTTATTTACTTGCGTTGGATATTTAGTGGGATCTTGACCAAATGGTTTACAGTCATTAATTAAAAACATCATTAAAAAACCCACAGTTGCACTCACAGCAGCTACTATACAAGCTTCTGTAACTTTTAACCATCTAGGTCTTATGTATCTAAAAAATTAATTTAATTAATCAGTAGTTCTTTAAAGGGTTCAACAACCCTCTTAATAGATCAATTACCTCATTCGAAAGACTGTGATTTTATAATTAATATGATTCCAAAGAGCACCACAAAGTCCACCAAAAGCTCCCATAATTAAAAAAATTGGTAACTCGAAGAATTCATAACTGAAAGATGAATCAAATTTTCCCAAATTCAAGAGTCCAGGGTAATTCAAATTGCCTGGAACTCCGTGATAAGCTGAAAGGATGACGTTAAGTGTAAATGTTGATACTACAGATGCAAAGAATGTGCGCCAGGTCAAACTCTGATTCCAAAAACTGGTACCTTCTTCTAAACTGAATAAAACACCTCCTAAAAAGCGTCTAATCCTTAGAAATTCGATCACATAAAAGCATATTTAGATTGGAAAAAAATTTGTGGTGAAAAACTTACAAAAAAATAATTGTATATTCCTGGTTTATATTTCTCCAAATTTTAAATGATTGATTTGAAACCTATTTTCATTCAATTATGATTATTGTATTGATAGAACGAGATTATTAATATTTTTTTTAAATTCTTACCTACTGGAGCTCCAAAAGCTGCCGAAACACCAGCAGCGGCTCCTCCGGAAACAAAATCTCTTTTTTCATGGTCTTCTCGAAAAAATTTGAATATTTTAAAATCTTTATTGAACGTACTGGTTTTTCCTTGTGATATTCCGGCTGCCACCACAGCACCTGAATGTATCATAGGTCCTTCCTAACAAACAGTATAACATCGTTTTTTTATTCAATAACTGAAACATCAATAATCTTACCTTTCCTCCTGCCAAACCACCAACAACAGAACAAATAACTCCAATACTCTTTACAATCAAAGTTTTTATTCTAACTACTCTAGGTATCTTTACACCATTTAGATAACATTTTACTTGCGGTATGCCACTTCCTGCAGCTATGGGTTCCCCATAAGCCACTAATATGGAACCAATTAACACAGGAACTATGTTATACAGAACCCACAATCCATATGGTATATATAATTTGCCTTGAGTGACATATTTGTCTACATCTAATCAATTTTTAAGGAATTCATGAAATATAGTTTTGCTTTATCTATAAAATATTCTGTTCCAATATTATAAAATACAATAAAAAATTGCAGGTAGTCATTTCAAAATTATTAGAACAAATTTTTCTCTTATGATCTTGGCTTTAATAAGTTCTTTGTACTGCTAACCATAGGTTTTTAATGTGTATAAAACCAAATTTTGTGGCTAGGGTTTGGAACTTATTTGTTAGGAATGTAGACTCTCTCATTTTGCTTTTCTTTAAAAACTCCTTAGGCATGTCAACCCGTCCAATAAACCCAATGGGGCACATAAGTCCCAGGTGATTTTGATGTAAATTTGCCGATTTAAAAATGAACGCAATTCTCAAATTTATGGTAAAATAATTTCATTACATATACCCTATTATTATGTCTAAAACAAGTTGTTTTACTTGTAAAAACACCGAAAACTAGAAATAATGTATTGATTTCTGCCTATTTACAAATGAAATTAATAACCAAACATTATTGATATTGCTTAATTAATATAGAAACACTGGCAATGTAATGAAGAAACTTTGATATCAAAGAATATTTAGCATTGTTTGGAACATCCAACAAATTGAAACTGTCGCTGGGATCTGTACATCCCATTGGATCCCAAGAAGTTAAATATTTTCTTCTAATAGTCATACTTAGAATAGGGTTCATTAAAAATATGATATATTATGGTATGTGCCAATAATACTATTAAATTATAAAATACATGTTTTATATTATATATCTTTGGAAAAGGATACTTTTACTTAATGATGCGTATTTAATAGTTGATAATTCTTCTATGGATATGTCTATAATACAAGCTATTAGGGCTGTGCACATTCCTATGAGTAAAAATATAAACCATCTCGATATAGATTTTTGTACAATAAATTTGTAACCCTTTTTTCTTTCTTCATCTAATAAAAGATGATTTTCACAGGTATCATAATCTAAACTCTAAAAAATTTAAAAAAAATAAGACAATATTTTTATTACATCTAATTGTATTATTTTTTATATAAAATCATTTAATGTAAACAAATTTTGTATATTAAATAATACATAAGTATAAATGTAATTTATGTTATCATTTCTTACTTCATATTTTGCAGATAATACATTGAGTGATCCTGTTGTTACTTTTTCTGAACTTATTTGAACTCTTCTTCTAGCAGAAGACAACAAATTACTGTCTTCATAGTTATTAATAAATATTGCATTAATATCTTCTTGGCTGTCTGCATTATTAATAGACATGTTGTTCTGTAAATAATAATAAAAAACAATTGTTTATATGAAATGAAAACAATAATAAACAGGTTGGAAATTACCCTAAACTTAGTCACTTTAGCAGGTGGTTCCTCTGTTACATCATTAACCGATGAGGCGTTTTCCCTATCTTTTTCTTCGTGCATTTTGATAAAATTATTTAAACAATTCACTATGTAATTATAAATTATTTTATCTCAATATATGACAAACACAGTGAAGTTTGATGATTAGGTCAGTGCGTTGTTGCTAAATTTCTTAATGTTCAAAGAAAATAACAGATGGATGTTAGGCGATACGTATTTTCAAGTACATATTGTAATTTATAATGTAGTTAGGTCACGTTATATTTGAGTAAGTTTGGCAACCGGGCATTGTTCAGCACGTTGTATTTATTTTTGAAGGATTTTCCAAGGATACAGCGAACATGATTGGTTGAATTTTCTTTCTATCTCTTCTTCGAAATGCCCACATAACCTAACTTTAAGAAAAACAACAAAAGTTCCTTATGACTGAAAAAAATATTCTTATTTTTGTACCTGATAGTCTCGACTTTAAGCAATCAGGCTACCTACTAGGTTATAAAAAGATATTTGATAATATCGAAGTTTATTATGTTACTAGTGATGTGCCCACAAAAACCCCTTACCAAAGTGTTGGGCTTCTAGGACAATTAGTTGATTATGAGTATCTTCAGTTAAACATAAATCTTCCATTATTTATAAATAATAAAAATGAACAAATAACAGTAAAAGGAAATTTTGGAAAACAAGGCCTAACCCAAATAACCTATGATTACAAGAGATTCAAAAATTCTGATATTTTATATAAAGAATCTGGAAAATATGGCCAACATTTTCAAAAATTATCAGAATATCTTCGCAAATCTACTCACTTACATTGTGAAAATGGGAATAATATAATTGTAACATATTTATTGTGTGTTGTTTATCTTTTTAATTGTGTATTGGACACGTTAGCTAAGTTTGGGAAAATTATTCAAAAATCTTCAACTTTAATGCATTTTGAGGAAAGTCTAAGATCTTGGAAATGGTTTTTGAATACAGCTTTTGAAGAGAAAAAAATTACACCAAAACTAGGAAATGCTATTGTGGCTAAATCAATAGATTTAACTTTAGGAATTTTTTTAACTTCTTACATTTTGGATTATGAAGAGCAGATATTTAATTTCATCAATATTAATAGTGAGGTATACTGCCTATAAATGTAATAATAAAGAATAAAATATTTATTTTTCCTTTTTAGTCTATAGTATCTAATCTTAAAGGATTGCTATTATATTTGATGGGACAACCAATAGGGCTAAAATTAAATTATGGTTTCAACAATTTCTTAGGTCGATTTTTTTTGTATCACATAGCCTTGTGGAGAATATTTCTTCATGGTTTTTATCCAATTTTTGGCAATTATTTTAGATTTTTCGTTTTCCCAGGAATATTGGGATTCTCTTATCAAATAGCAATGATCTCCGATGTTGTGTCTATAGCTACGTTCCATTCCTATTGCATATACATTTATGCTGCAAGGTAAATATTATTTTGGTATTAAGACCCTTATAAAATACCTAGAATATATATGTTTAGGAATTTTTGGATTGTCCTGTCGCTCTCTAGAATCTCTTAAACACAAAATCAAAGTACAACACTTGACGCGCTTTTAGCTAACTATGTTAGCAACAGAAGATGATCATTAACCAAATAATACAATAGACTCTAAGGAATAGATATTTTGTCCTTATTTAGCTGTTCTTACATCTGTAAATTTCTATTCTAATTAGAAATATTAATTATAAAAAATTGCGTATGTAAGAACAGCCTAAATAAGTACAAATGGCTTATTATTCCTTATAGTTTTTTGGTAAGGGATAACAGTTTTTTTATGTATATTGTAATAAATTTAATAATTTTAGACTATTCAGTCTCCAATTAAGATGTTTGATATCACTTTGGAGGGTACTAATAGGCAGAAAATTTAATCCTTTAAGAAATAGGGTTGACTCTTGCCAATATTTACAAAACCAACTGTTTATTGGAACATTATCATTTACAATATTATTATTTTTGCTACCTACAACTACTATGTACTATGTGGTATTCACTGTAGTAAGTACCTTCTTTATAATTATTTGTACCATATAAAAAAAAATATATAAATGATATGCTTAATTAAACGTCTATTAGAAACGGAATTTTAAATATTATATTTTTATTTCAGTTTCGATTAGTTACACTGTTTATTAATAAATTACTACTTATTACAAGAAATTTAACATATACAGTGCCTATATATTCTGTATTCTTATGGACTATAAATTCATCGTCAGTAGCAGGTAATTAAGTTTTTTGCACAGTATACATGTTTGTTTTGAAAGATAGAATAATTTAGTCACTTTTTTTTTAAATTAACTTAGGTTATTTAATATTTTTAGGTAATATACATATTTGTTGGAAAAGTTTTGATGACAAGGGGAATATCAAAATAGAAGCAAAATTAGAAAAACCATTGTTAATAACCAGTATTAAAAACTTTATTCCCGATTCTGGATGCATTATCAAAAATCATAGAACTTTTAGGGATATATTCCATGCTAGTATTACAGGAACAATTTTGTAATTGTTGTTAATAAACTAAAATAAAAATGATTATTTATTTTTTCATTGGTCTGTACCACATTTCTAGACAAATCAAAATATACATTTTAAATGTAGCATCGCTCTTAAAGCACCATTTGATTGCTATGTTTTATTGTTGCACGACTCGATATTGACTGCTCTAAATAAAATTGGATTGCTCTCGGTCTTTTAACTGGTCTTGGGTTAATGTTTCATAATAACATGGAACTGTGTTTTACAAATTTAATATAACCGTTTCAAATATTAATGTGTTAGTAATTTAGAATAATATATGGGATAAGGCTTTTACAGCTGTCGTCCATTTCTGTAGTTTTTTGAGTTATTAAGTTGTCGTTAATTAATTAATCAATTTGAGTCCACATTTCGCCGTCATTGAGTGGGCGAAATCTTCTGAAGTTGAGTCACCTTTCGCTTCAAGTCTTGATTGCACGAAGAATTGCATTATACTAATAAGAGTGCTTTATTATATAGAGAAAAACGTCTCTCTAATAACTCCCTCAATATATTATAGATCAAATGGGTTACTTGTCTTTTTATGGCACCAAAAAACAAAAAGTAACTAAATTTTTTTGATAGATTTAGAATCTATAAATTTCTTATGAATGTATTTGTTTCATAACATTAGATAAGAAATAAAATGTAATAAAAATACTAAAAATAATTGTTCAAAGTGACGCTTCTTTCCCCCTATATGTTCCAATTTTTCCCAAAAATATCAATAGTATTTTAAACCTATTTGGAGATATATAACAGTACATCACAGATTTTGAATCATAAATTTTGTGTTTTGGCAATTTTTAGGCAATATGCAGTTTTACAAAATGAATGTTTGCTACATTTTTCCGTTTCTTGCCGTCATTATCGCCTAAGAGAAGTGAAAATTAAAAACTGAAATATGTTCTAAGAGATATCCTGATGATTTAAAAATGGAAAATAGCAAAATACTACTAACATGACTTTAAAATAATATTCCTCATTTTTGGAAACGATTAGGAGCATTTAGAAACTAATTAACTAATAGCAGAATAGAATGCAACTTATCAAAACCTTTTCCTAAAAACATTATAATCTATATTCACCGGGATATTAGACTAATGTGTGCCAACTCCGTAAAACATAGGATAATTATTTATTGAATGTGACCAGTGCACAAATAGACATTGATTACATGTCATTGACTAACTTTATTGCTTACAAAAAGCCGTATGCAAATTATTTTATTGCCTTTAATCATAATTTTTGAAATCTTATCTCAATTTTCTTTAAAACCGCAATGTTTGTTTCTAATATGTACTTTTTTTGCTTATACATTTTTACAGTTTCATTCCAATTACAGAACTTTTAAACAAAAACCTCAGCAGAACACTTACAATGTTGAAAGTATATAAAACAAAGTTGCATAGACAGGTGTCATTATTAAAAAAATTTAAAACAAATACATTTTATAATTAGATTGATCATAATCAATGATTCGCCTCATAGATAAAGTTTTATTTTACCATGCATGAAAGTAATCATATTTGATAAAACAAATTTTTGATTTGCAATTACTAAATTATTGTCTTTTTTTTAGCTGAAAAGAGCCCTTCTTGCACTCTTATTTATAGTAATCCAGTCATTGGCTATGACTTGGTATTCATTATCATATATTCCCTATGCCCGAGATGCTGTAAAGAAAACTGTTATGACTTGTATAGTGTAAAGAATAAGTCTTCCAATAAACGTTAGTTTTATAAAGATCTGGCATGATTTTTAATTTGTTTATTAAACTGAGAGTATTGCCTTATAATTTATTTCTCCAGATCTGAATGTGACAATTTATATACTACAATTACATGGCCAATAGCCATTTTGTAAACATTTCTTTATATTTCAATTTATTATTTTTTAATTAAGTCTGTATGGAATGTCTTCCAGAAAATGTAATACAAATCAGTATTTTTATTTGATGGACAAATTAAAAATTGTCAAAAAAATGTCAATGAAATGTAAATTCTATTAGTGTATAATATGTAATTAATTTATTACACAAAAAATAAATTAAGTTGTATAATTTGGTAGTTATATTTTTAAAATGAATTATTATCTTTTTAATAACTTTAGAATAGATTAATTAATTTCATTTTTGTTTTTCAATTTGAATATAGAATTATGAATGGAATAATTTTTGCATATTTTTGTCCTAATTCTATTTTTAATAAAAAACCAAAAGATTCAATAAAAACAGTTAATCAGTAGGTTCCATTTATTTTTCTATTCTATTATTCTATTTGGTGTAAATATAAGTTCTAACATTAAAATAAGACTGAAATATTAAAGCTACTACAAAAAATTCTTATTGTAACTCTTAACTTATCATGTATAATAAAATATAAAATAATTATCTTTTTTTTACAGTCCATCCTTATTTTTGGTAAGTAGAAACAAATTTAAAAAATAAATTGGTCGTTGCGGTAAATATTGCAGAAACACTGCACTAAAATAAAATTATATTGACTAGTATAAAATTTTTGTAATATTACTATTAATGGAGCCATTCAATCACCAATTTAGCTGTTATAGTTATGTCAACGTTATTTAAATTTATGTAAGCTGTATGTGATAATTACATTTGATTTAGCAGCACAAATTAATTGTAAAATGTGGATTTATGCACATGTATTTAGATATAACAGCAATATTCCAAGATTTTTCAAGTAGTAACCATAATTAAATGTATAGTATATAGTAAACAAGTCAACAGATTCTTTATGTTGCAAATCATGCTTAATCGATTCCAATATTAATATGTAACGAACGCGAATTGATTGCTCTTTCAATTCTAATGGTATTGAACTTATATATAATTATTACAGCCTAGTATTCTTCATTTAAAATCGCTCACGAGCTTGGGTATTTTAAGTCGAGTTTAAAAACATTAATATTTTGATTCACAGAAACCTCAAATCGTTAATCATTATTTTCCACTGAAAATAATTATTTTGTTAAATATCTATAGTTATCATTATCAATATCATAAAAATTATTAATATAATACTGGTAAAAAACAGCCGTAAATTTCCTATTATATTTCTTTGGAAATTAGTAACTCTTCTACTCCCATGTGACCTCTATGACGCCACACTCGATAACGTCCTAAATCCTTTCTCGTCACCATCCCTATAACCTGAAAACCAACCACAAAAATTAGTATCACGGTTCGTCTGTGGGTCTGTCCCCAAGCGTCATTAATATCTGATAATATACAAATACCCTTTGTATAACTTTTTGCAAATCGTAAAAAGTGGACAATAACTATTATACCGCGCTGTCAATATCCAATCTTGGGGTATCACTTTGTGCCCGTTAAAGGGAATAAATAATAAATAGCGTTCACACATGTTTCAGAAGAAACGTTATAGTATCGATGTTGCGGGTCACCGGTCAATATCGGTAACATGATGAGAAATTTAAGCAAGAAAGTGAGGCACGAAGATTCAGTTGGTTGTACCGCTAAGATTGCTACGTTCTAATTAATAGTTTTTTAATTCATTTCATGTGAATAAGTCATTATTGCATTTCTATTAATCAGAAAGGAAACTTACTTTCAGATAACAAATGTTACAATGATTCATAACATTGTAAATTTAATAACCATAGGTTTAAAATAAAAATTGATATTGCCTGAAATAGAAAACAAAATATTTAACATTTTTGAAATAAAAACTCTGCCTAAAAGTTTTTTTTTTTTGGATACCTGAGTTCTCAAAGGTAGACTTAAATGTTTATTTTCCTGGAACCATTATTGGATGACTGCAGGTGTTGATCGTTCATTTAAATTGTTTTATTTACATAAAAATATATTACTTCATATTCCGACATTTTAATATTACTAACACAGCCAAAGACTGACTTTTTTTACTAGTCAACATAAATGAGATGTTTGCAGTTACCAATAATTACAGTTTGAATAACCTATGTAATAAAGTAATGATATTGGAAAGCTCATTGTTTTATTTTTTTAATGATAAATTGGATATTTATAAATGTAAAAGACGATTGATTTCATTAACAATGCATACGTGTCATTATTTTTTGTAAACAGCAGTCTATATTTTTTAATTTCATCTAACAGATTGTTTTGGCTAAGAATTTCTCGCCTTATTTCATATGAGTATTAATTATGACGCGTGGACAAAAATTCCCAAAAATGGCCGTACATGTATTTAAAATTTCTTAGACTTACTTCATTAGAATCATTAACTATGGGCAAATGCCTTAATCCAAGGCCTCTGAATAACCTGAACATCCTTGGAAGGGATGAAGACTGAAAAACAAGAGATGATATGATCAATATAAGCTTATTACACTGAACAGTAAACAAAACTTACATGTAAAACAGTGTACGGTGATGGGTTCATGAAAGGCCTAAGATCTATGGAGTAAGTTTTCTCTTCGTCAGTAATAACTAAATCCTAAAAAAATAAGTTTTAAACAATGATATGTGTTTTTTGAACAAATGATCTTTTTGGGAAAAACTCCTTCACTTTTTCATTATCCAAAAAGATCAATTTTAAAGACTTGGTACACAAATGATTTTACAGCGCATTAATATAACTATACTTACATCGATAGTAGGATATCTAGGATATTCATCTCTGAAAACGGAAACGTTAATATTTTCCCAATCGTCAGAAGTTTCATTAAAAATTTTTCTCTTTAATATCACAATAAGTTGAGATCTTAAAATCAATCCTCTAATTCGACCATAAGTAGTTACTTCACTCTAAAACATTAATAAATATAAAAAGGCTGAATTTAAATAAACTAATAACACTGAGAACAAAAAAATAATCTTAAATTCAGTTAATACAGTTAATTTTTCTATTTTAATAAGAATTTATAACGATTTTTTCAATAATATTTTGACTACATGAACAAGAAACATATATTTGCTTAAATGAGGAATGTCAAAGAGCTAAGTGAGATGATTCTTGTGCTATGACATTCAATCATTTTAAAGTAGAAAAGGCTTCTGCTTTAGGTAGATTCATCTTTCAAATTGTATTGATCTTGGATGTACTATTTGAACGTTAATAAAGTTTTATACTTTTATGTTATCTCAGTAATTTCATATATTTTTATTATATAGAATAGGTATACATACCTGGTCAGTTAATGGAGGATCTACTACTGGAAATCCATTATAAGTACTTAATTTTAAAAGTTCTACAATATGGCCAACATTTTCCACACATTTTAAAGTGACCACTGGATGAGACATGACTTCACTAGCGTAAATATTATGGACTAATGGTGGGGGCTCCCAGGGAAGAAGTGGTATTCCCCACAATTGAATTAATGTATCGTAAATACCCTACAAAACAGAGATAATTTTTGTTTGCATATATTTTAACAGAACATTACTTCATTGAAGAAATCTCCAGTCCATTTCGCAGCTATTAGAGTTACTATTAGTGGTAAAGCGAAACTGATGTTACCGGTGGTTTCCATTATTATCACAGTCAAACTAATCGTCATTCGAACTACACCTCCCAGTTGTGCTGCTGCTCCTACTAAAGCATACTTTCCAGGGTGTACAATCGCCTATTATTTAAAAAAAAATATGTATTAACTGAACAACATTTTTATTGTGATATAAGTATAAAGAAGCGTTTCTCAACTCACCGCATTTGGAAATATGTTAAAGATTCCAATAGAAACAAGACGTCCCCAAGCGGCTCCTGTCAACAACGTGGGTATAAAAAGTCCAATCGAAGTTGACAGACCAAATGTCCATACGGCTAACAAAAAATAAATTACTACAAAAGACGCCAAAGAAAGAGCGTTATGAGTATTGGGCGGATCATGAAATAGAGACCTTACTGAAGCTTCAGGAGTTTGAAACCAAATACTGGCTAGAACATTGTACTGTCCATCGTCACAATATAGCTAAAATAGTAAATAGTTTTTAAATTACACTGTAATAAGAATGTTATTAGTAATGTTTATTTACTTGCGTTGGATATTTAGTGGGATCTTGACCAAATGGTTTACAGTCATTAATTAAAAACATCATTAAAAAACCCACAGTTGCACTCACAGCAGCTACTATACAAGCTTCTGTAACTTTTAACCATCTAGGTCTTATGTATCTAAAAAATTAATTTAATTAATCAGTAGTTCTTTAAAGGGTTCAACAACCCTCTTAATAGATCAATTACCTCATTCGAAAGACTGTGATTTTATAATTAATATGATTCCAAAGAGCACCACAAAGTCCACCAAAAGCTCCCATAATTAAAAAAATTGGTAACTCGAAGAATTCATAACTGAAAGATGAATCAAATTTTCCCAAATTCAAGAGTCCAGGGTAATTCAAATTGCCTGGAACTCCGTGATAAGCTGAAAGGATGACGTTAAGTGTAAATGTTGATACTACAGATGCAAAGAATGTGCGCCAGGTCAAACTCTGATTCCAAAAACTGGTACCTTCTTCTAAACTGAATAAAACACCTCCTAAAAAGCGTCTAATCCTTAGAAATTCGATCACATAAAAGCATATTTAGATTGGAAAAAAATTTGTGGTGAAAAACTTACAAAAAAATAATTGTATATTCCTGGTTTATATTTCTCCAAATTTTAAATGATTGATTTGAAACCTATTTTCATTCAATTATGATTATTGTATTGATAGAACGAGATTATTAATATTTTTTTTAAATTCTTACCTACTGGAGCTCCAAAAGCTGCCGAAACACCAGCAGCGGCTCCTCCGGAAACAAAATCTCTTTTTTCATGGTCTTCTCGAAAAAATTTGAATATTTTAAAATCTTTATTGAACGTACTGGTTTTTCCTTGTGATATTCCGGCTGCCACCACAGCACCTGAATGTATCATAGGTCCTTCCTAACAAACAGTATAACATCGTTTTTTTATTCAATAACTGAAACATCAATAATCTTACCTTTCCTCCTGCCAAACCACCAACAACAGAACAAATAACTCCAATACTCTTTACAATCAAAGTTTTTATTCTAACTACTCTAGGTATCTTTACACCATTTAGATAACATTTTACTTGCGGTATGCCACTTCCTGCAGCTATGGGTTCCCCATAAGCCACTAATATGGAACCAATTAACACAGGAACTATGTTATACAGAACCCACAATCCATATGGTATATATAATTTGCCTTGAGTGACATATTTGTCTACATCTAATCAATTTTTAAGGAATTCATGAAATATAGTTTTGCTTTATCTATAAAATATTCTGTTCCAATATTATAAAATACAATAAAAAATTGCAGGTAGTCATTTCAAAATTATTAGAACAAATTTTTCTCTTATGATCTTGGCTTTAATAAGTTCTTTGTACTGCTAACCATAGGTTTTTAATGTGTATAAAACCAAATTTTGTGGCTAGGGTTTGGAACTTATTTGTTAGGAATGTAGACTCTCTCATTTTGCTTTTCTTTAAAAACTCCTTAGGCATGTCAACCCGTCCAATAAACCCAATGGGGCACATAAGTCCCAGGTGATTTTGATGTAAATTTGCCGATTTAAAAATGAACGCAATTCTCAAATTTATGGTAAAATAATTTCATTACATATACCCTATTATTATGTCTAAAACAAGTTGTTTTACTTGTAAAAACACCGAAAACTAGAAATAATGTATTGATTTCTGCCTATTTACAAATGAAATTAATAACCAAACATTATTGATATTGCTTAATTAATATAGAAACACTGGCAATGTAATGAAGAAACTTTGATATCAAAGAATATTTAGCATTGTTTGGAACATCCAACAAATTGAAACTGTCGCTGGGATCTGTACGTCCCATTGGATCCCAAGAAGTTAAATATTTTCTTCTAATAGTCATACTTAGAATAGGGTTCATTAAAAATATGATATATTATGGTATGTGCCAATAATACTATTAAATTATAAAATACATGTTTTATATTATATATCTTTGGAAAAGGATACTTTTACTTAATGATGCGTATTTAATAGTTGATAATTCTTCTATGGATATGTCTATAATACAAGCTATTAGGGCTGTGCACATTCCTATGAGTAAAAATATAAACCATCTCGATATAGATTTTTGTACAATAAATTTGTAACCCTTTTTTCTTTCTTCATCTAATAAAAGATGATTTTCACAGGTATCATAATCTAAACTCTAAAAAATTTAAAAAAAATAAGACAATATTTTTATTACATCTAATTGTATTATTTTTTATATAAAATCATTTAATGTAAACAAATTTTGTATATTAAATAATACATAAGTATAAATGTAATTTATGTTATCATTTCTTACTTCATATTTTGCAGATAATACATTGAGTGATCCTGTTGTTACTTTTTCTGAACTTATTTGAACTCTTCTTCTAGCAGAAGACAACAAATTACTGTCTTCATAGTTATTAATAAATATTGCATTAATATCTTCTTGGCTGTCTGCATTATTAATAGACATGTTGTTCTGTAAATAATAATAAAAAACAATTGTTTATATGAAATGAAAACAATAATAAACAGGTTGGAAATTACCCTAAACTTAGTCACTTTAGCAGGTGGTTCCTCTGTTACATCATTAACCGATGAGGCGTTTTCCCTATCTTTTTCTTCGTGCATTTTGATAAAATTATTTAAACAATTCACTATGTAATTATAAATTATTTTATCTCAATATATGACAAACACAGTGAAGTTTGATGATTAGGTCAGTGCGTTGTTGCTAAATTTCTTAATGTTCAAAGAAAATAACAGATGGATGTTAGGCGATACGTATTTTCAAGTACATATTGTAATTTATAATGTAGTTAGGTCACGTTATATTTGAGTAAGTTTGGCAACCGGGCATTGTTCAGCACGTTGTATTTATTTTTGAAGGATTTTCCAAGGATACAGCGAACATGATTGGTTGAATTTTCTTTCTATCTCTTCTTCGAAATGCCCACATAACCTAACTTTAAGAAAAACAACAAAAGTTCCTTATGACTGAAAAAAATATTCTTATTTTTGTACCTGATAGTCTCGACTTTAAGCAATCAGGCTACCTACTAGGTTATAAAAAGATATTTGATAATATCGAAGTTTATTATGTTACTAGTGATGTGCCCACAAAAACCCCTTACCAAAGTGTTGGGCTTCTAGGACAATTAGTTGATTATGAGTATCTTCAGTTAAACATAAATCTTCCATTATTTATAAATAATAAAAATGAACAAATAACAGTAAAAGGAAATTTTGGAAAACAAGGCCTAACCCAAATAACCTATGATTACAAGAGATTCAAAAATTCTGATATTTTATATAAAGAATCTGGAAAATATGGCCAACATTTTCAAAAATTATCAGAATATCTTCGCAAATCTACTCACTTACATTGTGAAAATGGGAATAATATAATTGTAACATATTTATTGTGTGTTGTTTATCTTTTTAATTGTGTATTGGACACGTTAGCTAAGTTTGGGAAAATTATTCAAAAATCTTCAACTTTAATGCATTTTGAGGAAAGTCTAAGATCTTGGAAATGGTTTTTGAATACAGCTTTTGAAGAGAAAAAAATTACACCAAAACTAGGAAATGCTATTGTGGCTAAATCAATAGATTTAACTTTAGGAATTTTTTTAACTTCTTACATTTTGGATTATGAAGAGCAGATATTTAATTTCATCAATATTAATAGTGAGGTATACTGCCTATAAATGTAATAATAAAGAATAAAATATTTATTTTTCCTTTTTAGTCTATAGTATCTAATCTTAAAGGATTGCTATTATATTTGATGGGACAACCAATAGGGCTAAAATTAAATTATGGTTTCAACAATTTCTTAGGTCGATTTTTTTTGTATCACATAGCCTTGTGGAGAATATTTCTTCATGGTTTTTATCCAATTTTTGGCAATTATTTTAGATTTTTCGTTTTCCCAGGAATATTGGGATTCTCTTATCAAATAGCAATGATCTCCGATGTTGTGTCTATAGCTACGTTCCATTCCTATTGCATATACATTTATGCTGCAAGGTAAATATTATTTTGGTATTAAGACCCTTATAAAATACCTAGAATATATATGTTTAGGAATTTTTGGATTGTCCTGTCGCTCTCTAGAATCTCTTAAACACAAAATCAAAGTACAACACTTGACGCGCTTTTAGCTAACTATGTTAGCAACAGAAGATGATCATTAACCAAACAATACAATAGACTCTAAGGAATAGATATTTTGTCCTTATTTAGCTGTTCTTACATCTGTAAATTTCTATTCTAATTAGAAATATTAATTATAAAAAATTGCGTATGTAAGAACAGCCTAAATAAGTACAAATGGCTTATTATTCCTTATAGTTTTTTGGTAAGGGATAACAGTTTTTTTATGTATATTGTAATAAATTTAATAATTTTAGACTATTCAGTCTCCAATTAAGATGTTTGATATCACTTTGGAGGGTACTAATAGGCAGAAAATTTAATCCTTTAAGAAATAGGGTTGACTCTTGCCAATATTTACAAAACCAACTGTTTATTGGAACATTATCATTTACAATATTATTATTTTTGCTACCTACAACTACTATGTACTATGTGGTATTCACTGTAGTAAGTACCTTCTTTATAATTATTTGTACCATATAAAAAAAAATATATAAATGATATGCTTAATTAAACGTCTATTAGAAACGGAATTTTAAATATTATATTTTTATTTCAGTTTCGATTAGTTACACTGTTTATTAATAAATTACTACTTATTACAAGAAATTTAACATATACAGTGCCTATATATTCTGTATTCTTATGGACTATAAATTCATCGTCAGTAGCAGGTAATTAAGTTTTTTGCACAGTATACATGTTTGTTTTGAAAGATAGAATAATTTAGTCACATTTTTTTTAAATTAACTTAGGTTATTTAATATTTTTAGGTAATATACATATTTGTTGGAAAAGTTTTGATGACAAGGGGAATATCAAAATAGAAGCAAAATTAGAAAAACCATTGTTAATAACCAGTATTAAAAACTTTATTCCCGATTCTGGATGCATTATCAAAAATCATAGAACTTTTAGGGATATATTCCATGCTAGAATTACAGGAACAATTTTGTAATTGTTGTTAATAAACTAAAATAAAAATGATTATTTATTTTTTCATTGGTCTGTACCACATTTCTAGACAAATCAAAATATACATTTTAAATGTAGCATCGCTCTTAAAGCACCATTTGATTGCTATGTTTTATTGTTGCACGACTCGATATTGACTGCTCTAAATAAAATTGGATTGCTCTCGGTCTTTTAACTGGTCTTGGGTTAATGTTTCATAATAACATGGAACTGTGTTTTACAAATTTAATATAACCGTTTCAAATATTAATGTGTTAGTAATTTAGAATAATATATGGGATAAGGCTTTTACAGCTGTCGTCCATTTCTGTAGTTTTTTGAGTTATTAAGTTGTTAATTAATTAATCAATTTGAGTCCACATTTCGCCGTCATTGAGTGGGCGAAATCTTCTGAAGTTGAGTCACCTTTCGCTTCAAGTCTTGATTGCACGAAGAATTGCATTATACTAATAAGAGTGCTTTATTATATAGAGAAAAACGTCTCTCTAATAACTCCCTCAATATATTATAGATCAAATGGGTTACTTGTCTTTTTATGGCACCAAAAAACAAAAAGTAACTAAATTTTTTTGATAGATTTAGAATCTATAAATTTCTTATGAATGTATTTGTTTCATAACATTAGATAAGAAATAAAATGTAATAAAAATACTAAAAATAATTGTTCAAAGTGACGCTTCTTTCCCCCTCTATGTTCCAATTTTTCCCAAAAATATCAATAGTATTTTAAACCTATTTGGAGATATATAACAGTACATCACAGATTTTGAATCATAAATTTTGTGTTTTGGCAATATGCAGTTTTACAAAATGAATGTTTGCTACATTTTTCCGTTTCTTGCCGTCATTATCGCCTAAGAGAAGTGAAAATTAAAAACTGAAATATGTTCTAAGAGATATCCTGATGATTTAAAAATGGAAAATAGCAAAATACTACTAACATGACTTTAAAATAATATTCCTCATTTTTGGAAACGATTAGGAGCATTTAGAAACTAATTAACTAATAGCAGAATAGAATGCAACTTATCAAAACCTTTTCCTAAAAACATTATAATCTATATTCACCGGGATATTAGACTAATGTGTGCCAACTCCGTAAAACATAGGATAATTATTTATTGAATGTGACCAGTGCACAACTAGACATTGATTACATGTCATTGACTAACTTTATTGCTTACAAAAAGCCGTATGCAAATTATTTTATTGCCTTTAATCATAAGGGGAAAGTAAGACAAACACACAGAAATGGAATTGGTAGGAAGAAAAAGAACGAAATTACAATTCATTTATTTTTATACTAAATGCCTCAATATTCACATCCGAACGTATATACCTTAAAAATAATTTTTTGTACCTACTTAAAAACAATGATTATTTACAAGAGAGACTTGTTCCATTATTTATACATAGTAATAGTAGATTTATAAATTAAAATAGTAGTACACTATAAATTCAGTAAAATCTACAAATACTGTGTATATGACTACATTTAAAAATCTTCTCAGAATTCAAGGGCCATTAAAGATTTACAACAGATTGCCAATACAAAAAATTCCATATCTGTAGCCAATCAATACTATTTTTCTTTTCTATAGAACTTTAATAGTGTAGCTACCGCTATCCTTCTTAAAACTATGGAAAATTAAATTTCAAGAGTTTGTATACATTTTAAGATTTAGACGAAATAACTGTATTTTTGAAATATGTACGTTGTATATTTTCTACATTGATATAAATTGATTAAAGTGCATAAGGATCTGTATTTTTAAATTTACATTATATATCTTTATATCATATTTGATAGTAGATATATACAGAGAAATGTAGTCAGTATAGTTCAATTAAAACGCTTGGAGATTACCTTTTTATTATATTTACAATAGTTACCTCTTTGTAAAAAATACGGCATTATATATTATCTAGGCAAAATAAAATTTTAGCAAAATCCAAATAACTGTTATGTATAAAAATATGCATTAATATTATATATTAATTTAACGTATTTTTTTGAAAGTTAGAAATAAATTAAACACTATTTTATCTATCACAATATACTTAGTATTAAAAAGTTATCACTGTAAATAAGGAAGCCTGAAACTAAAAATGGATTTTGCCAAATTTCTGAAAATCTTCAAAATTGCAAGAAATAAATTATTTGATTTACGTCAAAAACCTGACATAAAAAAATAAATAAACAAATTCACAAAAATTCTCATTAATATTTATGGCATATTATTGGAATTTTTAATTTAATATCAATAAATTTTCAGATTATGCCGTAGTAACGGATTGTAACTGAAAAAAATAGAGAATGCACCAATTAGGTTTTCTATTAAAAACATATTACAACAGTTCAAAATTATTTACCAAAATATATATAATTTAAGTAATGAATGATCAATCTAATCTACTACCCAACTATGTAGAGTGTCGTCACAGTACATATTTTAAATAATAATAAACTACAGGATCTCCGAAAAAAATTATTTCCCTTTAAGAATTCAACTAAGTGTCCAAATAAGTTTAAAATCACAGAAAAATCCCTTTACAATAATCTTTCCATCAGTCATACATATATTCCTGTTTTATTTCTATAGAATTACTAAAATTAAGGCTTAGTACTACATAAATTTTAAATAACAATTATTTTTACATTTCTATAATATTACAATAGTTCCATTATATATGAGTGGAATGTCGTATTGAACTTTTCAATTTTTACATTGACTTAGAGTTTAGAGTAACTGCAAGCCAACTGATACATTTACTTAATAAATTTCGTATAAATCCTATATCTAGATAGCTTGAAGTTTTTCTTCGCATTTTTCGATACTTTAAATTCTTAAAAATTGTTTGACAAAATCGATAACAAAATAAACATAACCATTGACAAATAATTGTAGATAAAATGTGAAATAATCTGCAATTTTTGAATTGCAGGTATGTCAAACTTTAACTTGGTTGTTTTCCATAATACTGAGAGGTTTAAAAGTATGGAATTTTGGTATACATTAAAATACTTCATTCTCTCATTAACTGACAAATCTAGAAAACACTGATAATGTTTTCAACATTAAATTTTGTCAAATTTGTGTACTAAATTCAATATAAAAAAAAACAATAAATAATATCAATAATTGGTTTACCATAATTGATACTTCTGAGTATCGTTGCTACGGCATAATATATACTATTTCTTCATAAATACACTTATCCAACTATATTAATTCACAATATTATTACTTATCATTTAGTAACACCATGTAAACTTGGAGACGGGCTGTTCTTTGTTGAACTTCTGCTTCTTCTGTCAAAATGATTAAATATGATAAAACAATGCGAATGTATATTCACCAAGAAAACATATTCGAATTCGGTATTAATAAAAAAATTACGGAATTCACTAATGAACTTTAATAAATTACAATAATTAAAAATAAATAACAAATGTAAACATTAAGTAAGTGTCCTTTGTGGGAAAGAACTCACCGTATTTCGTTTGATGAAATGTCTCTGTAGTCGTATTTCGATTTTTCTAATCTACGTTCTAAACCCTGGAAGATATTTGATAGAACATTATTATTTATTATTATGTTAATGTTATAATTATTCCCAAATATAATTTACAGATTAAATACATTTTTTGTTGCTAATTCCTTGTGTGTCCTGACTTAAAATTCCGCATCAAAAAATATATTTATATGATACTTATATGTGTAATTCATGCAAAAATATGCTAGTACCGTATTATTCTTATACTAAAAATCCACTTTTGAATCAATGTAAATGACACCATTTTTACTAGTCTTAAAACTTTGGAAACAATCTTTGAAAGAACACTGTAAGATATTTGATTAAATTTTTTTTTAATCTTGAATAATTTGTCTAATGCAAAAATTGCATTTGACAACCTAGCAGCATAAGAGTTTATTTCAAGATTTATAAGACATTACTATTAGAATACTCTTTTTGCAGAAAAAACAGGTCTTACAGGATTTATAAAAGAGAACTGAATTGTTTCTAGACACATAACCACCATATTATCTAAAATCAGTGAGTTGAGTTCAGATTGGTCCATAAAATCACTGTTCATACAAAATGAGTTGTTATAAAACAAATACATAAATAAATAAATATTTTAAGGCGGTTTGATAAAAAATTTAGAAAATAGGCATTCTTATCAAAAGCTTGGTGGCTAACTAACTTTAAAAACATGGTAAATATATAACAAAAAACAATCATTAGTAAGAATAGTTAACTTTTAGATTTATTTTGAAGTTAGTTGTTTTATATAACGCACCTTGGCGGTTCCACAAAGCTCTTTCTTTTGTCTGGCGGACACGTAGTACATTTAACCAGACCACACTCTGAACACAGCCATTTCGTCAACTAAAAGCAATATTAACATGCACAAAAAAACATGCAAACTAAAATAGCAACTAAATAGGGGCTAAATCAGCTAAAAGTAGTAGCTACTTTAAGAATTCAGCTAAAAATGTGTACAATTTTGTCCCATTGTTATGTTTTATTTCTAAATAGATTCCCAAAAGTTGAATTAAAAAATTGAAAAAAGTATACTATTTTACATTTAAAATATAAAATTCATTTAGGAGGTAGAATATATGCTTCAGTTCAAGTAAAAAATCTAGGTTGAATGAGATAATGTAATAATACTCTTAGACATAAATGAGTACCTTATTGAAGGCTAATAGTTGGCGCTATGGGTCTGGCAACCCGGCAACTAAATTAACTAAAATTTAAATATTTAGCTGTTTTTAGAAGAAAGTGTTTTTCTATCATTTTCTGAATTGTAGCAATTTTCAGTAAAATTTAGAGTTGTTTCAACACTATGTGCAATTGTCCTCGCCAAATTTTTGTTTGTAACCAGTTAAGCTTTGTACATTTTAATATATCTTTTTGAATTTGCCTTTATTTTAAATACTCATTTTGAGCCTGTCACATTAGTTCCTTTTCCATAATGTCTTTTTATTTCTCATTTTGTTTTCTGAAAATATTGATAAATACTTTACAGTTTCTGGTTCCCTTTAAAAAGAAACATGTGCTTAATAAGCTAGTGTTTCTGGTGGATACTTGGTAACTCTTGTGGATATTCTTATTTTTTGTTTATCTGAATATTCAACTAAACTTTTTTCTGTTTCTTCATTTTGATCGGTTTGTAACTAATTCTTCTTCTATGTTGTTAATATGATTTTCGTGTGGTCTGCTTTTAGTTTCAGTGATGTTTAATTTCTTAGAGAAATTCGCTAAGTCAAATACTTTGCGGTAGGTATAATTAAGTACTTCATATGTGTAAATTTTTTCCATTATGGTTTTGGTATTGTGTTTATTTTGTTCATTTTATACTTTCTTAACTTATGCTTTCTGTTTAGAATACAAGATTTCTTATTAGAATATCTTGAGTACAACCTTGTTTTCGTTAGTAGAATTTATCTTACTAATGTATTCCTGCACTAGTTTCTCTTTTACTTATTCAATTGTTAATTTATCCTATGGGTTTGTTAGTAATATAACAAACAGGCAGGAACATCACTGAGAAGTAGAGCGGCAATATTAAAATATGTGTTTTCTCCAAGCACATTTAGCTGATCAACCTAATGTAGAGCACTTCTAATGTATTATGACATTTAACTGTAATCTTCCAAATTAATATGATGTATGTAGTGTATTAAATACATACAATTTGCTACTAAGATTTGCTTGTTCATGGTTCTTTCATAACATATCAATATATCTTTCTACATTTGTAGATATCATCTAACTATTTTCAACGCATATAAAGAATATATTTGGTGCCTATGAATCCAAATTTTTCCATTCAGGTGTTGAATTTTCAAGGTTTTCTTCAGATTACTACTTTCCAACTTCTTTCTCCATCAAGAGTTGTAATTAGAATTATTTAATTGTACAGTCCCAATCTTCACATTTTCCTCCTTATTAAAATATTTATTTTTTACTAAACTAAAATATTTAAATTCAGGATGTGAAATGTATCATCTCAGCAAGAGAAATTCTAATTTATAGGCACACTTGCTTTGATTATATATTTCTGGGTTAAACTATAGTAGCCAGAAAGTATCGTGGCCCATAATCTGTTGGAAAGTTAAGATTTGGCATTAATTTAATTTATTCTCATATGACTATGTATGTAATATTTAACATTATAAACTCTAAATTAATAAGATGCAAGTATAAAACAAAAAATTTTCAGAGTAATTTGATATTCCAGTTCAATAATTTCTTAATAAAAATCTAAGCTCATAACGCCATCCATTATACTTCAAACTACTATTTTATGCCAGGAGTAGGAAATTATTTTTAAGAGTTGCTCTTTTTTCATTCTGAAATTAGCATTTTTGAAGAAAATAATTTAAGACTACATCATATATTATTATCGGTGCTATAGTGAACTATTTAAATAAAGCAATATAACAAAAGAATATTTTACATATACCTCCAATAAATTTATAATACAAAATACTACAAGTTAAAAATATTTTTTATTCCCATCACATATATTAAAGTAGGGTAGAAATTATATCAAATAAATTATTTAAAAAATATATAAATTACGTTTTTAAAACTAAGAAGGTTGTTGTAAGTGTTAAAAAGAATAAATATATATATAAAAAAAAGATTGTGACGTGTTTATAACGCATTTTTTTGTTAAATGATAAGTATGATAAGTCTAAAAAATATATCACAATCGCTTTAAAACACCACATAAAATCCATATAAAATTTACTTACTCCAATTTTCCTAATAAGATCGCTAACAATATTCAAGGCCATAACCCTCGACGCTGGTGATATAGGAGCTTGATAATCATCTGAAAATACATCATTCATGTCTTCTCAGAAATTACAAACATCTCCAGCCAATCAAAAATCCACATTAAATCTTACATTAAGGTTAAGAGGTGAAACATGCACATTCAACTTAATGAACAACACAAAATGATGAAAACAAGGTCTTATTTAAGACTATCTAATTTATTACAAACATTTACAATTACAAATGGATCCTAGCCTAAAAACTAATCACATTAAGTCTGGGTTTCCCAAAATCACATCAAATCAATAAAATTAAAAATCTAATCTATTAATATACTTTAAGAACAATGAGCAAATCTTGTCAGTAAATGTCAATAAAAAGTCTGGTGTCAGCCAATAAGTGTCATATAATCCATAATAAATGTCAAACCTTGACAACTATAAGTAATGTCTATTTAATTCAAGTAGCTTATTGTCTCTTAAATCTTAAATAACTAATAGTGAGTGAGTAACTACTATAATAAATAAAAACAAATATGAGCTTAAGATTAGTTGTGCATCTCAATTAATTATAGAAAGATGCAAGCTTTTCCAGCCACCAGTTATTAATAAGGTATGATCAACTGATTTACATTTTTTGTAATTCAGTCTAATTAAAAGTTATGAAGAATCATTAGAATATATATCGGTAAAGGATAAATGAAAAGTAAATCTTAGAATAGAAGTATAAGGAACGGCAACTATATAATGAGTGATAAATACTAACAAGCAATTTCTAGGCAAGCAAGCGATTTATCTACATCAGCGCTAGCTAATAAAAAGCAATTTTTGTGAAAAGTCAATAGTAAAATAATTTTATTACAATTACATTAAGAAAATTTTACTAGAGACATTTTTTCACTTAAATAATTTCTGAAACATTTTTCTGCTTTGTAAAATTTCTAATCCTTTGAAATAAAGAAAAAAGCTGTTTAAAGGAGCGTTTATTATTTTTCTTACGTTTTGCTGGAGTAGTTTGCGTTTCATTTTCTTTTAAGCGGTTGGAATCAATAATAGATTTTTGAAATCCATTCAAAATTCGTTCATTATCTGGGGCTCGTTCTTTTTCTTTTACTGATAGTTCTTGTTTTAAATCTAGAATATGAATACTCATGAATAAATCATTCTTCAATACATTTCTTGCAAGATATTTCAACCTACCTCTAGTTTCGTCTGCCAATCTTTGTAGTTTTTCCTTTAAACTATCTTTTTCATCTACTTCTGATTCAAGCATAGCATTTCTTTCAATAGCTGAATGGAATGCTGATTCTATTCCTGCTATACTTTCTTCAATAATCCTCCTAGCTCTTTCTAGATCATCATTTTTCTGTTCTAAACCTCTTATATACTGAGCCATTTGTGTCTTTTCAGTTTTTAAATTCTGAATTTCATTTTGGAGAATAATATTTTCTTTATTGCTTTGTTCTAGTTTGATCTGTAAAAATGCACGCATAATTTTATGAAATCAAAGTATAAAAACTTACTCTTAATGACTCAATCTCATTCTGTGCCCTATTGTTAGCTAAAGAAAGCTCTTTAATCTTCTTTTCATTTTGATCAATGGTAGCCTCATATTCCCTATCTAATTGTTGAGATTCTTGTATGAATTCATCAGATTCTTTTTGTATTCTTTCCGCACTAAAATTAAAAGAATAAGTCTCATCCTAATAGAACATGATAAAATAATTTTACTCTTGTAAGTATTCATTAGCTAAGTTCTTCCAATATAAAATTTCTTCATCCTTATTACTAAACGCGGTATCACTTCCTCTACTCATTTTCGATTTGTTCTTTGTTTTTAATTAACTAGTGGAAAATATCATAATCTGATCCAGGATGGGCAGCTGCAATAAGGAAAAAAAGTATGTTTAGTCGCAATTTGACAAAGTTGGTTCATATTGTCATCTGTAAATGTGGTTGAAATTGTTCGATTATGAATATTTAAATTATCTTAAAGCAGTAATATAATAAATTGTAAAAGAGTGAAGTAAATGTATAGACAATTGGTTTAAATAAAATTTCAGGATAAATTACTTACCAAAACGTCCAAAATCTTTGTTTTTTTCTTTTCTATCTCTCTATCCTATTTTACTTGACACAAGAATGACAAGATGAGAAGACATACGACACAGATCTTAATTTCGTAAGTTACCAACTTAATTTTAGTTTGAATAATACCAACCACATAGCCCCAGACAACTTTTTAAAATATTTACAAGGGAGAAATTGGGGCATTATTTTTAAAATTGCTTTTTATAAACATAACCTACAAAATACTTTCTTATGATGAGTTTTTGGTGTTTTAGATTTTAATCAAACAATATTACTACTTTACTCTGCCTTAGAGCTGTTAACACTTATCAAAAATGACATTGGTGCAGGTCAACAGAAAATGCTGTTTGTTTACCAAAAACAATCACTGATTTATTTAAAAAAAAATGTTAATATAGATGTTTTTAGGTTTTATTAATCCAGATAACCAGTTTTAACTTACTAAATAATATAATACATTTGTTAACCAAAACTGACAAAAAATGCTTTCATTAAAAACTATATGTAAATTTCAAGATATTACCAAATTATCTAAAAATTCGTTACTGGTAAGTTTTAATTATTCATTTAGATTTATTCAACATATTACAATAGGATTTTAGTTTTCAGTTCGGAATTATGGCCCTCGAAGGGCCCTAATGTATGTTCCTGGAAGCGATGAGAGAAAAATTGACAAGATATCAACCCTCAATGTTGATTGCGTTGCTTTAGATTGTGAGGATGGAGTTGCTCTAAACAAAAAGGTACTAATAACTCAATGCTACTCTTCATTAAAAAAATTACGCAGTTTATTTTATAATCATTTTGTTTTAAAGGATGATGCCAGAAATTTGATTAGGAAAAAGTTAGAACAAATAATTCCTGCTAGTAAATGTGATATTGGAGTACGAGTAAATTCAATAGACAGTGGCTTATGCGAAAAAGATCTAGAAGTGTGTTTATCTGGAACACAGCTACCACATACTATACTTTTACCAAAAGTTGAGACTTCGGAAGATTTAAAATGGGTAAAACATATTTTATTCTCTTAAAGTTAATTTATATCTAGATACTTCAGAATCATTTAATTTATATACTTATATAGTTTTCAGATAAACTTATTAAGTTAAACAAAACAAGTCAACCCTTAAATCTTATCATTTTCATTGAATCGGCCAAGGCTTTTATAAATCTCTGTGATATATGCAAGTCGGCAATCAAATTGTCTAAATTTAACAAGTTTACTCCTAGTAGTTTGGTATTTGGGAGTGATGATTTCTGTGCAAACATAGGTAGATGTTAAATAACAAATTAGATCAAAATGTAATTTTCACATATATATATCTTTTACTGGTAGGAGCAACTAGAACTGAAGATTCTACAGAGATTTTATATGCTAGACAAAAATTAGTTCTGCATGCTAAAGCTTTTGGTCTTCAAGCAATAGATATGGTTTATATTAAATATAAAGGTAATTAATATAATTATGTTTTATTATATATCTGTGAATGAGGGGAAATGGAAAGTAAAATATGTATCATACATTTAATACAAATGTTCACAAAAAAATAATAAAATAAATTTAATCACTTAAAAATCGGTTTTAAATAAATTGATGAGAGAACAAGTTTAAGTATTGAGGAAGTCTATTTATAATATATAGGGTTGGAATAAAGTATGGAACCAAGTAAATATCTTTAAAAAGAAATTGACGATATTTATGAAATTTTGTAGGAAAGTGCAAAGGGGCAAAATGCATCTGATGTACATTTTTTTGTTAATAATATACTTCCGGTTTAACCGGAAATACTCTCAACTTTTTTAATTTAAGTGGGACACCCGGTATATTTTTGCAGATTTTGAAAGAACTTGTTATTTCTCAAATTTGTACATACTGGGTTTAGTGAAAATAATTTGTAAAAACGAGAAATAACTTTCAGTTGTAGAATAAGTAAATTTATTTACTTTAGACTAATGAGAATAATAATTTAAATAATATTAATTGAAATGTTCAAAATGCTCTCTGTTCATCTCCTGACAGTATGCCAAACTATTAACAAATTGTTGAGTCACTCTTTCCAAGACTTATCCACGTATTAGTTCACATTCATCAATAATTCTTTGTCTCAATTCCTGCAAGCATGTTGGTCGTTTAACGTAAACATGTGATTTTAGATAACCCTAAAGAAAAAAATCTAATGGCTTAGATCCGGAAAACGAGCAGGCCACTCTATGAATCCCCTACGTCCAATCCATCGATTTGGAAAATTCGCATCCTGAAAATCCCTAACCCGTCTATCAGAGTGGAGAGGTGCTCCATCTTGTTGAAACCAAACATTTTTTGTGCTTCATGAATCCAATGAGGATTCTCATTTGACCAATACCTTGAGTTATGGCGGTTAACTGTTCAATTTAAACAAAAAGTTGCCTCATCGGAAAACACTACATTAGATGCAAAATGTTTGTTGACATTTCAGATGTCCATCAGTCGTTTGCAAAACTCCAGCCGTCGGTCAAAATCATCGTCTGACAATTCTTGAACTAATTGTATCTTATACGGATAATACTTATCACTTTTCAATATCTTCCCTACAGAACATCAACTTATACCATGATTTAGTGCCAAAATTGTGGTAGAAGTTTGAGGTGAAAATCATTTGCAATGTTTTGTCTGATAGTTTCGTTCGTTGCGATCCGCGGTCTTCCAGGTTTTGGCAAATTTTTGACCATCCTAGTTGTATTAAAACGTTGTAATGTTTTAGAAACTGTTGAACGTGATATGGGACTTTTTTCAGGATTCAAATCATTAAAAATATGAAACACTTCTTCATGAGTCCGTTTCGTTTTAAGGATATTTACTTGGTTCCTTACTTTATCCCAACCGCGTATAATTCTAAGTTGTATATTGTTTTCTTGGTGAATCTTCCGAAGCATCGATTTTCTTCTAATTCAGGCAGTTTTGACTTAATATGATGCTGTAGGTTTAAAAAAAATGATTTAAACATACCTTTCATGTGGCACAAGATTCAGGTCGAATCATGTTTATTTTCGGCCCAGAGTATCTGGTTTTTCATTGATTCGTTGATTGTGACCTGATACCCCAGCTAATATCAATTCATTTTAACTAACAAGACTGAAAGCATCTTAGACAATCATATGCTAATCTTAACTTGACCTACTTGGAACCTAATGCTTTTACTGTTGAGTAGCTGGTTGGGTAAATTGCATGATAATTTTGTTAAATCCCTAATTCCTCTCCGCAATTGCCGCAATGTTGTCTTACCGCCATCTTATTGTTTGATCGTTTTGAAGCCATCGGTGTACCGGGGTGGCCTACCCATATCGGTTCTATCCAGTTTTTGTGTTTACTCTATCGGAATAAGGAATATAGAATTGAAGAAGTTTTTTCTTCTTTATTAAAAAAACTTGGTAAACAACAAATTGCAATTTCAATGATACATAAAAATTAAAGCACCTTGGAAACAATTATGAGGTCATCTAGATTTTGAAGCTGGCACTTTGGTTTCCACATGAGTTCAATAATGTTCAGATAGCGGTCGAAATTTCTTATATCTCCTTCAAAACTTCTACTTGACGTTTCGATCTTCTTATCATGATCTCTATTGAAACGATTTTCAAAAGTTTCCAAATATGTTTTACAATCACTAAAAAACTAACTAATTTCGAACTTCTGGACGATACTGTATAAGAGAGAAAACATTTTTGCATTTTGTAGATTTAGAAGGTTTAAAACGTCAATGTGAAGAGGGAATGCGAATGGGTTACACCGGAAAACAAGTAATTCATCCAAATCAAATTGAGACTGTTCAAAACTCATTTTTGCCAACCTTGGCAACTTTAGAATGGGCTCAAGGGCTTTTAGATGCCTTTATGGAACATCAAGCTACTGGAAAAGTATGTACTAAGAGCAGTAACAAGCCAATTTGATAAAATATCCATGGTTTCAAAGATTATATCCTTGTCCGCTTATTTATTTTGTTTAATTTACAACTTATTAAAATCCAATAAAAGTTTAGAGTTTTCATTAATTTTCAAAAAAGTTGTATAATGACGCTGAACGTTGCTGTTGGATTCAAACTTTCATTACCAGCAGATTTACTGTGTTTAGAAAAATACAGTATTGGCCTGAAGATGGTTGGAAATACATAGGGTTTGAAGTGTAATATTGTTTTTTAGGGTGCTTTTACTTACCAAGGAAGCATGATAGACATGCCAACAGTAAAACAGGCCCAAAATATTATAAATCTGGTTCATGCAGCAAAGAAAAAAACTGAAAAATGATAAAATGTTAACTATAATTAAGAAATAAAGTTTTATTTTCAATTCATTGTATATTTTTATTACCAATCATCATTTCTTATTTATTTTAGCATTATCAATCCTTGGTAATTTATAGAAAGCAATTGAAAGACAGGTAAATCAATCTCAAACTTTTGAAACACTCTTGATACATTTCCCAGAAACGATCCAGGCAGTATATATATCGATGTATAAAAAACATGGTTATTTTAAAAATACAAATTAGTGAGTCATCAGTCCGGCTAATGACCTATCCGTAACAACTCACTTTGGGACCTTGGTCTAATTGAAAAAACCAAAATAAGTTTCAGTTACTCAAGGTAGCAAATTTATATAGAAATAAACGAAAGAATAGTTAAAATTATCTTCTTATTTTTGTAAATATGAATATATAATTCCTATTTTGTATACAGTTGTAGTTCAGGCGTTCAGTAAACCACAGAAAATCTGCTCTTAGGTTTTAACTACGAAAGCTGGGTTTTAAAGGAATTTGTTGGCATATGGTGAAATATACAAGATGTACTTTTTCAATGGTCCTATCATTGGGATTTCGTTAATCAAAAGGCATATGAAGTTTGTTAAACGAAAAAATGTATTTAAGGATCGACGATTTACTTTAAAAAAATTAAAATATCCCCAGAGTTCAATTGTTATACATGGAAAACCAGCAATTTAGCTTGTATCTAGTTCTTTAAGGGTATAAAAAACTTGTGTTTGTGCCTATTTTTTTATATATTTTGTCGTTTACTTTTATTTGTTTAATGCCCTCTCCCATTGTATTTTTTCTCTTCCTTTATCTTCTTTTACGTTACGTCGTCTTTTTAAATTTGCCTCTTTGTTCCATTTTATAATTTAGTTTCTATTTATTTATTTTCTTTACCCCACAGTAACCTCATTATTCCTACTTCTCCCTTTCTTTTATCAATTTCTTTTATCTACTTTCATTATACGTATTACATTATTCAGTTATTATTTCTTTTTTTGTTACTTAGTTCATTATCATTGTCCGACTTTTTCCTAGATTAATAACTGTTTAAAATTAAATTATTTTAAACAAATTTAAACAATATTCAACGCACTTTTTGTTGTCCTGGTATATTCTTCAAACAATTTATTTTCCCACAAAATCAACATTCTAGAGTCTAACGGCCGTTCAGCTCAAACCAATCAAAAATCAGACCACATAAAGGAACCAATCAATATTAACCAATTTTACAATTCTTTGTGCTAGATGGAACTCGAAAAGTCGCTGTTGCCCATCATCAATTCTCAAGTTATGTTGTTGTTCTAACCAAAGTAAAAAAGTTGTTACCGTACATTTAACAATTCACTAGTAAAAATACGGTAAGTTAATTTGTGAAGTGAATAAAAGCGAAATTTATGTACATACCTGTTTTTATTTTTGGTTTACCAATGTTATATTCAACGCAATACCATGTTATTATTAACAATAATTTTATATCAAAAGGTTAGTATTAGTTGAAATTTTGATTTGAGGGTATTAAAGCAAGCGAATGAAAAGCGTTACTTAAGTTTTTAAAATGATTATTTTTCTATAAAATAACCCGGGGTTACTGAACTTTTTTTAAAAACGGGCGAATAGTGCTTCAATATAAGTAATATAAAAGCCATAAAGCGAGCTTTGGCACTAAATGTATATTTTTAGTTTATTTTTATATCTATTTCAGTTGACTAATCAACTATAATTAAAAGCATTTCAGAGAAAAATAGGAAGTTAATTGCTTTTCTGGATGCTAACATTTTACTTCCTTATTACTTATGACTTTAAATTTTTATTTCAAATTAATTGTTAAAAAATTTATTAGAAACATCATCACAAGATTTTAATATTTATGCATAATATAAGAGAAAAAAATATTCTTTAAAGTGTAGAATAGATAAAATAGGTTGAGTCAGCTTTTTTCAAGGTAGAGCTTATATACTTGTTTAACTAAGAATAACATAGAGAGAAAGTAGTTATTTTGAAGTGATCTCTCATTGACATCCATTTTTTCCAGATAGTATTTTTAAATTTTCAGAGAATAAAGGCTATTTTTTTAAATCGCCTTGACATCAATTGTGCTTAGAATTGGCCAAGAAGTACCGACGTTTACAAATATAAAATAAAAATTGTATAATTATTATCTATGATTTTATTGAAAAATCGTATGAACATATGAATTTAATTACACAGAATGTTCCATAAAAATTGAGAGATAGTAACATTTCACTTTTTTCGGTTAGATCAAAGATCCCGAGTGCCAGATCGAGGGTTGGCTAGCTTAGAGTCGAACTCGAAATAGTTATTTATAGCTGTTTTATTTTGTTGTTAAAATATGGTTATAAAAAATAATATAAACATGAACGTATTAATCTGGCTTTAAGAAATCTTAGGATCAAATATCAATATCCAAAAAGCTATTGCACAAAAAGTAAAATAAAAGAAAAACTTTTAAGTTCTGCTCAGATATAATTTGTCACGTTTTATAATGAAATTAAGTTGGGAAACAAACAATTTGTATTTAATACAAATCTGAAATTTTCCTAATAAGGAAACTGTTCAACGTGGACTCACACAGGGCAATTATCGTTAATAGAATTTAACTAACAGCCAATTAAAAATAACAAATAATCTGGAAGGTGTTATTCCCTCTCTTACTTTATATGCAGTTTTCTGCGTGCAAATTGGCAACTACGTTGCTTCGCAGAGTTTTCAGCATTTGTAATTGTGACACATAACAAAATAATGCTATAAATATTTCTATTCTCCAGAGGTAGCCCTCTACCAAAAGCTGGAGAGAGAATATTGGAAAAATTGAAAAAATGGAAATGTAAGCCTGTCAATTTAACACACTCCTGTAACAAATGAACAGTAGCGCAGTAGATGCCAAAAGGCAATAAAGATAAAAACAAACAAGCAAAACTGCTAAGGTTTTTAGAGAAACGGGTTATATCCAATAAAAGAAAGAGACAGACGAATAAACTTGTGGCAGCATCTTCATCTGTAGAAGAGGAAGAAATAGATAATTCCGAGCCAAAACAGCCATGTATCCGCTGTAAATATTGTTCTCATGAAAAATGGACTAGTGCAAAACCCATTGTGTCACAACTGTAATTCAGACAATTATTTTTTCTTTTATTTAGATACTATGCTTTCATATTGTTATCTTAATGAGTTTATTTTATGTATTTTTAACTTTTCTAATAGGAGTTGGTGACTCGGTAGTAGAACCTCAGGCTGGTGATGAAATGATCATCAGTTCGAATTTTGACTATCACAAGAATTTTTCTAATTTGACGACAATTCAGAAATGAATATTCTAATTAGAAAACCGGTTCCTACGTCCTGAAGATGATTCCCATACGAATATTCAACGTTGATTTCAAATGAACAGTGCTATTTTCAAAGTGGCGCCAGGAAACATAACAACTCCTACACAGATCACGAGGCTAGTGGTCCTGGTAGTCAAAGTCGTCACTCAATAATAAATATTTTTTCTAAGGTTGTGTGTTTAATTATCTCGTTACAACTCACCCCTGTCGTTTAATAATAGACCTCATTAAGGCGTATGTTACAAGTATCAACCAAATATTTTTTTCTAAAAAGTGTCCTTATTATTTCACCAATGTCTATTTTTATTTAGACTCCTGCTACTTATTGATATCATTATTAAAATAACTATATACAGAAACAAAAAATTGTCTCCTGGAGAAAATGTTCTGTGTTCTTTTAAGCAAACTGACCAATTTAATGCCTAATAATAAATTATTAGGAATTATGAACTCGAAATTGTAAGATTCTACTTCGAAATGTTTTTATTTTGCCTTTTCTATAATGTTATTTATAAATAGAGTTTTATCATCTGTTGTAATCGGTTTTGCAAATTAATTTAAATAATTTCACTGCAAAACAAATTACATGTGAATATTTTCGATAAGGTCGTTGGTCCATAAGACGTACATTGAAATGGCATCGTCCCGAGAGTACGGATACGTACACGTAGACTTTGCCATGGTATAAATTTAGATTGGGATTATTTTAATGCTTTGTGAGAGCCAAGAGACAGCAATTTTTATCCTTGAGCCATCGACCAGACATCTGTTTGATTTAATTCTCCACGATTTTGTAATGAGTAGGCGTAATGTTGAATTATTGCTTTTCCGCTTTGGACTTCTGCATCTTTGACATGGGCTATAATAAATTTTAATTTGAGTTGCCTGTCATTTTTTGTGGCTTTATTAACGGTTCCCATATAAAAGGTAATTTTAAAATATATTGCTTACTCGTATTTAAAAAAATATTTCAAATCAAAAGATTAGACTGAGTGACCGCTCTAACACACAAAAAATAATCGTTATATTTTACAATATTAGAAAATGAAGAATGGGAAAACTCGAAACAATATGTTATAATGTGATTCAGAAAATGCTGCAAATTAATTAGTATATAACCAGTTAAATGGACGCATTTTAACGATTACATAAATTTTTAGTATTATATGCTGATTTGTTTCAACACATTCAATAAATTTGTAGTCTACTTTGTAAGTTCTGGCACAAAAAGCTTATTAAATTTAGTGGGAAAAACCGCCTCCTCCCAAATTTATTTCTGAAAAGCAGGATATAATGAAGTTATGGCACTTTCTGTAATTAATGAAAAGTTGACAAAATGAAGGTTTATAAAAATTCAAGGTTGAGCCAAAAATATAATTTTGTAGCAATATAGAAAATATTCAAGGATTTTTTAAGAATAATTTTATTTTTAAAATACTATTATTTGTAGTAAAGTACAGAGTGGTAAAAATTATTTTCTAATACCTTTATTTTGATGAAAATTAGTATTAGTACTAAAACAAATAATGATTGAGAGTTTATTAAATAATTGGATTTTCAGCCCATTTTGGTAGCATTCAATTTTTAGTAAGTTAAAAATTAAACAAAATAAATATTTGTTTTTATGAGAAATGTGAACATTTTAAAAATAAGGCAAAAATGTCTTAGGGCTGAAACACCTTATTATCAATTCAGGTGAGCTTGGTTTTCTTTATTCTTCTGCTATTTCCTGCCCAGAATGATGCCGCATATTTTGGTCATGATAAATACATGACTGATTTAATCAGAATTTCCACCATTATTGAACAAATATAGATTTCATTCAGTTTCACGTCTCACGCAATTCGCCTTTCAAAAGAAAATGTGAACACTTGTTCAAGTGTAATCATATGAAAGCGTATTTCATTATATCGATTAATCATGTCTTTTCATGTGATTTCACATAACCTCACGTAAAATGACAATAAGGTTATTGCATTTTGTCTCAATTATTTTTTGTTTTAGTATAGTTAAGGTTTTTTTTATTTTTCTTATCCTAAATGGTCTGATATTATTTAGCAGAACTTTTCCTTGATAAACAAACATATGGAAGTTTTTGTGCAGATAATATTTTTTAATAAGACAGATATACTTTTACAAAGCTGCTGAATCCATTCGTTTCATAGAATATTTTAAAGAGCTAGTCCAGTGCATTCAGTCAATTGCTCCAATATCGTTACAAAGATTTGGATGTAGAGGAGAAATAGAATGTCGGAGAAAAATATGACTTTTCATGAAATAGGACGAAATACTTATGGATATTTAATTTACAAAGATAATCCCATTACAATTAATAGATTGAAACAGTGTCACACATTATGTTAGAATGTGAGTTGTTATTTTTTTCGTGCTTGCTTCACTTTCTAGTGCTAGGTTTGTTAGTCTTCCTTTGGAGAGTCTGGCTATAAGTCCCAGCCAAAGTAATCTTTGCATTTTTGCAACAATATCCATTTCGTCAAACTAATATCACTTAGGCACACCCTTTGGTAAGTCTCTGGGTACCTAAATTGTGACTCTTAACAGAGTAGAAGTATCAAGTGAGATACCAAAGATTTGCCAGAACAAGGACCTTACCTTCCAAAATTAATTCTGTTGAATTGTTGTATTCGTAAAATTCATTTTTGGTTGTTATATACAGCTTCTTGTATTTGCTTCTAACCTTGTAACAATTAAACGAAGTTGCGATTTATGTATCAACATTTTTCTGTTGTTGAGTGAACTATTTCTATCTTTACTTTGTGGAATTTATCCATAATAAATATAAAAGATAAATTATACTGATTTTGAATTTCCACATTATTTGAAAATTGTTTTTCAATATCTTTCTCTAACCAGGTATTTAATGACTCCTTCTTCGATCTTAATAACGTTGTTAAAGCACCAGCACTCTTACTTCCGTTGGCAAAATGTAGAATACGATCTGAAAAAATCTGCTTGTCCTCCTTGTTATGCAGTTAGTATTTTTCCAACTTTCATCTGATCTTCTAGTTCTATCTTTCTTAAAAAATATAAGATGGGGTTATTTTAGGGTCAATAGGTACTCCTCTTCTATGTCGCAAGCTTCTAGGTCTAGTGTCTGCTTCAGTTGTCTAAAGCCGTGGCATCCCAGAGGATATGGATGGAAGTTTCGGCTTCTTCATTTTGGGGAATTTAGAGGAACCCCAAAATTACAGAGCATACAAGATAGAGCAGTATTAACCCTTTAACTACAGGTAAAATTTTACAGTGCTAAACGCTCCAGGGCAAAAAAAATGAAAAAATACACTTACAAACTTTGGTATAACTTGTTGAATTTTTAGTTAAAATATAAATATAACTTGATAAAAATGATTGTAAGATATGGGAACAATGCAGTGGCGTACTAAAGCTGTTTCATAATATATTGTTGATATAGATGGTAAAATTTTGAAAAAAACTAGTAGATGTATTATTTTAATTAATACGATAAAAGGATACCAAATTATAAATAGAATGAATTACAATCAAAATTTGACAATACATTCTGATTCAACAGACCGAATGTACATCAGATTATATTTATAAAATCACAAGCGATTTCTCTGTACAATTTTTATAAAAATCTCTGGCGATATCTTGAGGTTTGGGGGTTTCAAACTTTAGTTTCTCAAGTATTTCACTCATTTATAGTTTATCTATCTATTATTTTTCACTCTGTTTTCAGTACTTTTAATTTATTTTATTTCTTTCCATGCTTTTCTTTCGGCCTAAGCTAGGTCTACATTAATGATTTAATTATTTAAGCTATTGCTCTTTTCTTGCTTTTTAAATTCAATTTTAGTTTTGACTTTGATTGTAAATTTCTTCATATTTTAAAAATATATTCACCCTAACGATAAAACTTTTCCGTATTAGTTCTTCTTTTATCTCTTTCATTAATTTTATCATCACGTCTAATTTCACAATTTCATTAATTTCTTTTGCCAGATTTTGTATTTCATTAATTTTACTATCATAATTTTGATTTAGGTACTACTTGATTTTGATTTTGGTTCATTTGTTTTACTTGGCTATAAGTTACACCTTGTCTTATGTTATTGGTTATTATTTTCTATGGTTCTTCATAATTTCTATTTCTCAATGTCTTATTCCTGTATTCCTCAGTTTTTTATAAATACTTTACGTACAATTGAAGCATTTTGCTTTGCTCATACTTGTTTTTACAATTTTACATTCTCTCGTGGTGTGGCTTTCTGCCCTGTACTCTTTTCAACGACTTTTATCTGTCTTTCTTTTTCTTTCCCTGTTTCTGTTTTTGTTTCAGAAGTCTTATCATTTCTACCAAATGCAATATTACAAAGTTTATGAATCCTTGGCTCTTTAGCTTCCTCATCCAATTCCTCAAATTCTTTAATAGTTTGCTTTTCCTTCTCTTTCCTCACTAAGCTCCTAGATTTTGCTTCATTGCCTTCTCCCGACTTTTCTTCATCCCTTGCTCGCCTTTCTCTCTCCAGCCTGAGATTATACCTACTATATTTATTTGTTTACTGTTTTTTGTATTCGTATTTTATATTATGTTATTTGAGTTTATAATTTGGCGCCCTTTTCACTATTCTTTTGACCATAGAACCATAAAAAATGATGATGCCGAAACGTCGTCATCAATCACTGTGTTTCTCAAGCCTGTGAATGCGTAGCAGTATATCCGGAAACCAAAGTAGCACATATCATTCGCGGTAACCTAAAAGAAAATATACACAGTTGACTAGAAATAAGAGAGAATTTTGTACTTTTCTGTCCAGCTAGAGCTTGTCAACGTTATATTGGAACACCTTGTATTATTTCAATATAACCTGTTGACGTCACAAATAATATAATATTGTATTTAACAAGATTATGTAAATGTCCTATAATTTTTTCTCCCTAATACTTCTCAAATTTTATACTGATTTCCTACTTTTTCAAAATTTTTATTTAGTTTTCCAAAACGATTTATTTTCCAGTTATATAAAAAAATCCAAATTTAATGCGGTTCAGTTGCCAGAGAAGATAATTTTAATAAACATAAATGTTTATAAAAAAGTGTCCTGAAAAATAGCCATGGTCTGCTAGTGATGTAGTGTATGTAGGATATAATTTTTTTGGCAAAATGCCCGTCTAGCTTTGATTGTACGAGGCAACGTCCGCATGAACTCCGGTTTTTAGTTTTTCATCTGGTACGCGAAAGTTTCACACGCGTTTTTTGAGTACTCAGTGTGATTGAAGTGCTTTACGTGATTTTTTAGGTGAAAATTTAAACTGTCAATCATGTTATGACTGAAACTACCATTAGGTAAGTAGCGATATTTTATAGTTTTGGAAAATTAAAATTTTATTTGGGAACCGGAGTATGTATAAATTAAAAAAAAATGGAGAAAAATATAAGAAGCATTCGAGGGTACATCTCAAGGAAAAAATGTTTTTCTCTTTGACCGCAAAAATGTACTTACTCTTTAAAGTGAATAATTAGAGGGATCTAATATTTTATACTTAGTCTATTGAAATCCTACTCTATCATATTTTATTTTAAAAATAGTTATTAAATGTTATTTAAGATAAATAAATAAGTAAATAATATATATAATTAAAAAAAATATTTTTCTAATATTAATTCTTTAGTCATTCTTATATTAATTTTATCCAAAAAGGAAATATCACAAATTAATGAAAGATAATTTTGCTCTAACCAAAAATAATGATCATAAATTCTTAGCTACCATTGATAAAAACACATTATCAAGTGAGATACCATAGGTTTGCCTTCTTAAATTAATTCTGTTGAATTGTGGTATTTGTAAATTTCATTTTTGGTTGTAATATACAGCTTGTTGTATTTGCTTCTAACCCTGTAACAATTAAACGAAAAAAATTTTATTGTTGAATTAACTGTTTCCATCTTTATTTTGTGGAATTTATCCATAATAAATTTAAAAGGTAAATTGTACAGATCTTGAATTTTCACAGTATTTTAAAGCTATTTTTTTCAATATCTTTCTCAAATCAGGTTTCGCTAAATCGCATTTTCAAGCAATATGTAGAGTATAGTTTCTTGCTACAAAATTTTAAAATATAATAATATTCTTCTTTGCCTAAAATAATTGTTTATTATTATATAGGTATTTAGTCCAAAAGGTAATCTAAGATAATTGAATGTCCCAGGTTTAATTGTTCGTTCAATTCTAGATTCTGAGGATATTTTAGATATTTTTTTGATTTCAAATTCCTCCAAAAAATCAAGTTCTTTTTTGTCACTTATATGAAATACATCCACTGTTGTTTCAATTGTGCTGTTAAGTGTAGTTTGTCTTTAGTTTTAATGAGGTGTTTTGCGTAATGTGACTTATCTGGTTGTTTTAATCTATAAGATCCTAAGTGTTCACTATATCTTATTTCAAAATTTTTAAGGGTCTGGCCAAGATAGATGGCGTAACAACCCGGAAAATTTAGTTTTTAAATATCTGATTATTTTAAATTTAGTCATTTTAGCCTTTACATGTAATAAAAATGAACCTATATTATTTCTTACTTTAAAAGATATTGTAGAAGAAGTTGTACTAGATATAATTTTTGATATTTTATTTAAGATATTTCCAAAATATGTAATAGTTCTATATGACCTGTTATCTTTAGGTTGTTTCGGAAATATAAGGTTAATGGCAACCTTTTCTTCCTTTTTATTAATCAACCTATTTATTAGATGTAATGGATATATAGTACCGAATGAACAATTGTAAACGTGGGGAAAAATTATTTTCGTTTACCTAATAGACTAAATACCTATATATATTACCCAATTTTTTTAGGAAAAGAAAAATATTATATTTAAAAATTTTATAGCAAGAAATCATGCTGTACTTATCGCTTGACAACAATTGTTTGAAATTTTTATATTATTAAGTCAAGTACGCTTATGAGAAAGTAGACCAAGACCAAGACCCATAAGAAGACCAGAAAACCAACAAAGAGGACATAAATAGGAAAAACCAACACACCACTAAGAAGAGAATACAACCAAGAGACGAAAAGAGCCCAAGGTGACAACGAGGGAGGACCAAGGGAGAAGAGCGCTGGCTGCTACCCCTAAAACCAAAAAGGTATGACAGGTTATATCACTCCACCCAGCCCATGGGGGATATGCCCATCTTCTATATCCGTAAACCAGATTTGAAAGATATGAGACCCGGGATCAGTATGGATGTGTGTGCTTCTAAGAAATATGTCAATCTTATGTCACTCTGTGAAAATACGATTAAGCGAAACCTGGTTAGAGAAAGATATTTAAAAATAGCTCTGAAATACTGTGGAAATTCAAGATAATTATAATTTATTTTTCATATTTATTTTTTTCACTAAACATAGATTTATGCAAAGTAAGGAGGATATTGTTTCATTATGATTTCAGACATGACTTTTTTGATTTTCGTGACATTTCAATCTGTCTGATATCTCCAATTGTTTTTAAGTGAATACCTACTGATTAAAAAATGTTGAGGAAGTTTCTCGGACCTTTTCTGGAACCACTTCTCTTTTTTCTTAACAATATTTCTGTTTCACACCCGGATGTCTGTCCTCATTGTGTATGAGTTCGATGTTTTTTGAATTTTTGTTAGGTTTTATATAATAATAATAAATAATATAATTGCATATCTTCCGCGATGTTTTTTAGAATAACTGCAATAACTAGGAGGGTGCACGGTTTGTTCTTTTAGATCTACATCTTGTGTTTCAATGTCTGCAATTCATCCAGAGGAATTCGAATAGTGTTGAGATTGTTTTATATACATGCTACAAGTTTCTTTTATTTAAAATGCAATTAACTTGTAGCAAAACTCGTAGACTTTTTAATTTTAGAGTTAATAGATCCTATTTTTATATTTACTGGGTGTCCCATTATATTTTTCCAAATTTAACACATTAAGTGGTACGATAGAAATACTGTATGACTTATACATCCCTTTTTTAATTTAATATGCCATTTTTTTAAAAAGATAAAATGTACCTGTTTTAAAATGTCATAATATTCCAAAATTATTTAAATAATATTATAACAATTGTCTTATTTAATCTTTTGTATTTATAAAAAAAGTAAAACTAGAATTAATCATTGTGATTGTATATTTTACACTATTTTTACAATAACTAAAAAAATTCTTATTCTTTTCAAAATGTAATGGTTTATAAACATTCTATGTCCTATTTGATATTCATTGGGTTGTTTTCAAAAATGCTCTTTTTGGAATTCAAACAGTTTAGTTTTTTTAACAAATTATTGCCATTTTTGAGAAGTAGAATAATCCGTTTTTCATATGTTGTAAAAACATATCGAGCGATCGATTTGAAAAAAAAGGTTTATTTAAATTCAAAAAATGACCATTTTTGAAACTAATAAATGATTCATTATTTTAACACAGCTGGAATAAATCTTATGGGAAACTCAAATATATTAGTAAAACTGTTAAATTTCTGGCTTAACTCTTTTAAAAGTTTTAATTTGTTTAACTGTGGAAAAATATAATGCGGTACATTTATTTTAAATATATAAAATTACACATTTTAGAAATATACTGCTAAACTGTTGTTTTTTACACATTCGATCAAATAAACTCATTTCATTGCTATAATTTTAAATGTTTTTCCACATTAATATGCTTTATCGGATAGAAAATCCCGTGACCCAATTTCAGCTGCCATTCATTGTAACTGAACATGTCAAATTATCCAAACAAAAAGTTATTTTCGAAACGAGCCAAAATAAACGTCTTTATTGTGTGTCAGTTTGAGAACCAGTAGTAGTTAGTTTTATAAATTTTTTTCAACCCTGACGCTTTTATCTAATTATTTTATCTGCGTTGGTGAACACCTGTTTAATATTGTAAAATATTACTAAAATATATTTTATTGGCATATTTATGAGAAGTTTTATTTTAGACACTATATATTAGACAACCGAAGGTCAATGTTACAAAAATATATGTCACAACTATTTAACATACGTTAGTGAGACTTAAGTGACAGGAAATATATGGATAATTTTATGCATATTTTTTTATTTCGTCAGTAGGTCTTTAAGAAATTAATAATGGACAACTCGGCCCTATTTGAAAAGTCTTTAACGGTTCTGGGAGGACGCTGAAAAATATGTTTGTATTCGTTTTTTCTTTTTTTACAATATTATAATAAATAAATGATTGGATACAAGATAAAAAAAAATCTCCAATTCAAACCGATGTATCAGAAGATAGTAATAAGTGGTCAACACCGTTAACAATTCAATAAAATCATAAAAATGTCATCGAAAATGGCTTATACAGGATGACCGCGAAAATAATGTATAGTCTTAAATGTATGTAGAATTTGTCATTTGCAACAAAATATTCTAATATTTTTTTTCTAACATCATTAGTTTACATAAAAATTCACTTTAAACATTTACTCGAAAAGTATACATGGCAAAACTTCCACTCTTAATAAAAATATGTGTCATGTAACAAAGAAATATTTTCCTGATGATTCATAAAATTGTGTTAGTTTGCAGAAGATTAGGATCCTTTAATCGTTTTAAGTTTATCGTTTGGTAAAGTAATTTCTATAATCCTGTGAAAAATGGTATTTTATTATAATCAAGAATATTGCAATAATCTAATAAGGGATGTTTTGTATCCGTGTCTCGAAGATTGTTGGAAACATGTAGTGTCTTACCTAAAAAAGTAGAGGTAGAAATCGTTCGGATGTGTAATAAATGTCGAGAGTACATTTGTCAATCTTCTACATCTCTGTAATCGAAATTACTACATATCTAGGTGTACTAAAATAAAAACTTATTTTTGGAACGTTTAGTTGCTTTTCGGTAAATAATATTTGGATAGGACTAAAATAGTAATATTTATTTCTTTGAAAACGGCTGACTTTAAAAAATTTATAAGACATTTTTATTCTGCATACGTTTTTATACCTCACCCATGATTATGTGCATTATTTTCACGGACACCCTGTATTTACCAGACCAACACAAAAGATATGTTGCTGCTTATTTTGCCAGTATATCTCTTATAAATTATAAAAAAGAATTTAAGATAGAGAAGGTTCTCCATAAGTCTCAAATATGGTATGTAAGATTAAACCAAAGAAAACTCTTTGTTATGAGTGTTCCTTACACAGGTCTCTACCTTTAGTATTGGTTGTCAGACTCGTGGGGCTACCTACCCTAACTGGTTTTCTACTCTATTGTGGAGTTTCCTCTTGTTCTATTTTCTCAACCTAAGTTTAATGTTTAGTTGTCGGCTTCTTTTTTCTTCCTCCTCTCATGACGATTTTGGTCTGATCATTAACCTTATTTTTGCAACTTTATTTGTTTGGTTGCTTTGTTTAACACGAGCACTCAAAAGGTGGACCGATTTTTGTTTCTTTCAGTTTTATATTAACAAGATGTGTTTAACTATTAAATATTAAATGTCTAATGGATTGGTAAGTTTACCACATATTTGTTTTTAATATTGTAATTAATTTTTACGTGTATTCTTTGAATTGTTTTTCTTTTTTTTTGGAATTCTCAAGAATTGATAACTACAAAATATTCTTAAAATAAATGTTATTTTCTTTTATAAATAATTAATATATTATAAATGTTTAACATATTTTAGTAATCCCTTAAACATCCCAAAAGTACGGTAATGCTATGTACACTGGTCACTTAATAAGGCATTAGAGAAAGGTCTGGTATTGTTATTTGGCGAGTATACCAGTTCTCACTGTTAAACTAAAATAAATGTGATTAATTTTTTATGGTAAACGCTATTGAAATACACTGAAATTTTTTGAGCCGCCTGTGCTGTAGTTTGCATATACATATAATTAGGTTTTATTATTCTCTCCTGATGCCGAAAATACTATAGTACAGAAGATTTTGTCAATAGAATCTCTGGTATGTTCTGTTTTCTACTTACATTTCTGTTTTCCTTGACAAATTTTTCCAATCAGAACAAAACAAACTTATATGGCTAAATAATTATAATAATAATATGGTAGATGATTATTACAACAAAAACAATTTCATTGATATTCCGCCAGAAGAAGAACAAATATATCTTTTAAATCTATTAATACTAACAGCAAAACTTAAATTAAATTTTAATTAATTTAATTGATATTATAATAAGCCAATAATGTATATACAAATATTTTTATCCTAGAAATTATTTTGTTTAAAAAAAATAGGTATTGTGAGAATATTATCATTAATCTCAGATGCGAAACAAAGCGGTCAAAACCATTCATTTTGCGATTTCACAACTGCAATTTCAAGTTTGCTGTGATACTAAAACCGTAGTTATGAGCCTTATTTAATTTACATTGTATACCATTAAATTGACTCTTATTGATAATAAAATTTGATTTTAACTACATAGATATTTGATAGAAATGAGAGTTAGAGTTTTGCAACAATGGTACTACAAGACCGATATCGCGGAGGTGGCGCTTTTTGTCCGCTAAAACGCATTAGAAACTAGAAGTGACCTTTGTCGAAAATATTTCAGGAATGTGGTACCTGAAACAAAAAGGCTCCAGTCCATTCAAGTTACAATATCGCTTTTACTAACTAATATTAATTCTCAAACCGATAGATTTCTCCTTGGCTGGTGTGTTTTCTATAAGATTTTTATCTGGATGGTAAACGAAGTCCCCATGACTCATTCCATTAGTAATATGTTAACAAATGATTATTTATTTATTTATTACGTTCGTACATGTAACACAGTTACGTGACTAACTTATTTTGTATGTATTGTTATTGAAATTTTAAACTAAACTTTCCAAGCAATTTTATTGTAAACATAATAAGCAGGTCCGTTGCATTTTTACGAAGTGGCAATTTAAAATTTTTTGTTGATGTGTCGTACCTTGAGTTAGTATTTAGTATGCACAAAAGTCACCCATTTTCATGGAACTTAAAGGCGGCACCTTGAGATGACTAAAGGTTTTGATGCAAATCTCGCAAAACAAAGGACAATGAACATTAATAATTACTCTTTCTATATTCAATTTTTCATTTACTTTTAATAATTTTGAAGATTTTTTATATCATTCTGCTGCATTTAAAATGAGACATTACTATCTGGAAAATTCAGTGTATTTAATAGATCTTTCAGTTTTGCTAAACTCATAAATTATAACGGACCACGTACTAGAAAATCCTGATCCCAAATAATAAAAAAATATTAAGTTGATGTGACCTTCAAAATACATACATATAAAAATTAGAAAAATCGGAGTAAAAAAAATTGTACGTGTTATTGCATGAGCCTAACATATCTGCACAAAATTTAAAATTAACCATCAAACAAAATTAATCCCCATCGTTTTTTTTATAATATAAAATGTTGTATGTAGTGAATTGTTATGATTAGGATTCTTTTCTTTTTGTAGCCAGTACGCAATTAGTAAATCAAATTTAAAGCAAAGTACGAAATTCAATTAATATGTCACACAATAAGGACTGTTTATTAATATTTTTTTTAAGATGAAAAAATAAAAACTAATTTTGTGAATAGGTCAGTGAAGTGAGAAGATAAATTTTTACTTCAAATGCCAACGTTTCGGCCACTTTATTTGGCCATCCTCAGGGCTCAAAGTACTAACATCTCCAAGTCAATTTGTGTTCTACTAGGATTTTTCGAAAAATGAATTCAAAATACATAAAAGCAGAAATTTATATTTTCTCAATACGCAAACAGTCAATCTAAAATTCGATTATAAAAATGATGTGATTACTTCACTAACCTATTCCCAAAATTAGTTTTTTTTCACCTTAAAGTATACTAGTAGAGGTCAAAGAATTTATATCATTATTATTACTATTAATATTATAAGCGGTATTAGATAATAAATATCTACCTGATGAATCACAAAATTGTGTTAGTTTGCAGAAGATTCAGATCGTTTAATCGTTTGGTAAAATAATTTCAATAATTCAATGAAAAATGACATTTTATTCAAGTCAAGAAATACACGACATGTTAATTAATCTAATTATCGATGTTTTGTATCAGTGTCTCCAAGATTGTTGGAAACGTATACACTACACGTAAAAAGTAGTGGTAGAAATCGTTTGGATCTTATAATTGCCCAGAATACATTTTTAACTCTTCTACACCCTCTGTAATCTACTATTCTAAATATTTTAGTATACTAAAAAAAACTAAATTTTATAACCTTTAAAAAATCATTGTTTAGTCTTGACCGAGTTATCGGTGTTGCCAGCTTTAGTTACTTTTCAGTAAATAATATTTGGATATATCTAAAATACTAATATTTATTTCATAATAAATACGAAAAGATAAATTATGCTAATCTAAATTTTCACATTATTACAAAGCTTTTTAAGTTATATTGATCGACCAAGGTTTCGCTATTTTGAACTTGGTTCAATATAACTTTAAAAGCGTTGGAATACTGTGGAAATTCAGATAAGTATAATATATCGTGTCATAATATTATGGATAGTTTCCACAAAGTAAGAGTTGAAAAAATAATTAATTTAATATTTATTTCTTTGAAAACGGCTGACTTTACAAAATTATGTATATGACATTTTTATTCTGCATACATTTTTATACCTCATCCATAAATATGTGCATTATTTTCGGGGACACCCTGTGTAATACCGTAAAAAGAAAATGCAAATGAATATAATTATTCCATCATAAAGATTATTTTTATGACTTACTTAATTTTACTAAAAATATTTAAGATTACCTTAACTTCCGGTGTCTAAAATTATTTGGAAATACCCTTTAATCTTATCAATTCTTATTCCTTTGAATGGAATGTTTACTTATCTGTTTAGAAACTAAAAAGAATATAATGATTACCTCCCAGTAGACTTTCAAGAAAGCGAAATGATTCACTGAGTTTAGTGATCTGGCCAGGATTTTATTGTTCACGTATAACCTTCGTTTTCAATTTGAGTTCGATACCTTTATTACACTACATCATTTGTTGCTGATTTATTCCTCAATGCATAAAATAGTTCTTTTCTCAAAATTGGAGAAGTTTGTAGTCGGTGAGTACCTGGCAAGATATTTGGAATCATGAGATCTTCTAATAATAGTTGCAAATGGATTAGATTGTATTATTATCATTGGCAGGTATCTGAAGCCAAAGTTCAATATATAAAATAGTGTAATCGAGCACTTATATATGTATTACATAATTGCAGATCTTGAAGCTTTATCACTTAAAAATGTTTTTTTTATCAGTTCAAATATCCCTCTTCATCTGTTACGATCGTGTGCTGTTTTAATTGCCTTCAACTGTTCAACATTTTCCAGAACTGCCTTCAGCCATATTTTCCTAAGAAGTGCTCTTTTACGTGTTCCTCCTATCTCTTCCAAAAGTGCACTTTTTGCATGTATTTCTTCAGACATTCGCTCTATACGTCCAAGCCATCTTGCTCTTACCTCCTGGTTTGTTCTTTTTTGCTTTTGTTCTTCACTTATTTTCACTCCTCCAAGTATTTTCCTTAATTCTTTTCTCTCCCAAATATCAAGCTTCATCTCCTCCTTTTTTATAAAAACCTACGTTTCACAACCGCATAATAATATATTGACATTAGTCTCTTACTTAAGGTTCCTACAGCTTTATTCCTTTCATTATCCTTCTATTTATTTGCAGTTCTTCCTTATTTTTATTTGTTATTATTGTTATTAGTGCTCCTAAGTATTCCAATTTATTAACATTTTTTTCGCCCCCTCCTTTCTTAAGTTCTACATATTTTTTTCCGTACCTTATTCTAAGTTCTCCTTTACGTTGCACTTTTCCATTTTTGGCGACGATGCCATCTATTGTTACACTATACAAATTTTATAATGTCATCTTGATTAGTTTAACCTCTTTTTGGCATTCCTCAGGTTAATCAAGGCATTGTACATTTTATTTAACATTAGATGTAGCCCTAGATTTTGTTCGTAGTTTTCAATCATTATCGTCTTGAGAATAAAGATTTGTTCCGTGGTTAAAATGAAGATCATACAGAACTATTACATATTTTGGAGATATTTCAAATAAAATATCAAAAATTAGAACTGGTTCATCTACTACAATATCTTTTAAAGCAAAAAAATAATGTTCATTTTTATTAAATGTAATACTTAAAGTTAATAAATAAAAAACCAGGCGTTTACAAATTAAATTGTAACACCATCTACATTGGCCAGATCCTTAGAAATTTTGAAATAAGATACAGTGAACATTTACAATCTTATATTTAAAAAAACCGGATAAGTACATTATGCAAAACACATTATTGATACTTAAAACAAAAATCTACAATTAACAAAACAATTGAAACAAGAGTGGAGATACTTCATGTAAGTAACAAGAAAGAAGAATTTGATTTTTTGGAGGAACTTGAAATAAATATCTAATATCTCCTCAGTCTATAGTATCTACTGAATCATCAATTAAATCTGGGAAGTTCAATTATTTATGTGGGAAGTTCAATTATTTTAGATTATTTTTTAGACTAAATGTAAAATATTAACCATTTTTTTAGAAAAAGAAGAATATTATTATTTAAAAAATTATATAACCAGAAATCATGCTGTATATGTATTCCTCGATAATGATAATTTATTTTTCATATTTATTCTTAGAATTATTTAAGTTATAAATTTCTTCTAAAATTTCTTCCTCTGTTGGTTCTTCCATTTTATCCCCATTCGAATATTTGGTCTTCCTGTGATGTTCTATCTCTTGGTAGTAGTTTCTTATTTTCTCGTTACAAAATTATTTTCGATTCTTTTTAGTCTTTCTTGCTTATACTTGCTTTTTTTTATCTTGTAATACTTTTTATATCTCTTCTTACTTTTAGATAATATTTTCTGCTGTCTTCTGTTCCCTTCTCTAGTGCTTTTATTCTAAGTTTATTTTTTCTACCAATTTTATCTTCAGTTCCTCATCGAACCAGCCGTTTTTTTCTTTCATATGCGAGCATTTTTACCTAAAAAAGCTGTTTTAATGAAATTAAATTAGAATATATTAGATAGATGAAAAAATAGTAATTTCATTCACACTTTTTCCAAATTTAGGAATTGCAACATATAAGAGTATAATTATGTATTAACGTACTTATAATCTTTTATTGTGCTGTGTTAATAGTTGTTACTATTATTGTAAGGGTTTCGTCTGTTTTTGTAAAATATATGTAAGTTTCTCAACGAAAATATTAATTGTATTTTAATTCAGTATCAATATATTCTGAATCACTAGCATTTATGAATTATTATTCTAGAAAGCTTGAACATTCTGCACATATATTAAGATACACGTGATAGATGACGCTCCTAATATTAATTATATTAAATAATAATATATTTTTCTAACGTTAAAAGGAAGTTTATAAAGCTAATTACTTAGCAATATGTATACTGTTTTTATAATATTATTTTAACTTAATTTTGTTTAAATACGGCTACAAAAGATTATAATTTACGTAAACACGTTTTCACATATAAACAGTTCAGTTTTGTCTGAAATCCCTTGCCGGGTTTAATATGGCAGTATTCTTAGATAGAACATGGCACAAACAATTAAAAATTCACTTAATTGACTTTATTATTATTATTTAGAACTAAAAATACTTCAGCAAACATTTTATTTAAGTTTATAGCCTCATAATTTTTAATCTTTGTTTATTGTTCCTCTTGACATTGTTTTCGTCTGTTCGTTTATTGAATCTCCCTCTAGATTGATGCACAACAATAGCACTTACCTAGATCCCCACCTCTCCGAAGATGATATCATCCTCGTGTAAGCGCCTCCAGTTTGGATATACTGATATCATTGAACCGTCTCGCCAACAAACCAATACCATTCACCGTGAAGTAGACAACATTCAAAATATTTGCCGCTGAACAAGTTTTTCGATTGTGCCGAAAGTGAAGTGCAAGAAAATGACGACGATCACAGTTGTGGTGGGCAAAGAGAGAAAACCGGAGTACAAAGACTACGTGAATTTTTTGGGGAACTACAAAAATGGAAAAAAAGACGAAAGTGACAGTAGTGTGGGATATTTTTCCTCTAATTCTTCGGAAAACGGTGAATTACCAATGAAAAGCTTCAACGAATATTTGGAGAATTATACTAAAAATAAATTCCAACCTGTGAAACCAAATTTAATTCCGGGTGAAGAAACTAAACCAAAAAATATCAAAACTGAAATATTTATTCATGTTAATGATACAGATGAAACAGAAACAATGCACAAACATCCACACGTGGACGATATTGCTAAAATGTTTGATCCATCAAGAGTTCCCAATGGAAAATACCAACCAAAACAGGTACATAAATTTCAAAAAAAAACCGAAAATGAAGTTAAAATACCTATAAATACTCTAAGACTGAATTCTTACGAAGCCAAGCAACCAAAAAAAGATACTAAAGTGAAATCTTTTGTGCATAGTAAACAGAAAAGTAATGGAAATGTTGAATCAAACTCCAATACTAACAACATCTTCAACGAGAAAATTGTTTTAAATAGTTCGCATTCAGCAAATTTAGATAAATTAAATGGAATAAACAATGCCAAATCTATTATCCCTCACCAATTGAATAAAAAAAATATCTCTTCAGAGGAAAAATCACCTATTCATAATAAAAATATTCAAGACGTAAATACAGTTAATGGCAACCAATTACATCTGTCCAAGACAGCAATAATAATTAATTCTCCAAATAAAATCGTTGATAACGGAACGTTTTCTGCAGAAGTTGACATTAAGAGCTCACCTTCGATAATACCACCTCCTCCACCACCACCATTACCTGCAGTAACTACTCCAAAGTCTCCAAAACAGGTGCAATTACATTCAGCTACTCTACCTAGGATGGTGAATAATAATCCGGCTAAAAAGGACACCGTAGATTCCGCAACTATAAACAGGAAAGATCCTAGGATGAAAAAAGCTGCTTATGGAGCATTAAGGAATATGTATGGAGCTTACCATAACCAAGCTAATGAATATCTGGCTACTTTACCAAAAAATAGGGTGAAACAAGGAAATGGATTGGATAGTATCATCAGTAGCATAGCGTAAGTAGAATTTTATTATTAATTACGAATATGTTACCAACTTATTTAAAGAAAGTTTACTAAAAGAATGGCCAAGTTAATATAATTACAATTATAAATGGGTATGATAATCATTTAAATTTTATGAATAAAGAAAGAACATACCAAAGATAATAATATTGGAATAATAATTATTTATTGATTACGTTTACTTAAACAATTAGTAACCATTATCTTACGGGAGTAGATATTTTTTAAACATTGTTTTAAGCAAATGTTTCGGCTCTTTATTCAAGCTACCTGAAAAGCAATAAAAATAAGTTTAATGTAGTAAATTATAAATATAGAACGACATATTAATACAAAATAAAATATTTTATCTGAAATACATGTCCAGTAAACATTTTTAAGTGAAATTAGTTTTATAAACTGTACTAAAACGCCTTTGTACAATCACTTCTTCCCAAAAACATTTTCATCGATAAAATTATTTGTTATAAGTTCCCAGCAATATAAGTGGTAATTTTTTATATTTATTATCGTTTAATGTAAAAAATTCATCACCATCATCATTAATGCGGTCTAATCCTGTTTAATGTCGATTATCAATGACTATTTCTCTTTAAAGATTTTCTTTTATATTCCTTATTCTTTTTCAGTCTCTACTGTGTTTCTTCCAGTACTGATCTATATTTTTTATATATAGGATTTTCCATTAAGAGCGCAATTTTTTATTTGTTAATAAAACACAGTATGTCAATTGAAATGATTCAAATTTTTATTTAAAATAAATGTTTAAGGTATGGCAATTATAGCTTGAAAAGAATATCTGACAAATGACCATTTCTAGCTGCTCTACAATAGGTTATTCTTTTGTCAAAATTGTTGATAACATTTTCACACAATTGAGGTTCAGTCTCACCAATAATTTCAGCTTTTAATTCATCAATTGTTCGTGGATTGTTCCGATAGACAAGACTTTTAACGTAGCCCTAAAGAAAATAGTCCAATGGTGTTAAATCGCACGATCTTGCTGGCCAATTAACATCACCATTTTTTGAGATTACACGCTGAGGAAAAGTTTGATGTAATAAATTTATCGTATGACATGTTGCACCATCTTGTTGGAACCATTTATCTCTGATATCAATATTTTCAAATTCTGGCAATAAAAAATTCTCCATAATGCGATTTGTGGAATGTTTAATTGTTGTGAACGTCGTGTAATCGACATTCTTGGATCATCTTCAACATTCTCACGAACTGCATCAATATTCTCTTGTGAACGACTTGGACGATGACAAATTGGTGTTTTTACATCCAAAACTGAACCACTTTGTTCAAACTTTTCTACTATTCTCAATATTGTTGATTCATTTGGACGATTATGTTGAGTATAAAAATCACTTAATTTACGAAAAACAATTTTATTTTAACGTCCATTTTCATAATATAGCTGAATTATTTGGACACGTTGTTCTACGCTATATCTTTCCATTTTATAAATTGCCAACTATAGTAGATTTTAAATGTCAATGTCACTTGGAAATTCGAATGACAGATATAAGAAATATAACTTCACAAAAAATTGCGTCCCTAATGGAAAACCCTATATTTCTTGGCCTGGTTCCCCATCTTCTTCTGGGTCTTAAGGAATTATATTTTCTTTTCTTTATATTGTTTCTATTGATACTGTTGATAATAATTCTAACTGACTATATATTTTTTGTTCTTGTTTCTTTTCTATTTATTTTTATTTCTTGTTATATTTGATCTGGGCAACGTTATTAGTAATTCCTTTTCAAGTATTTTTGGTCTTCCTTTTCTCTTTTTGTTTAGAATTGTTGTTTCCAAGCCATAATGTTATTTCTTAAATGGTAAAAATTGAAAAGTCTGTTAAATAGCAAAAAAGTTGTATACTTACGAAACAAATAAATTGATATACTGATATCTAAAAGATATCTTTCGTATTTGAAAAATTAGGTCGCTATGATAGTCCAAAAGGGCATTAATTGTTACTTAAATTGTTACTATTAAAATTGCGAAAAAAGTGAAGAAAAACTATTAGTTTTGTTCTAAAACATCTTTTATTAGACTATCTCGAATTTTTTATTTTGAAAAATTAAAAAATTTTAAATAATAATAACTTTTGATTTTTTGGATATCCCTGAGGAAATATTTGGAATATCATTTTATTTAATTCCTGGCAACTTTTTTTATTTAATTGACTCTCTAATTTCTACCATTTACAAACTAGTAACACCTACTGTTCATAAATAATAACAATAACTAATGTATACATCTTTTTTCTGCTGCTGTTCGTTTTAATTTTGAAGATTTTCCTATTAATGTCAATAGCTAGATTTCCATTTACATTATTTCTTTCATTTATTCATTTAAAATATTGTAGGACAAAAACTATAATTGCAATCATTTTGATAACCTGTTTATCAGACTGATAGATTATTTGTATTAAATTATTGTTAATTAGAAACGATATAGATATTAGTCATCCATTGATATTAAAAAGATTTATCGTATTAATATGTAGATAAAAATATTTATGAACAATACAACATATCATCGATTCTTATAGGAACAATGATAATTTGTTAAATAAAAATGTTGAATATAACGCATATTTTTAATGAAACTAAATGTTTTTAAAAAACAAATTATCTATTAATACATTTTTGTTGACTAATAATATTATAATAAGACATTTCCAATTATAAAAACTTTTTATCATCGTGGCATTGGAAAACCATTTCCGACGTTCAATGTTTTTTGAGACGTCATAAATATGTTACTATTTTTACCATTTTATTATTTTTAATTATTTTGATCTAGTAGTAACAAAAATTAAAAATAATCCTTTCATTTTTCAGGGCACAGGGAGGACTCGAAAAGCTTTGCGGCAGGGCAAAAGTTGAAGCAGACTGAATTTTTTACAATTCTTTTATTCTGTGCAATTATATTTTAAATTTTCTGTGAAAATATTTTACTTTTATAGACTTGCATATCTATTTTTGTATATATGTTGCGGTAGATGTTTAAAGCTTTCATTTTATATTTATTACATGAAAAACTTGTGCAGTTGAACACATATTTTATCTAAAATAAAATGTATTTATACATAATTTTAAATATAAATAAAATATAAAGTTTAAATAAAACCCTTTCTTTTATTTATACGAGTAGTAGTTACACATTTATCATTTATGTTAATCATTTTGGTAAATATTTCTCACTTTCCTATTTCTAACATTTTATGAAATGAAAATTTTCCATCATAAAATATGTTCTGAGGAAGTAACAATAAAGGTCAAGCCAAAGTCAGCATCGAAGGTCCCGACATTGCGGGACGAACCGAACTGAAAGTAAAAACCAAGCAACTTCTTTATATGGAATGCTTTAATTAACACCATTAAACTTTTAGGTGATAATAATACTTTATCGGGAACTTTTATAGTACCAAAAATTTTAACAATAAATGTCAGAGAAATAGGAAGACACTTGTAAATGTCTTTTGTTTGTTGTATAGTAAACTCTAAAGAGATCGGATCCAGCGAAGCAATAAAAGCCTTTAGTGTGTGCATTCGAATTAAAAATTATTGATTATTGATATAAGAATTTAGACCTTCGTTGAAAATTACTTGAATTATAAAAATAACATCTTCATGTATCTTATTTTCAAAATGCGATACAGAGAGTCACTTCTTCTCCCTTTGTAAATAGTTCTCTGCACTTAATTTAAAATGAAGCCGTAGATATCGTAAACGGTTTATATACAGGGTGAATCGATAAAAGTTATATGAGAAATATGGCCAGGTATAGTAATTCTATTCTAACTTGCAAAACTTAAATTTTAACTCCATTTACGAGGTTCATCCAATATAAGTACTTGTAAATGTTAAGAACTTTATAAGAAATGGTCAATTAAATATTATGTATACCACGTAAAATTACTTGATATCTCAGGTAGTGAAAAAATGTTTGATGGGTACAAAACCTTAGAGAGAGTTGAGATAGCTGAAGGAATTTTTGCAGATGATGTGGTACTAATTGCAGGAAGTGAAAAACAACTACATACAAGCAAACATAAATATATGGAAAGCAGAAATGGAAGAAGAAAACATGAAAATTAACACCAATAAAACTAAAATACTAGTAATAGGAGATCAAAATATTGACACTGAAATTAAAATAGATAATGTAAAAGTAGAACAAGTAAGAGACTTTAAATACCTGGAAGCCACGTTAGAGGAAACTGGAAAACAGGATGCAGAAATAAATAAGAGAATTGAAAAATCAATTAAACTTTACTATCCCATGAATCAGAAATTTATAAATAAAAAAGAAATTTCCAAAAAAACAACGATTAAAGTTTATAATACAGTATATAGATCAGTTTTAACTTACGGATGTGAATCATGGACCCTCTCGAACCGACAAAAAGCAAAATTTAAGCAACAAACATGAAATACCTGAGAAGAACAATAGGAGTCACCCGAATGAACAAAATTAGAAACACGAAATTAAGAGAGTAACTAGAAGTACAACCAGTCCTAAAATTTATAGAACAACGTCAGCTAAGTTGGTGGAGACACATACAACGTATGGAAAATACAAGACAAGTAAAACGAATATATGAGGCAAAAGTACAAAACAAACAAAAAAGAGAAAGACCAAGACAAACTCGGAATAAAGTATTGGGTAACATACTACAAGCAAGAGGCAAATCCTGGGAAGATGCAAAATCCTTAATACGAGACAGAAAACTATGGAAACATTTTTTTTATGAAAAATAAATCTAAACCCGACACTTTATGGTATAAGGGTATATATAATAAGGGTAAAAGGACACATCCTTGTTTAATCAGTGTTTCCGTTTTAAACTTTTGTATTGATTGTAACTTTCTCTGATTAGATTAAACATTTTTTGTTCGGTACTCTCCTTTTTCTAAGTATTTTCCATATATCTGTATCTAGAGACTCAAAATCTTTTTCAAAATCGACAAATAACGACGATGGTATAATTTGATATTCATCTGATTATTCAGTTGGAATTTTCAAGGTGTTTAATAAGTTTACACAGGATATTTTGAAACTAAATCCATGTTGTTCTTTTCTTGAGCCATTTTCTAGTTCATACTTATTTCTATTTACGATTATCTTTACAAAATATTTTATTTACTGTGCTGCTTAACGTTGCTCCTCTTTAATTGTTACAATATTTCGTAGTTCCTTTCTTTGGAATTTTAATTATAACTCGTATTTTCCCTTCATTCAAAAAGTTTCTCTTCTTGCCTTATTATAATAAATAGTAAGTAAAGTAATTTCACTGAACTATCTACATCTAATTTAAATATGTTTCCAGTTATCTGATCTATTCCTGGTGCTTTATCTTTATTAAATATTATAATTGAATCTGTTATCTGCTCTATTGTCGGTGGTCTAGTTTTTAAGAATACTTTTTTGCAATTTTCCCAAATATCTTGAATAAACTTGTTGTAATCTATTTCTTTACAGTTTTTTGGATTTGGTTTATATAGGAAGAAACGCTTTTCGAATGAGTTTCTGCTCCAATGTGAGCAATCTGGGCACCAATTTTGAGGAGAACTTTTTCATGTCCAAAATTTGGCATAATAGTGATGTATCCGCTTTTTTAAAATCCCTAGAGCGTCAGTGATATCCACAAACTTCAACTGACGATCGCTCAAAACAATTTTATGGACTTTCTGGACCATATCTCCCATCGTAGCCGATTTTTGCATCTCTGGGCGTTCTAAATCCTTAGTACTTGTGCTTCCAATTTTAATAACTGCAACCCAGGTTTTTGACCGATGAAAATGATGGATCAGTCTCACTTAACGTAGAACCCGCTCAGCTCTAATTTCCGTGGGACCTCCTGTGAAAATATTTTTTAAAAGCGCTTACTTGGGATTTTGCCATTGTTCAAAAACCCAGAATTTCATTAGTATAGCGAGCTGTCAAATTCAAACCACTGGACAAAAACTTACAAAATGTCACGAAAAAACTAATGATGTATGAGATTAAATAAAACATTAATAGGTGCGGCCGGAAATTAGTTATCCCATCCTCGTATTCTATGCCTAAAATGAAATGAAAATACTCATTGGAATAAATTATAATGTTATTAATTATTCGTAAATTTTAAAACTTTTTCAGCTAATACTACATAAATTATTATAACAAATGACTCAGCCTGCTAAAATTAAAAATAACATTTTTAACATTGACCACAAATTACGTATTATTTGATTAAATTAACCAATATGCGTGACAAAACTTAAATTATACACTGGAATTTTCAAGTATGTATACATTCTTAATTATAAATTATTAAATAACTATAGTAAATATCTCAATAATGATTCATCGCAACATATGACTCAAAAATCATTAATAAGTCTGAGTTCAAGTTTACGTTTAGTAAAAGGTTGGAAGTTATGATTATGAACCATCAACCATCAAATATTAAACTGCAGTTTTTCTTGGAAAAATAGTGAATCAGAACCAATTATCGGTTTCTTAATCCTCTTAAACCTGTAAGATTTATTGGTGGAGACTATATAACATGTACCTAATATATCATTAAAATTTTTCGTTTATTTATATGGATATCAAATTACTTGTAACTTTTCAAATTTTCCAACTAAAAACATTAACACGTGTTTTGCAGTGAAGTGTATACATAAGTGTTCATTAAGATGCATACCGGAATTACTGGGTGTAAATACGGCGCATTAGTGTGACATCACAAGTCATATTTATTTATCTATTCTATACTAAAAGGCCGAATTAGATAACGCTGACGTCATTAATTTAACTGGTGACGTCGTACTAATTTAGTGTAACTGATTTCTCATTCGACAAAATGATATCAACTGATCGTATTGGGCATCAATGACGTCAGAGTCAACCAATTCGGTCTAAGGGTGTAGACTAAAAAATATAGCTGTCACGACTTGTGAGGTAACCACTAATGCGCCGTATGAGGAATGGGCCATCCCTATAATTTTTGAATGGTGTGACAATTTTTTTTTAATTCGGGTTGGTTATATTAGAGGCAGTTTTAAATCATGTGACGTAAAAATTTAAAATGGCTGACTTCTGGTTTTACCAGAAATGACGCAAAAGTTAAACATTTAAATGGAACACCTTGCATATTTTTATATCCAATAAAAATCAAAAAAATTAATAAATGAACAGTTATGGAACATATTTAGATATAATGTAAAGCTTGAAAATTATTATAACAATAAACGAAAATAGAATAGAATGCACTCTTTCCCTATCCAAATCTAGGTTATTATTGAACCCCTACTCTCGTTTTGCAGTGTTCCTGTTTCTAGTTTTTATACCCATTACTAAACTTGTTTATTGTGTTCCATTCGTTTTCAAAACTTACACGCTATTGACCACAATAGCTACCACTAAGACTTCTTAAAGGTGTGCCGCCAAATACACACATTTGCTAAGCAAATTAAGTTTAGATTCATGGCTTTCAATAATTATTTATTACATTTAAAGTATTAAAAAAATTACTAAATACTTTAGCATTTATTGGATAAAATTATCAAATCAAAATGAAATTAAAAATAAATGCACTTAACTGATTACATCACTCATTTTCTCGTGGCTAATTGACAGTCTATTTTGCAAGAATTATCAATAATAAATTCCTAATTAGATTAATTTATTTTCAAAATACAATATCACAGATTACATGAATGAGAAAGAAAAATCTGATTAACTTTTTAAAATCTGATTAACTTTTTCCTCACTGCACATCTGCCTCAACATATCACTTATAATATTTTTAATGAGTTACACCGTCACATGTTTCCCTAATTGTTCTTTCCAAATAATCAACATTTTTAAATGGTTTTTTAAGATTCACCTTTTGCTTCACGTATCCCCGTAAAAAAGTAGTCTAGTGTTTAAAGTCCAAAAAATTAAAAATTCGCAGGAGAAACTGTGAAAAATACAGTTTGAACTAATTTTTGTTTGAGATAAATGCCTGTTTTGAGCTTGACAGTATTATATAAATAAAGTCGGTATAACGAAGTTGCTGCCGAGAGTTTTTATTAAAAACTGTTCTATTTAGACGCTGCTTTGAGACTAACTTTTAGATTTCTAGTCTTAGTTGCTTGTTGATTGGTGCCATTAGTGTTGTCTATTCGTAACGCAATAAATTCTGGCCTGTAGAGAGCTTACATCCACCTGCAGATTTTATTGCGAATTTAATGTTTCTTTAACATTCTTTTTAAGGAAAATGTATTTAATGAGAGTAATAAAGACAGCTAAAGGAGAGATGAGTTAGAGTATGAATATCAACGTTAAGTAGTACTGCGTCCAAATTCTCTTACACGACGGAGATAAAAAGTTTTTAGATGGTGGGGAATAGTACCGGGTGTTAACAAAAAAGGTTTGGTTACTGAAAAGAATTCTATTTTATAAGAGATATCTGCTTTTATGTTAAATCTATAGTCTTTGCCAAGAGAATATACAGAGTGGATCAAAAGTCTAGAAACAGCCAATTATCTCGTAAATTGCTAGTCCGAATTATACAAAATTTGGGATAAACCTATTTTGGAATACGGGGATTCCAGATTTGATATTTGCAATGTTGCTATATTTGCCGTTTCTCTGATATTATTAATCACTTTGGATTTTGATATACATCACCCTGTATATTCAGTCATTTTTGGAATCTTCTCTTCAACACGTGTTCAACCATATGTAACACTTATGATTTCATGTAGTCTGGAAGGTCTTAACTAAATAAAACAGTGCAAAATATTTAAATTTGTAGAAATTTAAATGTTTAAATCTAGAATGCTGTTTGGGGCCAATTTTAATCAGATATGGTTTCAGCAAGATGGAGCCAAACCTCATTTTGTAGTAAATATTCGGCGTTATTTAGATGTGATATTTCCAGGACGATGGATTGGTACACTAGGTAGTATTGAATGAACTCCACGTTCACCTGACTTCAATCCTAAAGATTATTTTTATTGGGAATACTTGAAAAATTTAAATTACAAAACTAAACCAGCAAGTCTTGCAGAGCTAAGGCAAGGAATTCTAGATCAATCTCGATTAATTTCTAGACAATCATGGAGAAATGTTGTAGACGCATTCTACCATCGATTAGGGTACTGTTAACTCACAAATGGAGCACATTTTGAACACTTGATTATGTAATCATTATTTTAAAAATGTTGTAATCTTTCAATTGTTACGTTTTAATGTTGTTGAAAATAGTTTGTATTAAAAAATTTATTAAGAGAATTAGGCGTTGCCAGACTTTTGTTTTATTTATTTAACATCTTCTAGACTACATAAAATCATAAGTGTTACATATGGTTGAACTCGTATTGAAGAGAATATTCCAAAAATGACTGAATATACAGGGTAATGTATGTAAAAAATGAAAGTGATTAATAATATCAGAGAAATGGCAAATCTAGCAATTTTCGAGATAATGGGCCATTTCCAGACTTTTGGTCCATTCTGTATAAGGTTTTCTACTGCTGAGAGTTTACTTAGTTTTGATTTTTTTCACTAGCAACCCATACCTGATGTTTGTTTCTGAACTTATTATCAACATTTCCAGAAACAATCATCTTTTTATTATTTTAGTTACTGTTGTGAAATGTACATTTTTAAGAAGGTGTCTGTAATTAAAAATTTCAGGAGCTTCCCTAAAAGTTTCCATTTTAACTTGAACATTCAATTTCAAGAGCAGTGTTATTATTACAATTACAAACTGACGTTTTGACGATTATTTACGTATTCATTTGCTCCGAAAATTTTCTTTGATTTTTTATTATTGATTTCTATGCGAACTCTTTAAGAAGATAATATAAAAAGTTCCCAACTTTTTAGACAGACTGTAGATCCACAAGAAAAATCTGCCAGTAAATTGCAAGTGAATTTCCTTAGAACGGTCCAGAACTTCAAACAACTTCCCGTAATCAACAAGTGGTATATTTAAGTGTTTCACAGGTTTCTTACGTTATCCCAATATATATTTGCAATACTTATATTTAACGTTGTTGTATATTTTCCGATGCTACATTAAAACAATTTTAGTTCCTTAAGTATAAAATTTTGGCTATGTTGCAACTGAGTGATTTGTCTTTTTATATAAAATTCTTTTTATGACGTATACAGAGATTGCGTATTTTCCATAAGAAAAATTTGCCGTCCCGACGCTCCACTTCTGTCCATTTTTAGCCACGCTTAAAGTTTCAAATAGATTCGGGAACATTCGGGACTTCCGAATATCGCCGTGAATCATTGTCAGTTTTGTAATTTTAAGTTTAGTTTTAAGAATAAAACTTTTTAACAGTGGCATAATTATTTTTTGAGTAAGTACTGAGCTTAAGAAAAATAAATATTTTGCTTTCCTGGCGGCATGGATGGTGTGCGCTGTTAAAATTTAAAATTTTTAATATACAGATATAATTTTGTATAATTAGGCGGTATGACGCAGTTTTTGTCCGTGAAGCTGACGCCATTTTTTCGTTTTTGAATTATTTTCTAACAACAATCTAGTTATTAATAACCTGTATAACTGATAAACTATAATATTAAAATGTAAACCAATCAATATCGTTGATTTGATTGGTTTATTTTTATTTGTTGACACTTATACTGTTCCAATTGTTTATTACAATATATCTTAAACCTTTTCAAAGTAAGTGTATCTAAATATTTCTTGTTTATTGGAAAATATTTTTATTTATTTATTTATTAATAATCGCAAATAGTTATTAAAAATAATTGACCTATAATTTACAGTAGAAAATTTAATTTTGGCACAGCTATCTGGTCTGGAATCATCTTATCTTATTTTTAGAAATCATCTTTAAAAATAATAAACTGAAATGTCTATATTGATTTTGACTCTAGAAATTTACAATATTCCGACGACTGCATTACTATTTTTTCTTCAGTTGTTGGCAATGTAATTTAGTACTACTAAAAATTGAGCTAAAACTACTTGCAGCAATAAAACAAGTTAAAAGAAGAACTATTACAATAGACCTTCGACAAAAAATCTTTCCCAGCAAATTCGGGGAAAAAAAACCAAGATGAAAACAGATTCAAAAATCATCAAAGAGAAGAGCTATTTAAAGCACTTAGGTACGTGCCTTTTAATTCGCACAAAATAAAAAGGACTCGTCAACGTTCCAACATAAAAACCTACTTTACCTCCAAAACAACATCTGATAAAAACCAAACCAAAAACTCAGAAAAATCAATCAAATAACTGCAACTAACAAGTTTCTTGAGAGAGACGAAACATATATTGGACAAACATACAAGCTTATAAAAGTGAGGCAAAAAGAGCATCATATCAATATCGAACGAGTAAAAAAACCAAATCAGAAATCTTCACTCAGCCCAGAGTAGAAGATATGGAAAATGAATTAAAATTTGTAGATTAAGGTGCGTTTGAATTATCATATTTTATTTTAAAAAGTGGTTATTGTACTGGTCAGCAATTTTCGAGGTATTTTTATTTAAGACTGCGATTATCCAATTTATAAATTTCTTTATCGACACTGTGTGCGTAAAAAATTATTTTAAGAAAACTTCATTGATTAAGCCAATGTTTTTCTTAATACGTTCGTAAAGATATGTGCAGTCATCATACAAAAATATTATAAAATAACTTAGAATTGACTTTTGATATCTGCTTTTAATTCGTAAAATATTTTAGCCGACTTTCTTCATTTCTTAATACTAGTTTCTATGAGAGTTCAGCCAGGTTTAAACGCCTTCGTCTTATAAATTTATTATCTAGCAAATAATAAATAAAACTAAAGAAATACAATATGAAAAAAACTTTAATAATTGTATAATTAAAGGAAAGATTCTTTAAAAAAATTATATTCCTCGCGACTGAATTCAGATACAGACTCATCACTGGTTTCTAGTTCTACGTCAGAAACATCTAACCATTTGTTTTTCCGCGATAATTAGGTTTTTAGTATGTTTTACGTAATTTTTCCACTGAGTAGTAGTAACATAATTTAAGACTTCTAATCAAATCTGAAATATATTTTCAGGGGTTGATTTTTTTTTCCAAATTTTTTCGTCATAAATCGTTTGCATTGTGCCCACATTGCATTATACTGGCAGTTCTCATTATTTTATGACCGTTTTCTTCCACGTATTTATCCAAACGGAATTATTTTCTTTGGTAGATGTCTGCCTAAAACTTCCCAAATCTGATGTTATTTTCTTTCCTTCCAACCATTCTACCATTTTAGCTTTACTCCAACTATAGCACGGAACTGGTTCAACATAACAAGAATGGTAACCCGCGTTATCCATTATAAGTAAAGAGGAGTGGGTGTTCGAGACTCGGTATAAATTGCGTTTTAAACCAGTTTTAAAAAATTTGCCATGTTTATGTTATTGTGGTAATCTCTGGTATTTTATTACTTCTAAAAGTCAAGTCTGTATGTTTTATTAACCCTTCCTTATTTCCACCATGAACATTAATGTATCTAACATCATCTCCGGTATTTTTGCTTGCAGTGGACATTGTTCCATCTTGCCAACTTTTTCTGTCGCTTCCCTTACTGTAGATCCGCGATTGATCAATAAATACAGGCTTGAAGATATCTGACTCTATCTCTTTATTACACTGACTCATAAATGTTGTCCTCTTTAACTGTATTAAGTGTAGTTCTAATAAAAACTTGCTATTGCAACTTCCTTTATCCACCTGTTAATTAACCGTTCAGAACAAACAACATCAGGCATTACCTCAACGATTTCGTTGTTACATGTTCCGCACCATCATACATCTTATGAATAATTTGTCACTTATTATTAATTTACACAAATCTTTTTTTTGGAATCATATAACTACGGACTCTTAATCCATTCGTCAATTCTGCTGATATTTTTCTCATTTTACCTGGGGTAATCTTAATCCTGATGTTACAATTTCACTTAATTTTTATATGCAATAATAATAATTGATAATCTTTCTATTTCCTTTTCTTTAATTTTTTTAATTGATCTCATTTATTTTGTATTACTGTTAATTAAACAAGTGACTCTTTATTACAAGCAGATTTTAATAGTTAATTAAAAACATGTCATTAATAAAATTGTATGCATTATTATTACCGTTAGTTTTTTCTTTTTCTCATTTGGCTCTTTAGTTAGTTTAATCATTTTCTTCATATTACATCAGTCCTGAAAAAAATCAACTCATCTTATCTGTATTTTCTGCTTATATTTTTTTTATTAATATTCTTTCAGCTAGTCATTAATATTTCTCACTTTCCGCTTCAGTTTAATTTTGTTATTTACAGTTTTTCGCATCTTCTATTTACATTCTCTTCCTTTTGACAATTTAGTTCTTCCAATTATATGTATATATCGCTACATTTTTTCTTTTAATATCTGATATATTTAATAACCTCAACTTGTAAGACAATCTGGTATCAGTGGTGTAACTTTTTATATTCAATGCTATTTTATCTTTTGCCTAAATAGGAAATAATCATTTGTATGAAGCAACAAAATGGGGTGAAATTCGTTACAGAGTTATATATATGTGAACAACCTGTAATGACAGTTGAATTTCTATATATAAATACATTTTTGAATACTTATGGTTCTTAAAAGCTAGTAACTATGCGGAAAATACTTGTATGGCTTAAAGATAGTCGATTGATTAGTTAATAAACGTTACATTGAACCTCAAATCGATTATAGATCTGCTTTTACGAATGACTTTGTCTTTACCATAAATGGAAACGGTTTTATTACTTGCCAAGGCCTGATGCTCGAAACCGTAAGATGAAGTGCATTTAATATTTTCTTTTCTACCAGAAACACAGATTATTCAGAAAATTTATAATTAAAATCTTTTTAGTTTAGTGAAAATATAGTTCAGTGAATGTGTACTTCATCATATAACGAAGAAGGTCGAGGTACAATTTATTCATTATTTTTTTTTATTAATTAACAACCGCATCAACCATTATGGGTTATTAGCTGATAAAAAGATAAAGTACTAGTATAATATAGGTATTAAAGAATATTTACAAGTATAAATTTAGATTTTAATAAATATCTTAATGTCTTTGACAAATTGAATCATTCTTGGTACACTTTGTAAGTCTGGTAGGATGGATTTAATGTTCCATGGCACTTTTGGTATACTATTTTGGATTCTTTCATATATGCATAAGGGGCACTCCACAAGAATGTGTTTCATGGTAATTGGTGTTTCACAATATGAGCAATTTGGAGGTAGGTCATTAGTTATTAGATGTTTGTAAGTTATAGGTGTTTATCCTATTCTTAATATGTTGATTATTACTTGATGTTTTCTTTTAGTTGGGAGAGCTAGTTTGATGTTAATATCTGGTTTCATCTCTTTTAATTTTGAGACTTCGTTATTCCATATTTCTTGTTTTTAATGCTGGTCTGTCAACCTTTTAGTTATCCTTAATCCCTATATGCGAAGGTATCCATAAAAATTTTCTTACTGATTTTTTGTAGAATGAGTAGTTCATGTTTTATTTGCTGAATTACTGGATGGGTACATTTGGTTTATGTTGTTAAGTACACTTAAAAAATGTTTCCAGTATGATCACTACACATTTTTAGGGCTTCTAGAATAGCTATTGCTTCTCCTGTGGAAATAGTGCAGAAATTAGGGATGGGGATGGTAAATTCTGTGTTGCCAAATACAACTGCTGCTGCGTGTCAATCTTCATTTTTTGACGCGTCTGTGAAAATTCTGTTGCAGTCATAATTCTTATCAATTATTTCCTTATAGTGCTTCAAGATGATGGTATGGTTTATGGATATTTTAGGGAAATATGTTAACGGGGGGAATATGCATTGGAGTAACATATGGCGCCATAATCGAGTTTCTTCGAATCAAGGATTGACAAATATGTAGAAGATTCTTTGTTTCTGATCCCCAGGAATGATTGCTAAGTATTTTTAAAAGGTTGATTCTTATTTGATTAATTTCAAGATATGTTCATTCCATTTTAAGTTATTATCAAGTCTTAGACCAAGAAATCATATTTACCTGTTTTATATCGCTACCTTTTAAGCTGAGGGTAGCATTATCGTCGGTTTTACTTTTAGAGAAAATCACAAAGCGGGTTTTGTCGTTTGAAAAGTTGAAACCTGATTTTTGTGGCCAATTTTCTAGGCCATGTTGAAAAAAGTGTGGGTCTAAGTATAGAACCTTGAGGTACTCCGTTTTGAAGGTAGCGTTTTTCAGAAGTAGATCGTTTATTCGTACTTGAAAAATTTTGATAGTTAGGAAGTTTTTACAAAAGCTAAAAAGTTGTTGCATTGTACTAACTGCATTGTATTTCCATGCAGAATCAAAAGCTTTATTTATGTCAAAAAATATCGCGACCACTTTTTGATTATTTGTAAATGCTTCGCAGATATCGTTCTCAAGAGATACTAAATTATCGGTGGTGGATCTAGATTTACGAAAGCCGCTTTGTATGGGGCTTAACAAGTCATTACAACCAAAAAAACTGTCTATTATTCAAATTTTTTTCTAAAAATTTGCTGGTATTGTTAGTCAAAGATATTAGGCGATATGAAAGAGGTCAATTTATTTAGTTTTGGAATGGGAATGATAATTGATTCTGACCAATTTGAAGGAAATATTTTCTTTAAAAATATATTATTGAAAATATCTAGGAGAATTAGTTTTGCACAGAGGGGAAGACTTTTTTATGAAAATTGTCAGGATATAGTCAGAGCCTGGAGAATTATTCTTGGATAGTTGCAAAGGTATATTCAAATTCTTCATATGTAATAAGAAGATTTAATGGACTGTCTGAGTTTAAAATAGGAATTTCAAAAGTTTCACTTAAATGTTTATATTTTAGGAATGAATCATCAAGATTTGCATCATTTGAGTTTTTTTCATATAGGTTTGCTAATATATTAATTATTAAAATTATGTAAAAACGTTTTATCGGAAACTTCCTTATGTAAAATGATGAAAATGAATTTAAGGTTTTCAACAATATTAAAAATACTTTTATGGTTTAATTCATTTTCAAGGTTAAAAAAGGTTATTGTAAATATATAATTTAATTTTTTCTCTAAATAACTTAAGCAAGAAGAAAGGAAATAATAATTATTAATGCTATTTATTGGTCTATGGTAACTAAACCTCTGATGTAATTGCAGTATAATTTGGATAATTTCAACAAATCTTTATTTTAATTTTAAATTCGAATACAAGTTTAAGAAAACCGTCTAGTTTTAATTAAAATATGTGGTTAAAATTTTCATTTGTACAGGTATAGTTGTCAATCATTAAACATTGTTTCTAAAAAATAACAAGGGATAAACTACTCCAACTTAAACATAACACGCTATAGACAAATTGATAAATTATTGATAATTTAATAAACAGATGTTATTTTTATTAAACAATAGGTTTTAACAGCGAGATAAGACCGATCACAAAGATAAGTACAATATTAATACTCGCTTATCAATATTGTTTTAGATGATTTCAATAAAAATTACAATGAATTTATATCTATTTCTGTATAGTGAATCAATAAATACATCTATTTTTAATATCTTTAATCCTTTATCTGTCGTACTGTTGACAGCCGTTAAAATATTGACGTTAAATTCTATGCAAACGTGCAAGGCACTTCCCGGCTAATTTTAACATTTGTTCACACAGATTACTAGTTAATATTTTGCTAAATATAAACTGATGATGCATTTTATAACTTTGAGAAAATCCAGTGATGTATTAAAAGAAATTTTTAAACAATTCTTTAAGATGTTTTAGCTACGATGGGTTGTGTACAGTAGATACAGGGTGATCAACTTATACTACGAAGTTTGATATCTCCGTTATCTTGAGATATAGGAAAGAATGTTTAAAATAAAAGTTATAGATAGAGATATGTTTTTTAACAGCCACCTGAAAATTACATATTTACAATTTAGGTGTATATAGCATCCAAACGGTTGAAGAATATTAAAAACGGTCCCTATCCTAACTTTTTAAGTTCTGTACTATGGCATTAAAAAATATTTGATACAGATTGAAATTCCATCTGATTTTTAAATATACAGTATGGTCCAAATGAAAGGAATACATTCATTATTTCGTAAATCAGCGGTTTTGGGGGAAAATTCTGAAACCCGTCGATTTTTATTTTTAAATGGGCACTTCGTCAGATCTCCTTTTTATTTTTGACGTCATCTCTATAAGTGTGATGACGTCATCAATAAAATTTTCAAATAGAAAAGTGGGTCTTGCAATACATCAATTAGAAGGTTGTTGAAACAGATTTTTAAATATTCCTTAAATATTTTCTACACATGTTGGTTAATATATTTATGTAATATTTATATTTATATATTTTTTCTATTATTATTATTATTATTTTACCAAAATTGATAGATTATTAATATTAAATTGTTTAAAAAAATAATAATACATCCCAAGCGGCCTTAAGGCTTAATGTCAAGGTTTTATTGAATATTAATTTTAAATTATAAATTTTAAAAATATCGAATTTTAATTCTAATTCTCGACTCTAAATTCTCGTATTTTACTAAAAAACATCAACTTCAAAGTTTATGTTGCAATAATTATCGATTTTAAATAAAAAAAATCGTGTTTTACTTCATATATCTCGACTTTTTGAAGTCAATATTTCGATGGATCTCGAATTTAAATTTGAAATCTTAAGAAATATTTACTTTAAATCAGAAATATCTCATTGAGATTTTAAAATCCATATTTGAATAAGTCTCGATTTTAAAGTAAAAACGCTAAAAAAAATCACTTTTTTTCGACATTTTAATGAATTAACAAATTTTTTTTAAAAAGCTTTAGTTTAACTTTAAATCTCGACTTCCAGCTCGATATTTTAATATATCTCGATTTTCAATAAAAAATATTAAAAATTAATTGTTTTCTTTAAGATCTGTACTTTAAAGACGATATTACAATGTTCCCAAATTTAAAGCAAATATTTCTTTCTCTTCAAGATGTTTACTTTGATATCGAAATTCAGATATTAATCTCAATTTTAAAGAGACAAATTTTAATGAAACTCAATTTTAAACCAAAAATCTTTAAAAATCTTGTAATTAACTTCAAAATCTCTACTTTAAGGTGGAAGTTTATAAATATTTATTTTAAAAATAAAAATCTCAAAAAGTCGCAAATCTAAGATATCGAGATTTCAATTAATCTCGACTTTAATGAAACAAATTTTAATATAATTAGATTTTTAATAAAAAATCTTAGAGATGGGGTGAAAAAATTTCTAAAAACAAAAAATTGAGGATGTTAAATTTTTACATTTTGATACAATTATAATTTTCATGTTTTATTTAATCTTCAGAAGATTTATAAAATATTAATACAATATAAGCTCTTGAATTTCTTGTATACGTAAAGAAACGAATATTTAATCTATATTATTTAGCACAAATTACTTTTCGAAGATATAAACAATATTCATTAAATATTTAATATATATATATATATATACATATACAAAATTTTTCCACATGTTTTTGATTTTTAATTTTTTAATTGCCACATTTAATAAAATTTTAATGTAACCAAAGTGTTTTAATTTAATTTTTATTTTGTATCAGAGTGTACTAGAGTTTTCTTAAGAATCTGGTTTAGTATTGCTGTTATTCCTGTTTTTACTTGGTAAGTTTAGGTTATTGCTTATTATAAAAAATTTTGGTGATTTGTTTTCTAATTTTAGACCTGAAGATGACCCACTGAAGTCAAAACTAGTTGTCGATTTTAATAAATAATTTTATGTGGCTTGATTTTGGAAAATTTCATTGGTTGTGATATATATATATATATATATATATATATTTCTTTTATATAAAGAAAATATTAACAAAAAATTTGATGCTATCAGGGATCCTTTGTAAGGTTTTAATCTCGTAAACAAATTCATAAAAACTTAAAAGTAAAGCAAATAAAATACTTATACTTCTTACTACTAATATATTAACTACTTTTTTTAAACTTTTAAAAAATTACAAAAAACTGGGATAAAGATTTTTTGGGGACAAACTATATAAGAATCAAAATTGGAAAATACTTCCTTATCTGTTTTTGATAATGTAGTTTAAAAAATATTTTTTAAAGAGTGATATTTGTAATACAGTGTGAGATAAAATACTTCCATATATCTAAGATTTATAGTTTTCAAATAAAGAACTTGTTATGGATCAGCCTATTTGCCTATAACTATAAATAATAAATACCTACATTTAAATTTATATTTTTTATATTAACTAATCAAATTTTACGTACATAATAATCATTTCAATTTAAAAAAATAATTGTAAATGTTATCTAAGCCTTCTATTGCTATTGTTCTTAGAACCAAAATTAGTGCTTTTTAAGCACTTAACATTTTGTTGATACATCAAATTAAAATTTCCACTTCCTGTTATCGACGTACTGGTTGATACAATTACCAGTAATTATAATTTATGTTATGAATCATCGAGATGAAGTCTAAGTGGGTTCAAGTAGAGTGCATATGTAAATGTTTTAGACTGTGGTTCTGACGCATCCAAAAATAAGCAGTTCGCATGTATTCTCGGAAAACACCAATTATGTCACTTCAGTTTTGTAAATAGGTCTCTGTGTCAGTTTATATTTAAAACCGGAGATCATTTTTTTAAGTAATTAAAGCTGTTTTAAGAATCTCTTATGTACGGTGGCGCCCTAACAAATCGGTTTTGTTAATTCCCAGCACAAGCAAACCAACTTGTTATCAATTTATTAAATGGTACTTTTGTTAAAAAAAACTAATTGTTCTGATAAACACCAGTTGAAATCCTCGTTCGTCTGCAAATCAAAAATTACATTTTAATAAAACTACAAAATGTATTTTGACTTTTCTATTTGTTATACATTGGAACCTTAAACTTTGATTTCTGAGGATTTAATGATGTCTTCTGTTATTATCTAGATGCAAATTAAAACAAACCCCGCAAGTTATTCGAAAAATTTTAAAAATATAAATTATATCTAATTTTGAAGTCAACTTGTTAAAAATAATATTCAGGATTTTTTTATTGCTAAGGAGCGTAATTGTATTACTAGTTTTCTTGTGTGGGTTTTAATTATTCACATACATGATTCTGATTTCAATTGAACAAAGCTGACATTCTGGTAACATCTGGAATGTATATTAGTGTGGGATTAAAACTATAAGAAATATTCATATATTAAAATCACATGATTTATATTTTATTTAAAAATTACTATTGCCAAAAAGATTACAGAACTATATTTCAACTATTTAAATTGAATTTAAGGACTTATGGCAGAACTAACGAAATAATTAAAATAAAATAGACTCTGTTATTAGGCAACTCACATTACTTCATATATTCTCTATTCTTTATTCTCGATATGATGAAGATTATATTAATTTGTTTTTAGAGAACTTTGGTTTTTTTCAGCAATAAGATTCAGAAAACCTGTTTGATAATGTATAATACTCATCATCGATATTCATTTACCCAACATATGAAAATAAAGAAAATGAAGAAGAGGAACCAAATAACACTGAAAATATAAAAATAAAACATAACGTCAAATCCAGACCAAACAGATAAAACAGAAATTTTTTTAACAATTCTTCAACAAAGCTGAAACATTTTAACAACTTTTTGTCTTGGCTAAGTTTTATCATTGAATTTTGCAACAAGTGCTTCTGTTTTGTTGCTTTGAAAGTCTCTAAAAAGTTGTATTTTTGTTATTTTTCCTGTTTCTATTTTGCCCGTTTGGTATGGGCGCAGCATAACAATGTCGAAAATAAAAGTAAAAATAATAACGATACTAATGATGAAATTGAAGATAAAGAAATAGTTGAGAACATTGATAACCAAAATAAAATTTTGAATACGTTTAAAAGTGAATATAATTATATTGAAAATACAGAAGAACCAGTCGAATATTAAGTTGTATTGCGTAGAAAGAAAAATGTTAGCCAAGAAAAGGAAGATATCAATACGAATCTATGAGAGGTTAAAATCTACATCTATCGACAACTTTGTAGGTATACATGAACAAATTCAAGGAGATTTTGGATACTTTTAAAGTCTAAACCACAAATAGATAGTAAGGTTACGAGTGTCTATTAATATTATAAAGGGAGGCATATGCTGTTTAAACTTTTAAGTGTAATGATGAGAATGATAGTGTAAATGCCGGAACATATTTCGCAAAGACTAGGTTTAACGTTAGTGTTAAATGAAAGTAATGAACAGACAAACGATTAGTTAATGAATTATTGATAGTTTACTTAAAATTAAAAAAAACAAGCATTTGAGAATTTACAGCACAGGTTGGAAAAATGTAAAGTAGACAGTAAATTCAATTTTGTGAATATTTAGTTACCTTTTCTATTTGTTTAATAAACAATTGTATAAATAACCACACAGCACTTGATTCATTAGACGCATGTTATCTTAAACATATTTACGATTATTTGTCGATATCTGTTGGATATTTTTAAACATTTCCACAGAAATTTTTTTATTGGAGGAAAAAATAATTTTCCCTAGCTTAAGATATTTAACACATATCTATGATATCCCGTATTATAAAAATATCTGTAAATATCTAATACTAGTGTGTATATTTGTGTATATCACCAGGATTCAGAGAAAAATAAATTAATTATAACACAAAACCTAGTATTTAAAAATATGTATTCAAACTATTAAAAAAAGTACACTTACAATCTAAATATAATTAATTACATTTGCAAAATTTTTAATTTCTAACATTACAAGGATTACTATTACGATAATGATCGCGATACCTCGGTTTACGCAACTTCTTTTTTTCAACATTATGACTATGTTCGTACTCTTCTAAACCTTTTTTGTATCGGTAATTTTGACCTTTCATTTGCTTATTATGAGGCTTGGGTTTACGGTCTTTAGGGTTCTCATTATATTTTTGTTGTTGCCAATAAAAGTTTTCAAGTTTGTTGCTATATTTCTCAAAATTATGAGGAACAGTGTTAATTTTTGCAAATTGTTCATATAGGTCTACAGTTTCCTGTTGAGGGGTAGGGTCAACATTTTCTTGAGGAAATATGAAGGGGTGATGTCGTATTTTAGAATAATTACTCTCGATATGTCCATTATATTTTTCTGGCTGTAGATCAAAACTATTGAAATCAAAAGGCTCCTTTTTTCCAAAAAAATCAATTACAGGTTTGCGCTTTCCATACACCAATGATTCTTTCAATTTATGATTATTAGTATTAATTTCTTTTGAATCCCTTTCATTCTGCTCTAAATCATAATTCGCCAACTTTGTATTTAACATTAACCATTGTTTGTAAAAATTTTCAGGAGATTGGAATTGCCGTGATAACCCTCCGTTGGTAGAACTAAAAGATTTTAACTCATCAGGATTAAACTGGTACTTTTCGAAGTCCTTCGCTGAGAACAAAAACAGTTCTTTTGAAGGTTTGAAAGATGGAATCGCATCAGTCAAAGTTGATTCTGATGCTTCATCAAAGGTTTTGATATCGGTTCCAAAATTTATTGGTTTGGATGTGACGGTTGTTTCTACCTCATCTTCAGTTAGTTTGTAGAGTTGCGAAGAAGCGATAAATATCATAAAAATCATTGTAACTGGCTAAAATAAAAAAAATTAGTAAACGACTAGAGATAAACAATATTTGAAATAATAAAAAACAAAAAAATTTCTCAGCCCAACCCCTGAAGAGAATTAAAATAGAGTTTTTAATTTTTTTTCAAATCCGAGTTGATGTAAAATCATGTAATTTTGGGAATTACGTACACTCATAGAGAAGTAATAATGAGATTTTTTGCAGTATTGCCAATATGTTAGAACATTTATTATAACTTATTTAATGTTCTTTACATCTCTTTTTTCACAATTTCAATTATATTATTTTACTCAATGAAAACAATGCTATTGTATTTTATTTTGTTTTTTTTTGGTTCAAAAACTATTAGTTCGATGAAAATAAACAACAGATAGAAAAGTTAAAAAATGAAACAGGGATTCCGAGTAATATTTTTAATTTATAAAATTCTGCCCTATAAAAAGTTCTGAAATAAAATAGAATAAAGGTTATTAATTTCACCTCCTTCTAACAAAACGGTTTTAATGAAAAAATCTCATAATTAACTCATTATGAATATATGTAATTCCCAAAATTTCTGCTATGTTCTTTCGGGGTAGTATCTCTTTAGGGGTTGGGCTAAGAAATTTTTTTATAGAAAAGATCAGTCATAATTTTCAATGAGGAATCTCCTACAAATTTTTGTAATACGAATTTAGAAAGTATATCTTCTGATCAGTGATTAGTCAACTGAGATGGAAAAATGAAAACCGATCAACTTTAGTAAAAACATTTTGTTTTATAAATCTATATTAGGACTCTCTCGAATTTTTGTTTAGCATAAAAATAATTTTAACAAAACAATTATATTAAAAAAAGTCACTTACCCATACTTCCATGATGATAATTTACACATAACTAAAATACAACAAGAACGCAAGAATTCTTATATATTTTCCATTAATACCCACCTATAATTAATTTAAAAAAATCTTTTAATTGCTATATATCAGATAGAACAAAAAATTATCCGAAGAAAGAGGTAATTGCATGGCTATAAAGAAGAAAAATTAGTCGTAAATATAATAATTAAAAATAATTTGTGTCTAAGCGAGTTTCCTGTGATCTAATAAGATTTCACACTTCGTATTAAAACTTTCTTACTCTACATATATTTCAGATTTAAAAAAAATGTCACATTTTAATAAAGTCAATCAAATTAACATTGAGGGAAATAGCTAAAAATATTTAGTTGTGTAAATAAAAAGTTAGACTCATTTTTAATTTCTTAAAAAATTTCGGTATTTAATTAATTTAATTTCCAAAATAAATAGTATGGAGAATATAGAGATAAATATTTCACAATTTGAATTATCGACATTTACTACCAATAATTCTGAAATATTTTTGTTCGAAATTTCTGAGAAAAAAACATTTTTATTTGTTTTATTCTAAAAATATCCGCAATTTTCCGCATATTCTGTTTACGCATAAAAATGGAATTTTTAACCCAGTATTTCATATTAATAATAATAGTAGTTATTTATAATGTGAAGAAAGATATCTTCGAAATTTCAATAAATTTTGTATATATGAATAAAATTATTACAATTTGAGAATAACATTTTTTATATAGAGGTTTGATAGAATTATGTTTTTTTTTAATTTCCTTATTTATTACGCGTTGATAGAATTTTTCTATTTATAAATGTTTGTTAATAAGAAACGTGATGTTTAATAAAACTAACAATAAAAAAATAAACTTTTAAATATGAAAAAACCGAATGATTTACTTTAAAATTTTATTCTAGCAGTAACTATTAAACTCGGTATAGTCAAGAACAAAAATCTGCAAAAAAATGTAATAATTTATAGATTAAAATGAAAATTTGATTGCAATTTACTGATTCTTGACAGACAATCCACTGTTGGCTCACATAACTGAGTTTTTACAATATCTCATTAAATTGACATTTTTTACTGATTATTTATTTAATATTGTTACAGGCAGCCTTCACAGTTTGTTGGTACAGGTCAGGGATTTGGATCTTCTCCTCCACCATTTATCGTTGGTAACATTCCACCAGTGAAGCTTAAAACACAAGTAAGGACAGCTCAGTTCATTAAAAAACTGTGTTATTTTAAGTGATTATTTACTTCTTACGGCATTTAGTCTCTAAACATTTAGATTCATATTTCTAGATAACAAATAAAATGGATCCCCCACCATGCGTGCAAAACGCCATGATGACAAAAGACAAAAAACCCTTTACTTACACACCTGGAGGAATCAATTTGAGCGAAGCTAGATCTCCTCGTCTTCAAAGAAGGATAGAAAGAAATGCAAATCTTGGAGGTGTTGGTGATGTTCCCCACCAACCATCACCCCATCCTCAAATTACAGGTATATATAACTTTATATTAAACTTGAAACAATACCTGAGCTTCAAATACTTAAAACAATGAAAATTTTTCAAACAAATGTTTATTTTTAGGCCCTCTCCCCCCTTCAGCTCTAGCCGCTATGCGCCCGCAACCCCAAGTACAAGTATTTCCTTCAGGTCCGCCACCTCCAGCTCCATTAAGGAGCTGTGTGCCACCACCACCTCCTCCTCCAAAACAAGGTGTACCTCCACCACCACCACCACCAAGTGGACCTTTGCCAGTTCAGAAAGTGTGTACCTCAGATAATCAAATTTTAGAGAGACCCGATATGACAAAAATTATCCCTGAGAATCCCATGGCGTTACTGAGAAAGACTGGCGGCCCACAACCGAGAAAAAGTTTGGTTGACCAGATGTTTGAAGAAACCGGAAAGGGAATTCCAGAACGTAAATCACCACCTAATCAAACCCAACAATATTTTCAACCACCCGAGGCACAACCGCAAAGGTACGTTTTTTATTCTAATACAACTAAATCTTTTATTGTACAATAAATATATAAAAATGCATTATTTTTAGGACACAAGCGGTTGCAAGTGAAAGAGGGGCTCCAGTCTCACCTGTACCACAACAAACTTACAAACCACCACAACAACATCAGCCAACTCCCCAACAATATCAACCACCTCCAAAACAACCCCAATATCAACCCCCTGTTCAACAAAATAGACAACAAAACTCACAACCCGTACAACCTACGTATCCAGAGCCTGTGAAAGAGCAACCTAGGTATCAACCTCCAGTCATAGAGAGACAGCCTGCTGTACCTCAGAATCCAAACTCTCAAGCAGAGTTAAAGACAAGCACCGCGCATTTAGGGTCATTGTACATCCCACCTGCTAATCAGCAGAATCAGAAGAAAATTGTTTCTCCTCCAACTCCCCCAGAAAGGAATTTAGATTCACCTAATGTACAGACACCGCCTCTTAGAGAAGCCCCTAGGCCTTGGCAATCGAAGAAACCTCAAGAAGAGGTACCAGTTTGGGCTAAAAAAGAAAATCAAATATCAAATAATGTTGAAGAGGCTAGAGTAAGTGCAGTATTTTTGTTAGATATATTCATACCTCTGATCACAATATTTAAAGCTCCAATTTGTTTGTTAGAAATCATCTCCACCTGTAGCTCAGGCACAACAAAGTTGGCCACAAGGCAGACGAAATGATCAGCCTCAGACACAACACCAACCTCAGCCTCAGTACCAACCACAGCCTCAGTATCAGCAGTCACCACAATATAGACAAGATGAAAGTCAACAGCAACCAATTGGAGTTCGTATAGAGATTCGTACGAAGCCACAGCCACAGCAATATCAAAACGAACCTGAGGGATCATTGCCAAATGTGGTTTATGTAACTCAGCCTTTAGTAATTCAGCACCCTGGAAGTGCTGGACCGCAACGTCAACCTCAAGGCAACCAAGGACCTAGGGTTATTCCGATACAGATTGAAGGAGCTAGAACACCTGCAGGAAATGAGAGGTAATTTATAAGAGCGTTTTAGCTTTTCGTCTTTCTTAATAGGTTTACGATTAGTTGAATAAAATGGAAGTTATAAGTTTATAAGTTTTCTGTATATTATGTTCCAGAGTTCTCAATCGGCAGCAAAGTTGGGGAAACAACCCATCCCAGTCAAATTCATTCAAAGTTATTCAAAAAATGACAGATGCTGAAGATGAGTATCATAATACTCCAATAACAGAACATACTCCCAAATTTCCGCAAAACTTCCAACAAGGTAAGAAATTAGTACAATTAAGTTTAAAGCAAGTATAAAAATTAGTCTAAGAGTTTGAAATCCCTCCTGCAACAAATAATTTTCTCTATTCCAACGAATTTGTATTGTTATTAAATTATAAATACTACTTTTATCATAAAAACACACATTGGGACATCATTTTGGGGTTTGGTACTAGCTATGCGAATGATCTGAAAAATTGTTTATTGACAAAATAAAGCGAAGTTAGCTGGTTAACAATGACTGGCATAGATGGTTTTTATTGGTACTATATTTACCACGCCAATAAGGCAGCTTTAAAAATAATTCTATACCTCATTCCTCTTTACATGGGTTTTAAAAAACAACAATATAAGGTTTTCTACAGACAGTTTGCAATCCAAAACCGAATTGAAAGACTTCTCAGGTCTGATGAGTGAACAAACAGTCCCAACGTTAAAATTACAATAAATATATTATTTAGCAACTTCTGTTTTAAGAAAATAGAAATTAATAAATACATGATTTTTTAGACATTAATTTTGAAGATGAAGAAAATCCAAGGTATATTCCATATTCCTTCAAGAATGTTTAAAATACTTGACGAAATGGGTATACTTATTTGTTTTATATCTTGGTGGTGGAATTTTATTACGATTTATTAAATAATTATATTAAGCAATCCTCTTGAAAAGTAGTTGGTGATGGTTTAAAATTAAAATAATAGTATCTGATCAGCATTTTGTCGATATATTTTCTTGTTCTCATCAATGAATGTTGTTTCTTTTTGGTGTGAATATCTAAAAAATATTTATTTTTAGTTTCGCGCGGTCACCAGGCGCCCCCACAGAAAGGACCCCAAGTTAGGACAATTCCTATTCAAATAGAAGGTAAATGTTAACGAACAATTTAATACACAGTGTAATCTTAGGTTATCGATAAATTGGTTGTAATGTGGGATAGAATACTTTAAAATTACTCGCGCCTTAATCATTTGGGTATCATTGTCTAAAACACACACTTCCGGCCAAAAATAAATGGCAAACTGTTTTAATATTTAATAAAATTAATTAAAAAAAACGTGAACGTACAAATATTAAGAAGATATTAAAAAGATTAATAATGGTAACTGTTTAGAGAGAGTAAAGGGCAACTGCGTCTGTTCGAAATCTGGTGTACAAAAGTGTAGTGCACACTATTTTAACTTTTTTAAAATGAATGAATTGTAAACAGTTAATATACATTTTTTTATTGTTTCTATTTTGGGAAACAATACTTTTTACTGATTATGCTTAAATTAAGTAAAAATGAAAAAAATTGAATTTTTCTTATCTAATAGCTATTTATATCAATATTTTTAAGCACTGATTAAAGTAAAAGAAACACATTTCTACTACACTATTACAAAAAAATTTAGTTCAGAGTTGTAAATTTTGAATTTCTTAATACTGTTAAAAATATTAATTTGTTGAATTTGTTTTTTCTTTATTATTGTGTAGTTATTTAATTTAATTATTTTATAAAATATTAGGTGATGATGGGCCGAAACAATATGTACATCCCAGTGAACAAGTTGTACCAGAACCAAAGAAATATATGGGAAGTTCGATTCCTAGCAGATCTTTCAAGATACTGCAAGCCATGACTGCTCCAGATAATTGTGGTAAGTCCACACCTGAATGTAAGAAAAATTTCAATCATTCAAATGAAACAAAAATATTTTTCCAAATTCATTAAACAAAATATTTCTACTTTGCTTGTTTCACCAAACTCTTATTTTTTCGAAAAAAAATGCCTACTTAAGAAAACCAAAATTCCAAATTTAGCAAAATTTACAGTATACAATTTTTTTATAGCCACTGTCAACGATCAAAACGAAGAATTCCCATACGATGAATGGGTTTACCCACCTCATTACCCCCCGTACCCTTACCCCCCTTATTGGTACGAATATTATCACTACTATTACCCCGAATCCTATCCTAAAGAAGCTACTAACAAAAAACCTACCCCTCCTCGACCAGTTTCTAGAAGTACGTCACCAGCCGCTAGTGGTAAACACACACCCGTCCCGTTTTGGGGTTACTCCCCTCAATATTACGCTCCCCCAAAAGTAAATGAAACAGGTAGGGCAACACCAAGACCTATGTGTTCTCCTTGGCCTAACTGTTATGAATCTAACTCAGAAAGAGATGGCAATGAAACAGATGAAAGTAACATACCCTCAGATTGTTTACCATACTATGATCCTTACTATTATCATTACTATTATGGATATCCTCCTATGTATCCCAGATATCCGTATTATCCAAGTGACAATGACAGTTCTGTAAATAGCTACTCTTCACTTGATGAATCTAATAAAAGTATCAAAAAAGTTTTAGAACCACAACCAAAAAGAACTTACAGACAGGCACCTGAAGTACCAATAGATAGAGTAACACCTACGTTGCATGTAAAAGAAGTCATAATTTCACCTAAAGAAGAAAGAATAGAAAGTTCTGAATGTGAAACAGATACAGAGACAGACGATGAATACACTCACATAGAAATAAATCCTTTGCAATCAATGAAATCAATTACAAATATAAATGTTTATAGTAGTGACGAAGACGTATCCAAAGAAGATGGAATCGTTGAAGAATTCTCTGATGAATCAAACGAAGAGGTAGACGATGCTTGCTCTGTGGATTATGAAGACGATCAATATCCTCATCAACTCAGTGTAATTATGGAAGAAAGTGAAAGAACAGAATCAAGAATAAGAACTGTGAGTGTATTAAGCGACTCTACAACATTAGCAGAAAAATCTGATTCAGATCAAGAAGATGTAAGTCTTGTTGATGAAAATAATGAAAAATATGAAGAATTGCCAGCTGATATTAACACAGAAGTAGTTGTTGAGGATGAAAAAAATGAAGTTACTCTTAAAATTGAAAATACTGATGACGATGATAAAAAGAGTGATGAAAGTGAAGATTGGTGGGGAATATTAGGCAAAGAAGATGATGATTTACCAAAATCAAGAAAAATACAACCTGTAATTGATATTGATATATATCTAAATAATTATGAAGAAATTGAATCACCACATACTGAAAATAAAGAAATAGAGTATAACAATGTCGAAAATGAAAATAAAAATGATAACAGATTCTTTAATGATTTACAAGAACCAGAAAAAGTGCAACTTGTGATTGAGACTGACTGCGTGGAATTAGATGCAAATAATGATAATAATGAAGTTGGGGAAAATAAGGAAACAGTTGAAAACCTTAAAAACAAAAATAAAATTTGTAATACGTTTAAAAATGAAGATAATTCTGATATTGGACATACAGAAGAACCAGTCGAATATAAAGTTGTATTGCGTAAAAAGAAAAATGTTACTCAAGAAAAAGAAGAACCAAAACCTAGACCACGCAGCATATATGATTCGTTAGAAGATATCAAAACGGAATCTACTGGAAGTTTAGTTAAAGTCGATAACTTTGTAGGTATACTTGAACAAATTCAAAGAGATTTTGGATGCTTTTTGAAATCTAGACCACAAATAGATAGTGACAAGAACGATGGAATAAGAAATTGTAACTTTAACCGACCAGTTTCTATGTACGAAATGTCCGAAAATTCGGAAACCAAATCTTGTGATGCAAAAGAAAAACGATTTTCATATAGTTCATTTGAAGAATATACAGCCAAACAAGAAACAATTTTTGAAGAAGCAACCAGTAGTTCTGATGAAGACAAATCAAGTGAAATCCGCAATATCGATAAAGAAAACACTGTGTCCAGTTCTGCTAGTTATAATAATTATAATTCAAGTATGAGCCCAGCACCAGTGTTCAAAGATGTAAACTTAACAATAGCCACCGAAAAAAATAATTGTGATCCCAATTCTTCTAACAGCTTTTCAAATAGATCAGAAATGGAAGAATCTAGCGAAGAAACAGATGCTTCATGCTCTGAAAAAGACGATAAAGAAAATAATGATGAAAATCACGTACATATAACTGATGAAACAGATGTTAAAGTACCTTCGATAAAAGATCGCATACAAGCACTACGAGAAAGCATTAATTCAAAACGAAAAAATGTAGATCCAGAAAAAGTTTCCAGTAAAGATAAAATATCTGTAAACGAGTCCAGAAGCAAACCTACGTCGTCGAAGAGCAGTCTCAAATCCTTTGAAGAAAGTGAAGAAGAAGCAGATTCTGGTGTTACATCAGACATGAGTAGGCATATTTCAGATACGGAAGAATTTCCTGAGCTAAAGAAATTAACCAAATATCAACGCGCTGCAACTCATTCTAGGCTGTTTAAACTTTTACAAGAAGAGTGTAATGAAGAGAACGATAGTGTAAATGAAAACGAACAGATTTCGCAAAGACAAGGTTTAACATTACCATTAAATGAAAATAAAGGACAGATAAATGATCGATTAGTTAACGAATTAATTGATAGTTTACTTAAACTTAAAAAAGGACAAGCGTTTAAGAATTTGCCCAAAGAAAAGTTGTACGCAGCTGCTGTTAAAATTTTGCAAGAAGATATGGAGCTTATGGATACACCTTCAGAAGAACTAAGTAGTTTTTTGTCTCCTCTAAGGTGCAGTACTGGGTACTCTACAGCTGTTCAGACTCCTCAAGAATTCGGTAACAGTTTTGATGAATATAAGCAATATTACGAGACTTGGGATAGAAGTGAAGAAAATTTCGATATTTTTCCCTCTAAAGCTTTTAAAGGCTTGCAATCAGGAGTGACAGGAGCATTAGGTAAATGTCCAAGGGTGTTGTCATCAAAGAATATCCACAAAAAATTAATAAAACTTCTAGAGTTGGCGGAAAATCCTTCTCCTATCCCCGATAAACCTCCTTTAGAAACGAACGAAGTTACGAGTGTCTCTTGATAATCCAAAGAGAGGCATATGCGAAAAATTGATAAATTTGTTGGACCCTATCATAATTTGAGGTATAATTGATTCGAAAAGTACAGTTTTTTAGTAGGCTTTAGCTAGCCAATGATTTTATCAAGAGCTCATTGACGCTCTTAATTTAAGCAGGCTACTGGCGATCTATGGATTTTAAATAAAAATATTTTTTAAATTCATTTTGTTTTGAAAATTCATAGATGTTGCTCACAATTTCCTTTTTGGAGTAAACTCCACCTTAGAATTGGAAAGAATATTTTTATTTGCATTTGATAAGTCTTTCCACTAATTCATCTTACATATTTTACAGTTTCGCACATTTTACAGTTATTAACATGTATGAGCTTCATATTTTCTAAACAGTGACATGAACCCCTAACTGAATATATTTAGTTTTTGTCATAATAATAAGGTGTAGTTTGCTGTTAAAGAGACTTCAGCATGTAACATTTGTTTATAACAAACATTATTCGTTAAAAGTTATTTTTTTCGATGCATGATTTTTGACTAACATTTATTATTTTACGTAAGTGATGAGTGATTAGATGTGAATTTATTTTATTAGCCTTACTAATCATTATAATTAATTTAATAAAATTGCCATGTAACTTAAAAAGGTTAATAATTTATTACAGATAGTGTGTACTCTTGATAGTTTTTGTATAAAAAAATGTAATATACAGTGTGTACATAAATAAATTTCAAGACGATTCAAAAATATATCACACTTATGTTCGATTATTAATAGTTCTGAAAATACGATAATTTTAAAATTAATATCGGCATACCTTTGGTTATCATTATTGTAAAAACTTGTCAGATGTAAAAAGTTGTGATAATAACTCAATAAGCTACTTTTTAATACTCCTTAAAGACAGTGCCACTTTAAAAATGCGTTTATCTATAAAATAAAGGATTAAAGTTTTTATGTTAATTGGTTGTGGCGATAAGATGCGAACTCAACAAGAAGTATGTGCTATGTTTAATAATAAATATCCAGAACATCCTATAAGTCAGTCAACAGTGAGCAATATTGAAAACCAATTTAAGGAATTTGGTACTGTAGAAGATCTACCTAAATCCAACTTGCGGAGGATACTAACTTAAACGTTTTATTGGCTATGGAAATAAGTTAGTTGAGTACACGATTTTCCTTTTACTTCTATTCATAAAGTATTAAAACATGAAAAGTGGCATCTCTTTAAGGCGCACCTTGTACAAGAACTATCAGATGACGATCCTGATCGTAGAATGGAATTTAGCGAAATTTTGATGGATAAGTGTAGTAATGATCCAATTTTCGCAAAAAACCTTATTTTTCTGATGAATGCACATTTACATTAAACGTGGAAGTCACCAAACAGAATTGTAGATATTGGGCAAATGCAATAGATGAGAGAACATCACACTCAATATCCACTCAAAATTAATGTTTGGTCCCTATTTTTTTGGATCGGTAGACGAGGACCCATTCATTGGCCATCAAGGTCACCGGATCTCACGCCATTAGATTTCTTTTTGTGGGGTCATCTAAAAAATGTTGTGTATAAAAGTAAACGCGATGACATAAATGATTTAAAAGATGGAATAAGGCAAGAAATAAATAATATTTCGCAGGAAACCATTAATAAAGTTCAGCAGGAATTTATTGATCGCTTAGGACACTGTCAAGCACAAGAAGGAAGACAATTCGAACACTTACTGTAATTTATTGTGTGCCAATTTATTGTTACTGTTGTATTATTTTGTTATTTTAATTTAATTAAAGGTCTTCAAAAATACAGATTTTTAAATTATTGTATCTTCAAAACTATTAATTACCGAACATAAGTATGATATATTTTTGGAATCGTCTTGAAATTTGTAACCTAAAAAAAATAAAATATACAGGATGTGCCATTTAAAAAAATTGTCGATGACATTACTCACAAATGGTTTACCCTCTATATTTAATTGTTATGTAAAAATACATTAAATTAAAATCAAAAACTTGTCTCAGGATATTTCCTCATAATTGTTTGGTTAGCTTAAAATGAATTTATTCCATACTTTATGTATACGTTGTATAACAATGAACTAACAGGCGATCGTTTTAATTTTTTATTAAAATTGCTTTAGTAGGTCACAGAATTTAAGAGTTACTTTCTTATTATTTCATTCCACCTTCCCGTAAAGTTTATATGCACTCTAATTTAATTTCTTATATATTTTGTACACCGCTTTTTAATAAAAAATCATGCATATATAAATATGGGGCAATTTTATGTACATTAAGTGATGTTATTCTCACGTATATTTTTTTGGTCACATCTTAATAAAAGTTTTAATATCTACAGCAGTTCAAATTTCATTAGCATTTATTTTCAATTTCTTTATTAGCACTTAGTGTTTTTATTATTGAGTTTTGTATTATATCTGCTTAGCTACAAACAATATTAAATAGTTGAAAGTGATAATATTTTTTATTTTTGTTTGTCTTATTAATTATATTTTTATGTTTTAGGTCCAGATCATACAGATTTTTAGTTTGTCCTGGACAGTACTGAAGAATACCTGTAAGAGAAGGTTTTATTGTGGTATAAGGATAAATATTTTTGAAGATAATATTTTTTTGAAAACTTAAAACTTACTAGCTAATAGGCATATTTTGAAAACGCATGTGTGATTGTGTTGCTTCAAAGAACACGCATTTTTAACTCTTTTTCGGAATAGGGCGACAACCTTTCTATAAAATTTTAATGCAGAATTATTCGAATGCCAGGATTGTTTAGAGTTGTTAGGTTTCGAACAATACGAAGAATTATGTATATAAGAATATGATCACAATAAATGTATATTTCAATTATTAATGTAAATAAATCTAGGCATCTGAATAAGATATTATAATGCATTGTAATTATTAAAAAACTGCTCATATTTAAGAAAAATGTATGTATTTTTAAATAAATAATTTGATTTGTTTTATTTAATTAATTAATACTTGATTCATATTAGATAATAAAAATGTTTTTATTACACAAATAACTAAATAGATAAACAATTAAAGGGTTTTAAGGTCGACGTGAGTTACAGCATAATATTGTTTAATTTAAATTTGTTATTGTTATTTTATTGTTTATAAAATAACATTTTATAGCTGTATGAAGAAAAAGAATGTAAAGTAAGCATTTAGTTAGTCCTAATAATTTCAATTAATTAGTTAAAACTATTTACTTACCTAATTTTGAATAGTTTATAGTGGTGAAGTCCTAAGTTTTACAAAATGGTAAGTGTAATGTTACTTCTCATTAATAATTAATAAGCTCCTATAATTTACACTGTGAAAGAGTATCTGTCTCTTTTTTTGTAGAGCCTATAAATCGTATTAAAAAAATAAAACAAGGAACAGAGGAAATTTATTTCATTCATAAATTGTTGTAATAAGACATAATTAAATTTATAATGTAAGGGCCACCACAAACTTACTTTTTTTAAATACACACTTTAGTGTTAAAATACCATTTGAGTGATACATAATATCTATGGCATTAAGAAGTTCTATATAAAAAATATCATCATCAGTACTAACCATCAGTTATTTTTATAAAAAATTTTAAGGAACAGTTAGAGAATTTAGAGAATTAAGTTGCTGTTGGTGCCGAAGATATAAAATATACTATACAGAATTTAATAACGTTTTTTGAGCATAATTTATATCATATAAATTTTCAGTGTTCCATTTTTTGTTGTCTTTAAAATAAATTTTATACACCCAATATAATGAAGATTGTTTGACACCCCATGTGGGGTTACACCGCAATTGCTCTCTAGATCCTCTTTGCCTCGGGTGGATAAGTCCGCGTTTTTCATTTATATTTTTTCGCTAATCTCTTTCCATTTTTTCCTATTTTTTGTTACTTCCCTCTTCTAATTTATTATTCGGGTTCTGTGAATGTGTTACTCTCCCTTATTTGGATCTCGATCTGCCACGTACTCTTTCTCCCCCAGGATTCCATATTGTAATATGTTGTAGGTTATCGTTTTCTCTCCTTTTCACCATTTGTGATCCAGCCATTTAACTAGCTGTATTTTTATTATATCTTCTCCTTTTGGTTCTTCATGATTCATTCCTACTCTGTATTCGTTTTTGTTTAGTTTCCCAGGTCCCAGGATTATCTTTATCTCTACCAATTCCAATTTTTTCTTCTTCTCGTAGTTTTTGCTTTTATGTTGGTCTCCTTTTTTATGTTTAGTGACGATTTGGTCCACTTTCCATTATTCCAGTATCCTTTCCTCGTTCCATATTTTCTTAATGAGAAGGTATATTCTTTCGTGTAATACGCTTCTTCCATATTTTATTATCTTCCGTCTTTCCCATTTCAACTCTTATTTATCATTTCTTTAACTTCTTCTACTTCATTATTGTCTCTTTATTTTGTTTTTCTCCTGGCACTTTGTCTTCATCTGCATTATTTGGATCGATTAGTAGATCCCTGAAATAATCTTCGCATTTCTTTATATGGTGTTCTTCCTCCGTCAGCTTTCCTTCTTTATTTTTTATTGTTTTTGTTTTACCCTTATATGCCGTACTGGATTCCTTATTTTTTTATAAAAACTCTTGTTGTTTTTCTTCTTTTTTTCTATTTCACTGATTTGTTACTTTCTTTCCATATTTTTTCGGATTCGTTTCTGTCTTCCATTTTGTTAGTTTTTATCCTTATTAGTCTTCTTTTATTTCTTCTTTCTACTATATCGTTAGAGATAATTGTGCTCTCTTGATTTACGGTTTGTGACAAGAGATTTTTTTATTTGTGCTGCGTTTTCCTATCGTGTGTTATCGTTTTCGAGTTAGTACACGTCCCCATAGGACGTAAATCCATTAAACGAAGAAATATATGGCAATATTGAACCAAAACTGTAATGAGTATATTAGAAGTGTATCATTTTAAAGCATGAGGTACTTTCTGGGAGGTAACGCTAGAAAATTTTTGGATATTTGCCCATTAGAAATATTTTTGCATTTTTTATACCGTATTTAATTTTTTACATTTTTTTCTTTTTTTTTACCATTATATTAGATTACTCTCTACTCTACAAAATTTATCCGAGGTAATATTAATAAGTCGACTTTAATAAGGGCGAAATTTAGCCTAAGGGTAATCTTACATTTAACCCTCTAAAATAATGCATAAAAAAATAATACATTAGCAAATATAAGTGCGCATAGTATACAAGTGCATTTAACTATATACAGGGTGGTCCAAAATTGTCGAACAATACTTCTAGGGGTGATAGTTCACTTAAAAATAAAGGTACCTTTTTATATACACTTTTTTTCGGAAGCTCAATAACAAGAGAGATACAGGTCTCTAAAATTGAACTGAAAAAATGATGTTTTTTAAATATCTTGAACATTCCAATTCTAGACATAGAAGCTTTGCCTTAAAATAAATAATAATAATAATAATAATAATAAAAATTAAAAAAAATTATGTTATTAGTCATTTCATCCCTTCTGATTAAAGAGTAGTGTTTGGCAGTAAATACCAGTGATTACGGCATATTTTGTTAAATACGAAGTATTAAAAAAATCCCTGACTTTGTATACGCAAGAGAGAACTCTTTACACGTTTCTATAAATAGCACTATTTTCGAGTAATTTAAACCTAATACTTACTACACTTGCAAATTGAAAATAATAACAACAAAAAAGTGTCTAATAAGGCAAGTATGCATTGAAATTTAATAACAGAAAAAATTTGTGTTGAAAATGCCAAAGAAGGCTAAAACTAAAATGTTAAAAAAATATATTTATTTGATTGGGTTTTTTTTCTTTCTTTTTTTTTAAAAAATTGACATTTTTACTAGACTTATTGAACTGGAAATAAACCGTCCACGCCAATTTTAAAAATAGCGTAGATATAAATAATGCGGTTAAAAAAATACCCAAGATATTCAAAGTGATTGTTTCTATTCTTACTTTGTGGGATTTATTCTTTAAAATTGTAAAGATAAAATAAATGCTAAAATTCCACGATATACCCAAATTCTTTAAATATTCTTATAACAGTTGTTTCGTCAATCTTTTTGGGATCGTCTGTCAATTTTTTATCTTATCTAACGATACGAATGAAGATAGGTGAAAGAAACAATTGTAATAAGAATCTTTAAAAAAATAACCATTTTTATCTTTTACATTTATACCCAAAATATTTATTATAAATTCACTTATACACGACAATTGATTTATTAGTAATCTTTCCATTTACTTAATTCTTTATTTGAAAATAGGTTTACGATAAACCAAAGGCGTTAAATCTGGTAAATACTAAAAATGGACAATCTATTAAAAATTATTTTATTGGTGTTTGCTAAAAATTTATAAGTTTCAAAAATAACCGAATTATTTTAAGTAGTAGATAATCTGTATCTTTACTACTACGATATTGCAAGTAACAATTTTGAATCTTTTTCAATCTAGTACTTAATAAATTATTTGTACAATCTTTTGAGAGCACTACTACACTACCCACATAACTAATTGGTCAAAGGGCTTTTAGGCGGGACTGGGAGCTAATTACTGACCCAGCATTTATCAATTTCTATGAGAAATACACTTCAAAAACTGACACCAGGTCAGTTCGTCTTTGGAGATCGAAACCAAGACCTTTTAAAAGTGGAACATATGCGTTGCACGAGCTTGGTAATTTCTCAGTTCATTGAACAAATGCAAAACTTTTCAATTTACTTTTGCTAGAATCTAAATTTTGCATTTTAAAATAATGTTTGTAAATACATATATTTTTTATAGATTCTTCTTAAAATATTATCCGTTTGGGTCATAATGGTAGAAATAACATTGTGTTTATCTCCCACTGCTTTGTTAGCTATAGCGAAGCTTCAAAATACAAAAATGAAAGCAGTAGCTTCCCGATTGAACAGGAAAGTAAAAAATGATTACAAAATAGCCAAATCAAAATTGCAAAAAACATTTTTGGGAGAAAGATTTTCCAGACAAGTGCAAGCACGCAACGGGTTTGATGACCCTTACGCAGAAAATGTACCATTTAAACAAGAAGAATTAGTAAAAAGTGGCGAAGACAATTACAGCAAAGAAGAGAAAAATAAGTAAGAATCATCCAACTAAACATTATATCAATAGTAACACTTTTATATCCTTTCATAGACCAGGTTTCCAAGACCAAAGTTACTATTCCCCAGAAAATGAAGATCATTATTATGAATCCGAAGATGAATATAATTACAGATCAGCAAATCCAAACCAATTATATAATGATATACCTCTTTTCTATCAACAATTTCCTTTCGCACATCAACAAGGTTCTAATATCGGCATTAAAGTTAAAGGAGAACCCGGAATAAATGTCGATATTGAGATGGGCCGTGAAAGAAGCTCGGTACCGGTGAGTAACTTCTTTTCCATCCATCCTAATTTAGTTTTTATCTTAAAAAATTGTTTTTGTAGACATATAACGAAAATGGTGAGATGACCGCTAGATTAGCTAATAATAATGCCCATTTAAGTAAAGAAGATACCAATCTTGTTAAAAATTCTCTTCTTGATAAAGAAAGTGAAACGGACCAAAACCCTAATAACGAAGACAGAAGAGTAAGCGAAATGAATTCATTTAAATTTAATTTTTCTAAAATCCCACTTCATTTTTATAGTTAAGAACCTTCCATATGTTACCCTTTACTCCATTTATACCTCCACCAGTACAACCAGAGTATCAAAATCCATATCATTTTGATCCCTATAAACCAGAAAATAAAAAGGATATGGTGAAATTCCTGGACGGGCAAAAAAAAATGTGGGAAAATATATGGACTAAACCTCATATTGATAAGATTCATTATAACGGACCTAAACATTTACCCAAACCGTCACTAAAACCAGAAGAACCTAATTATCCTGCATCTGGAGAGGACAAACCTGCTGAATATAGTTCATATGTCGATTATGGAAAACCTGAAAATTACGCTGAAAACTACTATAACAATGTAATGTTGATTTATAAAAGTTCACTTCAATTTTGTTTTTATATATAAGAATTATTTTTTGTAGTACGACAAGCCAAATTATAATTATGGATATCCAGTTGTAAAACCACCGCTCCCAACTGTATTCCCAATCAAAGTATCCCCAAAGATTCAACATGGAAAAGTTTCAAATTTACTAAATATCAAACACGACCACGTTGATAATCTTTTGGAGGGGCTTCACGAACAGGGAGAATTAATTTTTGACATGTTGAGACCTTTTACCACTCATATCGATTCAAGAGTTCTTCACCAACTACAGCACCTTTACAATTTAAATGAATTTAACCCTAGCCTACTAGAAGGATATACCAGGTCTATAGTAGATCAGCAAGAAAATGGAGGTCAACAATTATCAAAAGGAATCAGTGGACTAGAAAATCAACAACCAGCAGAGGGATTGGTTAACAATTTACCAGAAGGATTTGTAGGAGAACCCCTGCATCCACCAGACAATCATTTTCAAGTGATACCGACATCAAAAATGAACGATCCTTCTAATCCCGTAGTTAGCCATATTATTAGAGTTCCTTATAACAATTTTAGAAGATTTCGAAGATCTACAACATACTCTGTGGCTGATAAAAACTATATAAATAAATTAATTGAAGAAGGAACCGAAATATTGAATGTATTGAAGCAATTAGCCAAGAATAATAATGAAGTTAAATTATTAGGAGGATTTGGAGAAAGTGTACTGAATAATATGAAGAATAAGATGAATAAGAAAGTTGAAAAACGTAGTTCAGAAGCAGTGAAGCAGTAAGTAATGCCAAGAATATTTAGATTATATATCAAACGAACATTAAATGTTTTAGAGTAAATCTTAGTCTTTTTATTTATATTCATTCCTAGTTGAATTCTTCCCTTTTAGTATTATATCAGTATTTGTAGGTATGTGGGTAAGTAATGTTATAATGTTGAAATTATTAAAATATTTAACAGATTTAGATTAAGATACTTTCATTAGCAATTATTTTTTTAAATACCGGCTTTTTCAAATGCTGCGGTACCTAACCCTTTCCATGCTAGTACTTTTATTTAATTTGTTAGAATTTTAATATTTTTAGTTTGTTAATGGATCCCTCCATAAAAGTAGATGTATCAAAAACCTTAGAAAACTTAGGAACATTTGTGAAAACTATGTTCGAACACGAGGACACTCCGATGTACCATGTAAGAAATTTGGTTGGTTCGGCAAAAGACGTAGCATTAGCAACCATAAAAATACCAAATCAAAATATTATAACTCCATCGAAATACGATATTGTAGATAATCCTAAAGAAAATTATGTATTAACAAGTGAGGTGCCGGATCTGTCTTCTAGATTTGGAGAAGAAGACGAAATTAATCCATTCTGGCCTCAGGAAATGGTATCGTCAACATTTCAACAAGTAAGTACTCTCCTGATTTGATGAGTATGGATTAATTTGTACCTGGAAATTTATTTCAAGGCTATTTGGTCGTTTTTTCAACTGCTTATTCAGTTGTTTGTGAGAGATCGTCCTCTGAGCAGTCTGCTAGTGACAAATCTGGTTGTTGTTTATGACAAATCTAGAATACTTAAAACTGTTACCTGCATTTGGTTTAGATTTTTCCATTTTTACTTATTTATCTCCCCTTTAAATTTCTTCCCTTCTTATCATTTACTCAGTGTTTCTTGGTTAATAATCAGTTCTCTTTCTAACTTCTTTCTTAACTTCGTGATTCTTAGTAAAATATGAGTATAACAAATTATAGTATAAAACTTGAGATTAATTTAGTTTTTATATTATGTAGAATATTTTATTCAGGTAGGTCAAATGATCAGAAACAGTGTGAGATCAAGTCAAGAGGCCATTAATCATGTAGGGGAAATAACGAATCATGCTAAAAAAGCTATCCACGCTGCTAAAAATGCACCAGACCTTCTACTTAAAACGATAACACCACTACCATTAGTACCAGACAAGCAACATGTCGAGATTAATTCAAGATTTGGTGAAGATGATGATGTAGTTGGAGAAACAAAAAGTAAGATGAAAAATGTGCTGTGATTTATGAACTTTTTATAAAAATTATACAATTATTATAGATAAACCTGCTGGAAAATTTGTGAAATTGGGCAATCTTTTGGATGCCGTTGGCATATCATCTCCTGATGCAGATTTTCCCAGAAATTCAGAAAACGATGGATACGTTAATAAAATATGGAAAAACATTAACGGAGTGACGAAGTCTTTAGGTGTTGACGACATTCATGATTTTATAATGGAAATGAAGGAAAAGTTCAGAGAATTGAAAGAGAACAATCCGTTGCAAATAAAACAAATTCAGTGCGGAAAAAAGATATTCAAAAGAAATGCTGATGGTGAGTTGCAAATATAGTTTTTTATTAGTAAATAAAAAAAATGCTTTCCGAATTTTAGACAACTTCCCTGTGCCCCAATTTTCAGAACAAGAAACACACTTTGACCCGATGCAAATAGACAATGAAAGGCTCGGTATCAGTTTTATACCGATAGAATTAAGACATCCTTTTCTGAATTTCAACCCATCAGGATTTAGGAGTACAAACTTTGAAGAAGACAGAACCGCTGATGGCGTTGACGAAATAGTTGGGACACCTGCCCAAAGAGAATGTTCCATGAATCAATTTGGTTCATGGAGATGTCCAGGTGACCAAATTGTTTCCTATCCACAAATAATGGAAGAATTATCAAATGAAAACTATTTAGGGTCAAGTTGGGATCTATCTAATCAAGAAATGACGAAACAATTATCTGATAATGAAAAATTGTCCCATATACAACAATTGCAGCCAGTTTTAATGACTCCTAATAAGGAGATGGTCCATAAACATGTTACAGATGCGGGTGAGCCTGATAATGATGAAGGAGCTGCAACTATGATGAAAGTTACTGGCAGAATGCTGCATCCCTTTACGAGTCTGGCTGATGAAGAAAAGAATCATAAGTTTCATAAGCAATTACAGCCAAATTATTATTATCCATTCAGTTATGATGGTGATAATTACGGTTATCCATATTACAGATAATTTTTTATACTACCTTGAAAATATAACTTATTGAATAACTATCTTGTAGTTTCTTTTGAGGTAATATTTCAATTTTCATTTTTTGAGATTTTTTTTTGAACTTTTCATGATGTTTTTAAGTAACTGTAAGTTTTCATACATTTGTATTACAAGATAAATTTATTTTGTAATTATACAAACGACATTCATGTAAATAATTTAAAATCTTTTAGACTAGGCAGTTAATAGCTTAATAAGAGGTATTTCCATATGCTAATAATATTTCTATGAATTAACAAATAATTGAAAAGCAAACAAAATTGAATTCTTCATATTGTTAATCCCTATTCTAGTAATAAATTAAAATAGATATTAACTTTCAAATGCGATCTTAAAAAAACCAGCTGACGAAAAATGTTTCATTTAATTTCAGATGAACAGTCTTCTCTGATGTGAGCTTAATCGTTCCTTTGTGAGAAGAATTGAAGTTAAAGGAAGTAATAATTTTTTATTTCTACGAACCCACGAACTGGGAATCTGACAACCAATATGATAATTGCTTTTTATTAGCAGTTCAATAAGTAAATAAATTCATTGAATCTTAATGTAAAAAAATTAACAGGTTTCTATATATAAAGAAGAGAAAAATTTAGGAAGATTAGTCAATATCAAAGATGCGTTTTATAACCACTTGTTTTCTTATTGTGCCATTCCTTTTTGGTATTTTGAGTGCTCCTTATTCAGAAAAAGGTAATATTATTTTTACAACGATATTAATATCTTTATAGAAAAGGGTAGTCAATACGGTAGCATTTAATATTATATTTGCACACGATATGTCAAAGTTTAAAAATAATCTGAAATAGTCTCATAACTATTGTAATACTAGAACTAGTGAATTGTCCTATTTTTAGCAGCAAACCTCATATAAGCATAAAATTGTATTTCAGATTATTCAAACGCAGGGTTATTAAGAAACGCTCGTTCTGCTAAACCATGCAGTGATTGTGGTTATCCCCATGGATTTTTTCCATACTACCCTTTCCCTCCTCCACCACTACCACCGCATTTTAGTCAAGTACATCATACTCATCACAGATACCACGGTTGGGACAATGATCGTCCACGAGGTCCTCCACAACCATTTCCGAGACCACTAAATCCACGAGACAATGATTCAGGACCACCAGAAAGATATCCCAATGGAGATGATGAGTAAGAGAAATTATTTAAAGTAAAATATCCTAGAACATTTTATAGTTTTCACAAAAAGGCATTTTTTGAAGATAATAAAAACAACTTGTTTAGCAACTCAAAAAGCTAATACAGTTCTCGCCGTTTACTTAGATGTACTAGACAAGCGAGACAGCAATATCTATTATTTCACGTAAGACAGCAGTTGGTTAAGTGCGCTCGAACGAACACCCAATCACAAGAAGTACTCAGTAGCGGGCTAGGTTTAGTCTTTTGATAATGTCTCATCAAAGTGAAAACAAGCGTAAGCTTCGTCTACACGGACAAACTCGTGAAGTTATATTTAAAGTGTACAATTATTTTAAAACGGTTAAAAGTGAACAAGACACTCTAACAGATGTAAAGATAAAAACATCAGAAGTGATAGGTAAGATAAAATTTAGATTTTATTAATTAATTAATTAATTATTAATAGCTAAATAATGCAATTGTTTACAACTACCATTTGACAAGCAATTATTGTAGTAGAGAAAAACGTTAGAAAAACTTATCTTATTTTGCACATTTACTTAATAAATAAATGTACGATAAGTACCGACGCCACTGCCAATGGAACCTTATTTGTTTGACCAATGGTTGTCGCTCGGGCGGAGTTAAAATAACACTAGATTCGATTTGGTACATCTAAGTAAACGGCGAGAACTGTAGCATGATCTTTCCTGCTAAAGGCACTTCCTTGAGTCAATTATAGCTCCTTTTAAATTCTTTATTGGTATGTGTGCACTATAATTAGTGTAATAAAATGTAATATCTTCCATATTCTCCGAGATATCAAAATCATCATTCTAGACAAAAGTTATATATGTTCTTAGAGGAAACAACCTGTACTTCATATAAAATTTGAATTCCTTTTCTGTCAATTTGAAGTTGTAATGCATTATAATCACTATTTTAAAAGTTAGCACCAGTTTTGGATGAAAAATGTAATGACCTCAATCGTTTGTCTAGATGAAAGCGTTTAAAAAAATATTTTTACATTTATAGCTTTTTGATTATGATAAAAATTTATAATACTAAAAAATATTGATATCTTAAAGAATATGACAGGTATTAGACTTTATCACACTGATCAATCACCTTGTGAATACATTTTATTTAAATGCTTGGAAGAGTCGCATTTTCAAGTCATGCATTTAATGGAATCATACATTGAATATAAAATTAATGCATGTAATTGCGTTTCAAAACAAACATTCAGAAAATTGCTACTCCAGATACATGAATGATTTTAATAATAAAAATAACAGCAAATTTAAAGTACATTTAGTGACATTTAGAGCATTTTCATTTTCAAAATGCTACAAACAGGTCATGGGCGAACCAGGATTAGCTTAGATACAGGGTGTGCCACTACGGTGTGTCATTAACCGTATCATGTTCCATGTACATCATGAAATTCAAGCCTCAATTAAATAAACTTAGCTATTATTAGAAAGAAACAATATGTGCTAAATGAAAGTAACTCATTGATTCACTATTTGTTTTTCAGAAATCAAAACCAACCTCCACCTCAACTAAAAACTAATAGTGGTGCCTCGGCAAATGCTGAAGTCAAAGCTAGTGCCGATTCTTCGGGCTCACAAGCTTCTGCAACAGCAACTGCCAGTGCTTCATCGACATCTAATTCACATAAAGTTTGTTTTTTCTGTAAAATTAACGATCATTCCAAATAATTTGTTATACTTTATAAAAAAATAAAAAAAAAATATTTTAATTTTTTTTAATAGCTTTATAAAACATTAAAAAGTAATACTTAAAACAATAATACAATTCCTAATAATAAACATACGGTAAAAAGAGTAAAACAAAACAATAAGTTTTGCATCGATTAAAAAGGAATAAAAGTTTTTAATATTGACTTCTTGTTATTGATATTAAAATAGTTAGGTATATATATATACAGTCTTGGTTATGATTCTGTTTGCAAAAACGAATAACATTATTTATATTTTAAAATTGCTCTTAAAATAAGTTTAATTTCGGATAAGTACTTAAAATCATTTTTTTGTTCATGTAAGACATAACATCATTCGCCATCATCCACACATTTAGGAAAAACATTTTTTTTAAATCTTATTCATAATTAACGGCTTTACTGGAAGAATGATATTATATAATTAGTTATATGTATTAACTCGATAAGTCCAAACTTTGAGAATCCCTCCTATATTCAGACGTCTTTTTAGGTACATATGAAATAAAAAACAATAAAGTAGTAAAACTATAAACACCAGGTTTTACTGAAAACCATGTCAATTTTGATTATTTTTAAAAATAAAATTCTGATTTGGAATTAATTTTCTTAAAAACAGTTACCATGTTATTTGCATATGTACAAGCAGGGCATTGGATTTATTTACAGAAAAGTAGCTTTTAAAAATTTGTTATAAAACTTGATTTATTATAAATTATAAATAAAACAATTTGATGAAACCATTTTTGCAGTAAACAATGTGGCGCCCCTTATGCTAATAACTTTATTTACTAATTTTCTTTTTGTGTTAAATCGGAATTAAACAATGACTTCATAAATTTTTAATCATATTAAAAAAATAATAGTTTTCCCTAAAATATAATAATGTAACAATAATCGCATTCAGTTTGTTATTCACGTATGCATTTTCATTCAATTCATTGGACGTTGCAAAGTGAGAGATTCTAACTCCTATTTAATATTTACAAAATGGTTTAAACCAATTTTCATTATTATTATTATAGTTCAATATTTAAAAAAATAATGAGAGGCAAGATTTTTGTTTTACTAATAGATTACTAACAGGTACAAGTACTCTTAAATGACGTATTTACCAACGAGACGAATCACAGATTTTGTATGCTTACTGCATTTCACAATGGCGATGTGAGAATACTTGAAATTACTTGTAACTGGTAGTCGATATTTCCATTAATCTGTTGTGTAGGCACGTGTTTCAAATTACTAAATTTAATTTTAATATATTTATGAACGCTTTTGGGACTTTTTCGTATCTAAAATAGAGTTGAAAAATATCTACCATTACCAGATCAAATCCCAACGAAATTGGATCAACTTCTCTTTAAAAATATTTTCTGAAAGACTAGGGCGGTGTCTTGTAGCAAACTATCCAAAATTTTATTAGTAATTTGATCTTTGACTAACAATTCGTCTTTTTGATAATTCGTCCATTGCGCCTCCTCCTGCAGGCACTCCTTCACCAAAACTTCATCGACGTGATCGCGTTTCTTCCTGCTCCATTTGATGATAGCGTTCTCTCTTCTGTAGCTTTTCTGGTATCCAAAGATTTCCTTAAGTTTACTAATCAAATGCGCCTTTAAGCCTTCAGTATCAAATGGCTTGACGAGGGTAAGTTCCATCTTTTTGGATACTCGTAACCAACTCGGCGAATTATCTTCCTCGAATTTATTGTAATGTTCGCGAGCGATATCCTTGCAGAGATCGAAAACAAACTTATAACAGTCTTTTGAGATGTCCTTGGAGATCAAGCTTAAAGTATTATTGGAGATATTGACGTTTACGAGGTTATTGGAGAGGTAAGCTTTGTGGAGAATTTTCGCGGAATACATGGTGATTTCTTCAATTTCTTCAGAGGTTGGTATTATTGTTGGTACGGAAACGGTGACTAGAGACGACGGTGGGGTATAAGGCGGGGGAGGTTTGTTCGGAATTTCGCGAATGTACATTAACGGCATCTGTTGTTCTTTTTGCTGTTGTTCAGTGATCGCCTTTATCTGTAATAAGAAAAACTATAAAATGACTAGAAACATGTTATGGAGACCACTGTAAGCTAATTAAATAAATGAATCAAAGCAAAGGACAATATTCTTCTAAATAAGGTATTTAAAGATAGTGTACGAAAACCTCTTGACTCAAAACGCTTTATAACAAAAAAATTGTTCACGTTTATAATACCATAACATCAGAGATTTTTTAAGGCGTTTCAAAGCCTATGTGAGTAGCGATAGTAGGGATTTTAAACAACTTGTATAAAATAAATTGGTTTTAACAAAAATAAATAAATGTTTCATTTTCTTATTTTCTAAATATGCCATATTTCAAATTATCAAAACGTAAATGAATTTAGAAAGAAATCATGTTAAGAATAACTTTAGAAGATGTCACATTTACACTAACGATAAACACTTATAAATGTTTGTATTTTGTTATTACATGTTATGACATTCAATAAGTGACTTTGGCATATGTTTCTTGCGATGGGGAAATGAATGTGAACAAGTTTCCTTTAAGAAATATCATTAACAAAAAAGCAATGGTATGAAAATAAGTTAGAGAATTGTAGCAGCGAATAAAAAAACATTGCGTTACAGAAAAAATTTGCAGGCATATAATATGACCGAAAATATTAGAAAGAATTTTGGAGAGAAATCAGCCAAAGAAAATTAATGTCATTTAGACATTTGATAAAGCCGAAAGTTTTTTGTTATGTTAAAAGAATACATTTCCTTAATTACCTCTTCTTCAACAGCCAGTTGCTTCCTTAATATTTCTTCAGCTTCATTATCGAAAATAGTTGACACCAACTTGTGTTCTTCCTTTGGACTAGTTGAACCTGCAACAAAAAATAATTGTAGAACTAAATAAAAAACAATATTGAAATATTACCTTTTTCTGGGGAATTAGCGGGAGATATTATATCATATGCGGTAGTATACAAATCTTGTAACCTTGGGCTTTTATCTCCTCTGGAAATATTAGTATCTGCTAAAATTTCTGAAATTCTTTTCTTTACATCTGTAGAAGATACTTCTTCGGAACTCCTACTCTTTGATTTAAGACTAATGTTTTCTTCAATCGAATTGTTTTGAGATGTATCCCCGACAATTTTTTCTTCACTTGCACCTAAAGATTGTTCTTCTAAGTTCAAAGCTTCGCTGGACGATGTTCCATTGGCAGAAGACATAGAATCGTGTTCTTTTTCTTCAAAAGAATTGACATCTTCCTTGCTTGGAAGTACATCAGTTTCAAAAGAATCAGAAACGTATTTTTCGTCAGACCGTTGTAAAACGCCGTAACTTAAGCGGGAGGTTGATTTATTAGCTTCGCTTTCTTCTTCTACCTCTTCCATTATTGAGCTATAATCATCAGGTGTTTCTTTTTCCAGTTCATCGTTTGGTTTTTCAGAAACTAGTAAGTTTTCTTGAAGTTTTTCATTCGAATCTTCATTTATTTCTTTAATTACAAATGATTCACTGGATTTATCAGATAGTGTTAACTTGCTTTCATCACTCTCTTCGTTAATGTCGGCTGGAATGTTTATTTCCGATGCAGACGCTACTAAGCTATTTAAAAATGTCTGGTCTTCGTTGTTTTTATCAATTTTGAATGGAGTTGAAATTTCAGTTTTAATTTCTTCAATGAAATCATAGTTATCACTTTTAACTTCCGATTTATTATCTTCCATTGTTTCATCTACGTTAGTTTCTATTAGATCTATAGAAATATCTTCAAGTAAACATTTGTCGGTTTGATATTTGGAATCGTCCAGCAAAGAAATATCCTGCACAATATTCTTTTCAGAAATATTTAAAATATCGCTATCAAGTTTTCCTGTTTTGTCCGATTTACCGATTTGACATAATTTTAAAAACGACTGACTGGGGTCTTCATTAATTTTGTTCAATTCAAAATGATCTTCTTCTGTTAGGCCATTCAGTTTGGTTAGTATTTCTTCTGATGCATTTAAACTATCTTTGATCTTTTTCTCAGGCATTTCTTCATCAGAACTCGTTTTTGTTTCAGGTTCTCCAAGTATATGAAGGATTTCTTGAGACTCGTTAAGGCTCTCTTTAGTTTCTGTTGTAATTGGGATAAAGTGTTTACTCTCCTTATTGTCAGAGGCTTTAAGTAATTCTTCCTCTATTGGAATAACATTCAACTCATTTTCTTCATCAGATAATAAACTTGCATCAGAAGCAATCGTTGGAATATTTTCGTCTATAGTTTCCTGTTCTTCTATTACAACTTGTTTCTGATCGCGTGTAGACTCAGTAGTTTCTTCAGATATGTTATCAGTTTCTGATTTTTTAGACTTGTCTGGACTGACTTCAAGTATGTTTTGAATGTTTTTCTCAATTGGTTTGGATCTTGAATGTATTTGATCGACTGTTGGAATTGTGTCATCAGAATAATTCATTTTCTGTGATTTTCTTGTTCTTGATACGTTTTGATTCAAATCAAGTAATGAAGAGTCTGCAGTTTCTGTATGGGGTTTCGATTTCACCACATTTTCTGATATGTCATTAGAATATGATTTATTCATTGAAGATTTTTTTTCTCTTGATATTTTCAAAGAAACATCAGATTTGGAATGTTTGGAATTAGTTTTTTCAATTGCACTTGAAGATTTTAGTAAAAGTTTATCAGAATCGGTCAATGGAGCCAATATTTCTTCTTTTAAGTAGGTAGAACTGTAAGGTGGCATTTTTGTAGATACATTATCTCCTAGAGAAGAGTCCAATTTTTCCGATTTCCCGCCAATATCTTCATTTACATGAAGAACTCCTATGTCATTAGATTCCTCGTTTGTTAATGAACCTTGAGGTTTTAGTAACACATCAGAAAGGATAATAGCTTTGTGTTTAGATCTAGATAAATCGGAGAAGGATAGTGATGTTTTATTCAAGTTTAAGGTAGAATTTGATTCCAAGTCTAGAGAAGGTGGAGAGTTTTCAAATGTAATTTTATCAGAAAGTGGAATTTTATCTCTAATACTTCCTTTATTTTGTGATACCTTTGATTCTGATGAAATTTTGTTAGATTTTGATTGTTTATAAGAAGTAGAGACTGATGTATATTTTTCTTGTGATATATCGGATTTAGATTTTCTGTAACTAGAAACAGAAGTTTTGGTTTTAACAGAATCTTCTTTTAAACTTCTTGAACAGGAAATATTTGAGTGCTTTGATGAACCTTCCGAATTAGTCTTCTGGGGACTAACCGTTGCTATTTTAGATGATCCTTCTAAACTTTGTTGATCAGATAAAGGAACAGAAATATGTTCTTTCACGAAACTTTTTGATTTCGAAGATTTATTAGAAACACTTTTATGTTTTGAAGAGACATCTAAATTAGATTTCTTGGAACTAAGAGTTGATATTTTAGATGATAAATTTGCTTTACCAGATCCTTCTAAACTTTGTAGATCATTTAAAGGAAAAGAAATATTTTCTTCTAGTAAGCTCTTCGGTTTTGAAGATTTATTAGAAATACTTTCAAGTTTTGAAGAAACATCCAAATTAGACTTCTTAGAACTAATAGTTGATATTTTAGATGATTTAATAGACACTTCTAAACTAAATGGATCAGATGAAGGAACAGAAATATTTTCTTCTGGTGTTATATTTGATTCAGTTAATTTGTTAGAAATATTTTGACCTAAAATAGGAACTTCTTCACTACCGCTTTCTCCAGTTCCTTTAGATGATGTTAAATCTTTAGAGATTTTATTTGATTTTAATTTTTTAGAACTTTTATCAGAACCTGAACTTGATAAATATTTTTTGGATCTAGATTTTTCACTTGTACTGGATGACTTAACATAATCCGAATATTCCGAGGTATCTGAGCTGTGTTTTTTAGTTAAATGAATCGAAATCTTTTCTAATAGAGGTTTTGAATCTGCAGACTTTGATTTTGAGTGATCTGTTGTTTCTTCCGGTATTTTTTCGTTTTCATCTCCTACTGAACTATTTTTATTAGGAACTAAAAGGTTTTCTTCAACTACTGGTAGATTTTCAGATATTTCATCAATTCTAGGCACAGTAGAGAGAGTATCTTTCACACCAGACTTTGATTCATCACTTACTTTCTCTGGTTCTTTAGTATTTGTTCTGTTAGTTTCAATTACTGATATTTCCACTGCAGATTCAGTATTATCGAATGTAAGCGATTCACTGAGAATATCGTCAGCGGTGTTTGAAGATTTTTTAGTCTGAATAATACTTAAAGTTGAAATGTCATCTTGGATTTTATTAAAGTTGTTGATTAATATATCGATGCTTTGATCAACGACATCGTTATCTTCCGTAGCGATTGATTCTTTATCAAAATCTGATATGTAATCTTTGTCAGAGGCACTTTTTTGAGTTGGAATGTTTTCACTCACACTAACGTCCGATTTTTTCAGTAAACTTTTAGATTTGCGGCTATATTCGCGGGCACTTTTGCAAAAACGTTCAAGGGCTAGCTGCGACATGGGATAAACCTTATCATCAACGAATTTTTTTACTTCAGATCCAGTAAAATTAAACCATATTTGATTTAACTGCTTTCCTTTGAAATCCAATTTCTGCGACGGACTAGATTTATTAGAGTTTTGTGAAATTATAGCGCTGGCTGTAGATTCTAAAATTGCTATCTTCTTTTCCTCTTGTATGAGTTTTTTGTGCCATTGTAGAAGCTCCTCTGCGGCTTGCCTTCTTTTTTTCAGTGCTGTCTCCCGCATTAAAAGCGACCTAAAAATAAAAAAGATACGTTTGAATGAAGTAGATTTCGTTCAAATTCGATGCATGAATAACCTTTTAATTTATGTTTTATTTATATGTAGCGACAAATGTAGGTGTCGTAAAACTAATATCACATCTCTCGCTGAAGTGCTGAGTAATTTTGAAACATGTATTTCCTTGGTATCGGAAATTTCCTAGCGCAAAACAGTCTTTTGGCAAAATTCCAACAGGATATCTAATATTAGGTAGTTTGTTTTTAATCACTTCTTAAACTCGTAATAACCTTAACTACAGTAATTAAGGAGTTATTTTTAAAACCGTGGTAGAAATAATGTTGAATTGCCAGTCCGACTGCGTTAGTAAATAATTAAGAAACCACTAGCATGTGTCACGAATCTCTTCAATTAACGAACTCTCATTGAGATAAAAACTTTTCACAAAATGGACAAAATTTACTTGGAATGAAGTCAACGTTTCGCTGAATCATTTTGATCGTGAACCAAAAATTAAATTGTTTATTATTTATTTATGAATTATATTTCATTATTTTAATTATCACATAGAGCGAATATTGTTATTTGTTTTTTTTTTGGTCACAAGCGAGTGAAAATACAGGGTGATTATAAGTAACGGTACCACCCGCTTATAACCGAAATTAGGATAAAACTCGGAAATTTTGTATATAGAAAATAAACTTTCCAAAATGTCTTTAACAAAACGTCATTACAAAAAAGTATCTTATTTTAAAATAGTTTTTTTTTAATCTTAGAAGTTTATTTTTTTTTAATAAAAGTTATGTTTTTTTGCGTGAAATAAAAATAAAAGCAATGAAACATATGTTCATCTGTTATGTTTCTGAAGTATTTGAACTAATATAAACTGAACCTACCTTTTAATGTCTTTCTGTTGTTCCAATGACGGTATATCTTTTGAAGAAAATTCTATTTCAGATAATTCTGAAATCACAGAATGGTGAGAGGTGACGGACTGACGTGAAGTGATACTCAATACATCCTTTTCTTTTCCACCCGAACTTTTACGTGAAATTGAAGTTTCTGATCTTATAGACTCTGTATGGCTTTGTAAAACCTGAAAGAGATATTAAGTAAATGAAAGTAATACTAATAACTTTTAACAGGTTTATTAACTAGAATCTTACCTAATGATATAATGCAGTGTTTCTTAACCTGTGGTCCGCGGACCCCCGGGGGTCCGCGAACATATGGATGGGGGTCCGCAGTCTTATCTATAGACCATTTAACAATCATAAATAAATACCACCAAAAGTCTTGTAATCGCTACGCACGCCATGCTACTAAGTAACACGGCGAACGTGAGCCAACAGGCCCTTAACGAGCTGAACTTGGGACTACAAGGGAGAGATAACAACATCTTTCAAGTTGAAGAAAAAATAGAAACGATGCTTAAAAAGCTTGACCTTTGGACTAATCGTACAATTAAAAAAAACCATAATAACTTTCCTACACTGGCAGCGTTTTTGGAATCCTCTGGTGGAGCAACGTTGCCAACACAAGTAAAAGGCGAAATGATTAAACACCTCCGCGCTTTGATGTCTTCGTTTCGGGATTTTCCAGTACCTGATAAAAATAAAAATTGGATAGCAGACCCTTTCAACACTGATGTGACTGATGTCAGTGGCTTAACAACGGTACACGAAAATCAATTAATAGAAATATCCTGTGACTCAGCTTTGAAGCGTAATTTCAAAGAATCCTCTTTATCAAATTTTTGGGTGAATGTAAAAAAGATTATAAGGAAATATCAGAAGAAGCACTCAAACATTTACTGCTTTTCTCAACCACATACCTCTGTGAAAAGGCATTCTCTGCTCTTGTGTATACTAAAAACAAATACTGAAACAGATTACAAGTCGAATCCGATTTGAGACTACAACTCAGTAGTAACATCAACCCAAATATCATTAATTTAGTTGCAAAAAGTAGCACCAGCCTTCACATTAACCTATTTTATATGAAAAAGTATATTTTTTTATAATTTGTATTACTAAAATGAATGGTCCGAAATTTATTGCTGCTTTTTTTATTAAGGGGGTCCTTATGTGCTTGATTTCCTAAGGAAGGGGTCCGTGGACAAAAAAGGTTAAGAAACGCTGATATAATGGGTAATTTCCAAAAATTATTTAAGAGATTACAGAGTCCATCCACTAATTAGTATTTTAAATTAGGTTCAAAGGATATACCGAAATATATATAAATAGCCGCTTAAAGGGAGAATGAAGAAATACATATATCAGTAGGCTAAAAAACAAAAATGTGATGGTGATGGAACCTTAGGGGGAAAACGTTAAAAATATATACGTCTATGAAAGAAGGACAGGTAATTGATTTATTAATTTACAAGTTGATTATTATAACTTGGCAATATGTGTAGAATAATTTGAAATGTCTCAGACCTAAGACCAAACGTCTCCCATTGTTTTTATATCGCTAACATCAGATCATTATGGAGCAATTCAGATAGAACAAAAGAGCAATGAGTCCAACCCCCTTTACAGTAATTGACATCCTGTTTAGATTGCCGCTTTTATCCATCATAATAATAAAAAGAATTATGACAATAACAAAGTTACGGAAAAATATTTGCTGAAAATGAAGCGGAGAAGCATATAGAATCATAGTTAACCAAACGTTTAAGTAGGGATTATATACACTCTATGGAAAAATGAAGGAGTGTTTAAGTTGAGAATGTCGGCAATAAGAAAAATCATTGATTTAAGTACCGGAGGAATAGAAATAAAGACAGCTAGCTAGTCTTAAATTTCGCTCATGCTTAACGAAAACAAATTTTTAGGTTACAAGTGATCGTAAAAGTATTAATTTTAGAGCTAAGTAACTAGGATGAGCTGACGATGTATTCTGCAATTCTATAAGAATTATTTTCCGGATATTTTATACAATTGCTACTTAGGCGGTGACTGATATGAGTTTTTTTTTAATTTTGATGAAACTTACTTTTAGAGGTCCAGACAGTCGCCTTTCTTTAGGAATGTTTACTTTCATTTTCGTAAGCATGTTGTCTGTTGATAACTGTTGTCGTATCAAATTTCGCTGTTCTTTAAGAACAATTTTTCTTTCTAATGATGCCGCCTTTTGCATTTGTTTAAGCCTTAAACAAACCGGTTTTAGAGAAAAAAGAAATTCAATGAAAACTATTAAAGCGAATAGAATACACAAATTCATTTTGATTTTAACAAAACTACAACCTTTTATTATTTTTTTTATGACTACACCCTGTACGCATTATAGAAAAAACGCAATAATGTGTCCCCTCCATTAAATATCTCCGTTTTCGAACCTGTATATGGATGTAATTGATAATTTCGTAATTTCAACTAAAACCTCAGAATCAATAGATGCTGGTACTTTTTGGTTGGAATTTGAAAAATTTGATCACTCAAAAGTTTTTACTTGAAGATTTTAATTGCTCTTTTACTCTTTGGAGATTACGACCATTAATCAAGCATACTCTTGATTCATTGAAAGGTCAACAATTTAATAGTGCACTAAAAATCAGGTAACTGAGTGTAAAGAATACTGATGATATAATTTACAATTAAAATAACCAAAATTAATAACTAATTCCACTACCTTCAGAAAAGAAGTAATTGAATGGGAAGTCTATACTGAAGAGATATAAAATAATTGTGAATTATCCCAATGTGTACTTAATCAAAAAATATTTAAGAACAAAAGGATTTATGTGAAATGGCTTGAAATGGACAATAGACATAATTCTTGGATAAGGAAGAATGTTATACAGACAAATATTTTTTTTTTTCGATAAAAATGTAATTATATTGTGTTTTATTTAACTTTCATATACATTATTTCTATGAACTACATCTAAAATAGAATTAATAATTATAACAATTCCTTCAATGTAATGAGCTAATCGAAACAGATAACAGGCGGTTGATTCCCAATTATTTCTCCTAGAAGCTTTGGAAACAACAACTAAGTGTAGATAGAGTGAACCATACAGAACAAGAATTGAACTTATATAGATTCCATTATGTTAAGTCAAGTATTACTTACATCATCAGTATCTTTCACACCCAATTGCATAATTATTAGCCCATTGGTAAATTGTTGACTTTTCAATAATTCAAAAGTAGGTTTGAATCTCCAAAGTTCCGAAATAGTTATAATTCCCAACCAAATAGTAGAGTGATCAGCCAAAATCTTCATAACTTTTGATTGACCAAATTATTGAAATTCCAAATAAAAAATTTCAACGTCTATTGATTGTAACTCCCAGATAGGACTATACAATTGTCAATTACATCCCCATATGTCAAAAAATGTTCCCATTCTTTTTTACTAAAAACAATACCAATGTCTCTATTTCCGAAGATCACAACACATGGAAGTTAATCAATGGGATAAATAGACTAACATAAACTTTTGAGTTTAAGTTAAAAAATATTCTTTTTCCCTAGAAAATAACTTGTCTTTCAATTGAGAAAGTGTAATCCATGATTAAAACTAGCTAATCCAATGAATCACTTATTTGTTGATTGCATTTATTAACAAATTCCGAAAAGTACACCGCTAATTTGCCGCCACGTGTCAGCAAATTCTAGAACTGTCCCCAATTTGCATTTCTTAAGTTACACTTCTACATGTTAAGGCTGACAATTATAGAGAAACATGTTTCTAACTAAAGATGCGATATTTTCAGGACTTGTTTAAATATACAGAATGATTAAGTTAACAGATTTCAATCTACTTAATGTACACTAATTTCGTAATAAAACAATGAAAACTTGGCAACTTAATGAGTGTTTGCTTCTTTAAATAAATTTAATTTATACAGAAAATACCAGACCTTAATAAAACGAAGTTTTTTAGAAAATACGAAGTGTCCAAAAGGTAAAAAAAATGGTTTGTAAGTCAGATATGAAAGTAAATCAGAAAAATTTTGAAAAAAGTATATAAGGAAGAAGTGAGTAGATTAAGCAAATAGGTGAAGTTTTAAATAAAGGAAAAAACATAATTTAGTTGACCATAACACCTGTTCAAAATGAATAATGAAAGAATGACAAGAATAATATAGAAGCCAAAAATTTCTGATACATCCGAATGACTGATAATCTATAATGATTTTGGCAAATAAATATTATTATAAATATTAGAAACTATTGACCCCTTCGCCTTATTTATATTGATATTTATTAGCCAAAATACACTGGTGTAAAGATAATCACTTTCTCGTTATTTTATAATGATTAAATTATCAAAAAGTTGTTAGTAAATTACGTCGAATTTTATAATACACAATCACCTGTTGCACTATCTTAACTAAAATTGTATAAAGCGTTTAATTATCTATTTAAACAAATCACCTACAGTATTATCAGTTTTTATTTTTTATTTACATCTAAGTACACATGGAGAATTTAACGTATTCTTATAAGATTTATCTTTTTCTTATTTAAGTGTCTACATAGAAAGACACTGTCAACAGCGATTTTAAGGTACAGGGTACAGTTTGACATATAACGTCGTACTGAATTCGACAATAGGAAAAATATGAATAAACATTTAGAGAATGTTTAATCTGAATAAGAGAAACAAACCCATAAATAAATACATAATATATAAACAAAAATGAGTGTATTCTTAGATTACTTGTGGTTATTCAATTCAAAATATATTGTTCCTCATAAGAAACAAATATGTTCATAAGAAAAAATTAAAAAACCGCATTTTAGGTAATTATAATTATGAGCGTAATGACGTTCTCTATCACCACACTCGGGTTAGTAGTTTTTACAAACATCATATATGCTACTCGATTTTACAAAATAAAAAGTGGCTTACCTCTGCATTTCATGTTTCTCTTTTTGATGATAGACCAAAATACCTCTTTGCTTCTTTTTTATAACAGATGCTTCATGTAGTTTTCCTGTCTCTTTAAAATGTTTTCTTTGGATTTCTAACCAGGCCAATTCGCCTTTAGTTCTATCTAAAAGGGCCTGTTCTCTAATTTTAAGAATGGTTTTCAAATTTTCTAGTCGGGCATCTTCATCTTTAATAAGCTGTTCGAACTTAAAGAGGTATTATTGATAAATGCGGCTTGTTCAAGTTAATTATTGTAGTCTTACCATATTAATGGAAATCCCGGCAAAATTAGCCGAATGGAGATTCTCGAAATTCGAGAGATGATCATCGGTCTTAACAAAAAGCTTGTTTTCAACCGAATCCAAATTTGTGAGATCTAATGCGGCAGAAACGACATAATTATTATCCAAATCCAATTGCGAATTCGATAATAGATCTGAATCTTCCAACGTATTTATAAATGAGCCCCTGGAGTAGTTTATTTGAGATGTTTGACTTTGAGTATTTTTCACACTTTCCGTTAGTTTAGAAGATGTTTTAGATATGGATGTTAAAGATGTTTGAGCATCATTATTTTGAAGAATTTTAGAAGTGGTTATGTTATTTTTTGTTTTCAGAGTTTCTAGCACCTGAAAATTGAAAAATACAAATCAGTTATAAATAAATATTATATGCCAACAAAACCGTGAATAAATGTTGGAAAATGTTATAAGAAAAAATAAAAAATATCATTTATGGTAGTTACTACAGTAAACATATCATTTAATAAAGTCAAATAGCGTACCTGTTCTAAAGCTGAAAATTTTCTGAGAGATTCATTGAAATCGTTTAAAAGATGAATTTCGGCTTCGAATTTTAAATGTATTTGGTTTGCATCGTCCTAAAATGTAAAAAATATCTAAACACAACGTTTATTAAATTAATACATATTGACATTAACAACGTAATCAACTGTTATCGCTGCTTAAAATTTAAAACGTTAATGTAATTCAATCTATGTAAAGCCATAAATGAACTCATATATGTATAAGCGTTTATTTATAGCACAGGATAGTACTTAACAATATAATTTTATCTGATATAATTGTTTTTACTTCTTGATAGAAGTAATACTAAAAATTTCGACTAAGCTCACATGATGTGTATTCCTTTTTATTAAAACTGTTATATTTATCAAAATTTCTGGAAAAAATTATGTTAAAAATAAATACTGAAATATTCATTAATATCAACTTTTGTTGGAGAAAAAAAATTAATGAAATTTTTATTACAAATTGTACTTTTCGTTAAACAAAAAATGTCTATTCTTATAATATTGCCGCCTCTGTCAGCAACTTTTTTAATTTCAAGAAAAACATATATTTTTAAAGTTGTGCCATTAAAATGTTTACTATTTTTAACTATGATACATTATATAAGATGTGTCAAAAAGAAGTCATTTGACTATAATCATGTTATTTTCTTACTTTAACTCGTATTAGTTTTTTTGTTTAATGACTTCAAAAGATGTTTTTTAAATATCTCAATAAATATGAGTATTCCTACAAGGTAATTCAAAATCTGGGAACCAAAATTATACAATTCTCCTGAAATAATAATCTTGCTAATATACTTTTATTCAAAACATTAAAATTGTTTTCTAGCTATAAATCGAAAACTAAGCAAAATAAAGACAAGAGTTTCTTTTCGAAAAACTTCAAGTTGTTATGGACACAATTCTTCTTTGATTATTTTTTCGTCTTGTGTAACGGAAACTTCTGTCTTAATATTTTTTTACACTTTACAATAATTTTAATGTACTTTTATTACGAATTATATTATATTGAAATACTAGATAACTTGATAGTTAAATAAGATTTTCTGAAAATGTCATTTTGAAAAATGACGAGCCACTCAATAAATAATGAAGTCGCTTAAAATGTCAATTTAACGGATGGCATTTGGATAATTTTGATGGAGTTAATGTAAAACGTAAAATGATTACGTAACATATTTTCTATGAAGAAAATCGACATTCTTTAACATTTTTCCTAAAATGAATTATGTAAAAAATTAATTTATTGATTATTATACAAAGAACTTATTTTTTATTTTACATTTTCCAATTTATAACATTTCATATGTGAGCGAAGCTTATGGGGCAAGGTCGCGATCGGATAATATATAAATATTTTAGTTCGAGTCATCAAAATTATTAAGCATTGGGGTTTTCTTGGTTTGAAAATAAAAAAGATTGGAAGTCAAGTTTGGGAGCTCGAGAGATCAAGACGTGATAGTGCCTACGCAAGCGATTAAATGTTTATCTCCAGCCTCTAGTTTTCAATAACAAAGTTACATAGTGGGTTAACCCCTCCGAAAATAATATTCAGATTTTTTCATATATTTGTGGAAAAAATAATCCGTTACGTAACAATATATAAATGTATAATACGCTATTTCACAGATGACAGAAAAAATTAAATAACAGAATTAAATGTTGAAAAGTGCTCTAAATGTGTTTTAATACATTAGAACCTTCAATCAACTCATATTTTAGTATTAAAAAGTACACCTCAAACTTCCAAACTTCTATGTAAAATAAACTATGTGTATATATAATAATATTCGGTATACTAGGCTGAACTAAAAAGTAATCGGCTAAGGCGAGAAAACAAAACTTTTATTTTTTATATACACTTTTTTTATGAATTCTATAATTTTTTGTTGGCCTTCAAATAATACAATTTGTCGAAGCCCTAAAAATTGTTTCTGCGATGCCTTCCTCATTTGACTAAAATCTCTTACCATGTAATTTTATTTCATTTGGTAATAGATAATAGTCGCAAGCCTGTAATTGTGGTGAAGGATCCATGTTTCGTTCAGAGTTACAAACTGGCGCAAAAAGTCTATAGCTGTGAGCTCCTAATTCTTAAATATTCATGCAATATATTCTGCACTCATTCAATTGATATACTCATCGTTTCAGCAATCTCTGTATGTATTTTATAGAACATTTCTAATGTACTGTAATGTAATGTACTGACCTCTTATTTTATTGTTTTTACTGAATGTGCAGTCCCATTAACATTGTTCAATTTGGTATTGATATCATCATTCGTCTTGTTTTAATCACAGTCAAACACAAATTAAATGACCTGTTTGAAAATTTGTCAGATGTTAATTCAAACAGTATTTACGAATAACATTGCTTTGATACTGGTGACACCATCTCTTGCTAAGACCGAGTATTTTTAGCACACCCTCTTACATGAATAAGAATCTAACCACATTTGTAATTTATATATGACAAAATATAAAATCTTACCTTATTTTCCTTAGTTGACACCCTGTTTGACCTTATGGAAATATTTTTGACAATTTTCTTACTATTTTCAGAATCCTGAACATCTCCAGTTCCGAAAATTTTGACCAAAGAAACAACTGGTTCAGTAAGAGGAGGTATTTCCGATTTTTCAATTTCATTACAACTGAAAGATCCTCTTTCTGTGTTAATATTTTGCAAACTCATATTTAAATGCGATTTTGACAGATTGTTAATTATGGAGGTTGATGGTCGTGTTTCTGTACCAACTGAAGAGTTTTTGCTAGATGTTACTTTACCATCTTCACTTTTTGATGATTCTATCTGGCGTGAACTGTGTGTTCGATTTGTTTTATTTATTAAATCTGTAGAATTTATATGCACCGATTTTGAACTGAAATTCGATATTGATTTAGACTTTTCTAAGTCCAATGATTTTTCATCTTTGTTCTTATCATTTTGTGAAGAATGATTATTGTTTAGTGAGCTCCCACTACCATTTGTTTGTATAACCTCAAGAGATTTGGACATTTCACTGTTATTGCCTCTAGCCTCTGTGTTAATACTAGAAATGCTTTTTTGAGAAGTAACATCATACTTTGAAATTTCCGGATTGGAAACCACTTTTTGATTGTAACTGGGTTTATTGAAACTGATTACAGACTGCCTGCTCTTTTCTAGACTTTCCGAACTTGTATCTATATCAGAATCAAAATCAGCAACATAAAGATTTTCGACTGATAAAGTATTTCCGCTACGTGGCGATTTTGAACGTTTGGATTCTGTAGGAATAGAATGTAATTTTGACTTAGTCCTAATGCTAGTAGTATTAGTGGAAATAACATTTGCTATAAGTTTTATATTATCAATTCTCTCTGTGTTTATTGCAAGGTTTTCATCAAACATTAAAACCTTCCTTACTGATTCCGCATTTTTCTTTAATGAGGTACCGCTTTCACTAGAGATGTCAGGAATATTCTTGGAAGTGTCAGATTCACTTTCAGTTTCTGATATTTTTGTAGATATTTGGGTGTGCAGATTTCTAAAAATGACTTTTGTATCTTGACCATAATTTTTCTTTGGGATCAATTCTAAATGGTCAATAGTTTTAGGATCTAAATTAAGGCATTTACGAGAAATGAAAGATTTTAAATCACATTTTTTAACATATTTTGAATCTGGGCTTTTAGTTGATATAACTGTTTCATGATTTTCTTTATATTTTGCAGGTTCAATTACAGAACTTTGTATACCAACGTCAGTTGTTGATTTCTGCATTGTAGCAACTTGTAATTTTCTTTTTATTGTATTGATGAAATTGAATGGGTAAGCTTGAGGTGGTTGCTCATCTAACCATTTAGGATATTCCTTATTTAATCTTTCTGTTTGAATTTCAACTGAACATTTGTTTAGTGGCCCTGTAGTCTTTTGAATTAAAATATCTTTATCCACAACATCAATTTTCTGTGGAGACTTCTTATCAATGAATTCTATTTTAGCTTTATTTTCTTGTTCAATCTGCAAAATTAATTATTACATTTTCTAAATGATATTAAGAATATCACAAATATCAGTATTGGATTCAGAGTTATAATGAAACAAGAAAATGTATGTTAGATTTTTGACATCAGATATATCAATGTGGAAAAGGAAAAAGTGAAATTTCAGATATATACGATATACAGATAACATGGTTGTAATAATGAAAATAGAAAATAAAAATATGGAATCATAAAAAAGAAGATAAAAATCAGCAAAAATAAACAAAAATCATAGTAAGAGGTAAGATGCAACAACATAAAACATAAACTTTATTATTACATTTATGTTTTTGTCTCAACAAAATGCAAAGCAATTAAAACTTTTGTTCTTAAGAAAAAACAAATCATTAGCAGGCTTTTAAACAAATTGATAGATTTTGTTATTTTAAGATAATAAAAACTGAAAATTGGTTTATGTTGAACTTCAAAGTACTATAATGGATATTAGATTATAAAATCTAGTACTACATAAGGTTGTAAATTCACTAATTGTGATAAATTATTTCCCAACTCTAAGATTGATAATAATCATGTAGTAAGGGACAAAATAAATGAGTTTATAAAGCAGCTTTACAAAAAATTAAAGATATGGGAAAATATAAGAGATGGATTTAAGAAATAAATTCATACATGTTGATTCAGAGAAAAACAGATTCAATGGTTAAAAAAATATAAACAAGTTATTACCTTCTCCTTATCAATTTTAGGCGACTTCTCAGTAAGATTAGATTTACTAGAATTAGATGATTTGTATTCTAAAATATTTTTAAGAGGTTGTAACCCACTTCTAACAGATTGAAATAGATCAGTTTGTTCTTCTTGATGAGGTTTAAATAATAATTTAGGTTTAAGCCTTTTTATAGCTAAACTTTTTTCTAAACAGACGTTTATTTCAGGTGATTTTTTGGGAGCTTTATTCTCATCTGCGTTATATTTTGAATGTACTCTTAGGGTATTCTGTGTATCATGTTTTGGAAGATTGGGATCTTTATTTTTCTTTTGAATACTCTTATTATCTCCCTCTTGCCTAGGATAATTTCTAGCTATTATTTTAATTCTATTAGGATCATTTTTATCATCCTCTTGATTAGAACTGTTTTTCTGTAAAAAATGTGGTTCTGGTGGATACAATAAATTTGGATTTTTAAGTCGAGTTTGAGCTCTATTATCTAAATTCTCCAAAGATTTAGCTTTTATAAGATTCGATGTCAAGTTACACGCACCATCTGGCCTTATATAATTGTTTCTATCTGTCGATTTTGATCGCTCTCTCTTTGCCTGTACATTTTTTGCTAATAATTCTCTAGATTTTTTATTCAATTCTTGCAATTTCTTTTTTTGAATTTCAACTTTAATTTTTTTCTCTTCTTCACTTTGTTTATGTTTAACTATTAGCCTTTCTTTCTGCTTTTTCATATACTGTCGTGTTTGTTTCACATCATAACTTTTTGCTTTTATAGGAGATTCAGGTTTAGTTTCAGTCTTATCTGGCGGAATGTTACCTGTATTACAATTGGAATGTTGGTTGTCGTAGGACTTTATTATTTGTACTTTATTTGGAGACTCCAATGGTTTTGAATCTATTTCGTCGTCATTTGTAACAGTCTGCTTAGACTGAGAAGGGCAAATCAGATTCTTTCCTTCATCTATTAAATATTGAAGCTGGTTTTTCAATTCCTCGGTTTGTCGTTTAGTTTCTCTAATTTTCTTAGTTATGTCGCTTTCTTCAGACATTTTAAAATTTGAAAACTTGAATCAGGAAATCTACTTTGTGTTATTTAAATCACAGCACTAAATGACGACATTTATCACAGTTTTCTAAAATCTAAAGAAACAAACATGTTTCCTAAAAACTACATTTTTTTGTTCATAGGTATATTGTTTTTAATGAAAAAAAACCTAAAAACCAACATATAACAAACACAATTTGACGGTTGACTTGTGTGTGTTTGACTGTTGACTAGCATTTAAGTCTAGATGAAGGCTATAGGAAAATTATCTTTGGCGATGGCATTCGATGCCAGGAGGGTGGCTGTTTGTATTCTATAGACCTAGACCTAGATAATCTCTACGTGAAGACAGATATGAAAGTTTACTAACTTCTTGAGTAGTTCTTCTTGATAATAAGGGAGTAGAATCATTAAGGAAAAACAAAGAAGGAAATATACTATGCCCAAGTACAGATAAAGAGAAAAAGTTACGTTCTTCCTCACTTTCAAGAATAGGCACAATGGGATATTGAATCGTTTAGCCGAAGAGGACTCAAAAACGAAGAATTGAAACTACTAAATCACTGACTAAATGACGTTTCCTTTTGCATATTTTATTTACATTAAAATAAAACGAAGGAGTCTAAATTTGCTGAAATAGATACCTAAATTGTAAATAATTTTTATACAGGGTTATGCGGAAATTATATAATGACAAAGAAAAATGCTTGAGGGGCATAATTTTTTTGAAAGTGACAGTGATATAGTTAAAACAAGTTTTTCGGTTTTTGTAACTATTTTATATATCAAAGTTCTCTACATTTTAGTAATGATACTGTACGTATTGTCGCGATTTAACGAAATTGTATCAAATTAACTTTTCAAATGTTTAAATTCGTTGAGGTATGTATAATATTTTCTATCATAAATTAAGTGTCTTATGGTTTGTATATATTTTAGCCTTCTAATCCCATATGGTGTTTATCAAAAGATGAAGGTATATATTTAAAAAATGATGTCGCAAATAATTTGAAATCTCAAGATATAATTGCTATTCAATTTTTATATCAAAATTTCAAAAATAAAGTAAGAATAAATATTCATTTCAAACAACATGAAAATTGATCATCTATGTTTTAGTTCAGGGGTTCTATTTTAAACGAAGAAAATGGATTTAACTTTCAAGTTCAAGTTTCCACATTCTTACAAGTTTTGTTTAGCTTGTGGTCTCGATCAAAAAAGAATTTTCTGATTTTAATCATATCCCCAGAATATCTCCTGCAAAAGTGGAGTGAAAAGCTAAAACATTTTGGAGGATTAAAAGTTCACACTGTTACACCAAAAAGTATGTTCTTATTTGATAATTTGAAAATTAATTCATAAATCTCGCAACATTTCAGCATGTCCAGAAGATTTTGATCAGGAAGATGGTTTAGCACTTCTTTTATCATTTGATCATATTAAAGTTGCGGAAGCTCTCTCTGATTACAATTTTGCTTCAGTAGTTGTAGATGATTGTGATACAATTGCTAATAAATTAATATTTAAGAAATTGTCAGGAAACTTTAATATCGGCCTCACAAGAAGAAATTTTTATGTAAGTAGTATTATATATTGTAATGAGATTCCCTAAACCAGAATCGAGGGAATTTGGAGAATAAAAAGGTAAAATTTATTAAATAAAAAAAAAGGAAAAGGATGCCCACTAAAGGGTCTTAAATATTTTACTTAAAGAATATGATATATGTCACTACTATAAGTCGGATCATGTTACTAAAACTTTAATGTTATTAATAATAGAGAATTTCTTTTGAATGAACTTATGAAATTTTCATTGTATCCTGACAAGAGACTCCATGCAAAACTTTAAGAATTTTCTAAAATCTATAATATATCTGGTGAAATGAAATAAATAAAAATGATCAGGAATTCTTTCATGTTCAGTTTAGAGTAAATTAATCACATTAAATAGATTTATAGAAAAATTTTAGCTTTTTTGAAAAAGTGACAGATGTGATATAAGATGTGTTGGTTTAATAGAAGTAAATGTTTAAAATGAATAGAAAATAAGGTACTGCTACATGTTAGTAGGAAAATTATCTACTAATATTTATTAGAAATTAGTTAAATTGTATGTATTGGAAGAATTTTATAATATTTCTCATAATTACGATATAAAAATGAAAAAAATGTATAGATTCTAAAATAGGTTCAAATTAAGTATAAAACATCATTGTAACAAATTTTATTGAATATGGAAGAAAGAAAAAATGGTCAGTTTTACAGAGAAAGCAGTAAAACTGAACCAGAAATTATTATAAGTATATTTTACTTTCAAATATAATAATTTCTAGAAAATTTTGACATTTTGGACGTCATTTTCATGAATTTTTGGTAATTTAGAGTGCCATGAATCGACAAAGTATAAATAGACCTTCAAAATTTGGGGAAAAGCCAGTCGATTTTCAGGTGCCAAAGGTGCACGTTGCATAAATTATAAAGTGAAAATATAAAAAAGTGTAAAAAGTGATTTTTATGTTTTACTAGGATAAACCAGATCAAAAACTGCAATGGACCATGTTGAATTGGGCCTGTCCAGGTTCTTTGGGAAGGCTAATAGATTTTTATGAGTAAGTAGTTGACAAAAATTTACAATAAAATCATACAAAAGTTGTGTTTTTTAGAGTTGATAATAATAATTTTTCAAATTTACGTGATAACTATCACCATTGGTGGCTAACCCTAACTTGGAATTACTGTGAAACTTTTAAAAGAGATTTTGAAGAAGCAGACTATGAATCTGCTGCATTTGTAGTTTCTAAACGTAAAAGCAATCAAGGAAGAAACAAAACTAACAAGATAATTTGTACTAATTATGATGAAAATAAAGATAATTATGAATTAAAATTTTCTGATGAATGTGAACAAGGTACAAATAAAAGTGCATCAGAAATTTATAAAAACAAACAAAATAATGATTTTAGTAGTAGTTCAGATAATACTTTAGAATATGAGTTTGATTTAAATACTTACAACCAAGAAAAAAGTTTACTTCCAGAATCTTCTACAGAGTCCAAGCATAAAGATGATAATGAAGATATTCTCTTTAATATTATTGAGGGGGGAAACTCTTCAGAATTTTTAGATCATCAAACAGAAGTAGACTTGAAGAAAGAAGAATTGTATTCACAAATTTTTGACATTGCTGAGTCCCATAGCCAAAATTCAGATTCTTCAGAAGATTATCTTCAGTTTTTAATTAATTAATTAATCTTTTTTTTTTAGAATTTAAAAACCACTATTGTAATGTACATAAGATTTTATTTTCACTTAGAGCTGCGGTTCTAGAATGTACCATGCTACTGTGAAGGTGTCTCTCTCTCTCTCTCTCTCTCACTGCTTTGGCTTTTATTAGATGATGATAAACTGAGGGCAGACTGGACCACAAAGAAATGCTTTTCTAACATAAAAACAATGTTATTAATATTCAATTTCATTGATTAATAATACTTATTTATGTATTGCTGTGGCGTAAGACGCATCATATTCTCTATTTTTTCAGCAATAGTCGACTGAAGGGAATGTTGTTTTTATAGGTAGAATCGTGTTCCATTGGTGGCGCCGAAAAGATTCTGGATTTTTTGTGATTTTTTTTTTATTACTTTTTTTTACAAAAAGCAAATGATATGAGGAAGCGCCTTGAAGCACATATGTCTCATCTGTTGTGTCGCAGAAATTTATTGTGTCTTCCTTTTCCTATAACATCGCATTAATTTGGGCTAACGCTAGTAGATGTACTCAGCAAATCAGTATCGCTTATTTCGCCTGACATAACTGGCATGTAATTTCAACGAAATTCACTGTTAATAATGCCAGGTGGAATAATCTTAGCAATACTGGTTTGCTCTGTACATCTACTAGCATTATCCCAAATTAATGCGATGTTACAGGAAAACGACACAATAAATTTCTGCCATACAACAGATGAGAGCTATGTACTTTTAGGCTTGTTTATCTCATTTGCTTTTGCTAAAAAAAGTAATAAAAAAAATTGCAAAAAATTGAGATTCCGTTCAACGGCACCAATGAAAAATACTTTACTTACGAAAAATAAATTACCTACAAGTCTGCTAATGCTGTAAAATTAAGGGAAATGATGCGTCTTACTCCACAGCAAAACATAAAGAAAATCACATCTTATGTACAGTGTAATTAATTAAAGATAATAATTTTTTTTAAATAAACAGAAACATTTCGTTGTTACAAATTTGGCACAAGTTATTTTTTTTGTAAGCTGTGATTGTCTCATAACGTTAAATTTGAATGTATTGTTTTAGTTTAATAACTTGTTTATTATTGATTTTTATAAAGCTAATTTTGGCTAAGCCAATAAACATTAATTTATTTTTTATTTAGAACCAATAAAGAGCATGTCAATTAACACTGTTTTCTTATATTTAAACAATTATATCTGTTACAAGAAACTTAAATAATTCAGACATTAAAAAATTGTTTTAGGACTCTACAAAACTGTAACCTTTAATGTGGAATTTTTAAAAATGTTCCGAGTTATGAATCCTGATTCTACTTTGGTCTTCCATTAGATTTATTTGAGTTTCTACCATTAAGCATCAAATATGTTTTTATTGAAAAATTTAATGCACATTTAGTTGTTGGGTATCAATTAATTATAACTTCATATTGTAGCCGGATGTTAGCGATTAACAGTATTATAACTTTTTTAAATTTTATGTAGGTTTTTGGTGTCTAGATTTATTTATAAAATACCTTTATGTTATCTATATTTCATTAATAAAACTTAAAAATGATAGTATATTGTTTTCAAAATTTTTTAATAATTTATTTCAGGAGAGAAAGTTGGTAAAATGAATTTGGATAATATTACAAAATGAGGTTGATCAAATTTTTTGTAGGAAATTTGTGAGTATTACTATATTTTATTAACAATCCTGTGTAGCTTTTATCATGGACAAGCTGTTTTTTCATTGCATAATATTGGGTTATGGAAAATTATAAAAGATACAAGATCAGATAAATGGTACATATTTACAAGTCCAGATACTAGATGTAATCAAATATATTATAAATACTGGGTGTCTTCAAAATACAATCGTTCAAAATCGAACAATGAGATTCTAAGATAAAACTCTTAGATAATTTATTTATTTTAAAAATGTGTCAAAAAAATATTTTTGTATAATTTGTAATTTATAAGTGTAGAAATTGTATATGTAGCATTGATGTTTTGTTTTTAAAGATGGACTGTAAAATAGTATCACGTACACATAAATTCTATGTGCCTGTTCTTCATCCAAAAAATACACAAAATAAAATACCAAAGACTGTAGCGGGATGTGTGCATGTGTGTATTCTCTTCCGTTGGGTTATAGTAACTTGTTTAGAATGAGTCTGTTTTCCTCAATTAAATCTTAACGACTGATTTAGCGAGTTTAAACTGGACTGACTTGGACCATGGCGCAGGGAATAATTGCGATTGGTTAGAAATGAGATCAGAAAGGGCAATTCTAATTGGTTAGTGTTCTTATGTTGGAACATTGTTTATTGGTTGAAATAAAAATCGCTATGTGACAAATGTTTTGCATATCGAATCATAGAATTTTCTAGAACATGTACAAAGTGTACCAAAGAAATTTGAATATTGTTTTCATTTGTTTAAAATAAGTGAATTTTAAACAGTAAGTATCCTATAAAAAATAATGCCACCATGAACAGACAGTAAAATTAAAATTATCAGACCTGTAATGATATATGGAATAGAAATCCAAGAGGAGACGAGCAAAACCAAAAGCTTATTAAGAGTAGCTGAAATGAGGAAACTAAGAACTATAATGGGGAAGACTAGAAGAGATCGAATTAGGAATACAGATATCGGATAATAGGGTGGGGAAGACAAAATATATTTTTCAAAAGAAGATGAATCCCTCTTTTGAATACCATTAATTTATATAGTGTTCTATTAACATTATATATTTTTTTTTCTTTTAATTTGACCAACATTAGTAAAACACCATATATTGTTATGATAAATTGTGAACAAGTTTAAAAAAAACTTTTGAGTAAACGAAACCAATCGGTGAGAATTCCTCTCTTTAGAATAAATAATAAGCTGTCTATTTACATTTAAAATCGATCGCTCTTTATTTGGGACACTGTTTATTATATGAAAAAAGCCACAGGTATTCACATGCGGAACTTTTAATTTTTACGAGTACTATTAACTGCATAACATAACATATTTTAGAGAAACCAAAATCACGATCGAAAAGGACTTTTTTCCTAATAAATAAAATAAAATAAGGTGAGAAAAATACATTTATGTTTTTAAGAAGTTTTTTCTAGCTAATATTTTTTACAAAAATATGAGATCTGGTTTTCATGTAGATTTAATATAGCAGATTTTAAAATTACTACTCATTCATTTTCTAAAAAAATGAATATACGACTCCTTGTTCCCATAGTAGTATCATGTAGGCAACTTTTTTAACATAATAAATAAATAGTATTGCCTATCCAGTAATGCTTTGTCAAGTTTGACATGAATTTTCTGTATACAAATCCTGAAATTTAAAAGGAAAGAATTTCCGCTGATACTGAAATGTTCATATCACGCTTGCTCTGTTGTCAGATCGGATCAAATATGTATTTTTACATTGTTGACGTAATTATATTTTATTGAAAAGTTGATCCGGTGACGTAATTAAATCAATGATACTCACTATAAAAGATTACTAAGAGACTGCGACAGGACATTAGTATTTATAGACTTAGAAGAGAATAGTGCACGTGTGTGTTTTTAAACAAGGTTTGTATTTTTAAATAGACAAAAGACATTCAACCTATATATGAACACTACACTGATTTGTAATCTGTGAACTTATTACCAATTACAAAATACGTTTCATCTCTTTTTATTTTTTATGTGTATAAAACAGTATGTGTAAGTGCGTAAAGGACAGAAGAAATTGTTTTTAGTGTTCATAAATAGGAATGTTAGTAAGGTCTGTTTTAAGAAAAATGGGAATTTTTAGCTCAAAAATGGCAGATTTATCATCACCTAAAGCACAAGAAGTTCAACTACTAATCAAAAGTGATAAAATTGTAATTTTTTCAAAATCTACCTGCCCTTGGTGTGATTTAGCAAAACAGGTAGGTTAACTACATTGTTAAATATTTTTATCAGCTTTTTGGGTTCATCAACATTTTTGGGTTCATCAACATTTTTGATAATAAAATATTATCTTTTAATAAAACTGGAACATTATTTAACATAATTAGGTGTGATATGTGATTTCAATATTATTTAGTCAGTTTTTGTACGATTGAATGAGTCCTTTTTAAAAGGAGCCATTTTCAGTTTTAAGTTTTCAGGAGAAACAAAAAAAGTAGGTCGACTTTCAGGAATTTTTAATTGGAAATATATAGCATTTTTTTTATTTATACGGCAGCAGCACTGACTGAAAAATACGTTTATTTGGATTTTTTAATCTGAGGTGGTCCTAAAATTCCCTTTTTTTTCGAAATATTTTTTCAAGGAAATAACATTTAAAATTTCGAACCAGTAGTATATTAGGTTAATGACAATAAGTAAAAATGTTCAAAATAGTAAAAAATTAGTAATAATTAAAACTCTTTGGATGCTCTTCTGATTTTGCAATAAGCCAATCATTTATTTCTTTCTTTTCACAAGAAATATATTGAAACAGTTTTCTAATGCCTATTTCCTGAAGGAGAAAACGGTATTCACAAGGCTGTGTACCTACGTCTTCTTTACATTTTTTTTTGTATAACTTCTCTGAAGTATAACTTTATTTTTAATATTTTGCCATCAATTTTTAAAAGCTGCTACATCCTTATACTATAATTTTTGAGTGTTTGTTAAGGATTCAACAAAATTTTCATATATCAGGGCGATATAAGTGATCATAACGACGTATTTTTTTCATTTTATGCAATCACGGTCACAGTTATTTTATTAAACAAACCTAGTTGAGGAAAGGATTTTTTTTTAAATTTAACATTAGAACATGACAAAAGAAACCATATAACGGTACCGTTCCTCTTGTGTCCTGAGCAACCACCACAAAATAGGTGGAGTTCAGTTTGAAAACGGCCATATCCTGGAGGTTACCCTTTTTCCAATTTACTGGCAAAGAACAAATAAATGCTGCTTTAACTAGCGAGAGATAATCAACTTTCAAAAGAAACATGAATGAAGATGTCCAGGGGCAGAATCGGGTAAAAAGTGGTTTTGTGAAAAAAATATCGATTTAATTATAAAAGAGAAGAAAAAATACAAAATAAGTGTCTGTGCATTATTCTTTTACCTTAGTTTTCTGTCACAGACGAACCGATTTTGTATTATGAGTAATAAATGTTAATCATAATAAAATAAGTATTCATTTCAAACTGCTTATGAAGGTTGACTATCTGTCCAGTTCTATTTTATAAGTAAATTAAGAAAATATATTTAATTTTCAAGTTCAAGTTTTCTCATTGTTACAAATTCTGTTTAGCTTGTGTCCTCGGTCTAACAAGTATTTCCTTATTTTAATCATCCCTAGAATATCTCTTGTAAAAGTGGAGTGAAAAGCTAAAACTTTTTGAACGATTAGAAGTTAAAATTGTTACACAAAACAAATTTATTTTTCCTAATATTTCTATCATATTTTTCAGACATTCGATAAACTTGGAGTAAAATATTTAGTAATAGAACTTAATCACAGAGATGATGGGTCTGAAATTCAAAGTATATTAGGAGCTATGACTGGAGCAAGGACAGTAAGTTTAAATTTATAATAAAAAGGATTATTTTAATTGAAACGTGTTGTAATGTATTTAATAGCGTACCTCTTTGCATTTGTTTAATATATGAAAGGGAAACATTTTATTTTAAATAAAAGCAAACAAGAAACAAAAATTCTTTAGATAAAAAAATCCAAATCATGTTCCAATATAATGCAAATATTAATTTGAAAAGAAACCCATATCATTATTAACTTGTTTGCATTGATAATTGTTATAAAACAATTTCGGTAATTAATAAATGAACTTTAAAAAATATAATTATAATTAATGCTTATGCTGATTTTTTATTTAAGTACTATATAAATATATCACTACAGTTTACTTTTAATTATCTTGAATATTAACAACTGTAAATAAAACTTTTGATAGTAGAAAATTCCTTGCAAATGATAAAAATTTTACTGGTAGCAGGTAATAGTGAATATTTTAAGTATTAAAATAACTTTGTTGTATTTAGTATTAATTTAATTTTGTTAAAAATGTCCGAACATCACTCTTAATTATATATATAAAAAAATACAATTCTCTAAAATTTGTAATGGCGGCGGAAACTTATATCATATTTCTAGTATCAAATAAAATTTATTAAATCTCGGTCATTAAAGTTAATCTACAAAATACCTTGAATACCACTTTAAAGAATTTAAATATTTGATAATACATTACATATCATTTTTAATTGTTTCTAGGTACCACGAGTTTTTGTCAATGAGAAATGCTTGGGAGGAGGAAGTGATGTAAAAGCGCTGTATGATAGGGGAGAACTAGCAGCTATTGTCGCGGCTTAATTGAAGAAAAGTTTAATTAGTATACCTATTTTTACTCTTGTTAACTTTTCTATTTATTTAAATATTTATAAAATCTACCGTCTGTACATAAATTGTTTATTTGGTAGAAAAAACAATTGTTTTATTAGCATTGTTTATCATCGGATATATTGCAATGCTGCGAATTAACATGCTGGTAGACCCGATATCACAATAATAGATGGAAGTACCAGGGGTCCAGAATTTAAAGTTTCAAGATCAATGAGTGCATATCAAGCAATTTGTTAAAATTACGGCTTATCACATGCATAATTGATAACATCCATACCAAGAGATATAAAAATGCGTGAAATGACAAGTATCTATTTCAACATTGTCCGATCATCAGAAAAGAACTCCTGAAATTCTGTAGCATCACTGGAAAAAGAGTAAACAACTTAATGTTGGTGCATTACGTAATTTATTATAAAAGTTTAAGAGCAGTATCTGATTATTAGCCATCCTCTATCTATAGCAGTTCAAAGGGTATAGATAGATAGTAATAATTTAATAAGGTCAAGTTTCTGTATTTCAATCTATATCAGTCAGTCCTGGTTTGGTGTAAAGTAGAAATCCGACATTCAAATGACCATAACTCAATATCAAAGTCAGGATATTAATTAGAAAGGTATATTTTTTGTGATAATAGTTTGCAACTGACTAGTCCAGCGGCAAAACAAAGACAAGCCATAATACTGAATATTGCATAACGATTTTATTTAATTTTTATTAACTGAAGTCAGTGAAAGATATTTGTACAAACTATGCATTTTTAACCACTGCAGTCTTGAAAAAGTCAATAAAATATGGTGTTAAACATCCAGCAGGTATTTTGCATTATTTGCAAAGAGCTCAAATTGATAATTATTCGAGTAATATATTTGAATGCCATACAATATAAATAACAAGTGTTTGGCATATATCGAATTTCATAGATTTCTTTAAGAGAATCTACTAGTTAGAATACAGTAACCTGAGAGAACCATGTTTGTCAAACCTTAGATTTTCGTCAAAAATGAGACCCAAATTCATAGAATGAACTATAATGGGAAGAGTTTCATTATACATTTATAAAATGAAATGGTTTTTAATAAATTACCTAGATATGTTAGTATCAAACAATATATTTTTATTTTAAGGCATTAATATGAAGATAAATGACTCATAATTAGTTCATCTGCTTCAAATAACTTCTGTATACCAAATTCATGAAATATTTCAGTATCATCATAAAAAAAAACTGAATATGTGAATATTTATGCTCATATGAGAGGTATATAATGAAGGACCAAGAACATATCTTTGATTGTTGATTGCCTTCAACTTGCTTTTAATGTGTCCTTGCAATCTAAATAAAGAGATTATAATAAATAATATTTTCATATGATTTCTTTTTCATTTTCTCCAATATATTGTAATTTACATTAATTGTTAATGTTTAGAATTTTAATGAATTATTTCATATTAATGACCCATTTCAATAACTTTTTAAACTAAGTAAACAAAAATACGTTAATAGACGTAACTAATTTGTAGAATGCATATTCCCACTTTACAATATCTACCTAGAAAAAACCTACAAATGAAAATTCATTTAAATTATAATTGCTCATAGTTCATACATAGCTAATTACCTAGTCATTAGTGTCATTACATATGTGCAAAACGATTAGAAATTGCCGTGAACTTATATTTATATTCTTTCTTGTTATTCACTTTTCAAATATTTCGTTACATGTATTTGATTTTATAAACCTATAATAATCAATCCACAAAGAACACGTAAATTTTGGCACATGTGGTATGTTACTCTGCCTATTTTTATCATAACCTTAAATATTACAGTTAATAAATTTACTTGAATCGCATTTATTCTATTGACATGAATATACCTTACGGAAAATTGCTTGTGTACTTTCTCACATTTTTGGGGTACATCTATTCAGGATACGGCTCGGATTTTCTAGGTAACTTAAGAGACGCCGTTTTAACTGCAGAAACTGTTTTTGGTGATATTTTCAAAAATGTTATTAGTGTTGCCAAGAAATTTCGAACAATGCATGATGTATTTGATGCAGCTGTAGAAGAAGATTGTATTTTCAAATGCCCAAATGGTGAGTAATTGCCTGGAGTACCAAAATTATTTTTAAAAATTATAACATTTGTACTATCTAGTGTTCCGTAGGACGTAAATATTTTTTACTCCTTTAAACTTAGATTACTTTTTAATTTTTTGTAGTTAGTTTACTAGAAAATGGAATTGTTGACTGATAATATAATTTGTTAGTATTGAGACTTTTTGTCCTATAATTCAGTAATTACATTTGACAATAGCTCTTTTATATTTTTAAATTGCGAAATCTTATGCAAATTCTAATATTTATTTCGTAATGATTTCTTCTTTTTTTTATCCCGTATACACTAACATTGGAAACGGATCGTTAATGTAGACTGTTAATCGGAACAGTAGCCACTACAATAAGTCAGCTGATAATATTGACATCTTGGCGAACTGTGTCACAATGGTTCCCCCAAGCATTTTATTTGTAAAGCAATAAGTGATATCTCTATCAACAAGCACATTTTTTTTTATTGGTTATCTAATATGATACGCGTGTAGTTTACAATTCTTCTAGTAGCATGTAATGGTTCGGTTTTTAAGTGATGACAATAAGAATTCGTCTAGATTTAAATAATTTAAAGCTTGTAATATGTATTCAGCAAGTTACTTTGTGAGGTTTTCCAGTCAAAAATGGAACAGAAATGTGTTAAAGTGTTTAAGGCCAACAAAAAACCTCGTTGATCGGACGTTTTCCTGTTCCACTAGTGTTCCTAAAGAAGCAGCTAAGAGAATATCCTTTAATTTTAATAATTATGATTGTATAGGCTTTGACTTGGATAATACACTGGCCCGATATAAAATAGGTAACATGCTGGAGATGGAATATAAAATAGTATCTAACTACCTAATAAAAAACAAAAATTATCCATCAGACATGCTTTTGAAACCAATAGACCCAAATTTTTTTATGAAAGGTTTGATAGTAGATGACGAAAATGGCAATATAATTCGGATAGCCCCAGATGGCAAGATTCTTCAAGCGACACACGGCACAAGGTGGTTAACGGAAAAAGAATTATTAGAGTATTATCCTACTCGACATTGGAAAGCCACAGATTTATTCATTGAAGACCCTCTTCAAACGTGGAATGGTCCTTATTCAGAGAAAATGAGAACTTTATTAGATTATTTTGATATAGTCATAAGTTTAGCTTTTGCTAGAGCAGTAGATGCAATTGATAAACAACATGGTTCTAAGAAAGTATATGATATCTGGCCAGATCTGCTTAATGCACTATTCTATATGTTTGATCGAGAACATTTTGAACAAGATTTTGGAGAATATTTTCCAGAAATGAAACGTAAGCCACAACAATATTATTACAAGTGCAGTGAAAATGTTACAAATTGGTTACAAGAATTAAGAAATAAAGGGAAAAAATTATTTTTAATAACAGGTGCTCACGCCGATTTTGCAAATCACACCGCAACACATACAATAGGTGAAAACTGGAGAGATTACTTTGACATTGTTATATCATATGCAAAGAAACCAGGTTTTTTTACACAAGAAAGAGATTTTATTAGTCTAAATGATAAGTTTAAAGAGACTGGGCCTGTTACCATCAACAATTTAAAACAAGGAAATATATACACACATGGAAACTGGAAAGGTTTAAAACAGTTCTTAACAAAATTAAGTAACAATCCTAATCCCAGATTTCTGTATGTTGGTGATAATTTAATTCAAGATATTTATACACCACATGTTCATGGAGAATGCGATACAGTAAATGTTTGTGAAGAACTTGAGGCTGAAAATTCCTTTGGATTCACAGATCAGGAACATCCTGATAGACACGTTTTATCATCAACAATGTGGGGATCTTATTTCCATTGTAAAGATTCGGGAAACATAACCATTTGGTATAATATAATGAAGCGTCATTCTCTTATATGTGTTCCGAGTTTGGAATACATAGCAAAGTATCCTGTAAATTATCAGTTTGAATCTTTGAATTCTGAAGTTACCCAATTTTAACTAGTTACCTAATTTTTGTTTTACAGTAATGAGTAGGTCAAATGTATTTATAGATCAAAATTATTGGAAAAAATGCAACATTACCCTAGGCGTCATCTAATTATGTGTAATTTTGTTGTCTAAAGAGGAAAAGCGCATTTTTATTTTATGAATAATTTTGATATATGTATGTTTTTTAATTTTACAATTTTCATCGTTTTTAATGTAGGCAATCATACAAATTTTTATTACTTCATGCACTTTGTATAAGGCAATTAGTTATCGACTTAATTGTCATACCAATTCTGCAAATTAGGTCAATACGTTGCTATTGGACAATTAAAACCTGGTTTTTATGGGAGAGACATAATTCTACATTTTGGAAACACCAAAACAATAATCCGACAAAAGAAGTTTTAATTGTCTATGAAAGATATATCGCTCATGAATGGTAAGTAAGAAAATCTGTATTTTTACAGGAGAGGCATAATTTTACATTTTGGAGAGATTTGAACAAAGATCTGGCATATGAGGCTTTATTTATCCATGAGCGACATGTTATATAGTTTTAATAAATAGTATTATAACACATTAAGACAGAAAGTCATAACCTTTCAAAATGATCTAAAAAAGCACCGTTCTGAAAACGTTTGAATTACATGTTTAATTTTTTATAATAATGATTGAAAATGGGTTCACTTTCAGCAAATTATGATTGATATGCAGTATTCGAATTTTTTTTATATTTTTTTATATTTTAGTAGTTGATGTTTAGAAAAATATTTGTTTACAATGTTTAATCATCTTCCAAATTATATGACACAGAATTTGGTACCTAAATTATAATAAAATTGATAAATGTTTTTTTATAGATTTATATAAATCAATAAGGGCAACATTTTAAAAATATTTTGAAACGAACAATGTGCTTCAAAAAAGTGTGACGTTTCAAAGTTTTGTATGAATCCTGTAATGAAATTATGTAAGTCATTTTGAAAATATAACTTAAGCAATTTATAAAAAACTGATTTGATAGATGGGCATTTAAGGATTTAATTACCTTATTACTATAATTAGACGTAAAATGACCTATTCTCACATTTAATTTTGTTTGGATTAAAAAATATAGTAATTAAATAATTTTGTTATAATATCTGAAGGGCTTAGATCAGTAATGATTGTGAAATATGTGATGCCTGGTGATCTGGTTTTAGTATTTGAGTACAAAAAAGTTTTTAAATTTTTTAATCTATTAAAATGTATTTCCTAGAGTGTTGTAAAAAAATAAAATAAAACTAAATTCGATGCTATTTATTAGATGATCAATAATATATACTGCTGTGTGTTAAGATTTTCTGTTTTATATACAAATAAGTTTTTGGAATTTTTTATTTATATATATTTAACTTCCTGGGCTGTTAAAAAAAATGAAACTGACGTTTCAATTGCAGCCGTTTTTTATGTGTTAGATAATATGTTTTACTGTTTGTTAATGAGACTCTTTTTAATTTACTTAGTATTAGGTAGCACAGATATATTAAAAAAACTATTATTGTGTAATCATTTGTTAGTAACTAGAATATTTATGTGCAACCAAAGTTTAGATTGTAATTAAATTACTAGAATAAATACTCTGAAGTGCCATAAATAACATACAATGCTTGCATAATTTTATGTAACGTGTGTAAACTCATATTTATTCTTTAATGAATGTATTTTAATAATTCGACATCACGGCAATAACATAAGTATTTAAAAAAATGATACTTTGAGAATATCTTGTATATATACATTTTTTTTCTAAAATGGCAGCGCACTGATTGTTTGAATTTTTGTTAAATCTAAAATAATACATTTTTATTCAAATTAAAATAGTTTTTTCTTTAAACTTAAAATCCTTTGTGTCAAGACACATTTATTTCAAGTGCCTTTTAAATGGTAGTTTATAATATTATACAATTTCATTACAAATGATAAAAATGAATGGAAAACCGTAATGTCATGTACTAAAGAGGAACACTATAAATATATAAAATATTTTATGATAGTTTATGAAGCGAAGTTAAACATTTTCATATTTAATTGCATTTAATATACAGTACTATTTTAGATAGACTTCAACAGGGTATTATTTAACAATTTTTTATGTAGGTGAAGAACCTAGACCAAACAGGAACCACGTACCATCTGCCGATGGTTGCGGTTCACTTGGTTTGAAGATCGATTCCAACTTCTTACCAGTAGGTGAAATGAAGATATGCTGTGACTTACACGACATTTGTTACGATACTTGTAAAAATAACAAAGAAGTTTGTGATGTAGAATTTAAAAGATGTTTGTACAAAAATTGTGAAACGTATGAAAAATCTGTAGGGGGTACCACTGTCGTAAAAGGTAGTAAGATTTTATCTTCTATTTTCATTTATACTTCTTAAATTATGTTGATTATTTTTTTTAGCTTGTAAAAGTGCTGCAAAAATGTTATTTACTGGCACATTAACACTAGGATGCAAATCGTATTTAGATTCTCAAGCGCAAGCGTGCTATTGTCCCCCACATGGAAGAAAAGACAAAAAGAAATGGAATGATAAAAACTACCAGGAAAAGATGGGAGGAGAATTGTAATTTTTAATAATTTGTAATATTTTGGTTGTTAATTTATTTAATTTGTTAATAAAAAATATTAGTGTTTAAATTTATATATTTTTTCTTTTATACCTTAAATAAGTACACTACTATGAGCGTCAATGTGCTTTCGCTATGTAGTTAATAAGTATTTTACTTTTTGTTAATTGTCTCCATTCTAATGACGTTATTGTTTATCTGTAGGTATGTAGTTATAAATATTTAAAGAAAAATGTAAAACAGTCTATAATTAGAAACAAATTAAGTGTCTGATAATACTTTAAATACCAGCTTGTACATAAGGTAAGGCCAAAGTTATAGCGTGTCCTCGAAGTGGAATGTAAACATTATTTAATTATTGCAAGTATAAAGACTACTGAGATGATATCGCACATTATTATTCTTGAAACATTTTAGACGGTCTGAAAAAATAGGTTTTCGTTTTTAAAATACTATAGTGATTTGTTTGTCAAGTCAAATTAAACTAAATGTAGCTCCAAAATTTATGCGACGCACTCTAAGGGTACAGACATCTGGCATTATATTCGCTATTATTTAGGGGACATAAACTTGTCTTTTGTAAACGATAAACTGCAGATTTGAATGCATCACTTTCTTAAGATGATATCACCCTGTTACTCATTGAACACCCTCTATAGTATGCATTTTTATGCTTTGTTGGCTGAAGGCAGCTTCTTGTAACTTTTTGTTGACAGTTCTCTTCTTGACTTTGATGTTTCTCGTTATATACAATCCTGGTCAGTGTTCTTTTCTAACTAGTACACAAATATCTCGTCTACGGTAATAAGCTGAAATTCAGGAATCATAAACCTCGTATATGAAATTATATTAAGGTATTATAACAGGTGCAACTATGCAATAATTGATTGTCACTGCAGTAGTTTTTTATTGCTTCTCGTAGAAGATAAGATAATTTAATACGTTTTTTAGATGTTGCAGTGGGAGTTTTTTAGAAGTTATATTGTTAGTTCTAAGTTATTATTACCTTTATGCTTGTCTATACATTATAATAAAGTAACAAAGGGATGTTATTACACCATTCTTTTAGTCACCATCATTTTACCGGATCGTAGAATTCCACAGCCTTAATCAAATTGGGAATATAGAAGGTTGTGAACAGATTGATAATGATTATTGGATTGTAGTCCTTTTTTACCCCAAAAATGTTAACTTTTTTTGATGATAATGGACATAACATTACTTTTACATAAAGTTGGTACATTTTTCTATCATCTTTATCTTTGAAGGAGCAATTAGATAATACAAACTATGTTTTTGGGGGACTACTTTTATTCCGTTACCTCAAACAAATTTTGTTAAAATGTAGTAAAATTACGAATGCAAGTATCTTTACATACATAATATATATTTCTAACAATTCCAACAATAGAACGTAATAAAACATCTAAAATATAAAAATATTTAATTAGTATTTAATAAAGGGTATGCATAATTCATCGAAGTAAATTTTCTATTTTGTCTTTAGAAAGGTAAAAAATCATTAGCCATTAATTTCACTATATTATCTAGAATCATGTAAAAAACCCATTACAATCTTAGGAGAACTATCCTCGTACAGAAAAATTTGCATATCTACCTATATTATAAAGTAGAGGTACTTTCTTTTGCATACGTTCTATTAAAATCTTGAGAGAATTAGGATATTTTGTATGGTATGTATAGACTCTCTGAATTTGATTATTTTTTAAATCATTTACAATTTGGCACAATCAACGCTGATCAATATTAAAAAGTAGCCATAGATGTTGGGCCAAATTGCCAAAACAGCTAATTTATATGTATAGTCAATTCTAAGTTGTACTAAAAATTGACTAATAAAAGTTAAATACATTATTTAATGACTTTTAAAGACTTTTGGAATCTGCAATATATTTGAAGAAACGCACTTATGTATAACCCTGTATTTATATTTATTCGGAGAGATCTGAATTTTAAGAATCTATTGGTCTCTGATTTATTATTTTATAAGAAAATTTTGAAATACAATGTAAACAATTATTTTATTAAGTACTAAATAAATGTCGTAGAATACTTTGTTTAAGATTTACAAAAATTACGTTGAAGTGGTGTATTTTTATTTCGAGTTAATAGAGCCCAACTCTAGTTTGTTTGTACCTATTTGATAATGATATAAAAAGATATTAACGCATGCTCTTCGCTGGGAAATACTTTTTAACAATCTATTTTAAGCGAAATCAAAATAATTATAACACAATCGAGTAACTATAGTCTGTCTTTTAATTGTTATGCAAATTTAAATACAAAAAATTAGGTAAGTGTAATAATAATGAAAAAGAGCAACACATTTAAGTCAATATACAATAATTATTATTACTTAATATTTTATTGGGTTCACAAATGATTATTTTTAAAATATTTTACATTTCAGTTTATTGAAATGCCCGTTGAAAACACAGAAGATACTGGGCTTTGCGAAGTCTGCAAAGCTCCTTCAGAGAGGAGATGTTCAGCTTGCAAATTGGTCTTTTACTGCAGTGAAAAACATCAACAGCAACATTGGAAAGATCACAAAAGTACATGTAGGCCATTTGAGGTTGTATTGGATATTTTATTTATCTATCTAATAACATACACAGTTGATTATTTTAAAGTTACACTTTTATATATTCGTTTTACTGACATCTTAAACTAAGTTTATGTTTAACTGTAGATTCTTCCTCATCTTTGAACACAACCGAAAGTCAGCTAAAATTTAGCTTAATTTAGGAGGTCGATACAAATGGTCATTAATTAATTTAATAGTAACGACCTAAACAGCTTTCATTTTTTTAGATACTTAGTGTTCCATTTGTATATTAATTCAAAGGTATTTTTAGGAATCATACTCCAAAGAACTTGGCAGATATCTTAAAGCTGTAAGAGATTTGAACCCTGGAGATATAATAAATTCAGAAACTCCTTTAGTTTTTGGCCCAAAACCTCATCGTATTGAAGTCGGCGCTTTTCCTTGTGTTGGATGCTGCAGGTCCTAATATTTCTATATTTAAAGAACACATTTCATTGTCTATTTGACGACAACCAATCAAATAATAATTACATTTTTAGGCTACTGAATGATCAAACCTGTGAACGATGTCCAGGCTGCATGTGGCCTATTTGCAAATTGAACTGTGAAGGTTTAAAGCTACCAAATCGGCATGGTTTTGAGTGTAATATTTTGAGATTGAGACCACCCAGTGAAGAAGCAAGATCTTTTTACGAATTCTATAGGTAAATTTCGAGTGAAAAAATGCTGCCTCATTCTACTAATTTAGTAATGAAACTAGAAGATCATCTTGAAAACAGAGGCCCCGAAACTGAAGTCTATAGGTATGAAACTTTGAGATATATCTTTATTTTTATCTAGTAGATGTCCCAGTAACTTCACAATATGATGCAATGGATATATAATGTTTTGATGATGTACGTTATAATTATGCGTGTTTCGTTTGGTAGACAAATGAAAAGGCTTGCCTGTTTTGGTCTTGCAGGTTACATCCTAATATGAGGACTAGAAATATTAGAATTTACTTAGTTTCACAATACAAGGGGAGGGGTGGATCAAGAATGAGCCAGTATAGATGGCAAAACGATCCGAGCATCATAAAGCTTAAGTAAGTTCAGGACACAAGAATATTAAGATAGTCGTTGCAAACGCAAACGGGAACAAACCATACGGCAATCCGATGGGTCAGAAGGAAACAATATTTCCTGTTTTCAAGGAGAGGTCAAATAGGCTGGCGACAGATTTTAAACTGAAACAATGGTAGGAGGAGGAAAACATAAATGTCCTTTTCATTAGATACATATTATTCTACCATCCCATGCAATTCTGAGTAACCGGAAGGTAACATCGAAGCTGATCAAAGAATACCAGAAATAACTTGGCACCATAGCAATTTTTGTTTCGGATATCGATTCCAAAACACTGTTACATTTATAATAAAAAACTGATGAACTTACTTCAAGAACAGTTGCAGATTATATTGGACCGGTTACAAAGATCACAATCTAAGGACGTGTTCAAAAATACTTAGAATACATTTTTATCACCAGACTATAAGCAGGGGACTCAGGTGGTGACATTTTAGATCATAAAAGACAATGAATATTCGGGGAAACAAAAATGGCCATGAAAGAACTTGTAGTGCCTCCTGTAAAATATTAGGTTATTGGGTAGGGTGAAAAAATCTAAACGTTTAATTAGCGGATTCGTTCTCAATTTAAATTTTATTTTTTAGAGCTGTACAAGAAAAAATCGAGATTTTAGATGAAAATTATTTGATGCCTTTGAAAGAATACGAACAAGAAACTGGTCAGTGATCATACCTAAAGTTAGTCATGATATGATTCACAGGATTTATGGTATTCTAGATGTGAACGCTATTGAACTTACAGAAGATATTGATGCGATGATATTATATGCTACAAATTCAATACTGCAACATAGTTGTGTACCCTATATATTGCAATTAATAGATGAAAGGGAAATCACAATCAGAGCTGCTGTACCAATTAAAAAGGGTATGCACATCTCAATACTTACAACAAATTGTTATATCATATTTTCTTATAGATGAACACATAAGTTCAATTTATACCCATATTCTTTGGGGAACGGCTGCAAGAATGGACCACCTCCTCCAAACCAAATATTTCAAATGTAGTTGTAATCGGTGTGAGGATTTTACGGATCCTTGCGGTGGAGTACAACTTCCTCTGAATCCTACTTATGAAGAAGGGGTCTGGATGTGCAATAAATGCAAAATTAAGTTACCCGAAAAGGTAAAAAGTCTTGCTTATTATTATTATCATCATCATAATAAAAAAAATATTTGTAGGATATAATGAAGTTTGTTGAACATCTTGAAGTAGACAAATTGATGGCGAAAATTCCGAAATTACAAGAATTAGAGGATCTCTTGTCAAAGTTACTTCACTTCCTTCATCCTCATCATTATTTGGTATTCAATGTGAAACATTCTCTTGTACAGCTAATAGGCACTGAAGATAAAATTGAATATAGTGTAAATGACTGGATGAAGAAGTTAAATTTATGTGAAGAACTGATTAACATTATCAAAACAATAGATCCTGGAAATGCAAGGTCAGTGGGAATCCCATTTACTACTTATCCGTACACATATGGAAATTTTCTTTACTTTTAGGTTGAGTTTGTACCTTGGAGTCCTTCTTAATGAACAGTTTATCGCACAGTTCAAAATTCTTTCTAGTACATGGAACAATCCTACTCAAAACTTATATTCTGAACAACTTAAAAGTAATATTTTGAACACCATTGAAGATAACAAGAAGGTTTTAATGTATGAACAAAAAACAATGGCTGGAGAGAAGCTCTTTGATGTTATAAAGAGAAATAAAGAAGCGTTCAGCGCATGGCTTGAAACACACAATTAATAAATAATTTTAAATTAGTTTATTGTTAGAATAAAATTATTATTGACACGATGTAGTATAACAATAGTCATAAGAGCCCCAAGGGACAAGAAATAATCAGAATTATCTGCTGTTTTATTTAGGTATCTAAGTGAAAAATATTGTCTTAAAAAATTAAAACTGTTTTTCATTTTATTTGACTCATATTTACAAAAGAAATTTAATTATTCATGACTTCCATTAACATTTTTTTCTTTTTCTTTCGACGACAGATCTATCTTGTTCCTTTCGATGAATTTGTAGAATTCTTTCCTTGAGCTGTCAATCAAGTTGATCAATTTATCACCTGCAGGCGTGTTCTTCTCATTCTTTAAGACTTCTTCGAGTTGTTTGAGACAGTTCTTGTTCTCGATCATTATGGAAACTACGGATTTTACCTTCGCTTTAATACCAAGGTCCCATTTTCTTTTGATTGTGATCCAATTTGCCAAAAACAATTCGTGAAGAAGAACAGCGTGGTATAGAGATAGTCTTTAGAAAACAGAAAGATAATTATCAAAGGTTTGTCAGTAGGTTTTATAAAATAGTAGGTATATTGTGTAGCATTCAGGGCGCTTTATTTAAAAAATAAGATTCAAGTAGGGTTTCATAGATATTTATAACGCATTTAAAATTACAAACAATAATAGTATGTATACTATACCTTGAATTTCCTGGATCAATTTTTCTGGTAATATCCAATAATTCCCTGCACATAACAGCCTTCCGCACTAAGCAGTCATCAGTTATTTGACTAGGAGTATAACCCTGCTGATATCCGTAGAGTTGTATCAAAGAATGCTTCACAGCATACACATGGTAATGATTGGGGTGTAAAAATGTAAGCATTTTGTTCAATAGTGTTTCTAGCTCTCTTACTGTAGGATTAGTTAGTTGAACATGGTCTACTTCCTCACCTAGACCATTAACTAAGAAACACACTTCTTGGCTAGTAAGTTTGACGTCACATTTATCGCAGCACCATTCTGTGTTGTCATCTATTGGATTGTTTGGAAGTTGGATGCCTCCACAAGGTTCATCATTCGTGCCAATACATTTTAACGCGCTCAAGTAAGAGCCTAGTTCTGTTGCATCACAACATCGTTTACATTTGCAGCTGAAATATTTAGTTTCTTTGAGATGTTCTCTTCTAGCTTGGGTACCCCACAAAGAATGGGTGTACATTGTTGTGATGTGTTCACCAGTCTTTATTGGTAAAGAAGCTTTAACAGTAATCTTATATCCATCGTTGTCGAAGACGTGAGTAGTGTTTGGTAAACAGTTATGTTCTAAAAGGTAAGTTGTTGGATACAAAGCAGTTATCTCTGTTTGTTGGTTTATTTCCAATGCATTTATGTCAATGATTCCGCAAATTTTGTGAATGGTTTCTCGAGATACATCATCTAACACTTTCTTGCCTGATCTGCCCTCTAAGATTGTCATTGGATGGAAGAAATTGTTGTGAAGATAGTCTGCTATTCGTTCATCTATAGCTCTAAAAATAATTACCAATTGTAAATATGTAGTCATCATTTTTTCATAATAGTAGCTAAATTAGTATCACCTGTTCTTTATGTAAATTAGCAATAATTTTTAAAATAGATTTTTTTCTAAATTTAAAAAAATATAATTCTAGAGAAATGGGTACCTACTTGTAGATATCAGTATTAGGTCCCCTTTTTTCCATATGTCCTTCCATGCTCATCAACTGAGTATACTTCTTCGGTTGTCTATGTTGGAGTAATAGACACCTTAAAACAAGCAAAGCATCTTGTCTGTAGAAGTCGTGAAGACCATTTATAGCTCTTACGTCTCTAAGCCCAAGGATCATGCATTCATGACCATGTTGGCCCATATCCTTTAATCCTGGACAGTCGGGATGGCAAATCGGAAAATCACAACCCTCGCATTTCGCTGATTTCTCCCCAATTATTAATCTAACAAATTATGAATTGACTCGTTTGAAAAGTTAATCTTAATTATTATTATGTAATTGATGTAAAATCCATAAATTTAGGAAACTGTTCTTTTATACCCTTTAATGAGCAAAAATGATAACATTTTAATGTTTTCAAATAACACCGCAGTTTCTGTATGGAAAATTCTAAATTTTTGATATATAATATGTATTAACGATTGCAAAACAATATAAGTTAGTAAAATGGATAAAATTATCGTAAAAATAATAAAATTACACTTGTTAATATCATTGTAATTAATAAATAAACCAATAAGTTTAAGTGGAAATATGTATAGCTATCAATTCTCTTTTTATGCATTAGTTTACACTATGATATCCTCAGTTTTTTTTAACGAGATGATGATAAAACATAAAATAAAGTTATTCTTCAGAATATTTCCAACACACTCTTATTACAATAGCTATAAAAACAAAATGGGCACATATTACAAAATATTTACATTTTTATTAACATTTCTTATACAGGGTGGCCCAAACGAAAACGAAACAGAGCCATTATCAGGAACTGCGTCAACGTTTTAAAAAAACGCAGAGACCCGTCGGTTTTTGATGAAAGGGGGACACTTTTTTCCTGTATTTTCGACTTCGCTGCTTACACCTTCAAGTGAGGGTAACAATCACCCCAAAATATTTAAATGGCATTAGGTGTCAAGTAAGGCATCATTTTAAAGCCCTTCCAATTCTCTTTATAACAGTCTTTAGATTTTAAAATTCGGCCTGATACTTTTTAAAAAATTACATTTTAAAATTTAAATTAAGTACTTGTTTAGGTTTTAATAAGAGTTTTTAAAATTGGAATTTTTTTCATTTTTGTCAAAATAGTGAAAATGACACATGGGTCGTTGAGTATGCCAATGGTTTAAATGTTGATTTTATAGCTTTGCATTGTTTTTGTAATTTTTTTATCGCATTTGTAAAAGACAAATGGATGCGATACGGACACAAAAAGAACGTGAAATTAGTGGATTCGTATATCGAAGCGAAGGTTTGTTTAATTGTGTTTTTGAAAATTAAATACCATGGTTTATTCCATTGCGGAAAGGGTAGATATCAAGTGTGTAAATGTAACGGCTCAGTTATTTAATGAAAAATATCAAGATAAATAGGTCAGTAGGAAGTATGTTCAAGAGTTAGTGAAAAATTTAAAAGAGACGGGAAATGTTGCTAATAAAAAACGAGAAAATAGACCGCCTGTAGTTAATACAGCTAGTGAAGTTGCAGTTTTGGGACATGTTCATCTAGATCCTACGTTAAGTACAAGGCAATTAGCATCTATGTCTGGGATCAATCGAACTAGCATTTAAACACTTTTGAAGAAGAACAAATTCCATTCGTATAAAATACATTTAGTGCAGGAACTTAATGAGGATGATTATGAATTGCCGCAACTGGTCTGATTCAAACCCAAGAATTTTCCAAGCGGTATATACACAGCAACCGCAAAAATTAAATGTATGGGCTAGCATTTATTTTTTGACTAAAGGGGTGATGATACTGAAAATAAAAAAAAATATTCTATGTATCCGTTGTTTGTAGTGCCCTGAAGATGTCCCAATAAAGGACCGAAACGTCGACAATGAAATAAAAAACAGAGTTCTTGTTTTAATTTTCTGGACTCCATCCAACAACCTCAACCTTCTACGTATATACATCTGGGTCGCAAAGCACACAAGATAGTAAATTTTTTAGATTTAACTTTGCATAAAATCTTTATTAAAACAGAATTCTTAATTTTGAAAAAAGTAACGCGAACAGTCTATAAAATACCTTTTTTTATATTAAAATTTCATTTAAAAGTCAATAAATACTTAAAAGTTTATTTCATAATAAGAAAGATAAAATCTCAAAACTCAATAAAAGCGGAATATACAAAATTAACTTTGCCGATTGCCCAGCTAGCTATGTAGGGAGAACAATTAGTACGGTTAATTCTAGGGTTAAAGAACATCTAAATTAACCAGAAAATCTTTATTTGTTTAATAAAATTCAACAATCATAATTTTTCACCTAGAGAAAACGCAAAATTCTATATTTAATACGCAACAATTTCACCAAGATGGAATTATATATTCGAAGATGTCGAATTTTTAAAAGAAAAGATGTCCAACCCTGATTACTGTAAAAATATTAAAATGACTTAAATTGTAAGTTTAAACCACTGTTCAAATAATTTTGAAAAATTGACCTTCTATACTAATTTTCATTTATATTGATATTTTTAAAAAATTAAATTTTCTAATATTCAACACAAAACATTCGTTTTTATTAGCATATATTTACCAACAATAGGTTTTATATACAGTATGTTCCAAATGAAAGGAATATATTCATTATTTCGTAAATCGGCGATTTAAGGGGAAAATCCTGAAACCCGTCGATTTTTATTTTTAAATGGGCGCTTCGTCAGATCCCCTTTTTATTTTTGACGTCATCTCTGTGAGCGTGATGACTGATAACGTCATCAATAAATTTTTTAAATAGAAAAGTGGGTCTTGCAATACAGCAATTGAAATGTCTTTTAAATCTCTATTTACTTCAAAGGTAAGTTTTTTAAAGTTTTTAAATATTCTATTTATGATTAAAAATTTTAAATTTTTTCCTTCTTATTAAAAAAAATGTTGGTCGAGATGTGTCGTAAACACTTATAGAAAGAAGTAATTCTCTATAATTGTATTTTATAAATATTGTGTTTGTAGGGTTTTATTAACTCACAAACATCATAGGTGATCAAACTATCGCTTTCAATATGTTATTAAAGAAAATAAAATCTACATTTTAAGTAAATGTTAAAATTATAAAGATTTTTCAATTTGGCATTCTGTTCTTAAAAATTAGTCAGAGGAGAACTTTGGACAAATCGAAGCAGCAGATTTCGTTTAGATTAGAAGAACTTTATCAGAAGAACAAAACAGCTAAGTTCAGCTAATACCTGGATAACTGAGTAAATAATATTTTGATATATATAGCTTAATCCTAATTGTTGGAGCTTTTTTTTAATAGAAAAATCTAAAACACTTACTTGCAACATCCAGGGCATGGCACAGGACCTTCTTCTACCATGTGTGGTCTGGGGCCATAAACAATTGGTAATTCACTCAATATTGTATCACCGGGTTTAATATCTCTAGTAGCTACTAAACATTTACCTATGACCGGATCATCGGTTATCTAAAAATAAGATACAGGAAACTATTTAATTAAAATTTTATTTTTGGTTTAGAATGGAATAGATTTTAGATTATTAATGTCTAAACATTTTATAAAAGACACTTGGCAGACGTTTTTTATATCAAAAGTGGACAAAGAGATGCATTTGCAAATAAAATACCTACTTCGAAACATCTACATGTAGTCTTGTGTGTCTTCCAATGGGTTTTTTGATGTTCTTTTCCACAGTAAGATACCAATTTGCAAGCAGAACATTTCAATTCTGATGGTGCACCACATTCTGCACACGTATCACTCATTTTTAAAATTTACACTATTTTCTGTTTAACCGGTTCGAGACCACATACTCGTAAGGAAAGAAATTTTCGAGAAACAAAACGATGATCTAGTTTCCTGGGTATAAGTTAACATTTATAAATAGCTTTTGAACGTATACATATTTTTGAAACGGAATTTTCAACGTGCTGGAAATTTGACTGACTTGGATGGCGTCCAAGTTTTGATTGAATGAAATGAATATAATTTTTTAATTACTTAAAGATCATCATAAAAAATGTATTTGCAAATATAAATATTTGTGAAAAAACAATTTGGCTCTTATTATCGAATTTCCCCAATGAAAATTAAAAAGCAGATTTAATTGATAAAAGCAGAGGCACCTAAATTAAAAACAATAAAATATTACTCGTAGAATCAAGTTAAGATACAGTAGAAACCTTTGTACTTTTCATTCATTGAAGGTTGGTTGCTTTTGTAAAATAACTTTAGTGCTCTTATTAATTATAAAGTTTGTTGTTCTTTTACACCACTCGTCTAGTCTTATGAACCCAGAAGATAATAAATTACGAGTATAAATAAAATAAAAAAAATCTGTTAAAATTTTGATCTCGTATATTTTCTGTTTAGCCATTAAAATGTATATATGTAATTCAAAATTTCTGCACCGGTTTTTCATTTGTTCCTTCGAAGTGATCTTTATCGAAATGTACTCTAGGCTGTACGCTTCCACAAGCAGGCTGAACTTGATCCCTAGCAAATGGATTGTCTTTTCCAAATTCTTCAAATTCGTCATTTGAACAGCAGCAACAACAAACTTTCCATAAGAAATCTCTAATTATTCTGATTAGTGTAACAGTTTGGTTAAGGAAAGTATACAAAAGTGGATTCAGAACGCAGCTGAAAAGCTTTAGAGATACCAGTGTATAATGTAAATTCCAGCATACAGGAGCGGAACACTTCCCCACCAATCTTATAGTGTAAAAGGCCCAGTAAGGCAACCTGCACAAAATAAACGATATTATTAAAACCAATACTACTCTGAAGGTACGAATTTTCCGTTCTACTTGTAAATTCTTTTCTTTTTTAGATTTTTTTTGAGTTACAACGCTGATACTTGAAGCGGTATTAGTTGTTTTAGTAGAACTAAAAGAATCTTCCGAATCCTTATTTTCAAATTTGTTAAATTTTGAGGAGACTGGTTTCCTGTGCTTCCAAATTAAAATGGCTATTTTTATATAGAACCAAAAGAAAATTGTCATAATTGGAAGAAAAATAAATACGTCCAATGCTATGTAGTAATAACTTAGCCTAGTTTTCTTCGCATAACAAAGGGCATAGATTTGGTATTCCGGTTCTTCACTTATTGGCAACATCAGTACCCAGAAGATTTGGAAAATAAATACGTTGTACATTGGATAAGAGATCACTGAAAATAAATTATTAGCTAGAGTGTCGCAATTTTTTCTAGAAAACAGTTATTACGAGGGCAACCTGAATAGTTTACGGAATCGGCAAGAAAAACACGGTATTGGTGTGGTTTTTTATTTTTATTTTTCGATGTAGTCTCCTAGAAGATTAATACACTTTTTCAAAGGGTGCTACAATCTCTTCAAGCCATCGGAAAAGTAGGATGTTTCGAGGTCCGCAAAATAGGCATCTGTAGCAGCGGTGGCCTTCTCATTTCAGGCAAATCTCTTTCCTGCCAGCGATTTCTTCAGGTTTGGGAATAGAAAAAAGTCTCTGGGGGCTAGGTCCGGTGAATATGAAGGATGAGAGACTAATTCGTAGTGCAATTCATTCAATTTGGACGCGATGATGCCATTGTCATGGTGGAAGAGCACTTTTTTCCGCTGCGAACCAAGCCATTTCTCCTTCAATACAAAAAATGGTCGCCATGACCTTTCCGGCCGATGGAACGGTCTTTGCCTTCTTCGGTGCCGATTCGCCCGGAAAAGTCCACTGTTTCGACTGTATCTTGATCTCCGGTATGTAATGGTGGATCCAAATTTCATCTACGGTTACGAAAGACATGAAGAAATCGCTTGGATTGCGTTGAAGTCTGGTCAGACACTCCTCCGAAACGGTAATACGATTTCGTTTTTGCTCCGGTGTGAGCAAACGCGGTACCCATCACGCTGAAAGCTCAAAATTGTGTAGGATATGACCAACGCGTTCTTCTGTGATGCCTGTGGTCTCTGCTATCTCTTTCATCTTCAATCGGCGATCGGCTAATACGAAATCATTAACTTTGTCGACCATTTTATCGTTGGTAGCGGTTTTTGGACGTCCACCGCGTGGTTCGTCACTTGTACTAGTGCGGCCAACTTTGAAATCCTCATCCAGAAACTGATGGTCGAAAATGATGGAGTAGATTCAAGAAGTGTTTTATTACCTCACGGAATTATATTTTATCCCTTTTTGCGAAACCGTCTGACTTGCTACACAAAATACGCTGGTAAATAACAACTATTAACAACAGCCATCTGAAAACTTGACAGCTGTCATAAAAATGGTTGCCCTTGCCGGACTATAAATCCACTTCATCTTTCGTGCGCCATCTCTCGCTGATTCCGGAAATTATTCAGGTTGCCCTCGTAAAAGATTGGTTCAATCTAGGATTTGTTAATTATTAAATCATTTATAAATCTGAACTATTGCTTTTATTTGGAAACAGAAGGCTCATTTTTGTGAACTAAGGTCTTGGCTTTTATGAGCCTATTTAGTTTCCTAAAATCATGTTAAAAACTTGTAACTGTATTGATGCTGTTGTGATACGTCTTAAGTATCCACTTACCTGCGCAAATAATGAGTAAAAATAACAAGACAAATATACATGTAGAAGGTTTAGGGTCCCACCGATTTTTACTGAAGGTTTGAATTACATTTTGATATCTGTCCACAGCGATGACAATTAACATTAAAGAGCTCGCAGTTGTACTAAAAATTTGCGCATATGGTATAAAATTACACATTATTTCACCAAGAGTCTGAAATAAAAAATAATGATTTTAATAAATAAACTATGGACTTTACAAAAAGTTGTTCAAGTATATAATCTACTTACCCATGTAATCATTTTTTTAGACAGTGTATCCAACAAGTTGATAGAAAATAATATAACTGTAAACATATCTAATATTGCTAAGGAAAAAATACATGCTTTTTGAAGAAATTTTGTTTTCCTGAAAAAGAAACATGTGTTGAGTATAATAATATGGTTTATTTAGTTCCTCATCGTGCGCCAATTGAAACCGACAATCGGATAAAGAAATAATAAAATCAGTTTTAAAAAATCGAGTAGGTAGCTAGGTTACATCATTCCTGTGATTGTCAACTACGCTAAAGTTAGCGCGTTTCTATATTTTACAATTTAAACGATAATACGTGCTATAATTTATTAATTGCGGCCCTACAACTAGTAAACAACCAGTATAACAATAAATTATACTGAAAACTATAGCTAAATAGGTAGAAAACAACAGCTTAGGCGCGTTACACAAAACGTTGAGAAACAAATTCTATCATTAACAAATTTAATCCGCTTGATGCTAGACATGAAATTCAAATGGCCATGTTGTTAACTCCGGCAGTACACCGTCCGTGTATGTATTTTTGTTTTTGTTGGTAACTCTTTCTCGGTAACAAAGTAATATTAGTCTCATATTCCGTTCATTATCGTTTTTTACAAAGTAAAAGTCGTGGTTTACTAAATCAACAATAAACAGATATATTTTCTCAATTTTTTTCTACTTTTTGTATGAGGTAGTAAGTCTTAACTAATAGCTTGTGAAGTGCAGAGATTTTTTGTAAATTGTAGTAATGGTGATATTTCCACCTACAATTGTAAAATAAATCTTTAAATGTACTAGGATATTAGACTAGGTGAAATAACGTGGGAGAAATAGCGTAATATGCTATCAAGGTGCTTTACTACCCATTCCAGAATGGCTCTCAAATAAAAAAGGAGCTGTTATTATTATTGTGAGACAGTAGTGTGTATAGGTAATGATGTAATGTGTTTCATTTTAGGTTAAGTTCTTTGCATCATTTCAAATTTTTCTCCCGATTGGCCATTACGTTTCTCCAGGGTTTTCTTGGTCTATCTCTTTTTTGTTTTTTCAATTTTTGCTTTTCATCCTTTTTTACGGGATTTCCTTGTTCTATTGTACCATCGGAGAGCTTCGCCTATCTGTACTCTACTGTAGGTTGTATTTCTGGATCTTTTCTAATCTATATTTCTCATTCTATCTATTCTAGTCACTACTCTAACTTTTCTGTTGTTCTGTTCATAGCTAAATTTGAGAACTGGTCGGTATATTTTTTTAAATACCTTTAATTTTATTTCTTTAGATATTTCATTCTTGTTTAAAAAATTATTATTCAAACCATAGTATTTATATTTATATCCACAGGGTTCTCTCTTATTACTTCTTATGATTGGATTTTCCTTTTTCCCATACATTTTTCCATTCATTCCTCTTTTTGATTATATTATCCAAATTGTTTTTCTGGGTGCTCTATCAAAAGTTTTTTCTAAATCTAAGAAAGCAATTATTAGTTTCTTTGTCTTCTATTGTGGATCTATTTCTACTATTTTTTCATTCCTTTACATCTTTTACATTTTTCTTGAAAATTGGTAATATTAAAGCTTTTGTCAGCTTTTTGGTAATGTCTCTTCTTCTTTCTCTTAAATAAGCAACAGCATATCACTTACTTTTTGTTCATTGTTTTTGATTATTTTTGCTGTAACATTGTTGAATCCAGGTGCTTGTCCATTTTCAGCTCTGTAATTACTTGTTTTCTAATTTTTTGCTTATTTATATTCTTTTATCTTCCGGCATTTCAATTTCCACATGTTTCTCTTCGTGTTATACTACACTGGTAATATTCTTTTCATTTTTCTCCGAATTTTTTCCATTGTTCATTTTTCGCTGCGCTAATTAGTGTTTTGGTTTTCGATCTTTAATTTTTATATAAATTAGTATTATATCATTATTATATAAATTAATTTTTTGGTGTTTTCATGTTTTATTTCTTTGGTTCATCACATAGTATGCTTTCTGTTGTTTATTTTATTGTTTATTGTACATATTTTCCTTCCGGTGTTTATTATCAAGTCCTTGAAAGAGTTTTATTTGACTTCTACGTTCCCATTTTCCATTTTTGTGTAAGCGAGGTTCTTCTCTATTTTTTGTACGAATTTTTTTTGCAATTTTTGCATTTCTTAATGTATGTTTTTTTATAAGTTAATATTGTGTTTTATCACTTTTTATTTTAGTACGAGGATGGGTTGATTAATTCGTGGCCTACCATAGTAAGGCATGGTTTTTCCTTTTAATTTTTATGTTTGTATCTAGTAACATCTTGTCACAGTTTGACTTTAATTGAATTTTGTCCGAGTCTGTCAAGTAGTTTTCATTTAGTGTCTTATCAAAGTTTGTAAGATGACGGTTTTTGAAAAAATGGAGTGGATGAAATTTGGATACACCATTATACACCAAAGACCAAACAGCAACCCAAACAATGGACAGCAAAGGGAGAACCTCCTCCGAAAAAGGCCAAAACAGTTCTTTTAACCGGAAAGGCGATGGCGACGGTTTTCTGGGAATTATTTTGGTTGAACTACCATGGAAAAGGAAAAACAATAAACAGCGAATACTAAGCTAATCTTCTAAAATAACTATACCAAAAAATTCAAGAAAAAAGATCCGAGATGGCCAAAAGAAAATATTCTTTCATCAGTACAATGCACCATGCCACAAGTCGGTTATCGCGATGACTAAAATTAATGTGCTGGGCTTTGAACTGGTATCTCACGCACCCTACCCTCCTGATTTGGCTCCGTCGGACTTTAGCCTATTCCCCAACTTGAAGAAATTTCATCCGGGAAAGAAATATGCTTCAAACTTGGAAGCGATTGAGGCGACAAACAGTTATTTTGAAGAGTTATCGGAATCTACCTACAGGGATGTGATAAAGAGTTTGGAACATCGATGGACCAACTAGAATTCAACTAGAAGGAGAATATGTTGAAAAATAAAAACACATTTATTCTTTTAAATTATTGTTTTCTTTATTAGGCCGCGAATTAATCAACCCATCCTCGTAGATAAATAGCACTTTTGTCCATTTCTATATCTTTAAATTAGATACTATATAATGATCACTACCATTTCTGGTCGTCTTTTAATTCTTGTATATATTACCATTTTTCTATATTGTCTTTTAATTACTTTATAATTTATTATTAACCTTTCATTTCTGCTTAAAACTTCTCGGTTATATTTAGGTACGTCTTTGTCTTGGAAGAATGTGTTATTATTATCAAGTTGTTTATTAGGCAGAAATCGGTCATTAATCTTCTGTTATTATTCCTAAAATATTCTCCACCCTTTCTAATAACTGTTCTACATTCTTTTATTCCGACTCGGCTATTATAATATAAATTTATACTTATAAAATCTCCCTTTAGCCTGATCTAGTGCTTCTGTTAATTAATCCCAAAATTTTTGTTTATTTTCAGTCCTATCGTCCTCGTTTGGTCCGTAAACTATTATTATTGTTTTCTGTTCGGTTTTCATTTCCAAGGTTAGTGTCCTCTCTCGCAGCTCTGTGTTTGTTTCTCTAAATTCCCTGTATTAAACAACTGTAACTGCTCTTTTGTCTTATGTTAAACCGCTGTATACGAATTATAACCTTTTGGTAGTTTTTGTATTTATTTTCCTTTTTTCTTTGTTCCTGTTGCTCCCAGTATCTTTATTTCTAGTTTTTCACTCTTCTTCTAATTCTAATTCTTTTCCTATAATACTTTTTATGTTCTAGATCAAGAATTTCTAATTTTCAAGGTTTATACAATTTCAGAATGTGAAGTATATGTAAGTGTATTACTAGTATAATAAAAAATTTATGTTGTTAGCTCAATTTGGAGATGTAGACACAATTATTAGTTTTCTTAACGATTTATTGAACAACGGGCAAATCAAAAAGGCTTTTACAGGAGGACACAATTTGATTATTTAATTGACAATATATAACACGCAACAGCATTTTTTTGAGGAAGAGGTTTCTGTCCAGAGTGTTGCTTTAAAGAATAAATCTTGACTTCTTGGCTGTGGATATAGTTAAAAATAATCATGGCGAATTAGCAGAATAGATCATTATTTTATGTTGCACATAATTGATGAATTTTAGTTTTAACACCCTAAATTTAAACTATGACTTTAAATGTGCTTTGCCCTATATTTAATATTTTTATACCATAAACTATAACTACCTACAACGATTTTTAAGAAATCATGTTTTTTGGAATGACATGTAATAAAAATATTAATTGTTTCTCTTCCTTTCAGTATACAGAGTGATCTTAATAGTCTAACTATATCGAGTAATTATTTAGAAGTGCGGCTTCACCCTAATATTGATGAAAAAAAAATTAATCAACTATTGAGAAACTTTCTAGTACTTAAAAATTGTAAATAATAGTACATTCATGACAAGGGGAAGACCTTTCTATTAATTGTTTATTTAAAAAAAAGTTTTTTTTCACTGACTTCAAGACTTTACCAATTCCCTCCACGTTTACCCACATCTGTCCAAATATGGTTGCCGCGAATTGTTCTTATACAATAAATCAAAGTAATAACAATATTAATGACAATAATCATTAAAAATTAACAATAACAATTTATTGAATTTTTTGGTAAAAACATATCTTTTAATTTTTAAAATGTCTTTTTTTACTTTTAACCCTTTCCTCCAGTTTGAATTACCTAGTATGAGACTACAAAATAAATGAAAAAAAATTTGAAAATAATTTGGCTGGAGTTCCACTAAATAATTGCCATACATATTATTAACTAATAACTAGTAGGATTTATTTTGTTACTTACCTTTCTATTATAGATCGAATAGCAAGAATATTTGCAGTAATTGCCAACACTGATATTATTAATATTACCCAATAGAAAACGTGTCTTGTATTTTCGGCATTTACGTGGAAAAAATCAGTATCAACTAAGGGGTAACGGTTATCCTGAAAAAAAAGCCGGACTAGATTAAAAACAAAAACATCGAAAACGATAACTATTTTGACTCAGAGTTATTAAGCAGGGTAATATTGGTCAATTTTTTGATCTACTATACTATAATTGATCCTTTGCAATCAAACAAGCGTGTGTAAAAAAATGTATTTATTAACTCACTGGTGGTGAAAAGGATAAATTATTACGTTCCTCTGGTACAGTCTCCATGCTTCAATTTACCAAAAAGCTTGTATTCACTCACATCTAACTTCCATCTAAATAAAAGTGATTAGCATGTAATTTTGGCAGTGATAAGCAATAATTCTCTTATCGGAAAACAAAACAAAGGTCAGAACAACGTTTCGACAGATGGTATTTTTCTTGTTTTAGAAAACTGAAAGGTTTTCTTTGTTTGGATTTTCAGGCGGGATTAAAAAGTTACGACAAAGAATGCATAACATTTATCGAATAAATAATTACCGATCAGATTACAATCAATAACAGATAAAATAAACAATTAAAATATTAGCTACTGTTTGATTAGATATTAGTTTATGACATATTAAAAAAATACTATTTTTAGGATCCTGCAAAATTTAGACCAATGGCTGCAGACCAGTTTCAGTGGGTTTCACTGTTTAAAATGTATCCTGTATCTACCGTAGGCGGTGGTTGATCTTTGAGAATAATTATGCATCAACAAATTAATTCTCCAATAAATGTTGCTATTGCCTTCCCACCACGAATGAAATGAAGCTAATCATTCTGTCCTTGGGATAACCTGCTAGAGAGGCAGTGGGTAAAGCTGCCTTGCTGTGGAAAAATGGTATTATACCTTCTAGACCTGGTGATTTATAGTTGTCGTATGGGTCAATTGGTGAGAAAGGAAGTTAATTTAAAAAATCATTCTCCAACAGTTGGTATCCCTTTTTGACTCTTGGCTGGTGGCGACCATTAAAACGTGTGTTTGTAAGAGTATAATAATGTTTTCTTGCCATCAGATGTGAACTCTAATTCGATTTTTCTAGTATACACTTTGGAAAGCATGTAGCAGAGTCAGGTTTAAGTTTTCTCTAAGGCGTGTGTGATGAGCTAATCATTTTACTTGAGAGAGAAGTGTGTGTTTGTGTCCATTATGACGCTTTAAGCGTGCTCAAATTTTATTGGTCAATTATGTGGTCAGTTAGAGCTGTTTTTATTTATTATTAGCAAATTGTGATTCGTTAAACTTAAAATGCAGCTGTTTTTGAATATGAGACTAATGTCTCGTTTGTATATGAAATAGTTTGGAAAATGTACAGGGTGTACTAAGGTGATTTGAATATTATTTCAACTTGTAGAAAATGAGTGAATTTTAAACACTAAACATATAATAATATAGAAGCATCATTATGAAAATCTACACGTCACATACATATTAATACTATTACTAATTTCAAGAATATTGGTTAGGACATATCTATAGGATTTTTAATACAAATCCCGTTGCACGTCATATATCAATTATGAGATCACGACCCTGCAGTGTTGTCGGCTTGTCTAAATTTTTTGGCATTTTGTAGAAATAAACGTCAATAATCAGCTTATTCACACTATGTTTGTTTTGAAAAAAACAGTTTTTTTATAAGTTAACTCTCTAGCAAAGCAAAAAAATAAAGACAATATTATAAAATTACCGAAAACGTGGTGAAAACACACAACTGGTTGACGGCCGGACGTCAGAAATCGTTGAAATATTTCAATCTAAATACTCGACAACGTCGCATCAAGGCATGCCAATCGCTACAATGTCATTTCTTCATCATAAATACGAGTCTCATGGGCGTAGAAAATTTCAAAATTATTTAATGTAAATTATGGTTTTTTGAGTACTAAACATATAATAATGATTTATAAACTTTATATTATAAAGAATAAGACGTATATAAGCCAATATAATTGAAATAATTCTCAAATTATCAAAATAATTACGATTACTTTTTCGGTTTTTTAGTACTGTGACTACGTTCATGAGTCCTCGTGAATTTTCGTGATGTTTCGTATGATTTATCTTAGTTAGGGAAATTTTAATTAGTTGGCAGTACTATGACGAAAGAGGTACGTCACTTCTGACGTGCAACGGTATTTGTACTAAAAATCCTATATAAGAAAAATATAAACTGTGCTCTAAAATTCTAATTTGATCCGATACTTTCTATTTATTAACATATTAATAAAACCAAAAGAGAATAATTGTAAATAAAAATTCTTTTAAATAATTTTATACAATATATTTTTTGCTTAATAGTTACACTGTACATAATTCTCAACGTCTGCACTGGTTCGTCATTCTTTCCTTCGAAGTGAATTTAAGTTATATTAGAGTACATATAACTTAAGTTCACTTCGTAGTTCTACAAGCTTTCTGATTGGAAATGAGAAATGGAATGTGTATTCTGCAAGTTGGAACAAGAAGCTAAGAAGTATGGGTCAAGAATGAACATAGGGAAGACAAAATATATGGTACTAAACTAGAAGATAAAAGAATGCGAGGAATTTAAATCAGGAGAAGACAGGAAATGCAATATGGAAAAAGTGAAAAAATTCGAATATTAGTGACATTGCTGACAAAGCAAAATAAGGAGAAAGCGAAAATAAATAAAAGATTAACGAAAGGAAAAAGCGGTAGAAATTGTGAATAAAGTTCTAAATTAAAGTTTACAAAACTGGAAACGAAATATGGGCTTTTACAAAAAAGAAAAAAAAAATTAGAGATATGGGGAAAAATACTAAGGAAAATCATAATACCGAAAGGAGAAACAATTGTCATAATATTTCAAAAGATTTTGAAAAATCATGGAATTTTAAGATAAGTATATTTAACCTTTTATATTTATCAAAGAACATTTTTGGAGCAAACAAGATAGGCGAAGGAATGTGGAGAAGAAGAACGAATCAAGAATAGAGACCACCCCTATCAGTTCCGAAAGCAAAAATTCATGGAAAAAAGGGTTTACTCTGTGTACATATGACCAGATTGTCAAGGTATAATCCCACATGAGTTTTTGAAGTTAAATTTAAGGATTACTCTGGATACATACGTTCAGCAACTGCAAAGAGTAAAAGAAAAATTCTATGAAAACGTCCTGCACTCTTCAATCGCAAAAGCGACAAAACGCAATCAGATACAACAAAATTTTTTTTAACTTGGTTAATCAGTTTTAATACACTTACCTTATATACTGGACCTTGCATACACCTTTTCTTCTTCCTGGTAAAACTGTTTAAATAGAAAAACACTTCAATTTTGAAGAGTATGTTAGTTCAATATTTCTCAGTTTAAACTAACTACAGTTATCAAAGGGCTAAATTATCATAACGCGAATTATGGAAAATATCAAAATATTTCATACTAAATACATCTAACCAAGAGTTCTTCAAACTTCTTACAACGCCTTCAGAAAATTTTAATAGCTTGGGTTTCAGTATGGGCTATTAATTGTTAAGAGGGTATTGTGGTTTCCTGGAGTTCTTTTTAGAATGGAAGGTTTTTTATTTCAATTGAACATCAAAAACTCTTGAGGATTACTGCTTCTGGAAGAGTTATTTTATGACTGTCAACTTTTCGCCGTCTGTTATAAGCTGCTTCTTCAGGAGGGGAGGTGTGCGGTAACTCAACTACTGAACGTACCCAGAGCACATCTGCCGCCCTAGGTGTATTTCGCCTCTGGGGCCTCTTGGGACTTTTCTCAAATTAACAAAATAAAGTCATTCCGACATTTTTGCACATTTTTTTTGGTCCTCCAGACATTCCATTTATTATAAAGATTTAAGCTCGTTCTCAAATGAATACCACATAATCTATCCATAACTTAAAACACAAGAACGTGTCAAGAACTTGGACGAAAACGGATTTCATATTTCGTAGCCAGAGTCCTGATTTGGACCAAGCGACTTTTTTCCTTTCCTATATTAAAAATAAATTACGTGATCAACGATTTTCTTCCTCCGAAGAAGTCGTAGAAGCATTTAAAGAACACATTGTAAGCTTACTTTATCTGAATGGAATAAGTGTTTTAATAATTGATTTAAATCTATGAAAAACGTGTAGAATGGAATAGTAATTCTTTGAAAAACAAAATAGTCTTTTTATTTTAAATGTGGTGATTAGTTAATTATTAGATTTGATTCTACCTATTATTATATTTAATTAATATTGAATGGAGTGATATCATCATTTTCAAAAATTGAACCATGAAAGATGATGAATCCATGTTATTGTTGATCCGTTCTTCATTAAAATTGAATGAAATTGTATTTCAGCCTAATTTTTAAGTACTTTTCAATGTATACATAAAGTATGAAATAAATTCGTTCTTTTACAAAATAAAAATATTATCAATAAATCAACAGTGAGCAAAATTGAAAAAGAATTTAGGAATTTTCATACCGTAGATGATCTACAAATTATTCAACTGTTGGCGAGAATACTAAATTAAACGTTTTATGGGATATTTTAGATAATTCACATAATAGGGTCAGCTAGGTTAGTCGAAATTATGTGGTTCTATAACGGTACACACGTGATCGAAGAATGTAATTTAACTAAACAGTGATGTGTACGTAATAATAATTTTTTTTGGAAATATTAAGAAAAAAATACCTAATAGGATGAACAAATATTGGGTGGGAATTTTAGAAAATAAAATTATTGGATTATATTCTATCCTCTCTCCAATTCTAATAAATTTATGTCCTGGTGCAAATAATCCCCGGAATATTGATCATCAATTTTTTTTGATCAACGATGATCTATTAAGAGGCTACCAAGATCACCCTGCCTCATTCTATTTTTTGTAGGATAATCTATGAAATGAAGTATGTAGATGTAAACTAAACAATGTTAACGAATTAAAATATCTACTAGAAGAATAATATTTCTCGGTAAACGATCGTTAGAGTTCATCTTATAAATGTCTGGGAAACTGTAATTGGTTTTGGAGTATTTAAGTATTATTTTTAAATGTATTGAAAATACTGGTTTAAAAATGATTGTATTTTCAAAACGTTAAATATGGAACATGTGTATTATATATTTTGGAATCTTCTAAGAGTGTACAATCCAAAAAAGGATACTTTATGTACAGACTGTGTAAGTTATGATAAATATATTTTTCCTTACAAGATCATTATTTAGAACCGCAATACGTATCAAGACTAACGTGTGTGCAAAAATATATTAGATTGTTACAAATTATTTTCTCTATTGGATACTTATATTTCTATGTTTCTTGGATTACGTCTTATGGTTGTGGTATAATATATTTTATTTGAAAGTGTTCACACCAACGTTGTCAGCATATTTATAATTGGAAAAGTGATATATGAAATATTCAACCAAAATTGTCGCTGTATTAGGAGAAAAATTCTCTCAAAATGACCTAAATGGACTAGTTGCAATTTGAACTATTTCTTGAGCTAAAAACAATATTGGACTATAATTCAAATAGTCGATGTGACAGTAGTTTTAACAATTCTAATATTCTTATAATCATATTGAATTAAGAGCCCTTTAGCATCAATTAACAGGAAACAAATATTTGTTTTAACTCACTGGTAGTGAATAGGGTTAATATTTACGAAAGTTTGGTTGGAAAGTTTTTATTATCCAAAAGGTATGATTGACTTACAACTAACTCTCATTTACATACATTTTTCTTGTTTTAGAAAATTAAAAAAATTCGCTTTATTTAAATTTTTAGGTGTAAATGTAGAGAAAATAGTGGAAAGAAAACATGATAGTTATCGATTAAATAATTATTTATCAGATTTCAATCAATAATAGATAAATTAAACAAATAACATAATACTATTTGAATAGATATTATCTGATGCCTAGATTATATTTCGTAGAAATACCATGTGTATCTAATTTCAATGATAATTAATATGTGTACGAGAAAGAATAGTCATTACCATAATTAGAAAGAGAGGGAGGTCCATTGAAGGAGAAATAATCCGTAGTGTTAATATAGTGATTACGCGGTTTTATAAAGTGTATACATATGTGTGCTTTGTTTCTCTTTCTGTTTCCATCTTTCTCTTAGACCATATATTTTTTAAGATTACTCTAGTATCCTCTCACTCTATGAATATTAATTATAACGATAGCGATAAAGAGTGACCTCATACTCAGTCCAGTTTATATATGGTCTAAAATAATAGACTAAGAACTGTAGGTAAATAGTTAATTGAAATTATTACTTCGCTTATGTAAACTTTGACAGTTTACTCCTAATGTCAGTTTCTCTCTATCTGTATCCTTTTCTTGCTCTCTAGAAGGTTCCAGAAAATTCTAGATATTTACCAGAATATTCTTAAGGTTTGAAGGCAAACTGTCATAGTTATAATAGTTAGATTAGGCTTATGAGACTTGTCCTGTACGTCCATTTAGCCAACGTACTCAAGAACTGTGGCCTTGGCCTATATAACCAAACCGTTACAGTATTTTTATTTTTAAGTCATCTTCCTGATTTGGAAAATATGTATTATTCGTGTAATCACTAGTCGACGAATTTAGTTTTAAATACTCTGATATCGTGCTGCATCTAAAAATTGATTCTGAATGTACTAGAAAAACCCAAAACCAACAATAATAGCATATTCTGTAACAAGGTTAGAATGAAAATTTTTTTTGTTATTCTAGCTGAGTAACAGACTATATTTTTTCCACGACCAGAAATTCACTCGATTTTTCACTCATTATTTTATATAACGTTTTTCGACGTATACTTGATTCTCCAAGTAGGAATTTAAAAGTAAACAGCTTTAGAAAAAGTTGGAGTGAGTCATGTTTTAACCAGGAGTCCACATGTAATTATTCCTGCAGCGTCAGAATCAAAAAATAAGTACCAGCAGTGGAATAAAGATGATCTAAGGCCGGAATATAATACTACAGAGCTTAGCCGATAATAAAACGAAAATATCAGCTAAAAAAATCTTAGATGCTTTGAGTAAAATATATACCAAGATAAGCATTTCCAGTCAAGTAATGTTGCAAAATAAATTGCGTGGATTTATTTTTTCTGAAAAATGTTCTTTAAACGATTTTTTGACAGGGTTTGAACAAACAGTTTGTGAATTCAAAGCTGCGGGTGGAAAATTAGATAACAACGATGTCATCTCCCAGCTTTTATCATCTATGTCTGTGACTTGTATTTTGCCTGGAAAAAATGTTCAGCAGAATTTTGGTGAAATGAAAGATACATAAAAATAAATAAAAATAAATTAGATACAACTTTTAGGGATAACTGCTTATAATTTCCTTCCAAAACAATTGAAAACATCAAAACTTGATTCTCATAGTAAAAAACTGAAAATGGTAGGATATATCCTGACAATGGCTATAGATTGAGGGATGAACAAAATAAGAAAATTGTATATTGAAAAAATGTTGTTTTTGATGAGACAGTGGAAAGAAACGCAACTATAAAATTTGAAAACGAGGAAGAATCGGGAAACAGAATTAAAGTAGAAACTGTTGGACTTAGCTTAGGACCTAATGACTTAGTTTCTCAAGCGAGCCGTGACTTGTTAAAAAAGTATTGTTTTTTGACACGTAAAAAATATTTTTTAATTTGTATTTAACGATATTTGTCAGTTTACGATATTTTACCGTTTTTAATCAAACTGATTTGCTTCATAGTTATTCAAGAGACATTAAGTAATTTAAAACATTACACAAAACACAAAACAACAGTGGAAGTATTTGAATTAAGTGCCAAAAAATATTTTTTGCAGGAATTTAAAATTAAGAAATATTTAAATTGTCCTCAGTATATAGTACCGAATGAATAATTAAACCTGGGAAGTACAATTATCTTAGATTACTTTTGGACTAAATATATAATATTAACTACATTTTTTAGGAGAAGAATATTATTAAAAATGTTATATTCTGTATATATTGTTCGAGGATGATTGGTTTAATAGTTTATGAAAATAAGTGAGATACGCATATAAGAATTCTGTCAATCTTTTGTCACTCTCTGACGGTGTTATTTGGCGAAACTCGAGTTAGAGAAAGATATTGATAAAATAGCTTTGAAATACTGTTGAAATTCAAGACAAGTATTATTTAACTTTTTTATTTATAATTTTTGTAAACTACTCGTTGTTAAAACTTTTAATTTATTATCAACCAGATAGCAAATTATAAGAATTTTTCATTATTATGTTTGTCCATATCATCAGGGTTTTTTCTGCTTTTTTGATTTTCCACATAGATAAGCGATATCCATGTCATGTCATCCGTAATATCAGCATATGCGATTATTATTTCAATATAAAATTCTATTAGCACTTCTGAAGAGTACCCCATCATTATTTAACAGCTAAAGTTATCTTGTGTTGTAAATATTTGACTTGATATTCATAGATAATGTTTATTTTGGTGGCTGCTTAATACCTAATATAGTTTTCGGTTTTAGAAAAATAAGTGCCATCTCTACAGTAAGTAAATGCAGCAGCTGATAAATAATTATTAGTTAAATGTATCTTTTATATAACTTAACACGTTGACTACCACCAAAATAAAGAACTTTTTTTGGGCTAAAATATAAAAATAAATAAGTTTTTAGGTTTTTGGTCATTTTTTAGTATTTTCTTTTTTCAAATAAACCTTTCTACTTCATAAAAAATATGAAAATATATAATATACTTATTTGAATTTCCAAAGTATTCCAAAGCCTTTTAAGTTATATTCAATCGATCTAGGTTTAGACAAAGCATTTTCTAAATTTGACAGAAGATTGACAGATTTTTTATAAGCGTAAATAATTTCATGTCATAAACACCCCAACCGTTCATTATTAAGCAATATTCTTCTTTTACTAAAAATATTTTTGGTTAGTATTTAGTCCAAAAGGTAATCTAAGATAATCGAAACTTCCTAGGTTTAATTGTTCATTCAATACTGTATATTGAGGATATTTTAGGTGTTTCTTTATTTCATATTCCTCCAAAAAATTAAGTTCTTCTTTCTTCACACTTATATGATGTATTTCCACCGTTGTTTCAATTTTGTTATTAAATGTAGGTTTGTGTTTTGTGTAAATGTGGTGTTTTGCGTAATGTAACTTATCTGGTTGTTTTAAGCTATAAGATCGTAAGTGTTCGTAGTACCTTATTCTAAAATTTTTAGTTACAATTCGGACAATTTAGTTAGTAAATACCCGATTTTGAAAATGTATCAATTTTAGGTCTTACATCTAACAAAAATGAACCTATATTATTTCTTACTTTAAAAGATATAATTTTTGATATTTTGTTTGAAATATCCCTAAAATATTCAATTGTTCTGTATGATCTGTCATCTTTAGGTTCTTTCGGAAATAAAAGGATAATGGCAAACTTTTTCCTTTTTATTAATCAGTGTTTATTAGATGTAATGGATAATTATTAGAGGTAGCGATTTGTTTTATAATATTAATTTCCCTTTTAAAATCATCTTTACTCATTGGTATTGAAAAGGCTCTCTATGTATCATTAAATTATAAGTTGCTAATTTATGTGGCATAGGGTGATGTGAGTTATAAGGGATAGTCAAATTTGTTTGAGTTGGTTTACGATAATATGAATATTGAAGATTATAGTTTACTCTTTTGATATTTATATCTAAGAAATTTATAGAACTGTTATCTTCAATTTCAACAATACATTTTATTTTTGGATGTAAATTGTTAATGAAATTAAAGAAAATATCTAATTGTCTATTACTACCTGTGAAACCATTTCTTTAAGTGCTAATATTGAAAAATACTAATTTTATGGAAATATAACAAGAGCACATAATTTACTCAGAAAACTTTATGAAACTATGATTTATTTAGTAGCATTCAAGTTAGAGGGAAAAAGGTGTTCTTTAATCCAGCAGTATACCACTGGCTGCACCAATTAAAAAGTCCCTTAAGTTAATTAAAGTGACTGACAAATTTTCTAAAAAAATACGGAGTGATCTACGAAAAACATTGAATTTAAATATTATCAATATTATTGATCGTGTAGGGTCTGGAGGTCAGCCAGAGAAATAAAATAATATCAAATATTTGTCAAATGCATTAGTTAATCCACACAGCGCCATCTTTTCTAAACCAAATAAACCAGAGTTTTATTTATTTCCTGCCGAATATTGGGAAGTGATATCCAGCGCGCCATCTGTTTATAAATATTATATAAAAGTGTTACAGATTGTTTCTGTTCCAAGTATTGATTATTTTGTATTATTATATACTGCTTAAAGAGGACGTCGCTTATTGTTTGAAAGTTTTGTCCAGCCATTCTGGTTGCCACTTTTGTCCTAATATTTTCTCTAAAAGCGTTTTTAAGTCATTCTTAATGATCTACAGACACCTGAAGATCATATTTTGAAATTACATGTCTGTAGCAGCCAAACTGTTAAAAATCAATAAAAATAGCTTACATGTCCCTGTTCTAACTTTTCAAGTTCTCTGCTATGGCATTAAAAAATATTTGATACAGAGTGGTCAAAAATTTGAAATCCCTTCTGATTTTTGATCACTCTATATCAAATATGTTCTTTTGATTATGAATAAAAACGAGTACCTTTTTAAAGGTAAATTGAAGTTCGTTATGGCTAAACATGTCCGAAGCGATATGAAAAAGACTTTGTGCGACATCTCAATTGGCAAAGAAAAAGTCTTACACCACCAATATAACTCCCCGTTTTATAAGTCGGAAATTGCACGAATTTCGATTCGAGGTAATTGAACATACCTGTATGCAACAGACCTAGCTCACTTCGATTTTTTTCTGTTTTCGAATCTCGAAAAATGGTAAACCTGGTTAGTAATTCTCATCGATGAGTAAGCTGTAAATGGATATTTCGAAGGTATTTTCAATGAGTTGAAATATGTTAAATCTGTATGAAACAAAAGGAGACAAAGTAAAAAAATGAATATAATTTTCGTGACTGAGTTGATCTATAAATTTGCTCATACTTTCTCATACATAGTGAGTACTAATAAAATATTACCGTCAAAATAAGGCGATTTGAGAATAATACAATGTATTAAAATTAAATAGAATTTTAAGTGTGTTTTATATTACTTTATACTTACTTTATATTTTCAAAATTTTGAATTGAAACATACCATACAAAAAACCTATCTACATGTCACTATTCTTAATTTTTGATGAACTAATTTTAATTTTCGTTATAAAAGTATGTTTTTGATTATTTACTATAAAAGCATCGTGATAAAAAATGTACATACATTTTCAAAAAAAAAAAAACGAAGAAACTAAATACAAAGACAAATTCTGATTTAACAAAAAACAAAAATTAATTAATTTATGCAAATTGAAGTAAAAACTTATTTTTTTGCAAAGTTTGGAAACAAGGATTTCATTTAGGTAAAATATAAGTATTCGTGCTTTATTAAATTTAATCATTTAAGTAGCTTAATTCTATTAACGAAATGTAACCTCGTTAATGGAATAAAATTTTGTCCTTTGATTAAAGTTTTAATAAAGTCGATCAGAAATAAATAATATCAAAATTAATATATCACTTCAATACATAAAAATACTTTTTTTGAGAGAAAAATTATATTTTTTAATATCACATGCCTTTTATGGGCACCACCAAATTACATTTTTATTTTAAAAAAACTTTTAACTACGTTTTCCGATTGTAACATTAAATCTGTTGGGTGTAAATGTGTTAAGACCATCTTCATTAGATATTGTTTTGTTAATTATTATTAAATATTTGTCTAATCAGTTATAAGGGTTAATCGATCAAAGTTTTTTGCAGCCAATAATAATGTTTTTTGCATGAACTAACCTTGAAAAAAGGTCAATAGTTGATTTAAAATTATGATTGTTGATGATAGAGTTCCTAGTTAAGACATTTGAATTATCCACAGTTGTAATCCGGGAAAGTGTTCAATCTCACAAAAGAGTCTCCCTACAAACTAATAAGGTATAGAACATCATAATTTCATAACCATCAAGTGAAATAATACAACACAAGAGAAATTGATAGAGAAGTTAAGCGAAACAAAAGAATTTTAAAATAGTGTAGAATTTAACGAAAATATAATTTATCCTTTGTATTTAAATTTATAATTAATGCCGATTTTTATAATAATTAAGATAATTTAAATTGGCCTTAAAAAATTGCTAATATTAAATTAATTTGTTTTTAATAAACAATCATGAATCAACAATGATTAAATTGATTTTATAATTTCAGAGGAATGAAAAATACTTACTTTGAAATACTTTTAATAAAATTTGAAAATACTGACATCAATTTTTATTTCATATAATTATCACAATTGCTAGAATACATTTCATTTACGTTATATTTATATGTATTAATTTTATTTGTTTATTTAATAAAATTCTTATTTATTTTACTTAAAACATCGTTATAACAAAGAAAAACCTTATGCTATGATATCCGTTGCTGATAAATGAGGAATGCAACTTTGCCGAAGTTAAAATTAATTACAATTGGCCTGATTTATCGTAATAAGTTATACAACCATCATGACATCATAATATACAAATTGAATCAAAATAATTACTAAATTAATCTTTTTTTGGTTTTCTTTTTTTGTAAGGAAAAGAAACCTGGCGCCCGACACAGTGTTGTTTATGATCATTGAACTCACAGTCATAAGCAGCATTTTAGGACATAATCATAGTTATTATTCATCGCTAAAATTATTTATTACAGCACAGTTATAATAAAAAATAAAATAAAAATAAATAAATTCAATTATAAAATTAAACTAAGGTCGTACTAATATACAGAGTGGACCAAAAGTGTGGAAATTACCAATTATCTAGTCCGAATTCTACAAAATTTGGGATAAGCCTATTTTGGGATACGGAGATTCCAGATTTGACATTTGCAATGTTGCTAGATTTGCCGTTTCTCGGATATTATTAGTCACTTTGGTTTTTTAGAACATTTCTTTCTGCTAACCCGTTACATTTTGGGTGATATGGTGGTGAAAATCTTGTTAAAATATTATTTTGTGTACAAAACTGGGAAAATTCGTGCGAATTGAATGGGGGATTTGAATTTGAATTTGAAAATACTTATTCTTAAACAAAGAAATTTTTATTTGATTGTTAACACAATTACAAATGAAACTTTTCTAACAAGTAAAAGTAACAACTGTAAGTATTTTTTATCGCTTTCTACTTTGAAGTATTACTGGAAATTGGTTTTTAGACAACAATACTGCTCCCATTCCGAGCTCCAACTTAAAATCTTGTACGGGAAAAATTTTGAATTCCAATATGGTCCTAATAAGAACTGTTTTTATTTCTAGCAGCGCATATTTTTGACCTAAAAATAGATATTTTTATCAAAAAAAATAGAGTGAAGTTTACTTACTAATTTTAAAAATTTTTATAAGTGTGCACAAAGATTTTTTCTTTCTTTCTTTTAAAATAAAAAATGAAACTTTTGGCTCCTTTTACTTACCAATACAGTTTCTTAATCCAGCACTGAAAGGAAGAAATAAAAATGGGTGTCTTTCCGTTTGATTCTCAGGTGCAAATCGTTCAGGGATAAAATTTTCTGGATCTGGATAGTATTCACTATTGTGATGCATCCAGTAAAACAACAATGTAATCACTGTTCCTTTGGGATATAATTTTCCATCTTCAACAATTACAATTCGTGTTACATGAGATTGTATGGTACAAATTATGTATAAACTTACCAAAGGTGGCATCTTCTGTGAGTTTTCTTTCTACCAAAGGAACAGGAGTTCTTAATCTCAGTGATTCTTTTACTACCTGGTCCAAATATTTCATTTCGTTTAAATGTTCTAATGTTAAATTATTGTAATCGTTGTTCAAGCAACGTACAAATTCGTCATGTAATTTTTCTTGAATGTCCATACGTTTTGCTAACTCGATCATAGTAAATGATATCGCCGTCGATGTTGTATCATAACTCTTAAAACAATATCTATTTTAATTAAAACAACAAGTTAAAAATTTTTGATATATATATGTATATATATATATACAGGGTTTCCCAAAAGTCCAGGGACGGAGCCATAATTTTTTAACGAGTGAAGAAAAAATCTGAAAATTTGGAGATACCTAAAGGGGCATAAAAACTACATTTTTAGATGGTTTAAAAGTTTCATACACTGGGGAGTTTTTTTAGGAGATGATAACACCAAATTTTTTAAATAGTTAACCCTATCAAATTTCACCTTATTTTAAAGGTAATGAAAAAAGAAACACATCTCCAAAACCAAAACCCGATTCTTAACACGTTGACTGCCATGTCTATCAAAACTTATATATATACACTTGTTGGGTCCAGTACGCCGCCCCGTATGATTTTGTAACACAAATAATTTCATTCTGGCTGCAGTATGCTGTCAGTTTAGCTTAGCTTTTTTGCAATTAAAACAAAAATGAAGATAAGTAGGTGTAAATAAAAAATAACCAGTTTGTGACACTGACAATTTATTGTTTGTTGAATTGTTGTGTTAAATTTGAGCCCATTTATTTCCTTTTTTTAAATTAGTTAAAATAATCTGTTAAAAATGGCCCAAATACTAACCGAAAAAGAAAGAATTAGTCTTTTAACGATTCGTGGCTTGGGGAACAGAAAAAGATCTTACGATGAAGTGCGGCATGTCTTCAATGATTTTTTTCATGAACGACGACCGATTTCCAAATCAACAGTCGAAAGAACTGTTCGAAAATTTCAAGAAGAGGGAACTGTGAAAGATCTTCCGAGAATTGGAAGACCGAAATCTGTAACAACTCCAGAAAAAAACCGAAGAAGAGTTACAGTCTTTTGTTGAAGAACCTTCAAGATCCTTATTAAAATCGTGTCAGGTACATGAAATCAGTAAAAGTTCACAGAATTTTGCAAAAAAATAATTATTTGCCGTATAAATTTCACCTAGTTCAGAAATTGAACGAAGATGACTTCGATAGAAAGTTGGAATTCTGCGAAATAATGCGTGAAAAATGTGATGGTGACAGAAATTTTCTTCTCAATATTGTTTTCTCTGAAGAAGCTACTTTTTACTTATGTGGTAAAGTTAATAGGCGCAATTGTCGTTATTGGGCTGACGAAAATCAACATTTAATAAAAGAAGATCATACTCAGATACTGTATAAAATTAATGTATGGGCTGGAATTATGGGAGATAGAGTAATTGGTCCTTTTTTTGTTTATGGAAATTTGGACTGAGGCAGATACTTAGAACTGTTGGAAAATCAAGTGGTTCCATGTGTTCGTGTGGTATGTTCTCATGGTATTAACAATAAGTGGTTCCAGCAAGATGGTGCTCCTCCACATTTTAGCCGAGCAGTCCGAGACTTCTTAAGTCACACGTTTCCAAACCATTGAATCAGGAGAAGAGGTGAAATCGAGTGGCACCACGATCTCTGGGTCTTACACCACTCGATTTTTTCCTTTGGGGGTTTCTAAAAAGTAGAGTGTATGCAACAAATCAAGAAACAATAAATGATTTGCAAAATCGCATACTTGAAGAAATCACAAATATCTCTAGGGATATGCTCCAAAGGGTTCAAAATTTCATTTATGAGCGTTTGGGTCATTGCGAAATCGAGGAAGGTCGACAATTTGAAAATTTATTATAAAAATCGTAATAAACATGTCTTTTTCTCATTTGGTAGAATAATTCTTAAAATATGTAGGATACCGGGTTTTGGTTTTGGTTTTGGGGATGTGTTTCTTTTTTCATTACCTTTAAAATAAAGTGGAACTCGACAGGGGGTTGCAAATTAAAAATTTTGGAGTTATCACCTCCTATAAAAACTCCTCAGAGTATGAAAGTTTTAAACTATCTAAAAATGTAGCTTTTATGGCTCTTTGGTGATCTCCAAATTTTCAGATTTTTTTCTTCACTTGTTGGAAACTTATGGATCCATCCATGGACTTTTGGGAAACCCTGTATATATATAGGAGAAGCCCAAAGATTTATTTAATTAAAATTAAAAGACCATTGAGTAGAGTATCAGAGCAAGAGTAGTAAAGCAATAAAAGAATTGATTCAACAAAAAGTTGCCTGGTTACTTACTTGATTATTACCTTGTATAGTATTTACAGTACAAATCAATAAGAAATAAATTTACGAATTTTATAATACACTTACTGCAAGCAAAAAGTTGTTCAATTCCTCTTGAATATCTTTGTTTGACATTTTTGGATTTTCTAAAAGAGCGTCTATTAAAATAGTTCTTCCTTTATACTTATTCTGTATATCTGAATCGGATCCATTAGTTTTTGTTCCGTTATTTTCAAAATATGCTCTTCCTTCTTTAATTACCTTCATACTCAAACCCAGGACTATTTTTAAGGCCTTTTGTTGCTCCACATAATCTTTGGCAAATTGAAACAATAAATCAAATCGCTTCCATATGGAAAAATTTCGCACGAAAGACAATTGTGCAATTGTATCTATAGCTTCAACGTATTTCTTATTATTATCCCTTTGAGTATTCAGTTGAACAATCAATTGAATATTTTTTATTTAATAGTTAAACAAGTATGAATAAGATAAAAAAGTGGGTCCACCTTTTAAGTGCCAATGTTAAACAATGCAACCAAATGAGAAGAACTCCTATAAGAGGGAAAAATGCCAGTTCAGGTAAGTGGCCCATAACCAACTGGGAAAGTAAAATGGGTCAAGGAAACGTATCCACCAAGTGGAAAAAGGCAGCCAGTCAGTTGCCCACACGTCTGACATCCAATATTAATGGAAGAGGCGTATATATAAATATAAAACATTTTTATGCAATTTTTGAGAGATTATCACTCTGTTACCAAACAAAAGACAATTTTGCTCCATGAAAGGTGAAATTTTATATTAGAGAATGGTTGTCATGCAGGATCTCTACTAAATTTAGGGCAACCTTGTAGTGTTAATTGTATGGCTTTTGAAATAATTGGACCTTTTTTGAAAATGTAGATGTCTGGGACTGGGAATCTAAACATTGCATCTGCTGGAGACAGCAGTTGGCTCTTACAATGTTCAATGTTAAAACTGAAAGATCTTAGAAATAAAGACCAACGTATCAATCTTTCAGTTGCTAAAATAGGAAAAGATTTACTTGGACTGAAAATGCTTTTTAATGGAGCGTCTGTGACTAATTTAAACTTCCTTACCCAAATATATTTATAAAATTTTTTAAATGCAAAATGACTCCTAAACCTTCCTTTTCAATTTGTGAATATTTTTTATTGTGTGGAAGTTGAAGATGAGAACATTACAGATTTCTCAACATTTTTAATACGGTTCTTTGATTTAGATTCAATTAAATGACTTACTACACATCCTAACCCATAGGTACTTGGATCTGTTCTAACTATCAAGGGTTTACTAAATAAATAAATAATTTCTTTTTACTGAGTTCAAAAGCATCTTGACATTCTGTAGTCCAGTTAAAAGCTACATTCTTTTCGGTAAGTTTGTAAAGAGGTGTTAGAGCTCGACTCATGTGAGGGATTAATTTTGCTTAGAAATTGAACATCCCTGTATATGCTTTTATTTAGTTAATGTTTTTAGGTGGTTTAGCATCTAAGATTGCTTTTACTATATATGTTTTCCATTATTGAAACAAAGTGACTAACTGTTCGTTTGGACCATTGTGTACTGAAAATACTGTAAGGTGGTATTAATAATTTCACATTTTATAAGTATAAAGCTACATGCTGTAAGAATTTAGTTCCAACCGAACCACCCGTTTACATAGTTACATTGTATCAATAAAGGAAATATTTAGTATTAGTTGGGCGATAACCGTCGCTAGATAAAGGGTGTCCCAAATATTCAACTGATTACTTAAACCATGTAATTTTATTTTCTTTTACACGAATATTATAATCATTTAATCGTCTTAAAACTTCATGAGTTAAATTTAAACATTCATCAAAACTATTTGCGCCAATCATTATGTCGTCTAAATAACACCTTACTGATTTTAAGGTCAAGAAAATTTAATCAATAGATTGAAAATTTGAAGAAGCACTAGTTATAAATCAAAGCTTTAGCTAGAGATGTGTTGACTTTCTTGACTGACCTTAAGCTGTTGTTATGCTTCTGACACCTGTATCAATACATATTTTTTGATTGAAATGTAAAATATTTTCAATTTTCGGCAAGGGATAAATACCTATTTTTATGTTGAGATTGTCTGTCCCACTTACATCTGCACGTCTGCGTATTCCGCCATCTTCTTTCTTTACACGCCAAATGCAGATTCTGCAAATTTTACTATCTTTAATTTCTCATCATTTTCCATTTTCAACAATTCTATTTTGACAGGTTCCTCTAAGCTATATGGTAGCTGATATGCTTTGTGAAAAACAGGGATGACAGTTTCTTTTAAAACTAAATTTGCTGTATTTGAGCTCGTCAGGGATCTGATTAGAGACTTGGCAGGATGCTTGAACGAAATGGAACAGATCCATGTTTATTGGAAGTACGCTAAGGGGGATAGACTCGTGTAGTAATGAGATTTCCCACTAGATCTTTGTAATGATGAAACACATTTTGCAATATGAGTCTAATAACAGCTCATTTGAAAGAGTTTTCACTTCTCCAATTAATGGTCTAATTCTAAATCTATTTTATAGCATTTTGTAGGCAAAATAATCTATATTACTTTGCTGTCCGAGTATAGTATTTACAGAGCCGAGTGAAGCGAGGCGAGTAATTAGGCAAAAGATTATCGGTGTTATTGTTATTTATAGAGAATTTTATTGACAATTTCAATTATGTTATTTAGCGATTCATCAAAATGAACGTTGAGGAATTGAGAAAGCAATAGCCTGCATAATTTTCAGCAACTTTTAAGTTTTAATGTTTAGCAATATTATAAGGAATTTTTGCAAAAGAGCTTTCTTCGTTTGGTTGAATAGCACATTTTTCATTATTGTTATATAATAGATGAGCCCAGGTATTTTCTATATGGTTCAATAGCGTTAACATTTGGCAATAGTTAATTATTAACAATAAAATACGTGATTGTCCAGTTTTTATTGTCGTTGTTGTCACTATTAACATATCATTCTTATATCTTCAATATCAATTAGGTTTATTTTTTTTAATTCGTCGCGCCTGCATCCACCAGATAATACCAATTATTAGACAATCCTGTAATGTAAAAAACCAATGGGTAGTGTTCGTTTGTATGATTAAAATTATGAGGAAAATTACCTTTCTTATGAGATATTTTTTACAATTCTTCATCACTGCCGATTATTTTCGAGTGATTCAATCTTATAAAACAAACTGATAGAGAAAACAATGACTCTTGGCTTGTCATACAAATAAGGTTCTAATTAACCAACAGTACATCTGGAAGTGTTTTTTTTTATTGTTATGTAAGTTTTTTAATTTTTTGTAGAGTTCTGGACTTATCTGTTAAATTATTTATTTTTCGACTGAAGTTATCACAAAGCCGTACTTTTTCGATCAAAATTGAGGACGTAACCATTTTCTTTTTCGTGATAAAATAATGTAATTTAATTATTAAACAAATACAATGTTGGTTTTTCGGGTTTAATTTAAATTTAGTTTATGTAAAACCACTAAAAACCGATAAAAATGAGTCCGATATAAATTGAAAACGGTTAATACATTATTATTATTATTATTATTATTATTATTATTATTATTATTATTATTATTATTTAACACCCTGTAACTACTTTTAAGTATTTTTGTTAAATACTGAATTATAATCCAGTTCATAACAATATTTTCAAAATATATTTCCTATATTCATCTACTATTTTCTCTAAGGTGCAACGTTGTTAAAATTTTAATATCTCATCAATGATGTAAATCGGGATTCCAACAGGTATGGAATATAATTTTTTATTTGGAATTAGCGTTTTAAGTTTTGGTTTGGTAAAAACATTATTTTATTTTTATATTTCTCAACACAGCTTCGGTGTACATTGAATCCTTAAAATATTTGTTGTACTCGTATATAACCAATTCGGCTTCGGCATGTTTTTGTGTAAAATATTACACAAATTGTATATATGAATTGTAATAAGCTCTATAAAAGTCGTTTCTTTGAAAATTTCTCAATTTCTAAAAGGTTGGTTGGCGAAATTCCTTCTCGATGTCAAACATTAAAAATCCCTTAGAAGTGTATATATGAGGTATTATTATTTGCTCCATTTGCAGCCCTAAAATTAATCAGCTATAAAAATATTGACACATTTAATATCTAACCAATTATCCATTACATATTATATACATATTGTTATGGGGAAGTTAAAATTATATAATAATTATGTTGTGCTGTTTTATAATTAGGCCCAGTATAAATGACTTCTTAAGCTTCAGGTGGATTTTAAATGTAGAATAGGGTTTAAACAATATAATTATTTAGATTTATTTTGAAACAAAGAAAAAGTGAAATCGTTAAAAATTACCACAAAGGAAAAGTAAATAAAATAAACATTAAATCGTTAACAATTACCACTTGTATTTCTTTGTGCTTGTAGTAAAAGTTCAAATCCTCCAACTTCACATGTATCAATTCAAAATGTCTGTCACTTGATGATCGTTAATCGAAATAAACTTTTCCTCCTTCTTGTGGGAGTCTATTCATCACAGGTATGTTTTATTCACGTCTATTGGTAACAACAATTTTTGTATAATTATTCCTTTTTTAGGTTAAAAATCTTATGGTTATGGTTTTAAAATTGACAATGATAAATAACTTTAACTGGACACTTCAGTTATACACTATTTCAATGTGATTATTTTTAATTTGTTTAAGAATATTTGAATTTTAGGTTAAGTAACAATTAGAATTTCTCACGTACAGGATTGTTGTCTCTTTCAGCTCACAAAATAGAAGAGAGCTCCGTCAAATACCAACGGTTTTTCGAAATCATAGCATATTTTCTGTTAAATTTTTTTCTTTATTAATTTTGGAACTTAATAATCTAAACTTTAAATAAATTATTGATTAAAAATTACAACAATATGGAATTCACCTATTTTTGATTGTATCTAAAGAATAAACTATTATTATAATTAATTTATGATGTTTTTACTTACATCTTGGCATCATAATTTATTTATACCTTGAAATTTAGTTCATTGTTTAGATATAATTAAACCTTCTTCTTCTTTTTATAATGAATTACTTGAATTTTATTACAATTAAAAATATTCAAATTTTACATTTTTCTAAACAGTGACCAAAGTTTGATTAACAATTTCCATTAAATTTACAGAATTTTCATTAGTTGAAACATTATAACTATAACATAATAAAAGATCATTGAAAATGTTCTTATATTATTTTAACCAATTTTATTTTATTCATGTGCCTGAACATAGCAATCTTTGTTCAATTCAAAGCCAAATTATTTGATGTGTCCTTTAGACCGTTACAGTATACATGGTGTTACTTACATTATCTTTATTTTTGAAAAGATTGATACATATCTCTATATTTATTTACTTATTTTTTGTATGGAAAATTCATCGCCAGTTTATTTTGAATGTAGCGAAAAATAATGTTTCCAGTAATTTATTTATGTCGATCCTTATTCATTATCTATTATTAATTTCCACAATATGCTTTTAAAAATGTTTTATTTAAAAAATGAAATATTATGTTGTCTTGTGTTTGGAATCCTTTTCAATACTTTTCAAGTCAGTTCTTATTTATAAAATGGATTTTAATAATGTGAAAACCAAATTCCTTGAATATGCTATACAGGGTTGGGATAAAATATGGAACCAAGTAGGTAAATATCTTTAAAACGAAACGAACGATATTTATGAAATTTTGTAGGTAATTGCTATGGGGCAAAATGCATGTGATGTACGTTTTTTGTTAATAATATACTTCCGGTTTAACCGGAAATACACTCAACTTTTTTGATTAAAATAGGACAACCTGTATATTTTTGCAGATTTTTACAAAATTTCTAAAATATCGTTCGCTTAGTTTAAAAGATATTTACTTGGTTCCGTACTTTATCCCATCCACGTATATATTACAATCGTATGATTAAAACACTCGCTACCGCTCGTGTAATATTGTATATATTGTAATATTTATCAAATACTCTACTATTAATTATTAATTACAGTTACCAAAAATCTGCTTCTTCATGATATTAACTAACACTAATATCTGTTTAGTTAAACTTGACACAGTATTTGCATTATGACTTAAACCAAACCGATTATTTTGGCACAAAAATTTTTACATTAAAATATCAACACAAATTTTATTAAGGGGATCTGCATATCTGAGGAAAATATTAATTAATATTACCCGATATTTTTTCATATAAATATTAATTAGTACTTAAATTTTCCGAGTTATATCGGCTCTTGATAAAAATGTTTCCTATGGCATTTAATTATAACACTTAATATCTAAACTTTTTTGTAGAGACATTTATTAAATATCGGAGCATATTTCCAATTATTTACATAATTTAGGGCATATTTGATAACATTAATTAAAATGTGTATTTATAGAAAAATATTAATTTCCTAAATTTTATTAGCTTAAGTCAATTATTGACACAGAGTGTTCATGTTATAAAAGAACTACTTAATTCGCTGATAGAGGTTCGGTATTAGACTCTGTCACGTTTATTATTATTTATACAGGGTGATGAACTTATACCCCGAAGTTTTATTTCTCTGTTAACTTGAGAAATAGGAAATAATGTTTTAAATAAAAGTCAAATTTCATATTTTAAAATTATTTCGTAACTTTCCTAAGTTCACAGTGGCATACCAAAGTTATGTTTTTTTCATGGAATACCCCGTATATTTTAAAATTTTTATAAACTTCTTACCCAGCTAATTTCAGCGGTGTATCATACTTCATGTCTATTATGTTTAATAAAGGATCTGAAAATCAATGCTTTTGAATTTAGATGTATGTAGCAGCCAAACCGTTGAAAATCAATAAAAATGGATTACATGGCCCTACCCTAATTTTTCAAGTTCTATGCTATGGCATTAAAAAATATTTGAGACAGAGTGATCAAAAATTTGAAATCCCATCTGATTTTAAGATATTTTAGACTAACATTCCGATTTCTAGGAACATTATATATTAAAAAATGTTTAAATACTTTTAGCGACGATCTTTTATATTTTTATAAAACTAACAATCATTTTTTAACAAAAAAATTGACCTAATTTTGAAGCAATTTTTTTCTATTCATTATGTTAAATAATGTTATCTCCACTACTGTAGTTTGGGCAATTTAGGGAAAGGTCTGGCAGATTTCCAAAGAAAATCGAGATAATGACCCTTTTTTAGTGGGTGTTTGAGATGCTATACCAGAATTCCAAGCTGTTCTCATAAATATGTGATTTTCAGGAACAGGTTCTAAATTATTCCTCTGGTAGCCATATTGTTAAAATACTTAACAATTTTAAAATGTTCCTGGTTTAGAAACTTCTCGTAGAATAATATTTTTTCAGTAACCTCACCATGGGTATAGCATAGTAGTCCTTTCATTTGAAAAAAAGATATGAATAATTAATTCCATAAAAAATAATTACAAAGTGTATAATAAATTATGGATAATAAATTATTTTAACCTAAACATTTCTTTAATTTCAAATAATGAAATACTAAGTTTAGATCATTTCTAGTCATTAATGGTAATTTTTCTTCATAAAATTTAAGAATATACGCAGATAAACGAATTGGGATAATATTCGAAATATATACAGTGTGTAATACCCAAAATGGAATAAATTCTATATTTCCATATTTTGAGACTTGTCACTAACATGCCGAAACTCATCAATGGATTTTATACACCAAAAACAAATTCGAAAATATCAATTTTAATAAATATAAATAAATTACAACTACAGTTATTGTAAGAGACGCTCGAAATAGTTGAATTAGAACATGAGGAGATTTAGAATGACCTCGCTGTTCACTAGACCTTAATCCCCTATATTTTTTCTAATGGGGATATCTTAAGAGTACTTTTTATATATCAAAATCAATCAAATATACTTACTGTGAATTTAAATTTACTTAATGTGTTTAGTAGTAACGCTATTAAAGAAAAATAGAAAGGACGTGCCAGTGGTGGCATCTCAACACTTCTAATATACTGGCTCGCCTCTTTGATTTCATTTAATAACTTTAGTATAATAAGTAGTAATATTTATTTTCGTCCTTCGATAGATATAAAATTATTATTATTATTTTTTATTATTTATGTTGACTTTAATTGTCTTATAGACAACCACTGATGAAGACGAGTAGATGTATCTAAATTCATTTACAGAAGCAAAACAGAAAAGTGTTTATACACTTTAAAAAGGCACATGATTCTGTTAGTCATACACATTTAATCGTAATTTTTTTGTTGGGGTATTCATATTGCGATTTTTCACTTTGTGTTCTTGCTATTTGATGTAAATCGTTTATAAGAATCAATAAAGATTATTTGATATTTGCAATGTTGCTAGATTTGCCGTTTCTCTCATATTATTAATCACTTTGTTTTTTTAAATACATCACCCTGTATATTCAGCTATTTTTGCAATCTTCTCTTCAATACGAGTTCAACCATATGTAACACTTATGATTTAATGTAGTCTAGAAGGATGGATTGGTAGACGAGGTAGTATTAAATGGCCTCCACGTTCACCTGATTTCAATCCTAAAGATTACTTTTATTGAGGATACTTGAAAAATTCAATTTACAAAATTAAACCAGCAAATCTTGCAGAGCTAAGGCAACGAATTATAGATGAATCTCGATTAATTTCTAGACAATCATGGAGAAATATGGTAGATGCATTCTACCATCGATTTGGGTTCTGTGAACTCACAAATTGAGCAAAATTTGTACACTTGATTAAGTAATCATTATCTTAAAAATGTCCACTCTGTATATTTCGGTAGTTGTCACCCATTCCAAAAATTTATCGCAACTGCCCAACTAAACTTTCCATGAAGGATTACTTTGTGACATTTTATAAATACAAAAGATAAAAACTAGCAGAATTTTCAATACTAAAAAAAAGCAGTCAAGTAATTTTTTGTTGTATAAAACAAGGAATAAAGAGACCAAGTTATTATCCAAATTATCTCAATGAAAAATATTTTATTTCTAATTAATTTTTTTTGGTGGAGAAGATTGAGTGTGAAGTTTAATAAAATATATACATAGTGAAGGTATAAATGAAAGTGATAGCATTTTAACGAGTTCTCTAAATCGCAAAACATTGTAATAATATTTTAATTAAAAATCTTTTTCCAAATAAACTTTGCCTCGTCCATTTTTTATATTCTTTGACACAAAGAGCGTAGACGCAATAAACAAAAAATAAGTAATTATCTTTAACGTTTCGTACAATGGATAACTTTTTCCCATTTAATCGTCTTTATTTCTTACAAGGTTTACAGTAGTAATATTTGCGCAAAGAAACGACCTGTCTAGCCCTTTACAGCTTTTCCACCTCTATAAATATATAAGAAGAAAATTAAGAGCCGCCGTTTTTTTGTCTTTAATAAAGAATTTAACTACGTGCAAGAAGTATACACAATAAAGTTTTGAAAGTTTTTAACCTTTGCAAAGTAATTAGTAATGATAATATAAGATCGTCTGATTTTCTAGAACTTCTTTTAAAGTATTTGTGAATTTGGGACATGGATAATTGTTTTATAAATTTAGCCTCATCAAAAACTTTAGGATATTATATAGGAAGAACTTCTTCATACTTTAATAATTTTAGAAAAAGGAACGAAAGAAACAAGAAAATACTTTAAAAGTTTTAGATGTTTCTCTGATTAAATTTCTCTGTATGTAGGTAATTTCAACTGGAAACTTTAGTAAAGGAAATGCAAAGCAAACATTTATCTTAAGAGGAAATTGGATACAGATTATTTAAGAAGCAAACATTTTTGGAATTATACGAGTATACAAACATAAATCAAAATAAAAAGATAAAATTTTCTCTTTTTTTGGTGAATGTTTGAACATTTATTATTTTATTATATCGTTTTTTCTAAAATAAATCATAATTGTTCAATACAAAAGATTAATTCAGTAAATACAGAAATATTGAATGAAAACATCGTGCCTTCCAGAAGGAGTGGACCCAAGAATATTTATTTATTTCTAAGGACAAGCCAATTTGTCTGACTTGCAATGAAGCCTTTGTAGTTTTAAAAGAGTACAATTCAAAAAAATACATTATATCATCAAATATTTTCAAAAATATGAAAGTATAAGGGGGTATTTACTACAATGTAGTGAAGAAATTGAGGACGTAGTTTGGGCGACTTATGTTGTTATTAAAAAAATATGATATATTGGTAGTGGTTCTCAGAAGTTAGTTTCTGAAAGACTGCTTAACAGAAGTAGCAATTATCTTGTTTTTAGAAAAAAGTAAAAAATCAACTAAAGAAATCAAGAAAAGACCAATAAATAAGTAAATAAAATACGAGTCAAATAAATAAATTTGCATATATAAATCAAGTAATTTCAGAACCTAAAAATAAAAACTATAAACAGAATATTAAAAATAATATGTAAATATTACTTACCGTAGTTATCCTCCCCATGTATGACCACTTATACTGACTTCGGGTCGACTGTTTATCTCAATGAGTCCCGGCTGGCACATGGAAAACCGAACTCACAGATAAATTACACTCAATATTGCCTTTTCACTTATAAATAACTTTTTTTAAATAAAAAAAAAACATATAAAATCTAAGTTTCTCTACCCCCCCGATAAATTGTTTTCGTCTTCAGTATCTTCATTATCCGTGTCGTCCACTTCTGAGTCACTATCACTATCTTCGTATAAATTTGTTACAATTTTGTCTACAACACTGTCATAACAAACGTTTCTATTTAATATGTTTTTTCCATTTTAAAGCGATCTTACAACGTGACTGCCATTTGTCTTGGGAAAAAGTATTTAAAAAACCAAAACACAGAATTGATTAACATTCTCCACTATGAACGTTGTATTCTTATTTGCCACATATTTTTTCAATGAAGCCAACACCAGTTCAATAGGGTTCAAATCTGGATGATAAGGTGGCAATCTTAGAACACTAAAACCTATGTGTTTTATAATTTCATCTACAACATTTCTCTTAAACCTTGGTTTGTGCAACCGTATCAGTTCATACGACTGGGGTTTTAGCAAATCATATGCATATGTAATATTGTGATTCTTCAACCAATCTTGCATATCACTCTTCTTAGAATTGAAAGTCGATACCTTATCAATTTTGACATTACGGCATGAGGCGCTATGGATAACAATTACACTTTTTGGATGAAGATTCTCGTCGGTAACTATTAATAAGAATTAAATAGTCCAAACAAAGTTTTTGGATATTATGTCTTTCCATGATAACTTTTCGATTAGTTTTCATTTTCCTCCACCGATCCAATATCCTGAATAAGTTTCCTTAAACTGTCAAGATCTCCTTTGTAACCTGCAGTTTCTTTAAACTCCGATAAAATGGTTTTAACTGTTGGAATTATATTTTACGTTAACATAAACAAAATTATCCTTTTTAAAATCCCCTTATCACATTTATCTATCGCGTTCACAATTTTAGGTTTCCTTATATGCTTTCTTGGTGAAGAAAATTGAGTGATATGTTTGTTGTCAATCTTTTTTTTCTCCTCAACTATTATGTAAACAGTTCTTTTGCAATAGCCGGTGGCTGCTGCAACACGTCCTCCAACATCTGAAAGTGGTATTAACGGTACATCAATTTTCTTTTCTTTCATCGTAAAGTCTAGAACATTGGCCACAATTTCCCTCGATTGACTGTTTATTGTACGTTCTTAAATTTTCTTTTAAATTCCATTTTTGAATACTGAATTGTTAGTTCTCAAAAGAACAGATTTTTAAAAATGTTAAAATAACAATTAAATACAACGATTCAGTAGTACACAACAGAATGACGGGTGAGCGAATAAGAAATAAATCTGAAACCTTGTTGCGCTGAATGTACTTCAGCATCGCATTTTGTGACTGTGTTGTTGAGGCGCTTACGATTTGCCACTGCGCATACGAGCGTCGAATGCCTGTCTTAGGAAAGATAATATTTTTTGACATATATTAGTTGGAAGTACATAAATATTAGTTATTTCTTAAATACAAATAATAAATACATTTTGAAATAAAAATATCTTAAATAGAGACATAACTAATTTAAATTATTACTATGCTTGGATGTGAAGATAAGAAAGCAACTTAATACAGAAGATATGATTTAAGACCGCATTTTACTGTAATTTAATCTACAGGGTAATTTGTATTAGAATCGACGCATAAAAAGAGTATGTTGGGAAACCTAAAATATGGTGATTTAATGCAAGTTACCTCTATATTAAATTGTACCCCTGAAAAGTTATGAGCCATGAATTTGGGGTTTCAAATTTCAAAAAAACTCAATATCTCACTTATATTTGAACTAAGAAAAACCAAATTTGGTAGAAGTTCTGAGTGTATTAAGAGCATTAATCGACAGTAAAATTCGATTGTAGTAATTTAAGGGTTGATAAGGGATCATGTAACATTAAATTGTGGCAAATTTTTTTTAACCCGTTGGCGGACTTCAAACGTTTGTCGTTTTCAACAAGAATCCGAATAACTAAAAACATTTATAGAAGCTGTATTATTTATAATCATCAAACATTTAACATTACACATAAATCTTGACAACCAGGAAAAAAGTTGAATAATAACAATTTAAAAGAAAAAAAAACATCTTAAATAACAGAAATAACAAACAACTTATACTAATAAGTTATTGTAGAAAATGATCACGGTCTTCTATCAGGCATTAATTTATTCTAAAACTACAAATATTACAACATTTTGGCTGTACCTGGTAATGTCATAATATTTCGAAATTAATGTAGACAGTTCATTGAAATTTCGTCTAGTATACTATACATAGTTGAGGTTGAAATAGAATAATGAAGGAATAATATGTATTCGGTGCAAATTCCGTCAGGGTCGAATCGACATGACGTCCAATTAGGTATCAGAACAATTACTTATACTGCTTTTGCTTATAAACAGACAAATTATCTGCACAATAATTTGATCACAAATTTATTAAGGTCGAAGATCTATAAATAGTTCATGTTTGTACTTTAGCCACTTCTAAAGAATGATATTTTAACCTTAAAATTAAAACGCTTATGGAAACATTTTCAAAACTTACATTAAGCAAATGAAATTTTAAAAATGATATTCAATAACGAGCAAAAAGTAGAAATTATACAGACGTGAAAGTAAACGGCGAGTAGCAGGGTTCAATTCCAGATTGTATTATTTAATGGTTTTGACAATGTTTTGACAAATCCTGTGAAGTTATTCAAAGAGACTGGTCGACAAATTGGAAGTGGGCGGCCATCTAAACGTGTAGCAGAAAATATTGAAGTTATGTTATTGATAAAAATACAAAACATCCATTTTAGTAGCGGCCCAACTAACAAATATATCTCACTGCAAATGTAAAATTATTCTAAAAAAGACTGATTCTGTCATGTATATAAGTTGCAATGATTTTATGAACTTTTTCCATTGGATTTATCTTTATATTCTTTATATAATTTTGTCAATAACCTAAACAATAAGGATATCCTTAACATGTTTTTTTTTGAAGAGACATGGCTTTGTCTTTGTGCATGCTAATGAATAGACTATGTATAAGGTTTTAGTAATTAGAATATTCTCATTTTTTGTTGCATACCCAAAAAATTGGTGTTTTAGTTGAAAGAATATTGGTGGGTCCTATTTAAAGGCATACTTACTGCTGCACCAAATTGCAATGAGAATTTTTAATGATAGAATAATAAATAGAAACACCGAAATCCCATATCTAACTAGGTCTTGCGATTTAAACATAAGCGATTTTTTCGTAATGGCCAAACATCAAACAATTGATTTATTCGAACTCAATTTATAATGTGGAAGAACTAAGATATCACATAAGAGGAAAATGTGAACATATGAACCACTTATCGCAATTGTTGCATAACGATTTTGCCGGATTGTGGAGAAAAGTTGATTTGTGTTTAGACGTAAATAGCCATTTTTACCAAATTATGTAGTTTTATGTAAATTTTTATTCTGATTTCGATATTGCATGAACGATTTTCCTCGATGGCTCGTTATAATGGGCCAGATATATAATATTGATAAAACGTTTAAACAAATCGTAGATTCAACCTATCACTACATCTATTGAGTAAAAGTGTTTAATATAACATCTACCAAAATAATTCATAACTACTAATAACTACTCGATATAGATAATCTGCAAAGTCTTAAAAAACGAATTAGGTTTGAAACTTTTAAAAATATACCTGAAGTTGTATAAGGTGAGTCATCTTAGACGCGAAGATCCCTAACTCCAGAACAGTGCATTTGACAAAAATTTTGTAAATTGGTAAAGTTAACAATCTTGGTTGCGCTGTTTAACATGGGCACTTAAAAGTTTGACCCACTTTTGTTCATTTTAATTTTACCTTAATAATAGTTGTTTAATCTTTAAATACTAAATGTTTAAGATTGTTAAGTTTACCACATCCTTGTCTCAATAACTTATTTAATTTTAACTTATATCCTTTGAATTTTTACTTTTTAACTTCTAATGTTAACTTATATTTAATGATGTAACTTTTGCTGTTTTGTTGTAATTTTTTGACCTGATGATGACTGATTATAGTCGAAACTAGTGGTCCAGTTTTAATTAAAGTATTTGTTGTAATTATTTTGGTTTAATCCTACATACCACATTTGAGACCTATGGAGAATTTTTTTTATATAATAATTTTTCTTTAATAATTTCATAATCTACTTTAAACAATATTGGATTGATTTACCTAACACATGACAAATGTTTAGATTTTACTGTAAAATTTAATGTAACAAGAGAAATCATAACTTAAAACATTTTTATTTCAATTATCAGGATTTACCATATCCTCATATTTGTGTTTATGATCTAAGAGAGCAAAATTTCCTTAGAAATTTTTTTATTTTCTTTTTTTCCGTAAACTTAGAGGTTTCGTAAAGTTCATTACACAAAAAGCATTTTACAATGTCTTTTTGAATGGATCGTAAAAATACCTGCATGCACGCTTATGGCCGGCCAACAATGCCTTACTTGGAACAGATGAAAATAAATTTTACCAATTTTTTATCAATATATACCAATTTTTACGTAGGACAGAAGTGAAATCCTGTTCCACACTTTTTCTCAAAAGAAAAAGCGAAAATGTGGTTTTTATTAAGGAAAAAAACATTAGCGTGGAATTGACAATTTTAAAGCGTAGGAATGGGAAAACGTACCAGTTAATAGGTAGGAAAATGTGGCCATCAAATTATATAAATATTTACTAAACAACACTAAAAAATATTTGACATAGTGGGAGTGGGGGCCGCTCCTATCAAACCATTCATTTTGTAGGAGTAACGTTTTTTCCAGGTTTTTTATCAAATTATCTCAAGATTTAACTAAAAAAATAATTGTTATGAATAAAATTTGAACAATTACCTAAGCGACATGTTTAATGCCCGCGCACTTTATAAACTACTATAATCGAGAGTTTTCTAATAGCAAAAAGTTGGACATCTTGCAAAAACGAAGCTATTTACAAAAATTCTGCTTGTTAGTAATTATTTTTAAAAAAGGTTAGTGGATTCAGGACTATTAGATCTAGCTTTAACCGGTTAAACCTAGCATTAGCCTTAATTCTGGCTTTAGCTATAACATACAGTAATGGGCTCCATAAATTTTATCATAGTAATGTTTTATTTATAATTTATAATTATACCCCGTATAAATTTAATGTATTATATGCGATGCAATTGACTAATAATCTCTGGGTGAGTTCAACAGAAAAATATGGTTCAAACAATATAATTACAATATAATAAAATTAATCATTAACAGTTACCACTTTGTTGTATCTTGTTCAATAAGTAAAAGTACAATTCTTCATGTTTGTGAGTTCAAATTTTCGGTCAAATCATGTCCGTTGACCAAATAAAGTTTATCAATAACTCAATTTTCCCAAATTTCTAAAAATTCCAAAATTTACCCTTTTATTGGAGTCCACCCACAGCAGGTAGGTTTAATTCAATTGCCTTTTTCTTATATATTTCCTTATTTTTTTAGGTTAAATATTTGATGGCCTATATTTATATAATTGTCTTTACAATAATAAACAACATTAATTGAATTCTTTAAGGTCTCAACTAACAAGTAATATCAGTTACTTTAGTTTGTTTGCTTTTTTAACAAAATTGAAATTGAGCTTAAGTAATACATTTCTTACGAACAATGACGTTTCTTCTATCAGGTCTATCTTTAATTTTTTTAGTTTCGACACTTAATAATTTTGAACTTCAAATAAATTATAATTACAATGACATGAATTTTACTTATTTTTATAATTGGAAAATTTTAGATTCTTACATATATCTAAATAGTGAACAATGTTTAATTAATTTCACACAATTTTGACTAGTTTCACATATTTACATATACAGGACAATCATGATAAATTATAGTAATAGTTGTTAAATATTTTCAGAATTATCTTATATTCAATAAAATTGTTCTTACATTTTGTTAAAACCAATTTTTATTTTTGTTGATGTGTTTACATTATACTACCCCATATGCTATCTTAAAGTACATATCAATTTTTGTGTAATCCAAAGTTAAATTGTTTAATTCTTCTTTTTAAACCGTTGCAATATATATAGCTCACTAAGTAATTAGGGAATATAATTTAAAAATAGAAAATAGCTTAATTAAATAGTAGACTACACGTGTACGCTGTCAATTGAACGACTATACAGATCATATTGAAACTAAGTGGGACACCAAAACTCAATGATTTTTTATACACCCAATATTTAAGTTAATTAAATCTCTATAAATAAACACCAATTCTTTCTTATAAGATTTTTGTTACAGGTGACATCATGGATATTAAGCACTGACGAACTCGGGAATAAATTTTATTATCTACTGCTCGATGTTGAGACAGTTCAGATTAACATTCCAGCAGTTCTTCAAACTAAAAAAGATTCGAAATTTCAAGCTGCTTCGATATACTAATGGAGCAGATAAAGTTAAGGAGAAGTCATCGCAATTTATGGCGGTATAGCGTTTAAGGACTATTAAAGTTGTATTACGTCACTCGGTGAGTCGTCCATTTTCATTCGTTATCTCAACGATATTGTCTTTTGAATTATACTAAACATATAGGACAGAATAGCCGAAATTTTATATCGTAAACTTATTCAGTATTGTTAATATGAAGTCCCAAAGATTCTAATTATTTCATATAAATAAGAATTGTTTTTAGGAAAATATGACATCCGTGGACTTTTATTTGCATTGTATATATATATTTTAGAAACAATCCAATTAGTCGAGGCCAGATGTACACAAAAACATTTTATTTCAGTTAATAACTTGATCACAATAGTTTTGCTGTTAGTTAAGTGGGACCGCTTATCAAGAAACACTGAACGAATGCAGAAATACAATACATTTCCAAGAAAATGTTAACATTTGTTTTACATCCATAATTACATTTTATTCTTAAAAGACCATTCTTTGTTAAACTCTAAAATCAAGCAGTTTTTAAAAAGTTACTTTTTTTCGGAAAATATAAAATTTGTGCCATATTTTTTATATTCGGTGTATTAGAAAATCAACAGAGAAGTAGAGAAAATCCAGAGAATAGTAGAAAAATGTAAAGTTGTGTTTCATTGTTATAGTTTAAATGTTTGTAAATAAAAAAGCATTATTTGAATTTTGAATATCTAGATTTTTCGTAACCTTTGAGTACAGCATAATAAATATTTACTATTAGAACCTCCTCCGTCGTTCGTCTTTTTTTCCATGTTTGTCCTGAAGATACTAAAGTAACACGCTATCCTACAAGAAAATATTTATGTACAATAATAGGGACACAAATAATATACAGGGTGCGGCATTAGTGAGTCGAAGTACGATGAGTCCGCTATTATTGAAGTTACGAAAAAAGTTTTTACAAAAGGTGTAGGCAGTCTCGAGATTCACATTTTAAAATTAGTCCCAAATATACAGTGAGTTCAGGAACGCAATGCCAGACAAAAAAATTGTTTTTTTAAATGGAACTCCCCGTATATTTTTACATTTTTATAAACCTCTTGCCGAGCTAATTTCAATGATTTATCATACTTGACGTCTATTATGTTTAATAAAGGTTCTACAGCCACCTTAAAATAACATTTTTTGGAAATTAGAAGTATGCAGCAGCTAAAACGTTGAAAATCAATAAAAACAGCTTACATATTCCTATCCTAACTGTTCAAATTCTATGCTACGGCATTAAAAAATATTTGATACAGAATGATTAAAAATCAGAGGGGATATTATTTAGAAAATATAATTCTTTTTAATTTGGTCGGTAACTCAGAAAACTAGACGCATTATTTAATGTATAGTCTAAATTAGTCAACAACAAATTTACAATATTTTGACCATAAAGTTTATAAACAATTTATTCAAATAGTTATAAATATATACAAAAACAACGTTTATATTCTTTGGTCGTTTTTGCTAGGTCCGATTCATTAATTTCAGAACAATTCTTCGAATAGTTAGTAGCACTGCGATGTGATAGAAATCGTGTACGATGTGCATCGATTTTTTAGTAAATGGACTGTATACGATCTTGGCATTGACCATAACATATTTCTTTTATACTTCCTGTTTATTGCCCAGATGTCTACTGTTATTGGTTCAAGGCGATCAATAAATAATTTTGGAAACTCTTATGGTGTGTTACGTGTGTGTATTATAATTTATGTTTTCTATGACATGTATCACATATACAGGGTGTCCCAGAATATGTGGGCAATCTCCAGGATTCGGATAAAATATGAAAAAATAATATGACAAGTTCCCATAAAAAAATTTCCTACAGGCCCTCCCTACTGAGATATAAGCCCCTGAAGGACGCCTCTGGAAATCGGTTTATCTTGAATAATTCTTAAAGTACTTGGTGTAATTTAATAATTTTTCAGTATGATGGTTGCTAGGTAAGTCTCCTCAAAATGAACCATTTTAATTTTATTCGGCTTATTTAGTTTTCCAGGGACGGACTAGCTTTAACAGAATAATGCTTATTTTTTTTACACCCTGTATGATAGAGGCATATCAATAATACTATTGAACAGCTGAATACTTAAACTAAAAAAAAGGTACTCTTCATCGACATCGATAAAGTAAACCGTTTACGAGAAAAAAATTTTTGTTCCATATGCGTTTTTTTATTAAATATTCGATAAATACCATATTTTACTGATTCATTTTGTACGTCGGTTCAACATGAGCTCCTTCTACTGCAATGCATTCCCTACATCTTTTAATTGTAGATTGTTGGAGCCTCCACAATGCGCCAACATTATTCCTTATTTCGCGACAATGGAAGTTAATCAGTTCCAATAAGTGTTCCCGATTTTGTATTGGATTGGCGTATACTAAACATTTTAGATAGCCCCACAAAAAAAATCTAATGGATTTAGGTCTGGTGATCGAGGAGGCCAAGCCACTGGTCCTCCCCTTCCTATCCATTGATTTTCGAAGACCCTGTTTAGGTGTTCTCGAACTACTAGACTAAAATGTGGCGGAGCCCCATCATGCATGAACCACATATTATGTCGTAGTTGCAGAGGTAGATCTTCTAAAAGTTCTGGCAGATTGTTTTGAAGAAATTCCAAATAGCTTTCTCCATTTAACCTCCTTGGCAATACAAATGGTCCAATTAAGTGTTGTCTGATAATTCCGGCCCACACGTTGATGGGTTCAAATTGGTGCTGGTGATGCGTTACAATAGAAGCATGGGGATTTTCCTCTGCCCATAAATGTAAATTATGAGAATTTATGATGCCGTTTTTGGAAAACCCAGCTTCGTCCGTGAAGAGAACTGAACCAATGAAATTTGCATCGTTTCTGTGCCGATCTAAAACCCAGTTACAAAATTCCATCCTTCGCGGAAAGTCTTCAGGAAGAAGCGCGTGGACTTTTTGAAGGTGGTATGGATGTAACTGTTGCTCAATAAGGATTCTAAAGACCATTGATTTTGAACAATCAAATTCGGCAGCCAATTTTCGAACACTTGCAGCAGGATCTACTTGTACGGCATTAAGGATGTTTTCTTCAAGACCATCAACGCGATGGTTTTGATTTCCACAATTGTGACTGGCTTTGTCAAACTTTCCTAAAATTATTTACGACCTAAATACTTTAAATCAAATCTTTATCATCCGATAAGTACAAATTAAAAATAAAACAACTTAGTTTTTACCTGTCTCTCTTAAACGACGATCTACTCTTTCAAAGGTTTTTCTGTCAGGAATTCTTCTGTTTGGAAATCGTTCTTCATAAAGCCTTCGGGCTTCTAAGGCATTACATGATGCAAGCCCATACATTAAATGCATGTCGACATATTCCTCAAACGTAAATTCCATATCAAAAAGAAGCAGAAGAAATAAGATCAAAAACTTAAACACACTCAATGTCCAACTGACACTATTGTTTATTTTAACTGGTACATATCAACTAAACCATATCAACAAAATAAGGTATTTATCGAATATTTAATAAAAAAACGCATATGGAACAAAAATTTTTTTCTCGTAAACGGTTTACTTTATCGATGTCGATGAAGAGTACCTTTTTTTTAGTTTAAGTATTCAGCTGTTCAATAGTATTATTGATATGCCTCTATCATACAGGGTGTAAAAAAAATAAGCATTATTCTGTTAAAGCTAGTCCGTCCCTGGAAAACTAAATAAGCCGAATAAAATTAAAATGGTTCATTTTGAGGAGACTTACCTAGCAACCATCATACTGAAAAATTATTAAATTACACCAAGTACTTTAAGAATTATTCAAGATAAACCGATTTCCAGAGGCGTCCTTCAGGGGCTTATATCTCAGTAGGGAGGGCCTGTAGGAAATTTTTTTATGGGAACTTGTCATATTATTTTTTCATATTTTATCCGAATCCTGGAGATTGCCCACATATTCTGGGACACCCTGTATATTTGATATATAGTGGAATAAACGTAGTTCGACTAACTGTATATTTTGTCACTTAATCGGTTTTTTATCTCATTTATGTATGTGAATGTCCCATATGTACAGACTAGCAGAATGGATAAACTCCAAGTGCCATTAAAAAAAACACAAAGTTTATAACTTTGAAATAAAAAAAAAGAAACAAATAATTCATTTATTATTATAATTAAAATTTACAAAAAACTATAGATTTGATGTATGGCCTACTACAAAATAGCATATGTTTTAATAGCAAAACCTAGTTAGATATGGGATTTCAGTGTTTCTGTTTATTATTCTCCCATCAAAAAATTCTCCTAGATATTGAAGTGATTCTCTGGTTGTATTGGCTGCTATACTATCTGATTGATAATACCTATTTTGTAATTCCTTATCATCCAGATGATTTAGGAAAGAGTCTAGTAAACAATTCCAGAAATAATACGAAGCCTCACTTTAGAAAAAAGGTGTGTTGAGGATGTCCTCATTATTTATATTACTTTTAAACTTTAAACTTTTGAAAAAATTCCATTCATTTTGGATAATCCACTGAAAAAAAATCATGAAAATAGTACGGCCTATGTGTATCACAGTGTAAGTATTTTTTTAGAATAAATTAGCATGTGTAATAGGACAAATTTGTTTGTTGGGCCACTACTGAAATGGATGTTTTCGGATTTTCATCAATAACACGATGGACGGCTTCAAAATTTTCAGCTGTACGTTTGGAGTGGTTAGATTTTCTCCTTTTAGTTTTTTGACCGACGCTACCATTTGTCAAAACAATTTAAAAACTATTGTATTCAAACACTAATTCAGGTTGTTCTTCACGAATATCAGCGATACAAGCTGGCATTCTAAATACTGCCACTCGCTCGACATGTAATCGGTTTTCCATTAAGAGCGAAATTTTTTATTTGTTAATAAAACACAGTATGTCAATTGTAATGATTCAAAATTTTAATTAAAATAAAAGTTTAAGGTATTTCAATTATAGCTTGAAAAGAAAGAATATCTGACAAATGGATACCTATAGCTGCTCTATAATAGGTTATTTTTTTGTCAAAATTGTTGATAACATTTTCACACAATTGAGGTTCAATCTCACCAATAACTCGAATTATTTCAGCTTTTAATTCATCAATTATTCGTGGATTGTTTCTATAGACAAGACTTTTAACGTAGCCCCAAAGAAAATAGTCCAATGGTGTTAAATCGCACGATCTTGCTGGCCAATTAACATCACCAATGACATGTTGCACCATCTTGTTGGAACCATTTGTCTCTGATATCAATATTTTCAAGCTCGGCAATAAAAAATTGTTTATCATGTTTCGATATCGTGCTCTATTTACAGTTATAGTAGCACCATCTTCATTTTGAAAGAAGTATGGTCCAATTACATCGCCAGACCACAACGCACACCAAACAGTAAGTCTTTGTGGGTGCATTTGAAGTTCATGAATCTGTCTTGGATTTTCCTCACACCAAATACGGCAATTTTACTTGTGTACATAACCACTCAAATGAAAATTGCTTCGTCACTAAAGATGATTTTTTTTTGAAAATTCATCATCTTTTTCTTCGATGAAATTAACAAATTGACGACGTTTTAAATGCTCTGAGCTTTGTAAGCCTTTAACGATAAATCCTTGTATAAAATTCTCCATAATGTGGTTTGTGGAATGTTTAATTGTTGTGAACGTCGTGTAATCGACATTCTTGGATCATCTTCAACATTCTCACGAACTGCATCAATATTCTCTTGTGAACGACTTGGACGATGACAAATTGGTGTTTTTACATCCAAAACTGAACCACTTTGTTCAAACTTTTGCACTATTCTCAATATTGTTAATTCATTTGGACGATTATGTCGAGTATAAAAATCACGTAATTTACGAAAAACAATTTTATTTGAACGTTCATTTTCATAATAAAGCTGAATTATTTGGACACGTTGTTCTACGCTGTATCTTTCCATTTTATAAATTGCCAACTATAGTAGATTTTAAATGTCAATGTCACTTAGAAATTTGAATGACAGGTATAAGAAATATAACCTCACAAAAAATTCCGTCCCTAATGGAAAATCCTTTACTTTCACGCTTGTACGGTAGTAACATTCAATAATTTTTGTTTTTGGCTCTGTGTTGAATATCATTTTTTAAATTTAATTTTCCTAAAAAACGTTTTGTTTCTCTTTCATGGTTAAAATGTCGATACTTGGAAGTGGCTAAAGTATCAACCCTAAACATTTCAATTATGATTTTTTTCGATTTTTCGATATCTTCTGATGTACGTTTCAGTAATAGTGCGGTTTAGTTTTCAGCGCTACTTAAATGTAAGCCATTTGTGTGTCTTCCGGGCTATTAATGGTATGCGGTGAACTGTGGATTTTTCTTCCAAACGTTTCAACTGCAACTGCGCTAGTCATCTTCAGCGGTGTGGACGAAGTACTCTTGGCGACGTATCGACTGAAACTGAAGCGATCTGTGGTTTTATTTAGGCGTGCTTCAGTGATGTGTGCCAGATTTCCGGCATGTTGGTTTTTTCGTCTTTTTTTTTATTAAAGCTCTCTTGATATTTCTGCATTTCTATTGCTTCTAAATATAGTCTGGTTGAGTAATGGCGTTATGTGGCTGTAGCTTGGTGTTTTCGAACATAACGTTATGGTCTCATTCTGATAAGGCATGTTCTGCCACTGCAGATTTTTCGGTTTGTCCTAGACGACAGCTTCGTTTATGTTCTGGTAACCGTGCGTCAAGACTTCTCTTCGTTTGGCTAATGTAGACTTTTCCGCACGTACATAAAATCTTTTAAACTCCTGCTGATTTGAAGAGGTCTCGATGATCTGTCGCGAGTCTCAAACATTCAGATGTTTTCTTGGTCGGCTTGTATACTGTCTTGATATTCTTTTTCTGCAGAATTTTTCGAATTCGGTCGGTAACACCTTGTATATATGGTAAATAGGCAATTTGTTGTATTTCTTCTTCACTTCCAGTTTACTACGGATATAGAACAAAATTAATAAATTCCATTCCTGGATGTATTAGTTATCAGAGATAAGTGCTACAAATTGGGACACAAAGTATACAGAAAGAAGACCCACACAGCTAGATACCTACATTATAATTCCGACCAACAGCCTAAGTAGAAACCAGCTTAGCATATTTCTCAACAATTTTCATAATGTATAAGAAGTGGTGAACGTGCTTTGGTGGACAATTTTAATAAATTAGGAGATACAAAACTAAATTTGAAATTATGGTGAATAAGCAACCATAATTTGATTTAAAAATACAGGCAAAAATAATTTGTATAACTTTTAGCCACGAAACCGGTAGTTTTCAATTATAATTAAAAATTTGTAGACTGTTAAATTGAAGGACCTATTATTTGCACTAATCGCTTACTGAGTACCTGTTAAATTACTGTTTGAAGGTCACGTATAAACGTTTAATTTATAATATAGTTTTGAATTACACTAGGCGGCAAAATAAATTATTTAGGGGCAAGTACAGCTTTATTTCTCAACATTATTTTAGGGGGCACATATGATTGGGGGCCCAAAACAAAGGCATATTTTATGCATTTTTTGCGGAGCTAAGATACAAATTACAAAAATTTGTCTTTTTGCATAATAAAGTACATTTTTTGTAGTTCTTATTTAAATTATATTGGAATGGATATAGTTCTCTGTTTTTTGTTGTAAAATCAAACCCGTACGATATACTTGATTATGTGATAACATGTCTTGCTCGTTCATCTGGAACGCACATTTTAAAGGACACCTTAGGGAAGAGTTTTTTTTATTGTCGTTGACTGATCTGATTTTTTAAAATTCAAATTTTCAAAGATAAAAGTCGATTCTCATTCAAAATGTCACTTGTTTTTTTTTCAAAAAAAAAAAAATCAAACGGATTTGTATTGACTTTAAACTTTTAGTCAAAAGAAAAAAAATAATATTAATTATGAAGCTATCATTAAAAAATATGGTTTCGAATATTCATATTTAAAGTTTTAAAATGATTTTATTGTGTTCTAAAATTGAAATGATTCAAGTCACACGATATTGTTAATTCCTGGGTCGTAGATGGTATAGTTTTCTATGTATATTTATAGACAATTTTTCAGTCCTGTGCACTCACCCTGACACGTGTTCAACAACACTGGAAAACAACCCTTTTACCTGCGCGTTATTTCAGAAAGGGGAACCTTTTACGATTTTATATTAAGTTTTATATCTTTTTGAACCTCTTTTTATAAATTTATGTGATATAATGAAAGAAAACAAACGAATTCATTTTACATTGTATTATAATAGTTACTTTACTTTTAACTAGAGATAAGTATTACTTATCTTTCCATATGTATTTTGAATAATTTCCATAAAGTAAGAGTTGAAACAATGAATTTACTTTACTTTTGTTTTCGTAAGTTTTATGTACTTGGTACAATTGTATGTTTGTGGTTAAATTTTCTTTTCTCTTTTTTATTATTCTAAATTTATATTTCAGTGTTTTTTTAATACCCAGATGTATAATTTAAAAAAACTTAAGTTTACTATGCAAAATTGAACATTTCCATATAGTGTAAGTTTTTTATGTGCATATAAAATTTATGCTAGAAAATATATGTTTTGTTAGTGCTGTAGAGCTCTATGAATATAAAAAAACTTGCGTATTTTTATCAAAAACAGTGCGCTTTTCAGCGTATGTTTTTAACATTATTTCAAATTTTCACTTTTGTAGTTTATTAATATATTTTCTAGAATTTGATGGAATTTTGGAATCAAGTTGACGTTTGTACTTAGGGAATATTTAGGGAACTTTATGTAAACAAGATTACTAAAGTTGATCAATAAACGATCAAAAATTCTAATGAATGTTGTATCCATAGAGAATTTTTACTTGACATTGACTGTATTTATTAAAAAACTTATAATTTGTTTCCATATTGGATTTATCGTGCACTAATTTATACATATAAAAGTCTTCTATTTCTTTTGATCTGAATACCAATTTAAAAAGTTATAATAAATATATTCTTATGTCGGTTTAATGTTTATGTATTTTTCACCAACATTTCAAGGTGCCTGATTATCTTACAATTTTATAAGATGAGCTTTTTTGCTTATTTTATCTTTACTCTTCCTTTCAAGTTTAGTTTTATAATATATTCTCAAAGTTTGTATATGAATAATAAAATTAAAATGATTTAACTCAGAAGAATACTCTAATTTTTGTGAATCTATGGAATTTCTACTAGGTGTTTTGATATCAATTTGATGAGACATAATTTTGGCATTGATTAAAGCTGAACCATATTTTTAGCCCAATTATTTATTTTAATCTTTTTGATACTGTAAATATGTTTAGTAAACAAATGCTTTTTAGTTTATAAGTAGGTTAGAAAATATTCGTTTGTAAATTTCCTTTGCTCTTTTCATTTCATTCATTTATCTTCCTTGTCTTTTATTTTGTTTTAACTGATATTTTCTGTTTTTTTTTAGTTGTTTTTACTGTTATTATTAAAAATAATTAATATAAAAATGAAATTTTTGTTCCAGTGACGAATTAATTATGTTGTTTAAGAAAATCTAAAGAAGTTAATACATCAGATACGAAAAAGGATTTAAACAAGATCGTCTAGAATAAAACTGCAAACAGAAGAAAGAAAATAAATACAAAGAGAAAATTTACGTCCTGAAAGTAAAAAATAACAGTAATTACAGTAGATATGTTACAAATTTTAATTTTTTTGAGAAACAATGAGAAAAATAAAATAATTATATAATTACTGACTTTTTTATTTTATTATTTATTGTTTATATAAATAAATATTTAAAGTGGTAGACTTTTATTAAAATAATGTTTACTAAAATATTAGATATATTTGTTTTACTTATACCTACAAGGTAGTTGTAACTAAACTTATTTTAAAAATATCTTCAGTTGATACATATAAAAAATCATAGCAAATAATGTATGGTTTGTATAAACATAAATAAATTGTTAATATGTTGTTGCTAATGTCAAATTTATAAATACAAAGGCAGTTCTTAAATTTTATGAAGAAATCGACAAATTAGTTTATAAAAACGGTAAATGACCATTATTGTTAAATTAATTTCATAATTCACAATTATGATAACTTATCGAATAGTTATAATTTATGTTTAGAATTCTTTTATAATCATCGAAATTATTCTTATATATTGTTTTAACCAAATTCTGTTTTATTTATGTATTGGCAGGTAGTATATACTAGTACCTTATATGACATCTTAAAATATGTATCTATTTTTTTTAAATCCAAAGTTTAATTGCTTAATACCTTTTTCTAGACGGTTACAATATCTGATTAAAATTTTCACTATTTCAATTAAGAATTTTCCTTGTAAATTAATAAATGTAAACGAAAACAAGAATTTCAATAGAAGTTTGTCTGATAAGAACAGGATAATTTGAAAAAATTTAATATCTAGAATAAAATCACTAAGGAAAATGGAACTTAACATTTCATTTTAAAATAGAAAAATTTTAAGTATTGTGCTTTTTACGTTCTATTTTACTTGGCAGTCTCCGCCCAAGCAGAACCGGCATTTTATGTAGACAATAGAGGCGCATCTGTTATAGGGATAACAAATGTTGATAGTAGAAAATCGAAAAGGATTGATTTGCTCTTGCAGTATTGTCGCTGAAAATGCCAAATATTGTCGTGCGTCACACGACGAAGATTTATTAAATCTGGTAGGGCGTTTTTTATAATTCTTTTTGCGTGACTAACTTTCCAAAACTTTTTTGTTTTTACTATGACAAACAGCGTATATATATCTAATCAATGTTGGATGTAATATTAGTACTCACCAGAAATATTCTAATTAAATATTGTTAGTAAAGTTCCCTCAATCGAAACCAATCTTTCTAATTTCGAGGTGCAAGGCATCACAAATATCTCTCCCCTCACCTTTGCTAGGACACAATTTGTAATCATTTAATGCTAATTATTAATTTTAAGTTTTTATTTTCAATTTAGTTTAAAAATTTTATTATATTATAATAATCTTTTTACCACACATGAACTTTTCATTTTATTCCAATTCACATTATTTTATTATTATTGTTACTAGGATCCTATTTTTGACCTGAAGATGTCTTTATAAGCCGAAACTAGTAGTTATTTATGTATTTAACTTCATGAAATTAAACACAATTTTGTGGTAAAGATATTGAATTTTAGGTTGTTTCTAATCCCCAACACCACATTTGAGAAAATGGATAATCTTTATCAATTCAACGAAATTGAGGAAATAATTACGGTTAACAAATAAGTTTATCAACAACATCAGTAAATAATATTTATGTTATTTAGTTATTCAGGAAAAAAAATATTGAAGATGTGTGTTTCACACTGGGCCGTATCTAAATCAGTAATTAGTCCTGTTAGAATCTAATTATTATTATGAATTATGATATATTCGTATGATCTCAAAAAAAAAGTACTAAATATTCATTTAGTATATTTGCATAATTTAGGTCTTTCAGTTTCCCAAACGTTCGATACAAAAGCAGAACTATTAATATTAGTTAGCAACGTTACATATAATAAAATAGCCTAGAGAAACATAATAATTGTTGAATGTGCCCATAAAAGATACATACAGTGGCTGCAACTGTGACTTATAACTCAAACTCAACGAGTTTATTCAATCATTGCCATCTTAATGTATTATTTTAACTTTGGCGGATATATTGAAAATTTAGCTGTAACTCCAAAATTAACTCATTTAGGAATAGAGAATATTACATGAAAAATATTCAGTATTTTTTAATGACTTCAAAAAGAAAAAATATAGAGGATGATCTATCTGAAATAAAGTTATATTATATTTCGAGAAAAACGGAAGATATGACAACAACGTAAATACTACCATAAGATCGGCCGTATTACAAAACCCTCACAAACCAAAATTTATAAAAATCTTGCAAGTCGTTTCCGAGATAATTGAGGCGTTCCATAATTTAAACTCACTCTGTATACAAGCTCTGAATTTGAATGCAGCGATGATAACGAGGTCCTGGAGAACGTCGTCTGAAATAAAAAATATGGAAACAAAGTTAAGTTAATAGACTTATCAAGGTGTTAACTTTTTCAGTAAACTCGACGAATTTTAAAAAGTACAACCATTTTCCCAATCGTGTCTGGAAAGCATTAGAAATAGATGAAATACCATTCAATCATAATAATTTGAGCCCAATTAGGGCACAATTAGGTAAATTTATTAGGAATTGAGCAGCTTAATATACTCGTATAAAAAAATAAGAAGTTAATTGTTCAATTAGATACGCCCAGACAAATTTAGAGGCAAAAACTTGTACTGCTTGCTTAATCTGTTTATTATGTCGGGCATTTTGTTTGTTCGTAATAAAACAAGTGAAAAGGGTGATTGCGAGTGTTATAAAAGATCAATTTTTTTGGAAAAAAAAAATGTGTTATGTATACAGCTTCGCACTAAAACTATGGTTTCATAATCCTGACCGCAGATTCAAAAAAAATATTATACAGGGTGATTCATATAAGAATCTATACAGAGCAGGGGCATGTGGGGAAACTAAAATATAGTGGTTTAACGCTATTTACCTCCAATATTAAATTGTACCTATAACAAGTTACAGAAAACTAACACTAATAGCATATGAACTTATTCGTTAAATGAAAATTTCCCGGCCATTTTCAAAACACTCTCTAAGAAATTACTAAAATTAAATAACTTTTTTCCTGATAGTCAAATTTGAGGGGTAATTTCATAGCCAACTTTTGAATTTTCCATGATTTTACATAACAAAGTTTTTTGAAAAATTACAAGAGTAAGAAAAGTATTAGAATTAAATTCCCAATAAAATAAAGTAATAAGCTTTTAGACAGACAAAGGGTTAAATAATTCTGTCACATTGCAATGGTGTATCATCCCTTACCAACCCTTTAGAATGATACAATTAACTTCTACTTATTGTCAATTAATGCTCTGGGTACAGTTACAACGTGTACCAAATTTGGTTTTTCTGAGATATTGTTTTTTTGGAAATTTGAAACCCCACTTGCAAGGCCTATAACTTCTCAGGTGAGTTAAGTTACATTAAATCACCATATTTTAGGTTCCTCTATATGCCCCAGCTATGTGTCCGTTATAATACGAATCACCCTGTATTTACTTTTAAATATAAAAGGAGTTTTTTTTAACATACAGGGTGACGCATTAATGTGGCAAAGCTCGAATAGTCATTGAAGTATTGGAAAAAAATATTTACAAAAAGTGTAGGCAGTCTTGAGATTTTAAAATTAGTCCCAAATATACAATGTGTTCAGGAACGAATGTGATTTTCATGAATTTCTGTAAAAACTTTTTTTCGTAATTTCAATGATAGCGGGCTAATCGAGCTTTGCCACACTAATGCGCAACCCTGTATATTTCTAGTAACATTAAATCAGCTATCTTTATTCAGCATTTAATATAACTATCCATTTATTTATTTTCATCAATTTTAAACTTTTCTCTCTCTGTATAGTCGAATGACCAGTGATGTTGTGAATATAGAGAATAATATTTTACATGCCTTTGCTTTAGAAAATTGACTTCTGTAATATAAAGCGTCCCGAAACGGCATCTTTTATTATGTAATTTAGCATTGGGTTCTAAATTGTTCAAAACTCAGTATTATTCCTGGTTAAGTCGACCGAAGAAAGAAATACGTAACTTCGGAAGCGTACACGTTTAGTAAAATTAAATGACATTTTGTTTGTGTATATATTGTTTGTTAGATTTTAAGATTTAAGATTTGTTGACATCAAACTTTATCCAATTTGGCTTAATTTTGGAAATTATATCTAGTAAAATATATCATAATGTGTCTAGAAGCCAAAATTTCAATTCCAAATTGCACAACAAGTAAAACAGAAAAGTACGCCGCTTAAATGAAAAATAATTTTCAACTAAAAGCTCTAAAAACTAACAATCAAAATATAGATATAACTTCACCTAACATTTAATGTTTTCTTATATGACGGTTCTCCTGATTTTAAGATCCAACGATAACGCATGAAATCCTCAAGTTCAAATATTTAAAAAACTGATTGAGATAATAAGATGATTAAAAAAAAAGATATGTAGATTTGTACACCAATAAGGAAAACGGATTTTCTTTTTCTTTTAAATGGCGGTGAAAATGACAAGAAAAATATCAAAACAAAAAAGAAATCATGTAGATTTTTGAAATTTATAGTTTTAATGAAACTTTTTTTTTAATTGCAACTACTTAGCAGTAAAATTACATTTGAAATGCTGGGTGAAATTATACAAAAAATTGTATTTATACCCTAGAAATATAAAAATCTATAATCTGCCAATACTATTGATGTTTTTTTACAGGTTATGTTTTCGGTTTTCCATTCCCGCCATTATAATTTCTCTCTCGTTTGGTGCGTTTATTTTTACCGCGCTCTTTCTCGCCTGATGTTCACTGCGGCCTAGAACACGTTCTCGGTAGAAGTTGAGTTACTATTTACATAGTATCGTTTGCGGAAACTGTAAATAACTTGAGTCAAACTTGAGTAATCATAGAGTGTGTGAATAAAAGTACTTGCATCGAGAATATAAAAATAGTAAAATCAATATTTAAAAAAAAATGTTTTACTGTGTATTTTTTTAACCTTATAGTTAATCATTCAGAATTTGTCTAAAATATATCAATATATTCGGGAATTTAAAAATTTACTAAATGTTTTTCGGAATTAAATATATAAGAGGTTAATTTTTTCTGATAAAATTTCTGAAATAATTTACAAATGAAATCATTCCTCTTAAAGGCTCGTGATTTTGTCACAAAAATTATTTCATAAATTTTTATGAAATTAAAATTTGACTGGAAAAAGTCAGTAAATATTTATTCTATCTTTTAAAATTTTATTACCACTAACCTTTGTGATAATTGATCCGTTCTTGGATACTTCCTCTTTAAATCATTTGAAATGCACCACATTTCCATAAATTTAACCCATCGCCAATATATTATATTATACTAGAAGTTTCCCCATTCATTCGTATGTGCGACAAAAAAATTGAATAGGTATATTTTCTTTTAGAATCGGACCTGTGCAGTGTTCTAGTCGATGTGCATATCAAAAAAGGATCGTTGCCAAATAGTTCTGGTTGAGATTCCTTTTTATCTTTGTTTCATGTTATCAGTTCAGAAGAAAAGAGACGTAGCTAGTGTGTTTGTAGGTCTACATATTTTTTGAACACTTAAGGGAGTAAGTGTTTTGAGTCGGAAAATGTCATGTGATGATGTTGGCTCTTAAGAGTTCTTTTAATTTTTTCTACGGTAAGCGTTTATCGTGATATTAACTTTCAAGACTCATTAAAATTTCCTTCAATCAAAGTTTACAGGCCCCTCATCCATTAAATTCCTGCATTTAACACTGAACATAATTAATTATACGTCAAATTGTTGAGATTGAACGTCTCACTTGGTTGGTATTCAACGGCACCTGAGACATGGACTAGCCAAATGTGTCTGCTATTTTTGCTGAACATATTTAATATACCGAGTTTTTACTTTTTAGTTTTTTATTATATATTTTATATTTATATTATATATTTATATAAGTGAAAATTTGGCGAAATTACCTGGAATGAAAAATATATGAGCTTAATAACACGAAACTAACAAGTCGGTTATGAAAGATGAAAGGATTCTCAAAAAATTTTCACCCACAATTTTGTGTTCAAAAAAATAGTAGTATTTATGTATATCAACTAAAAATACTTATTGCATTTGTGTTATGTAAAATCATCGAAAATTCAAAAGTTCGCTATGAAATTAATCATCAAATTTGATGATCAGGACAAAAGTAATTTCATTTTAGTAATTGAGTGTTTTGAAAATAGGTGGAATGTTTTCATTTAGCGAATAAGTTGGCATGCTATTAGTGTTAGGTTCCTGTGAACGAAATTGCAGAAGTATTGAAGAATATCGGAAAAGATTTCCTAATGTTGTAATCCCTTAAAGAGAAACATCCAATGTTCAAAGACGTGCTCAAGAAGTTTTTTAGTAACACTAGTACTACTGTAACCATGTCAAAAAACGAAGAAATTATTTTAGATAACAGGAAGATGACCCATATTTTAGTACTAGAATTTTATCTCGACAAACTGATTTGTCGTAAACTTCTGTGCACAGAATTATCAGACGTAATCTACTACACCCTTATCATATCTAAAAAGTTCAAGAATTGTTACAGTAAGCTTTGGTTAAGAGAGTGAATTTCTGTTAGTTTATATTGCATCAAGACATTAATTTTCAAAACAAAATCTCTTATATTTACATAACTGTCATAAGTATTTTGATGTAAACCCTCATTCAGTAACTTTTCAACATTTCCAACGGGAGTTTAGAATAAATATTTGGTTCAATGTTATTGATCGGACCTTTTTAAGTTGGACTGAACTTTACGAATAGTTTTATATTGGATTGGAACTACCGCCAGTTGGGTTTGGGAATACCTTCTTTTTTTCTGAAGTCTATGGGACTTTATATTTTTAGAGACGTTTGGAAGTAAGTTTTCAAGTTTTCAATTAGAAATAGTAAGTTTCACCTCTAAATTATTTGATAAAACTTCAGATATCAATTCTTGTCATAAAACTCTAGAAACTTTTGTAAACTTGATCTCAAGTAGGTATAATTTTATGTTCGCCATTTTGTAGATATTCTTTTTTTTATTACAATAAATATATTGATTTGCGGAAATCTATCACTTGAAAGCTATAAGTCACCCTACATAGTAGGAGTTTTGTATAAAATCTGTAAATATCGGGATAACTTAATGTACGTTTTTTTATTGTTGCTAAATTAATTGGATGGGATTTAATTTACTGTTTATTTTTTATTGATAATTGATTTTTATTATTTGATGCTTGTTTAATAGAATTTTCCCTTATTTTGTAATTGTTACTAAGACATTGTGAATGCAATAACTCCATTTCTTCTTTTTGTTGTGACGGGGGTGTATCATTAAATTTATCAATTTGAGTCAGTCGTAGTTTTATTTTAATTTGTGATATTTGAGCTGTGGCCATTCGTAAGTAGAGTATTTGCGCAACTGTTTGGTAAGTTGGCGGATGTTTACAACTGATAGGGTTTTTTTTTAATTTACCTGGCGCTCATTGTTGAATTCACTTAGTTAATTTGGACCAGACCTCCGCCTTCTCCGGCTTAGAGTTTGTCGTGGTGAAAACCCCAATTGTTCTAAATCAGTTGGACCATGTGAGCCACTCCTTAAGTGTTCCGAAATCTTGTGGTAACAAGGAAAGGGTCACAACCAGTACACATAACAAGACGTAAAGAACTGCAACAAAATAATCAGAAAAACTAAAAAAGAACAAACAAGCAAATGATAAGAAAATGTAGAACAAACAAGCAAATGTAAAGCGACATTAAAAGTCTAAAAAAAAATTAGTTAAAAGGAAACTAACTAACTATGGTCCAATAAAGAAAATAAGATTGATGAGGATAACTCTTTAAAAAGTGATAGAATTGTGTATGTAATGAGTGAAACAGAGAGTGGTGAAGACGATGCAGAAAATATATCTTTTAATGCAAGCAAATCATATAAATTCCTCTCTATTAGCCCTTTTATGCGCAACAATCTCTATTAATTAATTATTGCTGAAACTAATCGTTGGATGCGGTCCGCATGCGTCCGCCTTTTGATAGCACCGCGACGAAAGTTTAGACGCGCTCCAGAATCACAAGTTGTTTAAAAGTCGGTAATATAACCACGCGCACGCTTCCCAAACGGATTTAAAGCGCCAGAAAGTATTAGGTTTTTTGCGAGAATGCGTTAGTATCTATTCATTTTTAAAAATGAACGAATCGCGCTATTGTGATCTTGACTCGTTCAGAGACAGTTACGAGGAGGTTCACGGTCTTCTCAGTTTTTTGGTGTGCATTTTTGGATCCATCGCTAATATTTTAAACATATGTGTTCTCACGACGAAGGAGATGCGATGGCCTACAAATCTGATTTTGACAGGGCTCGCCGTGGCTGATTTGTTGGTTATGCTTGAGTACATCGTCTTTTCTTTCCACAGATATATTAATTTGGAGGACAGAAAATATATTAGCCACTATACGTACAGTTGGGCTATATTTATGATGTTCCATGCTGTTTTTAGCCAAATGTTTCACTTTGTTTCCTGTTGTTTGACAGTTATATTAGCTATTTGGAGGTATTTAGCAATAACGAATCCAACGAATAGTAGATACTGGTGCGACATCAGAAAAACTCTTTATGTGATACTATTGACTTATTTAGTTTGTCCAATAATTTGTTATCCTTTGTATCAATCTCTACGTATTCTTCCTTATAATCAAACTTGTGATGTATACGGCAAAATTGTCGACAATAAAACAGCTTCAAACCGGACTGTTGTAGTTTATAAAATGATTTACGTGATGGATTATGTAAACGAAAACTACGCTCAAATGAGCTTCTGGATTTATGCCGTAGTCATAAAACTTTTACCATGCATTTTACTGACCTACCTTTCGCGGAAACTTATTCTCGTGCTGTGCGAAACTAAAAAAAGGAAAACGGTCTTGTTAAACTACAACGTGACGCTAAATAATGTGGCCGATATTAAACCTATAATAAATCTTAGGAAGAAGCATAGACAGGCAGACAGAACGTCTGCAATGCTAATAGCGGTTTTGTTATTGTTTCTGATAACAGAATTTCCCCAATCTATTTTGGGTCTGCTTGGAGCAACTAAAGGGGAAATATTTCAACGACAATGCTACAACCCTTTGGGTGAGTACATTTAGTAATGCTGGTTTTATTGTATATTGTTTGGTCTCGAGATCAAACATTTAAATTATTAACCATCATTGTCAAATAAAATTAAAACCTAAAGTAAATATTTAACATAAATCAGTAAATACATTAACATAATGGTTGTTTTCTGTTTAGATAAAAAAAATTAAGTCCTAATAATTTTATTTTTTGTTCTAAATTTAAATAAACTTTATTATTACACTTTAGGGCTTTTACTCAAAAGAAACATATATAGGCAAAGTAGATTGCTTTGTACCTTTGCTCGAAAAAATGTAATTAAAATAATTCCTTTGAGCGTGGAAATATACAAAAGAGAAACTAATTTGCAAAATGTAATCTGTTACAGAGAAATAATAATGCAAAAAAGATAAAAATACTAATAATATGATCTCAGACCTCTATCGACTTTAATTTTTTATTTTTACTTTAGGCTTATATTCATTCAATTTCTTAATTTTACGTTTCGTTCTTATATCTTTGATTTTCTTCAGGTGAATAAGGACACCAAGAAAATGAAGACTGATTGAAATCATAGTGATTATAGTAATCGTTAACATTTTCTGCCAAGATCAAGCTGTAATTTTATCAAAATACATAAATGAACAAACTTAAAATAGCTCTATAAATTAGAAATATGTATAGTTAACTCAAAATCATAAATAACAATAATAACGCACTATTACATATTTATATAGAATAAAATGACCGTAAATCATTTAATATTCAAATTAATATTATTTATGTATACGAGGAATATTATTTACTAGTGACGGTTACCCATTAATATATTTTTAACATGATAGAAAGAAATACGTTTTAACCATAACTTTACAGTTGTTGTTTTGAAACGATCTGATACTGATAACAAATTTTAACTTAATTAACCATACATATTTTGAAAAATCCACTTTGTACAATTTTACGTATATAAAATTCGATATTAATAATTTCTTGCCAATACTTAAGCTTTTATTTTCTGTTCTAATTTTTTTTATAAGAATATTGGATAAACTAAATTAAATTATTTTGAAACATTGAACCGATACTGATAACAAATTTTAACTTAATTTAGGATAACTATTTTCAATCTAGAATAAAAGTCTCTTTACACAAATTTACCTATATTAAATTCGAGATAAATAATTTCCTGCAAATACTAAAGCTTTCGTTTTCTATTTCTTTTCTTTTTTCATGAGAAGAGTCATTTAACTAAATTTCATTATTTTGAAACATTGATCCGATAATGATTTTTAACTTAACAGACTATAATATTTTTAATACAGAATAAAATACTCTTTGCACAATTTTTTCTGTATTAAATTCGAGATAAACAATTTCGTGCAAATTCTTAATCTTTCACTTTTTATTGCCTTTTTTTTCGTAAGAACATTCGTTCAACTAAATCTTTACCGCGTACTTCACAACTACATTAAGCTTTGATCTTTCAGAATCGTTTGAGAAAAGTTCTCTTAGAATAGAGGAAAAGCAGATTCGCTAAAAGTTTCTTTAGGAATAGCGGCACATTCTTGTGTTGATCACATTAGATTTCTTCGTATTTTATACATATATACTGAATTTCAAATATTCCACAAGGCTTTGTTATAGAATTCTTTGTGTTAAAGTGTGGAAAAAGTTCAAACAAATATACAGAATGTTGTTAAATTCATGCGAAAATATTTAGGAGGAGATTTCTCGTTGAAATAAACAAAAATATTTTCTCACACCGACCCTTAGAGGATAAAGGTGTGTCATGGCTGAAGATGGGCAATTTTAATATTTATATTATAAATTAATATCTTATATTCCCTACATCTCTATTATAAATATATATATATATATATATATCATTTTATTTTGTTTTTTTGTTAAGAAAAAACTAATTCTATGGAAATAAGAGTTGTTAATTTCACCCCCGTATAGCATAAGTTTTTACATTAATTTGGCTCTGAGAAAAAACTTTGAGCATAGAGAAACACTCTCTATGTGCTTCGTTTCTTATTCTGACGGTGTTTAAATTTCATAAAAAATCACATTTTAATTAAATTTTCATAATTTCTGATAAAGAAATTTTGGACCTAATGAGAAATTATTAAAATTCCAGGAGCGTGGCTACGAGGCTAGCCGTTTAGTTTTTCGGATTTATTTTGATAACTTAAAATACATCGTTTTAAATTTTTGGTTTTGTTGTATCTTGAGTTGTTTTTAAGGAATAATTAAGAACTAAACATTTCTACCGAATATTTTATTTTAGTTTTTTGTTTCTGTATATTTAAAGATCAGCAAGTATTTGGTTTTTTATGTTTTTATAACAAATATAATACTAAATAGTAGTAAAAAGAGGGTAAAAATTTTATTTTTAATTGCTATATCCAAAAATTGACATTCTCCTGTCTAAAATTCTTTCGATGTACCCCATGGGAACGTCCAATAAATACTACTTATACAGCAAAAAAGTAGTTTTAAGTACAAAATAAATCGACTATTTATTTTTCAACCAACTTTATCTCTACGTAAAAGCAGCTGCATGAAATAATTTAATGAAAGAAGTTTAATTTTGTTAAACCTTCATTAAACAAGGTTCACTTTTATAAAATTTTAATGAGAGTCAATTTTTTTTTAAATTACAACAAATATTTTCATAAAAAAAAATCAATCCAATGAAAAATAGTCGCTTTTATTAAAATTAATAAAAAACTTAAATGTTAATTAAAAGTTAATGATAAAAGATCAGGATTTCGTAATAGGTTTTCCAAAACGGTCGAAACGTTATCAATTTTTTAAAAAATTCTCAACTTCAAAGTTAACCAAAAAATGTTACTTTTTCGAACAAGTAATTCAAGTAGTAGATAACTAATAAACAAAATACATTAAGAGTGGTTGCTGAGGCCTCTAATATAAAGTATTTAATTCAATCAAATTTTCAAGAAAATTTCATTCGCCGAAAACATAAATTCTACGAAATTCCAAAAAAGTGTTGTCAAACACAAATAGGTGCTATTTTGTGTGATTTATGAAAAAAGTGAATTTACTTTTTTCAATTTCAACAGCCTGTAGCTCGGAAAGGAGCAAACAAATATTAAAATTTTTGTCTACTGAAATTTAAATGATTTTATTTCGAAAAATGAATTACTTTTAAATATTTTACGGTTTGAAATACCTTTTTTGTATTACATAATTTTTGCTCCCACTTATCGTAAATAAAATAATTGAGAGTGTCAAAATTTTCTCTTCAAGTTTTTAGTAATTTTTAAACTGTCGGATATAGTTTTCGAAAAAATGCAACATTAAAAGTGACTATTTCCAATAGTTTAAACTCTTTTTATCAAACAATTTTGATAGGTAACAAAACAAGACATTGATACCCTACAACAAATTTAAAATTCTTTTCGTGCATCTTAAAAATAATCGCTTTTATGTCGAAATTAATCATTCTGTTAGTGGCCAAAACGCATAAGAATAGAGTGTAGTAACCCTCAAGCATAAATTAATCATTAGCATCTCTTCTTCTTCACTCTCTTGTTTTTCAGTTGAATGTTTCGTTGGTTATTATTATATTTATTATTCAAACTGCATCTAAAACTTTACCGTCTCCGAACTGTCTTGACAAGTTCTTTGTAATAATGCAGTTCATGTAATGTCTCTCCATGTTATCTATTAGTGGCAATTTAACCGCAAATATCATTTCCTTCGTGACACAATTTGATTATGTTTTGAAGAATAAATTTGAATAGCAAAATTAGTAACACAACACTATTGTACTAGATAGAATATTTATTATTTCCCTCTATCAAGACAGATAATTTGGGAAATGTTTTCAAGGAGAGCACTATGATTCGAATTAATGCCGCAATCCAAAACGTGTATGCTGATTCAAATAATGTAGAGGGAATGGAAATTGAAAGGAGCAATACAAAGTTAGAACAGGCACCTCAAGGATTACGATAAAGCGATCAATTATAATAAGACCGAAATTTTGAGAGTAATGAGAACACAAGGAAATATACAAATAATCATAGAAGGGTACAATAAGCGTAAGCTAGAGGCAGATATAAATAACAGATCACAAGTTATATTTAAATTATTCAATGCACTAAAAGCAGTATTTTTAAATAAGATAGAGGTACTACTCGTATACATAAACTTAAAATTTAAAAAACTGTTTTGGTATTCACTTTGACCTATGGAAACGAATCGTGGGTACTCACGAGAAGATTGAAATCAAATATTAGACCAATAGAAATTAAATTATTAAGAAGAATAGAAGCAGTAACAAAGATAAACATAATAAATAATTACGAAATAAGAGCTAAATTGAACGAGAAACCAATAAAAACCAAGATAAAAGAGAACCAACTTAGATGGTATGGACAGATGGTAAGAATGAGCAGGGACAACTTAGTAAAACAACTATGGAAATCCGGATGGGAAAAAAACATCCAGGAAAACCTGGAACTAAAATGGGAAATATACCGAAAAGATGAGGAACTATATGGAGAGAGGTTAAAAGATACTTTTTCAATTTTCAATAATATATTGAATTAGAAATACAACCATCAATTCCACATTGTCTTAACTTAATTCCTTCCAAAATAACAGGAACGATTGGCTTATTAAGTTTATTTAATTAGATACTGGAAGTGTCGTACTTGCTCTTTTTGGCAGTATCCAAGTCTATTATAAAAAACTGATATGGTTATTACGGAATTAGTCATTTGTTATTTCTTAGAACATCCAGGTTTTATATGTACATGTTTTTGAGATATCCCCATAAAAAATACTTTAATGGTGATAAATCGGGAGATCTTGCCGGCGACCCAATTTTGCCCCTTCTTCATATCTACCTGTTTTGGAAAACGTCATTTAATTAAACGTACTTTTACTGTAAAATGTGGTGATTCCCATCCTATTGTAACCAAATGTCATGGAAATTGTTACCAACAACTATCCTTATTGCAGGAACTATTTGATTTCGCAACAGATCTAAATACTTTGGCCCATCTAAATTGCCCTTTATAAAAAATGACCAAATGAAGGTCCATTTTGCATTATGGTTTCAGAAAATTCTATTCTGCGATCGAAATCATCTTCAGATAATTTTTGAACAAGCAGTAACTTATAAAGATGAAACAATTTTTTCTTGAGAATATTACGAACGATCTCTACATTAAAATCATGTTCTAATGCAGTTTTTGAATGGACCCACAAGGGTTTTTTATAATTGTTTGTATAACGTTTAAGGATTTTTTTATTATTTGTTATAGTTTTTAATCGGTCACTTTTTGGGCGAATATTTAGTTTGAACCCACTTCTGCAATACGCTTCACAATCCTCCAAGTTACAATTTAAGTAATCGGATTTGGATATGTACTAATAAATAATTAAGCCACATAATTAGTTCTTTTACGATTATTATTCTTTCCTATTGAGTAAACAATGATATTTTAAAAGTAACAAGATAAACAAACAGCTTTGAAATAGTTATCTTGCTAGTGACAACAACAAATAACTGATGAAATTATTAGAATTTTTATTGTCACTCATGATACATAAAAAAGAAAAATAAAAAAGAAAATTTGCAGTCTAGTTATTTTGTGCCATAAATACTTTTTTAAAGTTTTACTTTCAAGTCACTGTAACTTTGGAACGAATTAAGTAAGGATTATGTAGTTTTAAAGATTGTGTAAACCTATCAGAAATCAATATATTAGCAAGTTACGTTAATTTTTGTACACCCTATATAATAGAATGTACAGTGCTGTACAAAAGTGTTAAATAATTATCTAATAATATTACCTAACGAAATGAGGGGAAGCACAGTTTTAAATGATTTTTTTTCTGCACTTTTAGCTTTTAATTGGTGTAATGCTGTAATTATCGACACAGACTTTTAATTGGCATGATAAAAGCAGTCTTTACAAAAAAGTTACGAGTTAGAAGACCTAAATTCAATGTCAAAATTAATTTTATTTTTTCTAACAAATACTAATATTAGTTTCCTTATTTTTAACCAAAACTAATAGAAATAATAATAAACTAATATCGTGCTGTTTTATCTGTTTAGTTTATATCAGATTTTAAATTTAATTAAATCAAGAATAATTTAATCTTAAGTCGCACAATAGGGTATTAAAAACCCTTAAAAATGAGTTGTTAGTCGACCCCTTTTGTTATTTAATCTAGAGAGTTGAATGACTTTTTTATTAATAGAAATGCAAGAAAACTATTTATGAATCTAACTGCATAATATTCATATTCTGATATGGTCAGTACTGTAATATTAATTGTTAAAATTATTAATTTATTAACACAAACCATTTTTAAAAATTTTCAACTTTACTGCACTGGTAGTGCATATTATATGCAAATATAATGCCTTACTTAATAATAAAAACACCAACGCCACTCAATGGTTAAAATATAAGTCACTTCTTCCATTCTGCTGCTGGGACACTTTTTTTTGTGTTGTTCAATAAAAACAAACAAGATAAAAAAAAGGTTTTTGAGAAGTTATTTTGTATTTTAAATGAATTCATGCATTTTTCGTTCCTGTAAAGTGAATCAATTGTGTATAAAGTATATAAAGTTAGTTTATTTTGTGAAGTGAGCTTATTGACCACTGAAATAAGCTGTTCAAATTTGCATCATTGCAGGTATAACACAGAATTGTTGTCAGCCAAAAATGATGACTTCGGATTTAGTGTCTTGAGGATCAAGCAAACATCAAAATTAAATGCAGATATTCCTTAATTTAACAACCTTTGAACTATCACCAATAATTATTACTTGAAACATTCATTAGCGATGATCCAATTTTTTTTACATCTGGCAGAGTTGGACAGTTACTTTTTATAACCACTATCACGTACAAAGTGACAATAATAGGAACGTGTTTGAAAACGTCGACATCGGATCGCCCAAGAGATGCGCCGTAAATACTTTGATTTTTCTCATTCAGTTTGAGACGTTTGCAGAGTAAAAGTCGAGTGTATAGTCAGTGAAAGAGGTTGAGATTGTATAGTGTATAATGGAGTTGAAATCCAAAGTAAAACATAAAGTTTTATCTGGACAAACTAGGGAAGTCGAAGCCAATATTATTCATTTTATGAAACGAGAAGCGAATGAGAATAAAGCTATAAAATATTTAAAAAAGGTTCAGGAGCGTATCGCCATGGCCACTGGTATAAGTTTAAGTTCAGTACAGAAAATTGCACAGGAAATGAAATCTATCGAGGATGGCGAATCATCGTCGTTTTCAACACCTAATAAAAAAATAATTAAATCAGCGCCTAAGTCTAATGTGGATGACTGTTATAGAGGGCTGCTTCGACGGATCATAATAAATTGTTACACAGTGGAAAAACAAGTTAAAACTTTGCGAAGAATACACCGGAAATTTAGCTATAATGGATCGCATGAAATCTTAAGAAAAATAAAAACAAAAAATAACAGAAAATTGCTGATGGAAAAACCTGAAATACAACAACTGAGAAGAAACTTCTTAAGAAGCATGAAGCAATTCCGGACAGAAAAGAGACCTATAATCTATATGGACGAAACGTATATCCATCCTTCTCACACCCACATCAAAAGTTGGAATGAACCGATTTCAAAAGGACAAAGACTAATTATAGTGAATGCAGGAGGCGAAAATGGTTTCAAAAATGTCCTACTATGGGTTATCGAAATGAGGGAGTGGTTAAGAACACGAAATATACCATTTATAGATGACATGTTAAAAATAGACCTGTACAGTGTAATAAAAGTTCATAAACCACAGTACAAAATATATGAGATCGACAGAATAATGGCTGCTCACGGATATACAGTTCTAGGGCTCCACCCATATCATTCTGACATGAACCCCATTAAATTAGTGTGGGCATACTTAAAACAATATGTTTCTAAAAAAAAAAACGTAGATTTTAAATTAAAAACTGTTGAACAGTTGTTTGACGAATTTTTCAACATATTTAAGCAGAGTGGAAATAACGATGTGAACACGATAAAGACTTTGAAAGGTTTTTCATGGAGAAGGAACCAGCATTAGATTTAGTAATAGACGAGTTAATAATAAATTTACAAGAAGATAGTGAGAGTGATTTTGAAGCATATGATTCGGAAGCTTAAAGAGACCTGTCAGGTATTGAACATCTTTAAAGACGTTTTATATTGTTATATTATTGTATTATAATTTACGTTAATTCTCTCATTAAGCAATAATTCTCTCTAATGTGAATTCATTATATTCTGCTGCTATTATTTCAATTATATGGTAATTACCTACATAAGCCTTTAAAATCTTACCTGAATATTTATTTAACCACCTTCTTTAAAATCTTACCTGTATATTTATTTAACCACCTTCTTGATATTTCTTTCTAAATAAATGTAGAAATCACTACTTATTATAATGAAATAAATAATAAACAATGTCATATTTTTGTTTTGGTATAAACTGCAAACCTTTATAATAAGTAGAAATGTACCCTATATCTACCTAAACAACTTTTCAACGAGAATGTACGCAACGCTCGACTGGCCGCGCGTAAAGTGCCTCATTCCTTCGAATACTGCCTCACTTTTTCTTCTGCGCATCGCTAGCGAATTTCACACTTTTTTCTATCCTTGATTAACTGTACAGCTGGTATGATAACTTCTGGTTAGAATATTTGTCCAGTGAACGTTTCGAAGTGTTCAAGGTCATGAACATTTTTCTTTTCAGTTGTTGATCAAAAAACCGTATTATACTGAAAAGTGTACTGCACGTTAATTTTTAATATCTACTAGTAACTGTTTATTTTTATGTTAAAACTTGATCTGGCCAGCGTCTTTAAAACTTATTTGTCGTACATTAATTATTTATCAGTTGTCTCAATTGATCTTTCAGTCGATTAAATTTGTTGTCGAAATAAGGTATGTTATTTTTTTGTTTGTCTTGGTTAATATAAATAGCAATTTACCAGTGTACTGAAACATTCATGAAATTGCATGAGCACTAAATTACTACTTATATATATAAGTAATAATTTAATATGTACATATATATATATTTACACTCGCCTATGACAGTACTAAACTGCCATAGGCCCTAGTTATGTTTGAGGAATTTATTGTTCAAAACCTCAACACTAATACAACACTGCTATATTCAAAAATCGATTAGCCTTAGTTTTTATTCACCAGTTTGCTTCAAATTAAACACCCCATGGCTTATTCTAGTCGAAGGGACAACGTTGTATTGTCGGGAAGCAGAGAGCTTAGAGCAATCGGGAGATTTGGGGGACTTATGTATGAAATATTTTAAAGCAAGATTATTTAAGATTACACTTTATATTATTAGTAACAGGTAGGAGTATTTTTATTCAATATGATTTTTATTAAATGTATTTCATAATTATTACTATTGTAAATATTACGATAAGTGAATATTGCTCATTTATCAAATACTATCCACGTGTTGAAATTCGTTAATGTTAAAAACTACCTTTACTCTTGATGTTCGTTTCCTAAAGTTTATAGTTCATTTTAAATACAGAAACGAACTACTATAATTTAGGTGTAATAACAATAACTACTTAGTTAAAAAAAAGCAATTTAACATCTCCGAAGTTATTTATCAGCTACACATGTTTTTGGTCCACTTTACGTTTCTATTTTTTTTTTACTTAATGTCTGAATACTTTTCGTTACATCAAAACACAAATGGAATATTAATTATTATAGTTGTAGCCTTGTTATTGATCTGAACAACCTTAATAAAAAAATATATTTACTTAGTATTATTTAAATGTTGATCTTAGATAATAAATATTCAATTTTTTTTATATATTTTTGACACTATAAATAATTCCTTCATTCGTCTTGATACGTAGGTATTATCTAATGATTTTTTAAGTATAAATAATCATATGGGTAAAATAAAAAACATGTTACTGAGTTCCATAGAATATTTTTGTATCGTTCAATTTTTAATTATTTATACATCTTTATTAATCCCAAATTATCTTAAATGTTTTTATTAGCCCTAAAGCAGAATTTCGAAGCATGAACAAAACAAAATGATAATTATCCTTTGTTAAATTTGTTTGGAAAAACATTATATGCAGATAATTATGTAATTTACCTTGTGTTTCGGTCAAATTTTGAATTCAGATAATAAGAACATTTTGAATTATTATTTACTACATTTTCCTGAGGGATCCATATAAATTATTTTTATTATTTCTGAATTTTTAGTTATCCATTGGATAATTAGGGAAATAAAAATAAATAAAAATCAATTGAACGAATACTTTTACATTAGTTACATTGTTCATTAAAAAAGTTAGGAGGATATATATGCATCCAAATTTTTTTCAAAACTTTCTAAAAGAAAAATATAACAATTAACAGTGTAAATTAAGAAATTATAGTGGAATCCATTGAACCCAGAGAATTTAGATATTTTGGTCACACATTACCTGCAAGAAGGCAAATAATTACAAAAAATCTTCTAAAAAACAAATGATACTACTGTACAAAACAGAATTTAAAAAATGTAATAATTTAAAAATCAAACAAAAATTTTGAAATATAAAATAGACTCCTTATAAATAACAAAAAATTTCTTATTAAAATCCTTTTTATTACTGGAAGTACATAGGAAACCAGCGGAACGAAACCAAAAAATAAGGGGAAAAATTATTTATTTTCATGTTTTCAATAACTAATGAAAATTGTTAGAATACAATGTACAAAATTTACAAATTAACAACAAACCTTTTTATTGTTCACTTTGTGGTTTCATTTTCACTTGAATAAACTTCACTTTGTACAAATCACAACTTAAAACTAATTTACAGAATTTTATCTGATGCTGATGAGTTTTGTTAATTACTTAACTCTATGGAGGCAGCAATCATAAATCGGGCAATGCCATTAATTATAATACAACTTTAACCGTGAGTAACAACTTTATTTGATAGTGGAGTTTATGTGATTTAACTTTCGAATTGATGTCGATCGATTGCGAAATTGTAAGTTGGAATTTTAAGAAATCTCGTGAGGGTGATTTCATTTTATTGGTTGCTTATTAGATTCGATGTCAGCAATTCTGATTAGCGTTGAACTAGTTGTTAGAATTCTCTGGAAAGTTATAGAAGAATTATACGGAATAAAATAAAAAGTGTGTTGGATATTATAGTACCTTCTCTAAAATTAATTGATTTTAAACTTACGTGATATTTTCTTAAACTACCATTAAAAGTTGACTTTTGCAACAGTTTCATCTGGAATGTAAATTTGACTTCCAGGATTTCTTTTCACATTTTTCGTAATTTTCATACTGTAGGATACAGTTTTTGAAAAAATGTACGATGAGGGGAGTTCCTCTACTGACAGAAGCTTGAGATTCTGTGAGAAAAAATAAAACACTGTTTTAAAATATAAGAATTATTCAAGTTAACAATGTCTAACATCAAAATAAAAGAGCAAAAATTATTCTTCCTTATATTTATTATTATAATCAAACTTTGGTTTAACATTTTTAAAACTGGAGAGTGGCACCTAGTGCCGGTCACACTAAACATAGACACTTAAGGCCAAACATTATTTAAAATAGAACACAACGATCACAAATGCAGTTTGCCGAGGTAGTTGGAGCACTGAATCCAGTTTTCATCATAGTACTCCAAATACAATACACAATACATATTTTATTGTTGTGGTTTGATTATCGGTTGAAGACTGTGGTGAAAACGGTTCACTATTTTCAATTTTTTTTCCATTTTCATTGTCCCTTAAGGTATTTTCAAAGTTTTTTCTAACGCTTTTCTTTATAATGTGATATAGTGAGAATTTCACTTTTGTGGCACTTTCTTTTCCTTGTAGCTAAACGTTTTTTGCAGTATCTGGTAGTGGTGTAGTGATGAAATTGATTTGTTGTTGGAAGTAAGTAATCTAGGTCGGAAAAAATATTTTAATTGAATGGATAAATCCCTTTCAAGCCGAGCCCTTTGTAAACGCTTCATTGGCCAGACTGGTTATATCATAACCGGTTATCCGGTATAAGAATTTTTAAACGGCTTCATAAAAGTTCTGTCAAGCGTTTGGAGTTTGTGTGTAATATAAGGTAGTGGGCTCGTCAAATGAATCTGATGTTTTCGGCAAAAATGTATGACATGCAGCCATAATATTGTTGAGATTTTTTTATAAAAGTTGTCCACTTGTTGTTTATTCAAACCAACAGCTCACATAATATTTCACAATTCTGCTAGAGACTTAATTGGCGAAGAATATACAAATTATTTATAACATTTTTTAAAGAAAGAATTCATATTTGTTGATGTCTGGTGATCGTCGAAATCAAACTTGTGTGCAATTATTTCCTCTTCCAAATAATTTTTTTAGATGTTGGTGGGTTAAAATATTTCTAATAATAATACTAAAATCAGGCGGTTCTTCTCATGCATAAACCAATATTCCAGTCTGAGTTGTAATAGCACCTCATCAAGAAGATACAGGAGAGTGTTTTGGAGAAATTGTAAATAAGTTTCATCAACACCGGCACTAACATTTATTTTAAACTGTTATAAATGTCCAGAAGTTACTGAATGAGGATTCACGTCCGAATACTCATGGTGGTTATGAAAATTTGTAATACTTCTTCGAGTGAAACAAGCTTAATTAGTAAAGTAATGCAAAAAAAAACAGAAATTCTTCCGGTAAGAATTTTTGCACTTGTTGGATTCTAATACTAATATGTGGCTTATCTCCAGTTGTATCCAAAATAACTTCTTCGTTTTGTGTCCTGATTGCAATAGCACGTTCTTGAGTGTTATTGAAAAACATGCCTGTTTCTCGAGCCCGTTCTTCAACAGTAGAAAGTGTTTCTCTTAAGCAATTTCCTTCAAAGGAACCTAACACCAATAGCATGTTAACTTGTTCGCGAAATGAAATATTTCCGGCTATTTTTACCTAACTATGTTACTTTTTACTCGCTTATACGAGACTAGGCGGAAAGTAATTAATCTTGGTAAAAGATAGTACCAAAAACAAAGAAATTTATTACTCGTAATTACTGACATCTGTCAAATTTTCAGTTAACTGCACGATTTACTTTGTTTGGCAGCCAAAAAAGCAAAAATATTTTGTGCATAAATGAATATAATCGAATATTTGCATTATATCGGGTACTTGTTTTTGAAAAACAAAACGAAAGGTTACATCAACACCAAAATGAACGATGGATTGAACAACTGAATTTAAACGTGGTCTTACATGCTTTTTTAATAAAAATAACAATAAAAATATTATATTTAGATATTTAAACCATTTAACATATATAGTAATAACTACACTTAACTAGGAAATCATATTGAGTTAAAGAAAGATTATTTAGAAGTTTACCACAGAAAAAGTTAATAAAATTACAAAATTACAATTGTAAGATATCTGTGATTTTATAGTCAAATATTTGTTCTTTAAACCTTGCTAAGGATATGTTAAAATAGTCTACATTTCCCGACAAACCTTTGGCTAAGTCTACAAAATTTTGATAAAGAACTGCTAAATCTATAATTTGTTCGTTGATAATTTGTGTAGAATAACTGAGTATTTCTGATAGTTCTACTTGGAACATGAAAATTGCTGAATTGGTTAATTAAATCGTGTTATTTATAATTTTAAAAATCTACTAAATCAGATATTTCTCTTATCTTTTCCAGTGTATTTAATTTCAGTAAAATTTGCAAGTCAGTATAATTCGTGTACACAATTTAAAAGCTAGGAATTCAAGAAATTTCTCTGCACCTTTTCTAATATATACATTGTAATGGTCTAAAAAGAGAAATTAAATAATTTTACTTTGGATTTAATAAAAATTAATATGTACTATACGATATCATATAGGGTAGTGAAATGCAAATACATGAATTAAATAAACATTGATTAAAACAATATATGTATAGGAGCAATTTCAATAATTCTGAACATAGAAACCAACTATTACTATAATTTATCATGATTGTCCTGTATGTAAATATGAAAATGTAATACTTAAGTTAATGATGATAATACTTATTTTAGTTTTAAATTATTCAAAATTGTTTCAAATTAATGGAAAATTATTAATTAAACATTGTTCACTATTTAGAAAGATGTACGAATCTAAAATTTTTCAATTATAACAAAATTAAAGAAATTTTTATTAAGAAAATGGGCTTTGTTGTATCTGAATAATAAGCTAAATTTTAATGTAGAAATGAAAATTGTAATATCAAGATGCAAGTCAGAATGTCATATTTTAATTATAAATAGTTAATTCTTTGAATACAACAAAAATAAGTAAAATTCATATCATTGTATTTATTTGAAATTCAAAATTATTAAGTGTCAAAACTAAAACAATTAAACATAAAGAATGCTAGTATTTCGAAAAATTATTTAAGCTGAATTTGACGGAGCTCTTTTCAGTTTGAGACTTGAGCGAAGAAACATCATTATTCTTAAGAAATTTAAAATTAATTTAACTCAATTTCAATTTTCTTAAAAAAAAGCAAACAAACTAAAAGTAACCAATATTACCTGTTAGCTGAAATCTTAAAGGATTCAGTTAATGTTGTTTATTATTATTAAGATAATTGTATAAATATAAACTGTATTGTGTATAACCTAAAAAAGAAAGATATAAGAAAACACAATACTCCTATCAATACAAGTGAATTAACCTTACATTTTGTGGATGGACTCAAATAAGAGGGTAAAATTAGAATTTTTAGAATATTTGGGACAATTGAAGAGTTGATGAACTTTAATCAGTCAGCGGACGTAATTTGACAGAAAACTTGAATGGACAAGCAAGAAGAATTGGACTTTTACTAATTGAACAAGACACAACAAAGTAGCTATATAAAAATCCAATTGCTGTTTAGATCTATGGAAAGTGATAATTTAACATTTCTTTATTTTGAGTTGCAAATCATTAACACGACACCATTATTTACAAAGAGTTTAAATCTTATTGAAGTTCAATGCAACCAACGACAACATTTTTTCCAAAAGGTCCCATATTCATATTGGACACTTAATCACAATAAATTAAAAAATCACAGGATCTTGGAATATACCGTTAAACATTGAGTAGTTAAGAGTAGGATACCATATCGTTACTGAAGATTTACTTCAAGTTGAATTATCATTTATCACGAACTATTTCATTAAATAAACCAACCCTCTAGACGGTATGCAGTTGATGAGATTGCACCAACACAGAAAATTATTGTGTTACGCCTTTCTCCCTATCACTGTCCACTTAACTCAATTAAGATTATATGGGAGAAAGTTAAAGGAGAGGTTCTCGGAAAAACAACGTTTAAGCTGAAGAATATCTGGCAACTCCTCGAAATCTCTACTAAGCTGCTGTGAGTTGAAAATACGTATCACAATATGATTAAGGAAGAAGAAAACATAAGAATAGGACCATATTTTCCTTTATTAATAGTCAATAATCCTGCAAGGACAATATTTATGAGTAAATGTTGTTTTTATATTTCTATGTCAAAATTTTTAATTATAATTTGGAAAATATAAATTGTTTATTTTGATGATTGTAGTTATTAAAAGTTTTATTTGTAACAAAAATATTGTGGGGGTTTGAACAAATTTTGTTTACAAGAAAATTACTAATTAAAAGTTGAATTATATATTAACATGAATTCAATACTAAGGTGATTCCTACTGCCGCATTCACTGTTGGTTTCAAATTAAACGTGTTGCTCGTAAAGTGGCAACGGAAAACAGTAACAAAGCTTTCACAGACCACGAATGCTAATAACCCCAGAGGTTGATGCCACACACAAAGAAAAAAAACTAGGATACAATATGTTCTCCATATTGCTCAAATGTGGTAATATGGAATGATCAAAGGAAACTTGAAATCACACCACAACAATATTTATTAATAATAATAACAACAACTAGATTCGACTTTTTGAAGTGATCTTCAGGTCTGAAAAGATTTAAAACTAAGTTACAAAGTCGTACAATGAAATCCTACGATAGGAATGGAAATCAAAATATTGGTGAAAATTATATGTGGTAATGAAATAAAACTAAATTATAAACAATATAAAGTCAAATTTTAAAACAATAATAAAGAATAAACTTAAAAACATCAAAAATACTTTAAATTGAAAATAAAATTTAAACCAACATCAAGAGGTTGGTCTAACTGTGTGCGATTAGACAAAAGGAACCACTTATGGTAAACTGCATTATAAAATGCTTGGAAAATTTAAGTGACTACTGGAGAACGTTGGGGGGACAATAAGATGCCACCACCAACTGCCAACAGAAATGGGTAAATAACCAAGGTAAGTTGAGGAAGAGGGTCAAAAATGTCAGCCGAACTTTTCACTCCGCTCTTCTGAACGACCAATATTAAAGGAGGAGGCATGCAGAGAACGAACCAAAGACTGTTAAGATTCAACAAAAGGAAGCAAAAAGACATCAACAAGATATAAGGATGGGCAAAATAGTCCACAAAGCTTAAGGAGTAATGTAAGAAAAAAATTATAGGGGCAATTAACGGGAAGTACCACAATGAGTGTGGACTAAGGGATAAACTCCATACAAGGAGCCACAGAAATGAACCCACTAATAGTGGGAAATTGAAAAATAACATCGGAAAAAGTAAAAAGAAATGGCAAACTGGCGAAATAAGAGAGCAGAACGAAAATTTGATAAAAATAAATTTTCGTTCTGCTCTCTTGATTTCGCCATATTAATAAAAAATGTTGTGTGATTTCGAGTTTCCTTTGATCAAAAAAAACTAATTCAATACGAACGACTATGTTGTCTCCATCAAACTTGACACTTCACCACTAATCAATTCCTAACATTTATACAGAAATGCTCTTCAAAGAAAAAACTACAAAATCTCTTAACTGATTTTAAGTCCAAGAAATAAATGTACAGAATAAAGTACTTATCAAATTTAGAAGCATTTATTTAACTACGAAATTCTCGGCTTCTTTTAGCTGATCTCCATTATACTTAATACTTTCAGCTTTATTACAGCCAAAAATTGAAAGATGATGCTTTTACATCATCTTATTTTATTCAAAAATACTACACTAAATACGTCATAAAAATATATGCCCATCAGGATTTAATTTTTTTCAAAGAAATGGAAAATAAATACAGTTCTCTTAAAAAAAAGTATCTATCTTAAATAACTCGTAAATGACTGATTATAACAAAAAACAAAAAATACGTCAGTTAATATTCGAAGTGGGATATATTACTCCATATTTATGTTTGTTGGAAAAGTCCCTCCCATTTTTCGAAAATTTGACGGTTATTGATTTGTTATAAGAAAGTCTAATATTAATTAATTTCCAGTTATCAAAAAACCAAGTATGTGTCGTGAATGTATTTTATAAAATTTGAGAATGAACACTAATTTTTTTCTATGAGAAATGTTGTAGAAGCCCGTGTATGAATTTCCTTCGTAATTCAAATTCAGGTTCAACGATTCCGACTAACTTAATCCAGATCAAACAAGCTTATATTTGATCTAAAAATAAATAATTTATTTGTTTTGTAAACAAAGTTTATTGTTTTGTAGGTACAAATATTTACTCCTAGCGTATTTTGAAAATTAAATAAATTTATAATTTTATTATACGTTGACGGGTCAGCGAAAACACTTATTCAAAACAAAAATGTACGAGTTTACGCAAAAAATCTTTTAATGATGTTTAATTTGAAATTTTCAAATGATTATATTGAAATATTTAAACAGCATTATCTTTTGAAAAATGCTACAAATTCTTAAAAATAACATTCAATCACCAAAATATTATTTGCAAGGATGAATTTGCAGTCCATCAATTTAAGAGTAAAATTAATTCATATACCAAACATAAAAATGCAGAGAAATAAAATTTGTAGCAGATTAATTGGAAATTTTTATGGACTCAGTTGGTAAATAAATCATATTTCTTTTCAACAACACAATAAAAACATCTGTAATATGTTGCAATAAATAATCAAAAATCCAACTAGTTAAATAATGCAGAATGAAACACTTTATTGAATCGTATTTAACAAATACAATATATAGGGTGATTCAAAATGGTAACTAATAGACCGTAAATATCCGTTGCAATCAAAATCGATTGACAAGTTTCAGCATATCAATAAAAGTGCTAAAAAAATATATAAAAGTTAATGAAACTTATAATTATTTTACTACAATTTGTCGCCTGCAACGTAAACCTTTCAACTATTTAAAACCCCGAAATTATGGTTAAAATTAATTCGACTTAAGAGGAGGGAAAATGTTGAACAAACAGATTATTAAGAAAATAATGGCAGTAATGGAGAAGAAGAAGAAGAAGAGCAGAGAAGTATAAATATAATAGAAAAAGCAATAATAGAAACTGAATCAATAAAATAAAAAAAGGAATTTAAATTGGAACATGGAAATGTTTGGAAAAAATAAAATTGAAAAAAATTAAATAGGAAACATAATAAATAAAATAGGAATATAAAAAAAAATGAAATAAAGTGAATATCAATAAAATGGGTATTAAACAAGGATTTAGAACAGAAATTTGAAGAAACAAAGTAAAAAAAAATTTTAAAGCAAACTGTCGTATCACAAGATACAAGAATAGAACAAACAGATAAGCAATAGTAAAAATATTAAGGTATAAGAAAAATCTACGCAAGAAATAATACCTACAAAAGAATATAAATATCATGAAAGAAGAATACTTAAAAACCAAAAAAAGACTTGCAAAAAATATTAGGATACTACAAGAATATCATAAATAATAACAATTTGAAAATATTAGAAGAACAAATTAAAAAAAGTTTCTGGCTACAAGAAGAAATAATAAATATGGAAATAAATATATTGAATTTAAAAATAAAGAAAGTAGAAAATTAAATTTAATATGATAGACATCTATGGAAATAAGTAATAGAAAATAAAAGTACCGGCGCAAGAATAGTAATGAAAGATATTGGAGAATCAATAGTTAAATTAAATTAAATAAAATTGAATCTGTACAAAATATATATTATATAAGAAGAGATTTGTATTTTTATTTAAGGGGACAGGCTTTATTATAGTATAATAGTAATGTAGCATTACCAACACTACTAGATCTATCACGCCACAGATATTAAACAACGTTAGATAGCTCTTTTATTTAAACTTGAAGTGTTGCCAGGACGTGCAAAGGGAACTTTTCGAGCACAGTGCTTAATTTCCCTTTGAATGCTCTTTTCAATGATGTGCCAGTTGGCATAGGGTGTCATTTAAAAAAAAGATAATGACGAAGTCCCGTAAGCCATTAGTATAACCAATAGGCCGTAAATATCCGCAACAATTAAAATCTGTTAATTTGATTTGACATATCATTGACAATTGTCAAAATATGGAGAAATGGAATTTATTCCATTTAGGAGCTCCACATTGTATATATGTAATATTAATCAAGAAAAATAAGTAAATATTCATTTCAAATATATTCAATAGGTATATAAGCTGTGTTCTATGCTTAGCATACGTAATAAAGTTTTTAGTACATATTGGGAGTAATATTGAAGTATAAGCAGCTTTCGATGAAGAACTTCTGCCAGCTTGGATAATCTTTAAATTATAAAAGGGAATTCCGTCTACTACAATTTTGGAAATTCAAATAAATACTTTCAGGAAGGGTGATTCTTCATAAAATTAAGATTCAATAAATTCTCAAATTCAACCTTAGCTAGAAATGGTATATACTTTGTTTTGAAACAATCTTTAGTCTATATTTGATATTCTCTGCTGTTATTCCATTCTACTCTGTACTTTTATTATTTTTTAAGCAGCTGAAAATTTTATTAATTTCCTCGCTTGTTATATTTTCTATTTTCTGCTCGTCTTGTTCTCCTTGTCCTCTTTTTGTTTCTCTGGGATCTCTTCAATTCTTTCATTCACAATTTAACAAAAATTATCTCTCCATTTTATTCTAATTTTATCTTCATCTCCTATTTTTTTACCTTCTTTGTCTTTATTGAATACTGTCTGGTTTTGTTACTTTTTTACCTTTGTAGAAATATCTTTCTTTTTATAGTACTCTTTTCTTTACTTTCTCATCATTATATCTTCTTTTTTCTGTTTATGCATTTTCTCTTTATTCTCTACTTCTTATACGTTTCTTTGTATGCATGTTTGTTTATCTGTAAACGATCGGAATCGATTGCAAACCAACACAATTTTATGATTCTTCAGGTTTATATTCCTTGGTTACATGACACACATTTTTATTAAAAGTGTGAGGTTTTCCTCCTTAAATTTTCGAGTAAATATGAATTTTTATATAAAGTGTTAATGTAAGAAAAAACTTTTATTAGAATATTTTGTTGCAAATAAAACGTTCTACATACCATTTAAAAATATGCATTACTTTCGCGAATACCCTGTATATTGCGGTTACGGATTCGTAGCGATTTTATTAAATCCATTTTACAACTGTATTTTTATTCCTATGGTTTATCAGTAAGATTTTATCTTCAGGCAATAAATTTATATTTGATTGATTGACAGATATATTTGGTAACATAAAAATTGCACTTTCTTCTATCCCTGATACCTGAAAACAATTATCAAAAGATATTCAATACTCATTAAACTTACTAATTGTTTATAAGAACCTCATCTTTTTGAAACACAATTTTATCAACTAATTTAGTGTATAGCGAGATAATTTCAACAATGTAAGCATCTCCGAAAAACCCAAAACGAAAAAATATTGACTTTTGAAATTAAAATAATTTTCTGCTGAACCAACAAAGGCCTTCATAATGAATAAACCAGCAACAACAAAACCGCATTATTAAGTACGTTTCTGATTTCGTAAATTAATAACGTGGCCGGTGAAAAAATTGAGGGAGAGGACAAGTTATGAAAAAAACGAGGAACTCAGGTCTTCAGGTATAGCGAGCAAGATTGTTCGGTATTATTCTTTTCCTCTTTCAGATTGATTTTCTTTTATATTACAGAAGGTTTACTTTAAGTGTCCGAACAACGCCAGTAAATTCTCATCTCAAATCTTTATATCAAATTGTGAGTGTTATAACTGAATTATTGAAAATTTTTGACCATATGGTAAATCGAAATTTAGTTTAGTACAAAATAGAATTATTTGCTTTTATTTTAGAAATTTCTCCCACAAGTACATTTTTTGGTAAAGTCTTATTATGAAAATTAGTGAATTCTTTAATCCATCTACTCTCAAAGGACAGAAGTGTTTCTGAAAAGTTATTATTCAAAAATAACAAAGAAAAATCAACTTTTTAATCTAATTAACGAAATATTTTTAGAATGTGGAATTCCAAAACTCCAACCAAAGATCTTGTTTAGTATTAAGTAAGGACATATTATCCTTTCTATCTTCAAAAATGTTACCCAATTTTATTTCATTTCACAAGTAGTTCACTAAATCTAAACCTGGATTTTACTGGAATTATATTACCACATCACTAAATTATCAATTTCCATTGGAGTCATGTCTGTAGTAATCTAATCTACAGGCTTATTTTTTGAATCTATTTGAAGTTACATTTTGGATTTCCGAAACCCTGTTTAACACACACATTGTCCATCTGGAAGGGTGGAAATTAATATAATATTAGTATCTGAGAAGTATCCATAAATTTGAAGTGAATAATTGAAATTATTTTTGTAACCAAAGCTAGTAAGACTATTGCAAATAGCTCAAAATGTCCTAGCAAAAATGGTTTTTGTAGGAGCTACTCTACTCTTTGAAGCAATCAAATTACAAGAAACGGTATCATTATCATTATTAGGATGTAAACAATAGCACCATTTGTCATTACGCCACTCTTAAAAAATCTATGAAATTCTAGATTATGCATGTTCAATTCTCGAATGACAAGTAACTTCATATTTAAATTCTACTCAAATAAAAGCCCAAGGGCAAAAAGTTTTCACTTTGTTCACAGTTTACAGAAAACTAGACACGATTTCCAAGTTTCCAATGAAAACTGAACAAATCCGCAATTTATAAATGTTTTAAATATAGTGGCCTTTTACATGATGAAAAGATGAAAATGGTAAAAAGTTGCAAATTATGTAACAATTGTCTCGCAAACAGTCATTATGTAAATAATTGGTTCTAAAACAGTTGTTCCAAATGCAATAATGATAATCACACTTTGTAAACAAACGCTTCAAATGGAAATTTCAATTCTAGGTATTTCCATTGAGGATTCAATAGAAACATTCAAAATAATTTGCAATCATAATTTGCAAAATTCAAACAATGTTTAACGACAAGGTTCAAGTTTTGAAAATTGTAGTGAAACAAATAGTCTATAAATTAGTTGTGAAAATTCACAATGCTTAAATTGTTTTAGATGGCATAGTAACAAAATTCAATAAAATGGTAAATTCATTCTATCATAGCAAAACATGTTATTCTAAATATAAATTGTGTGTTCTTAAGAAAATTAGATTATTAAAATGTCATAAATGGAAATATAATAAAAGTCTGAAAAATTCCTTGATATTGGAATTAGCGTTTTCTTTCAAAGTTCTGGCACATACCATTTATAGCAAAAATTATGGGAAATTGAAAAATAAAGGACAAAAAATTAAATTCTCAGTACCGAAGAAGAGTTAGCTGAAAACATTTTTTAACTAGTATTAAAATTCTAGAAAATGGTTCCACTATTTGATATACTGTATTGTGTTCGTATGTTAAATTTTGTATTTAATTTTAAAATACAAAAAAAATGTATAGAATGATAAAAATAAATCCGGCTCGAAGGGCCAACTAAAAATCACTGATTGAGATGGTTAAATTTAATCACTTCTTAAGGCTTCTCCATAGGTTGTCGTATTCAATTAAAAGCCAGAACATTCTTCAACAATATAACATCACAAAATACTTCTTCGAAAGACCTTACCTACGTTTACATATTTAGAATAAATAGAAATTCAAACCTTCATAACTTTTTAACCAGAAATTCTCTTTTTAATTACACTTTTAATCAATCAGTTATTCCTAACGTGACTTGAAACTGCACTCCTCATTTAATATAAATAATTAGATGAAACCTAAAACAAGTACAAATCCTGGGAGCCAGATTAAAAAGCCCGGTCTATATCACTTGCGATTTTTTTACTAATTTTATAGAAAGAAATTTATTTTTAGTGAAAAATGCTATTAAATAAAACACGTGGTTTAAGTATGTTCAATTTCTTTTTGTAAAACGTTTGTTGTAAAATTTGCAAAGAGATAGATAGCTCTCTAGAATATAGATCTACAGATGTTACCTGAATTAATATGTTATGGTGGTAGTACTCGTATACTTGTAGATCTATTCTGAATTACCCAGACAAAATACTTAAATTAAGATACAAATTTAATTTCTTATTTTTAAAAAGATAGAATAATGAATGGAATGCTTGATTTCATTTTTGTGGAGTAACCAAATGTCATTAGATTCGCCAACGAGAATGTTGAATTAGCATATGTTAACAAAACATGAAAACAAAGAATCACAATCTGATGTAGCGGAAGTTGTATATTTCTTGATTTTAAAGCTTTAAATTTTACTTGGATACCAGGATCGGAAAAATACTAAGAAATTTTTCCTTTGTCCTTCGCAATGTTAATACCAATTTATTTGATCCTTAGTCACTTTTATCAACTTCCAAATTTATGGCACGAATCTTCTAAGCACCTTAAATTCTTTTGTAATTATTATTACCTTATATATTTCCTGATATATTTATAACGGATTAATAATTAATATCGTGTAACAGAAATACTCAATTATTTATTTATATTTTCTCAATTTCTTTCATTATTTTTCTTTGTATTTGTAAATATTTAAAAAAATTATAAGGACCATTATGTAAAAAACTGACATTTGGCAATCGCGTGTTCAAACTATATTTTATATTTTGCTTTTCCCAGCATTCTTCTAGCCTGAAAACAAAGCATGTTTACACAACCGTTTTGTAATTTCTAACTGAATATATTTCATTAATTAAATCAAGGTAAAATAAATATTAAATAAAAAAAATTAGTTGTTTATTTTGGCACACAAAGACTGTTTATTTTTTTATTTTTAGTCCGTAAATACGTATTTATTTTACCAGGGGTATTGAATGTTTTAAACAGGTATAAATTTAAATACGAATAAGTAACAGCTAAATATTTCATTTGATCCTATTATTAGAGTCTTGTCCTCGGGGCGGGTGTCGAATTAGATCAAACTCATCAGCATTTAAAATGTGTATGTTTATTTTTAACAATTGAAGTAAACATCTGTTTGTTCCCTAAAAGGTCTAAGATTAGAATTAACTCTTGTATAACACTCGTGGGGATTTAACTATTCGGAAAATTCAGTTTGTAAATACCTTTATTTATTTTAGGTTTTATATTCAATAAAATGAACCTAAACTATTTCTTACTTTAAAATATTTCAAGATAAGTATAATTTATCTTTTATATTTATTATGGATAAATCCCACAAAGTATTAAAACAATTAATAAAAATTATTGTCATTTATATTTAGGTTAACCCAGATCATATACAAATACTAAAATTTTGATGCTATCTTTTACTAACATCTGAAAAAATTTCAGTGCTTTGTCATCATTAATTCTTCATCCAAATAATTCTCTTTTTCTGTCACTTTAGGGTATTCTTGCTTCCAATTTTTTTTAAGGTTAAAATGTCTTTGCAAAGAAACACAATTGACAGATTATAAAATTGACAATAGCCCAGTATAGAAAAATTAATTTGCAATAATACAGTTTTGAAAAATGTATTTTAAGTTAGCATTGTCAAAAATTCTAATAGTATTCTAAACTTGTTAAAGATTTAGCTAAATTTTAAAGAACGATTTGTAATTTATGAATTTTTGAATATATTTTTGTATTAAGTAATTTTGGGGAAAAAAGAGATATTAAAAATGTGACAGATATTGGTACCTAGTAAGACAAATGTTATCATGAATCATCTCCGGAGCGCCAAACTCTGCAGAGCTTCCGGATTCACACCTGGGAGTAAATTATAGGAGGAGTAGTAAAATGTTCAAGTTGATTCATCGGTATATTATTGAAAGAGGTTGCGACAGTGCCGTTTGCATCAACCGTTGATGTAAAATATTACGAAATGGTGAAAAACAAAGATTTACACGAATATGGAAAGAAGAAAGCAAATATCACATTATTAATGCATTACGTTCAATTGAAGAGACAGTGCATTTGGACCTGAAGTCTTACTTGAAATATATGGTTATCAATAGCTGACAATCAGACTGGAACAGGGTGATTCATAACTATTGGAACATGGGTTAAGGGCAGGTTATTTGGATCAAAATATGGCGATAGGTCCAAATATACCTTAATAAATTATCACTGTGGATTAAGATATAAGATATAAGATTGTAAGAATTTCTCCATAATACAAAAAAAAATTTAGATTAGAATAAAAGTTTTAAAACAATAAATAACAAAATTTAATTTTCTTGAATAAAGATTTAAAAATTTGGTTTTAACTAACTAGCTACTTTATATGAAAATCAAGACTTTAAATTGCAATCTGCATAAAACAAAACATGTCCTCATTTCCATTATTAAAAAAATGTTTACTAGTTTTAAGAAAGCATGTTCTATAACTTCTGACACAATTATTTTTTATTAGTCAGTGTTACTATAAATAATAATAAAAACAGTTCTAATAAGTTACAAATTAATTAATTTAACAATTTTATATATTAAAAGGGTTGTTCAAACATATTTTGATGCAAAACGACAATTCACTATGAATTTTAATACTCTCTGTAACATCTAACTTAAATATTTTAATTCCAATTAAGTTTTTAAACAATTTATGTACCAAGTTCTAATTTAAGATGTCAACTGAGTTTTTTATCAAAAATTGAACGGGTAGATTCCATATAATTTATTAAATACAAATTGATTAACTTGATGTTTGTTCGGGAAAGAATTAATTTATAAATTCATTTATCAATACGTTTTATTTATCTTTTGGTATATTTGTATTTATTATTGTGAATCTTTAATCATATTTGTCGATTTAACAATAGTAATACAGGGTACAATGTTTAAATTCGAAAGAAATATTTTCTTCTTGTTCTTATCAATTTTCATTTTCGCGAAATAAAATTGTGTGGGGGCATTAAACCTACGTACATTCACAAGTAAATGTCCAGACTGCCAGCTCTTTAAAATTTACAGCGTTGCCGCTTCAATCCGGTCGAAGTTAAATAGATTGAATTACCAAAAAATTATTTTTGCTGAAAATTCACATATTTATCTATTTATTTGAATTATGGCTACTTCATTATTCATAAATAATATCAAAGTTCATTAGAAATTATTCCTAAATCTTTAAATTAAAGACCTTACGTAGTCAAACTAATATTCTGAATACATATAGATATATCAACAATAAAAAAAATCTAAAAAATCAATTATTTAAAATTATTTTGGAAAGCAAATCAAAATACTTCTGATCCCGACTATGCCACCCCAAATTTCTTATAAAAAATCTATTCTTTTTGTTCTGAAAGTATCGATTCTTATTATCATGATACTGCTATATGTATTATGTGCACATTTTAATTAAATTGGCATTAGACAAATGAATAATATTTCTCATTTGGTTTTTATACGTGAATAATAATCATGTCGAGAGAAATTGAAATATTCTCGTGTTTTCTTTCGCCTTAAAAATTATTTACGAGCTATTTTTGTCTTCCAAGAAATTTTATTTTTGTCACACTACACCTACTCAATTTTTATCTACTAATAGACTATCCATAAATTGAAACAGACAATTTCTTTACATAATCATTTTTTTATTATTAGCTTAACAAAACACTGTTTTTTTTTAAGTTCTCCTTACATAAATAACTAGTCAAATTTGACATGGCATATACATAAAGTATGGAATAAATTCATTTTCAGCTAAACAAACAATTTTGAGAAAAAATCCTCAGACAGGTCGGTTTTTGATTTTAATTTAATTTATTTTTTCATAACAACTAAATATACAGAGTAATCCATTTGTGAGTAACGATGTCATCGACAATTTTTTAAATAGCAAACCCTGTATATTTTACTTTCCTTATATTGCAAATTGCAAATGATATATTTTTGGAAACGTCTTGAAATTTGAATTCTAAAAAAAATATACAGTATGTGCCATTTAAATAAATTCTCGATGACATCGTTACTCACAAATGGTTGACCCTGTATATTTCATTGTTATGTAAAAATACATTAAATAAAAATCAAAAACCGATTTGTCTCAGGAATCTTCCTGAAAATTGTTTGTTTAGCTTAAGATGAATTTATTCCATACTTTATGTACCTACACAGTGTATACTGCGAAAAAAAATGTTCCTAGGAGTTATAGAAATGCTACGAAAAACAAAGTATTTTAGTTAGAAAACAAGTCTGTAATTAAAATTAACTGACATTTTGGCGTTGGGTGTTATTGCTCAAATAGAACACTGCATTTTTTAAAGCATTTGAGCTCAGTTATACTTATTTCATTTTTTTTAATTAAAATTTTATGCAAATATCTTATTAAATGTTTTGGGTTACGGGTTCCAGGTTGGTTATTATTATTATAACTTTTGCTGCTATCAAAAACTAATATACCAAATTTATACTTTTGATACAAACCCGTTGTAAAGAAAAAATATTGCGTCTATGTTTATATTTTAGGTTTCTTTTCCTAATAATTTTTAGTTACTAAATCATGATCCAGAACAAAGATCAATAATACTTCAGTTTTTATTTTTTAAATTTGTAATCACCCTGTGTATGCTACGTCAAGTTTCAAAATGTAAATGTTAATCAAATGAGTTGAAACATACTTTTTAATGTCGTTTTAAAATCAATTTTCTCTATTTTTAGTGGCAGCGCTACTTATAAATATAATTTCATGTTGAGATGATAACCATTTGTGATTTTTATTATTATTTGGTCTTAAGTAATATTCTTGCTTGGACTGGTGAAATGAAATCTGTCAGTTCTTTTTCGGTAAAGACTGAATATAATAAATAAGTTTATTTTTTAATGAATTAGATGTTTAGTAATATTTTAAAATACAAATTGTGTAATAAATATATTATAATATAAACCTATAAGAGATAAAAAATCAGAGATCAATTCTATATGTATAGTAGTTGTGTAAAACAATTGACAATAAAGAGGTTTCAATAAATAAAAATACTAAAATTATTAATATTAAAATTTGAACAGAATATAGCAAATTGTTTATATTTACGAGTAAACACGAACGAACTTTAAGATCATGAATTTTTTTAATAATTAAATTGAAAATATAAAATACGTCAAAATGAAAAGTAATAAGTTATCTTTAAGTATAATATAAAAGATTTTCATAATTAGTAAATTTAAATAATAATTTTTTATAGATTTCTACAGTGGACAGATTTTGTCGTGGCAAACGACGCTCTGAACTAGCGCAGACAGAGACCACATGAAAGTAAAGGACACAGCTAGTGTACACTACGCGAAGGAAATTTTGTTGTAATGGATTATAGTAAATTTAGATGCTGGTTACTAAGAATTAATGGATTTTTAATTTACGATTGTCGAAACTACTTCTTACAAATATAAAACTAAATGTCTTCTAGGTAATATTTTAATACGCGTTTTTCGAAAAATACCAAGAAGTAGGTACCTACTTATAAAATATTTATAATTTTACGATTTCAACACATGAATCAGGAAATATTAAATACATTTGTACTTAATTGTATTTTATAAATAAGTCAATCATATATAAAATAAACAAATAAATTAAAATCAAAGAGATCAAACAAATAAACACATAAATAAAAAAAAAATTGTAACAAAATTGATTAAATCAAATAAAGGCAGATAAATAAATAAAATGCAAGTCAATTAAAGAAATCAAAAAAAGGCCAATAAATAAGTAAATAAAATGCGAGTCAAATAAATAAATTAGCATAAATAAATCGAGTAATTTCAGTCCTAAAAAATAAAAACACTAAACAGAATCACTAAAAATAATATATAAATAGATTATATTACTTCTTGATGCAGAAAATTGAGTGTTAGTTTGTTGTTAATCTTTTTTTTCACCTCAACTATTCTGGAAACGGTTCTTTCGGAAAAACCGGTGGCTGCTGCAGCACGACCTCCAACATCTGAAAGTGGTATTAACGGTACACCAATTTCCTTTTCTTTCGTTATAAACTCTAGAACATTGGCCACAATTTCCCTCGATTGACTGTTTTTTGCTCGTCCTTTCAATTTACTTTTATTCCAATTTTGAATACTGAATAGCCAGTTCTCAAAAGAACAGATTTTTAAAAACGTTAAAATAACAATTAATTACAACGATTGAGTATTACACAACAGAATTACGGGCGAGCAAATTAGAAATAAATTTGAGACATTTTTGATGATGGGCCGTACTGAATATTTTTATAAATTTTTTACTTGTTTTTCCACAGGAGCATGGGATAATAAATAAATAAAAAATAGTACTAACTAACATTTTTTTGTACATGGTAACGTGTAAGGATATGAATGGTTAGATACTACAATTATATTTCAAAACACAATAAAACAAATTATTACAAAAGTACAAATTAAATCAATTTTAATTAATTAAATCGTTCTAAAATGTAAAATTTTGCAAATTGCGTTAAAATTTAAAAATATCTGTATCAAAAATGTCAAATTATGCTTCCAAAGAATTAACTACATCCAGTTTTAAGGACAAAAATAATTTAACAGGAAATATATATATCTGATAAAATATCAAGAATTCATAAGATTCGTATGTGTTACAATCATTACTTATTGTAAATTTTCAATGTTCTTTGATAAAAATGTCAATTTGACGGATTTAGATGGCTGTGAATTTGAAATGATATAAATACCGTGTCAAAACAAGCGGATTCCAATTTTTTTGACTGTCTGATTGTTTTTAAAGTTATGGGTGTCTAAAAATATAAAGACATAAATGTAATGGTTAAAACTAACAAAAGAAAAAATGATTAACTCTATACAAATGTTATCTTTTAAACATTACATTTTTTTCCTTTAAAGTTAATGTGTTCTTAATAATACATATATAGTTAAATTCATCGATAAAAACACTGACATCGAATTTATACAAATATTTTAAGTGAAAAACACTTACCGGTTATTATTTTATATTATATTTTCTTATATAGAAAAAAGATTTATCAATAACCTTTTGAGAGAAGAAAACACGAACATTTCTTGTTTTGAGTGGGATTTCAAGACGATTATTATTATTTGGAAAGAAAACAATAAAAATAACGTGATTTGGAAAGAAGACAATGTCATTTCTGCAGTTGGGATCCGTAAGACATTTACTAAGTTCAATTTTAGACGATTAAATTTAATAATTTATTTTCGTTTTCAACTCATAAAACAGTGTTGTTTAATTTTTATAAAAAAAATATATGTATAAAAGTCTAAAAAAATTGTGTATATAGGTATTTCTATCCTCACTCGTGAGAAAATTTAGTGCATAGAATGATTTTAATTTTAAGTTTGAAAAATTAATAAACTATAATTTATCAGTATTAATAATTTAAAAAAAAATATTATTTGTTTAATCAGATATTATTATTATTAATCTCAATAATTAATTCTGATGATTACAGTTTAAATGTTATATATTTATTATAACTTGGTAATCAATAATATTTTTCTAATAAAAATTTTATAGTATAATTGTATGTTTCACTTTAATAAAAAAAAATATTACAATATACATATACAGTGTGGTCCAAATGAAAGGAATACATTAAGAAATCTGTTCGAATATTATTAATACTACTGTTGACAATAATAAATTTTGTTGATGGCGTCATCACGCTCACAGATATGACGTCAAAAATAGAAAGGTGATCTGACAAAGCGCCCATTTAAAAATAAAAATCGTAGGGTTTCAGGACTTTCCCCCGAAATCGCCGATTTACGAAATATTGAATTTATTCCTTTCATTTGGACCATACTGTGTATTTGAAACTAACGATTTTGGCTTAGTTTCTGAATGTTGTACAGTCTCTCCCATAAAAATCTTGTGATGCTCGGTATAAATGTTTGTTAATAATAAATTATATATGCTTTCATCGAGACCAACAAGTTATTATCAGATGAAAGGCTTTATCAATAATTTTCCTGAACAGCAGCCGTTGTGGAAAATAATGAATTACATATTAATATTTATGGTCCATCTGATACTTAAAATGATAAACGGAGCCCAAAGAGTATTTTAACCCTACATAAAAGGTGTAGAACGAGGGTTTGACAGTTTAGTCAAATTAGTATTAAAGTAAGGGTCCTTTTGTATTATAAACTCCTGTATTTTCATTTACTACAATATTTAGAAATAATTACAGTTTACTCCTCTACTTTTATCTACTGAAAAATACTGGTATTGACATGAACGAAATATTTATATTAGATACGATAGAATAAGGGACGTTAACAAAGTTTACGTAGGGGTTTATACAGGGTGCACCAACGAAAACTTGACCATTAGTAGAAGTTAAAAAAAAGGAGTTTTTTAAAATTTTAAAAAACATGTCAAATTTTTTATTAGCAAGTGGACGAATTACCATATAAAATTCATACCAAGGAAACCAACCCTTTAGAGCGAGGCAGCAAACCCATGTACCAAGTGTGGTCAAGTTACACATCGTTTGAAAGGTATTTTTTGCTCTCTACCACCATTATAAATTTTATTAATTTATGAAATAATTGCCATTATTTCAGATTTTTTTTTATTATTAAAAACACCTTTATTTCTGAATTTTTGGAAAAGTTTCGTTGGTACAATCTGTATATTATTTATTTTAAAGTAATTTCAAATAAAAATAATGGTAATCTAATAAATTTCCGGAAATTTTTATCACATAGGATACCATGGGCACAAATAATTAAACTGCAACTTTTTACGAAATAGTTATAAAAAAATGGGTTTGTGGAAAATCATTTTATTTCATGTTTAATTACGATCTTTAGCTTACTATTTCAATTACATTTCAGAATTTTTGATAACTCCTGCTTGTCTACAAAAACATAGTATTTTGAAACGACTTTTCTAATTAGCGAAAACTTTATTTGAAACATCCAGTAGCTTCCTTTATTGTACTATTAACTTCTCATTTTCGGTTCTGTATATTTCACTTCTTAGTAAACTATTTCAATATCCGGTGCCTTTTAACTTCAAAAAGTTCTTGTCTCTACGAGCGCATAGTGTCTGTATAATCTTCTAATATTGGACCGTGTTCTTTGATGTAAATTGATAGATCGTACATATTTTAGGATTTTTCATTACAAAACTGCAAAAATTGTCCTCACGCACTCTCATTGAACTTTTTATAAATAATTTAACAACTTTAATGAAGATAATGAAATTAAAACTCTACACTTAACAAAATCTTTAATGGGAGTTCTTTGAATGTTTTATATAATATTTCCCACTAAATTTTCACTGATTCACTTATCACAACTTAAAACTAAATATTTAAACTTAAACTTGGGGTAAAAATTAATATTTTAAATTATGTTTAGGGTAATAAACAATTTGAAAAAATATACTTTGGAGCGGAGAGTGAGTATGTGCATTTCACAATCACTTCTTAGCGACTCTGTAGTTTAAAACTGGAGTGACTTTGACATTGGAGTAATTGCCGCTCATTGGTTACTTGTGTGCTCAGAGGGGAGTTTTCATTGGTCAATTATTCTAGCATATATTAGCGAAATGTTGATTGGTTGAAATAAAAATTGCTGACAAATTTCACGCAAAAAATTATTATGGAGAATGTATTAATGTGGATTGAATATTATTTAAAATGAGTGAATTTTAAACAAAATTTTCTGAAAGGCTGCTAACTTTTGAAATAAATAAATACATTTTTTCTGTACTACAGTTAATAGGTAACTTTGTCTAAATGTTATATTTGAGTTTTAAAATTTCTCTATTGTCAACACGGGGACGAATAATTATTGTTGATAAAACCTACCCCGTCTGTTATTGCCTTTTCATTGAATAATCTCTTGATTGTCCTTATTGCAGAAGACTTATCAGGAAGGGCATCTAAAACTATTTTGACTTCATTAAATGATACAAGGCGGCAATAAAGCACGAGCCCCAAGGAGTGACAACTGGTTTGCTAAAACGGTATTTAGCCACATCTTTCTACTGGGTGCTTTAAAAATATACATTTCGTGAGTTATGCACATAATGTGTAACAGTTTTGGTTACATTTTCTTAATTTTACTTCCTGCATTGATCATGTAGTTCACAGAATCTGTGTTAATTTAATAACATTTTAACATTTTCTCCCGCACGGTTGTCCTAAAATGATATTAAAGAATTATGGCTTAAGATATTGGTTGTCCATTAAATGCCAAGAATTAATTAGTATAAATTTTCTCTAAAAGTAAATGATCAATTTTTAGTCATGCGAAATTTGTCGGGTTGTCTATAGATGCCAATAATGGACCGCTTTATAAATAATTTCTGAATTGTTCCAATTTTTTGTTGACAATTTTATTAAAGTATACCGTCCTTAGTTCACTTTTAATTGGTAATCACCGATCTACACAAATTTGATTTATAAATGCACAGAAATTATTATTTTTATTTAAAATATTCCGAGGAAGATTTCTCAAAAGAAATAATAACTGCTAAGTCAAACCAACATTTTTTTTAATTTTTCACAAATTTTATCTTGATGAGTCATAGAGTTCACATCTTTTGTTACAAAACTTTTAGATCTCGTTTTTATTGTAACACTACAAGTTGTACACTTCAAAAAACGTTCCTCATACTTTAGGTGAATATTACTATGTATTATGTTAATGTTTCATTGGAAAATACAAATATCGGTGGCTAACGAACTATGAAATACATTTTAGTAAATCGGTAAAAACTAAGTCAATTGTAGATAAACTTATTTTTTGCGCTCGTATTGATACGTTTCCGTAAAATCTGTTCGATAGGTATAAAAAACTAATGATATACATTAAAAAAAATATTCGTTTAATTTAAAAGTTTGCAGCTTTCAAGAATAGACAGGACATATTATTTAAATAGTCGAAACAAACAGTTTTTTTATGAAATATTAATAAAAATAAAAAATATGACAGAATTAACTGGATAGTTTTTTATTTAATTCCATAATAATTTCAACATAACAGTCACAATTCCGTCTTCCTCTTTTCATTCGACACACACAATATGTACGCATATAGAAGGATATAATAAATAAACCAGATATCGATAATTAGTGCTGACCTAAATATTGCCCTGTTAGATAAACGGCTTTGCGTTTGACTTAAATAAATATTAGAAAAATGGTTGATGCCCTTTGGGAAATCGAATATACAGATATAGTTATGGGATGAGCCTTAATAGGATTCTCTTGATAATATAAAGAAGCAAAAAAGATCTTTATATAGGATATGCCGGAAAACAGCATAGCATTCTATTAACTAAGTATTTTTCTATAGGGACCAAAATATTCGAGTTGATATAAAAAAAGAAAAGATTTTAAATTAATTTTTTATGGGCTAATCCATTTTTATTTTCGATATCTCCGCTATCCGTTGACATATCCATAGTGCACAAATATAGAAATAGTAAAATTTCATATCTGAAATATACATGGTGTTTCATAAGAAAAGGCTATATAAAAAGTATTGTTTCTAAATGGATTCTATAGTTTATTTGATGTTTAAAACTTTCCAACTTTGGCAGATATTAATGTTTTATAGGTTCTTTGAAAAATATCGTCATTTTTATGTAAAAATCTTAATTATACTGACATTCTAAAAATAAAGAACAACAGGTTATTTTTTTCATAGGCAAACATTTTTAATACCTTCCAGTTTCCAGTCTACTTTGTAATTAATTTTAGGGTCTAATGTAACTTCATCACGTTGCCTTTACTGAAATTGCGTCGGTTTTCCTCTTGGGGGAAGTATACTTATTGATGGGAAATCTGCTATAATATTTAGTTTGAGAGCCGCTTCGTTAGCTTGTAAAGTCATTTCAAAGTGTTCATCCGCGCAGTAAATTATTAACTTACCGATAAAATTTTTTCCATCTTAATATTTTTCTCATCTGTCATTTTTATGGTATATTTAGATCTCGCAACCTACGTTAAATATTTTAGGTACTGCTGCTTTATGCCAACTATTACAAGAAAATTATCAGTGTTTAAATCGGCTACTCTGTAGTTTTTAACATTTTTACAAATTTTTGGTGTTTTGTCTGTATCAGTACATGATTGATTTGGTTCTTCTTCTTTCCATCAAGTTTCTTTGTATATATTTTTGGGTTCAAAGTTGGTAAAGTTCATTTCAAGATATTTCGTTGACCTGCAACTATTAGTAAATCCCTCGGTAGGTGGTTGTTAATCCAAGCAAATTAGTACAGGATGGTATTTAAACCCCTAATAATTGTATTGTTTGAAGAGAAAGTTGGGGTTACTGCAGGATTATTTTGGAACTGAACTTTGGTTAATTGTAAACATTTGATTGTGAAAGTAATATGTGGCGTACTTGGTTAAAAACATTTTTTGAAAAATTAAATATTAGCGCTTGAACAGCACTAGTCACTAAATTCCTGGCAGACATTCAAGTATGACCCTGTTTTTCTTTACTTTAAAATTAAGAATTTACAAGATTAACTGATAGTACTCTCCAAGCAGATGGTAAGTCAACGAAATATCTTGTTGCTTGTTGCTGACTGTTATTATTATTATTATTGTATTTTGGGAAATTTTTCCAGTTAGTTCGATTTCTTTATTTCCTTTAACGCAAGAAGGTACATTAAAAATTATGATCTTCATATATTTGCCTTGTTGCCGAATTTTATATATCCTTTCTGATATTTCTTGGAATTCTATTACCGTTTTCATAATCAGTTTGTTAATTAGAAATCCCACGCCTAAATAGCTATTTTTTGTTATTATTAAAGTTTACAACATACCTGTATACCTTTCTTGTGATGCTTTCTTTTTGTTTTATCTCTAGCAATGTAAGTATCTTAGATTTTTTCTTATTTACCAAAGTTATCAGAGCTTCACCGTCCTACGTTGACATTGCGTTCCATATTCCTAATCTTACTAATTCTTCTTCTACATTACTTACTTCATTCTTCTTATTTTTTATCTATTCTTTGTATTTTTCGGTTTCAATTCGCTATGTGTTTCGTGCGTTTAATATTGACCTTTTGTATCCAATGTTTATTTGTTTACCTTCACCATTTATTATTTGGCGATATTGCTTTTTATTTGTGTATCTCTTGCTCTTTTTTGTAAATTAGGAATCTATAGATTTTGTTTCGGTAATCTTCTTAACTTGTTTTTGTTACAGAGTATGTCATTCTTTTGCTTTAATTTTACCGTTTCCATTACGCAAACTCTTTCTCCAATTCTTCTTTCTTGCACTTATCTTCTTACATGTATTTTCATTTGTTTTGTTATTAACAGGCAACCTATATACTTGTGTGTATGTAATTCACCACCTTCTAATAGAACCCATTATATTAATATAAAATTTGAAACTGAGAGTTTCCTTAATTTTTTATCATCCTGTACACAGATTTCTTCAATTCCACAGAAAAAATTTTTTCTCTGACATGAAATTGATACAATTAATGAAATCATTAATAATTCCTAACACAGGTATTTTATTAATAAAAATGCACCAGATAATGGGAAAAAAGGTTTATCTGTAAAACCGATTTGATTGATTTTTTTTACGCCGCGTGAAAAAATTTAGGCGTGAAAGGTTTTGGACCTTTTTTTTAATTTTAACCAAAAATACGAAATAATAATTACTGTAATACAATATTTTTTCGTATTTATTTTTTTTATTTTAAGAAAAATATTTTTCAACTGTTTAAATGATAAGCAATGCAAGTTTGATATTAAACGAATTAGAGGTATTCTAAGAAAGTACATAATAATTCATCAGTGACTTCATCACTTCCAAAATTTACAGATGGATCCAATTTTCCAAGCATTCTCTGCGATCTACGACACAATTCAAGGCCGTATAGTGGCAAGCAAGAGTGTTAAAATTTTTTGTGTTATGTTGATTATAATTTAATTATTATTTGTAAAAAGACATAAAGACGATATTTGGTAAAGGCATCAACAGGTATACTAAGGTATGAGGTATACTATGAGGTTAGAACGACTATACAGGGAGTTACAAAAGAGCGTAAAAAATTACATGTCAGAATTAATTTTTCTAAAATGGCGCATAAAAAAATAATTCTACTCGTATTTAGTAGAAGTCCAAACAGTAATGCTAAATAATGTTATATGTGGTAAAATGACTCCCAAGTACTGGGAGATCCAAGAAAGTCACTACTTACAATACTTAATAAGGATAATTCAGTCTAAACAGAAAAATCATTAGTACATTATAGTCTTTACAAAAATGATTAATTTGACTGAGGAGTATAAAATTCTTAACTGAGTTAACAACTACCCTACAGATTTTTTCCGAAAGCTGTAAGATAAATAGTTTCCGAGATAAGGCAACGTATCTCTTTTATTTAGACATCCTGTACAATATATATGTTGTCACCAATAATAATTTTCCAAATTTTGTACTTTTAGTACTTTATACCGAGGATATCGTAAATGTTTTTTGTATATTGTAACGATCTAAAATAAGAAATCAAATAATTTAATTAAGGATTAAACAAAAATTGATAGGTATAAACACATCAATCAAATAAAATTGGTTAAAACAATATAAGAAAATTTTCAATGATTTTTATGTAATATTTATAAGACAAAACTAATCAAAATTCTGTAAATTTAATAGAAATTGTTAATTAAACTTTGGTCACTACTTAGAAATACATAAGAATTAAAAAAATTTAATTTATAACAAAATTAAAATAATTCATTTTAAAAAAAATAGGCTTTGTTGTATCTAAATAATAAGATAAATTTTAATGTAAAAATAAAAATTATTATGGCCAGATGCAAGTAAAAAAAATATATTTTAAGTAAATTATATAGTCGGAATTTGACGGAGCTCTCTTCTGTTTATGACCTAAAAGAGAAAACAACCTTGTTAGTAAGAAATTAGAAATTATTACTTAACCTCAAATTCCTTTTTCTTTTTTTAATATTACTCAACCCGAACATAACTAATTTTACATGATAGTGAACAACTCAAAGCATTGAGTTAGTAATTTTTATTGCTATTAAGCCAATTTTGCAAATATAACCATATAGTATTTAATCTAAAAACGGAAAATTATAATAAAAACACAATAGTGTTATCAGTAGTATCAACCTTACCTGTGATGGATGGAGTCCTATAGAAGGTGAAATTTGAAATTTTTTGGAATATTTGGACAATAAAAGTTTTGATAAACTTTATTTGGGTCAAGGGCCGTACAATGACAGATATTCTGAATTGATACATAGGAAGTGAGAAGAATTGAACCTTTACTTACAGCACAAAAAACTACAAATTAGTAACTTTTGATGATTTTATTTTTTTTATTTACATTTTCTTATATATAATTGTTATATTATTTGAATCATATTTGAGATAAATAGTCAAATGCATCTCACATACTATTTATTAAATTCAAACCGTGCATAATTATAAAAACATAACTATAATTAAATTTAACTTTTTAATATAAAGTAATTTTAATATAAGTAGATTTTATCTTTCACAAAGATACATTTTATTTGAGCTGAATCTTTTTTATAAAGATAATTTCTAACTATTTATAGTAATTTATACAGATTTATTCACTGCTGATTTCTACTTCATTCATCTAGTTTCTTATTGTCTCTAATATTTACTACAATATTATAAATAATAATTTAAATTTTTATATTTAGATTAATATATCATTTGTTAACTTGTGACAACTTCGGTGTTATTCACTGTACGCAAAAATACTAAATTTAAAAATATTTTTTGTTATTAGTTATCAGAAATTGTATTGGGTTTATATTTTTAATAATTAAAATATTTTTTAGCTTTATAGATATAATGAAGCTTCTTCTTAGCGAAATAATTTAGTTTTCACACATTTATAACATACTGCATTACTTGATATGAATTATACTTACTGATCAATTTATTCGGCTCGTTTATCATGTGAAGAAATACGTAAATGTGATTTTAGTTATTAATTTTATTAACAAATAAATTAAAAACAATTGTAAATTTATCTAGCTACCTACACACCTAATTTTTTTTCAATTTGTCTTTTTTGCTTTTTGAGAATAAACTTTTTGCAACAATTTTAATAAGTAACACAATTACAATAACAAATATAACAAGAACTGTAACAACAAATAAAGCGATATCGACTAGATAATATTGGTACCATGGGAGATCGGTAGCGATTGATTTTAAGTGTACAGCCCCTTTGTGCCTTGCTACGTATTCAATCCAGAACATTGATTCATCAATTTGGGATATTGGTACATCGTGCATTATATTTGCCTGTTCTTTAGCAAGTCGTCTATAACTGAAATAACAAACGGTATTAAATTAGTCAGGATTTTTTGTTAACACTACCAAAAATCATTGATCGAGATCTAGCAGCCCTTTCAATACATATTCATACACTCTTGTAAATTTATTTATTATTATTAAATTAATTCTTTCAGCTCTTACTTTGTGGAAACTGTCCATAATAAATATGAAAAGATAAATTATACTTATCTGAGTTTCCACAGTATTACAAATCTTTTTAAAGTTATGCCCGATCTACCATAAATTGTTCATTATAAATTTTTGAATTTCTTGGAAATGTCTTTTTGGCCGTTTAAGGGGTCATCAAGTAATAATAAAAACTCAAAAAATAACATAAATTTGAAAAATAAAATATACTTTGGGGAATACTTTGTCATAAGAATATTTAAATATATCTTGGAATTTTAAGTATGTTTTATCAATCAAATTTATAATAATTTTTCAAAGTAGTCACTGAGCGTAGTGTACAGAATATATTAAGTTTTCATGTATTTATGATTTAAAAAATATCAGTAGTCACAATTAATTTAGATAAAATATCTACTTGGAAGAATAAAAATAAAGTTGTAACTTAGTTACAATATTTTAGGTCATTTCTAAAGATTACGAAATAAATTGTCCAGTTGAATATTGGAGTGGTTACTTTAAATTAATTAAAGATATTACGAGATTGGATATCTTTGGTACTACAATGGACTGATTAAAAAACTTCAAAAAGGAATATAGATTTTTTGAATTAATCCTTTTTTTAATAATTTTTAAAAATTAATGTATATAGTAATACTTTTTCTGTGGTATTTTAGGAACGCTTTGCTTTTCATACAAGACCATGTATTACTAACATGCTGTTCGAAAAAAATGCAAATTGAATATTTGCTAAATTATGTTTTGTGCAGGTTAGATCTTCGTGACGGTAATTGTTGTGACCTTGGTTTATCAACTCATGGTACATGTATTAAGTTGGTGACGTTTTTTAAACTATAAACTAAAATATGCAATTAAATTTGCATTTTACGTAGAAAATTTAGTTTAATACTTCGGAATATACCCACTAACTGTACAAATAAACACAAACTAAAGTGATTTAGAAGCTAGGAATAAAATTGTACATAACTCTTTATTTCTTGGGATTACATGCTTTAGATCTCGATTACCTGTTACTCTCAAAGTTATTCTCGAATACAAACAATCGGAAAATTCTGCTGTAACAAAATAAATTTCATAAAATTTGACATTTTAGCTGATGGATTTTACTGGATTTAAATTCATCCAATCTTGTTACAACCTTTTAAGAAGTGTAATTTAAAGTCTACTAAATATTAGACGAGATCTAAAGTACCTGTCACAGTGACTATCGGTCTTCAGATAGATATGCCGAATCTGAAATATCGATAGCATGAGATCTTCTATATATAAAAAAAAATATAGTAAATGTAAACTAGAGTTTACCTTGGGTTCTCAAGAAGTTCTGTAAGCGCATGTGTAAACCTCTCTTCATTCAATTGTCTAAAGTTCAACCTAATTGCAAAACCTTTCCTCGCAGCTTCTTCAATATTTTTCGTTTGATCCCAAAACACAGGTAGACCTAAAATAGGTACTCCATGGTACAACGCCTCTGTAGTTCCCAACAATCCCCCGTGGGAGATAAACAGCACCACATTGGGATGAGCTAAAAAGAAAAGAACATATTTTATTTTTGAGTAGTAGAGGTCGGAATTTTATTGAATATTAATAAAGACGAGGTTATAAATGGAATGTGAAATTTGATTTAGTTTTTGGAATATTTTAATATAAATATCTATTTTCTAGAAACCGAAGCCAATGCTTTATATAAGTAGATGTACAAATATTTGAACAATTTCATTTATTGAGAAAATAAGTTTGCCTTTTGATGTTCTTTTTCTACCTTAGATTTAATAAATAATGATTCAAAAAATTATTTCCAATATCAAGAAATAGAAACCCAAGCGCAATAAACTTTTTAGATGTAATATTATGTCATATATTTATTTGATCTGTTGAAGTTAAAATAAGTTCTTTTTCATGCATTAAGTGATTGATAATACCATCATAAAACTTTGTATGGAATGTAACAGACTATCTACAAATATTTATTTGAGTTTATGTGGAAACTTGCGAATATTTGTGGTATTCACCGCTTAAACTCTATGCAAGTATCTAACAACAGTTATCATCATAGCGTACAAAGAAAAATAAGGAAGTTAATTTAAATGACAAAACATGCTATAATTTTACTTTTTTTACATTCTAAAAATAGGTTTTTAGATATTTAGTATATTTGATTATAGGTGATGAGGAAAAGTGATTTCTACCACTACTTTTTTTAAGTAATAAACTACACTTTCCAACAATCTTTGAGACACTGATACAAAACATCGCGGATTAGATTAATGATAATGTCGTGATATTCTTGATTTGAATAAAATTATTTTTTTCACTAAATTGTTTGAAACTACTTTACCAAACGATAAACTTAAACTGATTAAACGATCTGAATCTTCTGCAAACTAACACAATTTTATAATATATCAGGTAGATATTCCTTGGTTACATGACACATATTTTTATTAAAAGTGTGAGGTATTGCCACGTATAAAAATTCTAGTAAATGTTCAAAGTGAATTTTTGGGTAAACTAATAAATTAGTTTCTCACTAAAGCAACAAACGACGGTAAAATTTTACTTTACGATACTAGTGAATTTTATGAAAATTCCTTTTTGGCTGTTTAGGGGACCATCAACTAATGACAAATATGTAAGAAATAAACACAGCGAAATGTGTGGCGGAAACATCTAAGTTTGACGTAATTTACATTTAACCATTTATCAAACATCCTAATTTTTCGTTATTCTAGTGACATCCCTCTTGACAAATCGAGCTTCAGTTAGAAATAAGAAATAAATGCAACGTTGCCCGATCTACTATAAATTGTTCATTATAACACATTCTAAGTACCATTTAAAAATATGCATTATTTTCGCGGCCCCTTATCATGAAGCAATCACATTTGTTTGTGCAACCGTATATGTAGGGAAAAGTGTACAATGTATTTTATTTTCGTTTACTGCATTTTTATTTTATAAAAAGGCAAGGATATAGATAAGTATAAATATTTTTACCTGATATAATTTGGGGAATCAAAAAATTGTATTAATTAACAAAAATTTAAAAATAGAAACATTCTTTAATACGCTGTAATTTGTATGGAAAAATATTGACGCCATTGCACACTTGACGAAAAATGTTTTGCTTCTTTTTTTGTTCTCCAGTATTCCGTTTATCCTGAATGTTACTTATAAGAAACTCGTAATAATTAAATTATTAATTTTAGTTGTAATAAATAAATTAAGAAATCAGTAGGTATTCGCTACAAGTACAGTTGTCCCTTTTGAGAGCTAGTGGGTAAGATTTATCGAAATTTAATAAATAGTGGAATTACTGGTGTCAGAAATCCAATTAGATAGGTCTATATAGTATTTTCCCACCGGGCCAGAAAAGTAATTCCGCAATAAAATTAGGGTGATTTTAGAAGAAAATATATTGTCGAAAATCAGTTTCATGCACATTCCAAAAAGTTGTTCAATTTCACATTTCTAAAAGTTTTTCAATTTAAGCGATAGTGATTTTTTTATATTTGTTATTTCCTAAATTTGTCAATTATTAAGAAAATATGATTATTAATGAACTTAGCGGGTATTTACTTTTAGACGAAGTAGTAATCAATGTAGCATTTTAATTAGTTTATTACTTTTCTTGCTCCAGTAAATTATTTTGAAAGTACTGTTTTCTTTAAAATGATTGCGCACTATTAACACATTTCGCAAACGGGACGTTCTCCGAAATCGGAGAAAAAACTGATAATTTCTGAATCTGTTTTGTGTCAATTTCTACAAATACATACTTCAAACCTTTAAAAGGTGTCTGCTTAACTTTTACCAAACACCTTCATCCAACAATTGCCTTAGTAAAATCATTCGTAAGATTATATTTTCGTTACTTTCAACAGTATTTATTATACTTTTTAAATGAGTTTTTCAATGAGCGCCACTGGTTTTGATTTTAATTCAAATTTAAATTTTTCCTGCGGTAGAGGTATCACCCTGTATCTTCTTCGTCGACACTAATTTTTTATAAAAATAGTATAAATTACTGTATTTAAAATATTTCACTATTACAAGTACGTTTTAAAAACGTTGAATTTACTGTTTCGGCGAAAATAGCGGTCGTGAAAAACGGGCCTATAAATGTTGCAAATAAAACGTTTTTTATTTCACTGTAGTTTTATTTTCGCTAGCGATCAGACCTTAAAAAAGTAGTCCTCGTGTAAACATTGAGCATTCTTTTAGGTTAAGGAACTAAAATTACATCCTTTTTGGCTTCCCTTTGCATAAATTGTAAAAAATCTACTGGGTGCTATTTTGTCGTAAAAAAAGAGAGTTATTACATTTTTTAAGATCTATAGGTCTTGAAGCGAGCATTTTCTGCCATAAGTTTATAGGAACTTTTTTTCATATTTTGACCCAAAGGATCTGACTTTAATATTTGAAATTTCTTTGACGATTCGTTAGTGTATAAGCACCAAATAAATAGTTATTTTTGATATTAGATTGCAAAATGTTACTATCGCTCACAAAAAATGTTATTCTCGAATGCAAAAGAAATTTGCAGCCTGGTATCATTTTTTCGAAAAGCGTATAAAAAGTTAAGAAAAATGTGGTGAGAAAATGTTAAAATTTATAATTATATTATTTGATAGGTGCGTTATCTTCAATTTTTTGAAGACGAATATAAAGGTTTTTTATATCCTGATGCATTTATCGTATAAAAGTCAACTTTTATTGAAAAACATAATTTGCATCCATAAATAAAAATGGCTTATATTTAGGATGTTTATGCTGCCCATAATATTTTTTCTTAATTATATCAATAAACGAATCCGTGGTTGGATATTCCATTTAACTTTTTAAGAAATTTTAAATCACTTTTATTTTATAGAGATATAAAATGGAAAATTGTTGTTTTCCAATGAACGGTAAAAATTCCTTTTTTAAAATGATAATCAAATTTTCTCTAAACTTACAGTAGATATGTCAAAACAATAAGAAGTTTATCAAATTATAGAATACTTTCAAAAACCACCGAACAACGATATATTTTCCACGATATTATTCGACGATAGCTAGAGTAAAAAAGACCAAAGTTATCTGCTATTGTGCAAAAGTTTGATATAAAATTTGCTTATAGTGAAATAACTTTATCCCAGATTGTCTTTGTTTTGTTAACATAACAGGATTATTCAAATAATTCTTTTAAATGAACAATTTAAACATACCCAAAATATCCTGTTGTGGCAACCATTTCTTAATCATGACATTCTTAGGTTTCTCTGGGAGATCGGCTTCAAATTTCCATAGGACTTTTTGCTTTATTTTAGAGAAAGCATTCAAAATTGCTTTCCTGACTTCTGTGTCGAGGTCAGAACTTCTCAAGTTTGATCCCATAGAGAACAAAACAACGCCTTCTTTAGCATCGTCTAAGTACTTTTTGAGATCATCAGGTAAGGGTTTTGGCGGAAAAACGTGATACCCTCCAACAGCTTTCACATTCTGCTGTAAAGGAACAGGATCACTTAAGCTGTAGTGGGAAGATACTAGTAACAAACTAGCATTGTACAAAAAAGTTGATAAATCTGGTGCATCTGGGAAATATTTTTTAAGAATTTTATTGTGATCAGGAACCATTTTAAAGTGAACATAAAGCTCTGAGACAACGTGACGGTATGTATTTACCAAACGTTGCCAGAATGTCATCTTAGAATCATATTCCGATACAAGATTAGGGACAAATGAAGGTGGTGCAGAATTACCAGTTAAATGGTTATTGAAAAAAGACGATGGTCCTGGTGCAAACATTACAAGGGGAGCTTTGAATCGATGGTGGAAATAGGTGAAAGCATCGTTGAGGAACTGCTCCATTAAAATTATATCGAATTCTTCATTGGACTTTAAGAGGTCTTGTATAGCCTTAACCTTAAAAAATTCAGTTGTGTAGATGACACCCACGTTGTGAATCCAGTCTAACTGTCCTAAATAGCTCATCGCTCCAAATTCTTCAAGGTTTGCTACGGATCCTACAAAATATAAATTATATATTTTAGTTAACCTGCTAATGTGTTAGATGGGAATTATAGTTTATTTTATCCATTATAATTTTTTGATATCTTAGTTAGTAGATTTGAGAAGATTTTTTATATTAAAATGTATTTTTTTACAACCGCTTTATCGTAAATTTATGTATTGTTTCTAACATGCCAACTTAATAAAAAGGTCATAGCAAACTTTATCGAATCGGTCATAAATGGAATTATTTAGGAAATGTACTGTTTCCATTCACAATATTTTGTCAACATTGAGGTATTTTATTTGTTCTCGGTTTGAGAAAATAACTGTAAAATACACGTTTATCGAATAAAAGGTTTTATTACAAACAGTTTAATATAAAAAAGTTGTCTAGACGGGTTTCAGGTGAAGGTTTAGATTTTCTTTAGTTTTATTGTTATATATCTTTTAATGGAAAACATGAAGATTTAATACATTTAGGGTAGTTTCCTGATAAACACAAACAAATGGAAAACGTGTTTTATTTGTTACTAAATTACAATCTGTTACGCCGACTACTACTGATACCGGATATATGCGAATGTAAGAAAAGCCTTTGAAAATTTAAAAGAAAATTATTTCGTCAATTAAAAAAACATAGGATTGTACATAAAATAATACCTTACAAATAGTGTATTCTCTAGGAGGTTGTACTTCTGGGTACCAATTTTATATGACAATAAAAGTTACCGTGTTTTTATTTTTTAAATTTTGGAAAACTACTTTCTTTCCGAGTTTCCAGAGGGAACAAATTTTCACTGATACAACCTGTATATAAATTATTATAATAAAGAAGTTTTCATAATATATAGTTATTGTATTCATTTTTAGTGGATTTGAAGCTTTTTTGTTGCTCTCTTTTCCAATATTTCTATTGTTTGTTTTTTTTAATTTATTTTTATGTTTGGTATAAAATTAATGCAGTTGATCAATAGAGAGATACATACTTCGTAACAGCATATATTTTTGATGTTATACAATGTAAGTAACACATTTTTAAAAAATACGAGTATTTGAAATGTATCTACATCAGTGGAACCAGAATTTTAAGGAGAGTCCAAAAATGGAATACTCTATAGAATGTCCCATTTAATTCGAAAGTAGCCGTAACTTCCGCTCATATTGAAATTTACAAACAAATATGAATCTCGATCTTATAATAAATAGTTTCATCTGCTTACATATTATGATCTTTGCTGTTATTACTTTATTTTCCGGTCTTTTATCGTAATTCAAGATTTTTTATTCCTAATATATTTTGACTTATCTGAAATTATTATTTTCAAGCTTGTAAATTACTTTTTGTTCACCCGGTACAATGCAAAAATGTCAATATTTAATGTGTTTTTTATATTAACTGTATGTTATAAATAAATAGTGTTTTTAAAATACGCAGAAAGATAAGATAAACATTTTAAATTAGTGTAATTGATTACGTTTAAAATTTATTTGTTATTAATTAAAAAAAAACATATCAAATTTTAACAGTCTCATTGATATTTTTTATTTTAATTGATGACAGAAAACTTTGATAAAAGTTTGTAATTTGTTTAAATGTGAACGAACTCGTACAATACAATACACTAATTAGCTATCAACAAATTTACATCTAAGATATGCCTTATCAGCTTATATTTATAATTATTTCTACAATTGAAAATAAAATTTAGTAGCCAAATTTTTTAATTATAACGAAGAATAGGTATCCCTTATTAGAATTATAATTTAAAATATATATTGTTTAATAGTTGATATCAAATTTTTATATGAAAGTGAGACGATAGCAAGTGTCTTCATAAAAAAAACCTTGTTATATGAAACTCTTTAGCATATTTTAGTAACAAGGGCTTTATACGATTTTTTAATAGTAGGTTTACTTTATGTATATATTTGGTTTGAACATTCAGTGAATATTACCTTCAAAAAACCAACAAGAAATGACAGAACTTTTAAAAAATTCCGTAATATTTGTTTTAAGCGGTGAAATTTCTGGCTCAAATAAAAATAAAAGATTTTATGTCATTTTCGCATTGATGTGGTAATAATAGAATGAAAAGGTTAGTTATTTCCTTTTAATTCTCTATTTATATATGCAAGTTTTCAAGAACAAAAGAAAGCTTATTGCAGTCATCCACTGTTACCAGAAAGGAAATTAATATTTCAACTTCAAAAACGCTTTCAAACAGATTTTGAGAAAAAGAGCATTTTAGCCTAATTGCTTTTAGCATACAAATGTATTCAATGCCTTTAACACGCTACGCTAGCTCAATTAAGTGTCGCCTTAAATTTTGAAATAGAGGTTATTTATAGTTAAGCTTATGAATATAGTATGGTCCAAATGAAATGAATATTTATTCATTTATAAATAATAATATAAATTTTTATTATTTCGTAAATCGGCAGTTTTAGGAGAAAATCCTGAATCCCCTCGATTTTCATTTTTAAATTGGCGCTTCGTCAGGTCACCTTTTTATTTTTGACGCTTGTGAGCGTGATGACGTCATCAATAAAATTATTAAATAGAAAAGTGGGTCAATATATCAATTGAAAGGTATTTTAAATATCTATTCATTCATATCAATTATGTCTAAGTATTATTGTCAAAAGTAGTATTAAAGACATTCGAACAGATTTCTTAATTTATTGAGTATTGTTATGATGTATTTATTGATATCCAAAAATAAATTTGGTAAAGGCCGTTACTGATAATGAAAATATGTTTAAACTACTTTTTACCTTTTTCTTAAACAAAAACTAGTTACCTTATCAATATTCCTATATTGATATTCAACATAATTGTTATTGTCAAGTGGTTACTGATATTGTTTTAGACGAAATCAAATACTTTTTGACTCTTTTATCATCACGAAGCTAACTGAAATGGAAAGAATTGAAATTCTAATATTAATTGGTTGTGGAGATAAAACACATACGCAGAAAGAAGTATATATGTTCTTCAATAATGAATATCCCTACTGAGAACCAATTACACAGTCCACAGTAACCAAAATTGAGAAAAAAATTAGAGAAACGGGTCATGTAAAATATCTTCGTAAAGGTAGTAGAAAACAAGAAACTAGATGTTCTGGTAGTTCTGGTAGGACGATACTTTTTCGAAGAAACCTTAACACGTCCTTGATATGAACAATTTCTGCAGAACTTCTTTTTTCCAAAATTAAACCGGTTGTTCCCAAACAGAAATGATTTGTGGGTGCAGCAAGATGGTGCGTCACTGCATTATGCTGTCTTGGTGAGATACTATTTGGACGTCTTCCCAAGTCGGTGGATAGGTCGAAGAGGAGCAATTGAGTGAACACCGAGGTCACCTGATTTAATTTCTCTCGATTTATTTTTATGGGGATACTTGAAAAGTAAAGTGTGCATAAATAGACCACAAACTATTAATGAACTCAAAGAACGGATACGCATTGAGATTGCAAAAATAACTCCAGAAGTTATAACGAAAATCGAGACGAGTTCTCTTCTCATCTTTCGCGTTGTCTTTTAGCTGACAGTAAACAATTTGAGCACTTGCTTTAAATTTGGTTGTACTTAATTATAATATTTATTGTAACATTAAAAATTTAATAAATTATTTTTATGACAACATACAAAACTTAATTACTTAGACATATTAATATAGATGAATAGGTATTCAAAAGACCTTTCAATTGATGCATTTCAGGAACTACTTTTCTATTTAAAAATTTTGTAGATGACGTCATCGCGCTCACAGAGATGACGTCAAAAATTAGGAAGCGTCCATTTAAAAATGAAAATTGACGGACTTCAGGGTTTTCTCCTAAAATCGCCGATTTACGAAATAATGAATTTATTCCTTTTATTTGGACCATACTGTATGTCGAACATTAGTAAAATATCATATTTACTCATATTATTTAATTCGCCTATAAAGTTTGGTAACGATTTTTATTTAAAAGTTTTTTTTGTTATAATTACGATTGGTGGATGCAAATAAGACTTTTCAATACTTTTCAGGCAGCATCTCATTACATGTATTATTATCAAAATCCACGTTTCTTAGCTCGACAACCTGCAAATCTATTGCAGTAGTACAGAGCGATATCTATGGTATTTCCAGTATTGATGCAAAGCGACTAATCGTATACGGTTCATTCGCATGGAAATAGTATATAGCTTTGTACGTGAAATTATTAATACCTCCTTGTAGTAGTTTAGTACAGAACGATCGGTTAGCTGCTTTGCATCAATAATGGATGCACATAGTTCAACTTAAAACAATTAGGAATCGCTTAAGAGAGATGGAATAGAGATTTAGGAATTCAGTAACATCAGAACTTACAAAACAACATCATACAAATTGTCAAGCATTTTGCTGTAAACATGAAAATTAGACTGACAAAATGACAATGATTATTGTTCTTAGACGAGCCTCGTTTTCGGCTTTGTCTACAAAAGACATGATACATCAGCCGAGCTCTTTGTACTTCAAGGTGTGAATTTGATGGGATATCATTACATTAGAGATATTTTACAACCACATATATTGACTTATGACTAAAATTACGGTGAATATTTTATTTTGCAAAAATATAAACTTGTCTTCATGTTGCTAGGGATTATATGCCTAAGGAATACAGAGCGGAACCGAAAATATTATTTTTATTTGACTTTAATTTCATCTGTCTGTATTAAACAATATTGATTATTAGAAATTTCTCATGTTTATCCTAATACATATTTTTTGACTTAATTTAATGCTTTGTCATTTGATGACAAAATTACCTATGTCCATAAAAAAGAGCATTTACTGTTAATTTCCAAATACATATCTTTTATTTATATTTAAAAAAATTATGTTTAACATTTTACGATCAAGGAAAATTATCTAAACTGTCTCTTTCTTTCCCTTTTGGAAATATAAAATTTACTTCGTATTAATAAAATTTCATTTTTAAATAATCGTATGATGCAAAAACAAGACTACTTGAAAAATTAAAATAAATTGAATGAAGAGGAAAGAAAGAAAACCGACAATAAAAGCATATGGTAAAAGACAATTAAATTATGAATGTCTGTTTAAAAGACACATCAGCAAGTTTTTCGATTAAATTTATTATCTTTTAGTAGAATAAAATAACAGTTATTAGTAAATTAAGTCGCTTCATGAGTCCAAAATAACGAATTTGGGAACAATATTCTATATATACCATTGCTTTTGAAACATAGCAAATGATTTAATGAACAGATTTCTGTTTAGAATTCAGAGGTTTAATGAAATTATATTTCCCTTTATAAGATTAATGGAAAAATAAGTATGCGAGATTTCAACGGACACAATTGTACGTCAAATTGAGAGGACCTACAAATCAAATAACTTTCTTTACGATTTAATCGCTTAAAGTGTTGTTGGTAAATTAATTCTCAGTAAGTTATTAATCGTTTTTCCATATTTAGAATACCTAACCTAACCTAACTTAACCTAACAAGTATATTCATTCCGATTGTAAAAGTTTACTACATTACTACATTAAGGAGCAATAATGATTATAAAAGCTTCTAGACATGTTGCTAATAATAATTCTTTAGTCTTATTTCAAAAAAGTCTGTGCCCCGCGTCCATATTTTGAATAATCATGAATGTAAAATTTAATTTAACGTTGTAAAATTTATTTTAACATTGTGAAAATATAATAGTGGTAAATAATTGAAAATTTTGTTTTCACAAAAAGTTATAAAGCGGTGAAAATAACTGGATTTTCTTTCAAAATAAGTGCAAAGCCAGTATTCATAGTCTTGGTACTTTTGATAGTAGTTTTTAGTTTTTTATAATAAAGTCTCAGTTAGCACATGGCTACGATTTCAACATGCAAATGACAAGTAGTTCACAATTTAGCATAAAAACCAGTCATAATCATAAGACTTATTTTGCAACACAATCTTTCAGTCACCGTAACCTCCATGGACATAAAGTACATAGGAAAAAATATCAACAATGCAAGAAAACCGGTTTGGCATCTTTGCCTACCAATATTAGTGAAGTGCATAGAGTATTAAATATATAAGATATTAAAACAAATAGAAAAATAGTATAGGGACTCCCTCCTTATCTATGTGGCTAATAAATGTTAGAGCGAGAGTAACTAATAGCATATTCTTAGCAAGGTCAGATTGAAAAAAATTGTTTTCATTTTCAGTATCTTCATTATCCGTGTCACCCACTTTCGAGTCACTATCACTATCTTCGTTAATATTTATTACAATTTTGTCTACTACACTATCATAACAAACTTCTCTATGACATTTTTTTCCCATTCTAAAGCGTTCTTAAAACGTGACTCCCATCCTCCTTGGGATTCACACCAATTCAATAGGGTTCAAATCTGGTAGCAATCGTATAATACTAAAACATTTATCTTTTATAATTTCATTTACAACGTATCTCTTAAATCTTGGTTTGTGCAACCGTATCAGTTCATACAATTGGGGTTTTAGCAATGCAATTGATACGTAATATTGTGATTCCACCATCAATCTTGCCTATCACAATTACACTTTTTGGAGGAATATTTGGAAGCTTTTCTTTAAACCATTTGCAATAATTAGAAAAACTCATTTCATTGTGAAAATATCCACTTTTAATTCCAGATGTAAAAATCAAAGATGCGTGTGGAATGAACCCCATATCACCTCCTGCATGTACAATTATCAGTCTGTCTCCCTTGTTCATTGGTTTTTGAAATCATTCTCCAGAATTATCACTCCAGCCTTTTTGGTTTGTATGAAATTAATGTATATACGTTTCGTTCATATAAACAATAGGCCGTTCTTCTCGTCGGTAACTATATATTAATAAGCATTAAATAGTCCAACCGAAGTTTTTGGATGTGATGTCTTTCCATGATGAAAAGTATCAAGAAATAGGAAAAATAACCTAATCGTGCAGATGTAACTAAAAGAAAATTATACGAATAGAGAATAAACCAATTCGAATATTGGTTTGGTTTTCGATAACATTGCAACGTTTATTTATTGTTTAAAAACGCTTAACACTTTAATATATATTTACTTATAATAATATTTACAAGGTTAATAAGTGATCATATTTAATCATAATACGTGTGGTCTGTTTATATTATGGTCTCCTATATAGTTTTAACGAATTATAATTATAATAAATATGAATTAATAAAGAGATCCAAAAGAATAATTGTTTTCCCTCTTTTGTTACAAAAAGTATGTCATATAGTGTGTACATAAAGTATGGAATAAATTCATTTTAAACTAAACAAATAATTTAGAGGAAAAATCTTAAGACAGGTCGGTTTTTTATTTTAATTTAATGTATTTTTACATAACAATTTAATATACAGTGTAAACCATTTTCAAGACGATTCCAAAAATATATCATACTTGTGTTTGATAATTAATAGTTTTAAAAATACAATAATTTTAAAAAATCTGTATTTTTGAAAACCTTTCATTAAATTAAAACAACATCATAATACAACAGTAACAATAAATTGCCACATAATAAATTACAGTAAATGATCGAATTGTCTTCCTTCTTGTGCTTGACAGTGTCCTAAGCGATCAATAAATTCCTACTTTATTAGTGGTTTCCTGCGAAATGGCTTGCCTTATTCTATCTTTTAAATAATGTATGTCGTCGGGTTTACTTTTATACACAACATTTTTTAGATGACTCAACAAAAAGATATCTAATGACATGAGATTAGGTGACCTTGGTGGCCACCCAATGGGCCCTCGTTTACCGATCCTCTTATTGGGGAAAACTTCGTCAAGATATCTTCGAACGGCGGCTGCATAATGTGGCGGCACCCCATCTTGTTGATACCACAGTCTTTCATTGATAATTTCGTGAATGTTTGCACTAGGGAATAAATTCATTAAAGTTGGAATCAAAAAGTTAATTAAATATTGCATATAAGTTGGCCTGTTTACAGTTTCATCAAAAAAATAGGGTTCAAGGATTTTATTCCCAACAATTCCTGCTCAAACATTAATTTTCTGTGTATATTGAGTGTAATTTTCTCTCATCTATTTAGGATTTTCCTTTGCCCAATATCTACAATGCTGTCTGTTGACTTCACCGATTAATGTAAGTGTATTTGACAGAAAAATAACATTTTTTTCGAAAAATGGATCATTACTATACTAATCCATCAAAGTTTCGCTAAATTCCATTCTACGATCCGGGTCATCATCTGATAGTTCTTGTACAAGATTCAACTTAAAGGGATGTCACTTTTCATGTTTAAATACTTTATGAATAAAAGTAAAAGGAACATCAATTTCTCGACTATTTCTATTCCTGATTTAGGTAGATCTTCTGCAGTACCAAACTCCCTAAATTTTTTTTTCAATTTTGCTCACTCTTGGCTGGCTTATAGGTTGTTCTAGATATTTATTATTAAACATAGTACATACGTCTTGTTGAGTTCGCATCTTATCGCCACAACCAATTAACATAAGAACTTTAATATTTTGTTTTATAGATAAACACAAGTGTCAACAAGCAAATTTAGAATAATTAAACTGGTACTACACTTCACTAGTGTTACTGTCATTAGTGAGTATTAAAGAGTAGCATACTGAGTTATTATCACTTTTTACATCTGACAAGTTTTTACAATAATAATAATAACCAAAGGCATGCCGGTATTAATTTTAAAATTATCGTATCTTCAAAACTATTAATTACCGAATAATATATTTTGGGAATCGTTTTGAAATTTCCAATATATACAGGATGTGCCATTTAAAAAAATTGTCGATGACATCGTTACTCACAAATGGTTTACCCTGTATATTTCATTGTTATGTTAAAATACACTAAATTAAAATAAAAAATCGACCTATCTCAGGATTTTTCCTCAAAATTGTTTGTTTAGCTTAAAGTGAATTTATTCTGTACTTTATGTACATACTGTATACATATTATTGTTGTAGAATTAAATAGTTACATTTATTTATACATAATGAATATGTGGCGATAAAAATCGAATTTAAAGATTTAAAAGGTACTTACTTCCAATTTCTGGAGCAATTTCTGCCACTGAGATCTCCTTAATGTTTTTATAAGGTTTATCTTTTGGAATGCATGAGATGAATGTAACTTGGTGTCCTCTGTCTGCCAACTGTGTCGCAAACCTGTATCCTAAGCTATTGTGGCTATGTGCACAGAAACCAAATATAGTTAAAATTTTAAATGCTTCACTAGCAGCTACTATTTGAAATATCAACAAAATCGTCGGGAGTACATTCATGTTTAAGTGCGTCCTTGTCAACTAGTAATTTCGATTTGTCCGATCACTAAGGTGAACCTTAAAGTATTAAATATATAATTTCATTAGCCGGTTGTTGACGTATTATAGAGTAGGGATTTTATTGTTATCTTAAACAGATAGTATCATATGATTAAAAAATATAATAATACGATCTTCAAATTTCGTTATTCGGTTATCATAAGAGATAGTAGGAGACGGCGGCGTTGCCTATTCTATATTTAAAAATAATCGTTATTTTAAACATTTCATTAAGATAATATTTTTCAAAATGAAATGTTGCTGAATTTAGTATCAAATTTTTTTATTTGAAAAATGATTTTTTTTTGTATAAAAAAAAGTGTGATGCATCGTTGAAATTAGCTCGGAAAGAGGTTTATACAAATGTAAAATTATACGTGGTATCATAAAAATATATAAAACACTTTAATTTTTAAATAAATTTGATGAATATTCTTCAAGTGTTTTGTAAGTATTACTCTAGCTCGTGAATGGTGATCGTGCAGATAGGGTAAGAGTGTAAAGCAATGACTTTAATAAATTTCTGGATTGGTTTCGCTTTCCTTTCTTTTCCTTTGAATAATATTAACAGATTTGTATATTTACCAGTACCATTCTAATGTGAAATGCAATTTATTTTCATGAATACGCTAGAAATCTTGCACACTTTATTATACCTATTTACTAACTTTTAAACTTTGCCCGATTTCCCAATTACGAATAATGGTAAGTATTCGATAAAAACACTGAATATAAAAATCTATATTTTAAATAACCCAGCACTATCTCAAGGTTAAGGTATAGTAAATCGGTATTGATTAAAAGAAAAAGGAAAATTAAGTTTTTTATTTGAATTAAATATGTTCTAGTAAGGATTTTTTTGTTATAATAACTCAATGTTTTCTAGATATAGATAGTAAATATAATTTTAGCAAGTTTCGCTTTAAACAATCATATATTCTTTAACTTCTTAAACAGTACGATAATATAATGTTTTATAAAGTCGTGATTATATTATTGTATATTATATTTTTTTCGTCGAGGTATTAAAGGAATATGTATAAACAAATCCTTCACACTTATACTATGAAATGATTATCTAAAGATTACGAATAAAAAGTAACGACACATAATCATGTTTTGGAAAATTTTGAATTTCTTAAACCTACATATTGTAATGAGATTTGGAGAATAAAATGCTAAAATTGATTTGATTCAAAATAAAAAGGTATCAAATAATTTTTGTAAAGTATGTAATATATGTTACCTCTAAAAGTCAGATCATATTACTAAAATATAATGTCAATAATTATAGAGAATTTCTTTTGAAAAACTTATTATGAAATTTATTGTTTGAAATATTAAAACGTGTGTAGATATTATTTAAATTAATTTATTATTAAACAAATAATTTTCCTTGACTTACAACAGACTCGATTAATTTTTCAAAATATATAATATATTTGGTGATAGAAAATAAGTAAAAATGATTTGAAATTCTTTTATGTTCGGTTTAGAGTAAATTTATAACATCATTTAATTTAATACATTTATAGAAAATTTTTAGCTTTTTTGAAAAAGTGTCACATATGATATGTCTGTTTTATAAAATTTTATTTGATTGACTTTAATATTTTCGTATATATATATATGTTTCGTATATTCCCATTTCTGTACTATCGTCTAATCAGCTCTATAGAATTTTTCTCTGTTAATTTACATAATGAGCAAAGTTGTAAAATATTTTTTGTCAATGTGCTTTATATGAATAAATGAAAGTAGGTATTCATCGTAATATTCTTTGTAAAACACATTTTTTTCGTTGTTTTGTGAGAAGCGTGTATTTATTTCAAATATTTGTTTTTCTACAATCGAAATAAAAGTCACTAGATTCGATAATCAACCGAGAGGTTGGAATTGTCGATATTATTTTCAAAAATATTTTTGTTGGTGAGGAATTCTTTTTCAATTTCTGAAGCACGTACATCGAAGCCGAGTATTTTTAATCCCAATAACACAATCCACTTTTTTTTTCATATGACATATTTTTGATGTATTTTATATTAAAGTCTAAGGGAGAAATTGCCTGTGGAAAAATTAAAAGTTTGACTGCAATAAAATAAGAACTGAATTAAAACTTTGTTTGCCTTCGATCTTGTCAATATTGATACATCAAGAACGATCAACCATTAAATTTATTTACTTATTTTTTTTTTTTATGTATTTAGTAAGCTTTCTTATCAAGATGTTTTTCAATTATATTTTTAATATATAAACAGACTTTTTAAATAAAACACTTATCAATAAAAAATCCGTATTGTTCAGGATTTAAAATGTTTTGAATTTTGAGTAAGAAAATAAAATATCGATTTACTACGTTTAGATATGATAATTAATTAAGAGACCGCTCGGTAATTTTTTACAATGAGTTTTTTATTGTATTACTTCATTAAAAAACTTTATTTTTAGCCTTAATCTCTTACACCTGATGAAACAAACATTCATTAATACTTTATAAGTTTTTAGTCTTAAAATTAAAATTTTGAAATTTACTTATACATATTTCTACATTTTGAGCTTACATTTTAAGATCTAGGGTCCGGTCGCAAATTGTAACGTAATACATATAACCTTGGGCTAAAATATTATCCAATTCTAAGCAAATAGAAAAAAAAAAACTAATAAACTACCTGAATTTTAAAAACTTGGTTGTAACAAATTACGATCGATTAACCCTTGTAACTGATTATACATATTATATTTAATAATAATTACAAAATGATATCAAATGAATATAGTCTTCAGACATTTTATAAACAACGGAAAAACATGAAAATTAAACCTTTAAAGTTTTCAATGTAATTAAAATAAAATGGAATAATATCAAAATTTTATACCTGAAATCTCTTTAAATTCGATCCTGTCTCTTATATGCACTGGTCCGAAGTTAGAGCCCAATTATTTAAAGTCACGTGGAATCTAAAGGGTTCGAAACATACACTTAAATTAGTCTTTATTGAAAAATTTCTATTTTTTAGGATACGTACAATATCTTTTATAAGAATTCCATAGTTTCATAATTATTAATTAAGGGTGCCTTGGTTTTTTAAGCTACATCGACAATATTCACCCCTGGCAAGCCAAAATTCAAATGGTAACTGTCAATTTCTGACAATTAATTTATATGTTTTCGGGCTCACAGCCCACCAAAAAACTAATATTTTACAATTTGTCAGACTTGAAAACTTTTACAAAATTTCTAAATTTTAACTAATTATATATTTAAATATATGATTGTTCGCCAAAAATAACTGCAGGTTAAGAAAGGTCCTTCTCTTTTCTTAAATTTATGTAATATGTTTTTTTATAGCACATTTATAATTAAAATTTTCTTAATTATTCAGTGTAATGTTTTTGTATTTAATGAAACCAAATATTTTTAATTTAATTCATAATTTGTTGTAATTCCATTGTAAACAAATAATAAGATTTATTTTTAATTTTTATTCAAAAATTACCTAGCTTTATTCTGACATTGAAAGCAATATTCTATTGATGTGAACTACCCAAATAACATTATGTGACCGCCTTCTTCTACAGGAGCATGAAGAATATCAGAAATCAATTTAATTTTTTATCTTGTTTTTAAATTTTTCATAAGCTTCCTTTCTAGTTAACAAAATTTGATGTTCTCCACTCAGCGTAGTGTCTTCAACATCAGAACTTGCAAAGTTACTAATTTTTGTGTTCAGTTTGTCCAAACTTCTGAAGAATGGTTCATTTTTTTTCTAATGACAAACTTGAAATTGTAACTTCTACTCAAGGTTCCATAGCAAACACACCCCGATATGGTGAGTGTTTTATGCCAGAATGAAAGGCTCTATTTTTCATAATATGTACAAATGAAAGATCTTTTGACCAGTCTGTCTTGCATCCAGGCTGCTAACATTTTTTTATTGTGTTGATTAGCGTGTTTTACTCACCCTTCGCTTTGGCTACATCTGAACCAACTTTACCTCATGCAAGTATGACGCCAGATCATTGATTACTGCATTAACGAGCTCTTTCAAATATTTGAAATATTTTTTCAGCAGGTGAATAGTATTTGATAGGTTCTGAATATATCGTCAACTTTATTAAATCTAAATCGCTCTTCTATGTTCAAATTACATTTTTCTCTCTCTCTCTCTCTCTCTCTCTCTCTCTCTCTCTCTCTCTCTCTCTCTCTCTCTCTCTCTCTCTCTCTCTCTTTTTCTGTCTTGTCATAACAATACATTGACTTCCTTTTTAGATAATTTCTTTTTGTAAAACCTTTTCCAAAAATTGTTTTTTAACAATTACCAAGGAATAACAATTCCTTGGTATGTTAATGTGAATTGAAATCTAGACTGGCAGGTATAGGTACATTAGACATGTTGTTGTTTTCAAATTTCAAAGTTTCCTATAACGCCATCATGCTTTCAACTTTTTGCAAACATATGTACTAAGATGTAAATTAATCTCTCTGCGGTTTATATTTGAAAGCGGGATAAATGGTAATTTACCATTACCGCCTCTGAGGTAACAGTCACATAAAATCAGTCTGGACTGTAAATTAACCTTCAGTGTAGGAGGTTAATAAACTTATATCTCCCCCAGGATGCGATATCTAAACGTCTTCATTTATCTAGGAAAGTTTAACCAAAATTATTACAACGTACAATATATTTAATATGTTTACGATAAAGTAAAATAATGATTACTTTTGGCGTGGAGAATAATCTAAATGTATGAAAAGTTGATTGGTTGAAATAAAAATTGCGGACGTGACAAATTGCATGCAAAAAATTATTATGGAGAATGTATTAATGAGGATTGAATATTATTTAAAATGAGTGAATTTTAAACAAACTGTTTCCAATTTTTTGATGATGCTTATTTTCTGAAAGGCTTCCAACTTTTGAAATAAATAAATACATTTTTTCTGTACTACTGTTAATAGGTAACTGTGTCTAAATGTTATATTTGAGCTTTATAATTTCTCTATTGTCAACGCGGGGACGAATAATTATTGTTGATAAAACCTACCCCGTCTGTTATTGCCTTTTCATTGAATAATCTCTTGATTGTCCTTATTGCAGAAGACTTATCAGGAAGGGCATCTAAAACTATTTTGACTTCATTAAAGTGGTCACCATGATACAAGGCGGCAGTAAAGTACGAGCCCCAAGGAGTGACAACTGGTTTGCTAAAACGGTATTTAGCCACCTCTCTTTCTATTGGGTGCTTTAAAAATATGCATTTCGTGAGCTGTGTACATGATGTGTAACAGTTTTGGTTACATTTTTTTAATCTTATTTCCTGCATTGATCATATAGTTCACAGAATCTGTGTTAATATAATAACATCTTAACATTTTCTCCCGCACGGTTGTCCTAAAATGATATTAAAGAATTGTGGCTTAAGACATTTGTTGTCTATTAAATGCCAAGAACTGGATTAATTTTCATAAATTTTCTCTAAAAGTGAATGATCAATTTTTCGTCATGCGAAATTTGTCGTGTTGTCTATAGATGCCAAAAATGGCCCGCTTTATAAATAATTTCTGAATTGTTCTAATTTTTAGACAATTTTATTAAAGTATACCGTCATTAGCTCATTTTTAATTGGTAATCACCGATCTACACAAATTTGATTTATAAATGCACTGAAATTATTATTTTTATTTAAAATATTCTGAGGAAGATTTCTCAAAAGAAATAATAACTGCTAAGTCAAACCAACATATTTTTTTAATTTTTCACGAATTTTATCTTGATGAGTCATAGAGTTCACGTCTTTTGTTACAAAAGTTTTAGATCTCGTTTTTATTATAACACTACAAGTTGTACACTTTAAAAAACGTTCCTCATATTTTAGGTGAATATTACTATGTATTATGTTAATGTTTCATTGGAAAATAGAAATATCGGTGGCTAACGAACTATGAAATACATTTTAGTAAATCGGCAAAAACTAAGTCAATTGTAGATAAACTTATTTTTTGCGCTCATATTGATACGTTTCCGTAAAATCTGTTGGATAGGTATAATATACTAATGATTTACATTAAAAAAAATATTCGTTTAATTTAAAAGTTTGCAGCTTTCAAGAATAGACAGGACATATTATTTAAATAGTCGAAACAAACAGTTTTTTTATGAAATATTAATAAAAATAAAAAATATGACAGAATTAACTGTATAGTTTTTTTATTTAATTCCATAATAATTTCAACATAACAGTCACAATTCCGTCTTCCTCTTTTCATTCGAAACTTGGTATGTACGCATATAGAAGGATATAAGAAATAAAACAGATATCGATAATTAGTGCTGACCTGAATATTGCCCTGTTAGATAAACGGTTTTGCGTTTGACTTAAATAAATATTAGAAAAATGGTTGATGTCCTTTGGAAAATCGAATATACAGATATTTCTAATAGTTTCAATACATATTATAAAAGGTATTAATACTGGGGGAGATCCTTGGGGAACTAAGTGAATAGTTATATTAAATCATCCAAAAATTATAATAATAATAGTTATGGGATGAGCCTTAATAGGATTCTCTTGATAATATAAAGAAGCAAAAAAGGTCTTTATATAGGATATGCCGGAAAACAGCATAGCATCCTATTAACTAAGTATAATTCTATAGGGATCAAAATATTTGAGTTGATATAAAAAAAAGAAAAGATTTTAAATTTATTTTTTATAGGCTAATCCATTTTGATTTTCGATATCTCCGCTATCCGTTGACATATCCATAGTGTACAAATATTATAGAGATACTAAAATTCCATATCTGAAATATACAGGGTGTTTCATAAGAAAAGGCTATATATTGTTTCTAAATGGATTCTATAGTTTATTTGATGTTTAACACTTTCCAACTTTGGCAGATATTAATGTTTTATACATTCTTTCAAAAATATCGTCATTTCTATGTAAAAATCTTAATTATATTGACATTCTGAAAATAAAGCACAACAGGTTATTTTTTTCATAGGCAATCATTTTTAATAACTTTCAATTTCCAGTCTACTTTGTAATTAATTTTAGGGTCTAATGTAACTTCATCACGTTGCCTTTACTGAAATTGCGTCGGTTTTCCTCTTGGGTGAAGTATACTTATTGATGGGAAATCTGCTATAATATTTAGTTTGTGAACCACTTCGTTAGCTTGTAAAGTCATTTCAAAGTGTTCATCCGCCCAGTAATTTATTAACTTACTCAAATTTTTTCCATCTTAATATTTTTCTCATCTGTCATTTTTTGGTGTATTTAGATCTCGCAACCTACGTTAAATATTTTAGGTACTGCTGCTTTATGCCAACTATTACAAGAAAATTATCAGTGTTTAAATCGGCTACTCTGTAGTTTTTAACATTTTTACAAATTTTTGGTGTTTTGTCTGTATCAGTACATGATTGATTTGGTTCTTCTTCTTTCCATCAAGTTTCTTTGTATATATTTTTGGGTTCAAAGTTGGTAAAGTTCATTTCAAAATATTTCGTTGACCTGCAAGTATTAGTAAATCCCTCGGTAGGTGGTCGTTAATCCAAACAAATTAGTACAGGATAGTATTTAAACCCCTAATAATTGTATTGTTTGAAGAGAGAGTTGGGGTTACTGCAGGATTATTTTGAAACTGTAAACATTTGATTGTGAAAGTAATATGTGGCGCCCTTGGTTAAAAATTTTTTTTTGAAATATTAAATATTAGTGCTTTAGCATCACTAGTCACTAAATTCCTGGCAGACATTCAAGTACGACCCTGTTGTTCTTTACTTTAAAATGAAGAATTTACAAGATTAACTGATAGTACTCTTCAAGCAGATGGTAAGTCAACGAAATATCTTGTACCTACATTTCTTCCGTTATATCTTTGCACTCATGTTGCTGATTATTGTTATTATTATTATTATTGTATTTTGGGAAATTTGCCTTGTTGCCGAATTTTATATATCCTTTCTGATATTTCTTGGAATTCTATTACCGTTTTCATAATCAATTTGTTAATTGGAAATCCCACGCCTAAATAGCTATTTTTTGTTATTATTAAAGTTTACAACATACCTGTATACCTTTCTTGTGATGCTTTCTTTTTGTTTTATCTCTAGCGATGTAAGTATCTTAGATTTTTTCTTATTTACCAAAGTTATCAGAGCTTCACCGTCCTACGTTGACATTGCGTTCCATATTCCTAATCTTACTAATTCTTCTTCTACATTACTTACTTCATTATTCTTATTTTTTATCTATTCTTCGTATTTTTCGGTTTCAATTGGCTATGTGCTTCTTGCCTTTAATATTGACCTCTTGTATCAAATGTTTATTTGTTTACCTTTTCCATTTCTTATTTGGCGATATTGCTTTTTATTTGTGTATCTCTTTTTTGTAAATTAGGAATCTGTAGGTTTTGTTTCTTCTTAACTTGTTTTTGTTACAGAGTATGTCATTCTTTTGCTTTAAACTTACCGTTTCCATTACGCAAACCCTTGCTCTAATTCTTTTTTCTTACGTTTATCTTCTTACATCTATTTTCATTTGTTTTGTAATATATTTGATAAAAATTAAAAACAATAATTTCTACCATGCGCCTTATTAACAGGTAATTATACTTATGTGTATGTAATACACCACCCTCTAATAGAACCCATTATATTAATATAAAATTTGACAAATTTATTTAATTAAAACAAAGAAACAAACAAACCAATCAAAATAAGTGATTTTTTTCCCAAAATTAGTTAAAATCTCATTAGTCCAAAAAAATACTGATAATTGAAAATGTATCATATAAAAGAGTTAAGACTCGCTCTCTTGCGTGAACAGTGACATAGTAAAAAAATTCTCAAGTCAAAAATAAAGTGAATCGGGCTACATCCTCATTTCTTTCATATTAAAATTTAATCTTACACTAAACACAGTGCTAGGCAATTCTAAATTAATCAAAATATATACATATATATCACATTCTAAATCTTAAAGTTGCAGTGTGATCTCGTTACGGTGTTTATATTATAGTCCAGGAAAGATAGTAAATAAATAGGAAATTTTTAAGGCCAGCAGATATCGAGATGCGGTTTTCTGCATTGTGTTCAGGAAGGCCGAAGGAAAAAAGTCTATATCGTCTGGTTGGGCCATTTTTCGAAAAATGCATTCTGGGGCCAAAAATGCATTTTCAGGTATTTCAGGAGGCAAAATCGCAGAGTCCATAAGAAGCGCTCGAAAATCGTTTCTCGTGGGTTTTCAAGGATGCCGAATTCAATTCTGGCATCAGAATTACCCGGGAGCGCTCGGGGGAGGCTCTGCGGAGGTCATTCCGGGGGTGATTCGGGGGCAAAATTGCGGAGTCTATGGAAATCGCTCGAAAATCGTTACTCGGGGGTTTTCGAGGATGCCGAATTCAATGCTGGCACTAGAAGTACTCGGGGGTAGCTCTGCGGGGGTGTCCAGGACTCTGCTATTTTGCCCCCGAATCACCCCCGGAATGACCCCTGCAGAGCCGCCCCCGAGCGCCCCCGTGTAGTTCTGATGCCAGAATTGAATTCGGCATCCTTGAAAACTCCCCGAGTAACGATTTTCGAGCGCTTCCCATGGACTCTGCGATTTTGCCTCCCGAAATACCCCCGGACCCCCACAGAGTTGCCCCCGAGCACCCCCGGGGAATTCTGATGCCGGAATTGAATTCGGCACCCCCGAAAACCCCCCGAGTGACCATTTTCAGGCGGTTTTTTCGAATTTTCCGTCTTTCCCGTAACATTGAAATTGGTTATGCACCCTGAAAATGCATTTTTGGCTCCAGAATGCATTTTTCGAAAAATGGCTCAACCAGACGATATAGACTTTTTTCCTGGGACCTTCCTGAACACAATGCAGAAAACCGCATCTCGATATCTGCTGGCCTTAAAAATTTCTTTATTCCGGTCCATTTTGTGCTATCTACCCTGGACTATTATTATTATTTTGTAAAAAATCCAGTACTGTTTATCAAAAGTCAAATATTTCTCTTTGAAAAAATCGGTTGTGTGTACCGAAAAAGGTGATATTGTGCAACGAACTGGTGAATAAAAAACCGTTAATTCAATTGTTCTCATATATTATTTCACCCTCAAACATACTGAGTTCACCGAATAATATTTTTCCATTCAACTTATTATTCTTTCTGTTAATTTCCGGCTCAGCTATTATTAGATATCAGATAGATTATCAGATGAGAGTGTGAAAGAAAAACAAATGAGCAACATCTCTAATCACAATAAAATTTTACCGACTTTTATTTATATAAAGGATCTTAATGTTGGTTATCGTTAATTGGTTTTTTCATATGGTGTAATTGATAATATATTTGTGATTGGTTTAAAGCACTAGTTCTAACATGAAATTAGTCACATAAATGTAAAAAAATTGTTTGAAGTACGTATCAGGTAAAAGAAAAGTGTGTTGAATAGGATTTTAAATAGATAAAACAATATTCAACTCACATTAGTACACCCATTACATACTACAAAATAATTTTATACATGCAACTTTTCGCTAATATTTGCCAGAAAGATTGAACAATGAAAACTGCCCTCAACACCGCAGTCATACTCCAGTTCCAGAACGAAAAAGTTAAAAATAGGTTCTCTCAAGTTGTTTATCGCTGTTTAAATTTAAAAGTTTAATGACTGTTCAGACCAGAAAATATCTAAAAGTATTAAGTTTAGTTTAAGTTATATTTAGTAAATCAGTGGGAAATTGTCCAAAATATTAGGCAAATCACCCAAGAACTCTCATGAAAGTAAATTTTGAAATTAGTTGTTAAAAATAAATCAGTTTATCAGTTATTTCATTGGATGAAATTGATTTGTTTAAGAGATAAGCACATATGATTCACTATTTACTTAAAAATACAGTCCACGGTTATGTAAATACCAATTATTCTGTGCATAAAATTACGTAGGGGAAATGGGCTTAAAATGGGATACTTAACGTTTGGCATTTTGTATAGAAGATAATAAAAGTTGGAAAATTGTGTAAAGTGAATATATTATTCTATGGTTATTGATTTAACCAGATATTTATCAAAAAGATACAAAAAACAAAAAGCAAAAAGTTGCATGTGAAATTATAAAATGTCTGCAATTTCCCATTTTACCTAAAGAGTGTAGGTAAAATGGGAAAATCCTGGAGGTAAAACGGGATATGGATTTTATACGGAGGAATGCTTCAAAAAATTTTTATTTAAAAAAATACAATTTATTTTTGAATGCAAATATCACACATGAATTCGCTATCGTCGTCCCTTTCTACACTTACACACGCATCATGAGCCCATTTACAGCAGATGCAACACATTATCCATCATTCTCCGCGGCAGTCTTTAGAATAATAATTTCCACAAAACAAGCATTCCACATCTATGTCATCAGATTCGCTGCTGCTGGATTGGTCCTTTGATACCTTCAATACCTTAGACATGTGCACCCTTCTCTTACCCTTTGATGAGCTGCTATTTAGAGTGATTTTGTTTTTTAACGTTTGTTTTCTACTTTTTTCATTTTATCAGCATTTTGTTTTCTGATTTTCTCGGCCAACGATCTCTCTAACTCTTTTTTATAAGGAGTACTCGTAAGTACTACAGTCATGCCCCTTCTGCTGCTTTCTTCTTTGAAAGCTTCACTTTCACGGCTCTTGGATAAGGACATGTTAATTTTCTGCTACCCAGTTGTTTTGAATGGTCGATTGCCTGTTTATTTTTCTTTTTGAATCGCCTTTCTAAAGTCGACTTTGGAACATTAAACTGTTTTGCAGCCTTTAAATAACCACATATTCCATTTAGTAACGCCTCTAGTGCCCTAGACATTGCCTCTTCAGACCAAGACTGGCATCTGAAAACAAATAGAAATAAATGTGAAATAGTCCAGGTAAAATAGGATACTATCCCGTTTTAACCCAATAAACATTTCCCATTTTACCCAAATTCGTGTTGAAATTTATAAACTTACCGCTTAAAAAACAAGTGTCCTTCAGAGCAATTTCGCAGACAACGTTTGTTAACTAACCTCTCAAGATGATTCGGTGTGCAGTAATAACCCAAGATGACCAACTGTTTGAATTTAAAAGCTTACTGAGTGAAGACTAATTTTTACAGTTACAACTTCAAAATGCAATAAAATCACTCTTTCTGTTTTTATCACGTGCGGTTCGGAGTTTTGTCGGTAGCCGAGTAACACTAACATCTATACAAACAACACGTGGTAAGACTCGGGGTTGCAAGCTCCAGTAGAGTGAGAAACACTGATGTCCCGTTTTACCTTCATACCCCATTTTAGGCCCACATCCTCTATATAAGTAATAAACCATCTGTGTTAACAACTACCCTACAGATTTTTTCCGAAAGCTGTAAGATAAATAGTTTCCGAGATAAAGCAATGTATCTCTCTTATTTAGACATCCTGTACAATAAATATGTTGTCACCAATACTTTTTTTCTAAAACACTTGGTTAATATTTATATATTTATTACAGAAGGTGAACTAAAAGAGGAGAACTTCCCAAATTTATTTGTTCTTTTATTACTTTATCACTACTTAGAAATATATAAGAATTAAAAATTTTTCATTTATAACAAAATTAAAATAATTCATTGTAAAAAAAATAGGCTTTGTTGTATCTAAATAATAAGATAAATTTTAATGTAGAAATAAAAATTATTATGCCAAGATGCAAGTAAAAAGTAAATTATATAGTCGGAATTTGACGGAGCTCTCTTCTGTTTATGACCTGAAAGAGAAAACAACCTTGTTAGTAAGAAATTTGAAATTATTACTTAACCTCAAATTTCTTTTTTCTTTTTTTAATATTACTCAAACTGACCATAACTAATTTTACATGATAGTGAACAACTCAAAGCATTGAGTTAGTAATTTTTATTGCTATTAAGCCAATTTTGCAAATATAACCATAAAGTATTTAATCTAAAAAAGGAAAATTATAATAAAAACACAATAGTGTTATCAGTAGAAGTAAATCAACCTTACTTGTGGTGGATGGAGTCCTATAGAAGGTGAAATTTGAAATTTTTTAGAATATTTGGACAATCAAAGTTTTGATAAACTTTATTTGGGTGAAGGCCCTACAAAGACAGATATTCTGAATTGATACATAGGAAGTAAGAAGAATTGAACCTTTACTTACAGCACAAAAAACTACAAATTAGTAACTCTTGATGATTTTATTTTTTTTATTTAATTTTCCTTATATATAATTATTATATTATTTGAACCATATTTTTATTTGAACTCACTCTGAGATAAGTAGTCAATTGCATCTCACATAATAATTTTTAAATTCAAACCGTGCATAATTATAAAAACATAACTATTATTAAATTTAACCCCCATTACAATATATAATTATTATCAAGTCTGTACATCAAATATTTGTATGGCAAATTGGGGAAACGATTGTCATAAGAGTATTTCAAGAATTTTAGGATATCCTGGAATTTTAATATAAGTAGATTTTATCTTTTACAAAGATACGTTTTATTTGAGCTGAATCTTTTTTATAAAGATAATTTCTAACTATTTATAGTAATTTATACAGATTTATTCACTGCTGATTTCTACTTCATTCATCTAGTTTCTTGTTGTCTTTAATATTTAATACAATATTATAAATAATAATTTACATTTTTATATTTTTTATCACATATTTACAAGAAAGTATAAATAATTCCACAATTCTAGTTCAGTTTCTAATTAAACATCAAAATTTTCCTGTATGTTAGATTAATATATCATTTGTTAACTTGTGACAACTTCGGTGTTATTCACTGTACGCAAAAATACTAAATTTAAAAATATTTTTTGTTATTAGTTATCAGAAATTGTATTGGGTTTATATTTTTAATAATTAAAATATTTTTTAGCTTTATAGATATAATGAAGCTTCTCCTTAGCGAAATAATTTAGTTTTCACACATTTGTAACATACTGCATTACTTGATATGAATTATACTTACTGATCAATTTATTCGGCTCGTTTATCATGTGAAGAAATACGTAAATGTGATTTTAGTTATTAATTTTATTAACAAATAAATTAAAAACAATTGTAAATTTATCTAGCTACCTACACACCTAATTTTTTTTCAATTTGTCTTTTTTGCTTTTTGAGAATAAACTTTTTGCAACAATTTTAATAAGTAACACAATTACAATAACAAATATAACAAAACCTGTAACAACAAATAAAGCGATATCGACTAGATAATATTGGTACCATGGGAGATCGGTAGCGATTGATTTTAAGTGTACAGCCCCTTTGTGCCTTGCTACGTATTCAATCCAGAACATTGATTCATCAATTTGGGATATTGGTACATCGTGCATTATATTTGCCTGTTCTTTAGCAAGTCGTCTATAACTGAAATAACAAACGGTATTAAATTAGTCAGGATTTTTTGTTAACACTACCAAAAATCATTGTTCGAGATTAAGCAAGCCCTTTCAATACATATTCATACACTCTTGTAAAATTATTTATTTTTATTAAATAAATTCTTTCAGCTCCTACTTTGTGGAAACTGTCCATAATAAATATGAAAAGATAAATTATACTTATCTGAGTTTCCACAGTCTTACAAAGCTTTTTAAAGTTATGTTCAATCGACCTAGGTTTAGATATTTTTTGAATTGAATATAACTTTAAATAGCTTTGGAATTCAGGATAAGTATAATTTATCTTTTCATAATTTTTTATTATTATTATTATTATTATTATTGTTTTTCTTATTATTACTATTACAGTAGTGCTACCGAGAAGTGGCCTCTCAAAATTGGATGCGCGGTAATAAAATTAGAAATAGAGGCAGTAGCTTAGTCTCGACTGACCGTCCCAAAATACAATAATAATAATAATAGTCAGCAACCTGAGTGCAAAGATATAACGGAAGAAATGTAGGTACAAGATATTTCGTTGACTTACCATCTGCTTGAAGAGTACTATCAGTTAATCTTGTAAATTCTTCATTTTAAAGTAAAGAACAACAGGGTCGTACTTGATTGTCTGCCAGCAATTTAGTGACTAGTGATGCTCAAGCGCTAATATTTAATTTTTCAAAAAATTTTTTTAACCAAGGACGCCATGCATTACTTTTACAATCAAATGTTTACAATAAACTAAAATTCAGTTTCAAAATAATCCTCCAGTAACCCCAACTTTCTCTTCCAGCAATACAATTATTAGGGGTTTAAATACCATCCTGTACTAATTTGCTTGGATTAACGACCACCAACCGAGGGATTTACTAATAGTTCTCTGAATGCAAGTGGCAGATCAACCAAATATCTTGAAATTAATTTTACCCCACTTCTTCCTGTATATTTTTTTCTCATCTCGTTTAATTTTCATTTCACGCGCATCTGAGCGGCAACTAATCGTTGGCTGTACTGTACTTAAATTAATTATTTAAATCGTTTTTATCTTTTTGTAAAATACAAACAAGACTTTTAAAGAAGTAAATCAAAATTTTCCTTTTTCGATAAAAATAATAAATTTTGCTAAATTCCTGCAACGTGCAAGAAATTCCAGAAAATGTTCGAATCCGGCTACCTATGCTTCAAAGTTCGTGGTCAATTGTCTTATTCTTTTTTTTCATGCAGTATTCCTTAGTTTAACTGTATAGTTAAATACATGAACAAATATGGACCCAAAGGAAAATAAAAATTTGTTGAATTAAAAAAAGTGCTCACGTATTGTCCAATTACATAGGTTCATTTATTAAGTTAAACGAAACATACTCGTCAAAATTATCTATTATAATTAATATGTTTTATCTGCTACGAGTAACCCTCTTTCTCTTTCTAAAGTTACCCAACATAAAGCTTTCTTTTTATATTACTCCTAAGAGTGATATATTAATTTATTCCACATTATCCACAAAGGCAGTGGATAATCATTATTCAGTACTTTTTATGATTACTCTTTCAATTTTTTAAACATGATGATGAAAATGAAATGTCTTTAACCTCATAAGAAGTGAAAGAGGCTGTGGAAATTGTATCAATTAATTTATAGCCAAATAATTCAAGAGATTTTAATTTGGACAAAGAAAAAAAACATAAAATGCTTTTCAGAGGTATTTTACAAGAATTATCCACAAAATGTAGTGTCCGCGAAAATAATGCACATATTTATGGATGAGATATAAAAACGTATGCATCATCAAAACGTTTTATACATTTTCTTTCTAAAGTTAAAGATTAGTATTTTACATCGATCCAAACATTATTTACTGAAAAGCAACTAAAGCCGGCAATACAGCGACATTTGAATAGCTGGGTCAAGTTCAATGCTGATATGTTTTGTTAAACCTTCTAAAAATAAGTTTTTATTTTAATACACCTAGATATTTAGAACGGCCGATTACAGGGGATGTGGAGAAGTGAAAAATGTATTCTCGATTCAAACGATTTCTACCACAACTTATTTTTTTAGGTAATATAGTAGTTTTCAACAATGTTTGGGACTCTGATACAAAACATCGCGGATTAGATTAATTAACGTATCGTGTTATTATTGATTTGAATAAAATGCCATCTTTCACTAAATTATTGAAACTACTTTATCAAACGATAAACTTAAACAATTAAACGATCTGAATCATCTGCAAACTAACACAATTTTAAGATTCATCAGGTAAATATTCCTTGGTTACATGACAAATATTTTTTATTAAAAGTGTGAGGTGTTGCCACGTATAAATATTCAAGTAAATGTTCAAAGTGAATTTTTTGGCAAACTAAATAATTATCTTCTCACTAAAGCAACATACGACGGTAAAATTTTACTTTACGGTACTAGCGAATTTTGTGAAAATTCCTTTTTGGCTGTTTAGGGCAACATCAACTAATGACAAACACGTAAGAAAGAAATATAGCGAACTGTGCGGCGGAAACATCTAAGTTTGACTTAATTTACATTTTACCATTTTTCAAACATCCCCATTTTTCGTTATTCTAGTGACATCCCTCTTGACAACTCGAGCTTCAGTTAGAAATAAGAAACATATGCAACGTTGCCCGATCTACCATAAATTGTTCATTACAAATTTTTGAATTTCTTGAAAATTTCTTTTTGGCCATTTAAGGGGTCATCAACTAAAAATAAAAACTCAAAAAATAATTTGAAAAATAAAATATACTTTGGGGAATACTTTGTCATAAGAATATTTAAATAATTTTATATATCTTGGAATTTTAAGTATGTTTTATCATTCAAATTTATAATAATTTTTTAAAGTAGTCACTGGCGAGGTGTACAGAATATATTAAGTTTTCATGTATTTATGAATTGAAAAATATCAGTAGTCAGAATTAATTTAGATAAAATATTTACTTGGAGGAATGAAAATAAAGTAACTTAGTTACAATATTTTAGGGCATTTCTAAAGATTACGAAATACATTATGCAGTTGAATATTGCAGTGGTTACTTTAAATTAATTAAAGATATTACGAGATTGGATGGATATCTTTGGTCCTACAATGGTCTGATTAAAAAACTTCAAAAAGCAATATATATTTTTTGAATTAAACCTTTTTTTAATCATTTTTAAAAATTAATGCATATAGTAACGCTGTAAGATCTAACCATGGTTTTCCTGGCTAGAGCCAGTAAGAATAAATAAAGGAGAGATCTGTCCTAATGACTACGTAAACTCTATTTTTTTTATTTGAAAAACTAAAAAAGGGCAAGAGGCTTCAATGTGTTTTTCTATGTTTTTGTATCAAGGGTTCTATATGTGTCAAAAAATGTTTTCTAAAATTCGCCAGTAGCGTAAATTGAAATTTTTCCCAGGTAAATATAGTGTTAGATATCGACTAAGGTTTTCTTCTTATATTACAATTGGGGTATTTATTTTTTAAGGTTGCACTAATGAGATGTATCGCATGAAAATTAATTTAATAGAAAATGTAAGTATTAATATAAATAGTTAATGTTGAATTGTAATTAGTTAATGTTAATGTTAATATTTTTCATTTTGTAAATAATAAAAATAATGTTACATAAATATTTGCTCAATAAAAGTATTTTCACAACTACCTATGACTCGTGGACAAGGTATGGTATTCTACTCGCATATAATGACTATTATTCACTTATTATATGGGTGTTTTCTAGTCAATATTCTTTTCATTGTTATTCCTGAAACCTTTACTGTGGGGTTCGTATTATTGCTCGAATTTTATTCTATAGAACTTTTGGAGACATAAGATTTTAATAGTTCATTTTCAAGTGTTATTGAATTACGTCAGTAACCCGATGTATCTGGTTGATAGTTGAGTAAATATTTATAATTGAAACGATTTGGAATTAATTTTTTCCTTATCTGTTAATAATATAAAGCTAGCTCTTGCAACATTAAATGTGCAACGCCAAATAGTTTAAATCATTCTTTAAGCTTCGCATTTAGTCTAGCTGTTATTACATTTTTTAAAGTTATCCTTATCCCAAGTCACACTGGATATTCCAGTGAAAGGTAGACTTGAATGTATATATTTAAAATTTTCTTGTGAAATTCCTTCAAAATTTGTAGGTTTGATTCTAGCTCAGTTTTCTCGTATGCTTAAACATATGTTGTTTTCCTTTGATGTTAAGAATGTATTTATTTATAATATTCTTGAAAAATAAACCGAACACTTTTTTTGTGGTATTTTAGGAACGCTTTGCTTTTCATACAAAACCATGAATTACTAACATGCTGTTCGCAAAAAATGCAAATTGAACATTTGCTAAATCATGTTTTGTGCAGGTTAGATCTTCGTGACGGTAATTATTGTGATCTTGGTTTACCAACTCATGGTACATGTATTAAGTTGGTGACGTTTTTTAAACTATAAACTAAAATATGCAATTAAATTTGCATTTTACGTAGAAAATTAAATTTAATACTTCGGAATATACCCACTACCTGTACAAATAAACACAAACTAAAGTGATTTAGAAGCTAGGAATAAAATTGTACATAACTCTTTACTTCTTGGGATTATATGCTTTAGATCTCGATTACCTGTTACTCTCAAAGTTATTCTCGAACATAAACAATCCGAAAATTCTGCTGTAACAAAATAAATTTCATAACATTTGACATTTTAGCTGATGAATTTTACTGGATTTAAATTCATCCAATCTTGTTACAACCTTATAAGAAGTGTAATTTAAAGTCTACTAAATATTAGACTAGATCTAAAGTAACATTCGGTCTTCAGATAGATATAAAAAAATGCCGAATCTGAAATATCGATAGCAGACCCTGCATAAGATCATATAAATATAAAAAAAATATAGTAAATGTAAACTAGAGTTTACCTTGGGTTCTCAAGAAGTTCTGTAAGCGCATGTGTAAAACTCTCTTCATTCAATTGTCTAAAGTTCAAACTAATTGCAAAACCTTTGCCCGCAGCTTCTTCAATATTTTTCGTTTGATCCCAAAACACAGGTAGACCTAAAATAGGTACTCCATGGTACAACGCCTCTGTAGTTCCCAACAATCCCCCGTGGGAGATAAACAGCACCACATTGGGATGAGCTAAAAAGAAAAAAACATATTTTATTTTTGAGTAGTAGAGGTCGGAATTTTATTGAATATTAATAAAGACGAGGTTATAAATGGAATGTGAAATTTGATTTAGTTTGCCTTTCGATGTTCTTTTTCTACCTTAGATTTAATAGATAGTGATTCAAAAAATTATTTCCAATATCAAGAAATAGAAACCCAAGCGCAATAAACTTTGTAGATGTAATATTATGTCATATATTTATTTGTTCTGTTGAAGTTAAAATAAGGTATTTTTCCTGCATTAAGTGGTTGATAATACCATCACAAAACTTTTTATGGAATGTCACAAACTATCTACAAATATTTATTTAAGTTTATGTGGAAACTTGCGAATATTTGTGGTATTCACCGCTTAAACTCTATGCAAGTATCTAACAACAAAGTTATCATCATAGCGTACAAAGAAAAATAAGAAATTTAATTTAAATGACTAAACATGCTTTAATTTTACTTTACTTTTTAAACATTCTAAAAATAAGTTTTTAGATATTTAGAATGTTCGATTATAGGTGATGAGGAAGAGTTATTTCTACCACTACTTTTTTTAAGTAATAAACTTCACTTTCCAACAATCTTTGGGACACTGATACAAAACACCACGGATTAGATTAATTATAATCTCGTGATATTCTTGATTTGAATAAAATGCCATTTTTCACTAAATTATTGAAACTACTTTACCAAACGATAAACTTAAACGATTAGACGATCTAAATCATCTGCAAACTAACACAATTTTATAATATATCAGGTAGATTTTCCTTGGTTACATGACACATATTTTTATTAAAAGTGTGAGGTGCCACGTATAAATATTCAAGTAAATGTTCAAAGTGAATTTTTGGGTAAACTAATAAATTAGTTTCTCACTAAAGCAACATTCGACGGTAAAATTTTACTTTACGATACTAGCGAATTTTGTCAAAATTCCTTTTTGGCCCTTTAGGGGACCATCAACTAATGACAAACACGTGAGAAATAAACACAGCGAAATGTGTGGCGGAAAAATCAAAGTTTGACGTAATTTACATTTAACCTTTTTTCAACCAAAAATTGTTCATTATAACAAATTCTACGTACCGATTAAAAATATGCATTATTTTCACGGACACTTATTAAGAAACAATCACATTTGTTTGTGCAACCGTATATGTAGGGAAAAGTGCACAATGTATTTTATTTTTGTTTACTGCATTTCTATTTTCTAAAAAGGTAAGGATATAGATAAGTATAAATATGTTTACCTGATATAATTTGGGGAACCAAAAAATTGTATTAAATAACAAAAATTTAAAAATAGAAACATTCTTTAATACGCTATAATTTGTATGGAAAAATATTGGCGCGTTTGAACACTTGACAAAAAATTTTTTGCTTTTTTTTTCTTCTCCAATATTCCGTTTATCCTGAATGTTACTTGTCAGTAACTCGTAATAATTAAATTATTAATTTTAGTTGTAATAAATAAATTAAGAAATCAGTAGGTATTCGCTACAAGTACAGTTGTCCCTTTTGAGAGCTAGTGGCTAAGATTTATCGAAATGTAATAAATAGTGGAATTACTGGTGTCAGAAATCCAATTAGATAGGTCTATATAGTATTTTCCCACCGGACCAGAAAAGTAATTCCGCAATAAAATTATTATATACTTTATTAATATTTGTAATACATCAAAATAACTTTTCTATTATATACAACTCAAATCGATCGGTTATTCTCTTGTCACTGTCTCTGTCATCCTTGGCCTCGTATGCTTGTAATAGCCGGACACAACAAAAATTAGGGTGGTTTTAGAAGAAAATATATTGTCGAAAATCAGTTTTATGCATATTCCAAAAAGTTGTTCAATTTCACATTTCAAAAAGTTTTTCAATTTAAGCGATTGTGGTTTTTTATATTTGTGTTTCTTTAAAATAAATGGTAGCTGCTTCCGGTTATTTTCTAAATTTGTCAATTATTAAGAAAATATGATTATTAATGAACTTAGCGAGTCATTACTTTTAGACGAAGTATTAATCAATGTAGCATTTTAATTAGTTTATCACTTTTCTTGCTCCAGTAAATTATTTTGAAAGTACTGTTTTCTTTACTGATGATTGCGCATTATTAACACATTTTGCAAACGGGACGTTCTCCGAAATCGGAGAAAAAACTGATATCTGAATCTGTTTTGTGTCAATTTCTACAGATACAGACTTCAAACCTTTAAAAGGTGTCTGTTTAACTTTTACCAAACACATTGATCAAATAATTGCCTTAGTAAAATCATTCGTAAGACTATATTTTCGTTACTTTCAACTATATTTATTATACTTTTTAAATGAGTTTTTCATTGAGCGCCACATTGACATGGTTTTGATTTTAATTCAAAATTAAATTTTTCCCGCGGTAGAGATAGCACCCTGTATCTCCTTCGTCGACACTGATTTTTTATAAGAATAGCATAAGGCAATTACTGTATTCGCTTCTATTTTCTAAATATAAAAGTATATAAAATATTTCACTATTACAAGTACGTTTTAAAAACGTTGAATTTACCGTTTCATCGAAAATAGCGGTCGTGAAAAACGAGCCTATAAATGTTGCAAATAAAACGTTTTTTATTTCACTGTGGTTTTATTTTCGCTAGCGATCAGACCTTAAAAAAGTAGCCCTCGTGTAAACATTGAACATTCTTTTAGGTTAAGGAACTAAAATTACATCCTTTTTGGCTTCCCTTTGCATAAATTGTAAAAAATCTACTGGGTGCTATTTTGTCGTAAAAAAAGAGAGTTATTACATTTTTTAAGATCTATAGGTCTTGAAGCGAGCATTTTCGGCCATAAGTTTATAGGAACTTTTTTTCATATTTTGACCCAAAGGATCTGACCTTACATTTTTGTCGAATATTAACTTACCAGCCTATATACATACATATTTCCAATATATTTAATATTTTAAATCTCTTTGATGATTCGTTAGTGTATAATCCACCAAATAAAAAATAGCTGTTTTTGATATTAGATTGCAAAATGTCACTATCGCTCACAAAAAATGTTATTCTCGAATGCAAAAGAAATTTGCAGCCAGGTATCATTTTTTCGAAAAGTTACGAAAAATGTGGAGAGAAAAAGTTAAAATTTATAATTATATTATTTGACAGATATGTTATCTTCAATTTTTTGAAGGTGAATATAAAGGTTTTTTACATCTTGGTGCATTTGTCTTATAAAAGTCAACTTTTATTGAAAAACATAATTTTCATCCATAATTAAAAATGGCTTATATTTAGGACGTTTATCCTGCCCACGATATTTTTCTTAATCATATCGATACACGAATCTGTGGATGGATATTCCATTTAAGTTTTTAAGAAATTTTAAATCACTTACTCGTTTTATTTTATAGAGATTTTACATAAAATGGAAAATTGGTAAATGTCTCAAATTGTTGTTTGCCAATGAACGGTAAAAATTCCTTTTTTAAAATGATAATAAAATTTTCTCTAAACTTGCAGTAGATGTCAAAACAATAAAAAGTTTATCAAATTATAGAATACTTTCAAAAACCACCGAACAACGATATATTTTCCACGATATTATTCATCGATAGGTAGACCAAAAAAGACCAAAGTTATCTGCTATTGTGCAAAAGTTTGATATAAAATTTGCTTATAGTGAAATAACTTTATCCCAGATTGTCTTTGTTTTGTTAACATAACAGGATTATTCAAATAATTCTTTTAAATGAACAAATTAAACATACCCAAAATATCCTGTTGTGGCAACCATTTCTTAATCATGACATTCTTAGGTTTCTCTGGGAGATCGGCTTCAAATTTCCATAGGACTTTTTGCTTTATTTTAGAGAAAGCATTCAAAATTGCTTTCCTGACTTCTGGATCGAAATCAGAACTTCTCAAATTTGATCCCATAGAGAACAAAACAACGCCTTCTTTAGCATCGTCTAAGTACTTGTTGAGATCATCAGGTAAGGGTTTTGGCGGAAAAACGTGATACCCTCCAACAGCTTTCACATTCTGCTGTAAAGGAACAGGATCACTTAAGCTGTAGTGGGATGATACTAGTAACAAACTAGCATTGTACAAAAAAGTTGATAAATCTGGTGCATCTGGGAAATATTTTTTAAGAATTTTATTGTGATCAGGAACCATTTTAAAGTGAACATAAAGCTCTGAGACAACGTGACGGTATGTATTTACCAAACGTTGCCAGAATGTCATCTTAGAATCATATTCCGATACAAGATTAGGCACAAATGAAGGTGGTGCAGAATTACCAGTTAAATGGTTATTGAAAAAAGACGATGGTCCTGGTGCAAACATTACAAGGGGAGCTTTGAATCGATGGTGAAAATAGGTGAAAGCATCGTTGAGGAAGTGCTCCATGAAAATTATATCGAATTCTTCATTGGACTTTAAGAGGTCTTGTATAGCCTTAACCTTAAAAAATTCAGTTGTGTAGATGACACCCACGTTGTGGAGCCAGTCTACCTGTCCTAAATAGCTCATCGCTCCAAATTCTTCAAGGTTTGCTACGAATCCTGCAAAATATAAATTATATATTTTAGTTAACCTGCTAATGTGTTACCTGGGAATTATGGTTTATTTTATCCATTATAATTTTTTGTTATCTTGGTTAGTTGATTTGAGAAGATTTTTTATATTAATATATTAATATGTATTTTTTACTACCGCTTTATTGTAAATTTATGTATTGTTTCTAACATGCCAACCTAATAAAAAGGTCATTATCGAATCGGTCATAAATGGAATTATTTAGGAAATGTACTGTTTACATTCACAATATTTTTGTCAACATTGAGGTATTTTATTTGTTCTCGCGTTGGAAAAATAACTGTAAAATGCACGTTTATCGAATAAGAGGTTTTATTACAAAAAGTTTAATATAAAAAAGTTGTCTAGACGGGTATCAGGCGAGGGTTAAGATTTTCTTTAGTTTTATTGTTATATATCTTTTAATGGAAAAAATGAAAATTTAGGGTAGTTTCCTGATAAACACAAACAAATGGAAAACGTGTTTTATTTGTTACTAAATTACAATCTGTTACGCAACTAATTAATTAATTAAGGCTCCAGTTATGCATTAACGGTTCTCTTTAAATTATTCGTCATGGTTTTCATTTCAATCCAATATTTACTCAATATCCTAGGGCTTACTCCAGTCAACAAGAGGTAAGTTCCTTTTCATAAATCCATTTACATTCCATTTTCCTCTTAGTATGTCCACTTTTACTCTTTTGTTTAATAGAGGATTTCTCGAGAGTAAAAACCACCTATAGAATAAAATTATTTTTGGAATTGTTTTATAGAGTTGTGAAAAATGCTGAGACAATTTTTACACTGAATTCGTTCTCCGACTGAATTTCGAAATACAGGGTTATTCATGTACTTATGTCCAGTACAGCCAGTGTCCTGTTTTTTTTCAATAAAACATAGACAGTCTGGCACCCATGATTGTGTGCAGTAAGTACCGAATCTGTCAGTTTTTTTTTATTAAAATATTTTCTTTTGTACACTATGTATTCAGAAAATTTATTAAAATTGGAATTAACACGAGGAAACGTGTGTGCTATGATTTATTATGATTTTTGTGGTAGTTTAACACAACTATAATGTAAGAAACGTTAAATTTTTGCATTTGATGATGAAGATCAATCAAAAATGGTTTTACTAATTTAAATTTGGTCGTATTTCGCTTGAGAGTCAAACAAGAGAAGTGTATCCGTCAATAATAGTTGTACCTGAAAATATTGATACTCTACGTCGAATAATTGAAGAAGCTTCTTAAATTCCAATACGTGTGATTTACGAATTATCAACGATTTGATAACTATCAAAGCATACAAAAATAGTATATTTAGTAGAAAACAAAAATAAATCGTTAAAAAATACTATAGTAATGATGAGTGTGCTAAGGCTACGGCAAGATTATGCCAATGAATCAATTGAAGTGGAAGTGTTGGGTCATTTACAAATGGATAGTCAACAATTTATCGGACACTAGCTCAGCGTCTCATCGTCCAGTGTTCAATGAATTGTGAAATACCATATATTTCACCCTTGTAAGATTTGATTAGTTTCGGAGTTAAACGGAGATGATCCTGATTGTCGGCTTCAATTTTTCGAAGAATTTATTAAACTGTTTTACATATAGCCACAGACATCGAAATTATAATACATCTCTTTCTAACGATGTTTAATTCAAGTAAATAGTTATCATAGTTATCGTTATTGGAGTGAGAATAATCCCCATTTATTCATGGAGACACATACACAAACGCCTCAAAAATTAAATATTTGATTTGGCATTTTATGGAACCACTATAAGAGTACTATTTATTGAAGAAAATATAAATGTAACAACTTATTTTAATTTATTAGAAGATATTATTATAACATAATAATAATAATGTTTAAAGGACGAACTAACTTTCCAACATGATGTGCAAATCCACATGTCGATATTCGCGTTGCACAGTTTTTGAACCAACGTTTTCCAATTCTATCTATTGGTAGAGGAAGTCCAATGGAGTGGCCAGCTAGTTCACCTGATTTTTTGTCTTTGGATTTCTTTTTGTGGGGACGCGTAAAATAAAAAATATTCGCCACTCCTCTAGCAGATCTTCCAGAGGACAGACAGATGATTATTACAGAATGCGGACTACTGTTACCGGGCATATGTGAATGTAAGAAAAGCCTTTGAAAATTTAAAAGAAAAATATTTCGTCAATTAGAAAAACATAGGATTGTACATAAAATAATACCTTTCAAATAGTGTATTCTTGACCACACATTAAAAAAAGGGGAGATGCAGCAGGTCTCTAGGAGGTTGTACTTCTGGGTACCAATTTTATATAACGTGTTTTAATTTTTTAAATGTTGGAAAACTACTTTCTTTCCGAGTTGCCAGAGAGAACAAATTTTCACAGATACAACCTGTATATAAATTATTATAATAAAGAAGTTTTCATAATATATAGTTATTGTATTCATTTTTAGTGGATTTGAAGCTTTTTTATTGCTCTCATTTCCAATATTTTTATTGTTTGTTTTTTTAAATTTATTCTAATTTTATGTTTGGTATAAAATTAATGCAGTTGATCAATAGAGAGATACATACTTCGTAACAGCATATATTTTTGATGTTATACAATGTAAGTAACACATTTTTAAAAAATACGAGTATTTGAAATGTATCTACATCAGTGAAACCAGAATTTTAAGGAGAGTCCAAAAATGGAATACTTTATAGAATGTCCCATTTCATTCGAAAGTAGCCGTAACTTTCGCTCATATTGAAATTTACAAACAAATATGGAATCTCAATTTTATAATAAATAGTTTCATCTGCTTACATTTTATGATCTTTGCTGTTATTCCTTTATTTTCAGGTCTTTTATTGTAATTCAAGTTTTTTTATTCCTAATGTATTTTGACTTGTCTGAAATTATTATTTTCAAGATTGTAAAATACTTTTTGTTCACCTGGTACAATGCAAACATTTCAATATTTAATGTGTTTTTTTATATTAACTGTCTGATACAAATAAATAGTGTTTTTAAAACAAGCCGAAAGATAAGAGAAACATTTTAAATTAGTGTAATTGATTACGTTTAAAATTTATTTGTTATTAATTAAAAAAAAACATATCAAATTTTAACGGTCTCATTGATGTTTTTTATTTTAATTGATGACAGAAAACTTTGATAAAAGTTTGTAATTTGTTTAAATGTGAACGAATTCGTAGAATACACTCTAATTAGCTATCAACAAATTTACATCTAAGATATGCCTTATCAGCTTATATTTATAATTATTTCTACAATTGAAAATAAAATTTAGTTGTGAATTTTTTTAATTATACCGAAGAAAGATATTTCTTATTAGAATTATAATTTAAAATATATATTGTTTAATACTTGATATCAAATTATTATATGAAAATGAGACGATAGCAAGTGTCTTCATAAAAAAAACCTTGTTATATGAAACTCTTTAGCATATTTTTAGTAACAAGGGGTTCATACGATTTTTTAACAGTAGGTTTACTTTATGTATGTATTTGGTTTGAACATTCAGAGAAAATTACCTTCAAAAAACCGACAAGAAATGACAGAACTTTTAAACATTTCTGTTTTATTTGTTTTAAGCGACAAAGTTTCTGGCCCAAATAAAAATAAAATATTTTTTGCATGATTTTATGTCATTTTCGCATTGATGTGGTAATAATAGAACGAAAAGTAGTTATTTCCTTTTAAATCTCTATTTATATATTCAAGTATTCAAGAACAGAAGAAAGATTATTACAGTCATCCACTGTTACCAGAAAGGAAATTAATATTTCAACTTCAAAAACGCTTTCAAACAGATTTTGAGAAAAAGAGCATTTTAGCCTAATTGCTTTTAGCATACAAATTTATTCAATGCCTTTAACACACTACGCTAGTTCAATTAAGGTTCGCCTTAAGTTTTTAAATAGATGTTATTTATAGCTAGGCTTATGAATATAGTATGGTCCAAATGAAATGAATATTTATTCATTTATAAATAATAATATAAATTTTTATTATTTCGTAAATCGGCAGTTTTAGGGGAAAATCCTGAATCCCGTCGATTTTTATTTTTAAACTGGCTCTTCGTCAGGTCACCTTTTTATTTTTAACGTCATCTCTGTGAGCGTGATGACGTCATGAATAAAATTATTAAATAGAAAAGTGGGTATTGCAATATATCAATTGAAAGTTGTTTTAAATATCTATTCACTCATATAAATTATATCTAAGTATTATTGTCAAAAGTAGCATTAATGACATTCGAATAGTCGCTGACAATGAAAGCATGTATAAACTACAATATTCCTATATTGACATTCAAGATAATTGTTATTGTCAAGTGGTTTTTTATATTGTAATAGACGAAATCAAATACTTTTTGACTCTTTTATCATCACGAAGCTAACTGAAATGGAAAGAATTGAAATTCTAATATTAATTGGTTGTGGAGATAAAACACATACGCAGAAAGAAGTATATATGTTCTTCAATAATGAATATCCCTACTGAGAACCAATTACACAGTCCACAGTAACCAAAATTGAGAAAAAAATTAGAGAAACGGGTCATGTAAAAGATCTTCGTAAAGGTAGTAGAAAACAAGAAACTAGATGTTCTGGTAGCCTTTGAAGATAATCCCCATACCAGTTTACGTCAAGTAGCGTTAGACAATGAGAAGTGGCATCCGTATAAAGTAAATTTAGTGCAGGAACTTATGGAAGAAGATTTTGGTAGACGAATTAAATTTTGTGAAATTCTAATGGAAAAAAATTATTTTTTTTGATGAAGCTACATTTCTCCTAAACGGTCATGTGAATCGTTAAACTTTCCGTTATTGGGCTACGGAAAATCCACATTGGATGCAGGAATACCGTACTCAATACTCAGAGAAAGTGAATCTTTGGGCCGGAATAAAAGATAATATAATTATAGGACCATACTTTTTCGAAGAAACCTTCACTGGTCATCGATATTTACAATTTCTGCAGAAATTCTTGCTCCTAGAATTAAAACGGTTGTTCCCAAACAGAAGTGATTTGTGGCTGCAGTAAGATGGTGCGTCACTGCATTATGCTGTCTTGGTGAGATACTATATGGACAACGTCTTCCCAAATCGGTGGGTAGGTCGAAGAGGAGCAATTGAGTGGCCACCGAGGTCACCTAATTTAATTTCTCTCGATTTCTTTTTATGGGGATACTTGAAAAGTAAAGTATACATAAATAGACCACAAACTATTAATGAACGGATACGCATTGAGATTGCAAAAATAACTCCAGAAGTTATAACGAAAATCGAGACGAGTTCTCTTCTCGTCTTTCGCGTTGTCTTTTAGCTGACAGTAAACAATTTGAGCACTTGCTTTAAATTTGGTTGTACTTAATTATAATATTTATTGTAACATTAAAAATTTAATAAATTATTTTTATGACAACATACAAAACTTAATTACTTAGACATATTAATATAGATGAATAGGTATTCAAAAGACCTTTCAATTGATGCATTTCAGGACCTACTTTTCTATTTAAAAATTTTGTTGATGACGTCATCACGCTCACAGAGATGGCGTCAAAAATTACAAAGCGCCCATTTAAAAATGAAAATCGACGGACTTCAGGGTTTTCTCCTAAAATCGCCGATTTACGAAATAATGAATTTATTCCTTTTATTTGGACCATACTGTATGTCGAACATTAGTAAAATATCATATTTACTCATATTATTTAATTCGCCTATAAAGTTCGGTAACGATTTTTATTTAAAAGTTTTTTTTGTTATAATTACGATGCAATACTTTTCAGGCAGCATGTCATTACATGTATTATTATCAAAATCCACGTTTCTTAGCTCGACAACCTGCAAATCTATTGCAGTAGTTCAGAGCGATATCTATGGTATTTCCAGTATTGATGCAAAGCGACTAATCGTATACGGTTCATTCGCGTGGAAATAGTATATAGCTTTATACGTGAAATTATTAATACCTCCTTGTAGTAGTTTAGTACAGAACACGCCGAACGATCGGTTAGCTGCTTTGCATCAATAATGGATGCACATAGTTCAACTTAAAACAATTAGGAATCGCTTAAGAGAGATGGAATAGAGATTTAGGAATTCAGTAACATCAGAACTTACAAAACAACATCATACAATTTGTCAAGCATTTTGCCGCAAACATGAAAATTAGACTGACAAAATGGACAATGGGTATTGTTCTTAGACGAGTCTCGTTTTCGGCTTTGTCTACAAAAGACATGATACAAGAGTGTCGTTATTTTGAAGGAGGATCAGTAATAGTAATAATAGTTCTAATGGAAAAGCCGAGCTCGTTGTACTTCAAGGTGTGAATTTGATGGGATATCGTTACTTTAGAGATATTTTACAACCCCATATATTGACTTATGACTAAAATTACGGTGAAGATTTTATTTAGCAAAAATATAAACTTGGCTTCGTGTCGCTAGAGATTATATGCGTAAGGAATACAGAGCGGAACCGAAAATATTATTATTATTTGACTTCAATTTCTTCTGTCTGTATTAAACAATATTGATTATTAGTAACTTCTCATGTTTATCCTAATAAACATTTTTTGACTTAATTTAATTCTTTGTCATTTGATGACAAAATCACCTACGCTCATAAAAAAGAGTAGTTACTGTTAATTTCCAAATACATATCTTTCATTTATATTAAAAAAAAATATGTTTAACATTTTGCCTTCAAATATTAGAGCAACTTACTTTCGTATTTCCTAAATATGTTGCCCAGTTTCTAACGATAATCCAAAACATAGTAGTATACTTATAAATTAATTAAAATCAAGGAAAATTCTCTAAACTGTCTCATTCTTCCCCATTTGGAAATATAAAATTCACTTCGTATTAATAAAATTTCATTTTAGAATAATCGTATGATGCAAAAACAAGACTACTTGAAAAATGAAAATAAATGTATGTTTAAACACTCTAAAACAGGATAATAACCAAGGAGAAAATAGTAGACACCTACTAAAATAGCGAATAGTTTAATATCATATAAGATAGATGAACTTACTGTATAAAAAAAATTTATTAACAAACAAAACAGTAGGATATCAGTAGTATAATAGCAATGAAGAGGAAAGAAAGAAAACCGACAATAAAAGAATATGGTAAAAGGCAATTGAATTATGATGTCTGTTTAAAATACGCATCAGCAAGTTTTCAGATTGAATTAATTATCTTTTAGTAGAATAAAATAACAGTAATTAGTAAATTAAGTCGCTTCATGAGTTTGGGAACAATATTTTATATATACCATTGCTTTTGAAACACAGCAAATGATTTAATAAACCGATTTCTGTTTAGAATTCAGAGGTTTAATGAATTATATTTCCCTTTATAACTTTAATGGAAAATGAAGTACGTGAGATTTCAATGGAAACAGCTGTACGTCAAATTGAGAGGAGCTACAAATCAAATAATTTCATATTCCATATTTAGAATACCTAACCTAACCTAACCTAACAAGAATATTCATTCCGATTGGAAAAGTTTACTACAACTCTCATTAAGGAGCAATAATGATTATAAAGGCGTCTAGACATGTTGCTAATAATTATTATTTAGTCTTATTTCAAGAGTCTGTGCCCCGCGTTCGTATTTTGAATAATCATGAATGTAAAATTTAATTTAACGTTGTAAATTTATTTTAACATTGTAAAAAGATAATAGTGGTAAATAATTGAAAATTTTGGTTTCACAAAAAGTTAAAAATAGATGAAAATAACTGGATTTTCATTCAAAATAAGTGCAAAGCCAGTATTCATAGTCTTGGAACTTTTGATAGTAGTTTTTAGTTTTTTATAATAAAGTCTCAGTTAGCACATGGCTACGATTTCAACATGCAAATGACAAGTAGTTCACAATTTAGCATAAAAACCAGTCATAATCATAAGACTTATTTTGCAACACAATCTTTCAGTCACCGTAACCTCCATGGACATAAAGTACATAGGAAAAAATATCAACAATGCAAGAAAACCGGTTTGGCATCTTTGCCTACCAATATTAGTGAAGTGCATAGAGTATTAAATGTATAAGATATTAAAACAAATAGAAAAATAGTATAGGGACTTATCTAAGTGGCTAATAAATGTTGAAAAAAAATTCGATACTTGTAGAACTTCGGGCCATGTGTTTATATCAAAGAATCCCGGCTGGCGGATAGAAAACTGAACCAACAGAAAAATTACACTCAATATGGTCTTTTCACTTATAACATTTTTTTAAATAAAAAAAAAACAAAAAAATCAAAGATAAATTGTTTTCATCTTCATTATCCGTGTCACCCACTTCCGAGTCACTATCATCTTCGTTAATATTTATTACAATTTGGTCTACTACACTATCATAACAAACTTCTCTATGACATTTTTTTCCCATTCTAAAGCGTTCTTAAAACTTAACTCTCCCATCCTTCTTGGGAAAAAGTATTGAAAAAGTCAACACACAATTGCTTAACATTCTCCACTTTGAACGTTGTATTCTTATTTGCTACATATTTTTCAATGAAATCCACACCAATTCAATAGGGTTCAAATCTGGTATCAATCGTAGAAAACTAAAACATTTATCTTTTATAATTTCATCTACAATGTATCTCTTAAATCTTAGTTTGTGCAACCGTATCAGTTCATACAACTGGGGTTTTAGCAATTCAATTAATAAGTAATATTGTGATTCCTCAACCAATCTTGCCTATCACAATTAAACTTTTTGGAGGAATATTTGGAAGTTTTTGTTTAAACCATTTGCAATAATTAAAAAAATTCATTTCATTGTGAAAATATCCACTTTTTTATTCCAGATGTAAAAATCAAAGATGCGTGTGAAATGAACCCCATATCACCTCCTGCAAGTACACTGTTCATTTGTTTTTGAAATCATTCTCCAGAATTGAAATGAAATGAATGTTTATACGTTTCCTCCATATAAACAAGGCCGCCCATCTCTTCGGTAACTATTAATAAGCATTAAATAGTCCAAACAAAGTTTTTGGATATGATATCTTTCCATGATAACTTTTCGATTAGTTTTTCTTTTCCTCCACCGAAATCCAATTTCCTGGATAAGTTTCCTTAAACTGTTAAAACCTCATTTGTAACCTGTAGCTTCTTTAAACTCTGATAAAATGATTTTAACTGTTGGAATTATATTTTGCGCCGTTAACATAAACAAAATGATACTTTTTAATATCCCATTATCTCATTCATCTATCGCGTTGACAATTTTAAGTTTCCTTATATGCTTTCTTGAGAAAACTGAGTGACATGTTTGTTGTAATTCTTCTCAACTATTCTGGAAACAGTTTTTTTGGAAACGCCGGTAGCTGCTGCAACACGTACTCCAACATCTGAAAGTGGTATTAACGGTACACCAATTTCCTTTTCTTTCGTCATAAACTCTAGAACATTGGCCACAATTTCCCTCGATTGACTGTTTATTGCTCGTCCTTTCAATTTACTTTTAAATTCCATTTTTGAATACTGAATTGTCAGTTCTCAAAAGAGCATATTTTCAAAAATGTTAAAATAACAATTAAATACAACGATTCAGTAGTACACAACAGAATCATAGGCGAGCGAATAAGAAATAAATCTGAAAACTTGTTGCACTGAATGTACTTCAGCGTCGCATTTTCTGACTGTGTTGTAGAGACGCGTACGATTTGCAGTATTTGTAGTATATAAAATATTTTGTTGCAAATGACATGTTCTAAGTTCCATTTAAAAAAATTCATTATTTTCGCGGACACAACATAACAAAATTATAGAACTTAGAATACGATAGATATTAGGAAAACAAAAAAAAAGAGAAAAAAGAACCAGGAAAGAATTTATAGAAGAGAATATAGAAGTAAATAAGACAAACAAAAGAAACTTCTGTAAACAAATAAAAAAAAATAAGAGGAAGTAAAGACAAAATAAAAGCAGTGAAAGAGAAAAATGACTAACTACAACGAGTAATGAGGAATAAATACAATACCGATAAATTTAAGAATCTTAGACTGTACAACTAGAACAAGAAAAAGACTAAGAAATAACGACAGAGGAAATTGAAAATGCCATATAAATAAATAAAATAGAAGAATCAAGTCGAGAAGAAGGTATAACGCCGAAGATGAACTTGTTTAAAGAAGCAGGATAGCAATGAAAAGTATCGAGAAATAGGAAAAATAATCTAATCATAACGATGTAACTAAAAGAAAATTATACTTAATGTGACAATTACAACAACCCGCATAAAGAATAAACCAATTTGAATATTGATTTGGTTTTCGATAACATTGCAATGTTTATTTATTGTTGAAAAACGCTTAAAGCTTTAACATATATATATATATAGTAATATTTAAAAGGTTAATAAGAGATCATATTTAATCATAATACGTGTGAATTGCTTATATTATGGTCTCTTATTTAGTATTAACGAATTATAATTATAAAAAAAATTGTTTGTTTAGCTTAAAGTGAATTTATTCCATACTTTATGTACACACTGTATACATATTATTGTTGTAGAATTAAATAGTTACATTTATTTATACATAATGAATATGTGGCAATAAAAATCGAATTTAAAGATTTAAAAGATACTTACTTCTAATTTCTGGAGAAATTTCTGCCACTGAGATCTCCTTAATGTTTTTATAAGATTTATCTTTTGGAATGCATGAGATGAATGTAACTTGGTGTCCTCTGTCTGCCAACTGTGTCGCAAACCTGTATCCTAAGCTATTGTGGCTGTGTGCACAGAAACTAAATATAGTTAAAATTTTATATGCTTCACTAGCAGCTACTATTTGAAATATCAACAAAATGGTCGGGAGTACCTTCATGTTTAAGTGCGTCCTTGTCAACTAGTGATTTCGATTTGTCTGATCACTAAGGTGAACCTTAAAGCATCAAATATATAATTCATTAGCCGTTTGTTGACGTATTACAGAGTAGGGATTTTATTGTTATGGTATCATATGATTAAAAAATATAATAATACGATATTCAAATTTCGTTATTCGGTTATCGTAAGAGATAGTAGGAGACGGCGGCTTTTCCTATTCTGTATTTAAAAATAATCGTTATTTTAAACATTTACTTAAGATTATATTTTTCAAAATGGAATGTTGCTGAATTTAGTATCAAATTTTTTCATGAAAAATGATTTTTTTTGGTATAAAAATGCTCATTTTTATTAAACATAATAGACATGAAGTGTGATGCATCGTTGAAATTAGCTGGGCAAGAGGTTTATAAAAATGTAAAAATATACGTGGTATCATAAAACTATATAAAACACTTTAATTTTTAAATAAATTTGATGAACATTCTTCAAGTGTTTTGTAAGTATACTCTAGCTCGTATTAACAGAACAATTAAAAAAAAATTATTTTCGTGGCTAATTTATAAAATTTTATGACCTTAATATTTTTTTTTATTTCTTTCTAAATTTTTTTATGAATAAATTGTATATGTTCTGTTTACATTTTCCTTTTATTTTGAATCAAATCAATGAAGCAGCTGGGATTATATAATTTAATAATATTTTTATTTGAACTCAACCCAAATGTGAGATATACAATATATTTAAATAAATTCCATAAATTGTAAACAATTAACATTACGCCTCTTTTTAAAGTTTTTGGTAACAAATATAATATGTTGGCTTCTTACTAACATCCCGTATTAAAGTTGATATCAAAAAAATGTTTTAGTTTTTAACTTTAATTATTTAGTATTTACTCTTTTTATTATATACAATCATAATTTTTAAATTATATTTCAATGATTTTTTTACGATTACATACAATTTACAAACAATTAAATATCATTATAGCTGGACTGCTCAGAAAGAAGCATCTTATATACTGAAACGTTTTTTATTTCTTATATTTTTTAATAGTTCCATTATTTTAACAGAAAACAAACTTGTAAAAATAAATACAAAATTGCAATAATAGAAAAGAAAAATATTTAACCAGGATTTGCAGATAGTAAATTCATTCGAATTTATTACTTTATCCATTAATAAAAGTCTCCAAGAAACTTGGTCGCAAGAAAGTGGATATTGGAATAAGAAGTTTATTTCTTATTTTAGAACAATTAAAAAATTGCTTTTGCTTGAACAATTTTTTAAACATTATGTCGTTCCATTTTTTAAGTCAGAAAAATGAGCCTTCTGAGATCTATCCATCCCCTAATACTAACTCATCTGCTAAAAATCAATACATTGAATCCTCAGATATGTCAATTTTTATTTTTGACGAAATCCATTTTGATATTTTTTAATTCCCTATCGAATTGAATAAATAAGTTTATATCTATTTCTTTGATTTTTGACAATACACATGCATTTTAAGTTTATTTTTGCAATGTAAATTAATCGAGATAATGGAAGAACATAAATCTGCTATTTATTGAGTTAAATTAAAGATTCGTACCATTTAGATTTAAGCAACCCAAAAAAAGGAAATATAATAATAAAAAGGAAAAGATAGATTATCCTTATTTGAATTTTCATAGTATTACAAAGCGTTTTAAGTTATATTGAATTTACCAAGGTTTGGTTATTTTGAACTTGGTTGATTCAATATAACTGAAAAAGCTTTGTTATACTGTGGACAATCAGATAAATATAATTTCTCACTTCATGTTTATTATGGATAGTTTCTACAAAGTAAGAGTTGAAATAATTAATTTAAATCTAATAGTGTACAATTCGATGACCTAGGAGGCCATTCCACACTTATTCTGTTCCCCATCCAGTTTTTAACACTTGCATAATATACCACATTTGTCGTGAAATAAGGAGAGGCACCATCTTTTTGGAAAATGAGAATCCATATCATATTTATATAGATTGTTTTTTTACAATTTTAGTTATTAGTGTGTCTGTTAGGATCAGCTAATTCTCATGGTAAAACAAATGTTGGAATTTTAATTGAATCACTAATCGTACAACAAGCAAACTAAAATTAGTGCCAATTAAAGTATATTAATAATTGTAGCTACGTACTATAAAAAGTACAATAGTCATTATTTTCTATGCATAAATTAAACTTATTGGTTCTATAAACATCGGATTAAATATTCCACATATGTTTGCAAAAACTAATGGAATGAAGGAATCAATGCACTTTGACGTTAGGTTTGACAATCCTGTATTTATATTTATATACGAGGGCTGTTCTCTTTCCGCTGAGCCTAGTAAAGTAAAACACAGTTTATTTAGAAAAAAATATTTATTTATAATTTTTCAAAGTATTTTCCACAGTCAATGCATCTTTGCATCCGCGAGAACCATTCTTCTGGCCATAGTTTGTTTTTATCATTTTTAAAGGTATCAACCGCTTCTTTGGCAGATGTAAAACCTAAAACCCCGTAATTTTTCCTAGGTGCTAGGTCTGGGCTATACGGCGATTGACCCATTATTTCTATGTTTTGACCATTCAAATATTCATTTGTTCGAGCAGCAGTGTGAGCCAGAGCGTTATCTTGATGCAAGATGATGCTTCCTCTTGGACGTTTTTCGCGAACCTTTTGGAGAACCCGAGGCAAACAAACCGTAGTGTACCATTTTGAATTAACAGTACGTCTAGTCTCCAGTGCTACAATGGAAACATGCCCAGTAATTCCAAAAAAAGTGGCGACCATTTGTTTGTTTCGGCTTTTTCCATGAACAATTTTTGTTGGAGTCGACTGATTCTCAAAGACCCATACTGATGATTGTTGCTTTTTTTCGGGATCAATGTTTAATAATCTGTGATGATGTTGTACACCAAATGAGACGTTCCATGCTCAAAGCGATCTAGTGTAGATCTGTACCATTTCACGCTATCTGAAGCTGAAGTCAAGTTGTGGGGAATACACCGATACCAAAGCTTACGGACTTCAAACGTTCGTGTAAAATTGTGTTTATTGCTTTAATAACAATCTTTAACCCTCCGCGGAATGGGTTAATTTGATATCATGACAACACGGGTATTACCCATGGGGTCCTATAAGTAACTGGGCAAAAAGTATACTACTTATTATTTTTGTTTTTTAATAAAACGTAAAATGTGTTATTCAATTGTTTATGTAAACATAATAAAACATAAAGAAATACTTTTCTTTGGTAAATAAAAAATATTACATTATGTGTCGTAATGTAAAAAAAATCAAACAACGTTCATCTGGGGGGTGCAATCAAAGTGGTTGAATATGTGCCAAACAAAGGCATTTTTGGTTAAAATGCTGCGTATTTCGATTTCTGCAGTAATAACAATATGGTGATTTGATCCCCTCTTATGGAATTGTGCTCTTACTAAATCAAGTGACAAATTTATCATAAACATTCTTCTAGACTTTGTACACTCATTATCATTATCGTCCCCATCTATTTCGTCAACGTCATCTTTAGATTAAACCTCTATATATATAGACAAAAGTCTTAGTTTTCTCGTTCATAAGGGTCACTCAATAATAAATTAAAACGTGTAAAACGCTTAAGATACTAATAAATAATCACAAAATTATCTTCCAGGTACTGGTAATTTTTATTAATTTTACGGGTATGTCCTCACAGGCCAATTCTTACAATATTACTCATACGAAAATGTAAATAAAACTGATGATTCCACGATTGCCTAGACGTACATGAAACAAGATGGTGGAGAGAGTATTAATTATCTTCATTCTGCATAGTCGAAACGCCAATACGATTAAGAGGTATTGGGCCTCATAGGACTTACCCGTTCCGCGAAGGGTTAAAGTTTCTTGAATGTTTTTAATAGTAACATGCCAGTCCTCTTTAATCATGTTCCGAATAAGATCAATATGTTTTTCTGAAACTGCCATGTTGAGCTTAGGAGCTCGAAAGTTGTTATTTAAGGAAAACCGACTACGGTATTGAAATTTGTTATATCACCGTTTTATAGTAGCGAAGGAACACAACTTGTCACCAAGCACTAGATTGATTTCCTGAAAACATTCGTTACGGTTTAAGTCACGCTTTAATAGTTAAAAATGACAGCCCGATATTGGTCCTTATTCATTTCCATCACTTATTGGTGAAAGGATTACTTTAAACGTATGTAACTTACCAACAGTCAGGTATATTTGATGTCACTCAATAAATTTGTAAACAACTAGATTGAGTTGTCAGACAAAATTTGTTACAAAAATATCGTCTACTAGATAGGCTTAGCGGAAAGACAAGAGCCCTCGTATATAATCAGGATTTATAAATGTATTTGTAATCCATTTCTGAACCTACTTACTTTATTTTAAACATAGCTTATTTTTGCGTGGGATGTTACAGCACTGAGTAGGAAAATGATCTGTAATCTCTTTGAAAGTCCGGTAGATTTCGATATTGAAAACATTGTGCTGTTGCCAAATTTAGTTTCCTTTTGTATCTCTTTATTCTCCTTTAGAGATATATTTACCTACAGATGAAAATTTTGTAAAACAATCTACAATACAATATATGCCCAAGGCTTATTTATAACTGGGACGATAATATAACAAATTAATTATTAGAAATCAAAGACGAAAATGCAATTAATACATCAAAAATGTTTAAAGGACGCAATTATTTTTCCAGTTTTTTAATAAAAACTTGACTACTTTTTTGTAAAACATGCCTACCATAAGATTTGAAAACTTGTTCTTATTTTTCATTACTGCTAGATCACAATTTCATTACATTGAATTCCCGAAAATATTATTTTGACATTGAGTTTCCAATTAATCTATAATAAAATCTTATTGCCATATATATATATGAAGAAAAAACACTGTGTTCCTTAGCAATACGCCTATTGTGTAGATTGCTAACACGTAATTTATATACTTGAGATTGGAAAAAAGGAATTTCGAACCATTTTCACGAAATATTGAAAATATAAAAGCAGGTTGAATAACAAGATATTAATTTAGATTACATTTATTGTCTGGATGTTTTATAGTAATGTTTTATACACAAAAAATTCGTGTGTGTGACGTATTCATTACGATATCGGAATATCCCTCTCGCACAAGCTTTTTTTTTCACCGTAGTGTTTTAAATTAACTCAGTACCTTTCCAATTTCAGATTTTAGGTGATTTAGTGTTTTTAATTACTTCAAATTTTGGTGTAAACACTTAACTTTCTTCCCTTTTTCGTTCGGTAAGTAACAATGAAGAAGAAAGTTATTTTGCAGGAGTAATTAGCGTAATTAGTAAAAATGATCCATGCTAACTAATAAGAACATAATCTGAATATTTATTTTGACAAGAAAAATGCACTAGTATTTACTAATAATTCAATTTTTTTTAAAGAAACAATCCACGCTAACATAGAAATCTAAACACCTGACTAGCATCTAAAAAGATTTTGTGTGGATTTTTTATTTCATTATCTATCTAATTCAAAATTTTCGTTGGTCTGTGAGTTTCTGTGTTCTATAAAATTGTAAGATTTCAGACAAAATTGCAGATAGTTGGCACAAGTGTTGAAAGACAAACTTTATTAGCAGAAGTCTCGAATTTTGAGGCAAGTACACTATAAGAGAGAAAAGCTATTCACAAAATTTTTATTAGTATGATTATGGCGTAATGTTTTCAAAATTGTGTCGTTTTACAGTCAACTGAGTGTACACTAAGTCTGGCTTCAGTTTTTATTGCCGTTTGAATGTTCTGGTTATTACTACCTGTTTTTATATGCTAATTTTCTGGATGTAATAATAGGACCGGAGAAAACTGTGGTTTAAAATAACTTGGATGTAAATGATACAAACTTCTGATCCCCAAATATGTACTTGAAATCTCATACAAGAGCAATTTATTTACATATATGTAAACACGGTTTATATATTCCCATTTCTGTATTATCGTATAATCAGCTCTATAGAATTTTTCTCGGTAAATTTACATAATGAGTAAAGTTGTAAAATATTTCTTGTCAATGTGCTTTATATAAATAAATGAAAGTAGGTATTCATCGTAATATTCTTTGTGAAACACAGAAAGTTCTGTAAATAACCATTTTCATTTTTCTCGTTGTTTTGTCAGAAGCGTGTATTTATTTCAAGTATTTGTTTTTCTACAAACGAAATAAAAGTCACTAGATTCGATATTCAACCGAGAGGTTGGAATGTCGATATTATTTTCAAAAATATTTTTGTTGGTTCTTTTTCAATTGCTGGAGCATGTATATCGAAGCCGAGTATTTTTAATCCCAATAACACAATCTACTTTTTTTTCATATGACATATTTTTGATGTATTTTATATTAAAGTCTAAGGGAGAAATTGCCTGTGGAAAAATTAAAAGTTTGAGTGCAATAAAACAGGAACGGAATTAAAACTTTGTTTGCCTTCGATCTTGTCAATATTGATACATCAAGAACGATCGACCATTAAATTTATTTATTTATTTATTTTGTTTATGTATTTAGTAAGTTTTATTATCAAGATGTTTTTCAATTATATTTTTAATAGATAAACAGAATTTTTAAATACAACACTTATCAATAAAAACATCCGTATTGTTCAGGATTTAAAATGTTTTGAATTTTGAATAAGAAAATGAAATATCGATTCATTACGTTTAGATATGATAATTAATTAAGAGACCCTTGTAACTGATTATACATATTATATTTAATAATAATTACAAAATAATATCTAATGAATATAGTCTTCAGACATTTTATAAACAACGGAAAAACATGAAAATTAAACCTTTAAAGTTTTCAATGTAATTAAAATAAAACGGAAAAATATCAAAATTTTATAGCTGAAATCTCTGTAAATTCGATCGTGTCTCTTATATGTACTGGTCCGAAGTTAGAGCCGAATTATTTTAAGTCACGTGGATCCAAGTCACTTCTTCGTAGGAAAAGACAAATTATACACAATTGTTCATTCTGGAGTACTAACACCTTTCTCTTCTTTTAAAGGGTTCGAAACATACACTATATTAGTTTTTATTGAAAAATTTTCATTTTTTAGGATACGTACAATATCTTTTATAAGAATTCCATAGTTTCATTATTATTAATTAAAGGTGCCTTGGTTTTTTAAGCTACATCGACAATATTCACCCCTGGCAAACCAAAATTCAAATGCTAGCTGTCAAATTCTGACAATTAATTTATATGTTTTCGGGCTCACAGCCCACCAAAAAACTATTTTACAATTTGTCAAACTTGAAAACTTTTACAAAATTTCTAAATTTTAACCAATTATATATTTAAATTTATGATTGTTCTCAAAAAATAATTGCATAATTCATAATTTGTTGCAATTCCATTGTAAACAAATAATAAGATTTATTTTTAATTTTCATTCAAAAATTACCTAGCTTTATTCTGACATTGAAAATAGTGTTAATATTCTATTAATGTGAACTACCCAAATAACATTATGTGACCGCCTTCTTCTACAGGGGCATGAAGAATATCAGAAATCAATTTAATTTTTTATCTTGTTTTTCAATTTTTCATAAGCTTCCTTTCTAGTTAACAAAATTTGATGTTCTCCACTCAGCGTAGTGTCTTCAACATCAGAACTTGCAAAGTTACTAATTTTTGTGTTCAGTTTGTCCAAACTTCTGAAGAATGGTTCATTTTTTTTCTAATGACAAACTTGAAATTGTAACTTCTACTCAAGGTTCCATAGCAAACACACCCCGATATGGTGAGTGTTTTATGCCAGAATGAAAGGCTCTATTTTTCATAATATGTACAAATGCAAGATCTTTTGACCAGTCTGTCTTGCATCCAGGCTGCTAACATTTTTTCATTGTGTTGATTAGCGTATTCTACTCACCCTTCGCTTTGGCTACATCTGAACCAACTTTACCTCATGAAAGTATGATGCCAGCTCATTGATTATTAACGAGCTGTTTCTCTTAAGTTTATTTGGAGGTTTTAGTTTTTAAACTGCCTGGACATCCATATCCAAAAGCAGCGTACGTTGCTTCACATAATTCTTCAGCAGGTGAATAGTATTTGATAGATTCTGTATATATCGTCAACTAGTAAATCTAAATCGCTCTTCTATGTTCAAATGATGTTTCTTATCTCTTTCTCTCTCTCTTTTTATCTCTCTCGCTTTTTCTCTCTTGTCATAACAATACATTGACTTCTTTTTTAGATAATTTCTTTTTGTAAAACCTTTTCCAAAAATCGTTTTTTTCTACATGTTCTTACACTTGCCGTTTCAAGCTGAGTTCCAGCCATAATGATAAGATATAAAATTCATTTGCCAATGGACAGTGTAAATGGCACACAAGAAACTTTGCGTAACAAACAGACTTTGAATCTGACTGAATACGGATGTGTGTAACACTGCAGCAAAAACCGGTTTCATCTGAAATCGGGTTTTTACGGTAACATATATAATCCACACAATTTCATATTTTCTATACATCCTATACGTGCAATATGAATTTTGCATAGAAATCAGATTTTCCTTCAGAACTATGAAAATGTTGCATTACGGAAATTACAATTCCTTGGTATGTTAATGTGAAATTGAAATCTAGACTGGCAGGTATAGGTACATTAGACATGTTGTTGTTTTCAAATTTCAAAGTTTCCTATAACGCCATCATGCTTTCAACTTTTTGCAAACATATGTACTAAGATGTAAATTAATCTCTCTGCGGTTTATATTTGAAAGCGGGATAAATGGTAATTTACCATTACCGCCTCTGAGGTAACAGTCACATAAAATCAGTGCCGACTCTAAATTAACCTTCAGCGTAGGAGGTTAATAAACTTATATCTCCCCCAGGATGCGATATCCAAACGTCTTCATTTATCTAGGAAGGTTTAACCAAAATTATTACAACGTACAATTTATTTAATATGTTTACGTTAAAGTAAAATGATAAACTTATTTAAACGCATAAAATCTAAAATGTTATTCTTTATAGAAATTCCTTTAACACCAAAAGATTTTTTTAAATTTTGATTTATTTAAATTCATCTTAAATAACAAGTATTATACGTTGTTTGAAAACAGATCTTCAAGGACCATTAAAAAATATGAAAATATAAAGGGTTTCAATTTTAAATGATTTTTGCCCCCTTTTTAAAAATCGACTTTCCAATTGCGGTACAATCATTTAAAAACCAAACAGTCTAAATAATTTTTAATTTTTCGTAAATTTAAGAAAGACAAAAGGTAATGGCCTTAACTAAAATGGTTCTAAATGGTCAATGCTATAGCTTCCACTTAAAGCTTTACACCCATCTATAACATATGTATAACATGCTTCTAATATAGATTCTTCTCTACCTTTCATTATATATTTTTTTTAAATTATCTTTTCGATTATTCGTTCGATTTACCTTGAAGTTTTGTAATTATATTAATATCGTTATTTTATATTTCCTAGTTAAAATGCATTCTAATTGTTGAATTTTGTTCGCCGTTGATTTCTTTCAACCAATTATATAAGAATTTTCTATTCAAATAATGTTATTTTTTATTACTGGTAGATCAAATCATTACATTGAATTCCCGACAACTATACGAAATATTATTTTAGCATATTGAATTTCCATATTATTTTATGATAAAAATTCTATTACAATATCTAAATATTAAAGAATTTAAAAACCGTATCAATTATTAAAAATTGTTTTTATTTAATACAGTGTACAGTTTTTATTTGGTTTTAGCCAATTTATATAAAAAGGTTTTCTTTAATTAAACATTTTTACATTCCATGATATATCTCAAGTATTTCTAGAAATTTTTCTAACATCCTTAGACAGTAAGGACGCATCATACAAATTAAAACTAACAGCAATAATCAAATTTTGCTTTTAGGATAAAGTGATTCAGTAAAAAAGAAGGGTAAATAAATTATGAACCCCATCAAAGGTATTATTTTAAAAGTTCTGAAAAAATTCGGTTAATTGGACTCCTTTCTTTTTGTAATCTTTTGATCAATAGAAATTATACAGTGTGGCTCTAGGCAGTTTCACGTCTAAAAAAAAGTTGTGTGTTATATTGATTTTCTTTTTTTACTCTCAAAAATTCGCGCAAAATAAAATATTGCATAAAAAAATAAAAGTTTTGCTTGGCTATTTCTTATTATCAATATTAAAAGCTCTATTACACCGTGGCGTAATAATATTTTGGACTTCCTTATTTTATTTTATCTTTTACTAAATATACACTTTTTTTTTCAAAAATCAAAATAACATTAATAAACTATACAGAATTTTTTATATCCGACAGGTTTCGTGCATACGGGAGGTTTTTATATTTTTCAACACAACTGTTGCTATGAACAATGTTACATATTCTTAGTTGTATACATAAATGGAAGCATGTTAGAAGCTTTAAGAGAGACCACAAATAAACTTTTTATTGTTACATGACCTGCATTCTAAGATCTCTACAGTAAAAAAGAAGTTTTAAACGCCAACTGCAAGAATTTATTGTCCAAAAGTATTTAGTTCGGATGAAAGAGCAGGGTCTTTAATCGCGTTTTTAATTCTCCAGAGTGCATGTCTATTGCAACCATCTACAATCTTAGCTAAAATTAGCTAAAAGTGGTTTTTTGGGGCCAAAGTCCTCTTTAATGTTTTCAAAACCTAACGGAACAAATTCACATTGTCCCTTGGTTTTCATCACCGATTTTCAATTCTATGAACATTATTTTTTTATTTCCGAAAAAGTCGAAATCAATTTAATGTAATATCTTACCTGAAATGGAAGCCTTTTCATTTTTTAAATTATAAATTATATGCGCCTTTTTTATTTCGCGTACATTCTTCCTTATTTTTTTTTCCTTTCTATCATTAACAAGTATTTTCTTCTCCATCAGTATTATCCCTTTTAACTAATATAAGCACTCAATTTAGTTAATCCACTTTCTTCTAGATCTTCGTTATTTTTCTTTATTTTTCCTGCTTCTATTATTTTTTTTTCATATTTTCTTTTATAATTGTGTATCAAATACGACAAATATTTTGAGTGGTTCGTTAGTGATCGCCTCAGAAAAATCTATAAAACATCCTGTATCTTTTTAATAACTAGCTTTAAACATGGGTTTTCACAAATAACTTCCCCACGTAGTTAACCCCACAAATTGCAGGTGATTATGGGGCCGAGTGCAATAATTTAGTAATAGGAAATAATTAGTCTAAAGAGATCCAGTCCTATACAGTTAATTAATTAGCCCTCACCATTGCTAATGATTTTCATTATTGACTATTGACTGGTATTTACATCAATATAAGTTAGATTAGTTTATCGCTCTTTGTAGCTTTATGCATGGGTAACTCTGTAGAGTGCCCTTTATTTCTAACTTTGATATTGGTGATTGTGGAAAATCACTAAAAGCTCACGTCTCTGTCCTCTCCTGATTAATTTCTGTTTATACTTACACGAAAATAACTAAGTACATTAATTTGTGGTCAATATTCTATCGAAAAAAATAGAACAAAAGATAATACACTCTCCTTTGAGCTTTTGTCTATAAATACGGTGATTTATTACATATTAACAAACACAAGGACTGTGCAACTTCAGAATTATTATATACAAACACGTTTTCAAATAATTAACTATTAATGTAAAGAGACCAATATAAAAAAATATTTATGGAGTAGTGAATTTTCTCCGCACTTTCATATATCTCTTGCAAAATCCAATTTAAACTTTTGCTAGCCAAAAAATAAATATTTAACTTTACTCAAACTTTTAAACTTTATGTAAACGTTTTTGAATAACTGGAAAATTTGATCTTTAAAAGAGAAACGAAATTTGCATAAAATACTTTTTTAATGAGGGATATTTTACTAATGAAATATTTCAATTATGTGAACTGAATATTGATGTCAACGTTTAAAAAGATGATTTGAAGTTTTTGTTTATTGTATAGTTGAACATATTAAACGGGAAGAGTTTTTATATTTGTAGTTCTCCAGTAGGACTTAATTACATATGGTTTATGGTTGTATACTGCCAAGATCTGTACAGATTTTCTAACATAACATTCCCATTCTAAAATTAGTAATTACCGTAATGGAATTTTAATTAGACATGTAGTAGTAGTATAAGGGCATGTAACTTTTCCATTAATAACGTCGAACATGTCACTAGCAACATATTGTTGTTTCTTCTACAGGGTTGGGAAAAAGTATGGACCAATTTAATATCTTTAAAACGAAACGGACGATATTTATGAAATTTTGTAGGTAAGTGCAATGAGGCAAAATGGATGAGGAACATTTTTTCGTTAATAATATACTTCCGGTTTAACCGGACATACCCTCAACTTTTTTAATTTAAATGGGACACACTGTATATTTTTTCGGATTTTGAAAGAGCTTGTTATTTCTCGAATTTGTACATACTGGGTTTAGTGGTTCTAATATTTACCTGATAGTATATAACTGAATTATTCAGTTAATGTACTTTATTATCATTGAAATAATTACTTAAATATAAAGTGTATTTTATGTAACCTAAAAAAGTAAAGATAAAGTGCTATTAATAGAAGCGAATAAACCTTATATGTTTGGATGGATTCCTATTAGAGAGTGAAATTTGAAATTTGGTTGAATATTTGGACATTTGGAGTGTGATAAACCTTATTTGAGTCAACGGCCGTGCTTTGACGGACATTTTGAATTGAAAGTGAGAAGAGTTGGACTTTAACTTTTATCACAAAAAACTACAAAGTGATAACTGTTGTTGATTTTAATTTTTTTGATTTACTTTTCCTTTGTTTAAAAATAAATTTAGATAATTATATTGTTTGAATTATATTTTTATTTGAACTCTCCCTGAGATAAGTAGTCAATTGCATCGTACATAATACTTAAAATTAATTATAAAAATAACTATAATTATGTTTAAACCCCATAACAATTGATAAATTTATATATACATTGATGTACTTAATAAATATGACGCATTTTACAAAAGGGTTGAAAAACGCTTTATTGTAAAATTACGGTTCCTGGCGAAAAATTTTACAATAGCTCAACCAACTCCTTCAGATGTAATCCCAAAAACTATAGTTTCTGCTCGTTAATCGATTTATGTATGTTTTTTGATATCTATAAAAAATTACTAATGTTGTTTAACACTTCAGATATTTTTTTGTAAGCACCTAATCTTTTATTTCTATTTTTCTATTTTTATATCTTGATGATAAAAAATCACACGTAAGTAAAAGTTCGATAAATCAGTAATAAAATATGCATTAAACAAATGAAATGCCCCTAGGATATGTTAGAATAACCATTGAACATTATTAGGAATTTCATATAGGTATATGCAGAAAATTTGTACATGGTGTAACAGCCATCATTTGAAAACTAGCGTCCACTCTAATGGACATTAGACTTGAGTTAGTGAATTGTTTCAGGTTTTAACTTAGATAATCCCGAGGATTGGGAAATATTGCAAACATATCTGTTTGATGACGAAGACATAGAACAGCAAACCGATAATATTCTAAATACGTTGAAAAATGAATCTGGTTGGGGAGATAATGATGAAATTGAGAAAGCTGAGGAGAATAGAATAATTGAAAAAATGATACTACAAACCGAAATATATCCAATTTAGGCGAAGACAAAAATCCTATAGATTACTTTTTGAAATATTTTCCGGAAAGTATTTCCGCACATATGGCTGAAATGACGAATATCTATAGTTTACAGACTGGTCATCAAATAAAAGCAACTGATAAAGTAGAAATAAAAAAAATTGTTGGATTACATTACAATAAGAATGTACTGGAACAAAAAATTTCACATATTTATATTTCCCAGCGCAATGAGCAGAAATAGATTTTTGAAATTGCGAAAAAATTTACATATTGTTAATAATTTTGAAAAGCCGGAAGATAGCGTTGACAAATTATTCAAAGTTCGACCAATATTAGAAAGTCTTCAGTTGCCAAAAGAAACAAATCTGTCTGTAGATGAACAGATCATTCCATTTACTGGGCGCCTGGACATAGAACAGTGTATGAAAAATAGGCCTTGTTCCTGGGGGATTAAAGTTTTTATTCTTTGTGGAGCCAGCGGTATTGCTTATAATTTTCTTATATGCCAAGGATCATCAAATGCATTACTTACCTAAGAATTCATTGGCAAAATTTTAAATATAGACAGAACAATAATATCGAAACCATAGTATTTAGGTTTAGCACATAGTAGGGCATTATTAATCAAGTAAATCAAACGCTTTTGAAAAATCTAAAGCGACTAACAAAACTCCCATTTTTTTATCAATATCTCTAACAATATTATCAATTATATTTAATACCTTTGCTGAAACCAGGTTGTTGAGGAGAATATTATTGTTTGTAAGGTATTCATATAACAATTACTTTCAGCCATTTAAGAAATAACATGATAAACTTTTTTGTTTTTGGTACTTTTAATGAAAATTACTAAAAAAATATTAATATATTAATATTTACAAGATATGTATCGATCTCCTGCTTTCCCTATGAATAAAGTGTTACTTTTATTCCTTCACAACTTATTAATACTTACATTTATATTTTACAGAGTTTTTATTATATTTACTTAGAGCCGTTAAATTAGTTAAAGTGAGAGACTAAGACAATAATGGCAAATTGAGCAATATCATTAATTAATTAATTAGAATATAACTTTACCTTAAATAGGTAAAGAATTGATGTAGAGACATATTGTAGGAACCTCAATTAAGCATACAGAAACTAAAGGCAATAGAAGGAAATTAATTGAATTCGCCGAATAATGGGGTCCCAATTTAAAATAAAAATCATTTATAAAGGACCTTAGAACTCACGCGACGGAAAATATGTAATACAAATATATCACATGTTAACAGAAAAAAAAATAAAAAAAAATATAAACTCATTACTATCTGATGAGAATATAAGTAAAGGTAAGCAAAGAGATAAGAGGACAAAAGAAAACTAAGAGGAGAGTATATTTTGATACGAAACAGATACAAAATAAATAGATTTCACAAAATTATGAAACAGAAATTCAACAAATTGAATAAGGTTACTAAGAAATAATACAAAGAACGTCACTCATCATAAACAAAAATGCAATATGAATAATGACTTCTAGCTAATCAAATTTTTTAGGAAAATAAGAATTTATTATATTTTAAAAATTTTATAGCAAGAAATCATACTGCACATATTGCTTGATAATGATTGTTTAAAATGTTTGTGGAATAACGTGAAGTACGCTTATCTGTCAATCTTATGTCACTCTTTGATAATGTAATTTAGCGAAACCTGGTCAGAGATATTTAAAAATAGTTTTTTAATACTGTGGAAACTCAATATAAGTATAATTTATCTTTTGTATTTAATACTTACGATGTTATGAAATATTTACTAAATTTCTTTCAGATAAAGGGTGATAGAGAAAAAATGTCAAATTAATAAAAACCCTTACAAACTGAAAGTTCTAAATGATAAGTATACACCTAATATTTTATATATTAAGAAAGTACATAATCGACTTTTTGATTATGTTATTTATTATTTCTATAAATAAAAAGATACGATATAAAATAGAAAATATGGAAACTTTAAAAGTATGATACAATAGTTATTGCAAAAATTTTTGCTTTAACCCTTTTAGTTATTCTATTTTTGTTTGTGAACAAGCTTTCTCTATTTCCACTGGAAATAATGTTTGTGCGACTTCTAATTTATATATACACATAATGATCTAAAATAAAGTTTCAAACACTTACTTTTTAATTGCTTTTATTTGTGAAATAAATTTCACCAAATATGCCAAATTTAGATTATTTTGTAAATTAGTAAAATGCTGCAAGAAGCCTTCTATTAATCTCAGATTAAATATAAATATGAGTAATTGATATTTTACTTAACTTTTTAGCTTAACATTAATGTTATATTTATGAAATTTGCCAATAAAAAACCATCAGAGATGATTTCTTGTTTTTAGTTCTCTTTATAAATAACAATAGTTAAAAAAATGTTCAATATCGAGTTTTAAAATGACGAACAAAACGAAGCATTGTATTAGTTATATTAAAATGAAACGACGGAGTCACCTTTATGAAAATTTTAGATAGAATTATATTTTCACGATGGAAAATAAAATAAAATAAAAATTTTACTTTATTATACAATTAAAACTTTAAAAAAGATTATATATACTAACAACTACGAATTGCATTTACTGACTGACTTTGTAGTGCAATTTGTCTATTTATAAGTTCCTTCTAACGTCTGACAAAGCATTTTATAATAAAAAGAATTTAGATGTCTGTAGCAGCCACACCGTTGAAAATCAATAAAAACGGCTTACATGTTCCTATTATAACTTTTCATGTTCTATGCTACTTTATTAATAATCTTTTTTAGGGCATGTAGCTTTCTTATTCGATTTTTAAAGGGATGGGGGTTGAATGTTCAAGTTCACAATATACAAAAAATTTATTTTTCTTACTCATTCAGTAACTCACTAATTTTAATTATAAAATGACGGCAATGCTTTAGTCTAATGAAATTTAGCTATTGTGTTGCTTTAGAGCATTCAGCTATTAAGTCATTATTAGTGGATGTATTGCGCTGACCACAACTTTGTTGTCAATTTGGTAGAAAGATATTTGACAATAATTATCCGTTATTTAACATAAAATGTGGACATTTCACGTGCACCTATTTTATTCCCTTTTTCTTGTTCTTGCTTTTATTTTTGTAATTTTGATATAATTTCCTAGTTGATTTGAGAGTTATTCAGCTGCATTACATATAAGGGATAGGATCGTATTCAAAGATATTTCACGTACAAAGTTTTGAATGTATTTTATTTTATTTTATTTTGCAGACATTGAAAATTTTAAAAGTTATGCCTCTCCCTATATGGTCGGTCAAAAACTAGTATACCTGTTGACACCTGCATTAAATATTTCAATTTCTTATATGTCATTTTACAAATACTATACTAACATAAAAATGGTTATCTTCTTGCCCACCGCCACTATAGTACGCCTATGAACTAGTTCGTAGAGTGCATCCGCAAATTTGGTGAAACTTTAATTTAATATTAATAGCCAGGTCCACTGGGGAATTTGTTAAGAAACTAAGTTTTTGACGTTAATTATGATTAATATTTGATTATTCTGTTTATTTGTATACCGACCGTCCTCCAGAGACAGCGGAAAGTAACAGAATTTGGTAAGTTCCCAATTTCAGTATAGTTATATGATGATAAATTCTCTGTACTTGATATTTGTCTAATTGAGTCACTGACCTAACTTCACTCTAAACCTATCTCCTATTCCTAAAAGTTAGTCAGGTATTACGCTTCAATGTTATGTAAGGGTGGCATGTCCTAAGATCTTGGAAACTAGTAACAACTTTAACCAGATAATTTATGTGTATGATGCTAGAATGTTTACTCACATTATTATTGATTACTTAATCGACTGGAAAGATGGGATCTAACTGGAATCTCAGGTTGCGTTTCGTTAAGGGTGGTTATGTCGACAATGTTTTGATAAATTTGCACATCAGGTTTCAAAGAAGAAGAAACTTTTTCCTATGCTGAGGTTAAAGAATCTTTCTACTTAAATAACCATCATTTATTGTGGTCAAAATTAATAAGATTGGGATTATCACCCAAAAGTTAAAATTCTTCATGTTCTATATTTAACAGGTACAACTCCTAAAAGAATACTTTTCTAAGGGCGAATTGAAAGAAGCAACGTATTTCTTTTTATTTTAATAATGAGGTATTCCTATATTAATATGTTTATATTTGAGTGACAGTTAGATCTTCTTGTCTTTTGATCCAGGTGGCCAACAATACATCCAATAAAGCTAAATAAGTAGTTGAAGCTACAATTCCCATTATGCCCAAGGCCAAAATTGGTATTGTAAAGTTAATTTTTTGAGTAGTTGGCTTTTAATGTTATATTTAACTATATTGTAGTACGATATTAATTTTAAAATATTAGCAATTAATTTTAACTGTTATCCTAAGACATTTACAAAGCTAAACATAACCTTTTTACCTACTGTACACCGATTTAAATATGTATAATTATTATTATTATTTTTCAATGGTTCAGCAACATTTCTGTATCGATACCTACAATGTGTAGCATTATTTTTCTAATCGCAGTTGTGGGACAATTTCCTATTTCCAAGTTCAGTCATCTAGAGTGTTTTTTTTTAATATTCAAAGAAAGTACAGGTTGTCATAATAGTCGAGGAAAATTCCTTTATAAAGGCAGTACAGTTTCTAATAAAATACAAAAATATGGGTTAGTACGATTTTAATTATATCTCGAAAATGGTTAGAATTACCGAATATGTTTATAAAACAGAATCTACCTAAAATGCATTTTATCTTTCTATATATTGACATATTTAAAATCAATTTATATCCGAAACTTAAGCTTTTTAAGGGCTTTGCAAATTAGCTTTTACAGAATTAAAATATCGCTATACCTTTCGAAAATACCCTGTCTTGGAGTTTTTATTGGTACACCGTTTACATAATTTAATTACTGCGATTATTCATTGTTCTTTGTGGTAGAGAGTTCTTGACAAAAATATATTAATGGGCATTGAGATTTAATCTAAAATGGAAAATATCCTTTCTCAAGAAAAAACTAAATCTCGGCGTTTAAATAGGAAAATTTCTTTTGCTCTTATCTTTTTAGAGCAATCATTTGTATCTTTTTCTAGAAATAGGATGAGAAATGTTAAATATTTACAAGGATTTATCATAAATATACAAAAAGTAATAATTCCAAATGAGGATCTTTTTCACATATATGTATGTGGATGCTTCTAGAAAGCGATCACATCGAGTGGTGAAGTATCAGTTGAGTATTCAATCTACATTGTTAAGCAATTTTATGCAAATTTCGAACTGGTATAGATTAGATACTAAAATATTTTTTTTCAAAATTAATAAAGTACCTCTCCTTTCCTTGAGTATATTATTAGGTCTTGGTCTGTTTTATAAAATCAATAACTATCCAATACATCACGCCCGAATCAAGATTTCACTCTTCTCCTCGAATATTAAAATTTCCAAATTTACTTGTGATAAGAAAAAAGTAAGCAAAAAGTTTAGAGCATAGTACATGGTGTTCGCGAAATTAATACCTACTAATTTTTAAATAGTATATGGAACATGTCATTAGCATCAAAATATTCTAATTAAATTTTTCATTAGTTTATCCAAAAACACCTCACATTTAAAATGGTATTTTATTCAAATCAAGAATACCTCGACGTATTAACTAATCTAACTAAGTTTTGTATCAGTATCCCAAAGATTATTGGAAACCTAAAAAAGTACTGGAAGAAATCGTTTGGATCGTGTAATAATTGCCGGGTATACATTTTTTACTCTTCTACAACCCCTATAGTTGACCATTCTAAGTATATAGATGTACTCAATTAAAAACTTTTTTTTAGAATGTTAAGAAACTATTCCTTATTATTTCATAAGCATTGTCCAAGTAATACGAAGTTGTCGGCTTTAGTTGTTTTGCGGTAAATAATATTTGGATAGATCTAAAATACTAATATTTATTTCTTTGAAAACGGCTGACTATAGACAAAAAAATTATAAGGCAGTTTTATTTTGCATACGTTATTATACCTCATCCATAAAAATGCGCCTTATTTTCGCGGTGACCTTGTATATTAGTGGGTTAGAGAATAGTAATATAAATATAGTGAATGACATGGAAAATGCAACACCTTGTAATAGTTGATATATTGGGCTAATTGTTTTACACAGGATTTGTCTATAATTAAATGTTATGTGAATAAAATTTCATGACCGGATAATACAAAATAAGACCAAAAAAATTAATAATGTGTGGTACCTCCTCTAGCTCTAATCATCGCCGCTACAGATGTCCATTTTGCGGGTCTCGAGACATCCTACTTGGTGTATTAATCTTCGAGGAGACTACATCGAAAAATAAAAATAAAAAACTACACAAACACCGTGTTTTTCTTGCCGATTCCGGAAACTATTCAGGTTGCCCTCGTAATGCTAGATTTTCAATACTAATAATTGTAGTCGCAATTCTCTTGGTTCTTGTTCCATATTTTCTAATTGAATTTATTTTGGCCATTATTTAATGATGACTCACTTTTTGGTTTCTCTATGTAATGGTGCAAAGTAAGTAAATTTAAGGTTATTTCGTTGTTTTGCTGTAAAATATGATGTATCAAAATTGCCAAAATTATTTGCCAATCATTTTAATTGAAAATCGGCAGCTGGCACGTTTCTGTCCATAAATGCTTTAATTTTACTTTACATCAATCGAAATGCAGAAATATATAAATCTATCTATCTAAATGTAAAAACAGGAGACAGTTTCTTGTATTAGTCAATAGAATCATTTTTTTAAAAGTGTGTTATTTTCATAAAGGAAATCATAAATACCTCTTTAATATTCTTTTTTAAATCCCAGTCAGCTTGGAGTATTTCTTAATTAATATTTTTCTTATATCGAACCACGTAAAAATCGGTCAATAATATTACATGCTTATTGCCTCTTACGTGCAGAAATATTTTGTATTTTTAGTTTATAGACCTGAAGGATATTATTAAAATTTAATGAGAAGGTCAACCACAACGGCATAAACTTTATATTATCTCCAAAATTTTCCATTTTACAGACATTATTTTTTAACTCTGAAATAATGGGCCTATTTGAGTTGGGATCGTCTCTATCATATCATTAAAGCGATACGCTTATTAAATTATAATAATTACTTGTATAAGTTTCTATTCGTTTACCTGCATACAAACTAAAAAAGATGAATCAATACAAAAAACCTTCTTCACCACCGAATCAACATTAAGAAGACAGCTAACAAAAAAACGAACCCTAAATACAGAACAATCTGTATATTTAAATGACCGGAGACAAAATTCAAAAAAAATTATCTACATTTTCCAAAAGCATAAAGTCCTAATTGAGCCCCACATTGAAACATGCAATGGTGATATTTAAAACTAATCAAAGGGTCGTGAATGTTATCAAAATTAATATAATGGAAAAAGTAGTTAAATTTAAGCATGTTATATGTGGTCTTAACGTTTGAAAAATTATACAAATTAATTCCTAAATCCCAATCATTTACTACATTATCTACAAAAGGGTTTTCGTGTTTCACAATTCTTATTTTAAACCTAAGCAATTAATAAGTCTGGCCGCTTAAAACGAACACAAATTACATGTAAGCGATTTTGATTAACAAAAAATTGGTCTGGTATTTTATTACTATTTTATTACCGTTTTATTGGATTTTAATTTTTTAAAGTCACTGAAAAAAATCAGGAGTAGTGGGAAAAAAACAAAAATGCAGACCTCCTTATCATGCCTATTGTGTTCGTAGTTATATTAATTACTAATTTTCATGACTTGTTGAAAAGGCTTTTTGCTGGTGTTCGGAATATAAAAGAGGCCTAAAAAGTACGATAAGAGGAATTCAAATTGGTAAATATTACCAAATTCAGGTAAACAGCATTTATTTTTTGGATTTATTTTTATTTTAGCAGTTGTGGAATTTATTTCTATAAATTACACAAAAATGTACTGTTACAAAATGTTAAAAAATACTGAATAATAATAAAAAATAATTTGTCAAAAAACTTATCTTAAAAAGCCAAGGTTACTATTTTACTTATTCGTTTCCTTAATTTTTTAGAACTCTTACGCTTTCGAATTTGGCAAATTTGGTAGGTAATAAATCAACAATAAAGGAGCCCAATTAGTTGGCGACATACTGGCTTAATTTTATGTTCTTATACATAGATTAATATAAGATGAGTATTAAACAGGTCATAAAGTGTTACAAATACCACAAAAATTATATTTTTTATGACTCCCACGCCATCCTATACTTCTATATGAAATTTCATCAAAAACTGTTACTTCACTAGATATATTTTGGATTTTGACATTTATTTTGAGTATTAAGAATATTAAATGGTATTTTCTTGAAATAAGAAATTCGACGGCTGCTTATGAGAAACCAGGCTGCTTTGAGTAAAAAGCTTTCAGTAAAGATAATTCTTAAGTATAGTATAGGGATTTGCGGCCAATGTTCTAGAATTTAAATCTGATTGACTTATTTCTAAAGTAAAATTAAGTACCAATTTATTTAATAATATTACTTTGGAATATTTTACAATATTTAAACCTTATATCACTTAAAGGATTACCTGATTAATGCATTGAAGTCGTAAAATTATAAATATTTGTATAATATAAGTAGGTATTTGGTATTTTTAGAATAACGCGTATTAAAATATTACCTAGAAGATATTTAGTATTATATTTGTAAGAGGTAGTTTCAGCAATCTAAATTAAAAAGCCATTACATAACATTACATAACAAATTAAGGTGTAAAAGAACCAATGTTCAGAAAAGTAAAGTGTAAAAGGGCAAAACCATTGTTATTATTATTATTATTATTATTATTATTATTTTTTTTTTTATCTTAAAACATGTACGTGAAGCTGTTCTTTAATTATAATAACCGCACATCTTCTTTTGGGATTCATGTTTGCACATCTGGGCATACAAGTTCCTACCTACCGTTTTCTGTTCAAACAAACAAACAAACATTACTTTCGAACTAAATCCATAACCTAGGGTTAAATTGTGTTTCTGCCGATATGTTTGATTAAATATATTTTATTTGTCTTGTATGAATGTCTGGTTTTTAAACATGATTGCGCTATTCTTATGTACAAATAAGTTGAACGAATTTGTTGTTACGTCTTAGAAGTTTAAGGCTGAAACATCACAACGGCCTGACCGAGGGTAAAAATACAAAAAAACGCTCGCGAGAATCATATTTAAAGATATCATAAATCGTTAAAGAAATCATAAATATAGCTGGAAATATCATAATTTTTAATACAATATACAAAGAATGTTTGAACTTTGTAAGCTATAAGTAGAAAAAAATATCTGTATTTTGTCGTCGATTTAGTAAACTATAATTTTTATCTTATAAAGAATAAAATATTAATAGATATTAAGTTTCAAAACTTATTTTCAACTAGAACGAGTCAACAACGGTTTTAATTTATGAGATGGAAATAAATTGGTACCGAACTTATGTTTCACAAATCCGCCTATTAACGGATATAAATTATGTTTCCTGTTCAGGGTAGCTAATCGTTTCAAGGCCGCCAATGTTAAAAATCTAGCTTCACAAAATATATGGTGTAAAAATATTGTTTTCATTTGTATTGTTGTAATTGTAGATGTTAAAATTTAGACGGATGTTTGAATTTTAACAGGTGGATTAATCAAGAATACAACGATTGCTTTAATAATATAGTAATTTGTCTTATCTTAAGGCACAAAAAATCCTAATATACCTTTATCTTTGCGCCCCATTTCATTAATGTCCTCTGTGACTAAAACTTTCAAAAGACTTACTAAACTAAGGCTAGAATTCTTTCTAGAAAGTAAATTCCTTTTACCCACAACTCACTGTCATTCAAAAAACCACTATATACTTCTTTTTTAAATGGAGCATATGATGTTATGGATCTTAATATGCTATTTAAAACAAAGACAGAATTTGGTATGAACAAGAAAATTCCTGCGAATATTATAAATTTGTTTACAATATAAAAATTTATATCCGTGACCATAAAAAAATGCTCTATAGTACCTGCATAGTGTACAACGGTTTTTCTCATGGATCAATTTTAAGCTCTACCCTTTTTAACTATACTACTATACTATAGGCTTGCATGAATTGGGGGTGCGACGATATTAACGTCATTAAATGGTTTATGCTTCTATTTCACCCATAATTTATATGAGCAATGTGGGTTTATATTAATTTAATTAAGAAGATTCGTTATGACTCTGATCAAGTGGTTTAATGATACGCAATTTAGCATTATACGTGCTCTATCAATTAAAAATTCAAAAAGTGTATTATGACCCTTCTACATGTACATTTCTTACAAAAATGTGGCGATGACAAAAATATATCCATTTTATTTTATATTCATATATTCCCTCTATATTGGACTATGATTGTACATTCTAGTGTTCAACCAATTTGATAACGATTGATCGAAACGGGTACAAATAAATAAAAATTTGCTTCGGTAATTATGTCATCGCCTAACCAAGTAGCATTAGCAAAACATTTCTATCAGGAAAAGAGCTAATCAAATACAGAACATTTAATATAGACATTGTTTTGAAAATAGCACTTGTTAATATTCTTAATCTTACTTTGCCATCCTGGAGAATAAAAAATTATATCCTCTGGTATAATCTTTTGTTCAAACTGCCTTCGATCAGTAAAATTTTCAATCTCTAATAAGCACTTTTTTACCTCTTACTATGAAATAGCTTTACTCAATAAATTGATTGAACTTTCTTTTTTTAGAATTATCAATATTTGATGTAACCAAAAATTAGCTGAAAAAACTGATATATGACTTAAAAATGTGTAATACAAATATTCATTTGTTATGTGGGTCAAAAGTCACTGCGACCTACTACGAAATGTTAGAGTAGATTTGGAAGTTAAGAGTGCCGACATTATTAATACAAAAACACCGGTTGTTGACATTTGATGTAACATTCTCTAATTTTTTAGTATTTATGTTTTTTTTTTAGTAAAACCATCTCGGGTTAAAAGGTTATGCTCTAAGCCATTTACTTTATCCACACACACTAAGATTCATACTTTAATTGTAAAAAAAATGAAATAAGTTTTTATTTTTGTTAACACGCATTTAACTAATTTAAATAATTAATAGAAATCGATTACATACCAGTTTTAAGTGCACATGAACCCTCTCTCTTAAAATTAAGTCAATATTTTATTTAGTTTCTTTATATAAGGACACCCTTATGGTACAGAAAAATATCTGAAAGTATAATTTTGCCTATATTCTACACGATTCAGTGATATATTTCGTGCCGATTTGGCCGCAACATATTTTATTTTCTGGTTATATAACTCTAGAAATATATGCCATATGTCACCTAATACTACACACTTTGCGCTGGCATTTGATGTATATCATTTTAAAAAAAGCATTTTTAAGAACCATTTCCAAGTAAATGATTGTGGATATGTCGGATTAAAGATTTAAATTAAGCTGAATGTAAAAACTTGGAAGACTCTAAGTGGATGTGGAATTATGTTATATTTAAATGTTCAAAATAAATTATACTTATCTTAAAATTCAACAATTTTCTAAAACTTTTAAAAACTACTTATGATAATTGTTTCACCCCTTGGCATAAGAATTTGAAAAAAAGGTTACATTTAAATTCTAATCGAGCATATATTCAAATTTTTAAAGCTACATTGTATAAATGAATAGTCGCTATAGTTTAAAATACTTTGTAATATAAATAAAAAAAAGGTTTATTGAATATGAGACGCCACTACTTCGTTGCTATTATTATACATATTACCTACCTAAATACACTCGCAAAGTCTACACAGAACGTAAGATTATAAGATTCGATTTTGACAACTTTTTAAGAGACAACATCCATCAAGGGATCTCACCTTACATGCTTTCATAGATAACACAAAAACTTATCTACTGTTATATTTTCCTTTATGTCACATCACTCATGATATACATAAAATATTAATAGAGGTATATTTATCAACTTCCTTTTAAGAGTATGTGAAAGTTTTTTGGTGCTTTCTTTCTTACAATGTCTCGTCCAGCTTCTAAGACGCCGCTAAATTTTTATTAAAAGTGAAAGAGATAAAAGAAATTGTGCTTTGTTATCCGATGCCACATATTTTAATATCAATCCTTACGTATTGAAATACATAAAAGTCCATTTCAATAATACAGGAAGGTAGATGTGTAGAGTAAATTTACTGAATGAGTTACCAGGAATAATTACATATATGCAGCTGTGTTTATGATTTTATTGAAAACAATGTATGTATTGACCTGACGGGAGGTTATGAATATCAGTGGGTTATGAATATCAGTGATGAAGAACCATATCGTTCCGAGTTTGATATTTAAATATAAAACTCTTTGACTATTGAAATTTACATGAAATAGAAATGCAATTAATTGGTTTCCTGTCAAGCTCCACCTAGAACCAGAAATTGTAAATTTAAAAAAAGATTTGGATGTAATTGAAAATAATCCATTATTGGGTATAATACATAAAAGTGCCACATGAAATTCAATTTCCGAATCTTTCGATTGCTTAAAAATATTAACAAAAGTAATTTTATTAATATTTTCATCGATGTTGGTATGTGAGCTTCTGTTTTCTGAAATGAATTTTATAAAAACTAAATTTAGAAAACGGATGACGAATGAATCGTACTTTTAAAAATAACAAAATATACTCCAGATATAAAATCCTTAACATCTAATATGCAGCAACAGAAATTACATTAATAAACAAATGTTTGTGTAATTTGTAAAACCTTTAAATTATAATATTGTAATGGGGATTAAATTTAATAATAGTTATGTTTTTATAATTATACCCGGTATCAATTTAATAAGTATATTGTGAGATGCAATCGACTACTTATTTTAGGGTGAGTTCAAATAAAAATATGGTTCAAACAATGCAATTACCTAAATTTATTATTAAACATAAGGAAAAGTAAATAAAAAAAGTTACCACTTCGTAGTTCTTTGTGATATAAGTAAAAGTCCAATTCTTCTCACTTTATATACTTTACTTCAAAATGTCTGTCATCTCATGGCCGTTAACCCAAATAAAGTTTATCAAAACTTTCGATTATCCAAATATTCCAAAAAATTTCAAATGTCTTATAGGAGTCCACCCACATATTCTTTGTTTATTGAATTATAATATTTGCTTCTCGAAAGTAAAAGGAAAAGAAAAAATATAAAAGAAAAAAAGAAAAACGTAAGAATCATAATTTATGTTAAACAATTTTAGTGTGGCATATCAGTAATTTCATAAATATTATTCATAAATCTTTGGCACGGAGAATGAAAAAGTTTCGCCATCCCTGGTATAGACCAACTACTGTTTAGTATTACGACTAAGATTCGATATTTTGACATTGAAGACGGTCAAACCCTTATGAAGAAGTCCAAAAGAAACTTGCGGCTTAGTTCCATATTTTTAACAAAAAATAATTTTTGAATAAAGTTACTTCATTTTGACAATAGCAGAGATAATTCTGGATTAAAAGGTATTTTGTTTCTATGATATGAGCAACTATTTAGTAACTAGTTGTAAACCTTTCTGTTCTATAATTTATTTTAAAAGAAAATTTTAATGTATAATATTATTTTTAAATTTTATCTATTTTTAATAAAGCGTAGAATAAGTATTTAACCCTTCTTATATATTATTAAGATTTGTTTTCTGAACACGATGATATACAGGGTTTGGATAAAGTATGGAACCAAGTAAATATCTTTAAAACGAAACGGACGATATTTATGAAATTTTGTAGGTAAGTAGGTAATTGAAATGGGACAAAAGGCATCTGATGTACATTTTTTTTGTTAATAAAATACTTGCGGTTTAACCGGAAATACCCTCAACTTTTTTAATTTAAATGGGACACCCTGTATATTTTTACAGATTTTGAAAAAGTTTGTTATTTCTCGAATTTGTACATACTGTATATAGTGGAAATAATTTGTAAAAATGAGAAATAACTCACTTTTAGTTTTAGAATAAGTAAATATATTTACTTTAGACTAATGAGAATAATAATTTAGACAAAATTAATTCAAATGTTCAAAATGCTCTCCGTTCTCCTCCTGACAATATGGCAGCCTATTAACAAATTCTTGAGTCACTCTTTCCAAGACTTCTTCACGTATTAGTTCACATTCATCAATAATTCTTTGTCTCAATTCCTGCAAGTATGTTGGTGGTTTAATGTAAATACGTGATTTTAGATAACCCCAAAGAAAAAATCTAATGGGCTTAGATACGGAGAACGAGCAGGCCACTCTATGAATCGATCACCATAAGCGATCATCAGTAATATATCAATACGGTCTTTTTCACTTATTTGAACCATTCTTAATCGTAGAATATATTTCCGTAAATTACAATTTGACAGTTTGGCAACAGTTATCTACTAGATAGTACTCGCTTATTACAATATCAATTTGTTTATCTAAATAGTATTTTATTGTAATGTATAAAAACTTAGAAGTGGTTTATTAAAGTGCTGTATTATTTTACATTTAACCCAATATGTACGAATTCAAAATAACAAGCTCTTTCAAAATCTGTAAAAATATACAGGATGGCCCATTTAAATTAAAAAAGTTGAGGGTATTGCACTTACTTGTAAAATTTCATAAATATAGTCCGTTTCGTTTTAAAGATATTTACTTGGTTCCATACTTTATTCAAACCATGTATATAATTTACTAAAAAGGATGCTTCATCCATCCTACACATTCCAAATAAAATTCAACGTATACCTTATTCATTCAACCATTAAAAGGTCCTATTCCAAAAACGCAGAAGATTAATGTTATGTCGAGGGTATCGTCTCGTGTGGCAGACATCTTACCCCTAAAGTAATATGCAGAATTCCTCTTTTGGGTGTTTAGTTCTCCTTCCCGAAATAGAGGTTTGCCAAGGTAAAGGCTCTTATATTTAATGAATATTAGAATGTGCCGATTAAGCCGGTGTAAATTCATTTTCCTGATGAGAATTTTGATTATTCCTCTTATCGTTTATTTCTATTACTACCTAAAATTTAAGGTCCAATTTTTTAGATTTAGAATTCTTAAAGATAGCGCTAAAGCTTACATATTTATTAATATTTAAAATATCCTTTTAGAGGGGGGATTATGTCTTCCTTTCGACCTTTCTAGTTTTTAGTGTGGGGTAGATCAGTCTCAGTCTCCATTTTTATATTTTCTTACATAAATCATATTCATTTTTACAGTACTTCATATTTTCCTTTCACTTGTTTACTTTAGTTCTATTAAGGTTTAGCTGTGACTGCCAAGTAGCAGTTTTCTCGAATTCTTATACTCCCTCGATTACAGTCTATTATAATGTATTTTTTCGTTCTCTCCATATTTGTCCCAATTCTTTTGCTGTTTGTTCTTATAAGTCATGTTGTTTTTTTTTCGTTGCTATTATATCCATGCCATATTAGTTATTATAATAATTATTAAATGGTACAAGAGGAGAAAATATTATTTTATAGAAAAAGAATAATTTCTGTTTACTTCACCGATATTTCCATAAAATGTTACAAAAAAAGTACGTAGAATAGAGGGTGGTTATATTAACTTCAGCAAAAACTGTTTTCTTATTGAAATTGATAATATCAGCCCATGGGAGTGCATAAACAACAGGCGTTTATAGCAAGAATATTTCAGTAAAATTATATTCATTTCTTACTTTTAGATCTTTTTAATTTTACGTTTATTTCAATCAAATTATATTCATTTCTTATTTTTAGAATTCTATGTAATACGTTTTTTATTTCTAAAATTTATGATCACGCAGGTCAATTTAGTTCCGATCTTAAAAACTCTAAAAATTATATTGAAAATAGATTAACTAGATGTTTTACCAAAAAAGGGCTATTTTCTATGCAAAACAAAATAAAATTAGCTGATTGGTACATTGCTTATAACTAAAGTAGTAACATAAAAAAAGTAACTGAATTCATTAATGCAACTTACAGCTCTCTTGTAGATCAAATGTTCCCACTGAAAAAAGTCAGCACTTCTCTCTTTCTTAACGGAGTTAATGAAAACGAAGTTAAAGAAGCAATAAGTAAATTAAAAAATTCGGCTCGTCTGGATGTATACAACTTAAATAACAAAATAATCAAAGAAACTGTAAATTTTATATCTCGTTCAGTAACTGTGCTTTTTAATCGCTGTCTCTATGAGGGACTATTTTCGGAAATCTTTAAAACAAGTAAAGTTATCCCTATAGTTAAAAATCCATTATTCCAATATTTGGCAAAATTTTTGAAATGTTAATTAAAGACCGATTAATTTGTTTTTTAAACACCCATTCAGTAATAAATAATAACCAATTCGGTTTTCAATCTAATAAATCAACAATTAAAGCAGTAATGAGCCTAGATGATTCCTTAATAAATAACATAGAAAAAGGCTTTGACGTTATATGACCTAAGCAAAGCTTCTCATTGTATAAATCATAACCTTCTACTCGCTAAATATGTGGACTATGCAAAATCGTGCACCGCCATATTATACGAGAGAAGTCAGAACCTATTTGAATACTAACTTTCATGAACGCTGGATTGGTTGCGGTAGCCCTTTCCTTTGGCAACCACGTAGCCCAGAATTTAATCCTCTCGATTTCGGTGTATGGGGTGCAATGAAACATGGATATCATAAATACTTACGATCAACTTTGGGAAGAAATAAATAGAACAGCAATTTCTTTTGACCCAATGATATTATATAATATGAGACGATCTTTTATGGAACGTTTAGATAAATGCATCCAAGAAAATGGTGGAAACATCGAACATTTACTTTATATATGTTTACAGTTATAATGCAATTTAGTTTAGTTTTTTCTTAATTTGTTTAATAAATAAAATATATTGCATTCCTAATTAAGACTTCAATTTAAGGTGTCATACACATTTTTGATGTTAACTCCCACTATACTCTAACAATATTCATCATATTACTGTAAAAAAAATATTAAGGTATAAGCTACTACATTTTTCGAAATTAATGATTAAATGAGAACCATGCAGCTGATCACTAAAATGCGATTATTTCTAAGTTTTGGAGTTATTAATAATTATATTTTTTTTCTTAAAAGGATGTGGCTTTAATATTCTTTTACAAAAGGAGAGGTAATTTAAATAGCAAAAATGTTTGGCGCACATTTATGCCACAAGGGTGGCCTATGTGGCAACCTGTACAAAATACATTGAAATAGGTAAAACATTATGATTTCTTATACTCAAAAACCCCCAGTACCAAATATTTATATATATACATGTCAAAAAACGTTATTGTGAAGTTATTGTGAAAAACAACAATTTAAATTTTACTTTTAACACCCTGTATCTCTCTTATTATCAACATTTTATTAAAGCAAGTTTGTACAAATTGTAATATTTTAAATTTAGGATTCTTATGTACCTCTATGTACAATTACTTAAGGACAACCCTGTATACATTTTTTAATTGTAAAGTGATCAAACAAAATACCCATTTATCTATCTACATTTGTCAAATTACTGTTAATTGTAAATATCCAGTTTATATTTTTCGGGTATATATTTATTTGAATAAATTAGCTTCAAAATAATTTATTGTCTGATAGAGTAGAATCACTTAAATATTTAGAAATATTTATTAAATAATAGCAGATGTTACAAAACTGATATCTACGCGAATAAAAATGTATTATAATAAAACTAAGTAAAAGGTACAAAATTCAAGCTCCACTCAGCTACTATATTACTCATTCTAAAATAAATATACAGGCTAAGTCGACAATTTTTACAGCAGAGGAGGAACAAGATCTTAAAATATTTCTAGAAAATTCTGTCTATAGCTCTAAACTTTGTATTTGTTTTAATTATCCCCCCAGGGTGTAAATCAAAAACTTTTAAAACTAAGTATTTTGTTCTAATTTTGAAAATATAAACGCAATACAGCTAAAATTGTCATCCCATTCAAACGATCCTCCACGAGTTTCTATAGGCTAAAAAACTTCAGATATAATGTTCTACAAAACTTTGTCCCTCTTACAATATTAGTTCATTTCCAACTTTGCGGTAACAAATTAGAAATTTAATGTCACCAGATGTGAGATCCTAAGTTTCATAAATACAACATCTTTAATATCTCAAGCATTTCAAGTTCTCTCGTAAATTAACTAATATTTTATTTTGGATCATTTTTCATATATTTTACTACCATATATTATGTTTGTTTGACATAAAAATATTTCCCTATATTCATATCATATAAAAAAAAGTTACCTTTTTATATAAAATATGGTAAAAGCTGAATACATGCTTATTGGGATGGTCGTTATCTTTTTAATTTAGCGTGTTAATATTAACATCCCTAAGTATTTTTCTTTGGTTATGGGAGAAAATTTAACCTATTTGGTTAAGGTTCAAGATAAAAACTTCGTGTCGCTTTAAGTTGAAGTTGCGCTACATGTTGCTTGCAGGGGAAAGTATGCGATCAACATTTATCTTTCTTTAATTTATTGTAACATTTTTTACAATTTTATTATTTATCAACAACGTGGTGAGTCATTTAAGAAGTAGTGACGGACATATTTAAGTCGGTGAAGTTAATCAACAGAAAAATGGACGCAAATTACCCATTCTATGATTCGAACAATAGCTTTACCTCACTGTACAAAAAAAGATCTACATTCAGAATGTGGCAGTTAAAAGGTTGCACACTCATGTTTACAAGTTATTACAATAGTTAAATATTTTAACTAAGTATTGTATACCCGCAATCGTTAATGATGTTAATTCGTGTCACCCTACTCAAATAGAACATAACAGAATTTTTTGTTGCATGTTTACTGTATTTGAGCACAATGATACGAATCGCTAAAGTATAAAACAGATGTGTTATTACCGGGTGTCCGCGAAAATAATGCACGTACTTATGGATGGGATATAAAAACATGCAGAATAATTTTTTTTTCTAAAGTCAACCGTTTTCAAAGAAATGAATATAAATATTTTAGTTTAAGCTGAAAAAAAATATAATACTCAGTTATGAAAAGGTATTAATAAAAACATCGTATTTACGCAATTATAAATGTACATATAATTAGTTAACAGGAATCGCTTTTGAAGTTATTTGAATTAAATCGATGTTAAAATCTTTAAAAATCTAGCTCCCTTAGGAAATATTTTTGAATGTACATCAAATCGGTATGAAAGTTTTACATTTTGCAGTTTTTTTCTTTAAAAGCTTCTTTGAGACAAGAAGATCCAAGCATACCGGAGAAGATGTTATCGAAAAATTTAAATGAAAAAATAAAACGTAGAATAGAAACAACAAAAAATATCGAGGAGTAGAAACACATATGTTTTATAGATTTCGATGTGTTAGGTAGAGTAAAATGACCAAAATGTCATGTTATCACCTCTGCAATTTTTATTTCAACAAATCAATATTTCACTAATATTGGCTACAAAAATTGACCAAAAATGTTGATTAATCTTTTAGATTAGGTGCATTCCCATTATTAAATAATAAAAAAAAAACTATTCATTTGATCAAGTAATTTCTTTATTAAAAAAACATTTCAAACTCGTCCAATATTAACACTTAGTTCTTTGGATTATTTGGATTATCAAATAATTGATTATGTTGATTAAAACATTATTTTTGTTAAATTAATAAAAAAATATACGGAGACATCTCTATTGAAAAATTAAAAATTGAAAAAATATCTAATAAAGTCTTATATATTAGACAAAATGATAGCAAAGGTTTATTTATAAAACTAAATACTTGTCGTGTATTTATTTTATCCAAAAAATATCTGTAACTAAAATGTTTGTATTAAATTAATTCAATGTTTTTTTATGTGATAGTGGGTTTTAGTTTTATTTAAACTGTTCGTTTATTACAAATTCAATACATACAGAATTTTCATTTTGTATTTTTGCACTTTGAAAATAACTTATTACAATTTAAAAAATTTGTATACAGGGTGGACTTTTGTCCCAATTAATTCTTTTGAAGCCGATCAAGGAACTGTTGAAAACTTTTATTAAATACTAACCAATAGTGTACAGTTTTACCAAAAAAATAGATAAATCAAATATTTCGTATAGATAATACAGTCAAATGAATTTTTCTTCCACATTGACAGATCACTCATAACCCTGTATTAATTAATATTTGTATTTATATTAAAATAGATATTAGGACTATTGTTAGAACCTTATTGGAACTTGTCAGGTTTATGCAAATCAATATAATTTTAAACAACATATTTTTAACTAATTGAGAATAACATGTGTCTTCATTTGAAAATCAAGTTAAACCATTTTATGAACGGCGGAACTTTTTTCTGATATTTGACACAGTATATTTATCAAAATGGGCTCAGAGGCATAGCTTTGAACAAGGAATTTTATTTATTATTTTACATTTTGATACAGGGGGCGCCACGTGTGTGATTCCTTATGATAAAATTAAGTGGTAGCTTTTTTTGACGAAACTTTTTAGTGATTTTGATTAGAAAATATTGGCACTTTGTTTAAACACGATAATTTCACCCGTTTTCGAGAAAAATGCAATTGAACAGTTCAAGTAATTATTTTTGCTGTGAGATTATAGTCTATTGTTGCATTTTTTAAAGCATTTTCGATTGAAATGCTTCGTCGCAATCATTTTACGAATGACGAAATGCAGGATATGGTTTGTGAAACAAAACACACATAATGAAGAACATGACATTTTGGTTCGAGTAGATGAAATTACTGAAGTAAGTTCACGTCAACTGGCAGCAATAGTAGGACTAAGTCAGTCGTCTATTATTAGAATTCTAAATAAAGTAAAGTTCCACCCTTATCACATCACTCCTGTTCAAAATTTGTATCCAAGAGTACTCCCACGACGGTTTTTATTAATTAATTTTATTAAGAATATTATGTTCACCGCTGAAGCAACTTTTACCAGACGAGGGGTTTTTAATTGGCAAAACAGTCATTACTAGGAAGAAGAAAACCCGAATGCTGTTAAAGAAGAAATACATTTTCAGCATGAGTTTAAATTGAATATTTGGTGTGGCATTATAGGCGACCAACTACTATGGCCATGTGTTTTTCCTCCAAATTTAAATTCATATTCTTATTTATTCTTTTTGCAAAATACTTTTAGTGATATTTTGGATGATATGTCACTAGATGTAAGAAGGAAATTGTGGTTTATGCAGGATGGAGCTTCTCTTCATTTCCCAAAAGTTGTTAAAAATCATCTAAGTGGTATATTTGCTCAACGACGGATTGGCAGAGTAAGTGATTTTGAATGGCCACCAAGAAGTCCTGACTATAACTCTCTTGATTTTTATATTTGCGGACATATAAAGTCCTTAGTTTATACCCATGAACTCTGGAGGAAAATGCAAAATTTTATAAGGGGACAGAATAATGTTTTCTTTGACATCCGAAAGCCCGTTATTACAAGAATTAGAAAAGGCATAGTCAGTGGAGGCTACGTAGAATATTTAATTTAAGTTGGCTCTTTTTATGTTAAATTATTTTTAAATCTGTTTTACCGTTGAAATAGAAGCCTGTATATAACTAGTTCTCGAAACAAAACAACATTTTTTTTAAATGAAGAGAATTTTATTTACAAATTTGTTTTTGTTGAAAATTTATTTTCAATTCGTTTTTGAGTGTGTAAGAACAAAAACAAAACCCTACAAATGCCAGTTTTTCAATACATATTCATTACTTCTCGCAGCATGTAATTAAATGGGGTTTGGGTCTAAACAAACAAAACAAAACTTGATTGAAAACTAAACTGTGTGTAAAAACCTTCATATAGTTCACAAAAAATTTCATTAAAAATTAAAAATTAATTTAGTGAGATCCTTTTGAAAATGTTTTATACAGAAAGTAAAGCTAAAGTATTGTTGTCTCTGTAGTGCTTTGAGTTACGTAATACCTACCGGATGTCGTGTATTATAATTTCTTTATTTATTTAAGAATGTTCATTTGGGGAGAATAATTAATCTGTTTACTTTTGTGTCTTTTTACGAGTCATGGGCCACCCTTCTATTTATTTAAAAATAATAAATATAAAATGAATTAAGTAAATAAATTGAACATGTAAAATAATTTATATTTGCTTAAATTATCACTAAACGAATGCTTATTAAGCGACCTGAAGATGATCAATTGAAAATGACTATTTCAGTTGAGAGTTTCAATTAAAATTGCCATTCATCGAACTCATATCATCACATCAGTTTTAAAAAAAGTTGCATGGCTCATCTCAACCAGTCTATGAATTGTTTCTGGTTATTAAGTGTAATTGACGTAATTGTAAATTAAATGACGACGATTGATTCAGATTTTGTTTGATAAGAGCGATTGATGGTTCTTTTAGTTCCGTAACAACCAGAAAGAATTTATAAAATAATTGCTATTGTCAATTTCAAAATTTCGATTATATATCTCTGGGGATTTTACGGAACTAACGGAACAATTGTCGATTTGCTAATTACTCTATTAATCCTCGTTATTTAATGACAATCGGGTCAATTGACTTCTAAACGGTCAATAAGTCCTTCAATGATATGATTGTTCGTTTTATTGCTCTCTGCAAGGTACGTAGGGGTTTAATAACCGGACGAATATATGTCAAAAGAATACGGAAATTTGGAAAATGATAGTATAATTAGCATACTGACAATCGTTCCATTAGTAAATAATCAGAAAGAATCTATACAATGATTAAGATGAACCCAATAAGTTTTTTTTAGAATCGATAGAATGACAATCGCGTCAATTGACTTCTATATTCCTTCAATGATATAATTGCCCATTTTTTTGACCTATCCGAAGTACTTTGGGGTTTAATAACCCAGTAAGAGAATTAATTACCAAAAAATACATTAAATGATATCATTGACCACCCAGGAGACAATTGACATGATAGTAAATTACATGACGATTGATAAAAATGTTGATTGAGGGGCATTGATAAGAGTGATTGATGGTAATAATTAAAAGGCAATTAACAAATTGAACATCGTTCGGTTAATTCCGTAACAATCAAAAAAAATTGTAAAATATTTAAGATGAATCCAGTATTTTTTTTTAGAATCGATGTAATGATTGGAGCTCGATGAATCGTACTTCCAATTGAAACTGTTAACTGTCATTGATTTTCGCTCGTTTGAGTCTTGTTAATGAAAACTATTCTTAACCAAGAAAGTTTAAATATTTATATTATTCCTAGGCCATAAGACCAGTCATCCTTGTCCAAACAATACAATGGACGATAAGTCCACCCTAATATTTGTATTCATTACGTTTTAAGAAAATGCTGCAACGAGTTAAACGAAAATATCAAAGACACAAGCGAAAAATGGAAACAACATGTAGACAGGTGAATAGCGAACGAATTCCTCAAAAGATATTAAATTATAGATGTTTCGGCCGTCGAAGCTTAGACAGACCGAGGAAATATGGGCATTATTGACTAATACTGTAAATTAAAAAAAAAAAATTATGGTAAAAAATAACTAGCAGGCACTTTTTTTGTCATTCATTGTTTTTAAGTATTATCATTTTTAATTTTAATAATTTTACCATAAACAGTTATTTATTATTGTCACGTAAAAATACTATTTGATACTATTTGCTACTTTTAAAATTTCATTATGTTTACTCAACAGGAAACATTAACGATTCTGATGATAATTATTTAATAATACATATACAAATCATGATTTGTAAGCGTTTTAAAGAAGTGGGTTCATCTAAAAATGGCCCTAAATGTTTATTTTATTTTTTATTTATTTGTTTTATTTAACGTCGGTCTAGTTCTGCGATCAGGGCTGATCACCGACTTCGGGAGCACGCTACCCCTAACCGGAAATTTAGCCGAATCCTCAGGTGTTCCAACCCGAGGTAGGGATCTTTAACGAGCCCAACATCCATAGACTCGGGACCGACAGTTTAACGTCTCCTCCGAAAGACGGCATATCTCCACTATACCTCGTGCTCATTGGTATAGTGCCTGCGAGCAATGATATGCTACTAGTTGCTGCAGGCTGTACGGGCCCTGAAAGTTGCCGCCCAAAGACTGCAACTAATGATATTTATACGTTTTGCAGACATTCGTAGAAAATCCTTGTGCATGTATTGAAAAAACTGCAATAGAACATAATCTTAATGTAGGAACGATTCGTAATATTCTCAAGAAAAATGTGTTTCATCCTTATAAGGTAATGCTTGTTCAGAAATTATCTGAAGATGATTTTGATCGCACAATAGAATTTTCTGAAAGCATAATGCAAAATGTGGATATGGACCTTCATTCTATAAATAATATTTTTTCTGATGATGCCACGTTCATGTTAATGGGTACAATTAATCGCCACACTGAAGATATTGGAGTGATACTAATCCAAGATGGATGCAGGAGCATAGTACGCAAAGACGTTTAAAAGTAAATGTTTGGCCAGGTATTATCGGTACCAGTGTTATTAGTCCATTTTTTATAGAGGGCAGTTTAGATGGACCAAAGTATTTAGATCTATTGTGAAATCAGATAGTTCCTGTCATAAGGATTATTGTTGATTGAACAATTTTCATGACATTTGATTTCAACAGGATGGTGCATCACCACTCTAGAGGTGAAGTTCCAAATTATTTAAATGACATTTTCCAAAACAGGAGGATAACAAGAAGAAGAAGAAGAAGAAGAAGAAGAAGAAGCATAATTGAGTGGCCAGAAAGATCTCCCGATTTATCACCATTAGACTGTTTTGTAAATGGATACTTAAAAATCATACAAAATGAAACCTGATGATCTGGATGATCTAAGAAATAGAATACTGATCGCAGCCCGTCATATATTAAATGAACAATTGCGTAATACCACATCAGCTTTTTACAGGAGACTTGAATACTTCCAAATAGAGCAAGGAAGACAGTTTCAGTATCAAATAAAATCAAATTAATAAGCCAATTGACCCTGTTATTTATTTCGGTAATAAACATTTTCCTATAATTATTTTCATTTTTCAATTACTTTGCAACGACTTAAGTTAGGAAATTGTAGTTTTGACGATTGTATTTCTAATGACTAGAGTTTAAAAAAATATATCTTATTTTGGAGTAATGGTACACCTGGTATATTGCTAATTGACTTATACAGATAACTTGATTTATTTGAGAAACTTTTATTGAATTCTTGTTTTTATGATCCTTCTGAAATCGAGCTAATAGCAAGTTACGTTACTTTTTGTACACCTTGTAACAATCTCAGTTATACAATTTGCGCACTGATTCATGCGCCTTCAGTGCGACTGAAGTACAAAGTAAATAAAGTTCGGGAAATTTTGATTTCAGGTAATTCGAGAATATTAAATGGCAATGTTTAAATGTGAATAACTCTACGAGCAATTTCATAATACGAGTACCTATATTGGTTCGTAGACTTAATCAAATATGTGATATTGATTATTAAAAAAAGTTGAAATATATTATTATATTTATTTGGACGATAATAAAAAATTGCCTTGATTAATATTTTGACCTCATTTCATAAATAATTATTATCTGAGCCGCAAAATGGAGATAAACTAATTATTTCTCATTATGAAAGTCGAATATTCAATTAAATGGTAATCTTTTTAGAGGGGTAATAATCTATACAAATTTAATTATGATAAATTTTTAGTACAGTTCCACCAAAACTCTGTTATATTCAGGACTTTTAACTGGTACCGGGTACTTAGTCACCTTTTGACTTGATAATAGTTATTATTAGTTTTACTAATTTCTTAATAGGGGTAATATGTTTGTAATTGAACTTTAAGAATTAGGCTTCGTAAGTAGCAAATGAAAATTTAATAAAAAATAAAATATCAAAAATTGCCGTTTTGGTCTTTACTAGATTTATACTGTGTGGAACAGCCATATATAATAAATCTATTATTTTTTTATTGTGAATATTTATAAAAAAATCCCAAAACACATCAATTTTAGATTATGAAATGACATTTTGCAACTAAAAAATTTCATTGTTACATTGAACTCCCTTCGAGTAACGGTTGCAACTTCCAATTTTTTAAATAAGTAAGGGCTTGTGGTATATAATTTAAAAGATATCTTCTTTCTCTATTCAAAAATCGTATTGCTTTCAAATTGACTGCAAAAATTAACATTTAAAAAATCATCCCATTAATGAAATTCGCTACGGTATACCTAACTTGAATACCGTTTAGTTCTTGATAATGAGGAAGTAAGCAAAAATTATATCAGCGTTCTTTTTGGATTCAAAAAAGGCATAAAAAGTAACCATGGCATTGCCAGTTTTATTTAAAAGGTCTTAGAATTTTTGTGTGATTACAATTGCATGAGAATAGTTGATCTTTCAAATGATGTATCACAAGCCGCTAATTCCCATTTAAAAATATGGGGGTTATAAATGTAGGGATGAAATTTTTTCGTTACAGAATGTATTTTCCTAATATATTATTGACATGTTTTGGGGATTTTTTTATATGCACAATTATTGAAATAATGAATTTACTCTATTTAGCTGTTCCACACTGTATAAAAATAGTTTCGGGACATACTGTTTATTTGAATGATTTTTAGTCCACCGTGGCATTAATGAATTGATATATTTCAATAAAATACATAGGAGAACTTTTACTTTTTTACTTTATTTTTGTACATATCTAAAAACTGGTCAACCTCTTGCTTTTGAAGTTATATTTTATTTTTATTGAAATAATCAACAGTGCATCAAAATCAACATTTTGTTAATCTATATGTAAAAATGTTGGAGAAAACTTCTGATGAAATAATTCACCCCTGGTTTTCTGTCAAAAATTGAAACAGACTCTAAAATCCAATGAACTCGCTCTCGTCTACTTTATGATCTGCAAATTCAAAGCAAAATTGTAAAGTGGTTTAAATTTCGTTACCAAAATATTCTTTTACGGAGAAGGTGCTGAAGAACTTTTTCGAAAAAAGTCTTTCCTTTGAAAACGAACAAAACTTAAAATGAAATTTAATGGAGAATCAAATTTGCTGTCGGATAAAAAGTCTTTTCTGTAAATATACCGGCGGATATTTTATAATAGGTTTCGAAGTTAACCATATAAGTGAGAGCATCTGTGAAGGAAAGTGTCCTAAAATAATATTTAATGAATATTTTAGTATCTCTTTGAACCAAACTGTGCGTCCCTGGTCCATTGGAAATCAATATTTATTTTATTCTGTAATAAATCATAACTGAGGTCCTAGTTGGGTAATTTTAATCAAATATAAAAGTTTTCATGAATACAAAGGCTTCGTTTTATTTTTCAAGTTAAAGTAGTTGCTATTAGCGTCCAAAATAATGAATTTACGAGGCATATTGAATGATAGTAAAGGATTTTCTTTGAGTTGAAGTCAGTGGGTGAACAAACATTCGAATTTGAATACAAAGGCTTTTAGTAAATATGAAAGATGAATTATACTTATCTTGAATTTTTTAATGTTATTGTTATGTGACTTAAGTTTTAAGTAATCACATTGTCGAACATTGACAGAAGATCAGATTTCATATATGCTTAATGGATTTCCCATCATAAACATTTAAACCAATAATTATCAAGCAATATTTATACAATATGCTTTCTTGTTATATATTTTTAGTAATATTATTCTTCTTTTTCTAAAAAAGAATAGTTAATATTATACATTTCGTCTAAAAGGTATTCTAAAATAATTGAACTTTTAGTAAGTGTGTTCAAATTAGTTTATTTAGGGCCTTATTGAACCTTTATGCTAGGTGTTTAGATAAGGATATTAAGGGTTATGCTTTGAATTATCCTAATTATATAGTTTCTCAAATAACTAGAAGAAACAACCGGAATTATTACATCTTTGACTTCCTATTAGTTTTTGTTTAGTGCAATTTTGGTCTCAAAAGTTACATAAACATTTAATTCATTATACTATAAAGCTATTAATAGTAATTATTTTATGAGCATTTAATGTTGGCATTATTTTACAGGGTTGATTAAAAATCTGGCGATGGGATTGATTGTGATTCGCAATGGAGTAGTTAAGTGTCCCCAGACTGAAACAAATTTTTGTAAATAGCAGCATTTTTAATAAACTATTATGATCTGCATGACAAAAAAAAATTGACAGATAAACCTTTTATTTTAAGTTAATAATGTAATATAGGAGGTGGTGCGCTAATTATAATATAATCTGATTATTTGCCGAGAGGAAGCAAAACGTGGTTCTTACAATAGATTTGTTAATGAAACAGATTGGATTAATTAGTCGATATCCGTACTAATGAGGAAAACTTACCAGATTCTTATACTTTCAGACCTGGAGTTCTGATTCTGGGGGACGCCCAGTATGTAGGTATACTTATAGGTCACTAAAACACAAAGAAACAATTGAACTTTTTCTAACTTATTTATTGGGCGAGAATTATGTGAAAATTACAAATTAAAATTAAAATTCTTTTTTAATGAATAATAAATTAGTGAATTGGTCAATTCCAACTTCTATTTGTTGCTTGATAAAATCTTTTAATACTTCTACTTAATTGTTAAAATTGTAAAATGTTAAAGATTTTGAGAAATTTGGGAAATAAGATTGCGGTTTCATTTTGTTGCAGGTGACGTAATGGACATCTTAGCTCTGACAAATTCAGCAATAAACTTCATCTTGTACTGCACGATGTCACGTCAATTCCGTACAACCTTTCAAGAAGTTTTCAGACTGAGGTATTTCATAAGATTCAACCCGTACGCCAATGGAAATGACAGAAGTGGGGAAAAAACACAAATTTCGGCTGTATAGCAGCGAGTAGAATTTAAAAAGAAAAAAAACAATAATTATGTGAGGATTGAAACCCGGACGTGAATGGATTTAAGGCGTTTTAACGTAGATTTATCGAAGCGAATAATCAAATACCGACGAAATAACTTTGGATCGTTAGATTTGATGAGATTGCTCATAAAAAACTCCTTTGCAAATTAGTTAACTGACTAATTCAGATCTCCGATGTAATTATGTCTAAATAGCTCAAACACTGTATAAACAAGAAAAGTTGAGATAAAGTCTTTTAAGGGTGTTTTCCAAAATTTTATAACTTTATTTTTAATTTGTTATCATAAAATATCTGTACCATAATTTCTTTGGTATTTAAAGTCAGATCATTTTATTATTACAAATATATTTAAAATCAAAATTAAAAACTTGAAATTCGTGACATTTTTAACATACCTAAAATCATTACCCAGTAGATTCGAATTTTTTAAATGACTAAAACCACGAAAGAGCAGAAAAAATAAGCCAAAGAGAACTGTTCTTCATTTTCTATATTTTTTTAATATCTAAATAATAAATATATATAATAAAAATATAATTAATAGGAATTTTTAAAGTCATTTTTTTAATTAGAATTTTTAATTTTTTGATTATATTTGAAAAATGCCAGAACACTTGTTGGTTATTTCTAATACTTTTTTTGCCCTCTCAATAAATATATTTTACAAAGATCTACACTTTTTTAATTGGAGGTTTTTTATCATTCGTTATCATTCAATCCTTTGTTAAAAATTTTAATTTTAAATATGTAGGCCCATGTTAAAACTATTTGGGTAATAATATTCTTTGTAATGACACATATCGGGTACCAATATTTGAATTTCGGCTTGTAAATTGAAAACTAAATAATTTATATTTATCAATTAAATGTTGTAGAGATTCCTAAAAAACCATCCAACTGTATAGCATGTATAACAAGTTTCATTAGGTTTTGTTTAACTATATTGTTACTATAATCAATAATAAAATATTTACCCAAATCAAAATCAAAGAAAGCTTCATCATAATTTTCCAAAAATAACCGCATCAATGATAATATTAAGAATTTGAAACTGCCTGCGTTATTAAACACCCGGAATTTAAGAAAAATGTGCAATTTTCTGTATAAAATTGATACAGTATTAATAACCAGGTAGGTATAACTTATAGATATCTAAATATTTTTTTAAAAATATGACAGAAAATATTTATTTTAACCTAATAAAATTTTTTTGAAATAAATACATTTTTAATTTGAGTAGGTATATTTCGTTGAAATTTTTTCTTGATTTGAGCCAAGTCTTAAACATTAATTTGCAAGAAGCATATTTTGGTTAGTTTAAAAATTTTTAATCTTTACATGAAATAGTTTATTTGTTTATATCAACTCCAATATTATTCCTTTTAAGAAAGTAAATTGAATGATGATGTATGTCCAGAACCGAATATGTAAAAATTCACATAAAGGTCATGTAATTGACAAATCTCAAATATTAACAAAATTTAACAGAAAAATATAATCCATTTTGTTTTCATTTTTTGCAGTTGTCTGTTTCGATAAATAAAATAAATAATCTAAAAAGCGGTTTCAAAATACTTACGTTTTTTATTGATGTGAAAGTTTATAAATATTAATCTTACTTATAAGAAATCTTGTATAACATAAAAAAGGATTTCCTTTGACTATGAACTTCCAAAGAATTTCCTAAAGCATCTCAAGTAACATAAAATGAATTTCAACTAGCACATCTTGAAAAAATACTTATCAGTGACTACAGAACCCTAAATTCGCAAAATTCTACCCTTTTACAGGTAGAAGTCTTCGTATTTGGAGCTTCTGTAAATTTTTACTTAAATAAAATTCGCAATTAGATTAAGAGCGGTCGGTGTGTGTCAGATTGATTTCGTTGTTTTCCTTAATAACGGAAGCAACCACATTTTTTAAAAATTAGTCAGATGCTATTATCAGCAACAATTTTTTTAAATTGTTTGTTATAATTTTATTAATTTTACTTCGTTTTCTGAAAAGAAAATAAAACATTTCAAAATAATGCAGAGAGCAAAAAATAAATTCTTAAAAATATTTCTAACATATATTTAATGAATTACAGTGAATCAACATTTTTTTTTTAATATAAATAAATGCTACAATGTGGATGTATCTGAAAAAAATTAAACAGGAAGTAAGACTATGATATTTTAATAAACGGCTTTACGTTTATTATTTCTTGCAGTGTACCGTAACGGTCTAAAAGAAGAAATAAAATAATTATTGATTAAACAAAAATTGATAGGTATAAACACATAAATCAAATAAAATTTGTTAAAACAATATAAGAACATTTTCAATCATTTTTATGTAATATTTATATTACAAAATTTTCAAATTTTATAGAAATTGTTAATTAAAAACATTTGCCACTACTAAGAAATATGTAAGAATTTAAAATTTTTTAATTATAAAAAAATTAAAATAATTCACTGTAAAAAGAATAGGCTTGGTTGTATCTGAATAATAAGCTAAATTTTAATGTATAAATAAAAATTATAATGTCAAGATTCGAGTTATTAAACATAAAGAATGCTATGATTTCGGAAAACTATTTAACCTTGTTAGTAAGAAATTCAAAATTATTACTTAACCCCAAATTCAAATTTTCTCATCACATTAAAAGTTGTTAGTGGTACCTAATAACATATAATTGAAGTGATATTTTGAGATTTACATAAAGATGTAATTATGTTCACTAAAAATATTTATTTAACATTCGTGCGCGGCCTTGCCCCATAACTAAATCCCTGTATATACTGTTGTAACAGAATTTTCTTTTCTTTTTGGAAAATGAGTTAAAATTAATAAAAAGTACTTTCTAACATTATCGACAAAAACAATATATTTCAAGCAAAGAAGGCACTAATTGCAAATTCTATTCAGCTAAAACTGCGAAGCATCTCGCATTTGGTGGTTTTTTAATTGCAAAAGGGTAGAGATCCTATTTGCGAAAGTCTTCATACGTTTTCATAGAACGAAATCTCGGCGATCATTAAATGGTCAGGGCCAAACGAGAAGAGAGTAGAAAGAGGGAAAACAACCTGTACTAATAAGATAATGATATGTAATTATTTTTGGGTAAAATTTTTCCAAAAGTTATTTTTTGTTACTCTTTTTATCCAATGTATTTATATTCAAGTGTGATACTTAAAAGATAACAACACGATTTTTTTTGTATGCGTTAAAAACAGATTTTATTTATACTAGGGTTAGATATACTTTTTGTACCGTTTTGTGATTATGTATGTGTGTACATTGTGTAAGTGTAAATAGTAAAATTAAATTGTATATTTTACATTGTCTATGTAGATTTTGTATAAACAAATAAAAACACTTTAAAGAGATGGTTGATTTTTAAATTTATTTAAATTGTTGTACGAATTTAATTTCTCTACATTTTGGGTGCCCAGAAATAAATACTTCTGGTTTACAATGTAAACATTATTTTATTTAGTGTTTGTTCCTAAAAATTAGTGAAAAAAGTGACTTTTGTATATCTATTAGTCTGAACCATATGAAAAATAAATTTTGTTTTTTTTCCTTAAATGTTTTATTTCATTCATTTTCAAAATAACCCTCTGGGTAAATATAATATTGGAGATTTTTAAAATAAGTAAATTAATCTTTAAAAAATTTTTGTACATAATCCATGATAATTAAAATAATAGCACTTTTGAAGAATATTTAAAAAAACTATGTATATCTATCTGTCAATATATGTATATTTTCGGTTTTGATGTTTTTTCTTCAGTTACCCGTAACCTAACACTTTGACATGATTTTGAAATCTAAGCAAAATATACTAAAAATACATCGATTTTTTCTATAATTGTTTAAAACATTTAAAATATTAACTTGTTTCAGCCTTCATCAAAATCTAAAACGTATAAAGCAAAAAAGGTATGCCTTTTAGAAAATTAATTAAAAGATATAATAACACCAACTCACCAACTAATTTACTTACATAAGAGAAATTATGTTACCACGTGAAGGTTTAGTTTTTGTAGAAAATGTTAATTCCTTTAAACTTTGATTAAATACTATTGAGGAGTTATCTCAATCTATTTATGGCTTATTCAGATTTACTCAATAATAATAATAAAATTAAGAATTATTTGTATTGGTTTGATATTAATTAATTAATAAGTAACTCTATACTCGTGGCACAAATGTTTATCCATTCGGCCAGATAAGTCATACTTGTTAATCATATCTCTTTTCTATTACAAGAAGTAGTTGCAGGACTGGAATGTTTCATGGACGTTGCCATATTAATATTAGCAATATAAAGTTGCCATATTAATATTAGCAATATAAAGTTTCCATTACTGACAGACATGTCAATGCGGAATAAAGTCATATGTGTACGGAATTTTGTAACAATGTGGCACCAACTTTAATTATATTACAACGTGCATCGAAAATTGATTGTGTTGCCACGAGTATAGCAGCATTTTTCAACTGATGACGACAGCATATCATTCCTTGGAAAAATTGTTTGACTAATTTTAAAAGGTAACTCATAAATATAATATGAGTTTAAGGCGCAATTTAATGATAACCTATTAAACGAGGGTTTAATAAAAAGAAGATTTAAATTAAAGGCTCCTTTAAATGGTAATTTTATGCGACACGATTTCTTAATAGTTTAGGAAAGCTCCTCTTGCTAAAGTAAATTTTAAGAAAATATGGTCATGTTGGTACACTGAATTAGCCCGATTTGGTATGTCCCGTATGAAATGAAATTAATATAAATACATGCATTATGGCAAGTACCATTAGAGCAATGAAACGAAGTTCTAATTTTACTAAAAAGGAGGAAATGCTGCTCATGCAAGAAATTTTTGTTTCGAGCATTTTCATGTATTGCTGTCTTATAGAGGCAATTGCAACTGAAATGTTTTAATTATTTTGTTATCAGAAGGTATTAATACTCATGAAAAGTATGCCACTGCTTTTTGTATTTCATAAAATCTTTAAGTTAAAAAAGTTAATGAGTCTAATAATTCCACCGCTGCAAGTACAAAACAAACAAAAATCAAATATTTAGGTTTGCATATTTGTTACACTAAACCTATTTGCTGGATTAGCTATAAGATCTTCAATTGCCTTTAAAAGAGTGATACAGCTAGGTTTGGTAATGCTAAATCTATGAAAAAAATCAATATCGTCATAATTTTCGATATAATCTGTTCTATTTCCATACATTTCTTGTCTTCTAATAAAGTAATAATTTTCTTCGAATTCGTCAGATGATGATGAACTAGACGAATCCATAATATCATTTACTGTTTACTGAACTCTTAGACATACAACCTGATACCTGAAACACTTAATCTTGTTTGGAGGTTACTTTAAGTTTCCTTTTTCATTTTCAAAGGACCAAAAATGAGACTTTAACATTAAACGAAATTTTAAACTTAAATGGCCCTTTAAAATAATTATGAAATAATTGACAGAAGTCGTCTTTAATTTTATTATGAAATTGGCTGTAAAATCAGTAATTTAAAACTTATCAAATAAGGTACCACGTGATGTAGTATATAATTTAAAAAATGTCACGTGAAGGAAAATGTCTCAAATATTTTATGTCAAAGAAGGCTACAATTATTTTAAGAATCGTTTTCCTAAAAATAAACCAGGTAATTACTCAATTGCAGCATTATTTATTTCAACGCACTGATACTGGTATGATCATTAATTAAACATCAAATTAAATAATTTATTTTTAACTAAATTCAACTTCGCAAAATCTATTGCAGTTTAAGAGACCTGTAATATAATTCTGCATTCAATCTGTGTGGTTTAAATGGCAGATAACCTGAAAGCATTAAAACTAAGAAACAGCTCAAATATTGGTAAAAAACACTTTATTTTTAAATATGCGTTTACTAAAATGATAAAACTTTTGTCTTTTAATAACAATTAAAAAATATATGTCAAATATAATTACAATCAATATATGTAGATACATACACGGATCTGTCATCATTAACATTTATAAATATATTTGTTTTATGTAATTACCTAGACCATTAATTTAATTATAATGTAAAATATCACGCCTTCGTCTATGTCAAAACATGTTCTTATAAAATATTGAAAATCATTATACAGAGTGGACCAAAATTCTGGAAAAGACCAATTATCTCGTAAATTGCTAGTCCGAATTCTACAAAATTTGAGATTCTAGTTTTGACATTTGCAATGTTGCTAGATTTGCAGTTTCTCCGATATTATTAGTTACTTTTTTTTAAATACATCACCCTGTATATTCAGTTATTTTTGGATTCTTCTCTTCAATACGAGATCAACCATATATAACACTTGATTTGATTTTATACACTAATTCCATGTTTTTAAGCAGTAAAGGGTTATTATAAAAAAGTCTTTTATAGAAGTATTTTTCTCGAGTGAATATAAAAACCTACACAATGTATCCCGTATCGTTAAGTTTAAATTTTGGGAACGTTTTCTAGGTTTAATTATAATATGAAAAACCATAAAAGTTGTAAGTCCAAGTTACTATACAGCGATAACTTTTTCGTTTAACCCCCATATCGGTATGGTCACATTTATTCCTAAGTAACAGCGCAGAAAAAACCTTATTATTTTGTTGCTTGGGAAATAAATAAAAGTCGATCTACAAATTTTATGTTTTTTCGTCTTATAAATGTATCAAGATTACGTTCCCAAAATTTAACATAATGATATGGGACACCTTGTATATGCAAGATTTTCTGAACCTCTGCATCTTTTGCAATATTTAATAGTAAAATTCTATTTTTTAGTTGAACACAAATAGCTACCTATATTACTTAGTACTTGTGGTTTTTGCCATAAACTGTTTTCGGATTCTCAATAAATGAGGAGCCATCGAAAAAATCTAACTACTCATATAGCAGAATATGAACATTAAATATTATGAGTTGGTACATTAGTCCCTTTCACAGAATAACATTTATTACTTGATATTTTCACTGTAAACAAAGTTTATAACATCTAAATGATACTGCAACAAAAAAGAACCAACTAATTACTGTAATATTGAAATCATAATCAAAATTTACATAAAACCACAGAATTTGTTAAAAATTTTCTCCATTTTCGTCTAAACACAAACCGAGAAAAATTTTTTGCAACATTTACGGTGAGTTGTTAAGCTCTGCGCACTCTTCTATGATATGATTTCTCAGTTCTTCCAAATTATGAATTGAATAAATCAAATTTTTTATTTTTTGATGTATGATCATTTGAAAAATTCGCTTATTTATAAATCACAGGATATAGAATTTTTGTGATCCTGCTTATTATTCTGTCATCAAAAAATTCTCTAAAATATTACATTTTTCTGGCCGTGCTTTTCTTGTAATTTTTTATTATCCAGTTGGTTTCTCAATTGGCTGAGTATCTCATTGTCACATCGTGCAGAAGTACGGGTGCCTTTAAAATTCAATAAAACCCACCGATCTTCCTTGAAATATTCCAACCCAAACACCAGCTTTCTAGGGATTCAAATAATTCTTCAATAGAAAAGGGGAGATTTTCGGATGACCACCATCTCATATTCTGTTGATTAATATTTATTATACAGGGTATCCGCAAAAATAATGTATATTTTTAAATTGTATGTAGAATCTTTTATTTGCAACAAAATATTATAATAATTAATTTTTCTAACATTAATAGTTTCTAGAAAAATTCACTTTAAACATTTACTTGAAAATTTATATGTGGCAAGACCACACCCTTTTAATAAAAATATGTGTCACGTAACCAAGGAATATCTATCTCATGGATCATAAAATTGTGTTAATGTCCTAAAGATTATTGGAAACGTGTAGTGTATTATCTAAAAATAGTAGAAAATATTTGGATAGATTTAAAATACTATTTATTTCTCTGAAAACGGTTGGCTTTAGAAAAAAAAATAATAAGACATTTTTATTCTACATACGTTTTTATATATCATCCATAAATGTGTACATTATTTTCGCGGATACCCTGTACATAACAAAATAAAACCAAGCCTTAGCTGAGAAGAACACTTTATTAAAGATATCTTTGTTGTTTAGATTATTTTGGGACCATTGACAAAATTCCAATCCACTGGAAAAATGTCATGATTTAAATAAATGGCTATTTACATGAAGATGTATCATATTTTTATCTTAAGAGTGAAAGGCCCCTAAATGAACAGTTTTTCCTGTGCTCGAGGTGTAAAGCGGGGGGAAGGGGTAGGGCGGAATTTAAAACAGTGATAAAACAGGACGGGGGTGTTGAGACAATATTCAGAAGCGTGCGTCCTTCACAGAAGAAAGAAAAACCGCAAAAATATCTGGTGATATTAAGAATATTCTAACAAGTAACACATATAATGTAATCTAAATATTAAATAACTTTGTTACAACCGGGATATTCACTCTTAAAATAGTAATAAATGGGTCTAAGGCAATGTATTCCTGATAAAAGTAATTACAAATTATTGATAGGAGTAAATTTGGAGTTTTAAATTTAATGTATAATGTTCATTGAAAATTGTTATACTTAAATCAAAACAAAACATCAAAAATTCGAATTTCTTTGTTTTATAAAATGTATTATTTTAAGGCAGAAATATTTACAGTCTCTAAAAAATAATTTATTTGAATAGCCAAGAAAATTAATATTTTTAATTTTTGTGTTTATATATTCTCTCAAATATTTTTTTTATAATTGACAAATAAGTATTTAAAATATATTCCATTCACTTTAATTTCCCTATATATTTTGTGTTTTTCAATTATCCATCGCTATTTTGCTGGATGTAGTTTATTAGGAAATATTGGATATGCCACTGGTATGATTTAGTTGATAGGAAATTATCGGTGCCTGCCGGCTTAATATTGGCCCTTCATACGATTTTGAAACAAATTCTGTGGGGAAATAAGTTTTCGTCCCGCCACTCATTCATAACACATAACCTAGTTACCTAGCTCTAATTGCCTTAACAAATTGAGGAGTTTTTATTTTTATTCTATCTATGAGCATTGATGAGGAAAGATGTGTGTATTTGCAACAGAAATTTCAGATCATTGACGAGAATGAAATTGGTAATTCCTGTGAAAACGCATGAGATTTTATGAATATTGAGAGGTTTAATACATCTAGATTTGAAAGGAAATAATTAGTTTGGGTTTATTTATTTGCCACAGAAATGGTGAGATTTAAGTGGAATTCATAATTTTAAAAGTCGATGACACGAGCAAAATTGGCCAGATTTTATAAACATGTATTTAAATACAAAATGCAAAAACATGAGTAATGTACAGATCATTTTCAAAATTGATCAATGTAAAAATCATGAAAATAAGGAAAAGAAAGCTTGTTTAAATATTTACTCAGGGCGAAATATTTTTTTCTTCAAAGTTGGCACATAATTTATGATTTATTCCAGTAGCCTTTAATAATGCAGATAAGATATTTTCTGGTTTTTGAATTTTAGTTTTAATAATTTGTTAGTATTAAGCTTCTACATCTCATATTAAAATAATATATTTGAATGCTACAAACAATATATTAGACGAAGTAAAAAAAAATACGCTAAAATATTATATTGTAATTTGTTAGTTTTGTGTTTTGGAATAATAAATATATGAAAAATCTTTTAATATTATCTTAAGGGAGTTTTAGCCCATTATGTAACTTGGTTAATGGAAATTAAAGAGGCTGAGTAAATCCAAACTTGATTTATTTTTCCAACCAAGAACATAACATTTAGAGAGGGTTCAGACAGGTGCTTCAATAACCAATTCAAAATGTTGTCTGTATTAATTTCTCCATGATAAACACATAATTTAGTTTTTGAACAATTTACTGCTTGTGCATTTTTAATAAATCCATTTTCATTTCCTGCATGCAGTATATAAAAAATTGTACAAGCAGTTATTTTTTTAAATAATTTTATGACTCATATTTTGCAGTCACTTATCATCGTTTTGCCAGGAACGGCTTAAATAGCCATTTTAAAAAACCAAAATCAGTTATGTGATCAACATTTTGAAGAAAAGATGAAGATGAAGCGTTTAGAAATTCTCTCTTCAATTTTAAAAAAATGTTATGACAATTGGTTTATTCGCTTGAAAAAGTGAACAAATTATCAATGGGAATTCTTGAAAAGCAATAAAGTCACTTTTTGTATTCTAAATATTTTTTTGTTAATTAAGGCAGCAATTCTCGTATTTGGTATAAGGTTACTTTCACCAATGTAGGTGCTTTATTATATACATTATATAGGATATTTGCTACATTTAAAATAAACTTTAAAACTAGTAAAAGATACTCTCAATGTATCATATACATGTATATTCAAACAAGAATAGTAGTGATAATATCCAAAATAAAATCTGTATGTATCTAACAAATTAAAAACATGGCAACGATATATAAACATATATATAACGTGATGTAGCCTGAAAATTGTTTCATATATTTCACGAAAAAGAAAGTTTCATTATCAATTAAAATTTCATCCAATAAAATCAACTTCTTATGTATTTATTTCCGAAGAAATCTTAGTAAGCTTTTAAATTCACATTAAATGAAACAGAATAAAATATTTAAAAAAAAATATTATTTTTTTGTCATTCTCGATGCAAGTACTTTTATTCGCACTCAATGAATACTCAAGTTTGACTCCAGTTCATTACAGCTTCCGCAAATGATAATATACAAATAGTAACTCAACTTCTACCGAGAACATGTGCTAGGACGTTGTGGAAATCAGGCGAAAAATAAAATAAATAAAAATAAATGCACCAAATGTGAGAGAAATTATAATGGTGGGAATGGAAAACCGAAAGCATAACCTGTAAAAATGAATCAACATGGTAGCCAGATTATAAATTTGTATGTTTCTAGGGTACAGTCACCATTTGTTATATAATTTTCCCAGTATTTGAAAAGTAATTTTACTTCTAAGCAGCTAAAACAGAAAAAAATTTGCATTAAAAGTTTAAACATAAAAAATCCATATAAAGAGGGGACGAATGTATTTTTTGTAGTATTTTAAAAATAAGATAAAGTTCCATTTTTGATGTATAAATCTGCATCTCTCAATTTTTGAATCATATTTGCAATATCTCCAATTAAAAGTTCATGCAGTTCGTTAGCTCTTAAAGGTTTTATTTATAATTTCTTTATTTAGTTTGAATTTTATTTGTCAAACTACGTTTTAAATTCAGGTATTATTTTATTAACTTGTAATAGATGTAATTTTATCAGAGTTTCAACATTCCCGATAGTTTATAGAGAGGTTTACATCTTACAGAAAACTTTTATTTTAAACTAAGAAAAATAAAATATGTTGATAAATTTGATCGAATCCTTTTCGAAATGTTGAGTAAACATAATCATAAATTCGACTCGGAATTCAAATATTTTGACAATACTTCTTTGGTTCTCTGATTTACTATACAATTGTTTTGGTGTTATCATTTATCTCTGCTATTTCTTGGGCTTGCCTGCTGAGTTTCTAAAGAAGTAATTGACAATATTCGGAATTATCGTATAGTAAAATTTACATAATCAATTGTTAAAATGTAAATCACTTTTTAATGTTTTCATCTCAAAACATGATAAATATTGAAAAATTAAATTTTCCTTAGAGTTGCGTTGCACCAAATCTTATAAGTACATACTGCATTAAAAAATTTTCTATAGAGACTGTTCGAGTATCAATATATTTGAAACTACACTGTAAAAACAAACGAGTGAGTACTACTGACGATTTGATATTTTGATATTTATTACTAGTAATAAATTTCATATACATGATATATTGGACCTATTTGGAAAATCAATGCCATAATTGGAAGTTTAATATATTGTCAACTTCTTATGATGCTTTCATTTTTTTATTAAAGAAATTGTATTAACCAATTTATTTATATATCAATAGATCTTTCCTGATAAGAAAACACCGGGTCAACTATGCTCAGGCGCACCTCCCACTACCCTAAAATGTCTCCTCATTCTAGTAACAAATAAAAGTGACATTATGTCAAAAGTACTAACAAGAACTGGGACAATAAAACACAACAGTGATACCAATAAAAAAACTAGTTACTTTTAAATTGCCAACTTAATTATATTGCCTTTCTTCCCCTACAATAACTGAAGAGTGGGAGTTGCAGGGAGTCTATATCATCCAGCGAATATTTCAAAACAGGACAGGTGAATTGATGTTACTATGATTTTTATAAAATGAAGTGTACATTTTACTCATTTTCCACTATTATTAAATTTTTAGTTTATGTTTTCTATTAAACCATCGCAAGTTTTAAACATTTTGTCCTTCGAGTCGGGTATCGAATTTAAGCTATTAAATCAAAAAACCAATTTACAAATAGCTTGACAACCTAAGAAAGAAAAAGATAGATTAATGTGTCACACCGTTTGAGAAAGGTCATCAGAGTTACTTGTATCGATGTCCATACACGTCAGAATATTTATTTTCTGTTGTGTCATTTGAGAGAGACATGATTTTAAAGTCAGATTTAGAATTGTTACCTTTCGATTTGCATAAGAAAGGTTAAAACTTTATAGTGTTTTCCGACTATTAATATTAGAAATACAACAATTCTCTTTCATATTGTCAGTAAACGAGCCAATGAATTTTAAAGAGTTGAAGCACAATAGAAAGAGGAGCTATTAATCTTTTAATATTCGTTGTTTAATCATGATTAATAACAATTCTAGTGTATTGGACAATTAGGGTTCACTTAGTAATAGAGGTTTAATGTGGTCGATATCAGCTGTCATTTTAATGACTACGAAGATTTCCCAAAATAAGTTTTATACAACAAAGTTCTCTTTGTTACAGCTCACAAAATTACAATCAATTGCTCCAGCATAAAAACTTTTCAGTGAGTGGTAATCATCTTCCGAATGTTTTGTTGTCTAAAATAATTGACTCCTGCTTCTTATTTTTGGAAGAATTTTACTATTGGATAAAATAATTTGACTATTTCAATTTGCAATACTAAACTTCATTTTACATTGGCTGATAATCAGAAGTCGGCTTTATTAGAAAGTTATGCTTTGCACTTGATGGACAGTTTAGATAACATATTTCACTGCATTTTGATCGATAAGAAGCAGCTGTTCACTAATTCCAATTATATCTAAAATTTTACTCAACGAATGAAAATTAAATTTTGTCAGTTTAAAAGCATTATATACCAATTCTGTATTTATATTTCATTTTATTAATTTTAGAGAGAGTTGTTAGACAAGGTCGCACAATAATTTAATGTATACTCTCAAATAATATTCAAGAGAGCTCTACATGACAGCGAAAAAGGAGTAAAAATTGGTAAATAACATAAGATTCTCCGATGATACTGCTATTCTTGTAGAGTGTATGGAAGATTTACAGGAACTTGTAGAACGCGTTAACAAGGAAAGCGAGAACATAGGTTTAATAATCAATATTGAGAACCAAATATACGATAATATCTAAGAACCGATAAAGAACACACTCCCGCTCATTCTGGAAGGAAAAGAGCTGGAGCAGGTTAACAAGTACAAATATCTGAGAGTCATAATAAATGATCAACTGAATCAAGATGAACAAATAAAAACCTGAATCAAAATCGCCAGAGCAAGTTTCATTAAATATGCTATACTGATATATAATAAAAACCTAAACCTAATGATTAGACTGAGATTCCTAGAATGCTATGTATGGTCCCTATTATTGTACGGAATCGAAATATTCAATAAAAATAGAAACCTCAAAAAGAATTGAAGCCTTTGAAATGTGATTCTACCGTAGGGTGCTCAAAATCCCTTTGAGAGCAAAAGTTACTGATGATGAAGTGTTGAGAAGAATTGGGCAATAAACGGAAACCTTGGGCTATTTCCTGAGAAGTCAAAAATAAACCGTATTACATACAATCATACAACGAAGAATAGAAAGAAATAATAGCATAGAAAGAAAGAAACACTCATTGTTGAAGAAGATCAGAGAGTGGACAACCATGAACGTTGAGAAATTGTTCCACAAAGCAAGAGATACAGAAGCATTCAGAAATATGGTCGCCAACCTTTACTAGAAGATGGTATGAATAGAAGAGAATTTTAATTTGGCTGCACTTCATAATGACATAATAGTTCGAAGTGATTGCTAGATCCAACACGACCAAAACCATTTCATTGAAATTTGGTCTTGATTTCTGCTTACGGCTTAGAGCGTTGTATTGAACTAATAAGAAATAATATGTTTAGGGTAAAAATTCTCTCAATAGATATAACTCGACATGAGGTTAAGCACATCAATTAATCAAAATAACTAATCATAATGTTTTTGTTTAAAAACAGACCAAAGAATTATTTGCACAATAATTTCTTCAAATATTGGTTAAAATTGAGGATCCACTTTGTTATACACAAAGTAGTTTAGATCGTTGTCATATCCCAATTTAGTTTAGAAATTGTATATTGTAACCTTGGCTGGCTAAATTAATTTATTGGATTTATTGGTGAAGGCCATAAAGTGAAACAAAAAAAGATGGGATTTTATAATGGACCAAGTAAATAATGAATTGAATCTTACTGTTGAAAATATTGATTAATTTGCTACATTTGTTGATTAAAAAAGTTGTTAAGTACATGTAATGGAAACAAGTATCTGTTAATATGGGCTTAACAAACCACTTAAAAAAGTTTTGGTTTGTTGCATAATGGATTCAACAAGACACAATATTTGTTACACAATATTTGATCGAAAATCGTTATAAGACCAAAGAGAATATAAGAGATTTTGTCCTAATGGAAAATTGTTTTCCATTAAATATTTCCCGCCTTAATCTAGCTTTTATGAAGACTTATTTATAAATATTGAACTAAGCTTGAAAATTTTATCTCAGTGTTATTTGATTTTATTTATTTTTCAGAATAGATCGAAAAATGAGATGGGCAGTTAAAAATTGCCAGAAATGATACAGAAAATGGATTTCGTCAAAAAAATATAGACATATATAGCTGGATATATAATTAAAAAATGTTTAAAAAACACAAATGTGATGTATATGAGATATTTAGCAGAAGTGGAGATCACATGTTGAATCAGTCAAAATTATTTAAATATTTTAAAGGTATAGTCATAGGTTTAGATGTCATTTTCATTGAAATAAAGTAAGTATATAAACAATTTGGTTTTTAACACAGGTTTTCAGATTACTGAAATTGTAATATTCTATTATAAGCATCTGACCTTAGATTTTTGTGTAGGATGAGAATTTATTAAGTTTTGCATATTTGCATATAACAAGATGTAAGAAGACAGAACTTATCAGAGACTAACAAAAAAGAATAGGAAGTTATCAATATTATAACCAGATTAGTGAGTTAAAATTATATTTTTTCTTTTTGCAAATTTTAGTTTCGCTTTTTTAATATGTAACTCTTAACACACCAATTGTAATTGATAGTTTAAATTATTTTCATTTTGTTCTTAATTTTACATTCAACAGTATAAAATTGTTTTTTATTTCTAGCAATATGGAACGCGTAGATTTATGTCGAGTGGAATATTTATAAAAATTTTAAGACAATATTTTGACACACTCTATAGATGTTATCAAAATTTATAGAATAGTATTTATTCAGTTTAAAAGCATATCCTTGTACAAATGGTGCCCATCACAAATTCTTATGTAAACTGAAAAGCGCTTTCTCGTGCGCAGAGATATAACCAATATTTTATGCTACCATACGAAAAAAAATATTCTCAGAAAAAGTTTGTGCTTTAGGTATTTTATTTCGACCATAAAATTAGGGAGATTCGTTTTAAACAAAGCATTTTAATATACTTTTAAACATACACTTATAAATCAATCTTTTCCTTTGTTGAAATATTAGAGGTCTTTGTTTTTTTAAATGTTCCCACATAAATTATACAAAAATAAATAAAAACTGTTTGACAAAAAGCCCAAGCTTAGGTGGCAATATTATCAAAAATAAGCGGTAAAAACAAAAAAGAAAGACGTAATAACAAATAGGAAGAAAGAGGGTGGATAGCTCAATGGTCACGATTGAGCAATCAGGGTTGGACTTTAATTAACATTGTTAATTAATTGGGCTGGTAAACAGTAAAAATTATTATACAGAATTCGGCTCATAAGCCTGGTACATAACGTCGATGCTAAGTAAATAAACAGAAAAAAAGAATCGGTAATATTTTACTCTCATTACCTGAAGAGATAAAGGTTAGATTATATTATTTCGAACAAAGTGCTGAAAGTAACGGGCTTTACGTAGAGTCCAGATCACTCTAGATGCATCACGACATTGGAAAAATGAAAGTTTAGTTATGCTAAATTTAGTTTATAATCAGGTGCAAAGAAGGTCTCAAAGAAAAAAAAATAACTCATTTCTAAAGCGCTTTTGTATAATAAATATTCATTATTAAAAGTAGCATCATAATGAACATTTCTGTGTATTTCTAATAAAATAATATAAAATAATAATAATAGAAAAAATAAAAGGTAACGCAACTCTTGGTGACCCTACAAAATAGCTCCGACAAAACAGCTCCCGACAAAACAGTCCCCGACAAAACACTCCCCGACAAAACAGTCCCTGATAAAAGAGCCCCGAAAAAAACAGCCCGAAAAAACAGTCCCGAAAAAAACAGCCCCGACAAAACATCTCCGACAAAACAACCTCAATCTTAATAGCAGGTTTTAATTTAATACTAATAAAGAAATATCCATATCTCATTTTTGCCAAATAAGCCTTATTAAGTATCCCATTAAATGATCGTTCGATGTTCGAAAAACATTCTGGTGCTGTGATTAATATTCTTGTCTTGTAGTAAGGTTGTGCCAAAATTTCTTAAATTAGTTATCTTAAAGATCCCATTTTTATAATCGGACCGCTTTAATTTTTCTAATACTTTCAATGAATAAAATCTTAAGTTTCAAATATTCAAACTGGATTATTATAATTAATTTTACAATTTATTGTCAAATATTTGTTTGGAATACTAAATCAAATAATTTTTACTATATTTAGTTATGTTAGTATATGCCACCCTGTATAAAAGATATATTTTAAATCATATACATATAAAAAATAAATCAATAATAGGGAAGTATAGGTGGGACGTGCGGTCCAAATTAAATTCGCTTTTAATTTTTTTCCTTTTTGTTCCATAGTTCAGTTATATAAATATAGTATTAAATTAGTTAAGTAAGATATACTTTTCCACGCTATTTCAATCTGAAGTATTCGCGTTATTAAAAGTGGCAGAGGAATTGGAAGCAAAGGCGGACCCGCAGCAACGTATATGCATTTGCTACGACAGCCAAGCAGCTCTAAGGGAAGTCTATCATCCCAGATTCAAGAGTATGTAGCTGCCCTAGACAAGTTAATCAATAACAGGGAAGTAACACTATTATGGGTTCCGGGCCATAGAGGTGAAGGAACGGCCGAATGAGCCGGCAACGAGCCCAATAATTGGAATAAGTAAAGCGCAAACCTCTTCATTACTTGAAGAGGGGACGCTAAAGGAATTAAGAGGGGCATCAGAAGGCAGTCGAGGATGTAGACAAGCCAAGTAGGCAATCGCCGGACCGGGTCCAATAAGGACCAGGTGGCTGTTGGAAAGAACCAGATAGCAACTATGGTTGATCGTTGGAGTCCTCACTGGGCATTGCAGGCTCCAAAGTCACCTTTCCTTGTTTGGGGCAGGGGAGACCCCATACTGCCAGACATGTGTGGGGGAGAAGGAAACCGCCCTCCACTATCTATGCAACTGTGAGGTCTACCGGCATCTGAGGAAAGAAATCTTTGGTGTCGAACATATGGAAGCGGAGGTTCTACACGCCCTCTCATGGAACGATATCTTAACCTTCATTAGTAGGTCAAGGCGTTTCTAGGAGGGCAAACGTGAGGAAGAAAGGAGGGGGAAGATTGGGGATGGCAAAAATGGCATGAACAGGCCTACTTGCCAGGCATCAGCCTCCCCGCCCTTATACCAATACCAAGATATAATGTTAGCAAAAAGTTACCGATGTTATAAATTGACTAAATTAGCCTAGCACCAAACTATTTGGTTTAATCACAAAAAGAGTACATGTCGAAAAGACGAAAAGTAACAGATACAATAAACATGAATATTAGAGCATTCAGCAAGAGACGCAACACAAACATATTAAATGTTTTTTAGTAAAATTCAAGTAAAATTATTTAAACTCTAAGAACATGTTAACCGACATCTTAGTACAAATACTTTAAAACGAACTAACAAAAAGTACATTTTTTATCACAAAAGTAATTTGTAGGGGCGCCAAAATAGAAGGTGTAAACAGCTGCATCTTGTAGATCTCAATAATATTAAATATAAAAGTTAACTGTTTCAATATAGGCAACTTAAAGAATATAAATCTTTTATGTGATGACAAACTTAAAGAAATTAAAGTTTCAATAGTAGAAACCTGCAAAGTTATTAACTAATTACCAATGAAAATGCAAATTTTGTTTTAACTGTATAACCATGACTAATAATTATGAAAGATTGTTGGGTAATATGAATTTACGTAGGAGAAAAAATAATTGATTATATTTATGTTTACTGAGCAAATTAATCAATTATCTTACTGAAATACTGAATACCTGAAGATAGTACGTGAGATCATGCGGAAACGTCGTCATTTAATTTGTTTTCTACTGATAATAAAATGTTGTTTTAAAAACTAAAGTAATGTACAGGATGTTCAATATAGACTTTAAAATCGCATTACTTTCTACCAAACCGAAAACTTAACATTTTTAAAACTTTGGTAGCAAATACACGTATTATTGTTACATCTGCCAACCAAATTTCATTTCGAGATCTCTACAAACTCCAGAAATATTTACTTGGATTCACCCATTTGCCTATTACTGTATTTGAAACATTTAAGAGGTATTTGGTTTTCGTAGCATGTTTTTGAAAGTGATACATATATTTACAAAAGGGGGAATCAATTGTTTTAATGAATATCATTATTTTATTATGTGAGAGTTTTCAATTTTTTACATATCTTTAAATCTCGAACCTGTTAGGGCGATATGTTTAGATTCTAAAATAATAATTTTTTCCGTACCTAATTACGCAATTTCTCTAAATAACGAGTTCCAACCAATTCAATAGTAACGTACTAGCAGTCGTGGTCGTAGCTCCTGTTCGATTAGGAGGCGACACATCGCTTCCCGGGGCTTAAAATTTCCTTTTAGGTACTTTCTGCACCTGTATATATTATTTAGTGTAAAATTTAAAGTTGTTTAAAACAATCTTGACGACAAGAGAAATGATAAATAAATAAAAAATTACAGGATAGTATAGAGAAAAAAATCTTTCAAATGGTGTGTTACTTGACCGCACTTGTTATTTAAATAAAAAGAGTTTTTGTGGGCCTCTAAGAGGTTGAATTTCTGGGTACGAATTTTATATGACAATTTGTCCCTTTGCCAATACAAGTAAGCGGGTTTTTTTAAATTTTGAAAAACTCATTGGTCTTTGATTTTCTGAGGTTCAAGTTCTCGTTGGTACACCATGCATAATAATAATAGAATAAATCTTTTGTAATTACCTAAGTTCAGATAATTAGTAGGCACCTTTTTAGGTTTTCAAATAAATTTTCATTGCTATGTCTATATCGATTTTATATTTAAAATATGGATATATTTCGGTATAATTTATGTTTCCAGACATTAATTGAAAAAGCGAATAGCAAAATTTCGTACAAATGGCTCAATATCATAACACGATTGGTTGAATATTAAAATTATGAACCGTCTGTATTCAGAATTCGACTTGGTATTCCAGATGTTCTCCTTTCCGATTAATATGTTGAAGTTGGTCTCCGCTTTCATTGAATTTTAATAAAATTTTTGGACATTGACCTTAGAAACAGTTTAGGAATTTGAATGAAAGTGTGCGCCGATGTCCCTGTGTAATCATTGCTATTTCTTACTCGTCAGTAAAAAAATATAAACTCTTTTCCATTGGTGATTTTTAGAAATCTTTTATATATCAAAAAATGATAAACGATTATAATGGCTGTAAGGATATCCACATACACGTGCATCAAATGATATTAAATTTATATTAACTTCTAGCCAACAACGTCATCGCTTGTCGGTAGAGTTTCTTCACATCCCTTAACCTTTAAGAATTTACTTGTAGCAGACCCGAGTTATGTAGTATATAAAAGGCAAACTAAAACTGTTTATTAAAGCGATTTTCGACGCAAAATCAAATCTCCAATTAAAAGCTCTAAGAGGTCGTTTGGCTTAAGATAATCTTTTACAATATTAAAGATAAACAAAAGTTCATCACGGGCTAATTCGGGTTAATAATTTACTAAATTAGATCTTGGTCCAGATGGTAGACCTAAACTTATACGTTGTAGTGTTTGTCTCCATAATTGAAATGTATCTAGTTACAACCTTTTATATTATGAAGAAAGTTTTGGTATTGGTTTGTGTTTTCTAACTTTCAAGCAGTTTTTATTTACATGATGATATCCCCATTTTATTAATACTAGATCATTCTGTGTGCATGTTTTGTAAAATCATTAACGGTATTTGTAAATGAAAAAAAGGGAGATTTTTGTTAAAAACTAGAAAAACACTTTTTATAATAATCATGCTATATAATCTGTTTAAAAAACACTCAGGCTAAATAACTCCTGGAATTATAATCGGCGGAGTTAAATAGATACATATATTTTATTTGATCACTTTACAATTATTAAGTTTGTGATATACTAATTAAAAAATCTGTATGTAAAACAACAGATTAAAATTAAAATGTTATAAAATATTGGACTCCTACAATTTCAAAACATAATATTAGCCACATTTGTTCCGGGCTATTACGCCGTGGTCTGTTGATTTTTCTTCCAAGCGTTTCAACTGCAACTACTGCAATCATCTTCGGAAGAAATCAACTACATAGACACTGGCCGTGAAAGCCTATATTTTGATATAAGGAATATCTCATTTTCTTGCATTCCTTTTTAACCAACTCTTAATTGAAATATTACATGTCAGAATTTCAGCTCTTAATACTTGTTAAGTATAAAGCTGACAATATTTAAGCATACTGTAATAAACATAACTTTTTATTATTACTCTAAGATACTTTAACAAGTAAACAGGTAAAGTAAATTTACTCATTCATTATAGAGTTTAGTGAATTTTTGAAATGATTTAAAAGAGCTAAATTTTCTAAGACAACCTTAATTGTAGCAATAGTAATGAGAATTTTCTGTTAGCTTATGATCTAGTCTAAAATGTATTGTTAATTACTTAAATGAAGTACTAGATAAGTAGGTACCTGAAATTTTGAAAAAATGGTTTTTGGAAGTCATAAATATATTATATAAGATGCGTAATGTGCGTTTTTATTTCCTACCTTAAACAGTTTACAATAACTTATCACTTAAATAATCATGCACTCACAATCATTGCCTACGATTTACTGAAATCACGTTTGAACTTGAAAAATAGTTTTATTTTATAATGATTGTAAGCCTATTTGTATAAACATCTACATATATAAGAAGTGAAATTTTCTCTAAAATTAGTCAAATTTACTCTATCGGTTTTAAAAATTACTAAACTAAATATACAAACAAGAATAATTACTATTGAGAAAATATTAATGTCTACCTGATAATCAGAGTAAGAGCCATAATTATTTTACAAAAAATTTTAAAGTTACGTTCTACCATGCAAAAAGCATTGCATATTATTTCGTTTGAAAGTAATATTCACCTGTAAGTTTAGTAAAATTAAACGTTATTAAACTTTCTAGTAATATGAAATTATCTTCGTAAAAGTGTTTTTCCAATTTTGACCAAGCAATATTATTACCGGTACAATGATATTACCGCGAAGGACGTCATTTATTCACGAAATTCAAGTTATCGATACCAGAAAATATTTAATACAATTTACAGGTAATTCAATACCTTCTATTTTTTTCCATGTAGTTTAATAAATCATTCACATTTGAATTTCCTTGAATTATAGAGGTGTCGTCTGCATAAGAGACATATACATTTGATAGTGTAGATGATTAAAGATAACGTTTATATATACGATAAAAATGATTGGTCCCAATATGGAGACTTGTGGAACACCATATGCAATTGGTTTACATGCACTTTATTTGTTAGATGTATGAACGATTTACTTTCTACCACATATATATAATACCATTAGCTTTACGGCTATACCACGTATAATTTAATTTAATTTAGCGAGTAAAAGGTTATGATTTACACAATCAAAAGCTTTGCTTAGGTCACATAACACCAAAGCGGATACAAGACCTTTTTTTATGTTATTTATTAAAGAATCAACTATACTCATTACTGCTTTGGTTGATTTATTAAATTGAAACCCAAATTGTTTATTATTTATTACTGAATGGGTGTTTAAAAAACAAATTAATCGGTCTTTAATTAACATTTCAAAAATTTTGCCAAATATTGGAATAATGGATATGGGCCTATACTTGTCAAGATTATTTGGGTCACCCTTTTTAAATATAGGGATAACTTTGCTTGTTTTAAAGATTTTCGGAAATAGTACTTTAGAAAGACAATTGAAAAGGACAGTTAGTGGAGGAGATATAAAATTTACAGTTTCTTTCATTATTTTGTTATTTAAGTTGTATGTATCCAGACAAGCAAATTTTTTTAATTTATTTATTGCTTTTATAGATAGAAGTCCTAATTTTGGGTAGTATAACAAGATAAGTTTATGTATCTATGTTATAAGAATTTTCACTATTTGCTCAGCTATATTAGTAAAAAGATATTGTATTCATCAGGGGAGATATTATTCGGGTCTGAAAGTTTTTTTATTTGAGTTTCGCTCGTAATTAATTATAATATATATACAGGGTGAAGCATTAGTGGCAAAGCTCAATTTGGTCCGCTCTTGTTGAAGTTACGAAAAAAAAAGTTTTTACAAAAAGTGTAGTCCCAAATACATATACAGTGTGTTCAGGAACGCAGTGCCAGACATTATTTTTGTTTTTTAAATGGAACACCCCGTATATTTTAAAATTTTTATAAACCTCTTGCCATGTTTAATAAAGGATCTGAAAATTACATTTTTTTTTAATTTAGATGTCTGTAGCAGCCAAACCGTTCAAAATCAATACATGCCCCTATCCTAACTTTTCAAGTTCTATGTTACGGCATTAAAAAATATTTGATACAGACTGATTAAAAATCAGATGGGATTTCTGTACTTTTGTTTTTGGCGTGTGAAACTTTACAATCGCAATTTGTTTTCTCTTAAGCGGTAGTTTTTTCGGGTTTTTCTGTTGATCGACCACGAATCTATATATTCCAAATATCTTCTGTAGATAAAAATTGTCCTATTTATTGCATAAAACCAATAAAATTAATGCGTGTCTCCTGAATACTGGAAAAAATATATTAGCTTCCTGGGAAATTTATTGGTTAAGCAATAAATTGATCGTGATCAGAATTGCGATATTAATATTGGTATAAAAAAATAGCGTTAAAGTTTTATTATGCATTCAATTTCTAAAGATAAATATGAACAGATATTTTATTTCATTCGATCTTTAGAGTTACAGGGTGGAAAAATAAATTTGTCACTTGTCACTTGCTTATTCCATAAGTCGTACTAAATAGTAAATCTGATCTCATAGTACTGGTGAAATTTAGGTCGACTACATAGTCTAAAGAAAAGTGTTTACAAGGGTTGTAAGTTGTTCAACAGACATGGTCAGTCAGAAATCATGCGAAGTTCGTCATAAAGAGTTAAGTGAACTATCTCGGTAATTAATAATGAATATTTCATATAATAGATTATATATACTTCTCATATACAGGGTAGCCAAACGAAAACGAAACAGAGCCATTATCTGGAACTGCGTCAACTTTTTAAGACCCGTCAATTTTTGATCTTATGTTATTTTTATGGGATGTAGACCTTTTATATGTTGAACCTACATAGGGCGTCTATGAAAATTTTTTAAATTTGCAACAAAATATTCTAATAATTTTTTTTTTCTATTATCACTAGTTTACCCAAAAATTCACTTAAAACATTTACTCAAAAATTTATACATGGCATCACCTCAAATGAATAATAAAAATATATGTCAAATTTATCGTTTGGTAAAGTAGTTTCAATATTTCAATAAAAATGTCATTTTATTTAAATCAAGAATAATATCACGACATGTTAATTAATCCAATCCTCGATGTTTTGTGTCATTATCCCAGAGATTGTTGAAAAGTGTAGTGTATTCCCTAAAAAAGGTAGTGGCAGAAATCATTCAGATGTGTAATAATTGCCGAAAATGCATTTTTCACTCTTCTACATCCCTGTAATCGATCATTTTAAGTATCAAAGTGTACTAAAATAAAAAACAGAATGTTTAAAAAACCATGATTTACTATCTTATCAGCATATTATACTTGACTTGTCGGGTTTAGGTGCTTTTCGTTAGATAATTTTTGGATAGATGTAAAATACTAACATTTATTTTTTAATAACCATTCTTCTGTAACAAGTTTAGTTTGGAATACTACGAAAATACCATATACATATATATATAAGACCTACGATTGTTGGTTCCAAATAGTATCCCTATCTTCTTGTTTTGTAAAATTATTTACAGTTTATGAAAGAGTCAAAATTGCATAATATAACATACAGTACGGTCCAAATGAAAGGAATAAATTCATTATTTCGTAAATCCGCGATTTTAGGGGAAAATCCTGAAAGCCGTCGATTTTTATTTTTAAATGGGCGTTTCGTCAGATCACTTCTTTATTTTTGAGGTCATCCCTGTGAGCGTGATAAAATTTTTAAATAAAAAAGTGGTTCTTGCAATACATCAATTGAAAAGTATTTTAAATATCTATTTACCCATATCAACTATTCACCCATATCAATTATGTCTAAATATTATTGTTAAAAGTAGTGTTAATGACATTCGAACAGATTTCTTAATTTATTAAGTATTGTTATGATATATTTATTGATATCCAAAAATAAATTTGGTAAAGGCCGTTACTGATAATGAAAGTATGTCTAAACTATTTTTTACCTTTTTTTTTTAAACAAAAACTAGTTACCTTATCAATATTCCTTTATTGAAACTCAACATAATTGTTATTGTCAAGTGGTTAATGATATTGTAGTAGACGAAATCAAAAACTTTATGACTCTTTTATCAACATGAAGCTGACCGAAACGAAAAGAAATTAAATTCTAATATTAATCGGTTGTGTAGATAAACAACGTATGCAGAAAGAAGTATGTACGTTATTCAATAATAAATATCCCAACCGAGAACCAATTACACAGTCCACAGTAAGCAAAATTGAGAAAAAATTTAGAAAAACGGATTATGTAAAAGACTTCCCTAAAGGTAGAAGAAAACAAATATCTGAAAGCAAGAAACTAGATGTTCTGGTAGCCTTTGAAGATAATCCCCATACCAGTTTACGGCAAGTCGCGTTAGACAATGAGGTTGGCCATCAAAAAGTTCTTAGAACGCTAAAAAAGGAGAAGGTGCATCCCTATAAAGTAAATTTAGTGCAGGAACTTATGGAAGAAGATTTGGATAGACGAGTTGAATTTTGTGAAATTCTAAAAAAAAAAATAACAGAGACCCGATGTTTCTAAAATGGCCGAAACGGGAAATTTACGTAATGGCATTGGAACTATCGAAAGCCTTATCCATGTTAAAAACTGAAATAAACAGCCTCGATGTTTCTAAAAAACGTTTCTATTTAAAAATTTTATTGATCACGTCATCGCGCTCACAGAGATGACGTCAAAAATAAAAAAGTAATCTGACAAGGCGCCCATTAAAAAATAAAAATTGATGAGTTTCAGGATTTTCCCCTAAGATGTTCGATTTACGAAATAATGAATTTATTCCTTTCATTTGGACCATATTGTGTAACCAAAAAGACATTTTAGAAGCTCTCATCCTGAAACCTACATCTCATTATTGTAATACCTACCAGGTATTACTAAAGAAGTTGTCAGGGTTTTTTCTATGTTGATATTAATTTTGTTAATACTTGATTTTTGATATTTAAATTTATTATTTTATAATTTTTACAACATTTGACGTATATATTTTATGTCGTTTTTCAAATCTGATGGTGTCGCCATTTCCAGGGTTTCACGCTCGCCATATTTCTAAAGACCCCATTACATTTAACACATAACAGAAATTAAGAGGTTCCAAATAAAAGATGAATCTTGTCTTTGCATATCTCACCTTATCAAAGAATAGTCCTAAATTCATGACAACCTAAAGAGGAGAATTAAGAGAAAAGAGTGAGAGATTATACAATGCTGGTACCTAAATAGAGGGCGGATGAAAAAATGTAATCATAAAACAACCACAGATAAAATATTTTGTGTTTCCTTTGTCAAAATTCTCATTTAAAAGAAAAAACAAATTTTCTAGGTGACATCATTTTACTGTTCTTTTAAAGAACGTTATAATAATATTAGGATATAATTTATAGCAAAATAAGTTTAGTCAGATAAAATAGATGGTGATAATTAATATTAACTAAAATTATCAATAAGCCAATGTATACATCAATAAATTAAGGCTCATTATTAATAGTAATTTGGAACTTTTGTTTGATTAGTATGTTAATAAATTATACCTCATTTAGATAAAATAAGGTGAAAGTAGAGTATCTCGTCCTATCGGCTTAAAAATAATTGGTATACCTGTTTACGACTGACATGTGTTAATTCAGGTAATTCAAATATTTCCTTTATTAACAAAAATAACATAGCGTACTTGGTTATGATATCATATATGAAATTTTTTTATTCCTTCTTTTTGTGTCTGTTTGTTCAACAAGCAGTAATTATTAAATTAATTAAATGTTATAAAATTTTTGTGAATTTTAAATGTTTAGCATTTATTTAAAACAAATTTCTTACTTTTGTAATTTGATCTATAAAAATCATGAACTTCATAGTAAAAACGAAATACGAATTAAAGGGAAAATAACAAATGTTTCAACATGATAATAGTCCAATCATAGGATTAAAGGCTCAGATGGTGTTCGAACCTCAAGTATATTTTAATTTAAGATTTGGAATTATTCTTTTTGTTATGCTCTTATAGATGAATTTGTGACACTATACAGTGAAATATATTTAATATATATGGCTATGTAAATATTATCAGCTATTTATACCTGTGAACTCATGAAGCTCAGAGAGATATTATGCTTGTGTAGAAAAATAACAGCGACTATTATTATTTACTATGCCGCTCTCGGTCTGTTTCTGTAATATTATTATAATAATGACAAAATTGCTTATTGTAATTGAGCAAAATAATATCAAATATTTTTCAAATATCTGTCAAATACATTAATCAATCCACCTTGCGCCATCTTTACCGAACAAAACAAACGATTGTTCTATATATTTCTTGCTGTGAATAGGAATCGAACTCGTTCAAGTTCTACATTGTAGATGACAGCAGCCAATCATAATCGATAATATGCCTGGGATCTACCAATTAATTCGAAATGGTGTCAATTATTAATTATTTAATTTATATAAAAAATCTGGAAATAATTTCAAAAAACACCATTTAAAATCTGTGAATGTATTCATTATTATCTTATTTTTTATTAAGATTTTACAACAAAATATTTTGTATAACTACAATTTGAATAGTTATTGTCTAAAAAAGATGTAAAAAGTTGTTCTTAGCACGTCATCTTTCGACATATGTTAAATATAATACTAAAAATTTTAGAGAGTTTGTTTTTGATCTAGGTATTGATTTTTGTAATACAGTGAACTGTTTATAGACGTTGTAGATTTTTGTTTGAAATTTTTATCCGGCCATTTCCCGTTGCTACTTTTATCATTTATTTTCTTCTAAAATTGTTTTATAAGTAATTCTTAATGACATAGATTAGACGTTTGATTAGGACACTCTGTGCAATATATAAATTAATATAATATAAATTAATTACCATATTTAAAAATTGTTGATTTGAATAAAACAATAAGAGAAAATAAACTGAAGTGACATTTGACAAATAAATATTTAATTTGTTAATAATACAATATACAGGATGTCCAAAATCTCACTTCACAGAAAAAACCTGCAAAATCTAGAGCTCATTTTATGTCGATATGATGTAAACCACTTTATCTAAAAATGATTCCTAATGGAGGTACAGCTCTTTAAAAATGGTCCTTTAACATCGGTTTAATTTAAATAACGGTTGTCTTTTAAGTGACAACAAATACGATTTTTTAACTGTAGTCATAAACGGCTCATTTGTGTGGAATATTAAATATTTTTATTTATAACGTTTTTCTCTCTCAAAATACTGTTTGGAAAAGAATGGTGGCCATTTTGACAAATAACTAATTACAGATAAAGTTAAATAATGTATGTATATACAGTCTTCAGAAAAATTAGACTATTTGTTTTTTTTTTACATTAATCATGTTATTATTTTAAAATATTGTTACATTGCCTAAAGAGGGTTTTAGAAGCATGTCGTTTTAAAATAAATTAAATGTTGTATTTAGAAACTAAAGAAATTACTCTACATAACAATGTATTAGTACTTACAAGAGCTATATATAACTTAATGAGCATTTTTGTATAAAAAAAAAGTTATTTTCAGCATTCAACTGGAATTCTTAAATTTAATCGATCATAAAATAAACGCAAATATTGTTTTCCGAAGAGTAATACTTTCTAGGATATTCAATCATCATTTTTAGAATTCAAATACAGGGTGATCAACTTATGCTCCGAAGTTTTATATCTCCGTTATCTTGAGAATAGGAAAGAATGTTTTAAATAAAAGTTATAGACAGAGTCAAGCTTCACATTTTAAAATTATTTATATATATTGTGTCTCATAAGGTCACAGCATAACAAAGCTACGTCTTTTTTAATGGAATACCCCGTATATTTTTACATTTTTATAAACCTCTGGCCGAGCTAATTTCAACGATGTTTGGTTTCTACAAGACGTGGCAATACCCCATTATATTGTAATTGTAAGAGGTTATTAACTTAACCCAAATCTTTCCAAATAAGAATAGTGACTTTTGAGTAGCCAGATCACCTAACTTTTCTATGGAGTTGTCTTAAAAGTAGAGTATATGCAAAAAAACTAGCCAGTATTGAAGATCCCAAAGAAAGGACAAAACTAAAAATAAGCAATAATTGTTCTCAAAAGTTAAATAAAATTTTGCAGGAACTTTATAAGAGACCAGGCTATTGCCAACAATTAAATGGAAAACATTCTTAAAGAAAATGATAACGAATTAGAAAATTTCATTCTGTGCTTATTCATTCGGATCGTAAATAATACAGATTATTAAAGTAAGTTTTACAAGGAGCTTTTAAAAATATAGAATAATATAGGATGTTTTATTGAAAAAACAGAGCCGGTCGGTGGTGATATATTTCGACAGTTCCTTCTTCTTCTTCCTGACGGAACATACAAACGCTGCCCTCTTAAACTTGGTTAAGAGTTTTTTGAGCCAGCATTATTCTGTCCACTATTATATTATTATCGTTTTCCTAGTTTGCCTTTGAATTTGATTGATGGGTCTTGTAGGGATAATCTCTGAAACAGGGTTTCTTGCTCACAACATAGTGCATGGTTGTGTGTCCATTGGTGAATCTTCGCACTGATGGGGCATTTAGTAGCTTATTTGTTTTCGTACAGGAAAAAGTTGGGCATCTCGTTAAAATGAAGCTACTCACAAAAATTCTGCCTGTTAGAAATCACTTTTAAAAAGATACCGTGGAATCTGGACTATAAGTTGTAAATTAATGCAAGCAAAAATCAAAGTTTTCATAATCTGGGAAAGCTGAACACAAAAAAAGTTGAGAATCCCCGAATTAGAGAATTTTATTTTTTCTGCACTGTTCTAATTATACTCCATAGAAACATCAAACATCGTAATGTTTGTTTTCTTTCATTTTTCTGAGCTTTCCGGTCTGCCGGCAGTTTATTTTTTTCTTTGATCCCTTTATTTTTTCCTACCTACATATTTCTTTTAAATGCTAGTTTCGTGTTTTACGGGACCTTATAATGTCTTTCTAATGTTATTAATTTTTGTTGTTTTGAAGTCTTAACCTTAATTTCAGTTTCAGGTTTATTGTACATAAATGTATACGTATCTCTCTCATATAAGCAATGTTACAGTATTTCACTCTTTAACTTTTTTTTAACTGTTATCCATAACATTTCTATTTAATATATTCATAAATTTCTAGATCTATTTTGTCTCTGATGATTATATTGACCTGTGCAGGCCAGTCGACCCGTTGAACCTTGAAGGTTTATGGATGTCTCTTTATATTTTGGGATAAAAATCTAATTATGCATTTAACTAATCTTAATTTCTATTTTCAGTTGCATTATAGTACTTGTGTATTTGTCACAACTAAATCTTTTTAAAAAAAATCTTTAAATCTCTTTATATATCACCAATAGTTATGTGTAGAGATATATACATACATACAATTTCCAATGCTGGACCTACCTATGAGTTGTAATTATACATTTTTCCTACGTCAGAGCGGGCAATATCGATAATTAACAAAACTAAGAACTTTTATGAGAAATGTGTTTTATGGAGGAATTTGACTGCCCTTCATAATTTCACGGAAAAAAAAAAGAAAACGTTTAACTTCGTTAATGTCAACAGTGTAGAGGAATAACCAGATTTTTGAAAAATTCTTATATATTTTTTACAAATTTTTAACATTTTAGGAAATTGAATTAAGTAAGACATAAATAAGGTTTATTATTGTTATTATAAATATAAAAAAACAATTTTTAAATGGAATATTTTTTTCTTAGATGTATTGAGGACGTCACTGTGTGTGAGTGTATACATATATGCCTCTATTAAATGTAATCAAATTACCTACACAAACCGTCTTATTAATAATAAAACAGGATTAATAATTATCTCTTAAATATTCTTTACTTAATTTATTAAATCAAAATTGTTCTTGGGGTTGTGTTTATCATAGTTTTAGAAGGTATGTTTTAAATATACGTTTTATTAAACTGTTTCATTTTTTTTCAGAGCTAGCTTATAGAGTTTTAAATACTAGATATTATGCAAAAATGTTTCTCTGGATACCTAAACTTCTTCTTTGTCTAGTATTTCAATGGCCGAAAATGAAATATTATCATCAATTAACATTTATAATTAGGATAGGGATCCGGTTGATTTTTATTTTTATAAGTCTTTTAAACCATACTGAAATAAAAATTAAAACACTATATAAAAACAATTACTAATTTCTAATGACAGATTGCTTCGGTCAAGTAAGTTTCTATTAAAAAAATTCCACACCAAATCATAAAAAATAATAAATTTAAGCATTATATAGAGTGGCCGTTTTTATAATTTTTTGGACACATGATTTAGTTGGGAATTAAATAAAAAATAAAACAAGGTCATATTCATTTATTACAGTTTTTAACATTGGAGAAACATTTTTGGGTATACTGAGTAGATTTTTAATTGTTGCCAATTCACTGCAAGTCTCCTATTTGGTCATATACAAATATTGTTGCCTCTTTCTTGGTAATACTGAAATATCTGTGTTTGTTATATTTAGCCCTTCCTCTGAACAATATTTAAGTGTGTGGTTCTGCTATTCAGATAATTGATTTGTTGTTTTTCATTAGTGTCCTTTGGAGAAGTAAGAAAATTGTAAGGTTGTACTTGAAAATTAAAGATATTTTCTTAAAAAAGAAGAAAATTGAAGCATGGAATAAAAGCTGGCTAAATTAAACGCAAAATCCTCATTTTGAAGCTAGTTTAATAATGTTTACGTTCTTATAAGCAATTTTAGATATTTTTACTAACTTACATGAAACAAATTAATGAAGCTACATTCTCGATAATCCGCGTGTTTATTGTATTGCCTAAGTTTCTTAGATAACGTTATTTAGATATTAAAAAACAAATTTCTTTCGATGTTTCTTCTAAAAGTTATAAGGGGGTGGGGTGACACGAATTTTTAATGTAGGAAATATTTAACATGGTTCATGTTAGGTTTTATTTTAATTTTAGGAAGTGAAATTGGCGTTTGCCATGTGCACATTACTGTGAAGTTTTCTGAATAAATTCCTATTATGTATGAAAAAATATATAAACGTACTCATTGAATTTTTTCAACAAAACCTTTTTGTCACTATTTATATTTCAAGTAATTAAACACTTTCACACTTCATTATTTGTATTTCAGTTCAACTTTTGCATTAGAATAATACATAATTTTGATGAGATATGTATATGTATATGAAGCTAAAAGTTTTAATCTGCTTTATCATATCATAATGTTTGTAAAGAAAATACAAATCTGTTTGGGTTCTAGATATCAAACCTTATCCAAAACAATCTTACTGATTTTTGTTGTTAACCAACTTTTTACTGTCATTATCCTACATTAAAAACCATAATTGCTGGAATATTTTGTTATCTTGTATTGAAAATCTTTATTGAGGTCGTTGTTTACCAATCATCTAATGAGAATACCTATGTATTTGATATTAGAACTCGGATTTTCATGAAGGTTTCACTATAACATTGTAAAAATTGTAATTGTAAAAAAAATCTTGGTAATGATGTTTTTTTCGTAAATCTTTTTTTTTTTCAAGAAAAGGCCATAAACAATATTTTTTTAACGATTTCAATGGTCATCCCCCAAACATAAAATAATTCCTGTATTTTAGTTAAAAAAAATACAAATTGAGACTTTTACATTAAACGAATTAGAAATAGTCTAAAAAACTGCATAATAGTGCATCGAAACTAGCGAACACACACTAAATTTGTGAATGCTCTCTACGAACTAGTTCATGGGCGTACAATAATAGCGACGAGCAAAAGGATAAACATAAAGAGATAAATAAAAACAAATCTACTTCTTCATGGAATATAGGTAATCCTTTGAATTAACACAAATTGTATTTAATTAAGTAAATTTACAAACTTATTTTACCCTTTTCAGGAAAAGTCTGCGGGGTAATGAATACTGGCTGAGAGTAACAAATTGATGCCAGATCTACGTTCTTTATTATTTTTAATTAACAATCCGCTAAACTTGATACATAAAGTTTTAAGTTGCGCATCCAAAACTTACGTTAGATCATTTGTCACTCAATGAAAAGAGGGTTATATTGACCGAATATAACTATTTTAGACTACATAATTCTTGAAATACCGTTGATACCGTAGTTGAAATGTTATCTGAAGTAATGGGATATGGCATGTAGGAAAAATTAGGTAGAGTAACGTCACAATGCCAAACCTAATAGATCAAAATAATTAAAAGTCGTCGTGGATCAATTATTTAAAAATATCTTTCTGGACCCTGACCCCCTCATTGGCCTAACAGCTTCAGCCGTGACAAACCTAATAAAAGAACGTAACCTAGACATGTTTAAGGAAAGATGAGACTAAACAAGAAGCTGTAAGCTAGCCAGGGAACTTACACTATATATATTAAAGAAGTGTTTCTTGATCAGATCCCCAGTTTCTATTGTCTTTTTCTGCATGGCAACACAACCTACTTTATGTGATCTTTCCATGTCACTTTCTCATCAAATAATATCCATAAACATTGTATCTGTGATTTATAAGGAATTTTCTAACCGTACAGCTTCAACGATGGGATAAGATTGGGTAACTTGTTTTTAGATAAACATATTGCAGCTGTCTTAGATGTTGAAAATTCAAAATTAGTTTTATTAGTCTAATGTTTCGGTTTATCCAGAAACAATTTAAAAAAGTTTACAGACCCATTTAAATTTTTACCTTTTATAAATATCACCAAGTTGTCTGCATATAATCTTCCTTTTATTGGTTTTTGCACATTTGTAATAATATCGTAGATGGCTTTCCGAATGATGAATGAATTCTAACTTGAAAGGTGCGATCATGTAAAAAATTCCTAATAACTGCAAAACAGTTGAGCCCACATTAAGTGATTTTAGTTTTTCCAAGATATTATACGTGTATCTCCAAGTGGTATGAAATGCTTTTTTGTTTAAGGTCAAAGAACACGCTGTACAATGGTGTCGGCCGAAACCATTTTGTTCGTCAATTAACAATCCTCCATATTCTTACAACCATAGAAGTCTTCTATTCACAATTTTTTCCAATAATTTGCCCATTGCACATGTGAGGAATATAGGACGATATGAGTCAGGGATATGTTTTGGTTTACCGTTTTTGGGGAGTGGTAGGATGAGAGCTTTTTTCCAGAAGGAGCAGTAGGAATGTTGGAACTATATGTTGATAAATATTTTTAGCAAATGAACTTTGTCTATGCAAGACACATTCTTGAGAAAAATGGAGCCAGGTCCAGTTTCTTTCAAATCTTTAAGACCATCATCAAATTCGTGCATTGTAAATGAAGTGTTCATAATGACGTTTTCATTATTATCATCAGGAAATATTTCAAGAGTTTATGCTGATACTTATAGCTCCTACTTTTCTCCAGATATCGGAGAAGTTTGTGGAAGAGTTTATTTTCGAGATGTCAACTTTCCAAGAATTTTGTTAGTCTAACTTAACTATTAATTGTGCTTTGGCTTTCATTTTTTTTAATTCTATTTTATTGGCCACCGTATTATGCCGTTTATAGAGATTAGAGGCACTTTTGCTCGCCCTGACTGCTGTTTGACACTCATATTTCGCCAAGGAACGTGGTACCTACCTGGTATATGTTTTGTTTTTCCAGTAAATAAATTAGCACTGCAGACAATAAGATTATTGAAAAAATTTATAGTTACATCTATATTTATACTAATCGGAGAGTCCTTGAATGATCATTGGCAATAGGCGTAAGATAAGACATTCCACGACAATAAAGTTGATAAGTTTGGGACACATAAAATCAAATCTATAGCTCAAGTTTTACCACTGGCAACATTGAATCATATATATTATTCAATATTTGATGCCCCCTCTTATTTGAGGTAAAATATCCCCATGTTGTATGATTCAAATCTCCTAAATTACTCAAGGTGTTGGAATTTGATCTAAAAGATTTTCTATGTTGTTTGGAACAATCTGTACGTTTGGTGGAAGGTATAAGTTACAGATGTTCATTCTTATACTTATATTACCATAATATTGGCCATACCGAATAAAAACGTTTCAACCAGATGGGGCAATATCCCATTTTATTGCAATGGTAAAAGATTATAAACATAAAGGAAATCTTTCCATACAATTAGATTCGAAGAGTACTTACTCCTGAGTAGCCAAATCACCTAACCTTAGGCCGTTTATTTTTTTCTGTGGAGTTATTTTAAAATTACATACACTATATGTAACAAAGCTGATCAGCATTAAAGATTGCAAAGAAAAGATCACATTAAAAATAAGAAATAATTAATCTTTAAATAAATAAAATAAAATTTGGGATGAGTTTTAAAACAGACATTGTTACTACCAACAATTAAATGGAGAATCTACGCATTGATGTGGCATTTAGTAGCTTATTTGTTACCTTTCATTCTTTGACCCGCTGTAAACGCCTTGTAGTGATATGTGTTCTTCTCAGAATATTTATGCCACTTGTGCACACTTGTCAATGACCCTAAGATACCACAAAACGAACCACACCTGTATGCCACACTTTTCTTGCCTCCAGTATAAATGAATTTCTACTGCTCGCGATATCGCAGTATCGATAATTAACAAGAGTGTTCCCAACTCTTTTTACAAATAATGTGTTTTATGGGAGGCGTTCGGTTTTCATTTAGCTGCTCCTTATAATTTCACAGAATAAAAAGGAAATTCTTACCTTGGATATTTTTAATAATTTAAATATCCGACATTTAGAAATGATGCTACACCATTTAAATACTTATTATTTTCTTAAAATGTTTAAAGAATATCGCATTCTTTTCTTAGATTAATTATAAATTAATTATATAACTTTATGTCCACAGTTTAGAGGAATAACCAATTTTATCGAAATGAAATTATCTGGGCTATTTTGCTATTCTATATAGAAAACAAGCAATATTTAAGTCGAATATTTTTTCTCATATTAAGGGCGTCACTATGTAATCAAGCTACACAATTTTTACTATTAATAATAAAACAGGGTTATTATTTCTCAAACGTTCTTTACTTAAGTTATTAACATTCTTCTTGGGGTGCTGTTCCTCATGGTTTTAGAAGGTATGTTTTAAAATTACATATTTTTTTACTACTTCTCATAATTTCATAAAACAAAATGGGAACGCTTATCTTGAATATTTTTAATAATTTAAATATCCAACATTTAAGAAAGGATAATATACCAATTAAATACGTGTTATTTATGTCAACAATGTAGAGGGATAACCAGTTGTCAATTTTTTTTAAATGTTTTTTATTTATTTTTACAAATTATTTACAATTTATCGAAAGGAATTTATTAAGACATATTATGTGTTATTAATAGAAGGTCTTCTATGCCATTCTAAATAGAAAACAAGAAATTTTTAAGTGGAATATTTTTTTCTTATATAATGGACATCACTCTCTATGTTTGTATAGACCTCTATTCAATGTAATCATATTACACAATTTTAGTATTAATAATAACAAAGGGTTAATAATTATATCCCAAACGTTCTTACTTTATTTATTAAAATTCTTCTTGGGGTTCTGTTCATCATGGTTCTAGAAGATATGTTTTAAAATTATATATTTTTTTAACTTTTTAACTTTTAACATTTTTTTCAGATCTAGCTTATAGATTTTTAAATACAAGAGATTATGCAAAAATATTTCTCTGGATTCCTAAAGTTCTCCTCTGTGTATTCTTTCAATGGCCGAAAATGAAATATTATTATCAATTATCAATTATAATTACGATACTGCTGTTGATCCAGCTGATTTTTATTTCTGTAGGTGTTTTAAACTATACTGATATAAAAATTAAAACACTCTATAAAAATAATTACCAATTTATAATGTTTACTGGTTTCTTTCAAGTGAGTTTCTACTAAAAAAACATTATTACCAACTCATAAAAAACTATATAACTAATTATTTTAGGGATTTTACAAATTGGTCATAATCCATTATAATTCAAAATTACTTAATGAAATGATAGATACAGTTTTTATAAAGTTTTGGCCAGACGATTTGACAGGGGATGATTTAAAAAATAAAATTAAAAACTTTTATTCATTTATTACGGTTCAGACAGTAACTAAATTCACATAGGCGAATTTTTAAGCGGCCCCTAGACTATCAATACTAATGTACAATAATATTGCGAGTTGCCGCTATACTATCAATAATTCATACAATATCATTGCACAATAATCTGAATCGGTATCAGCAAAATTCTCGTACTATTCATTTTCTTTAATTCGGTTGCTTTACAATTTGGAAATACGCTGAAATCATAATGATCCCTAAACCAGGTAAACCTCCAAATGAACGAACATCATAAAGACCTATGAGCTTGTTACCTGCAACAAGTAAAGTCCTTGAAAGGCTAATACTGAAAAGGATCCACCAGGAACATGACTTACAAACACTCCTTCCAAATCATCAATTTGGTTTTCGAGAGCACCACTCTACTATCGAACAAATTCACAGGATAGTTAATGAAATCGCTAAAAGTCTTGAAGAAAAGAAATACTGCAACGCAGTATTTCTTGACATTTCTCAAGCATTCGATAAAGTATGGCATCCAGATCTCCTCTTTAAACTAAAAAACGCCCTTTCCCATAACTACTACCTACTTCTCAAATCCTATTTAAGTCATAGAAACTTTTCTGTAAAACACAATGACTGTCAATCTAATTTTATCCAATTAAATCCGGCGTCCCTCAAGGTAGAGTTCTTGGACCACTGCTCTTTATCCTTTATATGTCCAATATACCAGAAACTGAAAATACCTTGATGGGATCTTTCGCTGACGACGTAAGAGTATTGTCAGTGAATGAAAATCCAGTTCGAGCAGCAGAGAACCTTCAGCAACACCTTAACCTTCTCCACGGATGGTATAGTAAATGGCGAATAAAAGTCAACGAAACCAAATCGGTACAGGTCACATTTACAACTCGACACGACAACTGTCCACCTTTAACAATGAATAACGTACCAACACCTATCAAAACCGAAACAAAGTACCTTGGGCTACATCTAGATCGACGACTTACATGGAATAAACACATTCAGACCAAACGAAGACAGTTGGACCTCAAATTTCGACAAATGTACTGGCTGCTCGGCCGTAATTCAAAACTCTCGTTAAACAACAAGCTGTTATTATATAAGGCAATTCTAAAACCTATATGGACGTACGGAGTGCAGCTATGGGGATGTGCCAAACCAACAAGAATTAAAATAAACAAGAATTAAAATAATACAGCGATTTCAATCCAAAGCACTCAGAGCAATCGTAGATGCACCATGGCACGTCAGCAATATAACATTACACACTGATTTAAAAATTCCATTTGTTACGGAAGATATCCATAAACTAGCAAATACATAAAAGGACCGAACCATAAACGAGGACAACTTCCTAATTGAACAACTATATAATAACGGGCCTGATATGAAAAGCTATAGAAAATATGGCCAGAAGACTTAATCCATTAACCCACCACCAATGAAATAATCGATAAGGAGAAACGCCACTGGGTGTTCTTCTTCCAAGCCTACCCACACAACACATTTAGTTAATAACCTAACCTAACCTTATGCAAAGCAGATAATCTAGTGAAGTATAATAGCACATTACATAATATATTATAGAGGTTTAGTTACGATGGACTAAAAATGACATCAATTGACTTTTAATAAAAATATATTATTCATGATTTGCTGAAATATCTCTACTTCTTAAGTTAATGTGATCGTAGAAAAAATCTTGTGTGCAATTCGAGCGAAAAATACTTTTTGCCTCAAAGCGACAAATTATCACTTTTCGCTCCTTCGTAAGAAATAAGAGCGTTGTCACATGGTGATCCTACTTTTTAGAACATAACTGGGAAAAATAGAAGAAAAACATTTATTGAATAGCCCGTCAGTAATATTAATAGAAAATCATTAAATCATGGAATCGTACAATAAATCATAAAATGGTCGTATTCAATAAATCAAAGGAAGCTAAACAAGAAATCAAAAGAGATCAATGAGGGAGTAGGGGCGAACTAAATTCAAAAAAGCTTATGCAGAAATTGAAAACTGGTCAGTGAGAGACATTTTCTAAATTTTACGAACATAAAAGCCTTAGTTAAAGAACATAATTTATAATGGTAAATCAATGAATAATATTAAAGAATATTTTTATATTATAAATCGGAATATTTCTCTAGCTCAGGAAGTACTAGATAAAAAAGTAAAAGAGTTAAGAATAAGTGATGAGGACAAAATGTCAGAAAAATTTAACTTGAAAGTGACACCCTCATTTATACCATCAGTGGATGATGTTAGTTAGTGAAAGTGGTACAAAATAATTAATAGATTCAATTGAACTTTAGGATTAATTATTAGATGATAATGGTAAAAACTTATCAGTCCGATTTATGCTACTGCTCCTGGTACCTTGGAAGTATTGCGAAAACATATCCCTGTTTTCTTATGAAATCCTACTTTGTCGTACAAGTAGTATTCATATTGAAAAAAGGATTTAGTCGCCAACTGTTGCCCCAATATATTAAATTTTAGTATCACGATAAAGCCTTTTCAAAAACATATAATTTGATGTATCACTTGACCCTTCTTTCCATATGAAAATTTGGGAATGGTGGTTGCACTGGGTATTCGATTACTCAAAAATATACTTGTGTACTTGGTTTATGTCGAAAATACAATACCATTAAAGAATTATACTCGTGGTCTGAGTACAGAGTAAATTTGTCAAATGCATTATTCAATACAACTGTTGCCATCTTTTCTAAATGAAATAAACCATTGTTTCATATACTTCTTGAGAATTTCCTTGTTATCTATTCAGTTTGTTCAAGTTCTGCGTTACAGTTGAAGCAGTCTATATTATTTAGAAGTATTAGCGAATTCTTTGTGATCCAGGTATTGATTATTGTGTTATATTATAAAATGTTTTCAGAGGGCGCAGGTTGTTGTTTGAAAATTTTTATATAGTCATTTCTCGTTACTACATTGGTCATATATTTCCTCCAAAAATTGATTTACGATTCATAATGGCATAGATCCAGCGACTTATTAGACACGTAATACAATACCAAAATTAATTGCAGCATTAAAAATTGCTGAATTTGGAAAAATTTATAAAAGGATAAAAAACTACAGTAGCACTTGTACAAAGAATTATTTAATTTATTAATAATTCAACATAAAAAGGCACTTACTGAAGATTTATAACTCTACGTCAAGGTTTGTTTGCGTCGTTTTTACCCTATAATGTCTTGATGTTGAATCTGAAAAGAAAGCATTCTAATAGTCAGAAAATATTCGGATATACTTAAAAGACTTAATGTGAACCTATATGTTTTGACAAGTATAACCATATTTATTACCTTCTCCGTGGATAATACAAAAATATATTATTCACAGGTTCTTCTTACAATAGGTGCTGGTCTTAATATAGATAATTTTTACGTTACTTGCTTGTTTCTACATCATGTCGACATGGCACTATGTAAAGTTTGCATAGCTTCTGCACTCAATTCTCTGTTTAACAAATATGGAATCAGCCATCCGGTAGGACTAAGCTTTTGAATCCAAAGGAGATAACTTGGCATATCTTTGAGGTGTAACACATATCCCGAGGTTATAAAAAATGCTGATAGTACCATACAAGATTTGATAATGATATGAGGTAAATAAATGCAATCAAAAAGATTTGAATAGAGCAGTGGTACAGCAGCATTACACTTAAAAATATATGATTATAGTATATTCTGCATATTTTTGGGAACTCCGCGATTTTATTTAAGGAATTCAGATAAATTAAATAACTTTTACATACATAAGTACATCAATTATATTAGTTTTCATTAAAAAATATTTTTCATTTTTTTTAGTTACTGAAATAATTTCACTTTTTACCAATCTATATGTAGAACCATTATAATTGTTTAAACTCTACATATAAAGTCCACTCATAGAATAAATTGGAACGACATAAACTAGCCAAACAAATAAAGATGGAAACATACTTATTATTGACTAAAAAACAAAAAAGTATTAGTTTTTTTAAAATTATGATTAATTTTTTTACCGTCGTAATTATATAAGTCAATCTTTCATACAACCCATCTTTGATATCTCTCTCAACGCTTTTCCTATTTTTTCTTATTTCTGTTATAGTCATATTTAACAACAACAGCCAATGTATGACACACATAACACTGTAATGGTATCCTTGCCGATCATTTAAAATCGACTGGGAATCAGTGGTTGGAATGTCCCGGAATATCGCTCCGAGTACTAGTGACAAACTGGCTGATAGAATAATTACCATCAAGCAATTTAGAAATATTACAGACTGGGTATAGATTATGGATTTTCTGGAAAAAAATAAAGCAAGTTAGTTGTGCCTTTAATTGACTTTAACGTAGAGTATGACTTCTGACTTTTTCTCTTCATATTATGTATATTTGGACTAAATATTGTATTGAGAGATAAACGGCGAAGTCTTTTTTAATATGAAAAACAAAACCAAAAGGAGCAAACGCAGAACTCCGCAAATAAACACAAAACGATTATTTTATAAATAATGACATTGAAACTAGAGTGCTAATAATAGGGCAAAACGAAAGTTTCGCAGTAGACTAACACACTAAATCAGAAAAACTAGAACGAGTATTTATAATTTTCAGAAAATACATTGTCAGAAACAGGCCATTATTCAACATTTTCACTAAATTCAACATCAGGATAACATTGAATCAAGACGCGACAATTCGATGCTAAAAATATCTAGAAAGAATAGACCATAGTCCCAACCTCAGGATCTTATGAGAGCACGCCCCCACTACGTTTCAATAATTTAATTTCATTATTTTTCCCTTTTTTTGCATGATTTGTGATGATATAATTTTACCGGGGACAAGCGATATGTGATCCGTCGCTTTTATGCGATGAGTCAGTAGTTACAAAAGACACAGAATTGATCCAAATATATTTGATTAATTCATTTTTGCGACACAATGTTCCTACTACGAGTACATGATGTTCGATCATCAGCAAAAACGATTGTCAACATTAGTTGAGAAAAATGAACTAATTTTATGCAACCAATTCGGTTTTCCAAGAACAAGGAATTTTTTTTACTAGTTTCGTACAGGGTGCCTTTGGTGACCCGTCGAATATTTCTTATTCCGCTTTTAAGATGGTTTTTCTCACCCTCCTTTCCAAACTTCTTATTTTATTCTTCACACTTCATGACTACTTCTATTTTCTGAAGCCGTTTTACCCTTAAATTTTCCTTTATATCTTAAGGTAAACCACTTTTCTTATTCCAATATTCTTGTGGCTTTTTCCTATTTCTTGAATTTTCTTTATGCACCATTGATTGCACTTATAGCTGATTTCCATTTTTCCAAATTCTCTTTTTACTTTTCTTTCTTCCTACTATTTCTTAGTGCATCCCTTCTTTCACCTGTAACTTAAATGTGACCTAAATAAGTGTGATCTACTTTATACTAATTTTCTTTTACTAAAATCGTCCCTCTGGTAAAAACGAAGATCTTTCAAATTTTCCAATAAATTTCAATTTAGCATTATGAGTAAAAAAAAAAACTTCTTGGCCCATTTTAATCTATCACTTTAAAAGTGTAACAAAACAATATTTTATTAAAATTCAATTTTCCTCAAAACAAAATTAAGCAGTTTCAAAATTTTTCTAATTTGTGACTGTATCGCACTAGAAAAAAAAGTCGCTTAACTAAATTTTCCTGATTATTTTATTTCCCACGCAATATTGTTAAAACTGTTTTCGAGAAAACTAAAGACTAATACAGGGTGCGCCAGAGAAACTTATTTATTTGAAAGTTCAATAAAAACAAAAGTACTTCAGTTATTGTTTTAATTCTTTTTTATTTGAGAATACAATATCCCAAGTTTTTATTCATACAGTCTTGAAAATGGCATCGGTTAAATGGCGATCCCCATTGTGCATACATTGATTAAGTCGATTTCTGAAGTTCGTCTCCACTCTCCGCAGCATATCAATCGGTATGTTGGCAATGGCGTCGCGAATGTTGTTCTTGAACTAAGCTATGGGCCGTGGTCGATCGACATAAACCAGGGATTTCAAATAACCCCATAAATAACGCAGCCGGAAATGTGAAAGTGAGCCTCGCCACTGAAAAAAAGGACCGCGTCTTGAGGCAGGTTGATGAAATCGAAGGTCTTCATGGAGAATTAGTCGAATAATGGTATCAGAAATTCCCAGAGCAGCTGCATGTTTGCGAGCCGAACACCGGGGAGAACGCAGAATTGACTGCCTCACTCTTTCGACATTTTCCGGAGTTCTTGTGGTCCGTTGATGTCCATTTCTGGGTGTAGCGACACTTCCATACTTCTAAAATGAGTGAACCCACGACAGAATCGAATTACGGCCAGGAACCAGTCTGTGAGGAGGAATTTCAAAGCGAGCGCGGAAGGCACGTTGCGTAACAACAAGTGAGCGACCGTTAGAAAAGAACCTCTCGACGGAGAACGCCCGCTGCTCTCTAGACCAGAGCATTATGGCAACTAACTAGAGGGGGAAACAATCTTGGGGATTTCCCCCTCCAGATGCGACCCCTCCCTCCCCTCTGCCCCCCCAACTCACCGCACGGGAGTTTTTTCAAATAAGTAAGTTTCTCTGGCGCACCCTGTATAATACTTTTAGAAAAACAAATTCCGTAACTTCACTCATACAATTAATTCAATTCCCTGAATTGTTCTGTTTACTTTATTATAATCGAAATACTTTACTGTTCCTCGATCGCGGACGCATACCCTATTGTAGGTAATCTTTTAACTGAATAGACAAATTTTAATTACTACTATTAAAATTAAATTAATCAATCACTTTTTTATCTGAAATCAATATTTTACTTCAAAATTAATCCAAAATTAGTAACTGAATAACTTGAAATTTTTTCTCATCTTGTAGAGCAAACTTAAATCATTTTTTATATATAATCTTTTCAACCTTTCAGGCCCAAGCCTTGCTACTTGGAATCGAATGATTTCTTAACCAAAAACACTTTCATTTTTCGTAAAATCATTCATTTTCCAAAGGTATACTGATTTCTACTATAATTGTCTCTCGTTCATTAAAAAAACGAAATTTTATTATGAAATGAAACACTTGGGCCTGTAAAATTATTTATAGTATCTTAGAATTAATCCCACTTTGTAACACCTTGTATTTATGTCTCTTTTTTATTGTATAAGATTAAGACTTGAATTTCAAATTTGGAACTTACATTTTATTCTAAAATAAAAAAAAAATTCTAATTTCAAATTTCATATTTCAAATAAATTCCCCTTAAATTATCCGTAAGCAATTATTGATTTATATAACCTGTATTACCGACGGTAAAATTTACTCCAATAGTATAATTCCCCATTGAAAAAAAATACAAAATTTACTGGTTACCCAACCGACTTAGCGACGGCAGAATTGATTTTAGTAACTTGCCCCACAGTAATATGTTAACTAATTTTTAATGGCTAAAACAAAAAATTATCTGAAATGTCTCAAATTTAGTCTCACAATTGAAAAATCTTCCTCCAACTTTATCCAAACACAATTAACAAAGGTAGAACTAATCGAGAAACCGCTGTCACCAGTGTAATAACCCGTTTCATTATGTAATCTTTTTATAAAATTTTGTCACCAATATAACAATTGATAGACTTTAAAATAACAAAAAAAACAAAATGAGCTTATTAAAATTAAAAAAAATAAATCATTCCGAAATGTCGCTGAGAATCATAAAAATGAAGATTCAAGTGAGTTCAAATACACCAGACTAAAACAAGTTGACCCACTATACACTAAACAGTTTAATATTACCAGAGTGGAGAGAACGAAGAAGTGGAATAAACTGCACAGAGATTCTGAAAACAAGAATAATAGAGCTGCTGATAACGTAGACTATGTAGTCTTATCAATACCTGAAAAGAAACTAAAATGTCCCTTCAAAGTTTTTATAGAAACACCATTAAATCTAGGAAATAAATGAAGAGAAATCAAGGTTTTGCAAGAGAAACAAGGACTATTTTTCAGTAGAACTAAATTCGAACAAATTAAGGAGGATGGCGATGAGGAGAAGAACATAAAAGCATGGTTAGCGATAAGTAAATAGTTTTCCCCAATTGCCCTCAACAAATCAAAATTAAAGTATTTAACAGCTATAAAATTTAAATTAACATAAATTTCTTTCTTAAGCACTCTGGTTTTATGGCACGAAAATGGATGTTTAGTGTTATCGTAACATTATAATTTTTGTTTCATCTACGATTGTACTTGAATATTACACTTACAAGCCTTCACCTTAATTTCCCATATATGTATATGCTTCTGTACCGTATAAATGCTGCGACAGTGTTAATGACTCTTTTACTTTTTTCATTTCCTATTCATACCTATCCTATTTAATGCAATCATTGATTTCTAGATCTATTTTACCTTCGATGCTAACCAATAAGAATAGAAATGGGCACCCTACTTATTTCATCTCGTTCTAAAATTTTAGCTACACACCTCTCTTCCAAAACGCAGTGACTTTTGTTATTTCTATTGTAATTCCTAACTTGTACCTTCTGTGAAATATTTTATAGTTCATTTCTAAACTTCTCTTATGAATTAGTATTACTGCATGCAGGCCACTGGACCTATTGATTTTTGAAGTCTTTATGGATTTATTTTTATATTTTCGAATATTTTAAAGTAAAATCTAATTATTTAACTAATATTAATTTTTATTTTAAGTTAAATATATACAACTATCACTTTTATTAGGACTTGCGTAATTTTCACAACTAATTAAAATTAAATAAGTTTTTACATTAGCAACAGTAGTTTGTGGAGATGCATAAAGAAATCAAGAGGTTTTCATGCGTCTCAATTTATTGTGGATCCACACTGGAGGAAATCGACAAGCAGAGGGCCCATGTAATCGAAAATCTTGATTTTACCAGAATCGCCTTGTAGTGATATGTGTTCTTTTTAGAATATTTATGCTACTTGTGCACACTTCTCAATGATTCTAAGATACCACAAAACGAACCACACCTGTCTGCTACACTTTTCGTGCCTCCAATATAAATGCATTTCTACTGCCCGTGATATCGCAGTATCGATAATTGACAAGAGGGTCCCCAAGTCTTTATACACATAATGTGTTTTATGGGAGGTGTTCGGTTTTCATTTAGCTGCTCCTTATAATTTCACATATTAAAAAGGAAACTCTTACCCTGGATATTTTTAATAATTTAAATATCCGACGTTTAGAAATGATGCTACACCAATTAAATACGTATTATTTTCTTAAAATGTTTGTAGAATATCGCATTTTTTTCTTAGATTAATTATAAATTAATTATAACCAATTTTATCGAAATGAATTTATTAAGACAAATTATCTGTTATTGATACAAGGGCTACTTTGCTATTCTATATAGAAAACAAGCAATATTTAAGTCGAATATTTTTTCTCATATTAAGGACGTCACTCTGTATGTTTGTATAGACCTCTATTAAATGTAATCAAGCTACACAATTTTTACTATTAATAATAAAACAGGGTTATTATTTCTCAAACGTTCTTTACTTATTTAGTTATCAAAATTATTCTTGGGGTGCTTGTTCATCATGGTTTTAGAAGGTATGTTTTAAAATTACATATATTTTTGACTCTTACATTATTTTCAGAACTCGCTTATAGAGTTTTAAATACAAGAGATTATGCAAAAATGTTTCTCTGGATTCCTAAACTTCTTCTTTCTCTAGTATTTCAATGGCCGAAAATGAAATATTATCGTCAATTAACATTAATAATGACGATACTGATGTCGATCCAGTTGATTTTTATTTCTATAGGTCTTTTGAACAGTATGGAAATAAAAATTAAAACACTCTATAAAAGCAATTTCCAATTTCTAATGATTGCTTCTTTCTTTCAAGTGAGTATTAACTAAAAAAAATCACCAAATCGAAAAAAATATATGTACTAATTGTTTTAGGCATTATACAAAATGGTAATTATCCATTATAACTCAAAAAGACTTGATAGTATTATAAACACAATTTTTATTAATTTTTGGCCGGATGATTTAACAGGGGATGCTTTAAAAAATAAAATAAAAAATTTTTATTCATTTATTACGGTTTTTAATATTGGAGAATGTTTCATGATGATAATTTCTGGAGTTCTAATAATAACACCAGCATTACTTCGGAATGAGAGATTATTACTATTTGAAGTAAAGGTAAATTAATTGCTTAGGTAATTGATCGTTGAATGATACAAAAAAATATTATTTTTAGTATAACTTTGACCTTAATGCCTCTCCGATCTTCGAAATATTATACCTATCACAAATAATAGTACTTGTAATAATGATGTTTACTATTTGCGCAACAGACGCTCTATTTTTGCAGCTTGTATCCGCTACAATTTCACAGTATAAACTCTTGAAAAAATGTACATCCCTATATAATACTGACGAAATGATAAAAATAAACAATAGGCTAAAAATGATCCCGTCTCTTATGACAGATAAAAAACATGATGATAAACAGGAATATTTTATAAGATGTGTTCAACATCACCAATTGCTTTTAGAGTAAGTATTCATAAAATAATTTATTTTTTTAAATTAATTTTCCCAAGACTGGTTATTCCTTCTGTGAAATTAATAAATGAAGATAACTATTCTTGTTTAGGAGTAGAAATTTTATATTACATATAAAGAAGATCAGTCGGACACTATACAACACTACGGTAGATAAGAGTCTGATTCTACATTCTACAGTCAAATTATACTAACACAATTATTCATTTTCTTTAATTTCTTATAGCTTCTTTCCAAGTCGCTGCCTTTTGCTCATATTTCAAATTTATTACTCTATTGTATAATATTGATTGATAATGATTTTAATGAATCTTTGTATCTGTCATATTTAGCCTCCTCTTGTGCTAAATTGTTAAGTATCTGGTTCTGCAATTTGGACCATTTTTTTAGTATACATTTTTTTAATAATCTTCATTTGCGTGAAGGGCGATAAAGAGTATTACGTTGTTTTATATTCCAAGTCTTCTTTTGAGTGAAATAACGAATTCAGTTTTTAAATATAATTGCAGTACGATTAGTTAGTGTTTATCAGGTAGTGGTAAACTATGAGTTCCACAAATCTACAATTTTCCTTCAAATCTTAGTAAATTAACTTGACATTGACATGAGTACAACTACCGGGGCAATTTCTGACTACTGGGATCCCTCGCAAATAAACCTTACATTTTCATCCCAACCACAGACCCAAATTAATAAGTATTAATCATCAGTTCTTACCCAACAAGAAACAAGCCATTGCATTTCCAACAATAGAAAATTCTTCACTAAAAATTATATATATGCTTTGGGATCGTTGATTGGTCCAAAAACAATAACTTTCTGATCAAGAATATCTGACGGAAGGATATGTATATATTTAACCAATAAGCAATTAATTGACAACTTTATACACAAACCAATAAAAATTAGTCATTCTTTTATTGCCAATAAAGTTCCTAAAAGTAAATATAACTAACCCAAAATACAATCAAATTTTGAGTTTTTGACGACAAGTATACATACATCTAGTGGTAGATTCCTCGAGTATTCCTAATTGTATTTCATTATCTTTCGACACAACTTCCCGTATACATATCACAAGATGGGCTGTCATGTTTTAAATGTAAAAAAGAAGGGCACATCGTATCTCAGTGCCCTGACACCCTGCTCAATTTGTTTCAAGAGCCGTCCGACCAAATATTATAACAACCTCTCTCCCGTATATCACAATAAAACTGTCAATTACCACAAATGCATTCTCAGATACCATGATCGAAGTTTCTAATGCCCGAAACAAAATTCCAAATATTCAAATCAACTTCTCAAACACCACTATCCAACTACCAATTATCTCAATCTCAAGATACACAAGAGAACTCTCAAACGATGTAATCAAGTTCTCAAACAAAACAATTGAAATGAGTATCTCACAATCAAAATTCAGTTCTAACAGAAAAGCAGACTCCATTTTCTACAGAAAGTGTAATGGAAATTGACATAACAAATACAACACAGAAAAGGCGACTCGATGAATTACCTTTTACACCAGATACAACTGAAGAAAATAATAAACTAAGAGAAAACAAAAAATTCCTAGTACTGAAAAAAATCTCAGTAGCCAAAAATCTCTCATGCCTGCCAAAATGTTTATAGAAAACCTAAACTTAGGAGAGGAGAGAACTTGATTTTGTCCAAATTGTTCTCTTGCTAGATAATAACTCTTGGAGTCACTTACCCATCTAAAACCATATTTGAATTCACTGATAACTTTGAAGCCCTGCTACTACTTCTCTATCAAGTCTTGTCTCACAGAAAGAAGCATAAAAACACGTTGCAATAGGCGTAGAATAACATTTTAAAGCAAATTGGTCTTCAAACAACAGATGCTGAAAGTGATTTTTCATAGCAAGAAACTAAATAACTCAAATCTCCATTATCACTGAAATGTATATTCAAATGAGAAAAAAACTCGGACAAATCAATAAAATCAAAATAAATTAAGCTGAAAAATAAAATAAGAACTCGCATTGGACAACACATCGCTGACGCGTAAATCTTCACAACAGAAATAATATGAATAACTTAATATTTCATTATTTTCTTCAGTGGAAAATCAATGGATTTTTCCATAAACGGCCCTTACTACAAATCTTAATTTCTGAGCATTCTCCATGCTTTATAGCACTACAACAAACCAATATTTGTCAAGAAAAATCTACAAGTTTAAAATATTATAATTGTTTTCGGCACGATAGAAAAATTAATTCTAGAGCTTGCGACGGTGTAGCATTACTGAATAAAAAGTCTATTTATGTTGAACATCTATAAATTATACCTTCCATCGAACGTAGAGTTTGTTTCAAACATCATAGAAAATCTTTTAGTTCAAATTCCAGCACCTCAAGTAATTTTAGGAGATTTGAATCATACAACATGGGGATCTATGACCTCAAATAAGAGAGGGAATCAAATATTAAAAAATATGTATGATTTAAATATAAATGTATCAAATGATGACACTCCCACTAGGTTCAATGTTGCCAGTAGTACAACTCCAGCTATAGATTTGACCTTATCTGACGCAAAATTATCAACTTTATTCTACAGTAACAGCAATCAGGGCGAGTAAAAGTGCCTTTAATCGCTATAAACGTCATAATGTGGTGGCCAATAAAATAGAATTTAAAAAAATAAAAGCCAAAGCACAATTAACAGTTAAGTTAGCCAAACAAAATTCTTGGAAAGATTACATCTCGAAAATAAGCACTTCCACAAACCTTTGCGATATCTGGAGAAAAGTAATATATATATATATATAGTATATATATATATATATATATAATCAATCCCTGTCTACCCATAAGGTGTAAGGGGTAACTGCTTAGTCTTTTCTTTATTTCTTTATAAACTTGTTCCAGTCCTTTTTGTTTTGTGCCAAAACCCTTGCCTTTCTCCACGTCATATTCTTCTTTTCTATGATTTTTCCCATTATATTGTTCCAAGATTGCTTTGGTCTGCCTCTACTTCGTTTACTCAGTACTCTTGCCTCCCATACTTTATTGACTTGTGTTGAATTATTTAATTTCTGTAGATGTCCCCACCAACCAAGCTGTCTCATTTCTATAAATTGCTACGGGTATCTTCGTTCCTTATTCTGTCTAATTTATTTATTCATCTCACCTTTCTTAGGAACTTCATCTCAGCTGCTCCTATTTTTCTTTTCTCTTTCTTTGTCAGTACCCAGGACTCGCACCCATGTGTTAAAATTGGCCTGTATATAGCCTTGTAGACGTTCACCTTAGTTTTCCGTGATACTTCTTTTTTATTTAATAAACATCTATCTAAAGCATAGTACACTCTATTTGATTTTTCTATTCTGCGACTTATTTCTATTTCCTGCTTTCCTGTCTCTTCTAACATTACTCCTAAATATTGAAAACTACTATCTTGCTCTATCTTTTCATCATCTATTGTAATTTCTAGGTTCTTCCTTTGCCGTGATATTACCATTACCTTTGTTTTCGCTTTGTTCATTTTCATGTCATTCTCTAATAATACTTGATTCCATACTCTTAAGTTTTCTTTCAGGTCTTTTTCACTCCCAGTTATTTTCGGCACATCGTCTGCAAAGACACATTCATTAATATCGATTCTTTCCAAATTTTTGTATCCACTGTGTAAAGGCTTGGTTTTTCTCTCTGTTTCTTTTATTATTTTGTCCATAGATAATGAACAGTAATGGACTTAAACTCCCTCCCTGTCTAACTCTTTTGTGGTGAATTCATGTGACATAGAGTTTTTACTTATTACTTTGTTTCTAGTTAGTTTGTATATACATTTTATAATTCTTATTAACTTCGAATTTATATCTCTATCCTTCAGACATTTCGAAATTTTCTTCCTAGGTATTCAGTAGAATGCTTTTTCCATGTCTATGAATGCCACATATACGTCTTTTCCTGTAGCTAGAGCTCTATCTGTGATCTCTTTTATCGAAAATACATGATTTTGTGTACATCTTCCTTTTCTAAAGCCACTCTGTGCCTCTGTCAAAGTTGGTTCTATTTCATGCCTCAATCGTTTTTCAATAATTTTTTCATGCAATTTTAATACAGTACTTAGTAAGGTAATGCCCCTATAGTTATTACAATCCTTGCTGTCCCCTTTTTTATACAGAGGCAGTATCAATCCCAGTTCCCAATCCGAGGGAATTCTTTCTTCCACCCAAATTCTTTTCAAAATCTCTAATAACCATTTAAACCCTAGTTCTTCCATAGCTTTTATCATTTCTGCCGTTATCTTGTCTGGGCCTGGTGCCTACCCGTTCTTTAGCTCACTAATAGCATCTAATACCTCCTCTGAAGTAATGTCCTTGTCATTATTACCTGTATATTCCTCTCTTTCTGCTTCTTCTATCTCATTGTTCTCCATTTCTTCTTCATTTAATAATTCCTGGAAATACTCTTTCCAACGACCCATTACATCTTCTTCTTTTTTCAAAATATCCCCATTTCTACTTTTGATTGTTAGCGTATTTGTTCTGCTAGTATTTCTAAGACTTTTCAAGACTCTGAAAAATAGGTTTTGGTTAGTTTTGCTGTCTCTTTCTAGTTTTTCCCCTAATTGAACCCATGTTTTTTGCTTAGACTCTGACTCTATATTTATCACAATTAATCTTTGCTGTTTATAATTTTCGTAGTTATCTGTTTTGTTACTTGAATACATTTTTCATTTTTCTTTCTTAATTTTAACTCCGTCCACCATGCTGTCTACTTCTTATTATTATCATTTCTTTTGAATGTTCCGCATACAACTCTTGCAGCTTGTGTAATCGTATTTTTGAAGAGTATTCACATTTCTACTAATTCTAATCTACTTTTTGCACTTTATCCAACTCGTACTCCACTTTTTTCTCATACAGTTTTACGATATGTTCCTCCTTTAGTTTATATGACTTTATTGTTTCCAAATTCCTATTTTGTTTTCTTTGTATTGGGCCTTCGATATACTCTTGATCTCTTTTTCTCTTTGCCACTACTAAATAGTAATCACTGTTTATTTGAAATCCTCTTCGTACCACAACATCATTTAATGCCATTCTGTTTTCTCTTTCTACTATTACATAGTCAACTATAGATTTTTCGTTTTTTGACGGTTCTTCCTTCCTATATTTATGAATATCCTTATCTTTTTTTCCCTACTCTGGCATTAAAATCTCCTTCTACAAATATTTTGCCCTTCGCTGATTCCACCGTTATAGGGCTTCCTAAAATACATCTTTTATTTCTATTTTTTCATCTTCGCTAGGTCCATAAGCTGCAATAATTGTTTCTATTTCTGTTTTGTATCTAAACTCTATTAGAAATAATCTCTCAGATATTGCTTTCCAAGTATACAAGTACTCTTTATTATTTTTATGGATCAGATATCCTACTCCTGCTTGTGCCCTATTCTTTTCTTCAACAACGCTCCAAATTAATAAATGCTGATTTTCTATTTCGATCAATCGCTTAGCATTCTTTTTTATTTCTGATATTACTAATATTTCTAACCCCTCGAATTCATTTACCAGTTCTATTTCTTTTCCGCTTATACTTCTAATATTCCACGTCCCCAGTTTACAGATAGCCTTTTTATTTCGTTTCACTTTATTTGCTGTCGCTTTAACTCCATTTATGTTTTCCTCGTCCTTTAATTTCCTTGTTTGTAAATCCGTTTTCGTTTCCGTTTCCATTGCCCGGTCGTTTTTCATTTCTTTTACAAATCTTTCTGTGCTATATAGTATTAGTTTTTTGCACTTACATGTTCCTTTTTCATTTTCAGCTTTTCATTCTCAATATCCAATTTCCACTCTTCTGTTCCTATGAATATTTTCCTAAATCCGATTCTCATGCTCTTTCCATTCTTTTCCTTTCTAGGAAACTTTCCATTGAGCTCTTGAGTTCTCCTTGACTTTTTGTGACTATTTGTAGTTCTTGTATAACTATATTATTTTTCCTTTTTTCATTTTCCAGTCGTTTCACCTTGTTATCCATGTCAATTAATATTTTCTTCATTTAAAATAGCTACAAGTATCAATAGAAATCTTGAAATATTTCCCGATGATAATAATGATACCTCATTATGAACACTTCATTTACAATGCAAGAATTAAAAGATGCTCTTAATGATTTAAAAGAAACTGGACCTGGCCCGGACGACATACCCCCCTCCCCATTTTTCTCAATAATTTATCTTGCATAGCCAAAGTTATGGTCCCATCATTCCTACTGCTCCCTCCGAAGAAAAGCTCTCATCCAATCACTCCTTAAAAACGGTAGACCAAAACATATCCTTGACTCATATCGTCATTTAACCCTCACATATGCAATGGGCAAATTATTGGAAAAAATTGTGAATAGAAGACTTGTATGGTTGTAAGAATATGGAGGATTGTTAATTGACGAACAAATTGGTTTCGGCCAAAATCATTCAGCAGTAGACAACATACTCGAACTAGAAAATTACAGCCTCGAAGCCATGGGTACACAATAGCATTGTATACCACTTGTAGGTATAATATCTTGAAAAAACTGAAATCCCTTAATCTGGGCTCTAACAGTTTAGCATTCATTAGGAATTTTTTACATGATCGCTTCTTTCAAGTAGGAAATAATTCCTCACTATCAAAATCGCACTTACAACAAAACGGCAGCCCCTATGATATAAAATATACGCTAATATTATTTTTATTGTATTAAACAAACTTATACTTCTACATAGTCTTTTGTATCGCAACTATGTACGTTAGCTCAGATGTAGTTATTTTCATTAAATACTGGTTTAAAATTATTAGACTTTCTGAAATAAAAAAATTGTACAAATACACTAAAAATGGAGTTTCAATAACCACATTTTGTTTCATATTTAAAATTTCTTTAACATTACGTAGCTGATGTGTGTGTCAGCTGTCTCTATCAAAATGTAGCTTCAGTAGGATCGTTATTGATTTTTTATGTGTATCCTTCATTTTAGCTTTACAAAGAAAATTGGACACCTTTTTGAATTAATGCTACTAATTCAATTGGGAACAAGTATTGTTTCTCTTTGTGTCAATATGTATTCCTTCTTTAAAGTAAGTTTTTTTTAGTCAAGAAGTAGGTACCCTTTATAAATAGTAAGACAATTTTAATTTATTCACGCATCATTTATAATCTATTAAATTTATAATTAAATGTATTGCTAATCATTTATCAAACCATGCATTATCATACAGATTTTTGGAATTAAACAAAAACTTTATCTTCCTGTAAAAATAATAGTTTTTTTTTACATAGCAATGTCTGTATAATATTTATCAGAAATCGTGACAGTGACAGCCTATAACCGTAGTTAAGTAGTCTCGAGTGGGGTAAGTTCTTGGATTAGTTTGCTCACTCGACATAATCTCAGACTCATTCGATAAAGAATCGCTATGGTGATTTGGTACATAAATAGTTATTAATTACTTACACTGTATTTAAGGATACCAGCTATTATTGGTTTAAACAGAAATCATATTTGGAGCATAATTGAAGGAAGTCAGTAATTTTTCTTTAATAAATATTATTAAGGTTGTAACGAAAATACGCCGTTATCATTTATATATCCAGAATAATTTATTTTAATTTTCAAAGATATATTCCATTGTGATTGTCACCAGTAGTTATACAAGGCGGGTTTTGGCTCAAATTTGACCTTGAAACTGGCCTTTAAAGTGACCTCGATGGTTTTCCTCGGAAAATGGAAAATTTTTTTTTTTTTTTTTTTTTTTTCCACCGCCCCCGGCCTTGAAATGAGGCTTGAAAGTGGCCTTGATGCTTGTGGAAGAGCAGCCTTTGTAAAATGACATTGGAAAATATCCACCGCCGCCGCCTCCGCCGCCGCCCCCGATCTTGAAAATGGCCTAGCGGCCTAGATGGAAATGTGTTCTTGGAAAATGGTTCGCGAGCCTTGGCCGCCTCTAAAAAGCGACCTCTAATGAGGCTTTTGAGGCTCACCCCAACAGAAATCCATCGAGCGTCACCGCTGACGCCGGCACTGTGGAGCGCAGACACGCTGCATAGACAACCGACCGTTTTACGTTGTAGCGTAATGTTGGTTGCCTATGCATGCATTCATAATTAAACCAATAATAAGAGATTTATTTTTTTTATTCAATATAATACAAATAGAAACTACCATTTTTTTTAATCACAAATCCCCCTTCTTCCTCTTCTTCTGCTTCTAGTTCAATCAGCTTGAGGAAAATCGCCGCCGCAGCCCATCATTTTCTCCACACCCCGCTTTTAAATGACTGCAATAATTAGAAGAAAAAAAAATTAAAATTAAAATAAAAACGAAAAAAAAAAAAACTTGCTGATTTAGCGGCTGAGGCAGCATCGTCGTCGTCGAGATCGTCGCCGTCGGAGACGGTTTCCATCGGCTTCGACGGCGTCGTCGGGATCGCTCATGTTTTTGAACTAGATGTGCTGACGATGGATGCTCGCAACCGACTCAGCCGCCATTGAAACCGGGGTCCGCGCGCGCACGCTGCCGCCGGCCACCGATGCTCTCAGCTGGGATCCACGCACCGGCAGGCCGCCTCGCTGCTCTCAGCTGCTGGGATCCGCGCGCCGACCGACCGCCTCGGCCTAGCTGCTGGGTCCGCGCGCCGCCGACGGCCGCCTCAACCTCACGACGATGCTCTCAGATGGATCCTCGACCGTGAATTACGAGAGAGCGCGTGCCGCTATCGCCCTGCAACGACCTTCGTTAGCCTCGAGCGCACGTGCCCGCTATCGCAGTCGCAGCAGAGATTTTACATCATATCTTTGTCGAGCAAAATTTTTCACAATATTTTTTTCTACTCATTTATTAAAGACATATACATCATCTGTTATAAGTCGTATGTATGGACGATTATCTAATAATAATAGAGGATAGTTTAAATAAAAAAGAAAAACAGTTTTAATAATATATATATTTTTTAAATGTAAATTATATTATAATAGATATAATGGATAATAGTAAGTTTTAAATGTCCAAGGATATTGATATCACTGATCCGGATGATGGAAACCCCAGGGTAGGGTGTCATGTGAATCATCTAATAATTTTCGTTTATCATCTAATGAATTTAAACCAATTTTTGTTTGATTTATGCTGTAAACTTTATGTTTAAACGATTGAATTGTACACTGTGAAATAATTTTATCTTTCTTTTCAATTAAACAATCCACATAATCTTGAAAACTTATATCATTTTTTACTATGGAACTTTTAATACCTTTTGATTTTTTAACTATAGATTTATCCTCAACTTTATACGTATACATTTTAGATCTTAAGCCTATGAAATGAGTCATAATTTTACCGTTTGTCTCATCTTTCATTAGACCTGGAACCTTCTTATTACACAGTGGAATTTGATATGGGTTATTTGATGCATAATCACTAGTGTCAAATCTGTCAATATGGGCATTAATCACCTCCTTATACACATCATTACATTTAATCTCATAGATAAAAGAATCTGTATCAGTATATAGGATCTTACAAGCGTCATTTCCTAAGTTAGATAACATAAAGTCATAATGAAATTCATACATACATGTTTTTGAAATATCTAAAATAGACATTCCGATGTATATGGGTTTGTTGAATAAAATTTCTGATTTACGTAATTCAATAGCCATTAAATCATCCGAAAAAATGGTTCTACTATGGAACCTTGGACTTGCTATTAAATTTTTTGCCCCATATCTTCCCTCCCACTGCGAAACTAATTTAACTACACGATGTTTTCGAATATTTTCCATCGTCTAACCGTATACTGAATTTACTTTTAATTTATAATAATCTTTTTCAAATTTGTTTGTTGTTTGTGCTCGAAACTGTGTATTTAAAGTTACGTATGGTTTTAACCATGCTGATTGTTTAAATTTTAAAACTCTATGTATTTTACGAATGACTAACCCATGATTTATTGCTTGTTTTAAAGCTCGATAATGAATAATGTATTTAGTTTTGTTATAAAGCGTTGTTAAAAGTTTGCAAAATTTTGATCCTTCGGGTTTTCTGTGCTCACAGCAAAAAGGAAAATCCTTATGCATACTATGAAGGTGATGGGGATAATCTAAGTCAACCTCCAGTATATACCCGATGTCTGCGTCATCGGGAATACTCAATACATCTATATTTGTATCATCCCATTCAAATCCGCCGTATGGAAGTGATTGTGACATTGCCCAACCATACAAATTATTGACGTCTACGTATAATAAGTACTTGTCAGGTTTAGATCTGTCATAATTATGCATATATTTATTATTCGCCTCGGAATAACGACAACAACATTGGCTAATCCCACCGCGTATCGCGTTCTCAATAAATAATATCATATCAATGTCATGAAGAAGCTGTAATTTACATCCGGTATGTCTTAACATGGCGTCCCAACTATATCCGGGGACCCCGAAATACCAGCTCGGGTCAAGACCACTTGTACTATATCCGATTTTTCGAAATCTCTCAAAGACGTCAGCCAACAAAATAATGTCAGTTTTCAAATACAAATCTGAATATTCGCCTAAATTTTTTATATTAAAATACCTCCATACCTTTTGAGCATGTTCATACTGTTCATTAGTAATATCTTTATTGTTAAGTTTATTAAAAAAAACAGATTGTGGAGGTAATTGAGTTTCCTTAAGCTTATCAATATTGTCAATGTAGTCGTATGGAAATACACCTTTACGTGTAAGTAAGTAAAATTGTTCTCGAGTACAACATTCAAATGCATACTTTAAATTGTTAAAGTCTTGCATATCCAAAAGGGATACTAATTCATCTAAAGACGTTCCTAAAAATCGCAGCGAATCTATAAAACGAAATTTAATACCGTTAGCCATATGTTGAGTGAATGATATATACTTTTCATTATTTATTGGTAGTAAAGAAATTTTACCTAATTTAGCCAAATCTCTTATGATAAAGTGACTATCGTAACCGCTTAAATTATGGAAAACAATTGGAACTACAAATTGCTTTCTAAAATTCAAATTACATGAGTTATGAGCAAATCCTCGAAAATCTCCAGTAAAATGATCATGATCTCGCACGATAATGTCCGTTTCAACAAGTCTTTGTTCGCAAATATGACAAATATGAGCTTTAAAATTTGAAAAATTTTCTCTCATGGGAACTATATTCTTAAATTTAGATTCAACCATTTGTGCGCATACTACCATTTCATTGGCGAACCATTTCATACAGTCAGGACCTCGATAACTGTTAAAATATGACAGACTATTATCATAGTCACATTTAACATAATAGCCACAACTGAATGCAATGTGTCGCTGATATTTAATCATGTTAATATTAACATTATCAAGAATCGGTTCTAATAATGATTCGAAATCAGCGTATATCACAAATGGTGTTTTTTGTTTGTAAATAAAATTCTTAAACTTTATAAAAGTTTCCTTCGGAATTGTAATTTTACATTCATTATTTTTTTCACATAATTCTATATGTAAATTCAAACGTTCTTCACTTGAAAAATAATTTAAACATCTATCACAGAAAAATTTTTTATTTTTTTTTCTATTGAGTTGATTACTTAATAATCGTGATAAGTTTTTTATCCAACAATAATGATATTTGATATCGATATGCTGGGTATCGTTAGGATCAGGCGCATCATAATCATTTAACTTGGGAAAATATTGATTTTGAATTAATAATAAATTTATATGTTTTTCCAATTTATTTTTAGTTAAACGTATTGGAACTACTATATACTTATTATTGATTAACTCCAATCCATATACATTTATGGATAAATTATTATTCTTTTCAAAAACATGTATTTTATTTAATTTCATTGGAATCTCCACATTATCTAAATTCAACACATTGCCATAATAAGGATACGATGTAACTCGATTAGAATTTTTTTCTGATGGATACAGAGCACTTACAATGCTCCAATAAAAACAGGCCAAGTCAAAATTAAAAATATTTACACAACTTAGTTTATTAGCAATTTGTTTTGGTAATTTAATAAACGATGAACTATCGCCGCCGCCGTTTCCTACTACAAACTTATTAATATTAACTTCAAGCGATATCACGGATTTTAATGCCCAATTTGACGAACGTTCCTGAAATTCCGATAGTTTAAATAAAATATAGTTGATTATATGATTAGTAAACCATTCAAATAATATTGTTGAAGAATCAATCGGAGCATATTTACTGTGAAAATATTTAAAATCTACTATGTCATTATCATCTACTAATTTTCTAATAAACTGTCCACAAAAAATAGTGTTTACTTTTATTAATGACATTTTTGATAAAACTTTTTCTACTTTTTCGCAAAAAATTTTAAAAGCATCCATTAAAAATGGTAGAACATCTTTATGTCTTAAATTTATAATAATCCCAGTAATAACGTTATTTTTGAAAATTGAAATTAAATCATTCCATTCTACTGAAGTCGTCGTCGTCGTCGGTATATTATGTAATTTATTATATATAACTTTTAAATGACTAATTTTTGTTTGCCACGATCGAACTTGACCTGATAATAAATTAACATTCTTAAGTTTATCACAGCATAAATCAATCGCAATTTTTACATGTTTTAACCATGCTTCACAGTCAATATTAGGAAATTTTTCATAAAATTTTAAAATAAGTTTATCAATATCCTTTATTAATTGGTCGGACATTTTTTAAATTAAAACTTACTATTCACAAACTTAAAGAGTGCTTTAGGGTTTCCTTTTTCAGCGTTTTTCTCATCGACGACGTAGTCACCTTGATACACCACAGAATATTTTCCGTTTCCCAATTCATCAACGTGATTCTTCAAAATAGATAATGATCGACGTGGTAAGAATATAACTCGATTCTCCAGTTCAAGCAAAATCGTTTCACCATATTTTGAATTAACCAATTTAGCAATGTAGATTTTCTGAGGCTCATTAATTGGCAGGCTTTTCAATGCAACCACCGGTTTATTTTCACCACCTTCTAGGAGAGACGAATTTATTTCATTTAAATTCATTTTTCTCTAAAATAATATGTACTTTTATTTTTATGCAAAAATGAAAAATATTTACTTACATTTTTTAACGCTTTAACACAAAGAAACTGAGATTTACTAGTAATATGATGATGATGCTGCTTTCACAATGAAATTATTAATCAAACTGATTTATTAGCGACACGTGTACTGTCTTTTATAATAATAAAACCTAACCTCATATCCTAAATCTTAGCCTCAACCTTTTATTTCAAGGTTACAATTTATACTCTACTGATGTTGCTCTAACTATAGCTCGATAACGTTTTTGCATCATTCAAGGTTATAATTTGTACTCTACTGACGACAACGTTACTCTAACTATAGTTCGATAACGTTTTAGTACATACACTTCCTAATCGGAAATTTTTCAAGTATTTTGTGGTTCTGAAAAGAACCGTTTGGGGAATTTTCCCCTCTACAAGGTATTTTGTGGTCCTGAAAAGGACCGTTTCTGGGAATTTTAATTTCCCGACAAGACATTATCATTCTCATTCACATTTTTTATGCAGATTATACAGTTTTTAGTGAGATAAAATATAAATAAGACCTGTTCGCACCTAGCGCAAAGGCACATTTCAGGCTCTAAATTACTCATTCTCCCACTAAAATGCTGAAATGCATTCTCACCATCATAATAAAGGGGGTTAACCGTCTGTGCTTCAAGATAAAAACACCCTAAACAAAGCTTTCTACCTTGACATACATAAAAAGTTTGAATCATGCACAACGTTTCTGTTTGTACACTTGATAAAAACTCTTGACGATTAACCTCTTTTACTATGTAATCTTTTGGATCCCATGATCTACCATCAGTTTCAATTCCATCATCTGAAATTGGCTCCTCGATATTAGCAGCAGCAGCAGCGTCCATTTCAATGGAATCGTATGTGTGTGTGTTGAGAGCAAAGACTTGACTGAATTTTTTTTTAGATTATAATAAAACTTTGATTTATATGTTTTTAATTTGAATTCTAATACTAATTAGTATAATCTATTGCATATGATATCACCTCATATGGTTTTCCGTTTTGCATAATCATTCTTACCGCCCTCGCTCGCACCCGTCGTCATCTTCATTTAAGAATAATTTAGTTCATTTTACGATCAGTTTGCTTTCAAGAGGCATGAGTGATCAAATTAACATACTAACTGACATATCAATAATACCGCTTACATCCAAAAAAAAAAAAAAAAAATGTCTAATCCAGCTATGTCGTTGGAGTCGATAGTTACTGATGCTACTAGTGCTTCCTCTGATGTCGCCACCACCGCCGCCTCCGTCGATGATGCCGCCGCCTCCAACACTATCATTGAATCAGTAAGTTTTTGTTTTGTTTTGTTTTTACACTTACTAAATTATTATTGTATAGGAATTTATGGATTTGACGTTCGATGCTGACGATCCATTCATCAAAAACATATTTTCGGATGTGTTTTTGAAGGAAGAGGAGAATCCTCCGACGCTGTCGATGGATACACCACCTCCGCCGCCTCCGACGCCGACACCGATAGCATCTTTAAAGAAGAAACGAAAACTAACGGAGGAGACGACGCGGAAATTATTAGACAGAGTTACGGAAAGATACAACTTTTTTTTAGTGTCGAAACCTAGAATATTAAAATTATTAGAAGATAAAAAAAAAATTAAAAATGATATGTGTGAATTACGCAAAAAAATAAATCAATACGCAGTTAGATTAGATCAAATTGATAGTGAAATTTTTGCAATATCAGATTCAGAATTTTTAAAATAATTTTTTTTGCTGCATAATTCACACATATCATTTTTAATTTATTTTTTATCAGATATTTTAATATAATAAATTACTTAGATCATTGTGCAATTTCGGATTCAAAATTTTAAAATCATTTTGTAACTCTTGTTGTTCGCTATAGAGTCCCATCTCTAACATTAAATATGAACGGGTCTCGTTGACTCGATGACTACGACTACGGCGACGATGTTGAGATAGGTTATTAAACCCATTGTTGTTGTTGGCAAATCTATTATCACGCTTCGCCTAAAAATCTCAGCGGTTGAGGGCGATAGCGCGGTTTTAAAAAATATATATTATTAAAACTATGTTTTTTTTTTATTTAAACTTACTATTCCCCTATTATTAGATAATAGCCTGATCATCCCCACACACAACTTATAAAAGGTGATGTATATGTCTTTAATAAATCAGTTGAAAGTAGAGAATGTCATTAGTAGTTGAGTACAGAACTAAGCTAAAAAAATATTGTGAAAAAATTTCTCGACTAAACAAAGATATTGTGTTTTACGAAGAAACCAGACAAGTTTTAAAAGATTTATCAAATTTGTGTTTAAATGATGGTTCTATTAAACGCAAATTATGTGATATTAACAGCGATATTCAACGGTTTGTTGTATACAAACACCCCTAATGGAGTGTCTAATATGGCGGTATGTTTTAATGAAAACCAAAAAGAATGTAACCGCTCTGAATGGCAAATGATGGGTAGAACCTATTTAAATGATGGAAAGTTACAAGTTTTTTACGTAAGATTGCCCTCAACACCATCTGAATTATATTACAAGTTGAAATTATTATTTCCGAATAGAAGTGAAGGTGATCAAGAAAAATGGTATAAAATTGGTGAAACTATCACCAATTGTACTTATCCTCTAGGAATAGGGACTGGAATTGGAGGATTAGTAGGAGGAGGAGGAGGAGGAGGAGGGGAAGTCACACTAGGAGGAGGAGGAGCCGATCAACGACAATTTTCAATAACATGTGCTACATTTGGTTTAATGTTATTTATAGCGTTAAAAATGATTGTAAAATATTTAAGGAAAATATTAAATAAATAATTTTATTTATTTTATTTAGTGTTTTTTTAATATTTAAGGGAAAATAAAAACATAAAAACATTTTTATACACATTTATTTATAAAACATTTATACATGTTTATGACAAAAAAATTTTAATTAGGTAAAATAGTATTAGTAAACCAAGAAAGTAAATGATCCACGTTTCTTTGCGCACACATAAATTTTCCTTTTGAATGATGATGATGGCAACACTGCTGTGGAATTGTCTGTCGAAAATTTTCCGTATCCCATCTAGTTTTATCATACTTGACTACATCATGGATGATAGGAAATATTTGCAGTTCCTCACACTTACTTTGTAAAAATGAAAGTTTTTGTTCCCCTCTAACGTAAATTATGTCTGCTGAATGAAGCAGATAATTTTTTAAAATGTCATTAATTTCGCTATATTCAATATAACCGGAGTTAAATCGAATTCCGTGCAGATTTTGCTCTAAATAATTCACTGTCTTTTTATCACTAACACTAAGATTTTTAAATTGTGTTGGCGATTTAAATAGAAAATTTAATCGCTGTTGTCCAATATGAATGGAGAGCTCTTTTGGATGAAACACTTTTTCAATAATAAAACCTTGAATATCTACTAGTGCCACTCGCATGATGATAACCAACTAATTTTAATCATATTAGGGGAGGCTTTTTTATATCTTCTGTGAATCGTGTGTGTGTGTGTGACCTATGATGCACCTTGATATTATCGAAGTATGTGAAACTAAGGTCGCAATAGAAACCTCGATGTTACCGGAGAGAGATAGAGCGAAGTATGTGAAACTGAGGTCGCAATAGAAACCTTGATGTTATCGGTGAGAGAGAGATAGAGAGAGAGAGAGAGAGAGAGAGATCTGGAGTCAACACTCATTACGAGAGGCTTTTTATTACTTCCGTGAGTGGGTGATATTCCATGAGACAGTCGTGAACTATGATGCAATAAACCTTGGTGTTATCAGGGAATCCTACGTCCGATTCAATTTCCAACTTTACATCAACGGTTGATGACTTTATAGATTCTTCCTGCTTACTACAATCTATGATAAACAATGTACGTAATTTAAAATCCGAAACGGTTAGAAGGGTACGTTTTCGATTAGAGTTTGTGTAGCTAGGATAAAATTCTGTATAGTTGAAATATGCATCGTTGAAGCGGTCACTAGCAAAATCAAATTGCGACCGATCCATAGGGTAATAATCACCATTTAACATTAGTCTAATATTACGAATATTCAAGTGATCAAATGTTGTAGGATCAGCTGTGGCTATATCACGTTTTTCGGTTTGGAAAAATATCATGACATAGCGAGGCCTTTCAATAGCCGTACTAGTTTTCACAGGCCAGATATCTTTTTTAGCATTTGGCGTTATGGCCGGTAGTTCGTTAAGTTCCCATTTCCGGAAGGGGATTAAAATAGGCCGGTCCGATTGAATTGCCTTCAACAGTTTTTCATTTACTTCATAATTGGGGTAGATATGTTTAACTCTTACTTCAATGCTTTCAATATTTATTTTAACTGTAGTTACCGATCCGCCATTTTCCTTAATAGTTATACAATCGTTATCGTTTCGAGCACGAACAAAGCGAAAAGTTTGTCTACCACACGTAATCCTAGGATAATCATTGAAAACGTTGAAAATATGCTTTAGCGGTAATAATAGACTGAATGATTTACTATTCGTGAGAATTGGTGATGAGGGATAATTCCAACCGGCAATAGACATGTGACGCGAGTCGTCCTGTGAATAGCAGGTATAAGCGCGAACGGTACTAACAATACCAGGATCTCGTACCGTCTCGATCTCTTTGCCACTTTCGCTGTATGTACAGGAATCGAATAGAAATGCTCCGAAATTTTGAGTTAATGAAACATCACCCGTTCCGGTAACTATTAATTTTCCCTTAATATCCAATAGCGAATCGTACATAGCAAAGAACGAATCCACTTGGTTGATAACAATTTCCACAATGTCATTGCAGTTAAACGATTTCACATATGGAGCATAGTATTTGTATTCACATTTTCGAATTGATTCATCTATTACGGGTGACCCGTATAGATTAAACATCGGTAATTTCTCAGCTGATTCAGCTACTTTTCTTTTCTTGTAAACTATTGATGATGATGATGATGACATGGTTGTGGTGAGGATGGTACGTTGTCAACAAAGAATCTTCTTATACTAATAATTAATTGTGTTTTCACCGCTTATAACCATTTAGGTCGAGGTCTAAGTTCCAATACTAGGGTGCTTGTTTCACCACGGAAATTTACTGGTTCACCGTTTTGATCGACTGCCAGTACGGTAATATTAAGAATTTCACGTTGAGGAATGACTGGTAAATACAAGAGATTTGAAGGCGTTTCGTCAATTATATATCCAGGATCTGATTTAACGGAGAATTCGTAGATTGTATGAGCGGGTGTGTTTCCGTCAAACGCCCCCGTCGTAATGTTACAGTCAAAACGTACGGTTGACACTTTTATAATGTTGACGGGTAAATCTGACGAATGTATGTGAGCCGGAACGAGATTTTTTTCGGAAAATCCCAACGTACGTCCAATATTGTTAGGTTCCTTAAACGATATGGTATAGAATTTGCTGAAAATTTCGCATTTGAGCGTATTATTATTAGGCCTTAATGAAAAATCTCGATCTGGATCAACGGAATTCTCCAAACCCATTCGTTGTCGAATAAATCTCTCAATATCTGAAATTTCATAACTACCTGCTGGAAAGGCAATTTCGTTTAATTTGTTGTGCGCATCATAGTAGTAAAATTTTTGACCCTCTTCAATGTTCGGTATGGAATTATATGAATGAAACGATCTCAACGCTAGCTCATATTCTTTTTCAGGATTCAAAACGATGGGTGTTTGAGGTTTAAATTCAAAAATATGATTGATGCTATTGACTCGCAACAACTGAGACATAACGAAGACTAACGAATTTTTAATAAATACAATAACTTAAATATATTCTTTATTTAAACTCTTTAAAACAATATATACATTTTGATTGCATTTGTGTACCACATACATCAGACCATACATGTCGACTGGAATTCATTTGACAAGGTAAAAACCGTTTTAATTCCATTCTGTACTCAACGGGAAGGCTATACCAGACTGTCTGTAAATCACTCACGTTCAATAAAATCATTTGAATTGCATCCTCGAGGTAACTACGACGACGACGACTATTCATCACGTAAAAATTTCAAGCACAAATGTCCACAATTTATTTGATTATAAGTTTGATATTGTTCGTTGTTATAGTAAATTTTGACAGGACGATTACGACTACTTAAATAACGAACAAGTTCTATGGGCGGCTTCAAATTACCAAATGAATCAAAATATTCAACGTTGTCATTCATTTTTCTATATACCACCCAATGTGTTCCGGGATTTTTCCAACTATCTAAATTTACGATGCCACATTCACGTTGTGCGCGTACTCTCCTAGGTAGAGTATCGCGCATGAAAACACCTCGAAAATGAGGTATTTTATAAAGTTTAGCATATTTCAATAATTCTTTATCGTATAATGCTCTATTAGGTAGCCTTAATGACGTCGACGTTTTTTTTGAGGTTTTTTTTTTTTTTTATTTTCAAGATACAGACCGAAACCTCCTTTGCTATTCTTTCGTAAATACAATCCATGACCGATAGCTTCCATCGCTTTATTGTGACGTGTCTCTTCTTCCAGCTTCTTTTTCTTATTTTGAGCGTTTACGACGGAAGAAGCTATACTGGCTGCGCCTCCACTTAACGCTCCAAGAGCACTAAGTCCGGCAAACAAGGGAATGAGAGGAAGAAATCCTCCAGATTTAGAGTCAAATGGAATAATTCTAGGTATTCTAATGTTATTTTTACCTCCTGCACGTTTAACTGCCACTTTGGCTGCTTTTAAAGCCAAAGATACAGCCTTCTTTAATGTCTTGGCAGGTTTCATGGATTTTCCAATTTTTTTTACAACGTGAGTGTTAAAGGAACAACCCATACCAAGTTTACGTTTGGTTTTCATTACTCCGGTTACAAGTAGAGCGTTGCCACGTTCACCAAGACTAGCGTCCTTTGATTTAACACGCTGCCAAGCTTGGTCTTCTAATATTTTATCGGCTTTATGACGTTCGTTCAATGAATCGTTCTGTGAATAGGCGATGTCGTGTTGTTTGCATGCGGCGTCTAGCGGATTAATGCCCGGATCACCACGTGCCAATCGTTTTTGTAGTTTTGTTCCCGGACCGCAGAATTGGTACCCTCCACTTAAATGGATTTCAAAGGGTAATTTATTAATCAATGTATTTAACACACCCTCTCCTTCGTGCACAAACATTGAAACTAATAAATGAGCGTAACAGCTTCGATATTTATAAGACAATGAAGGTGATTCAACAAGTGCAGTCGTTGCCGATCGAAAATTTAGACGATTTTCAAGACAAAAAGTTAAATGGTATTAGTAAACATGGTCCGTTGTTGCCCGACTCGTTTCGCGCCATAATCTGCGGTCCGAGTGGCTGTGGAAAGACAAATGTAATGTTAGCCCTGTTGTTTAATCCCAATGGTGCTAAATTTGAAAATGTTTACGTATACTCAAAATCTTTATACCAACCAAAGTATCAGTTATTACAAACAGTAATGACTCAAGCAAAGGGTATAGGTTATTTTCCGTTTAAAGACAACGATGAAGTCATCAGTCCCACTAAAGCCAAAAAAAACTCCATTTTTATTTTCGATGATGTAGCATGTGATAAACAAGAAAAAATTCGCGAATATTATTCCATGTGTAGACATAAAGATATTGATGCTGCCTACTTATGTCAAACATATTCAAAAATCCCGAAACAATTGATAAGAGATAATTGTAATCTGATTGTGTTATTTAAACAAGATGAAATTAATCTAAAGCACATATTTGAGGAGCATATCTCCCCAGACATAAGCTTCAATGAATTTAAAACCTTATGTTCAAAGTGTTGGATTAATAGGTATGGAACGATAGTTATCGTAAAAGATTTTCCCATTAACAATGGTCGCTATCGAATGGGTTTCGATAAGTATATAAAAATTTGCTAATTTGTGTTAAACGTCACTGTATAGAATGATGTCGGACGATCGAGTTGCTGTGGCTACACATAAACGAAAAGTTGCTGAACTAACGCGTGCTATACGAAAAAAATATTTAGCATTGAAATTAAATCGAACAAATGTGGACGATTCAATCAATAAACTTTTTAAACCAATAACCGATCCGTTAAAAGAAATTGCTATAAAAAAAACTACTAGTGCTGCTGATGCTGTCGCCCCCATACAAGTAAAGAATGAATCATTTATTAAAAAAGAATATAAGACACATCCTACTAGTACTAAATTTCTCGATTTAGAAGATGTTGCCGAGTTTAATGAGCCCAGTATAATAGAGGAACCTAATTTATCACCGAAACATTCCACTGAACCGACCATCGAATATTCACAGGATGTAATAGATGAATATCTGGATCAGTATCCATCAATAAGTCATACTTACGTTAAAGATTACTGGACAAATAGCGATAAAATTGATAGAAAATATGGTCCTACATATGATAGTGAACAAGATAATTGGACACTTGGTAATAGAAGAATTTCCTTTGATGTTAAAACCGGTGCTATCATGTTGTTATCGGAGAAAGACTTTTCGGGGGGATATGTGAAAGGAACGCCAGGACTTTATCAATTAATATTTTATTCCGATCCATCGTACGCTCCCGATGATCTCGTAAACTATAAAACCATATTAGAACATACGAGTGCGCACTTGAATAGTAGAGGACATTTAAAAGGAGATAACAGTATAAAATGGTATAACATTATAAAACCTTTGATTAAAACCGTAGAAAAAAGTAAAAAATCCAGTCTCTCAAGTTTAGTTCAACATTTCGCCTCTTCATCGCCGAAAGAAGGTAAAGGAATGCATTTAGAATATAATAATGCACCTATAGAATATATTTATTGGGATGATCCCCGAGAACTTATTACTAGATTGAGACTACTTATCGCATCTAAAGAGGCAGGAAATACTTCACATAACAATGAGATTGTTGCCATAATGAATGAATTGAGGGAGGCTAATATGATAAAATAAGTTTGCACATCCACACGAATGTCATTTCAATGATGAGTGTTGATAAATTCGGACGTCATTCACGTTCGCGTGCATTTGCATTCAAACCATCTATTGTACGATTACCGCACACCTCTGATGGCAATTTAGATATTGAACATTTAAAGTTATGCAACGTTAAGGGGCCGCCAACAATTGATGAAGATGCTGCAAACAAAAAGTATGTCGATTCTATGATAACAAACCTTTCAAAATCAATAGATCGAGTATCGGATAACGTTAAAAATATGTCTGATGCTATGGTAGATATGCAAAATAATATTAATGAAAATATGCAGTTTATTTCGAAACAAGAACAACAAACTACAGATTGGGTGACAAAAAAGTATGTTGACGATTCTTTGCAAAAAAGTATTGAAAACGCAAATAATAAATTATCAATAGAGCTTAAGTTATTTCTTAGAAATAACCTTGTTGATAATTATTCAGAGATTAGAAAAAATATTAAAAACCTTGAACAAAATGTAAAGAAGAATCAAGAGCAAATTACCAAATTAATTGCGGTATCAAGAACTACTTTTACTACGCATACACCATAAATAGTAAAATTATAAATCAGTCTATTTATTATCATGTCAACTGCGTCGTCGGTGGTTACGTCACCGGAAAAGATTCAACTTGTTAATGAACTTCATAAATATGCACGAAAAAATTATCCGAGACGACGTACCGTCATCAAAGGACTAGATGATTTATGGCAAATGGATTTAGCTGAAATGAGTCGCTATGCACCGCAAAACAAAGGTTTTAAAATGATTATGGTTGTCATTGATTGTTTTTCAAAATTTCTATGGACTAGACCGCTAAAAACGAAAACCGGTGAAGAAATTACCAAAGCTTTCGAAGATATTTTATCGCATACGAAACATCGCCGCCAGCGTCGTCCGAAAAATTTACAAACCGATCAAGGTACGGAATTTTTTAACGCAAAATTTAAAAATTTAATAAAAAAGTATTCCATTAATCATTATAATACGTTTAGTGTTAAAAAGGCCTCTATAGCAGAACGGGTAATACGTACTTTAAAAGAAAAATTATACAAGTATTTCAGTTTAAACGGAACCTATAAATGGATTGATTATTTACCCAAGTTAACTCAAGAATATAATAATACGAAACATAGCAAAACGAAACTTAAACCAAAGGATGTGAACAAGACTAATGAAAAGATTCTTTTAACGAAAAGATATTCATATCTGAAAATTGCCGGACCGCGAAAATTACAAGTCGGTGATGTTGTACGCATAAGCAAAGCAAAGCATGTGTTTGAGAAAGGTTACACACCAAATTGGTCTACTGAACATTTTAAAATCATTAAAGTTAAAATAACCAATCCCGTTACATATTTATTGGAAGATATGCGTGGTCAACCAATCATCGGAGCTTTTTACGAAGAAGAATTACAAAAGGTTAAAAATCCTGACATTTATCTCGTTGAAAAAGTGTTGAAGCGAAAAGGTAGAAAACTTTATGTCAAGTGGTTGGGGTTTGACATTACGCATAACAGTTGGATAGATAAGGATTCGCTTAAATAACAAGATTAACAATACATCTCAGTCAGTTGTATAAAATGTGTTCAACGTATAGTTCATCAGCATCCTCTGGATGTACTTCAGAAAGTTCTTATAGCGATAAACAAATGGATAGTGATTATTATAGACAAATTGATCAAGTCTCCAAAAAAATGTGTGAAAACGCAATCGATTTTGAGCATACTTTACTGTTGTATAAAGAGTATTCGACTGGAACAGCGACTGTGGGAAGCGGTCTTAGTCCTGCGAGAAAATTTGAACCTGCAATTGTTTTAAGTCAACCCTTTCGACCTCATCAGCAAATGTCTTTTGATACATTCGAATGGTTAGATCTTATGTCAATGTTGAAAGTTTTGCTTAAAAATTTTTTCGATGACTCACTTCCTCAATTTCCTGATGAATATGATTCTGTTGAAAATCTATGTGGAAGAAATTGTAAAGTAACTCAATATATAATGGATGATACAAAATTTCTAAATATAAATAAAAAAAACGTTTGTATCGAATTGACAAAAGATCAAGTTTATTATTTGATTGATATAGATGAAAATTTGTTGTGCTATTACATTGAAGAATTGAATAATGTTAATTTTAACAATTACTACTTTCAAGTATTAAACATAATCAAACCGTATTTTGAAGACTATGAAGAAGAAGAAGAAGTTTGGAAGAATATATTAAAAAATATATTAAACTTGACTGATTCATTATTGGCTAATGCTCTCAGAGAATTTATTTATTTTTATAAACATAAATTTATAAATGCCTTACAAGGATTTAGTGTAGAATAAATTTTATATAAATAAATCGTCTTTTCTTTTATACCTCTCATTCTCATTCGATATGTCGATAAAGATAGTTGTGTCGTTGTTGCTCTCAATATTATTGGTAATTCATTGTGAACATATAAATCAAGAAGATGCTATTTCTTTTCTAAAACAATATGGTTACATAACCTCTGTTAGTAATAATAATAGTTTAGAAAATTTCGAATCGTATTTAATCGAGTTTCAAGAAAAATTTAATTTGCCTGTTGATGGTACCTTAAATGATGAAACTATTCGATTAATGAAGCGACCAAGATGTTCTAATTATGATGAAAATATTGGATATGTTGATTCATATACGGTACACGGAAAATGGAATAAAACTAATTTAAAATGGCATTTTCCATCAGTATCAAGAAAGTACATTACAGTAGCCGCAAAAGCTTTCGAAATTTGGGCTAAAGATTCAAAGTTTACATTTACCAATGTTAAAATAGCTATGCCAAAACCGGATATTACCATAACCCTCGGAAATAAACGTCATAGTTTTCGAACGAGTTGTTCGGGTAAAGCTGAATGTCCACAGAATTTTGATGGACCTGGAAAAGTTTTGGGTCATGCCTATTATCCAAGGGACGACAGCAATTGCATTGAGATTCATCTTGATTCTGATGAAAATTGGAATTTTAGCTTGAATATCACGAATGTTCCGGATAACGAAAACAGTTTATTGGCAGTTTTAGTTCATGAGATAGGTCATACATTAGGTTTGGGTCATAGTGGCATTGAAAATTCTATCATGTATCCTTGGTATCAACAACATATATCCTCATTACATGAAGACGATAAAATGGCTCTTGAAGCACTTTATGGCCCTATACCAACACGTCGTTATCTGCCAATTAACCCTACTACTACTACTACTACTACTACTACTACTACTAGCAGTACTACAACACCCCCACCACCTCTACCTACTTCAGCCAATTTATGTAACCTTAAATCCCCTGATTTTATCTTTCTCGCTAGCACAGCATCGTTCCCCAATTATCGTTTATATATTGGAAGCGGTCGTAAATTATGGAAAATTGATCTTAATGATATGCGAATACCCAACATTTTGATTTAATTGAATCATATCTTCCTAAAGAAATAAAAACATCTACTATAACTCACATTTTTCAAAATGCTGTGGGAGATCTAATTAGCTTTGCTAATGGAAGATGTTATGCCGCCTCGTTCCCAGAATTGCATATTCAACATGATTTTATTTTACCATTATCTAAAGGTGTTCTAATAAATGCTATATTTCAAACAAATAGTGGAAGCATTTTTATATTTTACGATAACACTTCATACATTGAGTTTCTGGAAACACCTCAAGAAATACGTAATCGTGGACGAATAACAGATAAATTTCCTGGACTTCCACCCGGTATTACGTCGGCGTTTAGATTTACAGATGGTTACATTTACTTTTTTCAACAAGATACTTACTATAAATTTAGTGAATATACACGAAAAGTTGTTGCAGCAGGCCCCTTTAATTGGAATCTCTTTGGTATTCCATGTCCTGAAGACAGCTTAAAAGAACAATTAAAAACTTTACTGTCAAAAATAATATCTTTTTATGAATAAAAAAATGCTTATTAAGAATTACGTTTTTTATTAAAACAATATTTTATAAAGTAGTATATTTCATCTTTTCTTCTTCTTCTTCTTCTTCTTCTTCTTCTTCTTCTTCTTCGTCTACTAGAATGTCGTCATCATTCACATCATCGATAAGATATGAGGGTAAATATTTCTTCATTCTGCGTAGATACCCTTCAAACTCTAACTTTTTAAGTATATTTACCAAGCAGCATATACAAATAATTCCATCTACGTAATCGTTCATGACTTGAGATCCTTTACGATATCGAGCAGTTAATATTTGACATTCCTCTTCTGTATACATTCGACCCATACCATATACACTTTCACGTTCGTAAATTCTTTCTTGCTTAAACAAATGCCATGATAAGTCTCGCAAGAGATTTTTAAGATTATTCACTTTTGTTTCACTACTAGTTGCCATTTTTTTTTGTTTTTCAACTGACTTTGCATATCTATAAAACTTCTATATATGCATGAAGATAAAGGAGAGAGGGGATTTAAAATAACCTCGATTTAAAAAATATTCTTAACCAATATTTTGAGCTTTAGTATCTGATGATGCTGATGCTCAATATCTCGCTTTTTTTTTTAATAATCTAATATTGAGTTATAACAACCTTGTTGTTGTTGTTGTTGAGTCCCATCTCTAACATTATAAATGGGTTATCTCCGCCGCCGCGACTTCGATAGCAGACGCTCTCGAATCCCATGAAGGTCGTCATCGCAGCCTCAAAGGCGGGCGACACGCGCGCTCGCGGACCACACCTCCTCCTCCCAGCTGAGAGCAGTCGAGGCGGCCGGCGGCGCGCGGATCCCAGCAGCTGAGAGCAGCGAGGCGGCCTGCCGGTGCGTGGATCCCAGCTGAGAGCATCGGTGGCCGGCGGCAGCGTGCGCGCGCGGACCCCGGTTTCAATGGCGGCTGAGTCGGTTGCGAGCATCCATCGTCAGCACATCTAGTTCAAAAACATGAGCGATCCCGACGACGCCGTCGAAGCCGCTGGAAACCGTCTCCGACGGCGACGATCTCGACGACGACGGCGATGCTGCCTCAGCCGCTAAATCAGCAAGTTTTTTTTTTTTCGCTTTTATTTTAATTTTAATTTTTTTTCTTCTAATTATTGCAGTCATTTAAAAGCGGGGTGTGGAGAAAAAGATGGGCGGCGGCGGCGGCGGCGATTTTCCTCAAGCTGATTGAACTAGAAGCAGAAGAAGAGGAAGAAGGTGGATTTGTGATTAAAAAAAAAATGGCAGTTTCTATTTGTATTATATTGAATAAAAAAATAAATCTCTTATTATTGGTTTAATTATGAATGCATGCATAGGCAACCAACATTACGCTACAACGTAAAACGGTCGGTTGTCTATGCAGCGTGTCTGCGCTCCACAGTGCCGGCGTCAGCGGTGACGCTGGAATAATTTTCTGTGGGGGTGGGCCTCAAAAGCCTCATTAGAGGTCGCTTTTTAGAGGCGGCCAAGGCTCGCGAACCATTTTCCAAGAACACATTTCCATCTAGGCCGCTAGGCCATTTTCAAGATCGGGGGCGGCGGCGGAGGCGGCGGCGGTGGATATTTTCCAATGTCATTTTACAAAGGCTGCTCTTCCACAAGCATTAAGGCCACTTTCAAGCCTCATTTCAAGGCCGGGGGCGGTGGAAAAAAAAAAAAAAAAAAAAAATTCCATTTTCCGAGGAAAACCATCGAGGTCACTTTAAAGGCCAGTTTCAAGGTCAAATTTGAGCCAAAACCCGCCTTGTATAACTACTGTCACCTTATACGCCAGCTATTAATATTAATCACTATCACATTATAGTGCAGAGCTATATATATACAGAGTGGACCAAAAGTCTGGAAACGGTCAATTATCTCGTAAATTGCAAAACTGCAAAATTTGGGATAAGCCTATTTTGGGATACAGAGATTCCAGATTTGACATTTGCAATGTTGCTAGATTTGCCGTTTCTCTGATATTATTAGTCAATTTCATTTTTTAAATACATCATACTATATATTCAGTCATTTTTGAAGTTCATAGGAGTACAACCATATGTAACACTTATGATTTTATGTAATCTAGTTTTAAATAAAAAAAACAGAAGTTATGGCAATGGCTAATTGTCTCAATAAATTTTTTAATACAAACTATTTTCAACTACATTAAAACGTAACAACTGAAAGATTACAACATTTTTAAAATAATGATTACTTAATCAAGTGTTCAAAATGTACTCCATTTGTGAGTTGACATTACCCGAATCGATGGTAAAATGCGTCTACCACATTTCTTCATTTATTTAAGATCTTCTAGACTACATAAAATCATAAGTGTTCCATATGATTGAACTCGTATTGAAAAAAAGATTCCAAAAATGACTGAATATTCAGGGTGATGTATTTAAAAAACCAAAGTTACTAATAATATCATAGAAACGGCAAATCTAGCAACATTGCAAATATCAAATCTGGAATCTCCGTGTCCCAAAATAGACTTAACCCAAATTTTGTAGAATTCGGACTAGCAATTTACGAGATAATTGGCTGTTTCTAAACTTTTCATCCACTCTGTATATGCTCTAAAAGATTAGTATCCATATTAATAGTTTTTACAGTTTCAGGGAAATTATATAAACTTATTTCCAACAATGATATTTACTAGCGGTTTATTGTACGAACTGTTAATATATTGCCTGCTTGGCAATGAATTAAATCATCAGGTAAGTATAAGTCCTATAACATGTACTAATCTTAATTACACCGAGAAAACATGGTCTTTTAAAAAATCTATATAATAATCACAATTAAAGTTGTGAATAAAGTTTATTAATACCACTAAAATATCCATCAATAAGACATTTATTAGTAGTAATTAAATTGTTTAATACTTGATATCAATTTCATTTACTATTGTTAAATAAAATACTTTATTAGTTTACTTTTGACAGCAATACCTCTTCAAATATTTAAATTTAATAGCTGTAATATATTATTCTTTTTAGATGTCTCGTCCATTATAAATATTAAAGTTTAGTATAATTTATAGAGTATTAATAATATTAACATGTAAATGTAAATTTAAATGTCCACTAGCAAAGTTTTTTCTCAGTATATCGTAATAATAATAATAATAATAATAATAATAAAAACATGGTTGGCCATTTTCTATTTTATGTTTTTAATATTCTGTATTTTTCTACAGATTTAGTTTCGTATCTGTTATTACTTTGTTCTAAAATTTGTTAATTGTTGTTTCTTTTATTTTATTTGTTTTCCCGCTATTCTTTTCGGCGTTAGCTAGGTATTCCATAAAGTGTTTAAATATTTCTGATCATAGATCAATTCTCCTTATTTTCTTTATAGTTTATCTTTTAATATTGTATTTCTAGTTTTGATTATAAATTTCGAAAGCCTTTGGAGTGTTATCAGTTCGTTTTTTGTTTCTGTTAGCTTCTATTTTCTCAATGTATTTTATGTATTATTCGCATACTTTACTGTTGGCTGTGTGTTCACCCCCACAGTTACAACACTTGGTTTTGCTGGTGTTCGTTTTACCCAATTTATATTCTCTCGTCGCATGTTCTTCTCCGCATTTTACGCATTTTGGTTTCATATTACAGTTATACTGTGAATGTCCGAATTGTCGACAATTGTAACATTGCGTAACCTTATTCCTTCTTACATAAGGTTCCCATTTAATTTTTATGTGGTCTATCTCTTTTATTCTGTATAAATTTTTTATTTCGAATGATTTATTTACTGTTACAAGGTAGCTATAGCTTTCGTGTAGTTCATTATAACCCTTCATGGGTACAATACTATTTATTTTTATGTTAGCGCTCGCGCCTAATTGTGTTTTTGTAATTTCTAAATCAATTTTTGGATTAGCTTTCAAAACTGTTCTTTTAAGTCTATCTGACTTATTCGTGTAGGTAAAATAATTAATTTTTTTATCTTTTAGATGATTCATTAATTTTACTCTTAAATCTTTGTTTTCCGTATAAATTTTAATTTTATCTCTGTTAAACTGTATAGTGAAATTATCTGAATTCAAAGATTTCTTACCTGGCTCACAAAGTACTGGTGGCTAGTCGGTTTTCCATCTACTACCACTGGTGGTGTTTTGAATTTTTGTTTTTATCCTTGTCTGTTGCCTTGTCCGTTTCCTCCTCTTCACTCAATGGTTCGAAACTATTTTTTACTTTTATCCTTTCTTCAAATATTTTTTCCTGAGACTTCTTTGCCTTCTTTTTGGGTAGCATCCATCCTTCTTCCTTTCCACTAGTTCTCGCCGTAGACGTTCCTGCTGTTTCTTCCTCTGTTTCCATTCCTTCTTCGACTTCTTCGCTCCACTTTCTGGGTTCATTTGCTGTTTTCTCTATACTGAGTTTTTTACTATTCCGCCTATTTTCTTCGATTTCCTCTTCTACTTCTTCCATTACTTTGACCGGTACATATTGACATTCTCAGTAACACTTATTCTTTTTATCATTGCTGTACGTCATTTTTTCAAAGAATCTTTCGTAGATTTCGGGATCTTTGAGTTTTCCTAACAATTCTGTATTTGCTTATTCGACTCCTTGGCCGTCCTTCACTTTCCGATTCACTTTGTACCTTCATTTTGCCTTTCCGTTTAAAATCCTTGCCCTTGGATCCTTCAATTGGCTCCATTTCACTCGCGAAACTGTTAGATAAAATTTCGAATTTTTCCCTAAAAATTGATTTTTTCGGTTCGATTGTTTTTCCCCAAAAATTGTTCAATTAGACTATCAAAACGGGAGTATATCATAATAATAATTTCATTTTTACTTATATATTTTCAGACAAGCCTTTTGCCAGAGCATATTTACAATTCCAATTGGGAAACTCTAGAAAGCAAGGAGCGTAAAATGGACGTTCTATTTTTCATGCAACATGCGCAGAGGACCCAACAATTGAATGCTTTTAATATTTACAATATTGACATGACGTCATATATATCAGTAAGAAAAATGTATTAATATAATCAACGAGGGCTTTTAGTAACAAATTGATGATGACTCCATTAAACAAGGCGCGGCACGGAAAACGAAACAAATCGATATCTTAAGGACACATTTTTTTTAATAAATGAATAAACAGGTCAAGGGGCACATTTTTCCAACGTATTCTTAAATGATCCTCCTTCTGTCATTACCACCAATACAATTTACATACGGAAAGTACTCCTTTTGATTAATCATTGAAACGGTACTTTTAAAATGTATTCAACCATGTGACTGTTCTTTTCATCACTTTTAGTTTTAGTGATCTCTTTTATGAACAAAAATTAATACATGTTCTTATTTATATATTTCAAATGAAAGCTAATTTCAACAGTTAATTGCACAATTACCATGACCATAAATATTGACCTATTTTTTCGTTATTTCAACAAGAATTTGTATTTAATATATTCGATTTGTTTTATGTACAGTGTGAGCCATTGAGAAGGAGTTGAAAGGCATAACTTCCAGGAAAGGATTTTATCGAAAAAACCTGAAACACGTCAAGTTTGATTCAAAAATTATACCCCAAACTTTACCATCATAAACATGGGTGTCATCCCCGAAATTTTTTTAAGTGAGAAGGGGCGACAAGCGGTAAATCATTTTAAATAAAATTGGTGAATTAGAACGATTTATTTTCGAAATATTCGACTTTAAGTATACATTACCTCTAAATTTTCACAAAACAAAAAATATTTCTAATAAAAAAAATTTTCAAAAACATGTTATTGATTGCGAAAAGAACAGATTGAACCACGTAGGTAATAAAAATTATTGTCACGAACGAACGATGAACGTTTACATTTTTGTTGTTTATTTTGAACAGATTTATATGTATATTCATTATTGCCAAAAAAATTGAAATAGTGAATCTTTCTTTAAAAAATCATGAAAACGCTAATGGAACGACACGTTTATTCAATAACCTGCATCCTGATCGGCGTGTTCGTCATAAGTACGTTCTATAGTTGGTACATAAGTTCCGAGAAACTAGATCGGTGGTCAATAAAAAACGAAACCCTGAACGTGAATTTCCTGTAGTCAATGAAGTCACAAACCTGGAAATAATAGGGCAAGTTAGTACAGATCCAACTTTAAGCAATTGTTAATGTTCCTAGAACAAATATTCAACGAATTTTGAAAAACTTCAAGTTCGATCCTTGTAAAATAAAGTTAGTTCAGGAATTGAATGAATGGAATTTTGTGAAAATTTTTCTCAAAAAATAATTGACAACATGCAATTTCTTTTTAATATTTGTTGCTAAATGGTACTGTGGATAGTCATAATTGTCGATACTGGTCAGATGAAAACCCTCATGTTTTTCACGAAGCTCCCACTTAAACTCCATAAAAACTCAATGTTTTTGCGGATATTTTTGGTGATCCCATCACTGGACCAATCTTTATAGGCTTTAATTTGAAAGGAGAACGGTATCTTGAAATACTGAAAACTTGGTTTGCCCTACCTTAATTGACATTATTGAGAGCGATGACAGATACTCGGAACAACATTTGTTTTTATTCTCAGATAGAAACTTTCTCGGTCAATATATAGGTCGAAGAGGTGCTGTAAAATGGCCAGCCAGATCTCCAGACTTCTAGCCTTTAGATTTTTTCTTATGGGGGTATTTAAAATCAAATTACATCATTATTGATGAATGCAGGAGAAAAACTCCTAAAATGCTGGGAAATGTTAGGCACAAATTTGAACAAAATTTATACATTTCTATCGATGCTGGTGGTGCTCAATTTGAACATTTATTGGATTAAAGTATCAATTGTTCTTTTCTCAATGAATAACATGTTTTTTTTTTAATTTTTCTTATTAGAAATATTTTTTATGTTTTGTAAAAATTTGGAGGTAGGTTATCTTTATACCTGAATATTTCTAAAATTAATTGTTTTAACTCACCAATTTTATTTGTGTTGTATCAAAAAAACAAGGCCTTTCAAATGATATATCGCTTGACCCCTCTTCCTCTTTGAAAAAATTTGGACATCCCCGTTTAGGAGGGTAAAGTTTCGATAAAATCTTTAATCTTTTCCTAGCAGTCATGCCCTTCAGCCCTATAAATCTATATGGATATACAAATAGTGTGATCGTAAACCGTGATATTTCCTCATAACTTTTAAGAGGAAGACACAAAACTAAAGCAAAGTGAAATTAGATGCAAATATCTCATTGTATTAAGTTTATTTAGAAATTAAAAAAAATCTTTCATGTCCTTATGTTCTTTTATTTTCATAAGTTATGAACAGACGAAGATGTAAATGAACACGAATTTGTTATGTAGGAAAACTTTAACAAACTTGGTGTTTGGTTTGATCATAATATTCTTTATTCTGTTTTTAGGTAATAAAACTGGCGTTTTCTATCTGCGTATTATTGAAAAATTTTTCTGAATAAATGTCTATTGTTTATGAGGAAACATAGTAACGTAAGATTTTTTTCAAAACATCTTTATGCCACTATTTATTCAAATTGGAGGTCTCTATAAAGCATAGAACATAAAACCGACGATATTGATATGAGATCATTTTTATCGGTAAGAAAATGGGACCAATATAATCAGTAAATGTTTTACCTACAAATTAAAGATGATTTTATATAACGTATCATATTATTACCGTAAATTCTACCTTTTTTCACAACTTATGTTTATCCTCATGTATGTAGTTTAAGATTTTTTCATGGTTTTACTGATTTGCATGAAATAAAGGAAATAATTACGTTACAGTATAGATCATTCTCGTATATATTGTATTGTATAATTTGCATAAAAACCTTTTATTTAAATATTAAAAAAAACAATATTCTTTAACGTTTCTATATCTTTCTTCCAAAAGTTATGAGAGAGCAACAATATTTTCTATAGTAAAACTTTAACAAGGTTGTTGTTTGATATGACTCTCATAATTTATTTATATTATTATAATTACTATAACTTTACGATTATTTTATTTTTAGGTAGTGAAAGTGGCGTTTTCTATCTGCACATTATTGTAAAATTTTTCTGAATAAATTTCTATTAGATATGAGGAAACATACTCATTGAACTTTTTCAACAACACCTAATTATCACTATTTATATTTGAATTAATTAAATACTTTCATACTGCATGATTTGTGTTTCAATTCAACTTTTACATTAGTAAAAAATAATTTTGAAGAAATATATGTATATGCAGCTAAATGTTTTAAGACTGCTTTATCACTTCATATTGTTTTTAATTAAAATGCAAATCTTTTTGCGTTATAGATATCAAATCTGATCAAAAACATTCCTACCGATTTTCTCTGTTATGAGGGGGATGGAATGTAGCAGGGACACTCAGTATATACCTTTATGAAATTATAAATTTAGAATCGAGTCAGGTGGCAAATACGTGTGCAATTTTTCTGGAAACTTTAACTTTTAAAATGTCTTGAAAATGTATAATAGTATTTAACGGAAATATCTGTTCGAGTATTGAGAAAAATAAAAATATTGTGTATCGCATGTATAATATGAGTTATAAACCTGTTGCTATAAAGAAATACTTGTCAAAGTTTAACTCAAATTATTTTCGAAAAACCTTTCTGAAACAATCTCCTACCGCGAGGTCTCAAACCGTAAATTAATCACGGAAAGCAACTACAATCGCAAATAGTCAAATTAGGACTAATGTTATTAGTTTAATTTAAAGTAGAGAATTATTGATTATGAAATTAAGTGAATGATTAATCTGTATCTTTAAATAATTCAAATTTCTAAATAACTAGCTACATATGTTAGCTACTGCTATATTTTATCCACAATAAAACTCTAAATCAATTCAATAGAATTTATTTAAATATTATTTTCACGTCACAATAAGACGCTCTACTATTTGTATCTGCTGCTGAGGACTGACTGCTCGCGCATCTTCCTGCTGCTCGTTCTTCCTGACACGGCTTTCCAGCATTTTAAGTGGGCAGCAGGGCGTAGCGCTAACAGTAGCTATTACTTTGGCTTAAATTACTGAAAGTGTCAATATACAGGGTGCACAAAAAACTATGTAAACGGTTAATATCTCGATTTCTTATAGGTTTACAAAAAAAAGTGTCTTCAAATAAGTCAAGTTATCCGTATAAGTCAATTATAAATATACCGGGTGCACAGTTACTCCAAAATAACGTGAAGATATATTTTTTTAATTAGTGTAAATTTGGGGCTTTTGTAATTTTCGTATTTGGTTACAGTAATTTATTTCAGTATTAAAGCGAACTGTTCTGCTTAATATAAAAGTAATATCAGCTCCGTATTTTCACTGGTTCGGTTCCTGTGATTTTTTAAATTAATAGAAATAAACAAATCTACCTGACTATAATAAAAAAATTTGGGGCTTTTGTAATTTTCGTATTTAATTAAAGTAATTTATTTCAGTATTAAAGCGAACTGTTCTGCTTACTATAAAAGTAATATCAGGTCCGTATTTTCACTGGTTCGGTTCCTGTGATTTTTTAAATTAATACAAATAAACAAATCTACCTGACTACAATAAAAAAATTTGGGGCTTTTGTAATTTTCGTATTTGGTTACAGTAATTTATTTCAGTATTAAAGCGAACTGTTCTGCTTAATATAAAAGTAATATCAGGTCCGTATTTTCACTGGTTCGGTTCCTGTGATTTTTTAAATTAATACAAATAAACAAATCTACCTGACTACAATAAAAAAATTTGGGGCTTTTGTAATTTTCGTATTTGGTTACAGTAACGTATTTCAGTATTAAAGCGATCTGTTCTCCTTAATATAAAAATAATATCAGGTGCGTATTTTCACTGGTTCGGTTCCTGTGATTTTTTAATTTAATAGAAATAATCAAATCTGCCTGACTATAATAAAAAAATTTGGGGCTTTTGTAATTTTCGTATTTAATTAAAGTAATTTATTTCAGTATTACAGCGAACTGTTCTGCTTAATATAAAAGTAATATCAGGTCCGTATTTTCATTGGTTCGGTTCCTGTGATTTTTTAATTTAATAGAAAAAAAATGGAAAAAGGTAGTCGATGTGAGTCGGAAATTGAAGCTTGATTAACGGATTATTTTGTGGTTTGGAGTTTCTTTCATAATTTAGGTTTATCCCGGTTTCTCTGTTTATCGGGCTGTTCTTCTATTTCCCCGTTTTCTTTGAACAATGGAGTACCTCTGCGTGGGGTCTCTGCCTGACTCGGTATCTCTCAGTTTTGTGTGCAAAGCAAGCAGTCGCCAAAAAGGGGAAGGTAGTCGATGTGTTCCGGATACTCGAAAATTGAAGTTTGATCATTAACGAATTATTTCTTGTTAATCTGTTATTCATATTCCTGTTTGTAGCTCACATTATTGTTCGTAGTGTGATCTTGATTATTTCGCGTTTCTTTATAATTTGGTATCAGATGTTCGTTGTCTTCTTTCGTGGCATCTCCAGAACTTTGACCAAATAATGTGCGTTATTTTGCAACTTTTCTTCGGATTTTCCTTTTGGAAACTAAGCAGTCCGGTAATAAAACATTGGTTTATAGACGATCTCCATGAAATAAGCGTGTCATTAACTGAAAGAAAAGAAAAAATAGATATGGAAATAGCTGTGTCTAGGTTCATAAATAAAAGGAATATGTGTCTGAAATGATTGATTTTTATTTAATGTTTGTTTTCTTTTTCTGTTCCTTCTTTTTCTGTTGCAGAGGAGTTGAATTCAAAATTCACTAATGTTGATGCCTTTTGATGGAAGGAAGTACAAAACATAAAGTTTATGGACTTACATCATCTGGAAATGGAGAATGGACATATTTTTCGGTTACATCTTGAAGAAAATTGATTTTGCGGCTCATCCCACTTCAGCAGTTTAATGAATCGACGACAAGATAATGGTGGCATTTACGAATTTTAAAATTGTAGTACTACATAAAAACAATGAGACCTAGATGATTATAACAATTCTGAATTTCTATTTAAATTAAACAAATATAATAATATTGAAGATTATAGTGGCAGTGATTATTAATAATATTATTCTGATAACAAAGATTGAATTGTTAAATGAAATATTTTTAATAAAATGTTTTTATTGTCAGTTACTAGTTTACCACAAGTATTCACCGAGTATCCTGAAGATTCCAATAGGAACCGAAACATAGGCATAAAGTGATTGTAGTACACTTTGTAAAGCAGTCTTACTAAAAATACTGATCAGATGTTCCTCTAGATCTTATACATACCTTTTTAAAAGTATTTTATGAAAATATTTCATATGCAGGTGAGATAAAAGTTTTATGCAAATCCCTAGACACAGGCCATAGGACGCATCGCCTAGAAGAGAGGTACGATGGGTGGAAGGAACACTATTCATTGTACTTCGATTTGCAAAAAACTTTGACCGTATCTGCATAACGATAATTTTATCCTTGCGAAACTCTTACTTTATTAGAATGTAATTTTTTTTAAAATAATTTCTGTGTGAAACATTTCCCACTGAACTTTTAACTTTTCAGTTTCTTTAATCTTATATATTATTTTAATATCAACATCTCTTTTAATCGTAACAAGATAGCTATAACTATTTATATTGGGATCTTTTCCTTTTAACGGAATTTATTTTTCAATTTATATTTTATGTTCTTCAATGTATTTTTTAATAGTCTATATTAGTGACTAAATTTGGTATGGCTCTACTAATTTGTCTGTACATATTTCATAACTGTTTCTCTCTGATCTTTATTATCAGAAAACATTTTACTTTTATTTCTACTAAATTGTATAGAAAACTTATTATATTTTAAAGCAATTCCCTTAAGTGCATGCCATTACTACTGGTGGTATCGTTGGTGTCTTCTCAATTTTATTTATGTCGCTTAATAATAATACAATAATGCAATAATACGATTTTAAAAATGCTGTTAGACACCGGTGCTTCAGTTAAAATAATTTTAAAGGATATTTGCAAACGAGCCAAATAATAGGCTATTAAAAGAAAGTTAATATAAATGACTGGTAAGTTAGCGTCTTAGTTTCGAAATTAAAAGATAAAATGTAGTTTTCCTTTTAAGAATTAGTAACTAGAGTAAAAACTAGTTCGAATGTACCATTTCGCATAATTTTCAAGAAAGTAATTCAAATATCGCAAACTTTGCAAACAAGTAGTTAAATTACGATTTCTTTAAATTTTCTTTTTAAAAGCTAGATACTATGATAAGAAGTAGTTGGAATGAACCATTTTGCAAATTTTAGAAAACATTTATTGTAATGTTGATAATTGTTGTTTTAATTTTCGAAGAAAACTTTTTGGATCCTAGTCAATTGCAAGTAGAGCAATGAAATCTCACTTACCGTATGTTCAATGACATTTCCTTCTTTTATTTTTTTCAATTTGGAAAATTCACTTTCCTATTATCTGCTAGGTATATAAGTTGTTAAAATATTTGTATAAGGAAAATGTGTCCAAATTTTTTATCAAGTATTCATGCCATACCTTATTGACATAAACGAAATCCATAGAAGGAGGTGTGCCTGACCATAATAGACCCGGTGTTTTCTTCTCAGGAAAGTACTATTGTAGGGAAAAGAAAGGCAATAGTTTTAAGTTGGCAATTTAAAAGATTTAAATTTATTGGTATCACTGTTGCATTTTATTGTCCCAGTTCTTATTAGCACTTTTGACATATCGTCACTTTTATATGATACTAGAATGAGGAGAAATTTTAGGTTAGTGGGAGGTGCGCCTGAGCATAGTTGACCCGGTGTTTTCTTATTAGGAAAGGTCTATTGATATGGTTATTGTTAAAAACCTCTTCTAAGAATTATTTTCGATCATAAATGATATTGGATTGATGCATCAACGTAGAGATGATTTGAAACAGAAGAGTGTAAGATAATCCGAGACAATAAGCAAATATTGTTCTAGATATATTGTGAATAGCAGAGTGATCAATACAATAAAAAAGGAGAACAATATCAAATAGGATGAATTATTACTACATAATTAATGGGAGAACCTTGACTTGTATATTTAAGTTTACAAAATATAATAGAGAAGAACTTATTGGATTATCACCCTGATTAATATTAATATTTTTAATACCGTAGCGGATTACTAATAAATAATGTCAAAGATGATTTGACTTTTCTCGGATAAATATTGTGAAAGGGTTCATCTGTTCTCTAAATGGTGTCACTTTTTTCCCTTCCTGGAAGCGTTTTACTAATTGAAGGGATCCAAAGAAAAAAGGCATCAGTGAAAATCGCGGTTCGTGTTTGTGAGCCTATTTTAAGTTCTATATTAAATGGAACTCAGTCTTTGACTGACGTCTTGTCTCTTCTGATTAGTTCTAATCAAGTAAATCGTAGTCAACGCGAAAAGTTATCAGTATTTGTTTTTATCATCTATTATTTGTAGTACATTTTGACGGATGGTAGCCCTTTCTCTTTGGACGGATACAATATTAAAAACAAATTTGGTCTCCGCACTTTTCTTAAGATCAGGAAGATTGATGTTCAAAAATTAGTAGTTTTTCAGTTTAGCTTTAACTGCAAACAAGTCTGTTCGTTCTAGCAGTATTGTAGATTAAACACCAATAGTCAGTTCAGACTTTTTTAGAACGGAATTTGTATTTATTGTATTTTATTTTTTATTTTTTCATAACTCAATTCAAACGCAACCGATAAATTTGGATCTTTCTTCAAGAGAAGGTGGTCAGCACCGGATCAAATATGTGACGAGGAACAAAACAGTGGAAGGAGACAGCGGGTTGAATGATTTTTGTATAGTGATTGTAAATTTATGAATAAGACTCGTTAACTAATTAAAATTGTAGTAATATTGTTGTAAAAGTAAAAATGTTACTGTTGCTTCATGGAAACTTAATATTTGCCTTTTGGGTATGGAGCAATAACTGGTGCTGAAGATGGATATGTTGAACTCGTACTAAGTATTGGTTGAAATATTACCATTTGCATTATATTTGTAGTTTATTAGTAATACTGCTTATTTCAAATTGAGAACTGGAGTATTATAATGAGTGATGTACTTTTTATTGACATGAACAATAGTGATGGTTTTGTTATACCTATTTAGACAAGTAGGGTGGACAAAAAATCCACTATAATCGATCTCAAAGTGAGTCATGTGATATAGGACACACCACCTACTAAAATAAAATATAATATTACTTAAAATGTTCTTTTTGGAGCTTTGAATGAAATAAAATAAAATAAAATATATTTTTTTAATATTCTAGTTGTACTAGAAGTATTCTTAAGAATCTTATTTAGTATTCTTGTTATTCCCATTTTTACTTAATCTGATGATGACCCACTGAGGTCGAAACTAGTTGTACTAGAGTATTCTTAAGGATCTTATTTAGTATTGTTGTTATTCCTGTTTCTACTTGACCTGATGATGACCCACTGAGGTCGAAACTAGTTGTACTAGAGTATTCTTAAGGATCTTATTTAGTATTGTTGTTATTCCTGTTTCTACCTGACCTGATGATGACCCACTGAGGTCGAAACTAGTTGTACTAGAGTATTCTTAAGGATCTTATTTATCTTAGATTTCAGACGTAAATTTCCCAATCCAAAAGGGCGCTTCACACGTGCGCGGTTGAACGGTTCTAAAACCGCACGAGATCCTCAACGAAAATGATTAAATTTTTTTAACTAATTGATAAAAATCAAAAGAATTATTCGATTTTAGGACCGATCGCGGTGACTAACACTCGAATAATGAATTTATTTCGATTCATTAATATCTTAGTCACGACACCCTTACATAATAATGACTAATATGTTTACAAACAAATATTTCATAAAAAATCGTAAAAAGCGATGCGTCCCTCCTTGAAATGGAAATCGACGAAAATTTTACATCCCTTTAAATCGAAGTTTGGAAACATCCAAAAAACCCTTAAAAGCCCAAAATATGATATTTTAAATTTCTCATTAATCGAAATAAAATCATTTGTTTGGTACTCGGGCGGTCCGATTACTTAAGAAAATCCAATTTTCGTCCACCTTTGCAACATTTTAATTTTCGGGAAATTTTGCTTTTCAATCTGGTCGATCTACGATTCTAATCAATTTAAATCAATGGAAAATAGCAACCGGCTCGATGATTGATCCTTTCTATTCTTAGTACGAACGAAAAATTACGTTAGAAAGTACGAATCGGACCCCCTTAGTACTGAAATACCAGTGGCGCACCTCCCAACTCATTTATTCTATAGAGATTCTTCTTCTTCTTTAATAAATTATTCCTTGACACGCCTCTGTACTTGATCTCGTCGCACTATTTCTCATATTAATCAGGTCCGGAGCCAGGAGGAATTTTTATTTTGAGGTGGATTCAAAAATGAGAATGTGGGGATGAGCTCGCAGGCGCTATTGACCCCCCGCGCCCCTCGATGAGCCGCCTATGGGACACCACGACGGCCTCCAAATGCGATCTACAATCCTAGCTTGAGAGCGCTAGAAGGAAAAACGCCGTTGGAACCGTGAGCGAAAATGAAGTGACGGCAAAGGGCACTAGTTGTCGATTGAATAACCGTTGAATTTTGAAAGTTCATTGTCAAAAACGAGATTTCGTACTGGCTGTGTTACATTCTGTATAATAATTTGTATTTAACTATATTTTGGCAAAACTGTTCTAATATGTTCTAGTATCTACTTTACAAAAATGGTTTTTTCTACGAAAATTTTAACTTTAATGACAAACAATGGTCAATAATTAAAAAAGCATTTGAACATTACTAAATGACGATTATAAAGAATAAACAATGTTTTGAGATTGGGTGTCTTTCTATCTGTAGATATACGAGGATGTATCAGATAATAACGAGACTGGTGCTATAGTATAACAATAAAACATTTATTTAAAAAACTTCATCAACTTTCCTTCAAAGTCCTCTCCATTCTATTCAATACACTTATCCCATCGCTTTATTCAGTTGTCATAAACTTCTGCGAAACCATTTTTTGATAGTCTGTTTAGTGTACCCATCACAGCGTTGTTGAGCTCTAAATCCGACTCAAATCTTCGACCTCTCAATTCTTTTTTGACATCAGGAAACAAACACTCAACATCGTGATAAACTATTATCTGGATATGCCCTTTTAATCATTTCAATAGTTTCAGTTGGTGTTTTACCCAAACGAACACAAAATTTTATCGCATATCTTTGCTCCACTTCATTTTTTCGTAAAATACTGACAATTCAATAATTAATTTGTAATAAACGTCAAAAGTTAAATCACAGCGTACTTGAGGAAAAGTTTATTAAAGATAAAGCTTTCATGTCACATTTTTGTGTCATAAAATTCTACCTCTGAAGAAGTTACAGTACCAGTTATTTTCCGATACATCCTCTTACTCTGGATGTCATGAATATCTCTTAGATGTTAGTGCTATGTGGAACATGTAACTTTATGCAGCATTCGTACAGAAATGAAAGAATACAAATGTAGAGGAAGTACTAGTCTATAGAAAATTTAAGTTTAAAAAGGAATACAACCCTAATGTATTAGGTGAGAAATCTGCAGTAGTGTATAAACGAATACAATTCTTAATAGAGTTATCATAAATTTAGCATGTGTGGTTCTTCATTTGTGTATTCGTATTCAAGTGGATGAAACTTGGATTTATGATATATTTATAGAAATTCGACAGTTTGTTTCGTTTAATCTGAACTTTAATTAAGTAACGTTGTACCCAAATTTAGTAGACCGTAGTCAATGCCATATTATTTAAATGCAAATAATAAAACAAATCCGTAGTTCCGATAAATCGTCTAGTGTCGTTACCTTATAAAAAACGCAGCAATGTTAAAAATAAAATCATGTTAATGAATAGCATTTGGTAACGATAGCAGGAATAATATCCATAGCAGCTGCAGTAGATAATTACACCTTCATAGAATCGATTGCCATAGCAGCAGTTTCTTCGATATTTTTCTTCCTTTTCTCCATATTAATCCATATCACTTCTTTGGAAGATAACTGTAATATGATAGCTTCATATATGATTAGTTCAATAATGGGAACCATGGCTTGTCCATTAATAACGCAGAAGGAAAATTTCGCGGGGAACAATAGAACAATTCATATATTATGGCAACTGATATGATCGACAGTAAAACTGATCACATAACACCCGGTGAAATAGATCGTAAAAAATATTTGCAAGAACAGTAAGTTCTGAACAGAAAGTACCTACATATAAATATTTGAGGAATAGAAAGGAAATTAAATGAAGTTAATAGGAACAGGTTCAAGTATTGGCTAAGAAATGCAAACACTTTATATATATATATATATATATATGGAAACTGTATATTTAAAATTATCAGAATTATCCAATAAAGTATTACAAATATCATTTTACTTTTTTTGCCAATTCTTTAATTCTTTTGTAGTTTACAATCATTGATTTATAGTAAATCGTAATTCAGATTTCTTCCCGATCGTCTTAGGATCCCACAAGAGCCCACTCTTGGACCGCTACTATTTCTACATTCCCTAAATTATATTTATGAAGTCATATCTACTAATAAATTCTATATTAACTTTGTAAAAAGTCTCTCTATCGCACGTTAGACCAACATATTTTTGAATCCAAGTGCATAATGACATTTTAGTCTAAACAAAAAGCATCTAAAAATTATCTGTTAAAAGCACCATTTATTTAAAATGACAGAACATTATTAAATAAAATAAATAGGTCTGTTCTTTTCGTGTTGCTTTTATTTAATATTTTATTCTAATCATCTAGCGAAGTGTATGTTAGGGTTAATTATTTTAAATATATTAACACCAAATTACTTATTTGTGACATTGGGGTAAGCTTTGTAGCAACTATAGATAAGGAAATTATGTTTTCATGATCTAATATAATTATATTTCAGTTTGTTTGTCTTGTGCGTTCTTTTTTTTCATGGTATTTAAATTTGTTATATTTTATACAATTTACCAAATAATTCTTTGGCATCAGTATTTTACTTCTAGTAGTAGCATATTTATATGTGCATTCTACATTTCTTTGGCACCAATCAGAACTATATATTATTATAATGATTGTTTCTACCCTTACTTTGTGGAATCCATCCATTATAAATCTAAAAGATAAATTATAGTTTTCTTCTATCTATCTATAGTGTGTCTACGGACAGGATCCACAAGAGGAAAAACATTTTTATTTTGAATTTTATCGATAAATGTCATTCGTGATAAAAACATTTGCTTATTCAAAAAAATACCATGAAGTGAAGAAAAAATCATGTTTTATCATTTTATACCCAACTTTCTATGAAACCTTATGATCTTTTGCATTAAGTTCGAAAATTTAACAATAATTAGTGGGTGACGTTTATGTTATTACAAGTTAAATTCTTTCTTGAAGAATTAGCATTATAAAAGAATAATAATTTGAGATATAGAATTACTGTTGTTTCTACTAGGTACAACCCAGTTACTCATAAGATAAGTAGTTAGACACACTGTTGCAAGATAAATATCTAAAATATATATGAAAATGAGATTAAATATAGTTTTGATATTTATTTTATTTGTATCTCATATGAGTAGTATATTATCTGATCATTCTTAAAATGGATGTAAAACTTGGCATATTTATACACATACTAGTAATGCAAGTATGTACATGCCCTAACTTTATAACTAGTCAAAAAATTGCCAAAAAGTAGGAATATTGTTGTATGTTGCTTCAAAAAGTATTTAAAATGTTTTATTAACTTGGAGCTTTCTTGGTTACAATAATGTTTTTCTAAAATGAAAACATATTTTACTTTTCTCTTAAAAAACATTTTTATAATAATAATGAGAGTTAATTTTCAAATGAAAAGTTATTATTATAACAATTTATTATTAAAAATTTCTTCAGAAAATTAAATAAAACCATGTTTAATATAATCAATTATTTTATGATACGCCTATGTGATTAAAAGATACACCGATCGTGAAACACAAAAAGTTTTTACTCATACTTATATAAGGGGCCATTAGTTTTTGAATGTATCGAAATAAATCCATTATTTGTGAATTATGCGTTAACGCGGAAGGTCCAAACTAAAATTATTGTGTTTAATTCATTTTTAATTCAAAAGTTGGTGGTTAATTAGTTTAAAAAATAAAACCGCTTTCAATTTTTAATTTTCTATTTTTCGATTCGATGCATCTAGTGCGGGTTTTGATCCCTTTATTTTCGCGTGTGCCAAATGCCCTTTTGGATTGGTTCCATTTCTAGAAAGAGAAGGCAAGGTAAATATTTTTTTTATTTTCGAAATTGAATTGAAAAATTAGAAAAAAAATAATTGGTTAATTTTTCAAAATTTTAAGCACTCTTAGCAATTTTACTTAATATTCTTTAGTTTATTATGGTAATTTAAATAAAGTAATAGATTGTTTGCAGTAACAAATAGAACTTTTAATTTTTTATCAAATAGGTATTTTTTCCGTTTAATTATTATTTTTTTTAATTTATAATTACCTTATTTATACCGATATATTTACAGTAGTACTAATCGATTTTCCTTAATTTTACATATTTTTAGTTTTTGTTAAAACGATTTTCTATTATTTTTCAACTTGGTGAATTTCTTTTAAAATTCTGTTTTTTTCTTCTTTAAAAACGAACACGTAAACACCAGTTCAAAAAACGCCGTGAAAAAAACTAGAATAACAAGACCAGATTCTTTGTTCTACACTTCTTTATACAATGATTCATTTAAATTTAAAAAGGAATTAATTATCGAATGCATGAAATTGTTTTCTTTGTTTACAGAATTTCTTCAATTTCGATTTCGCCAGGAAAGGTAGGCAAATTGGGCTTTACAATGTCTTTTGATTTCTTCTTTAATTAAATTTATTTTATCTGAAAATAGTTCGATCTTCACTAAATATTAATACAACAGATTTAATATAGAGGGTGATAAATAATTATTATATTCTTAATCTCTTCGTATATGAAATCATTAAGGATTGTTCTGTTTTTACATTTTTTATTCTGTCGCATATTCGTACACGGTTTCTAAAAAGTGAGTGATACATTGTTTTGTGAAAAGTGAGTGATATACAGTGTGTTCGACGACAGAAAGTCTTCAAAAGGTAAGCGAACTTTTTACATTCTGTGCATATATTTTATACACAGTTTGTGAAAGGTGAATTATATACAGTGTATTTAATTATAGAGAATCATCGAAACGTTGAATATTTGAATATTTTTACATTTTGTGCGTATACTTTATACACAGATTGTAAAAATACAATGATATTCACTGTGTTCAATTGCAGAGAGTCTTGGAAAGAAAATGAACATATTTAAATTTTTTACATTTTGTGAGTATATTTTACACACAGATTGTAAAAAGTTAGTGATATGCACTGTGTTCTATGGCAGAGAGTGTTCGAAAAAAAAATGAACATATTTAAATTTTTTACATTTTGTGAGTATATTTTACACACAGATTGTAAAAAGTTAGTGATATGCACTGTGTTCTATGGCAGAGATTCTTCGAAAGAAAATGAACATATTTAAATTTTTTACATTTTGTGAGTATATTTTACACACAGATTGTAAAAAGTTAGTGATATTCACTGTGTTCTATAGCAGAGATTCTTCGAAAGAAAATGAACATATTTAAATTTTTTACATTTTGTGAGTATATTTTACACACAGATTGTAAAAAGTTAGTGATATGCACTGTGTTCTATGGCAGAGATTCTTCGAAAGAAAATGAACATATTTAAATTTTTTACATTTTGTGAGTATATTTTACACACAGATTGTAAAAAGTTAGTGATATTCACTGTGTTCTATAGCAGAGATTCTTCGAAAGAAAATGAACATATTTAAATTTTTTACATTTTGTGAGTATATTTTACACACAGATTGTAAAAAGTTAGTGATATTCACTGTGTTCAATGGCAGAGAGTGTTCGAAAAAAAATGAACATATTTAAATTTTTTACATTTTGTGAGTATATTTTACACACAGATTGTAAAAAGTTAGTGATATTCACTGTGTTCAATAGAAAGATAAGTGAACGTTTTAAAATTCATACTAAAATTTAATTAATGGGGACTTATTTATTTTGAAATTTAGCGCGATCACCCTCTATGAGTAAAAGAAATCAAAAGGCAGAAAATTATTACTAACAACTCTGTAAATTTTGTCTAATTCATAGTTTCATTTATATCATACAAATAAAAATAATTTTATTTCAATGTGTGTCAAAGTTATCAAAATTTTACAAAATTTCACGATATTAATTTTTTTATTAAATTCTAAATATAGACAAAATGTACAGGGCGATATAATTAACGAGGTACTTCATTTTCAACTGGAGTTAACGAAGAAAGATCTACAGGATGTTGCAGAACGAAGGAAGCGTCGAAAAATAAATACCAATATTTATTGCGATTATTTTAAAGAAAATTTCATTCTTTTATTTTTAAACGAAGTAGTTTCAGTTAAAAGATATAAGCAAATAATATTTTCATTCCATATAGAGAATCTTTAAAAAAAATTAATGATTTTTTGATTAACTATATTTCCACATTTTTATTTAATATTACGAATTAAAAAAGACGGGTATTTAATTTTTCAATATTTATATGAAAATAAACGTGACATAACGTATCTTACACTCCTAGAACAGAAGAATTTTAATTATACTACAAAAATATAAAGTTTTTCATTTTATAATAAAAAAAAATTGAAAGTGCATAAAAAGTTCTTTCAAAAGGAACAGAAATAATTGAGATATATAGAGGGTTCTCAAATCATTAAATTTATAAACAAAAATATAGAAAAGCATTTAAAACGTCTGATTTTTTAATTAATTTTTCATGTGCTATTGAAGTATATAAAGAAATTTTGTAATGAAAAAATGTACTTTCAGGGAACTTATCCGTCCAGGAAATAACTGAGTATTTAGCTCAATTTGAAAAAGATTTCAAATTTTTAATTAGTGTGACAGGTGCAGGGTCTATTTTTTTATACGTAAAGTTGACATAGACAGACTTTGTCTGTTTTTCGTTATTTGTTTTTGGAGGGACTTGTCTTCTATTTCGAGTTTAATTGAAATTGTTTTGTCTGTATGAAAGGATTTTTTAGTTGGAGTCATAGAATGGGAGGAAACAACAAGACAGAACATCCTGCAGGAAGATGGGCACCAACACCATGGACCGACTAGGTTTGGAGTGCTAATATTTATACGGAGGGACTTTTCCATTTTCATCGTTTTCGTTTAAGCTCTTTTTTCGGTTTCCAGAGGGACTTTATATTTCTTTTATTTATTTATATTTTTTTTATTGATATTATTTTGTCTGTTTTTGGAGGGACTTTTATGTTTCGCTATTTTTGGTTAAAGTTAGTTTCTCTGTTTCTGAAGGTACCTTCTTCTATTTCCCTGTTTTTGATTGAAATTATTTTATCTGTTTTTGGAGAACTTTTCTGTTTCGTTCTTCTTGGTTGAAGTTATTTTCTCAGTTTATGAAGGGACTTTTCTATTTATCTTCTTTTGATCGAGTAACAAACGAGAATGTCCTCCGAAGAATCAACAAAGATCGCGAATTATTATTAACAATCAAAAGAAGAAAAACTGCGTATCTGGGGCATATAATGCGAAATTCAAAGTACCAACTACTACAACTGATTATTCAGGGTAAGATTGAGGGTAAAAGGGGAATAGGAAGAAAGAAGATGTCATGGATGCGTAATATAAGGCAATGGACCGGATTACAAACAGTTGAGAGTCTAATACATACAGCCAGAGATCGAGACGAAATGAATTATGTGGTCGCAAACATTCACTAGTTGAATATGCATCAGAAGAAGAAGAAGAAGAAGAAGAAGATCGAAGTTATTTTCTATGTAGCGATTAATCTGCCACTACCACCAGGTGCAAAAGTTTGTCATGTTAGGCCAAGAATGAAAAGAACAGTTCACTTTCAAAAATAAACGAGATGGGGAGAGACCACAACCAAAGAGATTTAATAGATGAATTACTGAAAAAAATTTCTTCACTTTTTGAGGACTACTTGTGTACAACACACCGACTTATAGCCAGGATACAGATAGATGATGAAGCCATTCCTAAAGCATTTCGTATACTCTTTTGAAGGGAAAATTTGTTTTTGATTGAAATTATTTTGTCTGTTTATGGATGGATTTTTTCGTTGAAGCTTTTTTTTCGATTTCTGGAAGGATTTTTTTATATTTTTCGTTGTGTATTTATGAAGGGAATTTTTAGTTGGAAGTTATTTTCTCTGTTCTGGGTCTTTTATTTACCTCTTGTTCCTCGGAGTTGTGTTCTATGTTCTTGGAAAGGATATTCTTCTATACGATTTGTGTTCGTTGAGGGGCACTCCTTCTTTTTCCTTGATTTCCGTTGAACAATAGTGCACCTCTAGCTGGGGTCTCTGCCGAACCTGCATTGATCAGACTTGTGTCCAAAGCAAGCAAATGCGTTAAAGGGGGAGGTAGTCGAATTTGTTCCGAAAACTCGGAAACTGAAGTTTGATAGTTTGGTCATCATCAATAATAATATGTCTTGGTTCATTATTTATGGCTTATATTTTCCGATTTTGAGCATTGCTCTTTTTTATTGAGATCTCTTTTTTGGTCTGTCGTACCTATATATAAGTTTTTACCGATTTGATTATTTCTCATTGTATTAAGTGGTTTATTTGACTTGACTGGCTACTTTTTTTATATTTCCCTGTTTCTGGTTGGAATTATTTTCTCTATTTATGAAGGGTCTTTTCCATGTCCCTGTTTTTGGTTGAATGTATTTTCTTTGTTTATGAAAACATTTTTCCATGTCCCTGTTTTTGGTTGAAGGTATTTTCTTTGTTTCTGGAGGAACTTTTACATTTCCTTGTTTTTGATTGAAGGTATTTTTCTTTGTTTATGAATACACTTTTCCATATCTCTGTTTTTGTTTGATGGTATTTTCTTTGTTTAAGAAGCGACTTTTTCATGTCCCTGTTTTTGGTTGAAGGTATTTTCTTTGTTTCTGGAGGAACTTTTACATTTCCTTGTTTTTGATTGAAGGTATTTTTCTTTCTTAATGAATACACTTTTCCATGTCTCTGTTTTTGTTTGATGGTATTTTCTTTGTTTAAGAAGCGATTTTTTCATGTCCCTGTTTTTGGTTGAAGGTATTTTCTTTGTTTCTGGAGGAACTTTTACATTTCTGTGTTTCGAAGTTTGCTATTTGTGATATTTATTGAGATTTCTTCGAGGGATCTTCTCCTGTTTCTGCGTTTTTGATTAAGTTATTTTCTCTATTTGGAAGGATTTTTCGATTTACCTGATTTTCGTTCAAGTTTTTTTTCTATTATCCTGAAGGGGCTCTTCTTCTTTGCCTGTTTGTTATTTTTCTCTTTTCCTGTTGTTATATTTCTGTTTTTGATTGGAATTCTTTTCTAAGTTTCTGAGATGACTTTTTTAGTAAAAAAATTTGATATTTTCTTCATTTTGTAAATTATTCACTTTTAATATGTTTCATTACTTGTAAATTTCGTGTATGGGGTTATATGGCTACAGGCGAACCATCCCCTTAAAAATGGTAACGCGCCAAGGTAATACCTCAGTGGTGGTGTGGAAATTTACCATTATATTATCTTTTATTTGAAGTTGCCCTGCAGTAATGGATGATATTTATTTCGAAATATTGTTATTTTAAATATTGTTACTTTCGAATGCCAAAATTGGGATTTCGTCTTGTCTCTAGATTGGAAGAGTAAATCATTCTTCAAATGGAAATGTACTAGGTGAGTACTACTGTGTATTTTTTTATAGTCGTATCGTTAAAAAAATAAAGTTCTCTCTGGTCTGCTTAATTACAATTACGTTGCAGACCGGAAGCTTTGGTTTGTTGTAAGAACATGATTCTTGAACTTCTTAAACACCAAATTAAAATATTCCACTCGACGCGCGTTTCGGTACTTATTTAGCATCATCTTAAACTTACTTTAGTTTTGTCTTGGTGATGCTAATATAGTTAGCAAAACGCGCGTGGAGTTCAGTATTTTGTTTAGTGTTTAATTAGTTCAAGACTCAAATATATAACAATAATATTATTATATATTTTTCTCTACTAATTTATTAATTCTCATGTAATTTTCTTTTCCATTTACATAATATTTTCCGTGTTTTAGAATCTGCTGAGAAAATAGAGATGGAAAGTATAAATAAAGATGTGGATATGTAGACATCGAAAAATTATAGAGGGTGTTGCTGGAATTCGTACCCAAAATTTGGGAGATGATAGAGGGGCTAAAAATAGTGATAGTATTTTATAACAAAATTGGCCATTACGCCCTTCGTTAATGGACTATAGGGATATAAAATTAGAAGTTAAAAGTGTTTTTTTTATAATTATTAAACTACTTATTTGAAATGAATAAAAAATTAATCATTTATAGATACCATAAATACGCACTTGCTGGCGTTATCAACAAATCTGCAGTACCCTTATGAACACAGGTCCGGACTAAGTTTAATGGTTAATAAGGCAAATGTTTTTCATCTAAGATTTTTTTCACTTGTAAATATGATACCCCAAACATTTTTAAAAGAAAAACTCATCTTGAAGACACTTAGAGATTATCTATATTTGAGCATTTCGTGTTATCCAAATAAAATATTATATTATTCATATTAATCAACAAGGTGAACTTACGAGGTTTATTTGGGTAGTTTGTATCAGTAGTTTAGTATTGTTGCATAATAAATCATTCGTGGGTATTTTTTATAACAATAAGAAAAAATAAAACAACATGTCGATTTTCATTTTATTCAATTACTAATTTACATTTACATAGCGAAAAAGAATTTTTTTTTTATATAGTTGTGTGAACAAATAAGAAGATAAAAAAATACACAAAGGCATACCCTTATTATTATTATTATTATTATTATTATTTTTCTTGCAATTAGTACATAGCTTCCTATTGTTTTATGTGCAGATCTGGCGTAAAGATATTTTTGTGACAAATATGGCTGATAATAGTGGAAAACGACGTACCATAATTAAACTCCTGAAGAAAAAAACAAATTAAAAATGTTTACGAAGGACTTCGTGCTCGTGAGAAATATATGAATGTAAGTGAAGTAGTCACTTTGTGTAGTTTATTGATAAAATTTAGTGAAATAAGTGTGTATATGTCAGTTAAAATAGAGTATGAGATAGAAAAAAGTGCTCTTTTAACTGAAACTAGAGGAAGAAAAATTATTAAATTAGATGAAAGAGCAAGACGTAATTCGCGGAATAATGCTTCTTCCGGCAAGGGAAAGCGACTACTAATTACGCATAGTGCTCCGATTGTCACCATACTGATGAGAATTAAACGCTCTATAGAGCTAATTTGGGAACAAATAAAAACGAAGTGGCAAGAACAAACACATTTAAATTAAAAGATATCCAAAACTGATTAGATATTGCAATTGATAATGTAACACCGGGTTCGTTGCAAAAGTACGGACAACTACAACATGTTTATTTGTGAATCTAGTTGAAGCAAAACGAAGAAAGGGATTTATACATCTTATATCTTAATTAATAAAAAGTTATTTTTATGCAAAGCAGATAATATAGTGAAGTATAATAGCCCATTACATAATATATTATAGAGGTTTAGTTACGATGGACTAAAAATGACATCAATTGACTTTTAATAAAAATATATTATTCATGATTTGCTGAAATATCTCTGTTTCTTAAGTTAATGTGATCGTAGAAATAAATCTTGTGTGCAATTCGAGCGGAAAATACTTTTTGCCTCAAAGCGACAAAGTATCATTTTCCGCTCCTGCGTAAGAAATAAAACCGTTATTACATGGTGATCCGACTTTTTAGAACAAAGCTGGGAAAATAGAAGAAAAATATTTATTGAACCCGTCAGTAATATTAATAGAAAATCATTAAATCATGGAATCGTACAATAAATCATAAAATGGTCGTATTCAATAAATCAAAGGAAGCTAAAGAAGAAATAAAAAGAGATCAATGAGGGAGTAGGGGTGAACTAACTTCAAAAAAGCTTATGCAGAAATTGAAAACTGGTCAGTGAGAGCCATTCTCAAAATTTTTCGAATATAAAAGCCTTTGTTAAAGAACATAATTTAAATGGTAAATTAATGAACAATTTTTAAGAATATTTTTAAATTATAAATCGGAATAGTTCTCTAGCTCAGGAAACACTAGATAAAAGAGTAAAAGAATTAAGAATAACTGAAGAGGACAAAATGTCAGAAAAATTTGACTTGAAAATGACATCTTCATTTATACCATCAGTGGATCATGTTAGTTGGTGAAAGTGGTTCAAAATAATTAATAGATTCAATTGAACTTTAGGATTCATTATTAGATGAATATGGTAAATTAATATCTTTTTTTTTAATTCGTCATTCAGAAGGTCCAAAAGTTAGATTAAATAAACAGTACGAATCAAATTAAGTCTTAATTATAGATTAAGAAATCATTTTATTATTAATAAATCTGTTACTGCTTTATCAACCAAATTAAACAATTTTAAACGAAACAAAAAATCACTAAAACAATTTGGAAGAAATTTGTTGATATTGGTCAGATGTTAACCCAAAGATCTTCCATCAAGCGCATAAACAACAAACATTCTTTGAAACTAAATGATTGGGCGAGTCTTTATGGGGATCGCATTATCGGAGCCTATTTTAATCTTGGAAATTTGATCGGCGAAACGTATGTACGGTAATTAGAAAACCATTTAGTTTTCCAGCAATAGTATATAAAAATTTTCGTGGTAATTTGACTAGCAGAAGGGGTGAACGAATACGAAATCCTACTTTGTAATACAAATAGTATTTATATTGAAAAAAGGATTTATTATAATATATTAATATATAATATATAATATATTATAATATATTAAATTTTGGTATCACTATAAAGCATTTCCAAACACCTTTAATAAGATGTATCACTCGAACTTTCTTGCCATCTGAAAATTTGGGGATGGTGGTTGCACTGGGTATTCGATTACCGTAAAACACACTTGTGTACTTGGTTTATGTCTAAAATGCTGATATACAAGCAACCATACAATTAAAGTATTGTACTCGAGGCCTGAGTACAGAGTATATTAAAAGTACTTTGAGCAACACAAAAGAAGTCAAATCATAATTTTTAATAATAATAATAATAATAATAATTCTTTATTGTCTAACAGAACAGTAATAAGTAATGTTTGTCAAATGCATTATTCAATCCAACTGTTGCCATCTTTTCTAAACGAAATAAACCATTGTTTCTTTTATTTCCTGCTGAGTATTTCCTTGTTATCTATTCACTTTGTTCAAGTTCTGCGTTACAGATGGAGCAGTCTTTCATAATCCATAGATATCTGGGATTCACTGTTTAATTCAAATTTAATTCAAATTTAATTCGAAATTGATTGAATGGTTTTCTAATTATTGCATGTATATCAAAAATTTAAAAATAATTTCAGAGAAGAACATATATAAAATTTTGTTTTCTCTATTAATCTATTTTTTTGTTAAAATTTTTAAAACGAAATATTTCGCAATAAATAGAATTTAAAATATGAATAATCAAAAAGACGTTAGGAAATGAAATGTAGCACGTCATCTTTTGCAAATGTTAGATATTATTTAGAAGTGTTAGAGAATTCTTTCTGATCCAGGTATTGATTATTGTGTAATATTATAAACTGTTTTTAGAGGGCGCAGGTTGTTGTTTGAAAATTTTTATCCAGCCATTTCTTGTTATTTCCTCCCAAAATTGATTTACGATTTTTTAATGGAATAGATCCAGCGACTTATTAGACACGTAATACAAATACGAAAATTAATTGCAGCATTAAAAATTGCTGAATTTGGAAAAATTTATAAAAGGATAAAAAAACTTCAGTAGCACTTGTACAAAGAAATATTTAATTTATTAATAATTCAACATAAAAAGGCACTTACTGAAGATTTATAACTCTACGTCAAGGTTTGTTTGCGTCGTTTTTACCCTTTCGAGTGAAATTGTTTCCGTTTTTATAAAAATTCAGAGCAAACGCTGAGCAAGCGGCTACGAAAAGTATTAGGAAAAAAACTGCCATTGCCACAGCCGGGTCGCCATAATCGAAAGTTAAATGATCATTTCTCAGGTACCCGAAGCTATTCAGATTATTCGTTCCGTTACTGGGCGGACAGGGTAACTGCACAATAATGTCTTGATGTTGAATCTGAAAAGAAAGCATTATAATAGTCATAAAATATTTGGATATACTTAGAAATCTTAATGTGTTCCAATATTCAAGGTTTCCCAAAAGTCCCGGGACGGAGCCATAAGTTTCTAACGAGTGAAGAAAAAAATCTGAAAATTTGGAGATCACTAAAGGGCCATAAAAACTTCATTTTTAAATGGTTTAAAAGTTTAATACACTTGGGAGTTTTTTAGGGGGGTAATAACCTTAAAATTTTTAAATTGCTATCCTTAAAAAAGAAACACATCTGCAAAACCAAAACCCGATATCTTGACACGTTGACTACCATGTGTATCAGTACTTACTCTTTTAATGGTTGGTGGCTTTGGGGATAGAACAGTTCTAAAATTTCAAGAAGAGGGAACTGTGAAAGATCTTTCGAACTCTGGAAATCTGCAACAATTTCAGAAACAACCGAATAAGCGTTACTGTCTTTTGTTGAAAAACCTTCAAGATCCTTATTAAAAGCTTATCAGACACATGAAATCAGTAAAAGTTCTGTTCACAGAATTTTGCAAAAAAATAATTATTTCCCCTAGTTCAGATATTGAACGAACATGACTTCGATAGAAGGTTGGAATTCTGCGAAATAATGCGTAAAAAATGTGATGGTCATAGAAATTTTAATACTGTTTTCTCTGATGAAGCTGCTTTTTTTACTTAAATGGTAAAGTTAATTGGCACATTTGTCGTTATTGGGCTGAAGAAAATCAGCATTTAATAAAAGAAGATCATACTCAGACACTGCAGAAAATCAATGTGTCGGCGTAATTATGGGAGATAGAGTAATTGGTCCTTTTTTTATTAATGGAAATTTGGACGGAGGCAGATATCTAGAACTGCTGGAAAATCAAGTGGTTCCAAGTGTTCGTACCGTATGCCCTAACGGTATTGAGAATATTGGTTCCAACAAGATGGTGCTCGCCAGATTTTAGCCGAGCAGTCCGAGACTTCTTAAGTCGTACGTTTCCAAACCGTTGGATTGCGAGAAGAGATGAAATCTAGTGGCCACCACGATCTCCGGATCTTATACCACTCGATTTTTTCTTTTGGAGGTTTCTTAAAAGTAAAGAGTATGCAACAAATCCAGAAACAATCAATTATTTGCAAAATCGCATATTTGAAGAAATTACCAATATCACTAGGGATATGCTCCAAAGTGTTCAAAATTCTATTTATGAGCGATTGGATCATTACGAAATCGAGGAAGGTCGACAATTTGAAAATTTATTATAAAAATCGTAATAAACATGTTTCTTTCTCATTTGGTAGTATACCTGTAATTCTTAAAATAACCAAGATACCGGTTTTGGTTTTAGGGATGTATTTCTTTTTTCATTAACTTTAAAATAAAACTCCCCATTGTATGAAAGTTTTAAACCATCTAAAAATGTAGTTTTTATGGCCCTTTAGTGATCTCCAAATTTTCAGATTTTTTCTTAACTCGTTAGAAACTTATGGCTCCGTCCCGGAACTTTTGGGAAACCTACATTTTGACAAATATAACGATATTTATTACCTACGCCGTGGATAATACAAAAAGTTATTATTCACATGTTCTTCTTAAAATCCCTACTGGTCTTAAAATATATATTTTTTAAGTTACTTGCTTGTTTCTACATAATGTCGACATGGCACTATGTAAAGTTTGCATAGCTTCTGCACTCAATTCTCTGTTTAACAAATATGGAATCAGCCATCCGGTAGGACTAAGCTTTTGAATCCAAAGGAGATAACTTGGCATATCTTTGAGGTGTAACACATATCCCGAGGTTATAAAAAATGCTGATAGTACCATACAAGATAATATTGTTGCAGTATTTGGTATTGATATGAGATAAATAAATGCAATCAAAAAGATTTGAATAGAGCTGAGGTACAGCAGCATTACACATAAAAATATATGATTATAGTATATTTTGCATATTTTTGGAATCTTTGCGATTTTATTTACGGAATTCAGACAAATTAAATAACTTTTACATACATCAAATATAGTAGTTTTGATAAAAAATATTTTAAATTTTTTTTAGTTACTGAAATAATTTGACTTTAACATAAACTAACCAAACAAATAAAGATGGAAATAGACTTACTATTGACTAAAAACCACAAAAGTATTAGTTTTTTTAAAATTATTAATATAATACAATTTTTACGTTTCATTTTTTTACCTTTGTAATTATATAAGTCAATCTTTCATACAACCCATCTTTGATATCTGTCTCAACGCTTTTCCTATTTTTTCTCATTTCTGTTAGTCATATTTAACAACAACGGCCAATGTATGATACACATAACACTGTAATTGTATCCTTGCCGATCATTTAAAATCAACTGGGAATCAGTGGTTGGAATATAATATGAAAAACAATGGAGTTCGATAAGGAATTTAAGACCAAAGAGCAAACGCAGAACTACCGAAATAAGCACAAAACGATTATTTTATAAATAATGACATAGTGAAACTAGAGTGCTAATGAAAGGGCAAAACGAAAGCTTCCCAGTAGACTAACACACGAAATCAGAAAAACTAGAACGAGTATTTCTAATTTTCAGAAAATACATTGTCAGAACCAGGCCATTATTCAACATTTTCACTAAATTCAACATCAGAATAGCATTGAATCAAGACCCGAAAATTCGATGCTAAAATATCTAGAAAGAATGGACCATAGTCCCAACCTTAGAATTCTATGAGAGCACGACACCACTCCGTTTCAATAATTTAATTTCATTATTTTTCGCCGTTTTTGCATGATTTCTGATGATATAATTTTACCGGGGACAAGAGATATGTGATTCGTCGCTTTTATGCGATGAGTCAATAGTTACAAAAGACACAGAAATAATCCAAATATACTTACCTTGATTAATGTATTTTTGCAACACAATGTTCCTACTACGAGTACATGATGTTCGATCATTAGCAAAAAAGATTGTAAACAATAATTGAGAAAAATGAACTAATTTTAAGCAATCAATTCGGTTTTCGAAGAACAAGAAATTATAAATACATCGAGAAAAACAAAAAATTAATCATGACTGAGCAAAAGAAATACTGTCCTGAAGAATTTCTTAACATACATTTGATAAATTTGAGCGTACTGTCTCTCCTGTTTGGAATAAAAAAGTATTAGAAAATGCATTAAGATTATATGGCGCATTAATATGACGTCACAAGTCATATTTATTTATCCATTCTGTGGTAACAGCTTGAATTAGTTGACTCGAACTATTTCATCACTTTCCCTGTACTTAAATCACCCTCAAAATTTATAATCACTCACGAACGTCTTTCGACGGGATAACGATTTATTTTTAAAAACTACTTTATTGTTTAAACCCAAACCCAAATCCAAAAAAAACTCCGTTGATGTAGGCCGTATATATCTTCTTTTATTTCTAAACTGAAAAAAAACTCACAAGAAAAATCTACCAAATTCAATCGCAGCTAGCCGTGTGTCGAATCATTTATTTAATATAAACTATATTATGGTTGCAAATTCTTTTTAAAAGTAAAATTTATGTACATATATATATATATATATATTACATGGTCTTTCTCTTTTATTTTTCCTAAAATAGTCTCAATTCTACATAGCTCTCCCTGACAAAAAAATATTGGGAATGAGCAGTCAAATACCTTTTCATAAAAAACTAATTTACAAAGTTATGAGCGCATCCCGGTTGGCTACTCTAAAGAGTTATACATTGCTCTTATCAACGTTCGATGGTTGTGTTCACACACGAATTGCACAAAGTCTCGCACTTTTAGCCATAGTGTCTTGTAATCCCGTGGTCGTGATTACCTCCAGGTGTGATCTTTTATGTATGGTTTGGCATGATCCTTCCTCTGGTCACTACACATGCGTTCACCGTTATAAGTCTTTTGCACTGTTCTGGCGACGAACTTTTAACTCGCAATCTTCGCGTTAGAGTCATGCCGGTCTAAACTATCTGCGACATTCCCGCTTTTGTCAGTCCAATGAAGCTGATTTGTAACTACATTGTCTTGCGTTCGTGCGGACACTCCCAGATTGTCTATTGTTACTTCTGCTAGTTTAATTTCTTCAGAGTTATCACTCTTTAGCCTCTGACTTCTTTACTTTTTTTTCACCTTCAACTTCTACAATTGCTATTTGGAATCCCTACAATCACGTTTAAATTCTTTAATAAATTGATTTCTTCAAATATAACTTTAACTTTAAAAACTGCTTCTTGAAATCTTTAAAAGTTACCTCGATATGACTTGGAATATCCCAACTACATTCTCCTTTTTCTACTAGTTTCGTACAGAGTGCCTTTGATGACCCGTCGAATATTTCTTATTCCGCTTTTAAGATGGTTTTTCTTATCTTCCTTTCCAAACTTCGTATTTTATTCTTCACACTTCATCACTACTTCCATTTTCTGAAGCCATTTTACCCTTAAATTTTCCTTTATATCTTAAGGTAAACTGCTTTTCTTATATATCTTGTGGCTTTTTCCTATTTCTTGAATTTTCTTTATGCACCATTGATTGCACTTATGTCTGGTTTCCACTTTTCCAAATTCTTTTTCTACTATTCTTTCTTCCTATTATTTCTTGGTGCATTCTTTCTTTCACCTGTAACTTAAATGTGACCTAAATAAGTGTGATCTACTTTATACTAATTTTCTTTTACTAATTTTTCTAATTTTTTCTTTCACTAATTCTTATTCTTTTTAATATATCAACGCAGCAGTTAACTAAATAAATAATCTTGTATAGCAAACTTAAATATTTTTTTATATAATAATCTTTTCAACCTTTCAGGCTCAAGCTTTGCTACTTGGAATACAATGATTTCTTAACCATAAACGCTTTCACTTTTCGTAAAATCATTCATTTTCCAACGGTAAACTGATTTCTACTAATATTGTCTCTCTTTTATTAAAAAACACGAAATTTTATTATGAAATGAGTCACTTGGGCCTCTAAAATTATTTATAGAATCTTAGAATTAATCCCATGTTGTAACACTTTGTATTTATGTCTCTTTTTTATTGTATAAGGTAAAGACTTGAACTTCAAATTTGGAACTTACAAATTTTCTATTGATTTTTTTGCTGTAACAGATTCCCGAAGGTCAAATAAATTCCCTTTAAATTATCCGTAACTAATTATTGATTTATATAACCTGTGTTACCGACGGTAAAATTCACTCCAATAGTATAATTCCCCATAGAAAAAAAATACAAAATTTACTGGTTACCCAACCGACTTAGCGACGGCAGAATTGATTCTAGTAACTTGCCCACAGTAACATTTTAACTAATCTTTAATGGCTAAAACAAAAAATTGTCTGAAATGTCTCAAATTTAGTTTCACAATTGAAAAATCTTCCTCCAACTTTATCCAAACGTTTTCTAACACAATTAACAAAGGTAGAACTAATCGAGAAAAGACTGTCACCAGTGTAATAACCACTTTCAGTATGGAATCTTTTTATAAAATTTTGTCACCAATATAGCAATTGATAGACTTTAAAATAATAAAAAAACAAAATGAGCTTATTAAAATAAAAAAAAAATGTAACAAAAGAAATGATATTGCAAAATAGTGAATAGAACTATCAAATTAAACGGTTAAGCGATAAATGATAAAATGGACAGTAAAAAATACATTAAAGAAAATCGGTTAAACTTTTTATAACTAAAAAAAAATGATCTACAGCTCTACTACAAAATACGGTTACTGGTAAACTTTTTACCGTAATATTTTCTACACAAAAAGGAAACTAAATTATCCACAAAATAATGCAAATAATAAAGAAATTGGTCTGCAAAGCTCTACTACAAATCAAGTGTCGGTAGACTTTTGATAGCAGTAATCTAATCAATAAAAAAACCGAATTGCCACCCCGAAAATAATACGGAAAAGCAAAGACAATAATTATGATATTTATGAAATTACTAACAGTCGTTCTCTTGTGTTTTCTTGTGTGTGTGATACTTATAGTCCAAAGACCCCATAAAGATTTTCAATGACTTAATTAATGTCGGATTCCTTGGCCGGCCCTACTTAAAATCTAAGTCTGTGAAAGAACATTCTAATTAAAATAATGATTTTACTTCCTAACTTGAATAAAGAAAACAATGTTAGTGAGTTTATTTCATACTGTTTTCTAAGACACTGAGACAAAATAAAGCTGGGTTTTTTCTCAAAAAAAAAACATTTACCTCACCAAAAACTCGGCCGGTGGTTGACAGGAGTGCTCCTTAAATCTAGTGGGAATCAAACTGACGGACGTCTCAGCTTGTACAAAATGGCATCCAAGTGCGTCCGAAATATTTCACCAGTTTTCCTGGAATTATATCAACCCTAAAATTTATAATCACTCACGAACATAGGAATAAAGATTTACTTTGTTATTAAAAGTTACTTTATTGTTTTAAACACAAATACAAAAAAAGCTGAGTAGATACAGGCCGTATATATCTTCTTTTATATCTGAACTCAAAAAAAAATTGCTATGAAAAATCAAACAAATTATTAGTTACTGATAAATCATTCCGAAATGTCGCTAAGAATCATAAAAATGAAGATTCAAGTGAGTTCAAAAACACCAGACTAAAACAAGTTGACCCACTATACACTAAACAGTTTAATATTACCAGAGTGGAGAGAACGAAGAAGTGGAATAAACTGCACAGAGATTCTGAAAACAAGAATAATATAGCTGCTGATATCGTAGACTATGTAGTCTTATCAATACCTGAAAAGAAACTAAAATGTCCCTTCAAAGTTTTTATAGAAACAACAGTAAACCTAGGAAGTAAATGAAGAGAAATCAAGGTTTTGCAAGAGAAACAAGGACTATTTTTTCAGTAGAACTAAATTCGAACAAATACAAAGCTATGTCTACTTAGGAGGATGGCGATGAGGAGAAGAACATAAAAGCATGGTTAGTAATAAGTAAATAGTTTTCCTAAATTGCCACCAACAAAACCAATTTAAAGTATTTAACAGCTCTAAAATTTAAATTAACATAAATTTCTTTCTTAAGCACTCTCGTTTTATGGCACGAAAATTAATGTTTAGTGTTATCGTAACATTATAATTTTTGTTTCATCTACGATTGTGCTTGAATATTACACTTACAAGCCTTCACCTTAATTTCCCATATATGTATATGCTTCTATACTCTATAAATGCTGCGACAGTGTTAATGACTCTTTTACTTTTTTCTTTTTCTATTCATTCCTATCCTATTTAATGCATTCATAGATTTCTAGATCTATTTTACCTTCGATGCTAACCAATAAGAATAGAAATGGGCTCCCTACTTATTTCATCCCATTCTAAAATTTTAGCAGTGACTTTTGTTATTTCTATTGTAATTCCTTCCTTGTACCTTCTGTGTAATATTTTATAGTTCATTTCTAAACTTCTCTTATGAATTAGTATTAATGCATGCAGGCCAGTCGACCCATTGATTTTTGAAGTCTTTATAGATTTATTTTTATATTTTCGAATATTTTATAGTAAAATCTAATTATTTAACTAATCTTAATTTCTATTTTAAGTTAAATATATACAACTATCACTTTTATTAAGACTTGTGTAATTGTCACTCCTAATTGTTTATAGGAAAAAATTTAAGTTTTTATATAAGCAACAGTGGTTTGTGGAGATGCATGAAGAAATCAAGAGGTTTTCATGCGTCTCAATTTATTGTGGCTCCACACTGGAGGAAATCGACAAGCAGAGGGCCCAAGTAATCGAAGATCTTGATTTTACCGGAATCGCGTTGTAGTGATAAGGAGTAGTAGGTTGAGAGCTACTCTCCAGAGGGAACAGTAGGAATGCTGGGACCATATGTTGTTAAATATTTTTAGCAAATGAACTTTGGCTATGCAAGATAAATTCTTGAGAAAAATGGGGGGTATATCGTCCGGGCCAGGTTCAGTTTCTTTTAAATCTTTAAGAGCATCTTCAAATTCGTGCATTGTAAATGAAGTGTTCGTAATGAGGTTTTCATTATTATCATCAGGAAATATTTCAAGAGTTTATGCTGATACTTATAGCTCCTACTTTTCTCCAGATATCGGAGAGGTTTGTGGAAGAGTTTATTTTCGAGATGTAAACTTTCCAAGAATTTTGTTTGTCTAACTTAACTCTTAATTGTGCTTTGGCTTTCATTTTTTTTAATTCTATTTTATTGGCCACCGTATTATACCGTTTATAGCGATTTTGCTTGCCCTAACTGATGTTTGACAGTCAGATTTCGCCATGGAACGTTGTACCTACCTGGTATATGTTTTGTTTTTATAATAAATAAATTAGCACTGAAGATAAGATTATTGAAAACATGTATGGTTTCATCTATATTTATACTAATCGGAGAGTCCTTGATATTATTGTCAATGAAAACAGAAAAGGGCAACCACTGGGCTTGCTTTCCATTTGGGCAGAAATATATCGGTTGACATTGGCATAGATTTATTAGAGTTAATTTTTATTGGAAAATAATAATTGGCAATAGGCGTAAGATAAGGCATTCCACGACAATATAGTTGATAAGTTTGTTACATAAGGTCAAATCTATAGCTAAAGTTGTACCACTGGCAACATGAAATCATATATTTTTTTTTATTTGATATCCTCTCTTATTTGAGGTAAAATATCCCTATGTTGTATGATTCAAATCTCCTAAATTACTCAAGGTGTTGGAATTTGATCTAAAATATTTTCAATGTTGTTTGGAACAATCTGTACGTTTGGTGGAAGGTATAAGTTACAGATGTTCATTCTTATACCTACTTATATTACCATAATATTGGCCATACCGAATAAAAACGTTTCATCTAGATGGGGCAATATCCCATTTTATTGCAATGGTAAAAGATTATAAGGATAAGGGAAATATTTCCAAACAATTAGATTCGAAGAGTACTTACTCTAAATCACCTAACCTTGGGCCGTTTATTTCTTTCTGTGGACTTATTTTAAAATTACATACTTACACTGTGTGTAACAAAGCTGATCAGCATTAAAGATTGCAAAGAAAAGATCACAATAAAAATAAGGAATAATTAGTCTTAAACGTTAAATAAAATTTGGGATGAGTTTTATAACAAACAAGGTTACTACCAACAATTAAATGGGTAACATTATAACATTTCACTTTGTGCTTATTAATTTGAATCATAAATATTATATGTTGTTGAAGTAAGCTTTAGAGGAGTTTTCAATAATAGACAATGATATAGAATATTTTATTGAAAAAGCAGGGAACGTATACTTAAGTTTGTCAGTGGATGTGTCACAGTGTTTTCCATAAATCACTAAAATAACTGCAAATATAATTTTTGTTTTATAAGTGGTTTTCACTGTATTTTAGATTTATATTGGATTTTTCTGTCTTAATTCATTATGGTTTTTGCATATTTATTGTAGCCCTTTTTTCGCTATATAGCTTTAGAATTCTCATGAAGCTTCTGTTCCTTATTGCTAGTGGTTTATTTACAAAGCTCTGTATCTTCATGTTTTCTTCTCTTTATAAATGAAATCTCTCGTCCTTGCTAAGCCTTCTAATTCTGCAACTAAATGATCTGCAATTCCTTATTCTTGTTCCTCGCAGGACCTACAAATCTCTGCTCTTAAACTTAAATAAGTTTTTTCTTAATATAGTTTATTCTGTTCACTACTATATTTTTATCGTCTGCTAGTTTGGCTATTAATTTGATTAATGGGTCTTGTAGGGATAATCTACCTTTCACTGAAACAGGGTTTCTTGCTCACAACATAGTGCATGGTTGTGTGTCCATTGGTGAATCTACGCATTGATGTGGCATTTAGTAGCTTATTTGTTACCTTTCATTCTTTGACCCGCTGTAAACGGCTTGTAGTGATATGTGTTCTTCTCAGAATATTTATGATACTTTTGCACACTTGTTAATGACCACAAAACGAACCACACCTGTCTGTTAGACTTTTATTGCCTCCAGTATAAATTCATTTCTACTGCCCGTGATATCGCAGTATCGATAATTAACAAGAGTGTTCCCAACTCTTTTTACAAATAATGTTTTATGGGAGGTGTTCGGTTTTCATTTAGCTGCTCCTTATAATTTCACAGAATAAAAAGGGAACGCTTACCTTGGATATTTTTAATCATTTAAATATTCGACATTTAATAAATGATACTACATCAATTAAATACGTATTATTTCCTAAAAATGTTTATAGAATATCACATTCTCTTATTAGATTCATTATAAATTAATTATTTAACTTTATGTCAACAGTGTAGAGGAATAACCAATTTTATCGAAATAAATTTATTAAGACAAATTATTTGTTATTGATACAATGGCTACTTTGCTATTCTATATAGAAAACATGCAATATTTAAGTGGAATATTTTTTCTCATATTAAGGACGTATGTATGTATGGACCTATATTAAATGTAATCAAGTTACACAATTTTTACTACTAATAATAAAAGAGGGTTATTATTTCTCAATCGTTCTTTACTTAAGTTATTAAAAATTTTCAAGGGATTCTGTTCATCATGATTTTAGAAGGTATGTTTAAAAATTACGTATTTTTTTTGAGTTTATCGACAATACTAATAACTAGATATAATAAAACAGACATATTATTTCAAGACAATAACTTGACTAGGAGACACCTATATGCAAAGTGCATCTGTGCGAGTCTCATTATTAATAATACATTTAATTTTGTTATACAACTTTAAGACATAATGATAATAATTCGGTATTAATGTAAATAAAAGCATTAAATTACTTAAATAATTCATTGAACAGTTTAAACTTGTTAAAGATATGTGTATTTCATTCTTTTGATAAATTTGTTTTCTTAGATATTTTTCTTATTGAGTGGAGTATTATAGATTTTTGGTGCTAAATAATTATAAATTGTTAAGTTAATGTTTCTGTTAGTCACCGGGATACTAAGTTTTTCATTTACCTTATTTTTTGTATGATATTGATGATTTACATTATTTTATAACGACTTTCGTGTATGAATGTAAGTACATATTGTACTGACATTACAAGTATCACCAGTTAAAAATAAATCTGTTGGATACATTTTTATCTTACTGTAGAAAATCTTTAGTATTTTCTTTTGTATTATATTTAATTTGTACAAGGCATTATCAGATAAACCTCCCCATACCAAAATACCATATCTTAGTAATGATTCAATAAATGATTTATATTTGATAATATATTTTTCTTATTTAAAACGTATTTTAAAGAATAAAATCTGAAAATTAGTTTATGAATTTTATTAAATATATAATTTATGTGTTCATGCCACTTCATGAGTTGATCCACCATAACTCAAAGATATTTTATTTTTGGTACCTCTTTAATTTTTTCATTTTCAATAGTAATAAAATAGAAAAGTTTGGTTGGGTTGATACTGTTAAAGAGAACGCATTATAATTAGTTTTTTAAATTCAAAGAAAGTTTATTTGTATTCAGCCAATTTTTTACTTTAGTTAATCCAATAGTCATTTTGTTTCTAACATCATTCCAGTCTAGTCCATCAATATTAAGACGGTATCATCCGCAAAATAAACTATTGTTTCCTGAATATCTATTCCCAATAGTGAATTTTAGTATACGACAAACAAAATTGGTCCTAAGACTGTTCCCTGAGGTACCCCAATCCTCATTTCTTGCATATCACTGAATGTGCTATTTAATTTAAGCACTTGATATATCTTATTTAAATAGCTTTCAAATACCGTTAACGCAGTTTCCCTGACTCCATAATGCTTAAGGGTATTCGCTGTTCAGCCGTGACAGCGGATAGTCGTGCCGCGAGCTACACAGCGAGTTTGTGAAAGTAAAAGTGCGTTGAAAGACAGTGTTGTGCAGATAGAGACTGATTTTAGTTAACAGTGAATAGTGCAATCATTCCCAACTTAAGGGACTTGACCACACCAACCAGACCTCCTGCCCCTCAGAGGGAGGAAGCATTCACGACCATATACACGAGACGACTGAAAGAACGCCTAAGGGCCAACTATAATGTTACGAACACGGTAAAGGAAACACCAGCATCAAAAAAAGATCCTCTCAAGTTTAATCCGGAAAGACTACCCCCTATATGCAAGGCTAAAATAAGAAAGAAGCCAGAACTTCTACCAGAAAACCGTAAGATCCCTATTACACGATTTTTACACACAAAGGAAGCAGCAAAACAATCCAACACAGACCCAGGCCAAAATTTTCCGAATAGGGAAGGTACGGAGAAAACCAAAGTGCAAAACCGCAACCCCAGATTAATAGTTCACGAAGAAATAATTATTCCGCGAGCCAGGGTACCCAACCCCTGCCCCGAAACGTCAAATTCCTCAAAAGCAGACACCTCCTGGGAAAGTGCGGAGAACAGGAGCGTCACGCCCACGCAACCGACCAAAAAGCATAACGACAGGCACAGTGCGGAGAACCGACTCCAGAACCAACAAAAAGAAAGTGTGGAGAAAGCCGTCGGCGACTTCGCGAAAAAATTAAACCGCTTCGACTTGGAAAGTGCGGAGAAAGACATTAGCCCGACAGCCCAGAAAAGTGCGGAGAAAGACAACAGCAAGACAGCCCAGGAAAGTACGGAGAAATCCCCCAGACCCTGTGCGTGGGAAAGTACGTGGAACACGATTCTGCAAGACGTCAACGCACCAGCGATAGTCGACAATAACACTGAAAAAGCGATGGACACAGGCTTGAAAATTATGTCGCTGAGCAAGTAAAACTCTCCGCACAATCAGACTGCGAGCAAACGCAGGAATCCTCGCCTCCAACAATATCAAACAGCACTGGACACTGGACGGGTGGTAGTGACATGGTGAATCAGGGACAACATCTCGAGCGCACCAGACTAAAATTATAGAACATAAATACATGTCATCCTCAGAGGAGGACAACGAGGAGGAACCAATGGAGACAAACCAAATGACGGACACAGCTCTCCTAAGGGAAAATTACTCACCAAACAGCGACCTCAGGAAACTGGAAGCCAGAAAGAAGGTAACAGATTCCCAAATGGACATAATCGAAATGGTATCGCGAGGCGAAGACCTGAATAATGAGTTTAAAACGCCAAAAAAGAGCATAAATATCAAGAACGTGATACTACAGAAAACTAAAGCCACATTTAACACCAATAACAGATTTCAGGGGTTAGCCATCGACCCCGAGCCAGCCTCGAGTAAAACATCAGAATCGGCCACCATACCCGGAACCAGCAACTCGAGGAAAAACAAGGAAGAGAACAAAACGCAACAGACGAGACAAGCTGGAAATAACAATAATGAAAATAATTTAACTAAACATAACAAACAACAATGCCCGCCGATTGTGTTAGACGGCCCGTCAGCGACCTGAAAGGGCTCAGGACCGAGCTCATGAAGGTGTTGAAGGGAAACCTTTCATTTAAACTCGCAAGGAATTCCACCATTATCCACCTAGAAGACGAACAGGATCACGCCACCCTAATACTGCACCTCAACAAAGTGGATGCTCCATACCACACCTACACCGCAAAGAGAGACAGGGGCCACGCCTTCATCCTTAGGGGGCTGGCCGAAAACACCACCTTAGACGACATCAGGGAAGACTTAGTACAGAGCTACAATATTGAGCCCAAAAACATTTTTCAAATGAGAACAGCAGGAAGGCCGCTGTTCTTAATAACGACAGACCAGGCCATCACCCTGGACTATCTAAATAAGAACGTCAGGGTGATTCTGTATACGAGAATAACCTGGGAGCTGAGAAAAGCCACTCGATCAATCATCCAATGCCATAATTGCCAGGTATGGGGGCATGCAACCTCAAATTGCAATAGGCCCCCAAGGTGCCTCAAATGTGCAGGCCACCACAAAACATATACTTGCACCAAGACCAGGGATACATCAGCCACCTGCGCCAATTGCGACGGGCCCACGAGGAATCCCTGGAGCAGCAACCGAGGAACACAGAACCGAAACATCCCGACAACTTCCACCTCGAAGGAAGATTTCCCCCCGCTAACCAAGCAGACGGCAACGAGACAGAATTCAAGTACTACAACCAACAACAACTGCGATATGGACGCTTTCCAGGGAACGAATGTGGCTTTTGAGGAGTTGAACTCCCTCGTAAACCTGGGTGAGTTAACGCGCGCGGTTAATGACCTTAACAACAAAATTAAAGCATGTAAATCTAATCTCGATATATTCATAACATACAACGACTTTGTAAACAAGTTGAATAATTACAGATTCAGGAATTGAATTCAATACAGGGAACGAAAATAAAATCAGAATTTGTCTTTACAACACCAACGGGGCTAGGTCGAAACTCAATCTCCTTGACTTTTTTATTCAAAAACATAAATTTGACCTAATAGTTCTGAACGACATACGTCTGCCACACAACTTCAAACTAAAATTCAAAGGGTACGACTCATATACAGATGACCCCATTCAGGGTTGGAAGTCTGTAGCTGTCCTCGTTAAAAGAAATATTACACACGCTGTACTACCGCCCTGTAACTCTATTATACCTCATGCAGCCGTCAAGGTTGACCCGGGTATCACTATCGTAGGGGCATATAACAAACCAGAGCGTAACCCTTCAGAGAGGGAATTTAGAAAACTTCTCGACTTCAATAAGAAAACTCTCCTGCTGGGAGACCTTAATAGTCGGCATTCACTGTGGGATAAGAACTGTATGGTACCTAACTCCAGCGAGGTGACGCTGAAATACGTCTTAGATAACTATGACTTTGTTATGCACCACTCGGCGGAACCCACACACTTCCCGTTCAGCAGCGGCAGAACACCCAGCACAATCGATGTCGCCGTCTCCAACGGGGTATCTGGCATTACTAACATGCGTACACTTAAGGAACTCAATTCTGATCATGATCCGGTACGTCTCGACATATTGACAAAGCAACCTCGTTAAGTGGCCAGAAGGAAAGCCTTCGACTACCACGCAGGTAGTTGGGCCGAATTCAGGCGCAAGCTGAACGGCGCGGTGGTGTTAACCCCAGCCATAAGCTGTCCTCAAGAACTAGACTCCGAAATGCAAAAATTTACCAAAAACATAACATCAGCAAGAGAGTCGACGTTCTTGAGGCGGAGACAAAGGGTGGGCACGCTGGTGCTGCCTCAGGACGTGCTGGACATGATCAGCACAAAAAACTCCCTACGGAGGCGGTGGCAGAAATACAGACTGGACGAAGACAGGATCAGTCTGGTTGCCGTTGGCAAACTTATTAACACGAAAATCAAAGTGCTAAAAAACGGCAACTGGAACAGGTTCCTGTCTGGTCTGAACGTGCGGGATAATTCGATATGGCGGGCTACTAAATATTTCAAAAAAGAAGACCACAAAAGCTGCCCTATCCGCATGGGTAACAAGCTAGCCATATCGGATGAAGAAAAAGCCGCCCTGTTCGGGAAACATCTACAGCAAACATTCACCAACAATACTCCGAGTGATGCCGAACAGAGGAGAATAACGGAGGTGGTGGAGGACGTGAGAGGCTTCACCGTTGGACCAGTACCACAGAAGGTCATCCCCAGCCCTAAAGTGATTGCCGACTACATCAGGACAATCCCTAATAACAAATCCCCTGGACCGGACAACCTTGACGCGATTACGATCAAAAACCTACCGAAAAAGGCGGTAGTACCGCTGCATTACATAATAAAAGGAATCTTTTCCTTATAATACTACCCTAACTGCTGTAAGGAAGCAGAAATAATTCTGCTTCCCAAACGATTAACCGATTAACCTTTTAAACGTGATGGCAAAAATAATAGACAGGATAATTCACGATAAAGTCAAGGAGGAAGAGGCAAGGATAGGCCTGCTACCCAAAGAGCAATTCGGCTTTAGAAAGGGCCACGGCACGGTGGCACAATTAATCCACATAATTCACGCTTCGCTACAAAACCTATATATTGGTAAATCCACAGCGCTAGTGGCCCTGGATATGGCCAAGTTTGACTCGGTATGGGTAGACGGCCTAATCTACAAACTAGTAATCAACGACTTCTCCATGGTGATTGTGAAGACAATCCAATCATATCTAACAGGGAGATCATTCAGAGTCAGAGTAAATTCCAGCAAGGCAGGCCCATTCCACATGAGCGCGGGAGTGCCACAGGGCTCCGTACTGTCGCCAACCCTATATACTCTCATGACGGCGGACATCCCGAAGGGCACAGACGGAGTTCGAGTGGCACTCTGCGCCGATGACACGGCCTATTATAAGGCAAGTGATCTGGCGGAGATAGCGAGCAGGAAGCTGGACATACAATTAAACAGGGTGGTGGTCCCCTATCTAGCGAGAAACAAAATGGCTCTCAATGCGGAGAAGACAGGCGATAGTGATTACGAGACACCGAAACAAGGGCAAAACATTTAGCAAACTCAAAATTCAGAACAATACCATATTATACAAAAACACGCTTAACTATCTAGGTTTTTCGCTAGATAGGGCACTAAATTTCAATAAACATATAGAGGATAGGATCACGAAAGCAAACAACATCAATAAATTACTTTACCCCCTACTTAAAAGGGGTAGCGCGGTAACCGCGGAAAATAAAATTCTCATATATAAACAAATTGTAAGACCTATCCTTACGTATGGAGCGCCAGCTTTCTGCTCTACATACAATTGGAACTTCATAAAACTACAGAGATTCCAGAACAAATGCCTGAGGCAGGCACTCAACTGGCCCTGGAGATCCAGAGAGGTAGACTTGGAGGCTAGAACGGGCATAGAAGCGATAAAACTGTATGTAATCAATACCGCCGATCAATTCTACCAAAAAAGCCTCCCAGCCTACCTCAAGGAGGATATTCAGGGAGTTAATTCCAGAAATCCCCAAAAGGGGAAGCACAGCTGTATACACCGCGCCTTGCCAATGTACACGGCGAGATAACAGCCCTTGCGCTGGAGCCGAGCCAAGTTGTTACTGCGGCTAGACTTACTCTCACTCTCTCACTCACTCACTCTTAAGGGCCCATGAACCACCCGGGATAGGGGTTTTGGGTCTAAGCACCCAAGACTTCTGGTCGGACGGACAACTGAGGGGCGGGCGCTTGGGCCGCTAGGCGGGGGGAGACACCGGGTATAAATATCAGGTACCCTCGCCCGCTGTTGAAAATAAAGAATAATAATTCTTGGAAAATTTATAATCTGTCATTTCTTATATCTTGTCTAATGATGCTGATTAGTTCGAATATTTATATTAAACAATCAAACATGTACGTAAAAAAGCTGCCAATTTCTTATGACATATCTAAAGATGCCAAATAGGTGGACTAGTCATATGCGAATTTTTAAACAAATTTTGGAAAGCTGTGGAAATTTAAGAAGTATAATTTATCTTTTATATTTAGAATGAATAGATTCCACATAGTAAAGGTACACAATCATTATAACTCTTGAGCATTCTTTCTAGTCCAGTGTTGTCAAGGAGATGGATGGCTTCAATATTCACGTGATGATGGAGTTGATCTTCGTGACTCCTGGCCAATCTTTTGATGGTTTGGTCAACAGTTTTCATTTCCAAGTCCCGATGGAGGTTTCTGTTTTTGATGTACCAAGCCGCATCTACGATGTTACTTAGCCCTTTGTTGTGGAATCTCTCAATGATGTCTAGATCGTATTATTTGGTATATCCTTAAAGTTGGATGCTATACAGCATAAGCACAGAAGACTACACTACACAGAAGCGAAGGAACGCGTCGGCGTCTCTGATGTAGCGGTAGCCAGTCTCTTAGTGACAGTTGACATTTTTGCCTGTTATTACACTGTAAAAATTATTCCAAACATGTAAATATACTAAGAAGATTGAAATATCAAAACGATACAAAATGTGTCAATTATCCACATTTACTCCTCAAAAAGGTACATGGGTGAATAGAGCTTTCCATAAATGCATTGATTAAATTATTTAACCAACTGAACTTCTTTGAAGATTCACTGGTAGAAACTCAAATATTAGAAAATAATTTGAGTATATTTGTGACGATAGAATTATTGCCGGGCAAGGGCCCGGCTCTATAGTGGATACGCCTGTGATGCGATAACTATAGTTCAGAAGTGTCCAGCACGGTTAGTAGTTGGATGGGTGACCACCAGCGAACACCGTCGTAATATGCCCGTACAGCCTGCAGCTACGAATAGCATATCACAGCTCGCAGGCACTATACCAATGAGCACGAGGTATAGTGGAGATATGCCGTCTTTCGGAGGAGGCGTTAAACTGTCGGTCACGAGTCCATGGATGTTGGGCTCATTAAAGATCCCTACCGCGGATTCGGATACCTGAGGATTCGGCAAAATTTCCGGTTAGGGGTAGCGTGCTCCCGGCGTCGGTGATTAGCCCCGGTAGCAGAAATAGGCCGACGTTAAATAAATAAAAAAACATAAATAAATAAAATTAAAAAAAAATTTAAAAAAATGCGCTGTAAATTTCGAACCCCTTGAAATCTCCTCTAGCCTTCCTTTCCCTAGTAGTACGTTATGTTTATATCTTGATATCTTGTTAAAATTAGAAATTTAGGATAGTAAACACATAAGCAATTTTGAAAAGTTTTCGGGACAGATAATCTCTTAAAATGATATGCAAATGTATTGACTTCAACGGAAATATCTAGTCGAGTATTAATAGAAATAATCGAGTATTAATAGAAATAAAAATATCTTATATCATAGGTATTAAATCAGTTTAAAACCTATTGTCTACAAACTGCAATCGCAAATAGTGAAATTAAGATCAATGCTTGTTAATAGTTTATGTTTATAGTAGAGAATTATCGATTTGAATAATGTAAGACTAATAAACTAGTCGTGAATAATGGATAAATGAGAGCGCCACGTGCTGAAGTTAGGATAGTTTTTGAATAGAAATAATGGGAGAAAGGTTCCGAAAAGGTTGAGATGGAATTGGACCGAAGTTTATTAAGTCAATAGAAGTATAAATTTTAGGTTCTTAAGTCGGAATAATTAGGGATATGGGATATGTTTTGATTCTTAAAGACGAAATTCATGCCAGGGATACAAACAGGCCAGCGAAATCGAAAAAATTGCAACTTTTATTCTGTCTTTCGTTCAAGTAAAAATTTGATTAAACAGTATTTTCCTCTGTCTTGTTCAAAAGTAAGTAGTATTTTCAAATTATTCTAGTGCCTAAATTTGTTTAATGAATTTTGTAACGTGATTAGTAAAAAATCGTTCTCAATATATGGAAAAAATCACCAATATCTTGTCTTTTATAGGAATTAATGAAATACCGAGAGATAGTTAGGCGTACTTTGTATCACACAAATTAAGAAGCCTTCAGCGATAGTCTGAGCTGCTACAAAAGCTTTTGAAGGCAAATACCCACGCTGGTAAGTAACATTTTTTATTTTTATAAGTATTTATTACAGTCGCGATCGCGTTGTTACCTTGATATTAATTTCCCCAAGAATCCGCCTCTAAAGATCTAACGCGATTCCGCTCGGCGCATACCACCCTTCGAGAGATTTTAAAACACATTAGAATATAGTCTATAAAACTTAGAACAGTCCAAAATAATCAAAGATAAGTGAAATCACTTCAAAATAAAACCCACCTCCCCTCCTCTGTTATAAATGGTGACAAGTTAGTTTTGGCTATAGAACGAATTCTAGACACTTTGATATGTAACAGAGCCGCTTCTGTAAAGCAAAATTAATTCTAGAAAGCTAGTCATTTTTATTTTTCTAGGAATATTTCAATAAAAATACGTAAGATTATTTCCAAATTTGCGGAGCGAAGCAAAAACGGGTTCTTACAATAAATTAGTTAATGTAACAGGTTGGATTAATTAGTCGATAGTCGTACTATAGTAATAGAGAAACTTGGCACTTACCAGCTTCTTAGGCTTTCAGTCCTGGGGCTCCGATTCTGGACGCCCTGTATAAAGGTATACTTTTTTTACTTATTTATTGGGCGAGGAAATGGTGAAAATTACAAATGAAAATTAGATGAAAAGCAACTTTACAATACAACAAAATGCAATTAATACTTTGAGTAATTACTAAACCTCTCCAAGTTCTTTAATAAACCGTTTGACTCTATTCCTAATTAAGTACTGGCAAATGGAAACTTACAAGGTTTAACAAAACTGCAGACACTTTACTTTTGGTTCTCACATATTTTTTATGACTTTCGGTTAATTAAAGAGTTTTCGGCTTTACAGAACCAACCATGACCCTCAATTATTAGAAGGGATAACAATTCTGACAACTTTCTTTATGGAAGGAAAAAAATCCAAAAAACCTTCCGGCTGTAATTTCAGGCTTCCAGAACTATGCTCATTATTTCGAAATTACAATCGTAAAACTCATCCGTGAAGGATAAATTTCGGGTCTTCCAGCACTTCTAAGCTACCATAAAATGAACCACACCTCTCTACTCTTCTTTTTTTGCCCCCATTTGAAATACACTTCTACTGCCCCAGAGATCGCAACATCGATAATTAACAAGAGCGTTGCTAACTTTTTTTGTAAATAATGTTTTATGCGAGATGTTCGGTTTTCATTTAACTGCTCCTCATAATTTCACAGAACAAAAAGGGAACGCTTACTTTGAATATTTTTAATAATTTAAATATCCCGACATGTAAGAAATTATATTATACCAATTAAATACGGATTATTTACTAAAATGTTTTTAGAATGTCACATTGTAAATTAATTATTTATTAACTTCAGATTTCAACATTGTAGCGGGATAACCAATTTTCAATTTTTTTTAATGTTTCTTGTACAGGGTAAGTCACCGTAGACGCGTCGGTCCAATATTCTAAAACGGTGCATTTTTTAAGAGTACTTTTTTCTGTATATTCAAAAAAGCCATAATTTGAAAGTACAGGTTGTCCCAAAACAGAGATATGTATCAAAGTTATGTTTCTTTAAAAGGAACACCCCGTATATTTTTACATTTTTATAAACCTCTTGCCGAGTTAATTTCAACGATGTATCACACTTGATGCATGTCTATTATCTTTAATAAAGGATCTACAGTCACCTGAAAATCACATTTTTTTGAATTCAGATGTCTGTAGTTGTCAAACTGTTGAAAACCAATAAAAACACTTACATGGCATTAAAAAATATTTGATACAGAGTGGTCAAAAAATTTAAATCCCATCAGGCACTGACATTTAACTCAATTTAAACAGTTACCAAATTTTAATGGCCATTGCTGCATTAACAGCTTCATTGCAAATAATTCGAGGTATACTTCAGTGTAATGTAGCATGGATTGAAATTAGAGATATGCGACGGTTAGAATATTTGACTATGTGTTATGTTTAACATGTGTGTTTCCACCCATGTTTATGTTTTTACGATGCTCACGGGTCAACAGTCGAAGATGGAAAGAGCGGCAAATCTTATTTGTTTTATCTGAAGTTGGCTATATTTTGTTTAGTTGACAACATTTTCTTAGCCAATAAGATTTACCATTGAATATAATTGTTTTAATTGATTTGGGTTAATAGGTTTTTGTGCAACTCAGCCTTAGTGTGTTTGTTGTATTGTGGTAATGTCAGATAATATAGTAATCATAAGGAAAAGTACATAAACAATTTGTTGGAAATCTAACTTAACTATGATAGCTAAGACAGTTTTTTTTTGCTGTTTAATGCTTTTATGTGTTATATAAACCTATAAACATAAAAAAATGTTCTCTTAAACATCCAAAATTTACTGAAATATTCAAGGGTAAGAAAATTTATATAAATAAGGAGTAATGATCATTTCAAGATATTTTTTTGACCTGTCACTTGCATTCAGAGAACTATTAGTAAATCATTCGGCAGGTGGTCGTTAATCCAAGCAAATTAATACAGGATGGTATTTAAACCCCTAATAATTGTATTGCTCGAAGGGAAAGTTGGGGTTACTGGAGGATTATTTTGAAACTGAATTTTAGTTTATTGTAAACATTTGATTGTGAAAGTAATTCATTTTGTATTTATTATGTTTTATTTTGCAAAAATTTTTTGAAAAATTAAATATCAGCGCTTGAGCATCACTAGTCACTAAATTCCTGGCAGACATTCAAGTACGACCCTGTTGTTCTTTACTTTAAAATGAAGAATTTACAAGATTAACTGATAAGACTCTCCAAGCAGATGGTAAGTCAACGAAATATCTTGAAATGAACTTTACTAGTTAAGTTTCAAGTTCGACATAGGTGAATAAGAGTCCTTATGTTAATTAGCAATTTCAGTTTGCAATATGAGAGTAAATATAATTTGTTAAATCCACAAGAGTTCTGTGATATTAAATATACGTTAATATTATTTTTATTGTATTAAACAAACTTATACTTCTTCATAGTCTTTTGTATCGCAAATATGTATGTTAGCTCTGATGTAATTATTTCCTTCAAATAATTGTTTAAAATTATTAAGGTTACTCAAATAAAAAAATTGTACAAATACACTAAAAATAGAGTTGCAATAAAGATATTTTGTTTCATGCTTAAAATTTCTTTAAAATTACGTAGCTGATGTATCAGCTGTCACTATCAAAATTTTCTAATTTTACAACCAAACCCAAAAAAAGCTCCGTAGATGCTCGCCGTATATATCTTCCTTTATTTCTAAACTTAAAAAAAACTCACAAGAAAAATCAACCAAATTCAATCATAGCAACTTTGAGAACGCGGAAAGCGAATTAATTTTTTCAAAAACAATTATTAGTTACTGCCTGCAAAAATCGCTCCCTTACTTTTGGTGGTAAATTACTTCAATTGAGGGTGACCAATAGTAATTCTTTCCTATTGGGTTTCATCACTTGTATCCACCTCATTTTCATTACAGGGTCTTTTTCTTTTCTTTTTCCTAAAATAAAAATGTAAGAAGGGTAATTTATAAACAATATAGGCAACTTAATATTTTTTAACAACAAAAGAACAACACGAATGCTGGAAACAGGATTTATAATATTCAAAAAAGATGCAATAAGAGTAAAATCATTTAAAACAATATCCGAGGGAATGTACTATGTACGCAATGAAGAAACAAACAAAAAAAATATAATAATAACTGATGAAGTCCAAGCTGGAAAAAGTTGGGAAGAGTACTTGAAAGAAACAAAAAACTTACAACTCGAACTGTACAAATGGAGGAAGAAATATTGCCACCCACAACAGAAGATATATCCGATATAACACAAAAAACAAAAAAATGGCAAGTCCACCGGACAAAACGAAATACAGTCAGAAATCATGAAGTACGGCGGAGACGTATTATCAAAAAAAATCCATTAATATAAAACAATTGCAATAATGGTACCAATTTATAAAAAAGGAAGAAAGTCGAATATACGAATTTTAGAGGGATCGCATTGCTTGATTCAATGTACAAAATGATGGCAAAGAGTATAGGTATAAGAAAAAAAAAAAGAATAAGAGCTACCAATATATGCCTATTTCACAGGCTTATTACATCGTTAAAATCAAGTTTCTGTACAAGATCATGGATGATCTCAACATATCAAACAAAACTGATAAATCTTACCAAAAGTCACTCAAAATCACAAAAATGAAGATTAAAGTGAGTTCAAATAAACCAGACTAAAATAAGTTGACCCACTGTACACTACACAGTTTAATACTACCAGAGTGGAGAGAACGAAGAAGTGGAATAAACTGCACAGATACTCTCAAAAGAAGAACGATCTAGCTGCTGGCCCGCAGACTATATAATAATTTTATCAATACCAGAAAAGAAACTAAAAAGTATTTGCATATTTAAACGTAATTTTTAATTCTGATCAACTTTTTTTTAGTAACATTGTTCGATATTGTCAAATTTAAAGGTACTTTGCTCTTGAGTAAAACTCATATTTTTTGACAAACCTCGTATACCACTGAAAAAATTTGATATTTAATGACTGTATTCTAGGTTTTAGATAATGCAGAACTTTTTATGAAGAATAACTTTTTTTCCTAAAATTAATAATAAAAAAGTTTTCCATATGATTCCAACTAAGGGGGACATATTGTATATATAAATTAATTATTTAAATTTACGTCCACAGTTTAGAGGAATAACCAATTTTATCGAAATGAATTTATTAAGACAAATTATCTCTTATTGATACAAGGGCTACTTTGCTATTCTATACAGAAAACAGCAATATTTAAGTCGAATATTTTTTCTCATATTAAGGACGTCGCTCTGTATGTTTGTATAGACCTCTATTTATTGTAATCAACCTACACAATTTTTACTATTAATAATAAAACAGCGTTATTATTTCTCAAACGTTCTTTACTTATTGTGTGAAAATTCTTCTTGGGGTGCTGTTCATCATGGTTTTAGAAGGTATATTTTAAAATTACATATTTTTTTTACTCTTACATTATTTTCAGAGCTCGCTTATAGAGTTTTAAATACCAGAGATTATGCAAAAATGTTTCTCTGGATACCTAAACTTCTTTTTTCTCTATTATTTCAATGGCCGAAAATGAAATATTATCGTCAATTAACATTAATAATTTTGATACTGGTGTCGATACAGTTGATGTTTCTCTCTATAGGTCTTTTGAATAATACTGAAATAAAAATTAAAACACTCTATAAAAATAATTACCAATTTCTAATGTGTACTACTTCCTTTCAAGTGAGTATTTACTAAAAATAAATCACCATATCGAAAAAAAATATATGTACTAATTGTTTTAGGCATTATACAAAATGGTAATTATCCAGTATAACTCAAAAAGACTTGATAGTATGATAGACACAATTTTTATTAATTTTTGGCCTGATGATTTGACAGGGGATACTTCAAAAAACAAAATAAAGATATTTTATTCATTTATTACGGTTTTTAATATTGGAGAATTTTTCTTGGCGGTAATTTCTGGAGTTTTAATAATAATGATACCATTGTTTCGGAATAAGAGATTATTACCATTAGAAGTAAAGGTAAATTAATTTCTTAGGTAATTGACCGTTGAATGATACAAAAAATATTTTTTTTAGTATAATTTTGACCTTAATTCCTCTCCGATCTTCGAAATATTATACCTATCACAAATAATAGTAGTTGTAATAATGATGTTTATTATTTGCGCAACAGACGCTCTATTTTTGCAGCTTGTATCCGCTACAATTTCACAGTATAAACTTTTGAAAAAATGTACATCCCTATATAATACTGACGAAATGATAAAAATAAACAATAGACTAAAAATGATCCCGTCTCTTATGACAGATAAAAAGCATGATGATAAACAGGAATATTTTATAAGATGTGTTCAACATCACCAATTGCTTTTAGAGTAAGTATTCATAAAATAATTTATTTTTTTGGAAATAATTTTCCCAAGACTGGTTATTCCTTCAGTGAAATTAATAAATTAAGATAAAAATTCTTGTTCAGGAGTAGAAATTTTATATTATACGTATATAGAGAAGATCAGTCGGACACTATACAACACTATGGTAGATAAGGGTCTGATTCTACATACATACATAAATACATACATACATACATATAGAGAACTCTTTAATTTTAGTCAATTATACTAATACAATTATGTTAATTCCATATCAGACATCTACGAAGCGTTTCCATTTTCTTTAATTTCTTATAGCCGTTACAAATTTTTTTCTAGTCGCTGCCCTTTGCTCACATTTCAAATTTATTGCTCTATTGTATGATATTAATGATTTTTATGAATCTTTGTATCCCTACCGGGGCAATTTCTGACTACAGGGATCCCTCGCAAATAAACCTAACAGTTTCATCCCAACCACAGACCCAAATTAACAAGTCTTATTCATCAGTTCTTACCCAACAACAGTTTCCAAGCAAGGAACAAGCCATTGCGTTTCTAACAATAGAAAATTCTTCATTGAAATTACAAATATGCTTTGGGATCGTTGATTGGTCCAAATACAATAACAGTCTGTTCAAGAATATCTGAAGAAAGGATATGTATATATTTAATCAATAAGCAATTAGTTGACAACTTTATACACCAATCAATAAAAATTGGTAATACAATCCTCGAAGGATGCCGTCTTATCACTCCCACGCAACGACTGATCTTGTCAAACGTCCGGCCATTCCTCATGAGCTACTTGCAAATGAACTAAAACCACTTGGTCAGTCTTTTATTGCCAATAAAGTTCCTAAAAGTAAATCTAACTAATCCAGAATTCAATCATATTTTGAATTTTCGACGACAAGTATACATACATCTAGTGCTAGATTCCTCGAGTATTCCTAGTTGTATTTCATTATCTTTCGACATAACGTCCCGTATATACATATCACAAGATGGGCTGTCATGTTTTAAATGTAAAAAAGAAGGGCACATTGCATCTCAGTGCCCTGACACCCTGCTCAATTTGTTTCAAGAGCCATCCGACAAAATATTATCACAACCGCTCTCCCGTATATGACAATAAAACTGTCAATTACCACAAATGCATTCTCAGATACCATAATCGATGTTTCTAATGCCGGAAACAAAATCCCAAATGTTCAAATCAACTTCTCAAACACCACAATCCAACTACCAATTATCGCAATCTCAAGATACACAACAGAACGCTCAAACGATACAATCAAGTTCTCAACCAAAACAATTGAAATGAGTATCTCACAATCAAAATTCAGTTCTAACAGAAAAGCAGACTTCATTATCTACAGAAAGTGCAATGGAAATTGACATAACAAATATAACACAGAAAAGGCGACTCGATGAATTACCTTCTACACCAGACTCAACTGAAGAAAATAATAAACTAAATGAATTTGTATAAACTAAGAGAAAACAAAAAAAATCCTAGTACTGAAAAAATTATCTCATGCCTGCCAAAATGTTTATAGAAAACCTAAACTTAGGAGAGAAGAGAACTTGATTTTCACCAAATTGTTTTCTTTCTAGATGATACTATTCACTGATCCATCTAAAACCATATTAGAATTCACTGATGACTTTCAAGCCCTGGCACTACTTCCTTATCAAGTCTTATCTCACAGAAAGAAGCATAAAAACACGTTGCAATAGGCCTATATCAAAATTTTAAAGCAAATTGGTCTTCAAACAACAGATGCTGAAAGTGATTTTCATCGCGAGAAACTCAATAACTCAAATCTCCATTATCGCTGTTTTGTATATTCAAATGAGAAAAAAAACACGGACAAATCAATAAAATCAACACGACATCACTGACGCGGAGCGTAAATCTTTACAACAGGAATAATATGAATAACTTAATATTTCATTATTTTCTTCAGTGGAATATCAATGGATTTTTCCATAAACATGTTTATAATACTATTGTTTTCGGCAGAATAGACAAATTAATTCTAGAGATTGCAACGGTGTCGAATTACTGAATAAAAAGTCTCTTTATCTTGAACATCTGTAAATTAACCTAAAACCTAAAAAATATGTAAGATTTAAATTTAAATGTATTAAACGATGACACTCCCACAAGGTTCAGTGTAATGCAAAATTATCAACTTTATTGTACATAACAGCAATCAGGGCGAACAAAAGTACCTTTAATCGCCATAAACATCATAATATGGGGGCCAATAAAATAGAATTTAAAAAAATAAAAGCCAAAGCACAATTAACAGTTAAGTTAGCCTAACAAAATTATTGTAAAGATTACGTCTCGTAAATAAACTCTTCCACAAATGTCTCCGATATCTGGAGAAAAGTAAAAGCTACAAGTATCAACAGAAATCTTGAAATATTTCCTGACGATAATAATGAAAACCTCATTATGAACACTTCATTTACAATGCAAGAATTAAAAGATGCTCTTAATGACTTAAAAGAAACTGGACTCGGCCCGGACGACATACCCCCCCCCCCTCATTTTTCTCAAGAATTTATTTTGCATAGCCAAAGTTCATTTGATAAAAATATTTATCAACATATGGTCCCAGCATTCCTACTGTTCCCTCTGGAGAGAAGCTCTCATCATATCACTCCTTAAAAACGGTAAATCAAAACATATCACTGACTCATATCGTCATATATCCCTCACATATGCAATGGGCAAATTATTGGAAAATATTGTGAATAGAAGACTTGTATGGTTGTAAGAATATGGAGGATTGTTAATTGACGAACAAAATGGTTTCGGCCAAAATCGTTCAGCAGTGGACAATATACTTGAACTTGAAAATTACACCCACGAAGCCATGGGTACACAATAGCATTGTATACCACTTGTAGGTATAATATCTTGAAAAAACTGAAATCCCATAATCTGGGCTCTAACAGTTTAGCATTCATTAGGAATTTTTTACGTTATCGTTCCTTTCAAGTTGGAATTAATTCATCACTCTCAAAATCGCACTAATAACAAAACGGCAGCGCCTATGATATAAATATGATATAAAATATACGCTAATATTATTTTTATTGTATTAAAAAAATTTATACTTCTACATAGTCTTTTGTATCGCAAATATATATGTTAGCTCTAATGCAGATATTTTCATCAAATACTGATTTAAAATTATTAGAGTTTCTCGATTAAAAACATTGTAAAAATACACTGTAACTTGAGTTGCAATAAACACATTTTGTTTCATGTTTAAAATTTCTTTAAAATTACGTAGCTGATATATATGTGTCAGCTGTCTCTATCAAAATGTTGTAGCTTTAGTAGCATCGTTATTGACTTTTTATGTGTATCCTTCATTTTAGCTTTACAAAGAAAATTGGACACATTTTTGAATTAATGCTACTAATTCAATTGGGAAGTAGTATTGCTGGTCTTTGTATTATTATGTATTCCTTCTCTAAAGTAAGTTTTTTTAGCAAGAAGTAAGTACCCACTGTAAATAATAGACAATTTTATCTTACTGTAAAAATAATACAGTTTTTTTTACATAGCAATGACTGTATAATATTAAACAGAAATCGTGACAGTGACAGCCTATAACCGTAGTTAAGTAGTTTCGAGTGGGGTAAGTTCTTGGATGGTTTTGCTCACTAGACATAATCTCAGACTCATTTGATAAAGAATCGCTATGGTGATTTGGTACATAAATAGTTATTAATTACTTAGTTAATTAATGTATTTAAGGGTACCAGCTATTATTGATTTAAATAGAAAGCATATTTGGAGCATAATTGAAGGAAGTCAGGAATTTTTCTCTAATAGATATAATTAAGATTGTATCGAAAATACCCAGTTATCAATTATATATATTCATATTTTATTTTTATATTTTCAAAGATATATTCCATTCTGATTGTCACCTTATAGTGCAGAGCTATATATATATATATATATATATATGTAGATATATATATATATATAGAGTGGACCAAAAGTCTGGAAACGGCCAATTATCTCGTAAATTACTAGTCCGATTTCTGCAAAATTTGGGATCAGCCTATTTTGGGTTACGGAGATACAAGATTTGATATTTGCAATGTCGCTAGATTTGCCGTTTTTCTGATATTATTAGTCAATTTCGTGTTTTAAATACATTATACTCTATATTTAATCATTTTTGGAATCTTCTCTTTAATACGAGTTCAACCATATGTAACACTTATGATTTTATGCATTCTAGAAGATCTTAAATAAATAAAACAGAATTCTGGCAACGGCTAATTGTCTCAATAAATTTTTTAATACAAACTATTTTCAACTACATTAAAACGTAACAACTGAAAGATTTCAACATTTTTAAAATAATGATTACTTAATTAAGTGTTCAAAATATGCTCCATTTGTGAATTGATAGTACCCTCATCGTTACCACATTTCTCCATTTATTTAAGATCATCTAGACTACATAAAATAATAAATGTTGCATATGGTTGAAGAGAATATTCCAAAAATGACTGGATAAACGGGTGATTTATTTAAAAAATCAAAGTGACTAATATCAGAGAAACGGTAAATCTAGCAACATTGCAAATGTCAAATCTGGAATCTCCGTGTCCCAAAATAGACTTGACCCAAATTTTGTAGAATTCGGACTACCAATTTACGAGATAATTGGCCGTTTCTAAACTTTTCATCCACTCTGTCTATGATCAAAAAGACCAGTATGCATATTAATAGTTCTTACATTTTCAGAGATATTATGTAAACATATTTTTATCTTTGATGTTTACTAGCTGTTTATTGTACCAACTGTTAATATATTGCCTACTTGGCAATGAATTAAATTATCAGGTAAGTATAAATCCTGTAATATGTAATAATATATTTTACACCGAAAAAACATGGTCTTTTAAAAAATGTATATAATAATCACAATAAAAATTATGAATAAGGTTTATTAATACCACTAAAATATCTATCAATAAGACATTTATTAGTAGTAATTAAATTGTTAAATACTTGTCATCAAGCTTATTCACTAATGTTAAGCAAAATACTTTATTAGTTTACTTTTGACAGCAATATCTCTTCAAATATTTAAATTTAATAGATGTAACATACTATTCTTTTTTGATGTCTCATCCATTATAAATATTAAAGATTAGTATAAATTATAGAGTATTAATAATATTAACATGTAAATGTAAATTTAAATATCCACTCGCAAAGCTTTTTCTCAGTGTATCATAATAATAATTTCATGTTTATTTATATATTTTCAGGCAAGACTTTTGCCAGAGCATATCTACAATTCCAATTGGGAAACTCTAGAAAGCAAGGAGCGTAAAATGGACGTTCTATTTTTCATGCAACATGCGCAGAGGACTCAACAATTAAATGCTTTTAATATTTACGATATTAACATGACGTCATATATATCAGTAAGAAAATTGTATTAATATAATCAACGAGGGCTTTTAGTAACGAATTAATGATGACTCCATTAAACAAGGCGCGGCACCGAAAACGAAACAAGTCGATATCTTAAGAACACATTTTTTTTTAATAAATGAATAAACAGGTCAAGGGACACATTTTTCCAACGTATTCTTAAATGATCCTCCTTCTGTCATTACCACCAATACAATTTACATACGGAAAGTACTAATTTTGATTAATCATTGAAACGGTACTTTTAAAAGGTATTCAACCATGTGACTATTCTTTGCATCACTTTTAGTTATAGTGATCTCTTTTGTGAACAAAAATTAATACATATTCGTAATTTAGATATTTCATTTGAAAGCTAATTTCAACAGTTAATTGCACAATTACCATTGGAATAAATATCGACGTATTTTTTCGTTATTTCAACAAGAATTAGTTTTTAATATATTGTTTTATGTACATACGTGATCCATTGAGAAGGAGTTGAAGGGCATAATTTCCAGGAAAGGATTTTATCGGAAAAAACCTGAAACACGTCAAGTTTGTTTCTGAGGGGGACAACTTTTAACGCAAAAATTATACCCTAAACTTTACCATCCTAAACGTGAGTGTCATCCCCTAATTTTTTTTAAATGGGAAGAGGCGTCAAGCGATACATCATTTGAAATAAAATTGGTGAATTAGAACGATTTATTTTCGAAGTATTCGACTTTAAATATACATTACCTCTAAATTTTAACAAAACAAAAAATATTTCTAATAAAAATTTTTTTAAAAAACATGTTATTCATTGCGAAAAGAACAGATTGAACCAGGTAGGTAATAAAACCTACGATAAATTTATTAACATTGAATTATTGTCACGAACGAACGAGGAACGTTTACATTTTTGTTGTTTAATTTGAACAGATTTATATGTATATGTCTTTTTTTTTAAAATCATGAAAACGGTAATGGAACGACACGTTTATTCAATATCCTGCATCCTAATCGGCGTGTTCGTCATAAGTAAGTTTTACAGTTGGTACATAAGTTCCGAGAAACTAGATCGGTGGCCAATAAAAAACGAAACCCTGAACGTGAATTTCCTGTGGTCAATGAAGTCACAAACCTGGAAATAATAGGGCAAGTTAGTACAGATCCAACTTTAAGCAATTGTTAATGTTCCTAGAACAAATATTCAACGAATTTTGAAAAACTTCAAGTTCGATCCTTGTGAAATAAAGTTAGTTCAGGAATTGAATGAATGGAATTTTGTGAAAATATTTCTCAAAAAATAATTGAAAACAGGCAATTTCTTTGCGGATATTTTTCGTGATCGCATCACTGGACCAATCTTTATAGACTTCAGTTTGAAAGGAGAACGGTATCTTGAAATACTGAAACCTTCGTTTACCCTACCTTAACTGACATTAATGAGAACACTGACAGATACTCGGAACAACATTTATTTTTCCAGCATGTTGGTGCTCCACCGCTTTATGCCATTGGTGTTAGGGAATTCTTAAATAGAACCTTTCTCGGTCAATGCATAGGTCGAAGAGGTGCTGTAAAATGGCCAACCAGATCTCCAGACCTTTACCCTTTAGATTTTTTGTTATGGGGGCATTTAAAATCAAATTACTGCATTATTGATTTATTGATGAATACAGGAGAAACACTCCTGAAATGCTGGGAAATGTTAAGCAAAAATTTGAACAAAATTTATACATTTCTGTCGATGCTGGTGGTGCTCAATTTGAACATTTATTGGATTAAAGTTTAATTTGTTCCTTTCTCAATGAATAATATGTTTTTTTTTCATTTTTCTTATTAGAAATATTTTTTATGTTTTGTGAAAATTGGGTGGTAGGGTACCTTTATAGCCGAATATTTCTAAAATGAATTGTTTTAACTCACCAATTTTATTTGTGTTGTATCAAGAAAACAGATCCTTTCAAATGATATATCGCTTGACCACTCTTTCTCTTTGAAAAAATTTGGGGGATGACATCCCCGTTTAGGAGGGTAAAGTTTCGATAAAATCTTTTCCTGGCAGTTATGCCCTTCAGCTCGTTTTCAATGGGCCCCCCTATATATCTATATGTATTTACAAATAGTGTGATCGCAAACTGTGTTATTTCCTCATAACTTTTAAGAGGAAGACACAAAACTAAAGCAAAGTGAAATTAGATGCAAATATCTGATTGTTTTAAGTTTATTTAGAAATTAAAAAAAATCTTTCATGTCTTTATGTTCTTTTATTTTCAAAAGTTATGAGGAGACGAGGATGTAAATAAACACGAATTTGTTATGTAGGAAAACATTAACAAACTTGGAGTTTGGTTTAATCCCCATAATTTTTTTTTATTTTGCTTTTAGGTAATAAAAGTGGCGTTTTCTATCTGCGTATTATTGACAAATTTTTCTGAATAAAAGTCTATTATTTATGAGGAAACATATAAACGTAAGATTTTTTTCACCTTTACACACCTTTATGCCACTATTTATTCAAATTGGAGAACTCTATAAAGCATAGAACATAAAACGGACGACATTGATATGAGATCATTTATATCGGTAAGAAAATGGGACCAATATAATCAGTAAATGTTTTACCTAGAAATTAAAGATTATTTTATATAACGTATATGTTGTGACCGCAAATTCTACCTTCCCTCCCAACTTATGTTTACCCTCGTGTATCCTGTTTAAAATTTTTTCATGGTTTTACTAATTTGCATGAAATAAATGAAAGAAGTACGTTACATTATAGATCATTCTCGTATATATTATATTGTATAATTTGCATAGAAACCCTTTATTTAGATTAAAAAAACAATATTCTTTCACGTTTCAATATCTTTCTTCCAAAAGTTATGAGAGAGCAGGGAGGCACCAATATTTTATATAGTAAAACTTTAACAAGGTTATTGTTTGATTTGACTCTCATAATTTATTTATATTATTATAATTACTATAATAATATGATTATTTTATTTTTAGGTAGTGAAAGTGTTGTTTTCTATTTGCACATTATTGTCAAATTTTTCTGAATAAATTTCTATTATTTATGAGGAAACATACTCATTGAACTTTTTCAACAACACCTTATTATCACTATTTATATTTGAATTAATTAAATACTTTCATACTGCATGATTTGTGTTTCAATTCAACTTTTTCATTAGTAAAAAATAAATTTGATGAGATATATGTATTGCAGCTAAATGTTTTAAGACTGCTTTATCACTACATACTGTTTTTAAAGAAAATGCAATCTTTTTGCGTTCTAGATATCAAATCTGATCAAAAACAATCCTACCGATTTTCTCTGTTATCAGGGGGACGGAATGTAGCAGGGACCTCAGTATATACCTTATTGAAATTATAAATTTAGAATCGAGTCAGGTGGCAAATACGTGTGCAATTTTGAAAAGTTTTCTGGAAACTTAAACTTTTAAAATGACTTGAAAATGAATATAGTCTTTAACGGAAATATCTGTTATTGTAGTATTGAGAAAAATAAAAATATTGTGTATCGCATATATAATATGAGTTCTAAACCTGTTGCTATAAAGAAATACTTGTCAAAGTTTAACTCAAATTATTTTCGAAAAACCTTTTTGAAACAATCTCCTACCGCGAGGACTCAAACCGTAAATTAATCACGGAAAGCAATTAAAAAATAACGAACATAATTTTTGCAAATGTCATCAATCGGAAATAATTTTCTTCTTGAACGGAAAAATAGCACTCTACTTTTCAGATGTTACAAGTTGGTACGTAAGTATATATTGATTATGACAAATTAAATATGATTCACTAGCGCTATGCTAATACAAACAAGCAAAAATAATTTTTTAAACTTTTAACTAAAGGAATTCAACAGCTCCGCAATTTAAATTAACAAACAAGTCTTAAAATTCATGTTTAAAAGTGCTTAAGGAATTCGTAATTAATTTTATTTTATAATAGATTATATAGGATAATTTAGTATGCTGCACAATTTAAATTTGTTAATGTTTAATAGTGTTTAGTTAATGATTGTTCCCTATATTATTCCTGCTGAAATAAACACGCTTGTGTTGGTTTTGTTTTTAATAGTGTAACCGTTTTTTTTTCGGGCAAATTCAAGCCATGTTGGAATACATGTTCACATCGTGGAATTGTTCAATACTTGGTTATTAAACACCCTGACGTTATGGACGAAAAATAATTACTAAAAATTTTCTTAACAAATGTTACAATAGACTAGATATATAGAGTCCATAATTACCTAATGACCCAATGTTCATAAATTAAGACCCTCATTCAATAATCGTTTAGATGACATACATAGCCGTAGAATTAGGTACTTGCAATTAGTACATAGCTTCCTATTGTTTTATGTGTATTTCTGGCGTAAAGATATTTTTGTGACAAATATGGCTGATAATAATGGAAAACTCCTGAAGAAAAAAATATGATAAAATATGTTTACGAAGGTATTCGTGCTTGTGAGAAAGATATGAATGTGAGTGAGGTTGTCACTTTATGTAGTTTATTGACTAAAGTTAGTGAAATAAGTGTGTATAGGGCAGTTAAAACAGACTATGAGATAGAAAAAAGTGCTCTTTTAACTGAAACTAGAGAAAGAAAAACTATTAAATTAGATGAAAGAGCAAAAGACGTAATTCTAGGTACAATACATGCATTTTATTTTAGAAATAATATTCCTAATTTAATAAAAAATACTTCGAAGCTTCAAAAGAATGAAACACTACCAAATATTTCTAGATGTGTTTTGTTACGCACATTACGGCTAATGGATTTCAAATACATAAAAAGAAGTAGAAATAGTGCTCTTGCTGAATAAGACGAAATAATTTTATGGCGCAGAAAATATTTGTGTGCAATCAAATATTATCGAAAGGAAGGAAGAAAAGTTATTATACAATGCGAATAATAAATACGCATATTGCTCCGATTGTCACCATACCGATGAGAATTAAACGCTATAGAGCTAATTTGGGAACAAATAAAAACAAAGTGGCAAGAACAAACATAACTTTTAAATTAAAGGATATCCAAAACTGATTAGATATTGCAATTGACAATGTAACATCGGGTTCGTGGCAAAAGTACGGACAACTACAACATGTTATTAAAGAAGAGCAAAAATTGTGGGATCTTGACAACACAATTGAAACAAAAATATGAATTTTTTCCCGTTTAAGAATGCAATGTAAAATCTAGTTGAAGTGAAACGAAATTGTCAAATTCGAAATAAAATCGTATCAATAAAAATTATATGATTTTTAAAATGATATTATATATGTTATAAATACAATATGGCTGTTAGTCACAAATTCGCTAGTTAATTTCTGATGTATTTTTAATTTCAAAAAACGTTTACAAGTTAGAAATCGCAAATTTAATATTGTGCTAATTTTTATATTCAAGCTTTATCCTCTCTATATATATTTTAACATACACAAGCTCGACATAGAATAAGATAAACATCTTTGTAATATAAAAATTATATTGACTTATAACTAATAAAGATATGAGTGTACTATGTTCAAGAAAAAAATATGGGTATATATTAATAGATTTCAGTGGATATGAATCAAGATTTTTCTTTTAAAATAAAGACGAATCTACGAATTATAGAGAAATCGCATTACTGCATTCAGTTTACAAAATAATGGCAGAGTACAGGTATGAGGAAAAAGAAATACGAATAAGAGCTATCAATATACGCCTATTTCACAATCTTACGACATTATCAAAAGAAGTATCTGTACAAGATTATGAATGACCTCAACATACCAAAAGAAAACGATAAATCTTACCAAAATATATCTGGAAAAACACAAAATCGAAGTGAATTAAAGTGAATTCAAAAATATTAAACAGTTTTGAGACAAAGGAAGGAGTTGCATAAATAGCACATAAATCTGAAAAAAAAAATCTGCTGGCATATGTAGTAATCTTATCAACACCAGAAAAGGAACTAAAAAGTGCCTGCAAAATCTTCATAGAAACAGCAGTGAACCTAGGAATTTATGAAGAAATGAAAGTTTTGGAAGAAGAAAAAAAAAAGGAGAATTTTTCAGTAGAACTAAATGGGCAGAGATCCATGGAATTCGAACAAATCCAAAGCTATATCTACCTAGGTGTAATTTACAAGGATGAGCGATGAGGAGAACATAAAAGCCATGTTAGCGATGAGTAAATAGTTTGCTCTAATTCTTTCCTGAGCACCATGATTTTATGAAACGAAAATTAATATTCAGCGTTTCCGTAATATTATAATAACATTATCAATTTTTGTTGTATCTACGATTGTGCTTAAATATTACACTTACAAGCCTTAATCTTAATTTCTGTTTCTATTTTATTGCCAATATAGGTATATGCTTCCATACTATATAAGCAGTGCTACAGTGCTACTTTTTTACTTTTTTCAATTTTATCCTTTTTAGTGTATTCATAAATTTCTAGATCTATTTTGCCTCTGATGGTAATCAATAACAACAGAAATGTGCTTCACTGCTTATTTCTTCTCAATCTAGAACTTAAGCTACACACGTGTCTTAGCAAATGGAGTGACTGTTAGTTCTATTTTAATTCCTGTCTTATATTTTATTTAAAATATTTTAAAGTAAGTTCATTTTTAAACTTCTCTTTTGAATTAGTATTACTGCGTGCAAGCCAGTCGACCCGTTGATCCTTCAAAACTTGATATTATAGAATATTTTATAATAAAATCTAATTATTTATAAAAATATCCAAATGGCTACAATTAAATAAATTAACATTAAATCATAAAAAAAGCTGTTACTTACCATTTACTTCCTATAGTTCCTCATTACCTAATCTTGGCTCGTTAAATATTGGCTACAACCAGCACATACCCGAATCAGAGAATGTAAAATATCTTTGAGTTGTTATCGATCGACATTTACGCTGGGAACCACAAGTAAAAAATATTCTAAATAAAATTAGAGGACTTATCCCCAAATTCAAATATTTAAGAGACTTTTTAACAATATCTCATTTAAAAACCCTGTACTATTCGTTAGTAGAATCTCTTTTGAATTATGGTATTCTCGGATGGGGAGGAGTTTTTGATGTACATTTAAACCATCTGAATGTAACTCAAAAATTGATACTAAAAGTGATATCTAAAAGATCTCGTATCGTACTGAAGAATTATATAAAGAATGTCGAGTATGTGACGTCAGACAACTTTTCTGTAAAAAAGTTCTTCTCTTCATCCATGAAGCTAAAATTATATTAGAGGTACACGAGCACCAATACAACACTCGACGGAATGATGGCATTTTTTCCCTCGAAGTGAAAAAACTTTAGGGCAAAGATGCGCAAAATACCTAGCTCCACGTATTTATTCCATGTTACCTATTTCTTTGAAAAACAATGTATATTTAAAAACTTTTAAAAAAAGTTGAAAGACTGGGTTATCTGTAATGAACGGTCAATGTTTAGTAATGTTGTCTATCAAAGGAACGTCTAGTTTCCCTCGTGTCTTACAATGTTTAAAATTGAGAATATTTATTTATATATTTATTTACCTACCTATTGTGACTTTACCGATTATGTCAATTGTATCACTAGATATGTCTAAAACCACCAGAAAAATGTCTTTATAATACAGATTTTGACGCCTGCACATATACAAGTGGTATATACCACTTCTGTGTTTCTACTGTTTATTTCAACAATATATTTTATTTTGTAGTGTTACTATCTTTAATGTATTTCTTTTGTTTTGTAGTGTTTCTATTTTTAATGTATTTCTATTTTATTGTTGAATAAACATTTATTATTATTATTATTTATCTTAATTTAAATACACACAACTGTTGATGTTTCCAGAACTTGTGTAATTGTCACACCCAAATGTTTATAGCAAAATATTTAATTCTGTTTTAATTTAAGCAAAAGTAATGTTTAGAGATTAATGAAGAAATCAAGAGGTTTGCTAACAAGTAAGTAAGAAAATTAACAAAGCAGAAAATATGTAAATGTCACATGTTGGAGGAATAAATATCCAACACGACTAAATAATATAAACGGACGCATTTTATTATAAGAATTTAGTTTTCGGAAAAGATAGTTTATCATTATTGAACCAACTTAATATGAAGGGCAGTCAAATGAATACCTAACATACGGTAAACAATGATAAGTGAGTGTTTTTTTATTCAAAGGAAATTGTCAACAGGGTTAATACATTTATCCCACGAATAAAACCGATGTCAACAAGTCTCTTTCTTTAGGTTGCCAAAAATGTAAAAACTGCAATGGGAAAAAACTGTGTTCTACGAAGGATATTAAAGTGTTTCCTAGACAAATCAGTAAAGTGTATGCCTCACCACATCGGCACTGAATCGACAAACCAATTGCCTCTGCAATCGAAGAAAAATATAATCATGACTTTACCGGAATCGCCTCGTAGTGATGTGTGTTCTTATCGGAATATTTATGCGATTCTTGCACACTTGCGGTCAATGACATACAGCGTTTACCATACTCAGCAGAAATGCAAGGATGAATTTCGCGTAATCCGGCACTCTAAGCCACCTCTCAAAATGAACCATACTTTTCTGTTCTTCTTCTTCTTCTTCTTGCTTCACTACAGGAAAATAAACAAACACAACTGTGTGTAGATGGGAGTTATTAGTAGGCATTTCTACTGCCACGGAATTCACAATATCGACGAATAACAAGAACTTTGCCAACTTTTGCAAAAAATGTGTTTTTGGGGGGTGATCGGTTTTGATTTAACTACTTCTCATAATTTCACAAAACAAAATGGGAACGCTTAGCTTGAATATTTTTAATAATTTAAATATCCAACATTTAAGAAAGGATACTATACCAATTAAATACGTGTTATTTACTAAAAATGTTTAGAGAATATAAAATTGTGTTGTCAGATTCATTATAAATTAATTATTAATTAACTTATTTATGTCAACAGTTGTCAATTTTTTTTAAAATGTTTTTTATTTATTTTTTACAAATTTTTTACAATTTATCGAAATGAATTTATTAAGACATATTATGTGTTACTATTACAAGGGCTTCTATGCCATTCTAAATAGAAAACAAGAAATGTTTAAGTGGAACATTTTTTTCTTATATAAAGGACATCACTCTTTATGATTGTATAGGCCTCTATTAAATTGTTTTTAATATTGGAGAATGTTTCTTCGGCGCAATTACAGGATTTCTACTATTAATGCCTGGTTTCTTTGGAAAAGAGAGAATGTTACCATTAGAAGTAAAGGTAAATCAATTGTTTAGTTAATTGATTGTGGAATGATATAAAAAAATATTATTTTAAGTATAATTTTGACCATAATGCCTCTTCAATCTTCGCCTTATTATATCTATCACAAATAATAATAGTTTCAGTAATGCTGATTATAGTCTGCGCAATGGACGCTCTAGTTTTGCAACTTGTATCAACTACAATATCACAGTATAAACTTTTGACAAAATGTGTTTCTCTATATAATACTGGCGAAATGATAAAAATAAATAATAGGCTAAAAATGATCCGTCTCGTACGACAGATCATGAGTGTGATGATAAACAGGAGTATTTTATAAGATGTGTTCAACATCATCAGCTGCTTTTAGAGTAAGTATTTATAAAGTAGTTTCATTTTTTCTTTAATCTTTTATAATTGTAGCAAATTCTCTACAAGTCTGTAATCTCTGCTCATATTTCTTTTTTGTTGCTCCCTTCTACAGTATTACTGTTCCTCCTGTAGCTCTGATCCTCCCTCCTGTAGCTCTGATCCTCCTGTAGCTCTGATCCTCCTGTAACTCTGATCCTCCTGTAGCTCTGATCCTCCTGTAGCTCTGATCCTTCTGTCTTGTTTGCCCCCCCCCCCTGTCCCCCTGTCCGTGCAAAATCTTTTTAAGTGTATGATTCTGCATTTTATACTTTTTTATCTATTTTTTAATTTGTTTTTTTTTATTGGAGATAACGTGTTTGCAGAAAATGTTAGGGAGGCAATTTTTAATGACGGTTTAAATCTATTTGGCATTTTTTTATTCGGTTGCCATATTTCACTTCCATGAACCAATACTTATTTACATTACTAATAAAAAAACTAATTTTAATAATTTTTAGTGTAGATATTCGGATGCTCGTTATAATTTTAAAAGCTTACTTTACCGTTGATAAACAATATTTAATATCTCGTTATTTTTATTTCAACAAAATCATTCACATTTTAAAACCAATTTGTATTATCATCTTAGCGGATTAGGACAGAGGCCTGTTCCTATTCCATAGTCCACCTCATTCTCAGTCGATCTACAAATCTTCATCCTTTTGGTTTATATTTGTGGGCCAATTTAGGAATACGTCTATTTTGCATTCTGTTTACATGATTGAACCATTTCTGTTGATATTCTTTTATTTTGTCAATAACAGCAAAAATCTGTAGCTCATCTCTGATGTCGACATTGGAGATATGGTCTACCCGAGTGCAATCCTGTATTGCTTTTAAGAATTTCATTAAGGCCGATTGTATGCGACTTTCCCTAGCGTTTTTTAATAACCCATGCTTTAGTTCCATACAGTATAGTGTGCACAGCCGTTGCTTTATAAAATTTTAGCTGGGTTTCTCTTCTATATTGGTTTAGATTTCTTTTTACTGTGCCGTACATTCTGGTGTAGGCCGATAGTTTTTTTGTCAATATTGTTATCGTAACCATATGTTACCTCGCAACCGACATATGTAAATACACTTATCTGTTCTGTGGTTGTGTTTTTTATATGGATTTTTGCTCTTGCTGGTTCATTTCCTATGAAAGTTATAACTTTACGGTTATATTCCATACTGATATTATTTAGACGATGCACAGTAATTATTATCTCATCATCAGCAAGCAGTAAAGTTTCCAGTGATCTTCTGGGGTGTATTTAAATTCCTTGAGGTGTTGTTTCTTTTCATCGATTAATTATATTATCAATATAAATATTGAATAAAAGAGCAGACAGACAGCAACCTTGTCGATCTCCTTGATTGAAGTAAATCTCTTTTACATCGTCGTTTTTGTTTCCGTCGACTAAAATTATTGTGGTGCATCTGTAAATGCTTCTGATACCTTTTATAAGATGATTGGGAATTCATCCGTTTTTAAGTATCTCCCACAGCTTTGTTCTTATGACTCGATCGAAAGCCTTCCAATGCCACACATTTAGTACCTGCTACGTGGTAGCGACTAAATATGTCACTACATATTGGTTTGCCTTAGTTGCCGCTAAGTCATAGGAACGGATTAAATCCGTGCCCGGTATCAAAGTGGGGAACAAATGTCACGTAGCCAAAACGTATTTGCTACGTTCCGGCTACAGTCCCTACAACTTCATGGAACCTCACGGCTACGTTGTAGGAACTTTCCAGGGTAGTTCCCGTGTAGTAACGTTCACTTCCGATATTTTCCATGTTTGTTGTCTTTGTTTTTCATATTTCTTATCTCAATTTAACTTGTTATTCCATTCACTAAAGTTTCCATAGCATCATTCATTTAATACTTATACTTAATATGGCGGTATAACCAGAATTGATAATATCTAAATAATTTATGTGTTGTTCATATCTGATACAAAATTTACAAACAAATGAAAATGTATGGTAAATTTTTGAAAATTAGGTAGATAAAATAAAAGCGCCTTCAATATATACACAATTAAAATAATAACAAATTTTCCTTTTTTTTTTATAAATCTTTTTTATATTAGTATAAATGTATAATTGGAGAAAGTATATTAAGATTATTTTGTTAGTTTATCGGAAATAGCATTATATTAACACTTTTTGAACTTAAAAATAATGGTGTGATTCCATATTTTAATTTTTTAAATGGCGGAAATGATACCTATGTATCTCAAAGTACCTTTTGCTACTTCTATGTAATATTAGCCATCTACAAGGTGGCAAATTCCAACCGTTATGTATTTTAAAGTATTCGCTACGATAAAATAACAATCGGAACCATCCTAATGGAACTGTACGTAGCAGTTTCTACTTTGCTACTATAAAGATCCTGATAAAGTGCAGTACGACTTTTTCTCGCCACCAAGATCCCATTTGCCACTTTATAAGTATATTTGAACCAAACGCTAGTTAAAAATTTACCATATTTATACGTTTTGAGGAATAAAATAATATTTATCTATATCCTGTTTCATATTGAACATATAAATATTTTGATGCTGAAAATATCTTTAAATTATTCTTAAAAATATCGATACTCTAGGTATCGATATTATATTGTCAGTGGTATTCAGTTTGTTCTATTACTTATATAAAAAATTACTAACTATTACGAAAGAAAATATAGTCATGCAACTTAACAATGACTTCTGAAAAATTACTGATTCTCCAGCAACCAATATTTTTGTCCGACAGCCAATCAAAGTATCGATATTTGAAAAATCGATTTTATCTATTGACAATTGACATGTAGGTGTAGGTTAAATTAGAATTGTTAGATGACTTATTGTTGTATGTAATTAACAGATAAATTAAGTTTCCCTTGGTTGTTTGCTGTTTTATTCAGTTTTCTATAAAAAGTAGATGAATTAATTTGGAAGCCATTTTGTTAAACTTGATGTTACTAAATAGTATAATGCCATAGGGTAGCAATTTTAAGTATAATTCACTATACGGTGGCATGTGAAAGAAACGGCTACTTTCAAGAGAACATAGTCTTCTACTGGGGGGTACCCGGGTTCTATGTATGTTACTTAAAGTTTCTATACTTTTAAGTTCCCTTACTTATTCCAGGTACCTTGCTAGAACCGCTATCTGGAACTATAAAGTACCATATCTTGTAAGTCTCAATTTAGTTCCACAAACTAGTAAAAAGCTTTGCCATTTCAAAGTAGAAATCTTTTTAAAAGCTATTTTAATAGTAGCCTGAGACAAGTCGGCTTATGATTTTAATTTAATAATAATAATATATTTTTGGAAGTCCCTAACGGGTTATTGATTGTTTTCAAGCTTCTCTAAAAAAGTTATTTATTTTTCATAACTGCACACCAGCAAATATATTTGTTCTAGTTTCACACATAATTTTAATTTTACTTAACTCTCTCCCGATTTTTCCCCGCACGAGCTGTCTTGGGGAAAATGGACGCTAATTACTAAAAATACTTTAACAGTCCACTGCCACCTCCTATGGAGTAATTAGTCACTCCAATGTTAATTTTTCTTTCTTTCATTATTTTTATTCTTTCGTGTTGTTTTGCAGTTAAACCTCCTCTTATATTCCAAATGACTTCATTTAACGCTTTCGATATCTTCGACCTTCTTTGGTCTAGATCCGATGTGTTCTGCGAAAGTAGTGGCATCTCGTACAGGATGTGATTCTTAATCACGCACATTGGTCATGTATTGCCTCTTTTTCAATTTAGCCAGAGAGCAGACATCGTCATTCATCCTCATTATTCAAAATTATTAAAGTTTGTCAAATTAAAAATTATACAAAAATACTAAATATGTGGTTGCAATAAAGATATTTTATTTCATGCTTAAAATTTGTTTCAAATTACATAGCTGATATGTATGTGACAGCTCTTTCTATCAAAAATTTTGTAGTTTTACTAGCATTATTATGGATTTTATTTATATGCATTCTTCATTTTAGGTTTACAAGGAAAATTGGACACTTTTTTGAATTAATGCTACTTATTCAATTGGGAAGTAGTATTGCTGGTCTTTGTATTAATATCTATTCATTCTCTCAAGTAAGTTTTTCTTAGTCAATTTTCTTAGTGCAATTCTCGAAATTAGACAAATACCATTTGTTACTGTAAAAATAATGCAGTTCACGGCCGACAGAATTTTGTAAATAGTCAGAACTGTATAATATTAAACAGAAATCGTGACAGTGACAGCTGATCACCGTAGTTAAATAGTCACGGATGTGGTGAGTTCTTGGATGGCTAAAACTTGTGTTGCGATTTATTGACAAAAAATAATAATAAATTTATACGCTTGGCGATAAAAGCACGCTCAGACCATCATCGAATGAAATGAACAGTTTCCCTTTAATAAATATTTTTAAGTTTGTATCGAAAATCCGCAGTTTTCGTTTATTTAGAGCTATTTCATTTTAGTCTTTGATGTGCGAATAAATATTACCATGTTTTTATATTGTAATTGTCACCTTATTCACCAACTTTTAATGTTTTATTAATCACTAACAAATTACAATGAAGACGCTATAGATATTTATACGCCCTTAAAAACTGCTATTGATATTTTTTTTTCTATAGGGATATTATGAAAAATTATTTGCATCTATGATATTTACTATTGGTTTAATATTAATAAGTCCAGAAAAGAAACAAGTTACTATTACGGTAAGATTACATTAAATACATTATGAGATTATTCATTGATTCTATTATTAATTCAATAATCATAATTTGATGTAGGAATAAAATAAATTAAAATGGAAGAGAAATACTTACTAATTAAAATCACTGTAATAAGTTGATAATTGATGAAATCAATAACTAATATTTGATTAATTGAAATTATTGATTTGATTTCTATATATAAAAAAAACAGTAAAAAGTTTGTAAAATTTTGATTTCATTTACGTTTAGTTCATTTTATTTTAATTTTGATTTATTTACCCAATAATTATTTTTATTTTTAATTTATTTATCTAATAGACTTTTGTGTTATGTGTTTTTTGCAGATTACTTTCATTTATTTAACTTTGTCTATAATTAAAATTTTAACTAAAATTGTTCATCTACAGTAGAATCCAGTATTAGGTACTATACACGAATTCTGGGATATTTCACTATATTTAACAAAATGTATTTTAATTATGTTAAACAGTTTAAGTTGTTACTGACGTAAATAAAATAAAGGAATGAAGCCCGTTACATTCATGATAACTCTCGTATCTAAAAACATAAAATTTTCTTGTTTCTATGTACTTCCTTTCAAAAGTTGTGAGGCGGTAAGGATAAAACAATACACACGAATCCTTTATGCAGGAATATTTTAACAAACCTGATGTTTGGTTTGACTGTTATGATTTTTATTATTTTATTTTTAGGTGGTGAAAGTGGCTTTTTCTATCGGCACATTATTGACATATTTTTCTGAATAATTTCTGTAATTTATGAGGAAACGAATATGTGTATCATTGAATTTTTTTAGCAACATCTTTTCGTCACTATTTATATTTCAATTAATTAAACACCTTCGCACTGCATTATTTGTGTTTTATTTCAACTTTTACCGTAATTTTGATGTGACATATATACACTCAAAATTTTTAACACGTTACAGATAACGTTTTACCGCCACTAAGATTAATTAAATATAATAATTGCATTACATATTTCATTGCATTTATTTTAAAATCTTGAACTCATTGGCTGCCAAGGGCATCACTGAATATATCTCGAGACAGTTCATCGCCGACAATTTATCTCTATTGTGACAACTTGTTTGTCGCTGTGACTCACGTTCAGTTTATCAGCCAAAAATAAGTATTTAAACACAGAGTGGAACACAATCGTATTGAACTTGCTTTGTTTATGACGAAATTAAACATATCTATTAGCAAATGAATATACATCTTATATCTTAATTAATAAAAAGTAATTTTTATGCAAAGCAGATAATATAGTGAAGTATAATAGCACATAACATAATATATTATAGAGGTTTAGTTACGATGGACTAAAAATGACATCAATTGATTTTTAATAAAAATATATTATTCATGATTTGCTGGATAAATAGAAGAAAAACATTTATTGAGCCCGTCAGTAATATTAATAGAAAATCATTAAATCATGGAATCGTACAATAAATTATAAAATGGTCGTATTCAATCAATCAAAAGAAGCTAAAGAACAAATCAAAAGAGATCAATAAGGGAGTAGGGGCAAACTAACTTTAAAAAAGCTTATGCAGAAATTGAAAACTGGTGAGTGAGAGACATTTTCGAAATTTTACGAATATAAAAGACTTAGTTAAAGAAAATAATTTAATTGATAAATTAATGAATAATTTTAAAGAATAGTTTTAAATTATAAATCGGAATAGTTCTCTAGCTTAGGAAACACTAGATATAAGAGTAAAAGAATTAAGAATAAGTGAAGAGAACAAAATGTCAGAAAAATTTGACTTGAAAGTGACACCTTCATTTATACCATCAGTGGATCATGTTAGTTAGTGAAAGTGGTTCAAAATAATTAATAGATTCAATTGAACTTTACGATTCATTATTAGACGATAATGGTAAAAACTTATTAATATCTTTTTTTTTTAATTCGCCATTCGGAAGGTCCAAAAGTTAGATTAAATAAACAGTACGAATCAAATTAAGTCTTAATTATAAATTAAGAAATAATTTTATTATTAATAAATCTGTTACTGCTTTATCAACCAAATTAAACAATTTTAAACGAAACAAAAAATCACTAAAACAATTTGGAAGAAATTTGTTGATATTGGTCAGATATTAACCCAAAGATCTTCCATCAAGCGCATAAACAACAAACATTCTTTGAAACTAAATGATTGGGCGAGTCTTTATGGGGATCGCATTATCGGAGCCTATTTTAATCCTGAAAATTTGACCGGCGAAACGTATATACGGTAATTAGAAAACCATTTAGTTTTCCAGCAATAGTTTTGGATAAAAATTTTCGTGGTCATTTGACTAACAGAAGGTGTGAACGAATATGAAATCCTACTTTGTAATACAAATAGTATACATATTGAAAAAAGGATTTAGTCGCTAACTATTGCCTCAATATATTAAATTTTGGTATCACTATAAAGCCTTTCCAAACACCTTTAATAAGATGTATCACTCTACCCTTCTTGCCATCTGAAAATTTGGGGATGGTGGTTGCACTGGGTATTCGATTATCCTAAAACACACTTGTGTACTTGGTTTATGTCTAAAATGCTGATTAACAAGCACCAATACAATTAAAGTATTGTACAGTTCTCGCCGTTTACTTAGATGTACTAGACAAGCGAGACAGCAATATCTATTATTTCACGTAAGACAGCAGTTGGTTAAGTGCGCTCGAACGAACACCCAATCACAAGAAGTACTCAGTAGCGGGCTAGGTTTAGTCTTTTGATAATGTCTCATCAAAGTGAAAACAAGCGTAAGCTTCGTCTACACGGACAAACTCGTGAAGTTATATTTAAAGTGTGCAATTATTTTAAAACGGTTAAAAGTGAACAAGACACTCTAACAGATGTAAAGATAAAAACATCAGAAATGATAGGTAAGATAAAATTTATTATTTTATTAACATCACATTTTTACTTTTTGCATAATTATTTGGAATCAAAAACCACATATTTTTTATTTGAAATACGACGTTTTGACGAAGTAAATAGGTATAATGTGGTATAAAATAAAGTTTTTAAAAAAAATTAAATTGTAAAAATTCCTAAAATATTTTTATCAAAATATAGATTTAATGTATATTAAAACGTTTAAACGATTCTCTCTATATCAAATATGTTCACTTAATTTGTAAGTAATGGTTCCTAATGGATTTCCGGTTTTTAAATTTTACCTGCTTTCTAAGTTTTAATTCTTTGTTTACGTAGCGTTTAACAACTATAAATATATGGTTATCAACACATTTTCTTATTTATTGTATTTGAAAAAGCTTTAGTATTTCGAAATGCATCATACGTAATGAAATAAAAGTGGATATTAAGCACTATTTAATTTCGGTCAATTCATAAGAATTATTAATAGCTAAATAATGCAATTGTTTACAACTACCATTTGACAAGCAATTATTGTAGTAGAGAAAAACGTTAGCAAAACTTATCTTATTTTGCACATTTACTTAATAAATAAATGTACGATAAGTACCGACGCCACTGCCAATGGAACCTTATTTGTTCGACCAATGGTTGTCGCTCGGGCGGAGTTAAAATAACACTAGATTCGATTTGGTACATCTAAGTAAACGGCGAGAACTATACTCGTGGCCTGAGTACAGAGTATATTAAAAGTACTTTGAGCAACACTGATCGAATATTTAGTAGTCGAGTACAGTTCAGCTTTGATATAGAAACGAATTACAGATGTTTATTATTTACTATGGCGCTTTCGGGATATTTCTGTACTATTATTATGAAAGACGTAATCTGCATTATTCAATCCAACTGTTGCCATCTTCTCTAAACGAAATAAACCATTGTTTCATTTATTTCCTGCTGAGTATTTCCTTGTTATCTTATTCACTTTGTTCAAATTCTGCGTTACAGATGGAGTAGTCTTTCATAATCCATAGATGTCTGGGATTCACTGTTTAATTCAAATTTAACTCGAAATTGATTGAATGGTTTTCTAATTATTGCATGTATATCAAAAATTTAAAAATAATTTCAGAGAAGAACATACATAAAATTTTGTTTTCTCTATTTTTTATTAAAATTTTTACAACGAAATATTTCGCAATAAATATAATTTAAAATAGGAATTATCAAAAAGACGTTAGGAAATGAAATGTAGCACGTCATCTTTTGCAAATGTTAGATATTATTTAGAAGTGTTAGAGAATTCTTTCTGATCCAGGTATTGATTATTGTGTAATATTATAAACTGTTTTTAGAGGGCGCAGATTGTTGTTTGAAAATTTTTATCCAGCCATTTCTTGTTACTACATTGGTCATATATTTCCTCCCAAAATTGATTTACGATTTTTCAATGGCATAGATCCAGCGACTTATTAGACACATAATACAATACGAAAATTAATTCAGCATTAAAAATTGCTGAATTTGGAAAAATTTATAAAAGGATAAAAAAACTACAGTAGCACTTGTACAAAGAAATATTTAATTTATTAATAATTCAACATAAAAAGGCACTTACTGAAGATTTATAACTCTACGTCAAGGTTTGTTTGCGTCGTTTTTACCCTTTCGAGTGAAATTGCTTCCGTTTTTATAAAAATTCAGAGCAAACGCTGAGCAAGCGGCTACGAAAAGTATTAGGAAAAAAACTGCCGTTGCCACAGCCGGGTCGCCATAATCGAAAGTTAAATGATCGTTTCTCAGGTACCCGAAGCTATTCAGATTATTGGTTCCGTTACTGGGCGGACAGGGTAACTGCACAATAATGTCTTGATGTTGAATCTGAAAAGAAAGCATTATAATAGTCATAATAAAATATTCGGATATACCTACTTAAAAATCTTAATATGTTCCAATATTCAAAGTCTCCCAAAAGTCCCGGGACGGAGCCATAAGTTTCTAACGAGTGACGAAAAAAATCTGAAAATTTGGAGATCACTAAAGGGCAATAAAAAATTCATTTTTAGATGGTTTAAAAGTTTCATACACTGGGGACTTTTTTATGGGGGGTGATAACCTTAAAATTTTTAAATTGCAAACCTTAAAATAGAAACACATCTGCAAAACCAAAACCCGATATTTTGACACGTTGACTACCATGTTTATCAATACTTACTCTTTTAATGGTTTGTGGCTTTGGGGATAGAACAAGATCTTACGATGAAGTGCGGCGAGTTTTCAATTATTTTTTTCATGAACGACCATCGATTTCCAAATCAACAGTCGAAAGAACTGTTCGAAAATTTCAAGAAAAGGGAACTGTGAAAGATCTTCCGAGAACTGGAAGACCGAAATCTGCAACAACTCCAGAAAAAACCGAAGAAGCGTTACTGTCTTTTGTTGAAGAACCTTCAAGATCCTTATTAAAAGCTTATCAGACACATTAAATCAGTAAAAATCCTGTTCACAGAATTTTGCAAAAAAATATTTATTTTCCCTAGTTCAGAAATTGAACGAACATGACTTTGATAAAAGGTTGGAATTCTGCGAAATAATGCGTAAAAATTGTAATGGTGACAGAAATTTTAATACTGTTTTCTCTGATGAAGCTATTTTTTTTACTTAAATGGTAAAGTTAATTGGCACAATTGTCGTTATTGGGCTGACTAAAATCAACATTTAATAAAAGAAGATCATACTCAGACACTGCAGATGTGTTGGCTGGAATTATGGGAGATAGAGTAATTGGTCCTTTTTTTATTAATGGAAATTTGGACGGAGGCAGATATCTGGAACTGCTGGAAAATCAAGTGGTTCCAAGTGTTCGTACCGTATGCCCTAATGGTATTGAGAATAAGTGGTTCTAACAAGATGGTGCTCCTCCACTGTTAGCCGAGCAGTCCGAGACTTTTTAAGTCGTACGTTTCCAAACCGTTGGATTGAGAGAAGAGATGAAATCGAGTGGCCACCGCGATCTCCGGATCTTACACCACTCGATTTTTTCTTTTGGAGGTTTCTAAAAAGTGAAGTGTATGCAACAAATCCAGAAACAATAAATTATTTGCAAAATCCCATATTTGAAGAAATTACCAATATCACTAGGAATATGCTCCAACGTGTTCAAAATTCTATTTATGAGCGATTGGATCATTACGAAATCGAGGAAGGTCGACAATTTGAAAATTTATTATAAAAATCGTAAAAACATGTTTCTTTCTCATTTGGTAGTATACCTGTAATTCTTAAAATAACTAAGATACCGGTTTTGGTTTTAAAATAAGGTTAAACTCGACAGAGATTGCAATTTAAAAGTTTTGGGGTTGAAAGTTTTAAACCATCTAAAAATGTAGTTTTTATGGCCTTTTAGTGCACTCCAAATTTTCAGTTTTTTTCTTAACTCGTTAGAAACTTATGGCTCCGTCCCGGAACTTTTGGGAAACCTATATTTTGACAAATATAACGATATTTATTACCTACGCCGTGGATAATACAAAAAGTTATTATTCACGGGTTCTGCTTAAAATCCGTGCTGGTCTTAAAATATATAATTTTTAAGTTACCTGCTTGTTTCTACATAATGTCGACATGGTACTATGTAAAATTTGCATAGCTTCTGTACTGAATTATCTGTTTAACAAATATGGAATCAGCCATCTGGTAGGACTAAGCATTTGAATCCAATGGAGATAACTTGGCATATCTTTGAGGTGTAACACATATCCCGAGGTTATAAAAAATGCTGATAATACCATACAAGATAACATTGTGGCAGTATTTGGTAATGATATGAGGTAAATAAATGCAATCAAAAAGATTTGAATAGAGCTGAGGTACAGCAGCATTACACCTAAAAATATATGATTATAGTATATTTTGCATATTTTTAGAACCTTTGCAATTTTATTTACGGAATTCAGACAAATTAAATAACTTTGCATACATAATTATATCAATTATATCAGTTTTGATTAACAAATATTTTTCATTTTTTTAGTTACTGAAATAATTTGACTTTTTACCTATATATATGTAGAATCCATTATAATTGTTTAAACTTTAAAGTCCACTCATAGAATAAATTGGAACGACATAAACTAGCCAAACAAATAAAGATGGAAACAGATATATTATTGACTAAAAAACAAAAAAAGTGTTAGTTTTTTTAAAATTATGTTTAATTTTTTTACCTTCATATTTATATATAAATATAGTCATATTTAACAACAACAGCCAATGTATGACACACATAACACTGTAATGGTATCCTTGCCGATCATTTAAAATCGACTGGGAATCAGTGGTTGGAATGTCCCGGAATATCGCTCCGAGTACTAGTGACAAACTGGCTGATAGAATAATTACCATCAAGCAATTTAGAAATGTTACAGACTGGGTATAGATTATGGATTTTTTGAAAAAAAAATAAAGCAAGTTAGTGGTGCCTTTGATTGACTATAACGTAGAGTATGACTTCTGACTTTTTCTCTTCATATTACGTATATTTGGACTAAATATTGTATTGAGAGATGAATGGCGAAGTCTTTTTTAATATAAAAAACAATGGAGTTCGATAAGGAATTTAAAACCAAAAGGAGCTAACGCAGAACTCCCCAAATAAACACAAAACGATTATTTTATAAATAATGACGTAGTGAAACTAGAGTGCAAGAGCAAAACGAAAGCTTCCCAGTAGACTAACACACGAAATCAGAAAAACTAGAACGAGTATTTAGAATTTTCAGAAAATACATTGTCAGAATCACGCACTTATCCATAATTTTCACTAAATTCCACATCAAGATAGCATTGAATCAAGACGCGAAAATTCGATGCTAAAAATATCTAGAAGGAATGGACCATAGTCCCAACTTTAGGATCCTATGAGAACACAGCGTTTCAATAATTTAATTTCATTATTTTTCACTTTTTTTGCATGATTTCAGGTAATATGAGATATGTGATCTTCGCATCTAGGTTCATTCCTAGGTACTTAGCCGTGTTTGCATATGGAATAATATGATTGTTTATAGTTATTGGCATTTGACCAGTGTGTTTATTTGTAAAATTTACATGCACTGATTTATTTTCGTTAAGTCAAATGTGCCAGCTTTTTGTCCATGCATTGACTTGATTTAGTGCGACTTGGAGTATTTCATTGGCGTCTTGTTCGGTTTTTCCAACGGCCAGTACACATGTGTCATCTGCAAATGTAGCTACTGTAGTTTTTTCTATTACTGGTATATCATAGGTGTATAGGAGATACAGCAGAAGACCAGCCTTTATCGGTCTTAATTCTGAGTATTGATCTTCGCATCTAATACGAAACATTCTTCCACTAATATATGACTTTAACAGCAAGCTGTATTGTTCTGGGAGAAGTTGTTTAAGCTTGTGTTCAAGTCCTTGGTGCCAGACTTTATCAAATGCCTGGGCCACGTCCAAGAATACTGCCGACCATATCTTCTTTTCTTCTAGTGCTTTTTCTAGTCTATCAGTAATTCTATTTACTTGATCTATTGTTGCGTGCTTTTCTCTGAACCCAAACTGATGTATTGGAATTATGCATTTTTTCAAAAAGTTTTGATATAATGGGTAGTAATGAAATTGGTCTATGTGATGATGCCTCGTTGACAGGTTTCCCAGGTTTCGGGATCATGATGACCTCTGCTACCTTCCAACAGGTAAATACGTGTTTTAGTCTAAAGGTTGCGTTAAATATGTACACTAGTTTAACTATTGCTTTTCTTGGCAGCTGCTTCAGAATTTTCCCTGTTATTAGGTCATAACCAGGTGCTTTTTTCGGGTTGATGTTTGTCTTTATTTCTTCTGTGAGTTCTTTTGGTGTTACTGGTTCTATCTCTTTGGTGGTTACTTCATTTATTGCAGGTAGGATTTCTGCTACTTCAGTTTCATTTAGTTGAAAGGTATTTTCCAGATGGTTTGCAAATAAAATTGCTTTTTCTTGATTGCTCCTAGCCCATGTTCCGTTTTCTTTTCTTAAAGGCGGGTTGTGTACTTTTGGCCTTTTTATTCCTTTAGTGGCCTTCCACAGAGAGTAGTCAGTATCTTTCTCATATGTAAGCCCCTGAAGGTAAGTATTTTTTGTTTCATTTTTAATTTTCTTTATTTCTCTTCTTAGGGTTTGTGTGATATTGTTTAATCAATTTTTATTTATTGGCGTTCTATTTTGCTGCCATTGTCTTCTGAGTGTTCTTTTTTCAGCTATAAGATTTCTTATTTCAACTGGGTAATTATTTCCGGAAATTTTCCTTTTTACTGGGCTCGTATTATTCCAGATCGTCTGTTGTATATAGTTGACTAGTTTCTCGGCTTCTATATCAAGCTCTTCTGTTGTTTTTATTCTAACATTTAACTGAATTTTGTCATCTAGCTCTTTGTTAAAATTCACCCAGTCTGTGGTCTTGTTTGCCAGTGTGGGATTACATTCTTTAGTTATTACATTATCACTCAGAGTCATTACTACTGCGCTGTGATCTGTGACTAGATCCAAACCTTCTTCTATGTATATATAATTTTGTGCAATTTTTCTAGTTATGTAGAAGTCCAATAAATCAGGAATTTTATTGCTATCTGTTGGCCAATAAGTTGATCGTCCAGTAGAGTGGAAATCGCAGTTATACTCATTGGATGCGTTGAGTAACTCTTTTCCTTTTGTAGTGATTAGTCTTGATCCCCAAAAGGTGTGTTTCGCATTGAAATCCTCTCCTAGTATAAATCTTTCTCCAAGTTCTTGGAATAAGTTTAAATAGTTTTCTTTTTTGAGGTTATACCTCGTTGGACAGTATATCGCAGCTACCTTTATGGTTTGACTTTTGCAATGTATCGTCACGGAGGTGACTTTTATCTGTTCGGTTTTTATTGAAATATCTTCAAAATGTTTGATGTTTTGTTTTATTATTACTGCGCTTCCACCTCTGGCAGCATTAGATGGGTGTATTGTATGGTATGTATTATACCCCTTTAGTCTAAGATAGCTTTCATTTGTGAAATGCGTTTCTGAGACTAAGCATATGTCTATTTTTAGTGTGTCCAGGTACATCTGTCCTGACATCTTTTGCACTGAGGTATAAGTTTGGGTCGTCTTATAGACTCAATTGTCACTCTCATTCCCAATATGTCATGTATTTCATATATTGTGTTAACGTCTTCTTTATTGTCGAAAATTAACATATATACTGGTAGTTTGACATTTTTGTATCTGTTTCCATTGTATTTTTTCTTTATGATATTTTCCACCTCTAAGATTCTATATTTTCTGCTCTTGAGATTGTTATATATCATGTTTTTATCAAATGTTAGACTTAATCCTTTTGCAATCACTCTTATAGGGCGATTGAGTTTATTCTCATAAAAGTGCCATTTTATTTCTACTTCGTTGAGTATTTTGGTCACCTCTTTGTAATCTTCTGGATTTACGAAGTTAAGTTTAATTTCATTTGAGGCTAATAATTTTGATGAAGCAGTAATGCCATGAGTAGACAGTAAATTATATATCTGGTCATATTTTTCGCTTTTATCTATTATAATTGGGGGTGGATTTTTACTCACCTGATGTTTTGATTGTTGGTTATTGTGAGTTGGTGGGGTTTGTCCCGTAGGTTTCTCCGGTGTATTCTTCTTCTTTCGTTTATAACTTTTTTCTATCCAACCAACTTCCGCTTCTAGTTCCTTTTCATCTGTGTAATAAGAGTGTTGAGTTTCCGAATTTTTTCTAGACTGTCTCCCTACATTTCCTGTGCTATTTGAATTTCCAAGTTGTTGTTCGACTTTCATTTGTGCCATCTGTTTCTGCAGCTGATCAATTTGTTGTTGCATTTGCTGACACATATGTTCTAATAGCAATTTTTCTTGTTGCGTTTGTTGCAATATTTGCTGATTTTGTTGTAAAGGATTTTGTAGATTTGCTTCATTTATTGATATCATTTGATTAGGTTGGACAGCAATCCCATTTTGTTGGACCATCATCATTTCCTTTGGCATCCCAAATTGCGCATTCATTTTTGCAAATTGAGAATATTGTTTTCGGTGTAATAATTGTAAGCCAACACACTATTTCCTTTCACGGTCACAATGTTTTGGTTCATTCATCTTATCGCGTCACCTTGTGTTCGACACTTGATACTTCGTTATCGTATTCAGTTGTAAGCAAACACGGTGGCGTCCGCAACACGTCTTTACTCTTCAAAAGTTAGAGGTGAACTTACCTTGATTAATTCATTTTTGCTACACGTACATGATGTTCGATCATTAGCTTCGGTTGCCCCTCACGGACGAATGTTTTACGGTGGCATATGCTGATGACCTCGCTCTCGTGGTAAATTTTTTTCTAACGATTTTCTTTGCTGTAACAGATTCCCGACGGTCAAATAAATTCCCCTTAAATTATCCGTAACCAATTATTGATTTATACAGGGTGTTAATGAAATACACGTACATATTAAAATGGGGAATAGTATGTAATGACCAAAAACGATTGGCACCAATTTTAACTTCAAATTCTAAAATTTAAATATTGGGGAAGAGTCCCCTTTTCCGACCTACTAGTTTCCATATTTAAAGAAGTAAAATAAATCGAAATTGAACTTACCCATAGAAATTGCACTGTTGCCGTAGCAAAACCAATTAATTCAAAATAAAGTTTATTACAGTAATTGTTCAAAATGCCGTCCATTATTATTTACACACACTTGCAATCGTCTTTCCAAAGAACTTTGAACATTAGAAATTAGTCTTGGATTTTGTCGTAGTTCCTCGGCTACCGCATTAACTTTATTGGTTAATTGTTCAACACTATTAATAGGTTCATTATAAACCAGTTGTTTCATGTGACCCCACAAAAAGAAATCGCATGGATTTAAATCCGGAGATCTCGGAGGCCACTTAGTAGGTCCATTTCTGCCTATCCACTTTTGAGGAAATCTAATGTTCAAAAACTGCCGTACGTTTAAATCAAAGTGAGGAGGAGCGCCATCTAGTAGGTACCACATCCGTTGCCTTAATTGTAACGGTATCTCTTCTAGGAGTACTGGCAAAATATCTTCTAAAAAGTGGAGATATCCTGGCCCATTTAATCTGTTCGGGAGAACATAAGGCCCGATTAAATACTGATCTATTATGCCAGCCCAAACATTTATTGAAAATTTTCTTTGATGCCCAGTTTCCCTAATGGCGTGAGGATTTTCATCACTCCAAATATGCGTATTGTGCATATTGAACACGCCATCACGAGTGAACAATAATATTTTTAGAAAATCAGGAATATCAACACATTTTTGAATCATCCATTTACAAAACTCCACTCTCTTTTCTTCATCACCTGGATATAAGGCCTGGACTTTTTGGATGTGATAAGGATGTAAACCTTGTTCTTTAAGTGTCCGCCACACAACAAATGAGGACACTCCAATTTCAAGACCTAGTCTTCTACAACTTAATTGAGGCCGGTTTTCAACAGCTTCCAATATTTCTTCTTCGGCCGCCAATGTTCTTTGTGTTCTTGTTCTCCCTCGATCTGCATTGACACTCTCAAATTTTCCATGGTCTCTTAGATGCTGAACAGTTGAAATAAACGTACGACAGTCCGGAATTCTCCGATTTGGAAACCGTTCGCGATACAGGATTTGTGCTTGCCGAGAATTTTCTCCAGCTGCCCCATAAACCAGCACTATATCGGTTAGTTCAATATTCGTAAATAGTGGCATCGTAAAAAAATATTTAAAAGTAATCGTAACAACACTTTTTACCAACTTGGAAATGACGCGCTCGTGTTAGCCAGATTCGTAAATCAACTAAAATTTTAATAATCTATAGTTTCAAAAATGTATAGTTTAAAAACAATCATTTATCAAATATTCTAGTTTTTTGATAACGAGGGTAGTAAAAACCAGTCTTCGGAAATAGAAATTAATTCGAAAATCTTGGCAACATGGTTATTTCTTACAAGACTAGTTTTCTTATCATCTGACAAAAACTTGCATATTAATTACTGTTGATGTTTAAAATAGGTAAATAAACCTAATTTATATAGGTCATCCTCAACATATCAGTGAAGTACGTTTGTTTTAGAATTAATTTTCAAAAATTAATAACTCCCTTAATAAGGGGTATTTTTAAAAAATAATATTTTTCTACATTCAGTGGGGATCTGCGCAATACCCAGTTTTAATATGTACGTGTATTTCAATAACACCCTGTATAACCTGTGTTACCGACGGTAAAATTCACTCCAATAGTATAATTCCCCATAGAAAAAAAATACAAAATTTACTGGTTACCCAACCAACTTAGCAACGGCAGAATTGATTCTAGTAACTTGCCCACAGTAACATTTTAACTAATCTTTAATGGCTAAAACAAAAAATTGTCTGAAATGTCTCAAATTTAGTCTCACAATTGAAAAATCTTCCTCCAACTTTATCCAAACGGTTTCTAACACAATTAATAATCGAGAAACCGCTGTCACCAGAGTAATAACCACTTTTAGTATAGAATCTTTTCATAAAATTTTGTCACCAATATAACAATTGATAGAAATTAAAATAATAAAAAACAAAATGAGCTTATTAAAATTAAAAAAAATTGTGACAAAAGAAATGATATTGCAACATAGTGAATAGAACAATCAAATTGAACGGTTAAACAATAAATAATAAAATGGACAGTAAAAAAAACATTAAAGAAAATAGGTTAAACTTTTGATAACAAAAAAATTATCTACACCTCTACCACAAAATACAGTTACTAGTACCGTAATATTTTCTAAACAAAATTATCCTCAAAATAATGCAAATAATAAAGAAATTGGTCTACAAAATTCTACTACAAATCAAGTATCGGTTGACTTTTGATAGCAGTATTCTAATCAATAAAAAAACCGAATTGCCACCCCGAAAATAATACGGGAAAGCAAAGGCTACCTTATTAAGCTGTATTATTACAAAAACACAATCGGACCAGTTTTAGTTTAACAAAACAAAGGTTGATCTAGTAGGATACAGATATGAAATACTGATTATAATAATTATGATATGTATGAAATTACTAACAGTCGTTCTCTTGTGTTTTCGTACTGATACTTATAGTCCAAAGGCCCCATAAAGATTTACAATGACTTAAAATCTAAGTCTGTGAGATCATTCTAATAAAAATAAAGATTTTACTTCCTAACTTGAATAAAGAAAACTACGTTAGTGAGTTTATTCCATGTTGTTTTCTGAGACACTGGGACAAAATTAATCCGGGGTTATTTTCTTAAAAAAAAACTTTTATCTCACCAAAAACTCGGCCGGTGGTTGACAGGAGTGCTCCTGTGAAATATTTTCTAGTTCATTTCTAAACTTCTCTTATGAATTAGTATTACTGCATGCAGGCCAGTCGACCAATTGATTTTTGAAGTCTTTCTGGATTTATTTTTATATTTTCGAATATGTTATAGTAAAATCTAATTATTTAACTAATCTTAATTTCTATTTTAAGTTAAATATATACAACTATTACTTTTATTAAGACTTGTGTAATTGTCACACCTAATTGTTTATAGGAAAAAATTTAAATAAGTTTTCATATTAGCAACAGTGGTTTGTGGAGATGCATGAAGAAATGTTTTCATGCGTCTCAATTTATTGTCGCTCCACACTGGAGGAAATCGACAAGCAGAGGGCCCATGTAATCGAAGATCTTGATTTTACCGGAATCGCCTTGTAGTGATATGTGTTCTTCTTAGAATATTTATGCCACTTGTGTACACTTGTCAATGACGCTAAGATACCACAAAACGAAGCACACCTGTCTGCTACACTTTTCTTGCCTCCAGTATAAATTAAATGCATTTCTACTGCCCGTGATATCGCAGTATCGATAATTGACAAGAGGGTTCCCAAGTCTTTTTACACATAATGTGTTTTATGGGAGGTGTTCGGTTTTCATTTAGCTGCTCCTTATAATTTCACATAATAAAAAGGAAACTCTTACCCTGGATATTTTTAATAATTTAAATATCCGACATTTAGAAATGATGCTACACTAATTAAATACGTATTATTTTCTTAAAATGTTTGTAGAATATCGCATTTTTTTCTTAGATTAATTATAAATTAATTATTAAACTTTATGTACACAGTTTAGAGGAATAACCAATTTTATCGAAATGAATTTATTAAGACAAATTATCTGTTATTGATACAAGGGCTACTTTTCTATTCTATATAGAAAACAAGCAATATTTAGAATATTTTTTCTCATATTAAGGACGTCACTCTGTATGTTTGTATAGACCTCTATGAAATCTAATCAAGCTACACAATTTTTACTATTAATAATAAAACAGGGTTATTATTTCTCAAACGTTCTTTACTTATTTAGTTATCAAAATTATTCTTGGGGTGCTTGTTCATCATGGTTTTAGAAGGTATGTTTTAAAATTACATATATTTTTTTACTATTACATTATTTTCAGAGCTCGCTTATAGAGTTTTAAATACAAGAGATTATGCAAAAATGTTTCTCTGGATACCTAAACTTCTTCTTTCTCTATTATTTCAATGGCCGAAAATGAAATATTATCGTCAATTAACATTAATAATGACTATACTGATGTCGATGCAGGTGATTTTTATTTCTATAGGTCTTTTGAACAATACTGAAATAAAAATTAAAAAATTCTATAAAAACAATTTCCAATTTCTAATGACTGCTAGTTTCTTTCAAGTGAGTATTTACTAAAAAAAAATCACCAAATCGAAAAAAAAATTATGTACTAATTGTTTTAGGCATTATACAAAATGGTAATTATCCAGTATAACTCAAAAAGACTTGATAGTATGATAGACACAATTTTTATTAATTTTTGGCCTGATGATTTGACAGGAGATGCTTTAAAAAATAAAATAAAGATATTTTATTCATTTATTACGCTTTTTAATATTGGAGAATTTTTCTTTGTGACAACTATTGGAGTTTCAATAATAATGATACCATTGTTTCGGAATAAGAGATTATTACCATTAGAAGTAAAGGTAAATTAATTTCTTAGGTAATTGACCGTTGAATGATACATAAGAATATTATTTTTAGTATAATTTTGACCTTAATTCCTCTCCGATCTTCGAAATATTATACCTATCACAAATAAAAGTAGTTGCAATAGCGGTGTTTATTGTTTGCGCAACAGACGCTCTATTTTTGCAGCTTGTATCCGCTACAATTTCACAGTATAAACTTTTGAAAAAATGTACATCCCTATATAATACTGACGAAATGATAAAAATAAACAATAGGCTAAAAATGATCCCGTCTCTTATGACAGATAAAAAGCATGATGATAAACAGGAATATTTTATAAGATGTGTCCAACATCACCAATTGCTTTTAGAGTAAGTATTCATAAAATAATTTATTTTTTTGGAAATAATTTTCCTAAGACTTCTTATTCCTTCTATGAAAATAATAATTGAAGAAAATAATTCTTGTTTACGTGTAGAAATTTTATATTATATATAGAGAGGATCCGTCGGACTCTATACAACACTATGGTAGATATGGGTCTGATTCTACATACATACATACATAAATACATACATACATACATACATACATACATATAGAGAACATTTTAATTCTAGTCAAATTATACTAACACAATTATGATAATTCCATATCAGACATCTACGAAGCGTTTCCATTTTCATTAATTTCTTGTAGCTGTTACAAATTGTTTCCAAGTCGCTGCCCTTTGCTCACATTTCAAATTTATTGCTCTATTGTATGATATTAATGATTTTCATGAATCTTTGTATCTTTCATATTTAGCCTCCTCTTGTGCTAAATTTTTAAGTATCTGGTTCTGCAATTTGGACCATTTTTTTGGTATATATTTTTTATTAATATTCATTTACGTGAAGGGTCATAAAGAGTATCACGTTGTTTTATATTACAAGTCTTCTTTTGAGTGAATTAACGAACTTTCTGATCAAGAATATCTGACGGAAGAATATGTATAAATTTAACTACTAAGCAATTAGTTGACAACTTTATACGCAAATCAATAAAAATTGGTAATACAATCCTCGAAGGATGCCGTCTTATCACTCCCACGCAACGACTGATCTTGTCAAACGTCCGGCCATTCCTCATGAACTACTTGCAAATGAACTAAAACAACTTGGTCAGTCTTTTATTGCCAATAACGTTCCTAAAAGTAAATGTAACTAACCCAGAATACAATCATATTTTGAATTTTCGACGACAAGTATTCATACATCTAGTGGTAGATTCCTCGAGTATTCTTAGTTGTATTTTATTATCTTTCGACATAACTTCCCGTATATACATATCACAAGATGGGCTGTCATGCTTTAAATGTAAAAAAGAAGGGCATATCGCATCTCAGTGCCCTGACTCCCTGCTCAATTTGTTTCAAGAGCCATCCGACCAAATATTATCACAACCGCTCTCCCGTATAGCCCAATCAAACTATCAGTTACCACAAATACATTCTCACATACCATAATCGAAGTTTCTAAAGCCCGAAACAAAATCCCAAATGTTCAAATCAACTTCTCAAACACCACAATCCAACTACAAATTATCGCAATCTCAAGATACACATCAGAACTCTCAAACGATGCAATCAAGTTCTCAAACAAAACAATTGAAATGAGTATCTCACAATAAAAATTCAGTTCTAACAGAAAAACAGACTTTATTTTCTACAAAAACTGCAATAGAAATTGACATAACAAATACAACACAGAAAAGTCGACTCGATGAAATACCTTCTACACCAGACGCAACTGAAGAAATTAATAAACTAAATGCATTTGTATAAAAGAGAAAACAAAAAAATCCTAGTACTGAAAAAAATCTCTCATACTTGCCAAAATGTTTATAGAAAACCTAAACTTAGGAGAGGAGAGAACTTGATTTTGACCAAATTGTTCTCTTGCTAGATGATACTATTCACTGATCAATCTAAAACCATATTTGAATTCACTGATGACTTTGACTATTTCTCTATCAACTTATCTCACAGAAAGAAGCATAAAAACACGTTGCAATAGCAAATTGGTCTTCAAATAACAGATGCTGAAAATGATACAATGATACAAATCTTAATTTCTGAGCATTCTCCATCAAGAAAAATCTAAATGTTTAAAATATTATAATTGTTTTCGGCACGATAGACAAATTAATTCTAGAGTTTGCGATGGTGTAACATTACTGAATAAAAAGTCTATTTATGTTGAACATCTATAAATTATACCTTAAACCGAACGTAGAGATTTAAATTTAAATGTATTAAACGATGACACTCCCATTAGGTTCAATGTGACGCAAAATTATCAACTTTATTGTACAGTAACAGCAATCAGGGCAAGCAAAAGTGCCTTTAATCGCTATAAACGTCATAATATGGTGGACAATAAAATAGAAGCACAATTAACAGTTAAGTTAGCCAAACAAAATTTTGGAAAGATTACGTCTCGAAAATAAGCTCTTCCACAAACCTCTTCGATATCTGGAGAAAAGTAAAAGCTACAAGTATCAACAGAAATCTTGAAATATTTCCTGGTGATAATAATGAAAACCTCATTATGAACACTTCATGTACAATGCAAGAATTAAAAAATGCTCTCATCCTACCACTGCTTAAAAACGGTAAACCGAAACATGTCCCTGACTCATATCGTCATATATCCCTCACATATGCAATGGGCAAATTATTGGAAAAAATTGTGAATAGAAGAGTTGGATGGTTGTAAGAATATGGAGGATTGTTAATTGACGAACAAAATGGTTTCGGCAAAACTTGTTCAGCAGTGGACAACATACTTGGACTAAAAAATTACACCCACGAAGCCATAGCTACAAAATAGCATTGTATAGCACTTGCAGATATAATAACTTGAGAAAACTGAAATCTCTTAATCTGGGATTAATTCATTAGGAATTTTTTACATGGTCGCTCCTTTCAAGTTGGAATTAATTCATCACTCTCAAAATCGCATTTACAACAAAACGGCAGCCCCTATGATATAAAATATACGCTAATATTCTTTTTATTGTATTAAACAAACTTATACTTCTCCATAGTCTTTTGTATCGCAAATATGTATGTTAGCTCCGATGTAGTTATTTTCATTCAATACTGGTTTAAAATTATTAGAATTTCTCAAATAAAAAAAGTGTACAAATACACTAAAAATCGAGTTGCAATAAACACATTTTGTTTCATGTTTAAAATTTCTTTAAAATTACGTAGTTGATAAGTGCGTGTCAGCTGCCTGTACCAAAATGTTGTAGCTTTAGTAGCATCGCTACTGATTTTTTATGTGTATCCTTCATTTTAGCTTTACAAAGAAAATTGGACACATTTTTGAATTAATGCTACTAATTCAATTGGGAAGCAGTATTGCTGGTATTTGTATGAATATGTATTCCTTCTCTAAAGTAAGTTTTTTTCAGTCAAGAAGAAATCACCCATTATAAATAGTAAGACAATTTTATTTTATTCACGCACCATTTATAATATATTAAATTTATAATTAAATGTATCGCTAATCGTTTATAAAACCATGCATTATCATACAGATTTTTGGAATTAAACTAAAGCTTTATCTTACTGTAAAAATAATACAGTTTTTTTTTACATAGCAATGACTGTATAATATTAAACAGAAATCGTGACAGTGACAGCCTATAACCGTAGTTAAGTAGTCTCGAGTGGGGTAAGTTCTTGGATTAGTTTGCTCACTCGACATAATCTCAGACTCATTCGATAAAGAATCGCTTTGGTGATTTGGTACATAATTAGCTATTAATTACTTACAATGTATTTAAGGGTTCCAGTTATTATTGGTTTAAACAGAAAGCATATTTGGAGCATAATTAAAGGAAGTCAGGAATTTTTCTTTAATAAATATTATTAAGTTTGTAAGGATTACACAGCTATCATTTATATATCTACATATTTTATTTTAATTTTCAAAGATATATTCCATTGTGGTTGTCACCTTATACGCCAGCTTTTAATGTTAATCACTATCACATTATAATGCAGAGCTATATATATATAGAGGGTGGACCAAAATTCTGGAAACAGTCAATTATCTCGTAAATTGCTAGTCCGAATTCTGCAAAATTTGGGATAAGCCTATTTTTTGATACAGAGATTCCAGATTTGACATTTGCAATGTTGCTAGATTTGCCGTTTCTTTGATATTATTAGTCAATTTCGTTTTTTAAATATATCATACTGTATATTCAGTCATTTTTGGAATTTTCTCTTTAATACGAGTTCAACCAAATGTAACACTTATGTGTTTATATAGTCTAGAAGGTCTTAAATAAAAAAAACAGAAGTTATGGCAACGGCTAATCGTCTCAATACATTTTTTAATACAAACTATTTTCCACTACATTAAAACGTAACAACTGAAAGATTACAACATTTTTAAAATAATTATTACTTAATCAAGTCTTAAAAATGTGTTCCATTTGTGTTGAGTTGACAATACTCCAATCGATGGTAGAATGCGTCTACCACATTTCTCCATTTATTTTAGATCTTCTAGACTACATCAAATAATTAGTGTTGAATGTGGTTGAACTCGTATTGGAGAGAATATTCCAAAAATGACTGAATATACAGGGTGATGTATTTAAAAAATCAAAGTTACTAATAATATCAGCGAATCGGTAAATCTAGCAACATTGCAAATATATATAGACTCAACCCAAATTTTGTAGAATTCGGAATAGCAATTTACGAGATAATTGGCCGTTTCTAAACTTTTCAACCACCCTGCTCTAAAAGACTAGTATTCATATTAACAATTTTTACATTTTCAGAGATATTATGAAAACATATTTTTATCTTTCATCTGTACTATCAGTTTATTGTACCAACTGTTAATATATTGCCTACTTGGCAATGAATTAAATTATCAGGTAAGTATAAATCCTAAAATATGTACTAATATATTTAACATATTTTAGACCGAGAAAACATGGTCTTTTAAAAAACCTATATAACAATCACAATTAAAATTGTGAATAAAGTTTATTAATACCACTAAAATATCCATCAATAAGACATTTATTAGTAGTAATTAAATTGTTAAATATTTGATATCAAGCAAAATACTTTATTAGTTTACTTTTGACAGCAATACCTCTTCAAATATTTAAATTTAAGAGCTGTAACATATTATTCTTTTTTGATGTCTCATCCATTATAATTATTAAAGTTTAGTATAATTTATAGAGCATTAATAATATTAACATGTATATGTAAATTTAAATAGCCACTAGCAAAGTTTTTTCTCAGTGTATCATAATAATAATTTAATTTTTACTTATATGTTTTCAGGCAAGCCTTTTGCCAGAGCATTTCTACAATTCCAATTGGGAAACTCTAGAAAGCAAGGAGCGTAAAATGGACGTTGTATTTTTCATGCAGCATGCGCAGAGGACCCAACAATTGAATACTTTTAATATGTACGATATTAACATGACGTCATACATATCAGTAAGAAAATTGTATTAATATAATCAACGAGGGCTTTTAGTAACGAATTACTGATGACTCCATTATACAAGGGGCGGCACCGAAAACGAAACAAGTCGATATCTTAAAGACACATTTTTTTTGAATAAATGAATAAACAAGTTAAGGGACACATTTTTCCAGCGTAATCTTAAATGATCCTCCTTCTGTCATTACCACCAATACAATTTACATAAGGAAAGTACTAAGTTTGATTCATCATTGAAACGGTACTTTTAAAAGGTATTCAACCATGTGACTGTTCCTTGCATCACGTTTAGTTTAAGTGATGTCTTTTGTGAACAAAAATTAATACATGTTCTTAATTTATATATTTCATTTGAAAGCTAATTTCAACAGTTAATTGCACAATTACCATTGGAATAAATATCGACCTATTTTTTCGTTATTTCAACAAGAATTTGTATTTAATATATTGAGGATATAGTATCCTTTTTCGCTCTCTTCTGTACCGACTTTGGCGTGCTGCCTTCAGAGCGCTTTTGGGCTGTAGTGCCTCTAGAGGCAGCCTCTTGCGCCTTTGCTCGACTTTCCTCCTTGGACGTCTGAGGCTTTTCTGAAGACCTTAGGAAGTTTTCTTTGATGACTAGCCTTTTAGCAGCTGTGTAATCTAGTCCACTCCCAGGTGCTGTTTGAGCCTCAGACGTGAGGATCCGCCCAAGCGGGCTGCTCGCACTTCTTCGTCCGACATCAGAACCAGTTGCTCTAGGGATTTTATTACAACCTTATTCGGCCTGCTTGTGCTAGTGCTTGTCGACGCCTCTGCGGGCGATGGATTTTTCTTTTTTCTTTTAGAAATTTTAATATCTGAACTCATACTGGTCCCACGAATAGCTAGAGAAAGTGTGTCCGCCTGACAAGAGCCCCGCATTGCCAGGTAAGGCTGTTATACAAGGGGATTTCGCCTGGTGTCCCCAGGGGAACGTTTGCAACAGCATTCCCCGCGGCCATTCATCCTTCAGCACGTTGCCTTGGATTGGGGGAGTTTAAAGACTTCCCTTGTCTCGATCCGCCGTGTTTCGCAGAAGCAGGGTCAAAACGTGCAGGTACACGGGCGGTCTTGGATAAAGTCTTCTCGAAGGTTTGTCTTGCCTTCTCCACTATACCCCTGAGTTGGTGACCGAGTGGCCAACTCTTAACCCCTCCGAGAAACTGGATCGGTGGCCAATAAAAAACGAAACCCTGAACGTGAATTTCTTGTGGTCAATGAAGTCACAAACCTGGAAATAGTAGGGCAAGTTAGTACAGATCCAACTTTAAGCAATTGCTAATATTCCTAGAACAAATATTCAACGAATTTTGAAAAACTTCAAGTTCGATCCTTGTATAATAAAGTTAGTTCAGGAATTGAATGAATGGAATTTTGTGAAAATATTTCTCAAAAAATAATTGAGGCAATTTCTTTTTTAAATTTGTTTTAATTACTTGCTAAATGGTACTGTGGAAAGTCATAATTGTCGATAATGGTCACATGAAAACCCTCATGTTTTTCATGCAGCTCACACTTAAACTCCATAAAAACTCAATGTTTTTGCGGATATTTTTGGTGATCACATCACTGGACCAATCTTTATAGACTTCAGTTTGAAAGGAGAACGGTATCTTGAAATACTGAAAACTTGGTTTACCCTACCTTAACTGACATTATTGAGAACGATGACAGATACTCGGAACAACATTTATTTTTCCAGCATTTTGATGCTCCACCGCATTATGCCATTGCTGTTAGGGAATTCTTAGATAGAAACTTTCTCGGTCAATGTATAGGTCCTGAAATGCTGGGTAATGTTAGGCAAAATTTTAAACAAAATTTATACATTTCTGTCGATGCTCAATTTGAACATTTATTGGATTAAAGGTTAATTTGTTCTTTTCTCAATGAGCAACATGTTTTTTTTAATTTTTCTTATTAGAAATATTTTTTATGTTTTGTGAAAATTGGGTGATAGGGTATCTTTATAGCCGAATATTTCTAAAATTAATTGTTGTAACTCGCCAATTTCATTTGTGTTGTATCAAGAAAACAAGGCCTTTCATATAATGTGTCAACCCCTCTTCCTCTTTGAAAAAATTTGGGGGATGACAGCTCGTTTTCAATGGGCCCCCTATATATCTATATGTATACACAAATAGTGTGATCGTAAACTGTGATATTTCCTCATAACTTTTAAGAGGAAGACACAAAACTAAAGCAAAGTGAAATTACATGCAAATATCTCATTGTTTTTAGTTAATTTAGAAATTAAAAAATCTTTCATGCCCTTATGTTCTTTTATTTTCAAAAGTTATAAGGAGACGAGGATGTAAATGAATACGAATTTGTTATGTAGGAAAACTTTAACAAACTTGGTGTTTGGTTTGATCCCCATAATTTTTTTTATTTTGTTTTTTAGGTAATAAAAGTGGCATTTTCTATCTGCGTATTATTGACAAACGTTTCTGAATAAATTTCCATTACTTAGGAGGAAACGAGGAAACACATAAACGTAAGATTTTTTTCACAACACCTTTATGCCACTATTTATTCAAATTGGAGAACTCTATAAAGCATATAATATCAAACAGACGATATTGATATGAGATCTTTTATATCGGTAAGAAAATGGGACCAATATAATCAGTAAAGGTTTTACCTACAAATTAAAGATGATTTTATATAACGTATAATATTGTGACCGCAAATTCTACCTTCCTTCACAACTTATGTTTACCCTCGTGTATGCAGTTTAAGATTTTTTCATGGTTTTACTGATTTGCATGAAATAAATGAAAGAAATGCGTTACATTATAGATCATTCTCGTATATATTATATTATATAATTTGCATAGAAACCGTTTATTTAGATATAAAAAAAAATAATATTCTTTCACTTTTCTATTTCTTTCTTCCAAAAGTTATGAGAGAGCAGGGAGGCACGAATATTTCATTTAGTAAAACTTTAACAAGGTTATTGTTTGATTTGACTCTCATAATTTATTTATATTATTATAATTACTATAATATTATGATTATTTTATTTTTAGGTAGTGAAAGTGGCGTTTTCTATCTGCACATTATTGCCATATTTTTCTGAACAAATTTCCATTATTTATGAGGAAACATACTCCTTGAACTTTTTCAACAACACCTTATTATCACTATTTATATTTGAATTAATTAAATACTTTCATACTGCATGATTTGTGTTTCAATTCAACTTTTACATTAGTAAAAAATAATTTTGATGAGATATATTTATATGCAGCTAAATGTTTTAAGACTGCTTTATCACTTCATATTGTTTTTAAAGAAAATGTAAATCTTTTTGCGTTCTAGATATTAAATCTGATCAAAAACATTTCTACCGATTTTCTCTATTATTAGGGAGATGGAATGTAGCAGGGACACTCAGTATATACCTTTTTGAATTGAATTGAATTTTGAAACTTAAACTTTTAAAATGACTTTAAAATGTATCATCTTTAACGGAAATATCTGTTCGAGTATTGAGAAAAATAAAAATATTGTGTATCGCATGTATAATATGAGTTATAAACCTGTTGCTATAAAGAAATACTTGTCAAAGTTTAACTCAAATTATTTTCGAAAAACCTTTTTGAAACAATCTCCTACCGGGAGGTCTTAAACCGTAAATTAATCACGGAAAGCAACTACAATCGCAAATAGTCAAATTAGGAATAATGTTTATTATTAGTTTAATTTAAAGTAGAGAATTATTGGTTATGAAATTAAGTGAATGTTTAATCTGTATCTTTAAATAATTCAAATTTCTAAATAACTAGCTACATATTTTCTAAGATAAACATTATTGTTATTTTGGTTTCATACATCTCTTTTGGTGAAAAAAAAAATAAAAAATAATGAACATAATTTTTGCAACTGTCATGAATCGGAAATAATTTTCTTCTTATATGCAAAAATAGCACTCCACTTTTCAGATTTTAAATTAAATATGATTCACTAGCGCTATGCTAATACAAACAAGCAAAAATAAATTTTTATGCTGTCCAAAAATTATTATAGCAGTTATAACTTTTAAAAAAAATTTCCAAGATTGACTGCTCTATACCTAAACCAGAATTCGTAAATTCTCTTTTTTTTATTTAAATTAACGTGTCTCGACAGCTCATAGTCATTGGCACGGGTACAGTACAGGAAGAGTATGTTATGATTAAATATTACAATGCTTTAAATGATTATACAGTTCACAGTCTGAGTTGATGAGGTGGTTGTGGTTTATATAGAGTTATACAAATGAATGTCTTTTAAATAACTTATCACATTATTACACATTTTTGAACAGCTGAATATATTTTTGTGTGTTCCATTAATTTTGTGAAGGTGTCGAGCTGCTTGGAAGTGATTACAGTCCTGGAAGATATGTTCTATTGTGAGACGAGTGTTACAGTGAGTGCATACTGGAGGGTTTGTCGCAGCCATTAAATATCTGTGGGTTAGACGAGAATGTCCTATTCTAAGTCTTCTAAGAATTGCTTGGTTTTTCTGGTCATTGGAGGCATGTGAAATTGTGAGATTGCGGCTGTATTTTTTGTAGTTTTGTGTTTGTCTTGCTCCAGTGAGTTTTCCATCTTTGCTACGTGATGTTTTTGATAATTGGTTTTAAGTCACTATGTAGCTGAATCGTTTCTGGTGGTCTCGTAGATGAGCTGGCTTGCTTTGCCGCTTGGTATGCAGTTTCATTTCCAGTGATACCTACATGTAATGGGATCCATATAATAGTGATGGAAGTTCCGTTGGAGGACAGTTGTTGGCAAGCTTCGTGTATGTCTTGTACAATCGGATTTTGAGAGTAAATATTTCGTATGGAGTGCATTGATGAAAGTGAATCTGTGCAGATTGTTAAGATTTTACTATTGCCTAAGGGGGTTCTAAGGGCCTGAAGGGCGAATATTAGATGGTCTGATTGAAGTCCTGAGTGTCAAGTTTACGTTGGTTAGTGGTTGTAGTAACTGAAGGAGAGAAGGAATTGTCCTGGTCTGTTTTGAATTTCGGGGCTAGTCCCTTTCAATAATTTTGATACTGGATTATTTGGAAATGCAGAGACTTTTGTGAAGTAAGATAGGAGGAGCCTTTGTCGGCGTATGAATAAAGGAGGTTCAGAGGCTTCAACATATAAGCTTTCGAAAGGGCTGGATCTAAAAGAGCCAAGGCAAAGGCGTAGGGCTGTGTTTTGTACTGTGTTTAAGGATTTGAGGTAGGATTTAGAGGCAGACATGTAGAGTATACTTCCGTAGTCTAACTTAGAGCGGATCATAGCTTTGTAAGCTCTTAGGAGAACTTCCTCTTCGACGCCCCATTGGTAGGACGCTAACGATTTTAATATGTTTAGTCTTCTAAGACAGTTGCCTTTTGTCTCTTGTATTTGTTTTTTCCATGTGAGCCTTTTGTCGAAATATATTCCTAGGAACATGTGATAGTCTACAAGTTGTAATGGTGCTTCGTTCAGTGTTAAATCTGTAGGGGTTAGGTTGGGCCGTCTGGTGAACTGGATTACTTTGGATTTGTGGGCAGAAAAATTAAATCCATTTCTAGTGGACCAGTTATAGATGTCAAGTGATTTCTGGAGCACGGCACATGTGCTTGTTGTTACTTTAGCTACACAGTAGATAAAAAGGTCAACTGGGTAGACCACGTATTTGACTGGGGGTAACACTAGGGACTTTATATCATTGATGCTTAAAAGAAATAGAGTTGGACTCAACACTGAGCCCTCTGGTACTCCATGCTCTAAAGGATAAGTACTAGACATCTTCCCGTTTGCAGTGACCTGGAAGCACCTGTTGCTAAGAAAATTCTCTATAAAGGAGTATATGTTTCAAGTTAGGTTGAGTTCTTCCAACTTTTTCAATATTGGGAGCTTCCATGTGGTATCAAAAGCACTTGCTATATCGAGTGAGACTGAGATGACGTCACATTTATTTGTCATTCATGGCTTGGGATATTGCTGTCTGTAGGATAGGTACACCTATTTAGTTTAAATCCGTTTTCAGCTGCATCTAACAAGTTGTGTTTTTCAAGGTAGCAAAGTAGACGCTTATTTATAATTTTTTCCAGAACTTTGCACAGAGTACATGTGAGCGATATAGGTCTGTAGAAGCTAGGGAGGGTGGGTGGTGTATCGTTCTTCTTGATGGGTATGACAATTGATTGTCGCCATGACGCTGGAAACTGTTGAGTGCTCCACATTTTATTGAAAAGGTCTAGCAGTTTTGTTACTGTATGTGGGTGAAGGTATTTAAGAAAAATAGAGGGAATGTTATCTGGTCCTGCAGCTGAGTTTTTTAACGATGAGAGTGCCAAATTTAGTTCTTGTTGTGAGAAAGGTAGGCTGAGGGAATCTTTAGGTCATTATACAATGTGTACATAAAATATGGAATAAATTCATTTAAAGATAAACAAACAATTTTATACAGGGTAAACCATTTGTGAGTAACCATGTCATCGACAACTTTTTTAAATAACATAGCCTGTATAATTTTAGATTGCAAATTTCAAGAGGATTCAAAAAATGTATCATACTTGTGTTCGGTAATTAATAGTTTTGAAGATACGATAATTTTAAAATTAATACCGGCATACCTTTGGTTATCATTATTGTAAAAATTTGTCAGATGTAAAAAATTGTGATAATAACTCAGTAGGCTACTCTTTAATACTCACTAATGACAGTGATACTTTTGAAGTGTAGTACCAGTTTAGTTATTCTAAATTTGCTTGTTGACACTTTAAAAATGCGTTTATCTTTAAAACAAAGGATTGAAGTTCTAATGTTAATTGGTTGTAGCGATAAGATGCGAACTCAACAAGATGTATGTGCTATGTTTAATAATAAATATCCAGAACAACCTATAAGTCAGTCAACAGTGAGCAAAATTGAAAAAAAAATTAGGGTGGTTTGATACCGAAGAAGATCTACCAGCACTTGCCGAGGATACTAAATTAAACGTTTTATTGGCCATGTAAGAAAATCCACACAACAGCGTTCGGCAAGTTAGTCGAGAACATGATGTTCCTTTTACTTCTATTCATAAAGTATTAAAACATGAAAAGTGGCACTCCTCTAAGTTTCACCCATCAGATGAGAAATATCAGATGACGACCCGGATCGAAGAATGGACTTTAGCGAAATTTTGATGGGTAAGAGAACAATGAATCGACTTAGAGTAAGAAAAATCAATGATTATTAACAATCGACAAGCAAACGAAGGATTATAACAACTTTTGGTAACATTTAATTAATATCTATTTATAATTTGGTACAAATTTTACCTTGCCATAAATTGTCTGAATATAATTTTTTGTTACAATTATTTTGTGTCATAAATTTTAATATTAATAAGTCCAGAAAAGAAACAAGTTACTATTACGTTAAGATTACACTAAATTCTTAATGAGACTATTCATTGATTCTATTATTAATTCAATAATCATGATTTGATGTAGGTATAAAATAATTTAAAATGGAAGAGAAATACTTATTAATTAAATACAATGTAATAAGTTAATAAATGGTGGAATCAATAGCTAATATTTGATTAATTGAAATTATTGGTTTGATACCTATAAAAAAAAACAATAAAAAAATTGTAAAATTTTGATTTCATTTACGTTAAGTTTATTTTATTTTAATTTTCATTTATTTACCCAAATAATTATTTTGTTTTTTGCAGCTTACTGTCATTTATTAAACTTTGTCTATAAATGAAATTTTAACAAAAATTGCTCACCTATAGTAGAATCTAGTATTAGGTACCATAAAGTGATTCTGGTATATTTCACTAAATTTCACTAAAGATATTTTAATTATTTTAAAACTTTAAGTTTTTACTAACGTAAATAAAATAAAGGAATGAAGTACTTTACATTCATGATAACTCTCGTATCTAAAAACATAACATTTTCTTGTTTCTATGTACTTCCTTTCAAAAGTTGTGAGGCGGTAAGGATAAAAAAATACACACGAATCCTTTATGCAGGAATATTTTAACAAACCTGATGTTTGGTTTGACTGTCATAATTTTTATTATTTTATTTTTAGCTAGTGAAAGTGGCTTTTTCTCTCGGCACATTATTGACATATTTTTCTGAATAATTCCTGTAATTTATGAGGAAACGTATATATGGGTCATTGAATTTTTTTAGCAACATCTTTTCGTCACTATTTATATTTCAACTAATTTAAAACCTTCGCACTGCATTATTTGTGTTTCATTTCAACTTTTACCGTAATTTTGATGTGATACATATACAGTCAAATTTATTTTAAAATCTTGAACTCATTGGCTGCCAAGGGCATCACTGAATATATCTGGCGACAATTCATCTCCAACAATTTATCTCTATTGTGACAACTTGTTTGTCGCTGTGACACACGTTCAGTTATCAGCCAAAAATAAGTATTTAAACACAGAGTGGAACAAAAACAAAATAAATAAAAATAAATGGTAATAGAAACTTTTGAAATAAAATAAATCTGGTGTTTATCGGAACAGTTAATGAAATTAAAGTTAATGAAAATGCAGAAAAATTAAGAAATTCAAGTTGGACAAAGGCATACCCCATTATTATTATTATTATTATTATTATTATTATTATTATTATTATTATCAATCGTATTGAACTTGTCTTGTTTATGACGAAATTAAACATATCTACTAGCAAATGAATATACATCTTATACAAACAAAATGTCAGAAAAATATGACTTGAAAATGACACCTTCATTTATACCATCAGTAGATCATGTTAGTTAGTGAAAGTGGTTCAAAATAATTAATAGATTCAATTGAACTTTAGGATTCATTATTAGATGATAATGGTAAAAACTTATTAATATCTTTTTTTTTTAAATTCGCCCTTCGGAAGGTCTAAAAGTTAGATTAAATAAACAGTACGAATCAAATTAAGTCTTAATTATAGATTAAGAAATCACTTCATTATTAATAAATCTGTTTTAAACGAAACAAAAATCACTAAACCAATTTGGAAGAAATTTGTTGATATTGGTCAGAGAACCCAAAGATCTTCCATCAAGTGCATAAAAAACATTCTTTTAAACTAAATGATTTGCGAGTCTTTATGGGGATCGCATTATCGGAGCCTATTTTAATCCTGGAAATTTGACCGGCGAAACGTATAAATGGTAATTAGAAAACCATTTAGTTTTCCAGCAATAGTTTTGGATAAAAATTTTCCTTGTCATTTGACCAGCAGAAGGGGTGAACGAATACGAAATCCTACTTTGTAATACAAATAGTATACATATTGAAAAAAAGATTTAGTCGCTAACTGTTGCCTCAATATATTAAATTTTGGTATCACTATAAAGCGTTTCCAAAAACTTTTAATATATTGTATCACTCGACCCTTCTTGCCACCTGAAAATTTGGGGATGCTGGTTGCACTGGGAATTCGATTACCCTAAAACACACTTGTGTACTTGGTTTATGTCTATAATGCTGATAAACAAGCACCAATAGAATTAAAGTATTGTACTCGTGGCCTGAGTACAGAGTATATTAAAAGTACTTTGAGCAACACTGATCGAATATTTAGTAGTCGAGTACAGTTCAGCTTTGATATAGAAACGAATTACAGATGTTTATTATTTACTATGTCGCTTTCGGGATGTTTCTGTTCTATTATTATCAAAGACGTAATCTGAGTAAAGAAGTCAAAATAATAATTTTAAATGTTTGTCAAATGCATTATTCAATCCAACTGTTGCCATCTTTTCTAAACGAAATAAACCATTGTTTCATTTACTTCCTGCTGAGTATTTCTTTGTTATCTATTCACTTTGTTCAAGTGCTGCGTTACAGATGGAGCAGTCTTTCATAATCACAGTATGTCTGGGATTTACTTTTTAATTCAAATTTAATTCGAAATTGTTTGAATGGTTTTCTAATTATTGCATGTATATCAAAAATTTAAAAATAATTGCAGAGAAGAACATATATATAATATTTTGTGTTCTCCTTTAATCTCATTTTTTAATAAATTTTTTGCAACGAAATATTTCGCAATAAATAGAATTTAAAATATGAATGACTAAAAAGACGTAAGGAAATGAAATGTAGCACCTCATCTTTTGCAAATGTTAGATATTATTTAGAAGTATTAGAGAATTCTTTCTGATCCAGGTATTGATTATTGTGTAATATTATAAACTGTTTGAAAGTTTTTATCCAGCCATTTCTTGTTACTACATTGGTCATATATTTCCTCCCAAAATTGATTTACGATTTTTCAATGGCATAGATCCAACGACTTATTAGACACGTAATAAATATACGAAAATTAATTGCAGCATTAAAAATTGCTGAATTTGGAAAAATTTATAAAAGGATAAAAAAACTACAGTAGCACTTGTACAAAGAAATATTTAATTTATTAATAATTCAACATAAAAAGGCACTTACTGAAGATTTATAACTCTACGTCAAGGTTTGTTTGCGTCGTTTTTACCCTTTCGAGTGAAATTGCTTCCGTTTTTATAAAAATTCAGAGCAAACGCTGAGCAAGCGGCTACGAAAAGTATTAGGAAAAAAACTGCCATTGCCACAGCCGGGTTGCCATAATCGAAAGTTAAATGATCATTTCTCAGGTACCCGAAGCTATTCAGATTATTCGTTCCGTTACTGGGCGGACAGGGTAACTGCACAATAATGTCTTGATGTTGAATCTGAAAAGAAAGCATTATAATAGTCATAAAATATTCGGATTTACTTAAAAATCTTAATGTGTTCCAATATTCAAGGTTTTCCAAAAGTCCCGGGACGGAGCCATAAGTTTCTAACGAGTGAAGAAAAAAATCTGAAAATTTGGAGATCACTAAAGGGCCATAAAAACTTCATTTTTAGATGGTTTAAAAGTTTCGTACACTGGGGAGTTTTTTAGGGGGTGCTAACCTTAAAATTTTTAAATTGCAATCCTTAAAAAATAAACACATCTGCAAAACCAAAACCCGATATTTTGACACGTTGACTACCATGTTTATCAATACTTACTCTTTTAATGGTTCGTAACTTTGGGGATAGAACAAGATCTTACGATGAAGTGCGGCGAGTTTTCAATTATTTTTTTCATGAACGACCATCGATTTCCAAATCAACAGTCGAAAGAACTGTTCGAAAATTTCAAGAAAAGGGAACTGTGAAAGATCTTCCGAGAACTGGAAGACCGAAATCTGCAACAATTCCAGAAACAACCGAAGAAGCGTTACTTTCTTTTGTTGAAGAACCTTCAAGATCCTTATTAAAAGCTTATCAGATACATGAAATCAGTAAAAGTTCTGTTCACAGAATTTTGCAAAAAAATATTTATTTCCCCTAGTTCACATATTGAATGAACATGACTTCGACAGAAGGTTGGAATTCTGGGAAATAATGCGTAAAAAATGTGATGGTCACAGACATTTTAATACTGTTTTTTCTGATGAAGCTACTTTTTTTACTTAAATGGTAAAGTTAATTGGCACATTTGTCGTTATTGGGCTGACGAAAATCAGCATTTAATAAAAGAAGATCATATTCAGACACTGCAGAAAATCAATGTGTAGGCTGTAATTATGGGAGATAGAGTAATTGGTCCGTTTTTTATTAATGGAAATTTGGACGGAGGCAGATATCTAGAACTGCTGGAAAATCAAGTGGTTCCAAGTGTTCGTACCGTATGCCCTAATGGTATTGAGAATAAGTGGTTCCAGCAAGATGGTGCTCCTATACATTTTAGCCGAGCAGTCCGAGACTTCTTAAGTCGTACATTTCCAAACCGTTGGATTGGGAGAAGAGATGAAATCGAGTGGCCACCACGATCTCCGGATCTTACACCACTCGATTTTTTCTTTTGGAGGTTTCTAAGAAGTAAAGTGTATGCAACAAATCCAGAAACAATAAATTATTTGCAAAATCGCATATTTGAAGAAATTACCAATATCACTAGGGATATGCTCCAAAGTGTTCAAAATTCTATTTATGAGCGATTGGATCATTACCAAATCGAGGAAGGTCGACAATTTGAAAATTTATTATAAAAATCGTAATAAACATGTTTCTTTCTCATTTGGTAGTATACCTGTAATTCTTAAAATAACTAAGATACCGGTTTTGGTTTTGGGGATATATTTCTTTTTTCATTAACTTTAAAATAAGGTTAAACTCGACAGAGGTTGCAATTTAAAAATTTTGGGGTTGTCACCCCCCTAAAAAACTCCCCATTGTATGAAAGTTTTAAACCATCTAAAAATGTAGTTTTTATGGCCCTTTAGTGATCTCCAAATTTTCAGATTTTTTCTTAACTCGTTAGAAACTTATGGCTCCGTCTCGGAACTTTTGGGAAACCTACATTTTGACAAATATAACGATATTTATTACCTACGCCGTGGATAATACAAAAAGTTATTATTCACATGTTCTGCTTAAAATCAGTTCTGGTCTTAAAATATGTAATTTTTAAGTTACCTGCTTGTTTCTACATAATGTCGACATGGTACTATGTAAACTTTGCATAGCTTCTGTACTCAATTCTCTATTTAACAAATATGGAATCAGCCATCCGGTAGGACTAAGCTTTTGAATCCAATGGAGATAACTTGGCATATCTTTGAGGTGTAACACATATCCCGAGGTTATAAAAAATGCTGATAGTACCATACAAGATAATATTGTTGCAGTATTTGGTAATGATATGAGGTAAATAAATGCAATCAAAAAGATTTGAATAGAGCTGAGGTACAGCAGCATTACACCTAAAAATATATGATTATAGTATATTTTGCATATTTTTGGAACCTTTGCGATTTTATTTACGGAATTCAGACAAATTAAATAACTTACATACATTAGTATATCAATTATATGTATTAGTTTTTAGTTAATGAAATAATTTGACTTTTTACCTATGTATATGTAGAATCCATTATAATTATTTAAACTCTGCATATAAAGTCCACTCATAGAATAACTTGGCACGACATAAACTAACCAAACAAATAAAGATGGAAACAGACTTATTATTGACTAAAAAACAAAAAAGTATTAGTTTTTTTAAAATTATTAATATAATACAATTTTTATGTTTAATTTTTTTACCTTCGTAATTATATAAGTCAATCTTCCATACAACCCATCTTTGATATCTCTCTCAACGCTTTTCCTATTTTTTCTTATTTCTGTTATAGTCATATTTAACAACAACGGCCAATGTATGACACACATAACACTGTAATGGTATCCTTGCCGATCATTTAAAATCAACTGGGAATCAGTGGTTGGAATGTCCCAGAATATTGCTCCGAGTACTAGTGACAAACTGGCTGACAGAATAATTACCATCAACCAACTCAGAAATGTTACAGACTGGGTATAGATTATGGATTTTCTGGAAAAAGAATAAAGCACGTTAGTTGTACCTTTAATTGACTTGAACGTAGATTATGACTTCTGACTTTTTTTCTTTTTATATTATATATATTTGGACTAAATATTGTATTGACAGATGAATGGTCTTCTTTTTTAATAATATAAAATCATTGGAGTTAGATAAGGAATTTAAAAGTAAAAGGATCAAACGCAGAACTCCCCAAATAAACACAAAACGATTATTTTATAAATAATGACGTAGTGAAACTAGAGTGCTAATTCAAGGGCAAAACGAAAGCTTCCCAGTAGACTAACACACGACATCAGAAAAACAAAAACGAGTATTTATAATTTTCAGAAAATACATTGTCAGAATCACGCAATTATCCAGCATTTTCACTAAATTCCACATCAGAATAGCATGGCATCAAGACGCGAAAATTCGATGCTAAAAATATCTAGAAGGAATGGACCATAGTCCCAACCTATGAGAGCACGCCCCCACTCCGTTTCAATAATTTTATTTCATTATTCTTCGCCTTTTTTGTATGATTTCTGATGGTATAATTTAACCGAGGATATGAGATATGTGATGCGCCTCTTGTAAGCGATAAGTTAGTAGTTACAAAAGACACAGAAATATCCAAATATACTACCTTTTCATTTCATTTTTGCGACACAATGTTCCTATTACGAAAACCTGATGTTCGAGAGGGAATATCAATACCAAAAAATATTGTAAACAATAGTTGAGAAAAATGAACTAGTTTCAAGCAACCAATTCGGTTTTCGAAAAACAGGGAATTATAAATACTTCGAGAGAAACGAAAAATTAATCATAACTGAACAAATGAAATACAATCCTGAAGAATTTCTTGATAAACATTTGATAAAGTTGGGCATACTGTCTCTCCTATTTGATATAAAAAAGCTTAGAAAATGTATTAAGATTATACGGCGTATTAGTATGACGTCACAAGTCATATTTATTTATCCATTCTATACTAACAGGTTGAATTGGTTAACTCTGACGTCATTAATTTAACTGGTAACGTCTTTCTAACTGAGCATAGTGGGCATCAATGTGTTCTAAATAACAATATAGTTGAGCTTACGTAAATAAAACAAATGCTGCCTTAAAGCAGTTACAGTTTCGCACTGTCATTGGAAGGGATGATGGTGGTCCAGGATCGCTTAATGGTTCTTGTTTCTGTTTAAAAATTTCTGCAAGCTGCTCTATTCGTTGAGATGATTCTAACATTGCTTCCGCTGATAGATCATCCAATGTAACAAGATCGACTAAAAACATAAAATAAATTTGTTACATTTGCAAATTATAATCTAGTTTTATAAAAAAGTTAGTATTAGATTTACAATTGGAAGGAAATCGTGAAAACTTACGGTAATAGTCGGAAGGATTCTTAAACGATGGACAGGGATATTCAACTAAAGCAAAATATGGCAACATATCCCTTCTTTTTCCGCTGAACATGATCCTTCCAGCAGATACAAGCAAAATTCTGGAGAGCATCGTAAATATTTCGTAAGTGGGTGGGTGCATGGTAATTATAACAATTCTTCCTAAAGTACTTCCAGCTCCGCCATTAGCCCATTGTTTTAAATACTCTACAAGGAAGAACGTGTCGAAAATATCCATTCCCCTTGTTGGCTGATCTAACACTACGATATCTGTATCTAAAATGAGGTGACACGCTACGTTCAGTCTTCTTCTCTCGGACACTGTCATTGCTGATATTTTGGTGTCCCTCACTTGCTCTAAACCAAGGTCTTCTATAAGGACGTTTATCTGAAAAATATCTCATAAGCTCGTACTAGGATCTTTGTTTAAATATTTATACTAACTCTAGCAGGAAAAATCGTCATGCGAAAGAAGAACAAAAGAACACACTAGGATATATATATGCTAAACATATAAATAAAGTGTAAAAATGAAAAGAGGTTACGAGGTTGTTACAGTGTTTTCACTATGTTGGAAGTATTAAAGAATCTAGAATAGTGAACTGCTGAATTGCTAAAAGAATCCAAAATAGAAGTAGAAAGAGAACAATACCGTGGTAAAGGTGGAGAAACAATATCCGTTATTTAGAGATATTGAGATTGTAAACTGAAGAATATGAGTAGTGTAAATAAAATTTATAAAAGTTATATCAATATATGTAAAAAAACTTACCCTATCCATGGCCTCAATTTTCAAATACCCTAATTTATCAGTAGGCCTCTTAAGATCGTAATGAAACCTTAACGTCTGTACCACGGTCATGTCTTTACACAAATTTAGATCACTTTGTACATACGCCACACGTGACTTTAAGCTATGCGCTCGCACTGTTTGTCCATTTAAAACGATACTCCCTAGTATTGGTGACTTTAATCCTGCCAGAACGTCTAGAAGAGCTGTACCTTCTTCTTCTGAGGTTGTCATGACTACCATTATTTCACCTCCTCTGATCTCGAAGGTTATTTCGTTTAGAAGAAGGTGTTGGCGAGATTTGCAACAATTATTGGAATTAGGGAAGACTCCTACAGCACAAACCTGAAATTATATGTGAAAAAATTGGGATTCTAAGCATTTATTCAGTCCAATTATGTTCTACATTAATCTTAATAGAAATCGGTTAATCACATCCTGTTATACCTGCAAGTGAGGGTACATGAATGAAGTTCCAGATTCTTCGTCTTGACTTAAATAATCTGCCCGTAAAACGGAGGGCGGTCCTCTCCTGGACGGCGGTATTGAGAAATGACTTTCAGTCTTCGACATTGGTCTCATCATGTGACCCATCATACTAAAAAAGTTTACATTGAAGATATTAAAATAGCTACTTGGATAATTTTTTTGTATTATTTTTGTAATAAATTATACCTTGATGAAATATTTTTAAAGCAAGTGGAATATTTGATATTGATTACTTTTATAATAAATAAACTCAACTGTTTTTGGCAAAGTATGCTACTAATTCCGTGATCGAACATAAACTTACAAACATCAAACTAGTTAAAACAATCTATAATGAAGAAAGACAATTTAAATTGTATAATAGATTCTTAATAATTAACTGTGGCATGGTAACCTCTTTACATATTTCTAATAGTTGTATATTATATAATTATTCATAACCCTCATGTTTAATGATTCTGTTTCAGACATTTCATATAAAATCACAAAATTGTTTCCTCAAGACTTTCGAAAAATTTATCTAATAAATTTCCTTTAATTTATACCAAAGCTTTTAGAAAATCAGTTTCCAATAAAAAAATATTTTTTTAATGTAACGTGAAAGCTTTGAAAATAGAATTATAAATAAATTTAGAGATATCTAGTATGTTACAGAATACAGAACTGAACAAATTCATTAAAATGAATGTCATATTAATTTTTTTTGTGCTTTTTAAAATTATCTTCACCGTTGTTCAGAAGCCCCAAACAGCATTAATTTGGGTACCAGAAACTAGATTAAATGTAAAAAGTAAAAATTACGTGTAAAACCGATATTATATTAGATAATACAGTGTGGAAAAAGTAACTTAGTTTTATAGGGATTTATGAAAAACGCTGAAAAACGCTGAAATACGTCAATTTTCCTATTCATTTATACGTTCTCCGATCGAAAATCTAAAATTGATTCATTCATATAAGTTCGGAAATATCCGGTATTATTGTATATTTTTAAGAACTCCTCGATAAGCAAACTTCAACGACTTATAATAAATAATTATAGTCTAAATGAATAAGTGCATGGTAACATTTGGAAATGTTAAAAATGTTCTCTATCCAGGAGCTAACAGAAGACGATCCAGATCTTTGATTTTATCTTGCAAAGAACTATTTGTTACCTTAGCCTGCAGTAATCTGTAGGGTAATCGCATTATTATACTCGTGTCTCTCTTTGGTCGAGGAACAGTATATCTTGGGTCTGAGTTGGAGTTTCTTATCAACAACATAATGTATACTTGTTTGTCTATTAGTAGATATGCGCTTTAGTGAGGCATTTAGCATCCTCAAAGAAAGGTTCGGGTCCTATTATGGCCTATATACTCGTAACTTTCCGTGATTTACTTTTTTTAGCTTTCTCGTTGCCTTTGATTTCTTGGTTCCTGTAATCCAACCAAGGGTCAGTTTATTCTAATTATCCAGTTTGATAAGGGTCCTACGATACTCCCCTTCCAGTTTTAATAGAGTTTGGTAAAAGTTCCCTGCTTTAAATGCCGTTTAGATGAAAGAATGGATGATGAATTTTGCTCGTCTCATCAAAGCATTTTTATTCTTGCATGAACTCTATAAATTCCTGTTTCTGTTTGGAACCTTCGGTGTACCAGTTAAAATTCATTTTAATTTGAAGTCCTGATTCTAGTCATTTCTTTCCATTACGCATAGTTCACTGTAGGACCAAGTACTCCAAGCAACGAATTAAATTTGCATTCAATTTTTTTTTAAATATTTAATTGTGACATTGTAGGAAAAATGTTATAATTGAAAAATCTACTACTCAAAAATCTAATATCCAGATATTACTTTACCATTTAAGAAAAACGTTTGAGATAAACAAGTAAAAACAAATATTTGTTATTGAAAATTGCTTTTTTTTCAAATATTCCCTATGAAGTTTAATTTAAATGCATGAACCGTTTTTTCAAGTATCTGAAAAGGTCGATTAAGTAATTTACATGTAATTTGCGGGAATATAAAGAAGTTATTGGGGCCGTACAGCGGATGACCCATCAATTCAATGCTTTGAGTCAGCAAAAAGTCATTTGTTTGATGCGATGGGTATGAGCTCACTCAAATTGTCGTGATGGAGAATGATCCTTCTTTAACGGTTCGTGTTCCTCATTTCTGTTAATACTTCGTGCAAAAAATGGTCGTGTACTAATCACAATTGACTGTTTTATGCTGCTCTAAAAAAATACAAGCCACCATTTGCCTCGAAGTGCTTCGTGCGCGATCAACTTTTATTGCATCGTTTTGAAATATCCATACAGTCGAGTCGACTGCTATTTAGTTTCAGGCTCATATGCATAGATCTACGATTTGTTATCTGTAACAATCTTTTAAACATGTTTTAAAGAACTGTGATTGAGTTAATTAAAAATGTCAAACTATCAGACGCTGATGTCAGATTTGACGATTCGGAATTAGTGTTGCCCTATCTCAAAATTTACCTAGCCCCTATGTACTTGAATTCCTTTTAAAAAATAGCAAAAAATGTAAATGATTTACCCATGATCAACGACATCATGGTGATGAATAAACTCTGCGACACTATTTCTTCGGGGATCTCGCATATGTTGCTGGTCCACTGTATGGTAAGATCTATTATATTCCGAAGCCAGTAAATTGGCTTCTGATATACTTTTGTTCCGATTCCACTGGTTGTTAGACTGCCTTATTCCGCCTTGATGCATTGCTGCTAATGGTAAACCTGGACTTCCCTAAAAAACAACATTAATAAAATAATAAATAAATTTCAAAAGTTTTCGTTAGTTGATTTATGAAAACTTGTATGTTAATAAAGTTCTTCAGTTCGTGGAAATCATTTATTACTCAATTTCAAATTAGTCAGTGTCACGTTATTCGTGTTGCGGAATAATATTAATTGTCTGAAACAAGAACACGGATATGAAACAATTCTAAATAAGAAACATTGAAACTTAGAAATTAAATTAGTAATTTGATATATTATATATAAGGAAAATGATAAACTTGATAAAGATTATTTGTTATAATGTTAAATATATTCTAATTTGAAACAGAACTTATTTCATTAACTTAGAATAGAAGTAAAAGATATAAAAAGAAAGATTTTATTAAGTATAATGGGAAAACAATAATATAAAAAGAATCTGATGGAGAAACAAGAACCCGATTTTATAGAAGAATTTGAAATAAAGAGACATCTAGGATATTCTCAGCATAAAGTAATAAATAAAAAAATAAATCTGGGAAGTTTTCCTTTTTTGACTACCTTTTGGCCCAAATACATATTTTTTTTATTTAACACTAGAAGGCTGCATCAACCATAGTGGATTATTAGCACTATTTAAATATTATCAACCAAATGTTTTAGAAAATGAAGAATACTATTGGGTAGAACATCTGTGTTCACAATCAAGTCTATATGTCAAATATCTGACCATTAAAAAGAACACTGAATCAACTATTGTCATAAGAATATTTAAAGAATGTCATAGAATATTGTAGAATTTTGAGGTAAGTATATTTTATCTTCCACATTTACTAATAAAATTGTCTCTAGTTTTCTACATGCAAGAAAAAAATACATTAGTTCTTTCATATCATTAAACATATCTGGATTTTGTATCGAAACTTTTAAACCGTTTATAAAAATATTCGTTTTCTTAAAGCATACTTTAAAGTACATCAAATTATTTTTGAATCAAAATCGTTTGTTTTGCAACAATCATATGATAGAAGGTATTAATACAAAGTTATGAAACAAGTTCGATTGAATGTTCTAATTGATCAATAACATATTTTATAATATGATCATAATGAATTTCATAAAACAGGTACTTAAAAATTAATTTTCAAATGATAAAGACCGTAAAAAAAATTAGTACCTATAAAATACAATTTTGTAATTTAGTTGTGATTTTACTTTTTACCACACAAAGTTAGTCTTTTTTCTCTCTTTATAATACGATATGCTGCGAAGCTATAAGTTAAATGAGGCGTGTAAATTGTTGTATTAAAGGAAATTACATTGAACGATCAAAAATAATGAAAAAAATAGCCCTACCCCTTGATACATATTCTGCACCCGAAAATCGGGATCGGAACGGTACTTCCTGTTATGTTTATAGTTGTTTGTGGTTTCATTATCGGAACTGTCATATCCGGAACTGCCATCTCGTGGGCCGCGGCTTCCTGGTTTCAAACTCCTGAAACAAAAAGAAAAAAATAGAATATATACAGGGTGTTTTATAATTGTGAGATCAAACTAATACGGGTTAGTTATTCAGTGTAATGAATAAAATAATATTCTTCTTCTTAAGTTATGCCTGTGCAAACTTTGATAACCGTTTATGAATATATTGTAAAATTATTACTATTAAAAATGAAAATAACATTATAAATTTAACATCTTTTTCCACATCAAGGTTTTATTAAGGCATATTTGGTCAATTCTCATATTATGGTCAAAATAACCTGTATTGTATAATATTTAAAAAAAAAAATTTTGTAAATTTTGCGTTGTTTTCACTTTAATGAGTCGAACAATAGAGACTGAAATATATTATCCGATGTCAGGAACTTTCAGACATGCGATATTTGATTACATTTAAAACGTGTTATTTTATTAATCATAGAAAGGAAGCAATAGTCGGAATATATGTCTAATTTAATTGAATTCATCGATAATCAAAAACATTTTAATAGATATCAATATTGTTAAATATTAATAGTATCTACCCTGTATCTTTAAGCGAAGAAATTTATTAAATCAAAGAAAATTCTACCACACACACTTTAATAAAAACCTTGTTACTTCCCTTTTTTGATAGGGGTGATCTTCACACAAATCTCTACTTTTATTAATGGTTGTATGACTTGTGTAGCCATCCAGCCTAACCGTTTTTCCAACCCATGTTGGGATTCCGCAACCTTGGAATAACTTCTATTTATTTGTTTTTCTTCTCTTCCTTGCATGATGATTGTGGGTTGATCATTGAACTTAATTTTACAATTCTACTGGTTTGGTGGCTATGTCTAAAACTAGCACTCAAAAGGTGGACTCACTTTGGTTTTATTTTAACAAGATTTGTTTTTACTTTTAAATATTAAATGACTATTAGTTTGTTAGGGTACCTATTTAATTGTTCTTATTATTGTAATTTATTTTCACATGTAATTTGGAGTATAACTTAATTTCATATGTTAATTTTTATTGAATTTGTAATTTTGCTGTGTTTAAACATTTTTTGTAAATTTTGTGATGTTTTGCTTATATTTCTTATTTATATATGACTTCTCTTTGTAGACCTGATGATGACTGGAAACATTAGAAACTAAAGTGTTTGTGGTAAATATATAGAGTTTTCTTTGGTTTAATTCTACATACCATATTTGAGATTTATGGAGAACCTTCTCTATCGAAGAAATTTATATTGTAATGTACTAACATATCCTTAATAGTGTTACAGATGGATCCTGGGTATATTACTGGAAACACTCTGTATGATAGGGCAAACTCAACACTTGCATTTTGTCAGTCTCGATTCTATTATATATTTTATTTTATTTAGCATTATTACTTACAGGAAACATATTTCCCAAGTAGATTATACAGAGTTGACCAAAAGTATGGAAACCGCTCATTATCTCGTCAATTGCTAGTCCGAATACTACAAAATTTGGATAAGCCTATTTTGGAATACGGAGATTCCAGATTTGATATTTGCAATGTTGCTAGATTTGCCGTTTCTCTGATATTATTAGTCACTTGGGTTTTTAAATACATCACCCTGTATATTCAGTCATTTTTGGAATCTTTTCTTCAATACGAGTTCAACCAAATGTAACACTTATAATTTTATGTAGTCTTAAATTAGGCGTAAGTAGTATTGAATGGCCTCCACATTCACCTGATTTCAATCCTAAAGATTATTTTTATTGGGGATACTTGAAAAATTCAGGTTACAAAACTAAACCAACAAGACTTGCAACGAATTATATATGAATATATGAATCTCGATTAATTTCTAGACAATCATGGAGAAATGTGGTAGACGCATAGTATGATCATTTTGAACACTTGATTAAATAATCATTATTTTAAAAATGTTGTAATCTTTCAATTGTTACGTTTTAATGTAGTTGAAAATAGTTTGTATTAAATAATTTATTGAGACAATTAGGCGTTGCCAGACTTTTATTTATTTAAAATCATAAGTGTTACATATGGTTCAACTCGTATTGAAGAGAAGATTATCTTATCCCAAATTTTATATAATTGGGACTAGCAATTTACGAGATAAATGGCCGTTTCCAGACTTTTGGTCCACTTTGTATAATATAAAATAAAATATACAAATATATAAAAAAAATACAAAAAAGTAAAAACTAAATTAAAAATTTAATGAAACCAAGTATCCTGGAAGCTTTACATACAATAGAATTGAGGTGCTGGTTGAATGTGAGACAGGTAACAAAGATTACGCTCAGGTCGTTAATAGAGATACTTTCAAGGTGATTCGTTATTGCACGAAAATTTAAACTATTTTAATACTTTGTCCCAATGAATTTGAGCCAAAATTATAGTGCAATAATATTATATCACCATGTACAGTATTTACTAAAAAATTATGGTAAATTGAAGTACTTAACTATGAAAACACTATTTACTAATTTAACATTTTACTATTTAATTAACATTGAAACATTATTGGCAGTATTAAATATATTAAACCGCCTATATATAGTCAACATGTTTTCAAAATGAAACTAGAATTGATCTATATGTACAAACAAATAAAAATAAACATACCGTTAAATTGGATAGCGATTCCTCATTTAGTCGAAATAACCTCAACGTGGTTTATTTTTCACAGAAACATTAAAGTAACCCGCATAATTAGCGGTACATTAAGTGGTTGCAATTACAAAATTTCCTAATAATTAAATCATTAAAAAGCAAGTATTACATTATTATAATTATAATAGAGAAAAACTATTAAGTAAGCCTTAAGCAAGGATCGATATAACGAATGCATTAAAAATTAGTGCTAAGTACAAATTAAATTAATTGTTTCAACTCTTACTTTATGGAAATTATTCAAAATAAATATGGAATGATAAATAATACTTATCTTGAAGACTGTGGAAATTCAAGATAAGTATTATTTTTTATTTTTTAAAACAATCCAGAAATAAAAAGTTCTGGAAATCGCTGCATTTATTACAATGTTTGAATATTTACCTGTTGTGTGGTCTAGTAGAAGAATTTCTTCTAAAATGCTGCGGCGTACCGGAACGGTTCGAGCCATTGTGGTTTGGAGGAAAAACTCTCGGAAGTCCGAATTTCAAGTAAGTGTACATATTTGAACCGAGTGCTGACCTACAACACGAGAAAAAGTTGATAATCTTGCCACGGCTTTCTTACTGCATCACCATCTTAAATGTAGCCCTACATCGTGCACTACAAGGCACAATTCATATTTATTTATTGTTTTACATGATAATTCTATTTAAACGGTGGCCACAGAAAATGCGTAAATTATATTCATAAATATATAAAGTGTTTTCATTTTGAAACCAATCAGTGGAAATAACTTTTGATTTTAGTTAAATTTAAGAAAATAAAAAAAAACGTCATGTTTTATATATAATATTAATAATATTATTCACTTATTTCACCCTTTCAGTGAACCTTCTTCACCCCTATTAAAAAAAAGTCAAAAGGTAACCTGTACCTCGTGGTACATCAAATTAAAGCTTAAGAAAAATGCAACCCAACCGTAAACAAAAATCAATTCTTTCGATTTATTTTTCAGATAACATTAAGTATAGTGAAATACTTGAGAAACAGTAACAAAGTTATTTACTAAAAAGTCCGAAAATTTATTTACAAAAACTGTTCAAAGTGGATTCTGTTATTCTGTAAACAATAATATAACCTATTTTCTTCTCGAACTTTCTGCAACGTTTCATTGGTAATTCGTCTACATTCTTCAGTTATCCTACGTCTTAGTTCTTGAATATCTTCAGAGCGGTTTTATAAACCATCGTTTTTAAATAGCTCCACAAAAAAGTCAAGTGGCATTAGATCTGTAGATCTTACCGGCCATTCAATAAAACCTCTTCTACCAATCCAATGCGTCGAAAATCGTTTGTTAGCCATTATCTTACTGTTATTGCATAATATGGTGTAGCTCCATCCTGCTGAAGGTGTATATTGTATTCGTCTAGCACCATATTTCCTTGTTCATCAACTTGTCTTTCAAATGACTGAGTAATTAGTGGATCAATTTCATCTTCTAATAATTTTAGGTACAATTCTCCCGTCCGATTTTTCTTCAAAAAAAGTTGTCTAATTATTTCATTTCCAAGAATACCAGCTCATACATTAATTTTTGCAGGAAACTTTGTGTCATCCTGTCGAAATAAGTAAGAGTTTTCGTTGTCCCAATACCTACAGTTATGTTTATTAACAAAGCCATTTAAATAAAATTTACCTCATCTTGTATCTTTTGGGTCATTATTTCACAAAATTCAATTCTGCGGTCATAATCGTCTTCAATAAGCTGTTGATAAATTTGTATTTTGTATGGAAAAAACTTATTCGATTTTAACACTTTGTGTATGGATATTTTTAAGTTTTGACCCTTTTGGAATGGAATAGGTAGGATCTACAGCAAAATGACCAAGTACTTCAATTTGCTACAGCAATAAATTGCTATAAATAACTAGGTACTTATTAATATTTTTCATAGAATTAAAAAAATTGCAAAAATATGATATATATTGAGAAGTTAGTTCTCGATACATTGAATTTTAATTTGATATAAAGCGCAAATATCTGATGTAGATATTAGAACTAAATGAAACAAAAATTTCAAAACATTGACACAATATTGTTTATTTTATCGAAACATATGCTAGTTAACATGTCAATAATGAAGGTAACAATACTGGCATTTTAGTACAAAAAGAAAAACAAAATTAAAAAACTTGAATTAGAACAATTATGATAACACTACTTAACTCTAAAACGATTTTACCTAAAACATACGTCACACACAATCTTGAAATATTAACATTAAGTTAATCTAATATCATATTTTATGTGTCGCTACATAAAATGGTACTACTTTTATTTATATATTAACAAAATATATTTTACTTTTCCTACATTAACCCAGGTTATTACTACGTCACAAGAAATAAATAGGAATAAATTTAAAAACCTTGTAGAAATTTAGGTAAATTTAAAAAATTGTCTTTAAAATTACTTTATTTTTTCGCAAAGAAAAATTTAGTAGCACCATTTTGTTGGATCGATATGTATATATGTAACAAAATTAAGAAAATCTTCCAATTATGTAAATGAATAATTACGCTTATCTATACATTGACAGCGCCAAAATGAGTAAAAATAAGAGATATTATAACCATAAAAAAATCATATAATTTTAAATTAATTATTGACCCTTTTCTCAAGCTGAGTTTATGCAATAAAAATCATTATTGGTTGCAACAAATTACGATCAATTATCCCTTACAAATAATTATACGTCATATATGTAATATTAAGTTTTTAACAAAATAATATCTAATGAAGATTGTCGTCAGACATTTTATAAAGAACGGAAAAACATGAAAATTAAACCTTTACAATTTTCAATAACAATAAAATAAAATAAAATAATTAAAATTTTATACGTGAAATCTCCTTGAATATGATCCTAGCCCTTATATGCACAATAATATAAATAAAATTCTGAAGAACACCAGGAATGTAGGTAATTAATTATTCAACTTTTATAACGAAACTTACACTTAAATTAGTCTTATGGAACATTTTTTAGATTATGTACAATATTTTTTAGAACAATGAATAATTTCATTATTATTAGTTAAGGGTGCTTTACTTTTATAAACTATACGACTATATTTACCTTTGGCAAGCCAAAATTCAAATGGTACTGTCAATTTATGAAAGTTAATTTTGTGTGTTTTTCAGACTCACAGTTCACTAAAAACTAATATTTTACAATTTGTCAGATTTTTTGAAAAATTTTACAAATTTTCTAAATTTTAACTCACATCTTCAAACAAATTATTGCTAGCAAAAAAAATAATTAAGATTAAGAAAGCTCCTTCGTTCTTCTTTCAAATACATGTAATATGGTTTTGTATAGTACATTCATAATTAACTTTTTTTAATTATTCAATGTCAAGCTTTTGTGTCTTTAATTTAATTCATAATTTTTTGCAATTCTGTAGTAAAATTAATCCAACAATAATAATATAATATATTTTTAATTTTTATTAAAAAATTAACTAACTTTTTTCTGAAATTGAAAAATATTGTCCATATACTTTTGATATGAACTAGTCAAATAAATAACATCATGTTAGAATTCATTATGTAGTAATTTTAATTTCTCATTTCTAATCGAACCATTGTTTCATACTTAAAGTTAAATGATCATATAACATGTGTCTAATATAGAATTTAAATAAAATTCATTATTTCAATTATTCGTTTGATTAACCTTGAAATTTTGTAATTATGTTAATGTCAAGATATTTTGTATATTCTAGAAGAAATGTATTCTTATTTTCGAATTATGGTTACTGTTAATTTGTTTTAATCAATTATAAAAGAATTTTCATTTCAAATAAATTTTGTTTTTAATCACTGCTAATTCAGAATTCCATTACATTGAATTACCGATAACCATACAGAATATTATTTTCGCATATTGAATTTCCTAATTATTCTATGATAAAATTCTATTACAATATATACATAGTAGTATTCTAATTAGTACACGGTAAAAAATAAAGTCAGTATTAATATTTGCTTTTGTACTAAAACTAATGCCAAAAAAATAAGAAACAAAACCACTTAAGATGGATAAACATTTGAACAATTTAAGATAAAGACATTTTTATTTTAGAAGAGATACATTTTTATCGAAAATAGAAAAAATACTGACTTTCTCTGGTAGAAAATAGATTTCTTATTCCTTTAAAAGATTGTGATACTTACTTGGGCCCGTAACGAGGATGCGATAGAATCGACTGGACAGTGGTATCACGCAATTGGAAGTTGCCATAAGGAAGCGGACTTTTATCCGTTGAACCAAGAGCACTGTCCGTAAAATCGGAGTTTAGGTTTTGTCTGTAAAAAAAAATTTAATGTATGTTTCAGCGTTACACGAACTGAGTTTTTGTGGTTGTAACTTTGGAGAAAATTATTTTTAAAGATTTCGTCTTAAATGAAATTTGAACGGGATTTTAATAAAAAAATGTTCAAAATAAAAATGTAACCTAAATCTTTGAATTTATTACAAATAAAACACAAACTCCTAAAGACTATTTAATTATAATTAAATATTTTTATTGTCAGACATAAGGTAAGCGGGAAAGGAGTACATGAAGGAAGAATTATTGACACTTTTGTAGAAAATGTTACGAAAGCACTAATAAATGAAATAAAAAGTTTTTTATAAAAAGACTATTCGCTCTATTAAAATAAGACATAAAACATTTGAAAGCCAAACAATAAAGGTACCAACGAATAGTATTGTAATTAAAATTATTTTTTTAATACTTAAAATTAAAAATGACACAAATATTTATATATGGAAAAAAGAACAAACTTAAGAGAAATTAGAAATAGAACTAAATAAAAAATTATGGAACTAAGATAAGAAACAGTATAAAACTAAAAAGAAAGTACCATAATTCATATATTTAAATATATAACAACACAAGAGAAAATCCACGAATAAGCTGTAAAAAGCAAGATATATGGTTAAATAACTCAAATAACTAAAATAATCATTAAAAGTATTTCGTCATGTTTTTGATAATTAACAACGAAAGTTTCAACCACTAAAAGAGACATTCCGAGTCGTGACTAGCAAAAGATTAGGTGAAAGTATATCAAACTACTAGTTATTTTGTTTTTTACCATATTCAGGTATACTTGACACATTTAAAGGACGCATGTAGTTTAAACTAAGTATATGTGCCATAGTAATTTATAAGAAATAATTGAATGCATTTTCGTTAGCGGAATTCATACTTTCGGTTTAATATGCGTATATATACTAGTAGGGTAATTAATAGCATAGACGAATTTTACAAATACAACAAATTAGTTGCATATACATTTAAATGACGCTTATATCAATCAAAAGGAGAACCTAACTCTCGATTATGAGTTACAATCAAAATATAATAAACATTTTTTCTAAAAAATTATTACAAGTAATTTAAGACATTCGTTTGTGATACCTAGGGAAATTATTGCAAAATACCTACTATTATACTAGGAACAATGTTATAGCGAAAAACATAACTTGCTTAACAAAGTAATTTCTATCACGATAAAACCATTTGAAGATCCTCTAGTGATTTTGTAATTCCCTGAAACTTTTTGGTTATTTAATCATTTTAATTAAATGCACCTAATCGCCGCCAGAGGATATTACGATAAAAAACTTTACTTAGATTTTTATCCACTTTTGTTACCCATTATTTCAACTATTTAAACATTAACCAACGGAAATTATTCAAGAGCGAATATTTACTCACAGTTTTATTGTTTGACTTAATATATTCGAGATCTTTTTTTATTTTTTCTGTAAAGGCATATACCATATGCCAGTAGAATTTTGAAAAGGTGTATATTTTATATCTTTATCTGGTAAAAACGTTTAGTGAGAGTGAAAATATGAATGAAATAAGTCTGGATTAAAACACGTTTTTACTATTGTGTGAAAAATTAAATTTGACAATTTTGAATAGAAGAAATATAAAATTAAAAGAAGAGTTGAAGAAAATATGAAATTTAATTAGAAGGCAATAATGTACGGAAAAAACAAAAAAGAAAAGAAAGTTTTTATAGGATATTTTTAAACGTTAAAAATAAGAAGAAACTTAAAATAATAAAGAATCGAGACTTTGACAGTAGCTAAAAAACTGAAAAAATAAAAAATTGAAGAAAACAACTCAGAATCCCAGATTTGGGGAAGACAAATAAATTTAAAGGGGAAAGAGTAAAGAGATAATTTTGAAATTTGAAATACATATCAGGCTAATAACCATACAGGTTGATGCCCCGCACACAAAGAAAAAAAAATATTCATCAATGGTATAAAAAAAACGTTTATTCATTTACGTTCATCTCGAGATATTCTTTTGTAATCCTTCACTGAAAAGTTAGTTGTGTTTTCATTAAAATCAAAGGAGATATAATAATTTATATTACAGAAGCTCAATATAGTCCACGAAAATAATGTGTATTTTTAATTAGTATATAGAAAGTGTCATTTGTAACAAAATATACGATTTTTTTTTCTAAAATCATTTGTTTACATAAAAATTCACTTTAAATATTTAATCGAACATTTATACGAGGCAACACCTCACACTTTTAATAAAAATATGTGTCATGTAACCAAGGATTATCCACCTGACGAATCATAAAATTATATTAGTTTTCAGAAGATTCAGATCGTTTAATTGTTTTAAGTTTATGGTTTGGTAAAGTAGTTTCAATAATTCAGTGAAAAATCGCATTTTATTCAAATCAAGAATATCATGTTAATTAATCTAATCCTCGATGTTTTGTATCAGTGTTCCAAAAATTGTTGGAAATGAGTAGTCTATTACCTAAAATAAATTAGTGGTAGAAATCGTTCGGATGTATAATAATTGCGGAGAATACATTTAGCACTCTTCTACATCCCCTGTAATCGACCATTCTAAATATCCAGGTAAATAATATTTGGATATCTAAAATACCAGTTGTAATACATATTTATTTCTAAAACATATCATAAAACATCGATATTGTTTGCTTTTATAGTAGGTGAGAATTAATGGTTTTGTGATATATAATAAAGTTTTGTTGGATTTAATACCGGCATGTGATTGTTAAGGTGATTAAACTTAAACCCTTAATTTACATCTATACTATTGTTTGCAAAACGTACATGGTACAAACACTTGGAAACAGAAAAAATTAACTTTGATTGTATATTCAAGTTAATTGTGTTGTAATTGCTCATCGTTATTCAAGCATTACATAAAGAAAACTGTAATACCGTATATTATTCGTAATGGGTACAACATTTTTTCTGTGCAAAAAATATTTCTAGCTTCTAATAAAATCGAGATTTAATACATAATTCAAAAAATATATAATAAATGTTGTAATAATTTAAATTCATTTCGATAATTATCTTACCTGTATATGGACCATGCGTGTAAATCCTCGCTAGTAGTCCCTCCAGAAAATATTCTGGAATCTGGATTAGAAGGTACCGAATATTTTCGTTCCATCTCAAAACCCTGTGAACCTCCTCCTTGGGAGGGTGTGCGGCTACGCACCATTTTCTATACTATCTTCGAGCTGAAATAAAAATAAATATATAAATATTAATATTAAATTAGTGAAAGTTGGAGTTTCCCTAATTATTTTTATTTTTTTCGTAATAAGTTCCTAAGAGATTTTGATTCATTTTTTATTGCGTTAACTTAAACGCTGTAAATTTAGATTTCAAATTCGTTTATTATTAATTTTGAATCAATCCTATGTAAGAAGATATATGTAATTTATAAAATAAATTTCAAGTTGATTCAATACTGAAAAAGAATCACCCTCAGACATATATGTAAATTCATTAATATATTGAATTTTTTTTTAATATTTATTTAAGCTTTGCTCCAAATTTATATTCTAATTTTCCTTAATAATTATAACATTAACTTTAAACTTGAATTTTAGTTCTCACAGAAAACCCCCATAACAGATTCATTTACAACATTAATCTATAAACAATACTTTAATCTTCGGAAATCACTTGTGGTTTTGGCTTAAAATAATGTTATCGGATTACAGTTTTTTCAGGGTAGGTGTCTTTCATATAAATAGATTTTGCCTTGTTATAAGAGAATTAACGATTTAAAAAATTATTTATATTATATATGATATAATTTCTTAAATTTTATTCTTAAAAAACTAAAATTATAGCTTATGAAAATAATATATAAATATAAAAGGTTACTATTGACTTGTGAAATATAAATTTAGCTCGTATGTATTTTAATTTTCTAGTTATATTTTCATCACTATATCTATAATAATTATTAATTATTCGCTTGTTGAAGATGTTGCGGATAAACGCTGGATTGTTGAAGTAACTAAAAACAAAATTGCGTTTGACGCTCTACAAAGCAGAAATAAAATTATCAAATTTAGCCAAAATATTACAGCAAGCCTGTAACAAACATTATTTCGGTATTTTATTTTTGTAACTACCGTTTGGGTGAAGCATATTCTGATATTTTCATTTCGTAAGAGTTTACAAGTATTTGATTATTCTAAAGTGATAAAATTGTACGAAATAAGAACATCAATTGGAATGTAAATCATTTCAGTCGTTTAAATAAACTGTTTTTAAATAATTATCAAGGTATTTCTTTAATAATTGTATTCGGTTGAAATGTTTTCAGACATGTGCAAAAAAGTGTTTTTGTGAACAGAAAAGTTTCATAAACAGAAGAGTCCTACTAATGGTCTTTATAATCTTATTAATCCACATAAGATGTGGAATCTCAGGTAAAAATCGAATGATACGTCTGAACGGAGCCTGTAAGCAGAACGAACAGAAATTAATTTAAATATTTCAACTGAGCTTAAGAATCATTTTTGAAATAAACTTTAATGAAATTGAATATAATGAAAGTGGGGATGCTCCTATTGGACATGAAAAAATAATAAAATCGTAGAGAAAATGCCCTCTATTAAGAGGAAATAACAACTTGAAAAGTTGAAAAATAGACAGTTTTTGCAATTTTTTTATTGTATAGTAATTAATTACTTTTGAATAGAGAAGAGGTTAAGTTATTAAGTGTACATTGAATTATGTTTATACAAATTTTTATTAAAAAATTTTGAAAAATTATATAGTTATCAAATATAATATGGTGGCTTCTCGAAATTCGTCTCTGCATGTAATACTGGACATTTCTGAAAAATGTCATTTCAAAAATAAATAAATAAAATATTTTTTTACATACATATATGCGACTATTGTTATACGTGTCAGTTTTTTAATTAATTTTTGATAAAATGGCGGCAGCTTTTATACAAATAACAATTCAAATTTTCCCGAAAACCTGTACTTGGCTGCATTCAACGTCAGACATGAAGCATAATCTGTCAAAATGTATGAACCATGTTGCCAGATTATAGTATGTATATTTCTAGTGTAAACGCTAATCTACTGATTAATTTTTTCCAATATTTGAAATGTTGAAATTAAAAAAAAAGTTGCACTAAAATTTTAAATTTAAATTTGTTTAGATGGTTTTTGTCATTTTCTCTGGTACTTAAAAATATTTTCTCTCATCTCTCAGTTTTTGAATCATCTCATTGTCTCAATCAGTTTTCGAAATATTTGGAATTTATGATTTCATGCGATATTATTTGCTCTTAATATAGTTGTATCTTTTAGGCACTTTAAGAGTAGTTTAATAATTACAAGTAAATGTTCACTTTAACGGTATTACCTCAATATACTAAAATGTTTAGTCTTTTCCTCAAAACATCTGCTGAAACTAAATACCATAAATTAACTGCTATAAATATGCTTCTTTAAACTATTTAGGAGAAGTTATTAAATTATTTGCTACCAACCTATTAACTAATTGTAAGCAGAGTACTTTGTTTGTGATAATACTTTTTGTTTGCGGTATGTATCTACTAATAAGATATTAATGTAAACGAGATATCTAAAGTACAAACTGGCTTAATGACATAGAATTAATTTAATATAATATATTATATATTATATTTCAAACCACTTAATTATATTTACCTACAGTATGGAACAGCCAAATGGAATGCAATGAAAAAACTTCACCCCTACATTGAACCCCCTTCAGGTTACAGTTATAACCTTCAAATTTTTAAATAGGAAGAAAGACTGGTGATACATCATTTGAAAGATCTCTTCATTTTCTATTCAACAATATTATTGTTTAAATTTATTGCAAAAACTAACACTTAAAAAAATAAAAATCTTCTTATTGACAAAATTCGCTACGACACATTAAAAAAGTAATACTGTATAGTTCTTGATAATGAACAAGTAAGCAAAAATTATTTCAGTGGTCTTTTTGGACTAAAAAAAAAGACGTAAAAAGTTACCATGGCATAGTTAGTTTTGTTTGAAATGGCTTAGCAAATCATTGTGTGATTGTAAGTGAATGACAGTTGTCAGTATTCTCCAGATGTTCAATAATTTTAGAAGACAGTTTTATTCAAGACGTTCGAATAAAAATGAACCTAAAGTTAATAAATTAAAAAAAAATAGGCAATTAAAAAACTAAAGTGTCCGGATTGTAACGCCATCTATCTTGGTCAGACGCTTAGAAATTAGTAAATAAGGTGCAGTGAACACTTACGAGCTTATAGATTAAAACAATCAGATTACGCAAAACACTTCATTGACACCAAACACAAACCTACACTTAATAACACAATGGAAACAACAGTGGGAGTGATTCATATAAGTGACAAGAAAGAAGAATTTGATTTTTTGGAGGAATATGAAATAAGTATATAGAATGAAGTTCAATTATTTTATATTACCTTTTGGACTAAATACTCATATAATATTGAAATTAGGAAAAGTAGAATATTGTAGTAAAAAATCAAAGTGTAAATATTGGGTCATAATGATTGGTTGAAATGTTTATGGTCTAAAGTCAAGTACACTTATAAGAAATCTGTCAATCTCATGTCACTTTTTGAATATGCGATTTAGCGGAACCTGGTTAGAGAAACATATTTAAAAATAGCTTTGTAATACTGTTGAAGATAAGTATAATTTATTATGAATAAATTCCACAAAGTAAGGGTTAAAACAATTAATATATTATGCAAAATAATTGTAAATAAATTTATTCCATTTGGCTGTATAATGTTTAACTAAACAACCATTCTATCGTACTCTGAATGTATTACAAACCAGCACGTTTTCATAGTTTCATTACATGGAAACACTATCTCGTTACGCGACATAAAATAATAGTCTTATTTATCACCACAGATATCCTATTTATTGTATTTACTGGATTATCAACTATAAAATATATAACTTGAGTAATGACATACAGAGCGATTCATAAGTGCGTTCCTATTCTAACTTCCTAAAAAATATTCGAGGGAATCCTAGGACACGTCTTTTAATTTCTCTTTATGATCATTTTTAATTCAATTCTAATCCTGCGCGTTAAACTTTCCGCAAAAGAGTTATTAATATTTTATTCTTCGGCGGATCTAAGTTTAAATATACTGAAATGTAATTAAAAAAGCACGAAAATATATAAAAGAAGTTTGAAGAGATAAAATTCAGAAATGTATACAGAGTACCATAAAATGAATGGAAATATTATTAGAGCTAAAAAAGCATGAATAAATAATTAGTGTTTGATTATTAAAAGCTTTTAAAACTGGAATTTTGTACAAAGCAGATAAAACTCATTTTTATATTGCTTCTAATATTATGTCCAAAATGATTAACAAAACTTTGAAAAATCCCCACTTTTAGCAGAGATTTATTTTAAAATTAGTAGAGAGCGCTACTACTATTGTTTTAATTCATGAAAAAAAATAATTTTTTTGATTGAAATATTTCATTGGAAATATCAATAATAACAAAAAAAGTTAAAATTTCTTAAAATTAACGAACTTATTGTTCAAGTATCAACTTAAAAATATGTAGCTATGATCAGAGTGCTAAGGCTACGGCAAGAAAAGCTGTTGAAACTAGATTATATCATTGTATGGATGTTAAACGAGGATATTCTGAACACTTGGTACGTTAATTTGAGGATTTTTTTTATTGTTATTAATATTCGATAATTCAATCTAAAATATTATCAAATTATTTCTTAATTTTAGAAAAATTATGGGATTATACCAAAAGAATACGTTTCAAATGGCGTATCACTTGAACACACTTACAACTAAAATAAAATAGGGGGTTCGTGGGGGGGTTTTGACGGTATGCATTTTATTATACAATTAGTCCCCTTGACAATATTTTTTTTTTTTGGGAATTTTGGAGTTTCGCGGGGGTCAAGTTTTTGTTACTACACCCTGTATTTCTATCTTAATGAATTTTTAAAATAAGTAGCCCGCGCAAATACTCAATATTACAATACTTTTGTTGACATCCTTATTATATTACACAAAGCATGATCGATTGTGAAATAACCACATCCATTTATGATTCACTCTTGGATCTAACCGAAGGATCTTTGTTCTAGGAAAACACGTTTACGCTTTGTGGTAGAAAAATATTCGTGTAAATAGGTAAATTTAGTCATGTTCGAATAAAATGTTTTCACATTTCACAAATGGAATGCAGTTTGAGTGCCTCAGCGGTCTTGAAATGGACTTGAACTAGTATAAATATAAAACATTTGCCTATCCGTTCTACATATAAATAGAAAGAATAAAAAGAAAGTAAACTAGTATCCAGTTTATTCAGGTTGTGAGTGTAATTCATCATCAGAAATTAATGAAGAGCAGGACGAATTAAAATATTTAAATTAGAGCTTATTTTGACAATTAAGTTGGTCTAAAATATGCTATGCTAACGTTTTCAATGAAATAATTTAATAACGAATAGTAGAGAATTCTAATACGAATATTCATATTCGTTTATTCAAGAAAATATTACCAAATTAACTTATGTTTGCATTTAGTTAATAATTATTTCGTAGTTTCAGTACGAGTTTATTTGAAGGCAAGGATTGATATAGCAAATGCGGGGATTCTAAGTATTAACAAGGTTGAGTGTTGAATGAATAATACATGGAAGTGGCGTAATCACGAAACGTTCATTGAAGTGAAAAATATTACATATACAATGTTAATTTTCGAAGAGAACAATAAAGTAACAAATATGCTTAAGTTAGTGGTAGATAAATGCCCATTAGTTAACTGTTCTTTGGCATTTCGACTACAGTAAATTCAAATAACAGACTAAGCAAATTTATATGTAGGTACGTTCAACGTATGTTGTGTATAAAGATACCTTACGGTATTCCAGTCAGCTTTATTGTTTTATTGTAAGCTACAAAATATTGTTCTTTGCTGAACATTTTTTTAAGAAAAATATGTCTTATTGGATACTGATATTATTGGAACTGTTTTGACAGACCAGACATTATTTTTTTTTTATTTATATGGATAGAAGGACTCATTAAGATTGATTTTCAAGTTTAAATAAAGTTTACTAGACTATCAGAAGTACTAATTTATTAGTGGTGACATAATTGGATTTAGAATGATTATGAAGAGCCTATTTGATTTGTACGATATATAAATAGTTACAAATTACTTTGGTAGTAGAATTTTATTTCATTTATAACTTAACCTTTTACGTGAAACCTTATCTTATGCCCAGATTACAACCAGAAAGACAAATAACGTCAATGATATGGTGCATTGGATCAATACTGGATCGTTTCTGTGTAAAACTAAACTAATCCAAAAAAACTCAAAATCGTACCACAACAAATTTTATTGAAAATCCAAAGTTTTCTAAAAGACTATTAATATCTACTTCTCACAAAAGTCATCATCAGGTCTGTAATGTTAGAAATAACAACGTTACAATAAAACCAAAAAACAATCAGTTAAAAGTAGGCATACAGACTAAACTTACCTATTAATAAGGACGCAGGAACAGTAATAGTGAAATAAAAATGTATTAACTAAATTGCCCTTAAGGTCAGTCGTTTGTCTCCTTATTTTAGTCCCCTTCATCTCTAAACTTAAATGCATTGACAGTTTAATCACACACAGTTTATACCAAAAGTCAGTTTCAACAATTTGTAATTGTTATTTCCTAAAATGTTCAATGTTTTAAGTTCACTAGTTGATACCTACCTTTAATACATTTCAATTTTAATTTTATGTCAAAAATTTTTCATTGCCACTTACCTTTTTTTATGTTAATTTAGTTAATACATTTTTATTCCACTTTTACTGTTCCTGCGTTCTTATTATTAGGTAAGTTTAATCTGTATGTCTACTTTTAACTGATTGTTGTTTGGTTCTATTGTAACGTTGTTATTATTTCTAACATTACAGACCTGATGATGACTTTTGTGAGAAGTCGATACTAGTAGTCTTTAAAAAACTTTGCATTTTCAATAAAATTTGTTGTGGTTCGATTTTGAGTTTTAATTTGTTGTTTTGTAATAATGGTTCCAATCTTTTATAGAGTAGTTTGGATAAAATTGGTCACACTCTATATGGGTTTATATAATTTAACTAATTCTGATGGCTTTTCTATCTTAGGTAGCATAATTACCTTTGTTAATATCTTACAGGAGGACGCAGATTTGAAAAAGTAATAAATTTTAAAAACAAACGATTACAAATCTAAAGTGAACGGATGAATCAAGTAGCTTAAAAATTATCAGTAGAGATCCAACCAAAAAATTTTCAGGTTAATGTTAGGGAACTATTTAATCGACCAATTTTCCCTTTTAATGACTAAGACAAAAAACATATAATTCAAAAAAATCGTCAAGAATCAAAATTGTAATATTAAATTGCATAAAGATACAAAACCAATTAGGCCTGTAGTTTCTTATGTCCAGACGCAAATACAAAATTAGCAGAGGTTCTTAATAAAACTTTAATTAATTACAGGTATATATCAAAATATTCAGTAAAAAAACTCTTTAGATTTAATACATAAACTAAATACATATAAATTAAATGAAAATATAAAATTAGTTTCATTTGACTTTTCAAAAATTCCTTCATGTGAATGTATCCTATTAATGGTTATAACCTTAGAAAGAGAAAACATTAACGACATTTTCATTAAAGAAATTATAAGCCTATTTAATTTATGTATCAATCAAAATTACTTTACATTTGATGACAAATTTTATATTCGTAACGAAGAATTGGCAATGGGTAATCCAATATCACCAATTTTGGCACATATTTTTATGGATAATTTAGAACAAAAAATTTTTGATTCAAATATCTCCACGAATGTTGTTTTGTTCTGGATATGTTGATGATGTTTTGGCTGGTTTTACAGATAGTGATAGACAATTGAATCTAGGAAATTCTATTATTTTAGATTACTTTTGGACTAAATATCTATATAATAATAACCAATTTTTTTAAGAAAAGAAGAATATTATAACAAAACATCATACTGTACTGTACTGATTGATAATGATTTGTTGAAATGTTTAAAGTATGAAGTCAAGTGCACTTATGTATAAAAAATATTTCTTTCTTATGTCAACAAAACCTGGTCAGAGCAAAAATAATTGTAATACTATAGAAATTGAAGATGAGTATAATTTATCTTGTTTATTTTTATAATACATTTTTAATATCTAAATTTAAATTTTATTATCTTTTTTATTTTTTGTCCTTCTTTTAAATTTGGCATCTTAAACTTCTATTAGAATTAAGAACTATGTATAAAATATATTAGGGCTTTTGTATTATATCTCATGCATTTTTTTATATTTTTCAGATTCATTATTTTAATATTAATCTAGATACCCCTATTGATTTTAAATAAATAGTAATCGATTTATTTATATTCGCAAACCATCTGATTGATCTGAAATATATTTTGTTTAAAATAAATAAACTTTTTTGTCAAATCAAATATTTTGTTTGTTGAAATAATAAAATATAACAATATAGTTGATTTAATCCAGTATGTATAATCCATATTAAAAATTATATAAATCGTTTATTTTGATCAAATAATTAATTTTATTATACTTACCCATAAGATATATTTAGCAGCAAATATTTTTGTGTTGACTCAATTTCTCTGTATTCAAATATTATCGAATACTTGTTGCTTCTTTACGTAAATAACGGCAAATATGAAGTCAATAGTAACCTATATTTAAATATGCGTTACTATAAGGAACCAAAATTTAAAGTTCAACAAAACTTAACGGCATTTTCATGACTAAAATAACTAGATTTGCGGGAAAACCAAAAACAATGAAGCAATACAAATCTGTAGTTTTATAATTAAATAAATGCTCGTGAATGGTTTGTTAAAGTAATAAAATATTTTTGCATTTGTATCGTACTTTATTCTATAAAAAAGGACTTTCTCATTGGTCGACAATACCATGATATAAAATGGATTGTACTAGTCATTGGATGCATTTTTCAAGGTGAAATATGAAAACCTGAGATAAATATAATAAATAATAGATTATTTAATATTCGCGTGCAAATAAAATATAATAATCGTCGAGGTATATGTTCTAAATTTCTATAAATACAAAAGATGTAATCAAATATAATCCTGCTCTCTCCTATTATTTCTAATAAGTAATATAAAAAAATCCAATTTATGTATACGTACAGCATCTCAATTTCACATAATTACGTGTATTTGCTTTTATTACTATTATTAAGTATATTATCTCCTTTAACAAGTTTTTTACACATTTAAGGAAAATTTGAAAGTTTTAAATTTCTATCTCATCATCGGTAAGCTATAATAATAGACACACAATTATGAGCTCGATTTTAGGTATTGTAATTGGTCCCATACTTTTTCCTTATGTTGTATAAATAAAAGCAGGTTACCCAATTACAAAGCTCACCTACTTTTGATAAAACCTACATAGTTATTAAACGGGTACTTGGTGTATAAAAACTGATAATAACATAGTTGAACATTTTAATGAACAAACTAATTATCGGAGGACCTGTCACCTATTTATGTATATTTATAGTTATTTTTATGAATATGTCTCAATAAGAGTTACGTAAAACCATGCGTGGTGAAAAATACAGAGTGTATCAGCCAAATAAAACAAATAATAAAATAAAATAAAATAAAATAGGATTTACGGCCTCACAGTATCCCCTTTACAAAGCCATTTTATAATAAATTATTATTATTAGAACATCACATCAAAACAAAAAGAATGAAAAAATTAATTAAGAATTATAATACATTTATTTTAAATATGCGCACGTGACTTATTTTTTAGTTCAGATAATGTACATGTAAACAGATCACAAATACCTATAAGATGAAATATGGAAAGATAAATAATATTTATCTTGAATTTCTACAGTCTTCCAAAGTGTTTTAATATATTTGAATCCACCTAGGTTTCGGTATCTGACAATACCATTCTCAAGACAGAAAGAAGTTTCAAGATTAAGAAAATTTTATGAAATAAACCTGACAACCAATCATTATGAGGCAATATTCTTCTTTTTCTAAAAATATATTTGGAGAATATTATTTAGTTCAAAAGGTGATCTATAATAATTGAACTTCCCAGGTTTAGTTGTTCATTATGTTTGTAAATACCCGATTTTGAAAATTTATTTTAGGTTTTACATTTAATAAAAATGAATCTACATTATTTCTTACTTTAAAATATATTGTAGAAGATATTGTACGAGATATAATTTTTGATATTTTGTTTGAAATATCTCCAAAATATGTATTTGTTCTGTATAACCCGTCATCTTTAGGTTGTTTCGGTTAATGGCAAACTTTTCTTCTTTTTTTATTAATCAACCTATTTATTAGATGTAATTGATAATTATTAGAGGTAGCGATTTGTTTTATTATATTAATTTCCCTTTTAAAATCATCCTTACTCATTGTTATTTAAGATAGGTATTATTTATCTTTCCATATTTATTATGAATAATTTCCATAAACTAAGAGTTTATTAGGATAGAACTATGAAATAATGAAATTCTTGTTTGTTGTCGATCTTTGGTAAGAACGCCATTTTTGTTACTTTTATTCTTCTTTTTGTTTTTTTATGGGTTTTTGGTAAGAACGTCATTTTTGTTACTTTTATTCTTGCTATGTATCTTTTTACGATTCTGTTTCTTTGAAGAAATTAAAAAAATATGTAAATTTGAATCATTAACTCTTTTAGTTAATCTAAAAATAAATTGGGTGTCCCCCAAGGTTCTGTCTAATTTACTTGCTAGGCTGTTTTCTAATATTCTTTCATACATTTTAGCTGAGATTCTTGTTAACGTGATCCTCCTATAATTAAGGCAATTTTTTCTTTCTCTATTTTTGTATATTGCCTATCCGCTATTCGGATGCAACATTTTTCATGACTTCGTTCATAATAAGTGTTGCACAGCTTCAGGCAACGCTTTAATAATTTTAAATTTTAACCTTTCCTAATATTTAACGTAAAAAACTCAAACAGTTCATTTTATGTCGCCAGTTATTATTTACTTACAAAAATTTTTCTCTTTCACATCCAACGGTCTGAAATTATCCTAAAACTAATTACTTTCGTTCATAACTTCGTGCCGTCTTTCTGTTTCAGAAATTTTTATCTGGACTCTATTGTCTAATTATCTTCTTCGTGTAATTATATTCATGTTTGATGAATATATTATTTATTATTTCCACTCGATATCATTCAGAGTGGTAAAGTGCCGAAGAAAAATAATATAAAAGAATATATACTTTGGCCAAGCCATTGGCCGATCAGTCACTAACCTCTTCAAGGTCTGAGTGCAACCTTTATTTACCTTTAAATGAACGTGGGTAACTTGGGTTTAAGATCAATTTTATGATTCTCTACCGTATAATAAAATAACGTAACTCAACTTTATAGCTATTTAATAGTAGAAAAATGAAAGCAAAAGTTTATAATAATTATTCTTAATTATCAGCACAACATATATATCTAATATTAAATAGGAATTTTAATCTAAGAAAGAGGTATTTTATTCATTATGCAAAGCTAAATTAGTATGTTTACTTCAAATATAAACGAAAATTAAATTTCTCTGTAAACGAAAATTAAACATGAATAAATTTTCTCCACTGTTCGCTAAATCAACAAATATCCATGTGTTATAAATTATACATAGAAACAGATCTAATAATACAGATTTTAAATTTGCCGCATTAATTTTGATGCAATGTCAATGCTAGTTTATCTGATCAATCATCATTTTCATTGCATTCAATTTATAATTAAGAGTTTATTCAAACGAGACTGTTAATGTTTTTAATATAAAAATACAAAAGTTGAGTTGAGTGTTGAAAAAAGAAATTACTTATACAGTTTTGGTGTAAATATATAAAACTCTACACCAATCAATGCGAGAGATAAAGAACCTCTAGCTTGGTCGAGAGGGGGCACGTTATTGCGGGCTCTTTCGGTTACCTGATCCTATATTATTACACGTATTTTTTTACTCCTTAAGGTTTCGCCTATTAAATTTTAAATTCTCGCTAAACGTCTAGACGTCCTACCATTGAATGAACTTATGTAAAAAAAATGCCATTCATACAGTAAATCCAAAGTTATATTGATGCAGATAAAATTGTTGTATGTGTATGATTCACAAATACTTTAAATACTTCAATTTTTTACAAATTTATTTTTAGGTTATGGTTACTTGAGTTTATGTTTGGTGAGTATAATTAAAATTTTCAACTAAGGAGACAAAAGTTTACTTAAGGAGTAACGTATCATCTAAAACACTTAAATTGCAAGAGAAATTGTCAAAATTTTTATGTATGTTTTGTTGCAAAATGAAAATACACTGAATTCTCATCTGTAATAATACTTATATTTTTGAAATTCAAATTTTATGTCATAATTACTAATTAAATTTATGTATTACGCCAAAATTTAAATCATCAATAGAGCATTTGACATACATTTTATATCTATGTAGGTTGCCTTTAATCAAATACCCAAAATTGGAGAATCTAATATTTATTCGGAAAACAATCAATCTTAATAAAAATTTCCAACTTATTGCGCTCAATTTACAAATTCTCTAATAATTTCCTTTTAGTTTGTTATTTGGAATCTTCAGTTATAATTGTCGATTTACACTTAAGACAACAGGTTACATTTTTTGAAATTTTTATGTCTCCTCCGAATTAATTTTACAATTTATATACTCATTTGGCTAAAGGAATCAGTTTTCTGTTGTTTAATTATGACCACATTATGTGGTGTTCATATTTATTTTGCTGTTTCAAACATTTTTCCTCATCTTTTGCGAGTTCGATGTTCTTTAATTCTTACTTCTATGGTTCGTTTGGTCACTCTTGTATATGATTTCTTGTTTTCGCGTGGCATTTGAAGCGTATACTTTAAATCAACACAATGATTAAAATTTAAAAATGTAGTAATATATGGGATGCCATTTAAAAACATATTTTAAGTCGGACACTAATAACAATTAACAAATAATAGTTAAAATTCAAAAATTGGTAATGTCGGAATCTTAGGGAACTAAATGTTTTTATTGCCCTTGGTTGTTTGATTTACATAAAATTTAAGTGGTTTGTATTGTACGCCAATGGTATCTTTCTTCACGTTGTTTCATGATTTATTATCTTATTTGTCCAAACTAAACAGAACTAATTTGCGTAGACTCCCTTGACAATAAAGTTTGCTGATATTAAATCTGCTCCTCAAGAAGGTTTTTAGTTCATATACGGTATTAAAACCGTTTTGACTTGAATAGTTTTAATTATCTCAGACAACTGTGAGAGTTATCGCTTTAATTAATCACTTAAATTTCTATTCTTTCCTTAATCTGCAGTTATTAAATGAAGATGAACTGAAAGTATAAGATTAAGTGAATAAAAAGGTAATTTTTATTTGTACTTTAGATTTGCAGCGATTACAGAATTAATACGTTGAAGATCATCGAACTGAACCGAAATTGAGCAAACTCATAATTACAGGAAATCAGTAGTTAGTTACTAACCGTAAAACAACTCCATGCTAATAAATTATTTCTAAATTTGAAATTTACTTTGGTTTTAAGTCTATCTAAATTCGATAGAAAATTAATTAATTTATTATTGTGTTCTGCCGCACTCGAACTTTTCTTATTACAGGCTTCACCACAATAGTTCATTTTGTGGTTCATTACAATTTTATCCAAACTCCCTAATTTTCTTAAAAGACAATATATTGCACTCGTACTTGAACTAATACCTTTTTTTTCTACGTTAAATGTGTTTTACAGGTCAATAATGATTGAATGTTACTATTTACAGTCAACTCAATTCAAATGTTTTGTGGGAAAATAAAAGTAATTATAATAATTATTAAACAAAATAACAGATAAGACGCAATGAAATTTTTTTTTATAAGAAACAATAGTTTCTCTCTTTTCTCTATAATACAATTGTAGAGTTCTAGATATAAAATCCCAATTATTAAAAATGTCCGCAAATTGAATTAACACTTTTAAAAATATCACTCACATTTTTATCTGTTGCTTTCTAGTTATTTCATGGCTGGAAGCGAAAGTTTTTAATTATTGTACAAACCTAAGTTATAATACAATAAATTAAATATGATTACTAATTATATTGATAGGATATTACTCATAGCTAATTGATTTCATTCATCAATTCAATACAATAGGTGTACTATAATTATACGACCCTGAAATAGTAGGTATGTAAAATAGATGCACAGCTTGAGTTTGATGTTGTCATCAATATTGTAGCTATAAAAAAACAACATTACATACGTACGTATTTAGATAAATACTTAATCATTTTTTATTTTATTGTTGGCATGATTGTGCAATTAATAAATAAATCTTAAAAAAAAACTGTTTAAAACTCAATACCTACAGTATTGCTACAATAGTATTCTGTCACTTTAATAAAAGTGTTTGATTTTGGAATACTAACAAATAAAAAACTAAAAAACATTGGGTGATTCTCTACTGCAAGATTTCAACAGATAATAATTTGTAAAATTGTTAGTGCCCATGGTACCTTTGAAACATAGACCAAATGAATTTATTTATATTTATTCCGTACCAAATATACTTACATTTTTTATTGAACTAGTCATCAATTTTTAAATTTATTTTTTTACAATACTTGCTTGAAAAATACAATTATATTTTGCAAAAATTGGTTTATTTATTTATTTATTACAATTACAGTTATTTGCAGATGTTTTTTTAATAAAATGTTTTTTTTGTTTATATTCCAATCCCCAAAATCCCACGGCTTTAATATGCCAAACCTACATAATATGAAATACTATTAAACACCGTTAAATATAAAAGGATATCGATTTCACTTTTACTTTTCAGATTTCAGTTTTTGTTTCCATATAAAAACTGTTTAGCATTTTAAATGTTGTAATTCAGGTTATTATTATTTAAGTAAACGATAAACAAGATCAAATAAATTAATTTGGACCGGAGAGAAATTCTAAAC